>CM046434.1:24230160-25680160 GCA_025506505.1 Flaveria sonorensis
CTTCCTGTTCGCCTCCACCACGTTCACCTCCTCCCTCTCATCGTACAGTCTTCCTGCCAAATCGACCACCGATCCAAACGTACTTGGCAGGGCGGCAATCATGTGTCTGCAGATATCCGCTGGCAGACCCTGGATGTACCTCTTAATCTTTCGTGACATAGGCATCACCTGATCTGGTACCAACCTTGCCATCTCATTAAACTTCTTCATGTACTGTTGGTGCGCCATAGTTCCCGCCTCCAATTGTAGGAACTCCCTCTCGACCTTATAGAGTTCCCTGTGAGGACAAAACTCCTCAATCACCAGCTTCTTCAGTTCACTCCACCTCATCCTCCCAATCACCCTACTACCCTCGACCTGAAAAATATTGTCCTACCAACACAAGGCCAAATCCCCAAACGAGTGGGTAGCAAACTTTACCTTCTGATCCTCTCGGCACTCGCTAATATCAAGTACCGCCTCCATCTCTCTCACCCATCGGTGAGCAGTAGTAGCATTCCCATTCCCGTCGAAAATCGAGGGCTTGCATCTTTGGAATGCCCTATAGTTGCACCTCTTTGCAGTTTCCTGCGCTACCTCCTCCTCCTCATCATTACTGGAGACAACCATCTTAGTATCTGGTTGCTCTCTAGCTCCTGAACCTCCTTCTTCGCCCCCTCGTCTAGTAGCTTTCCTCCTTTCCTCCTTCTCCTTCTTTTCATCCTCCCTCACAGTACGAATAACCTCGGTCACTATAGATAGCAGAATCGTCTGCATGACCTGATGAACCTCCTCAACCACCGCCTCCTTCACTGACGCCCTCAGACTAGCACTCTCGTCACCGCCCTCATGGTGATTAATCTCGGGATCTGCAGGTGTCGTCTCGGCAGTTCTAGCCTTATTCTTTGTGGCACGTGTTCCAGCACCACGTCCACCACACACTCCACCTCGGGAAGCCTTCGAAGATCTACCACTGGCCATCTAAGCGCTATAAGATTCAAACACCAACACGGTCATTCAAGGTAATAGCTAATATTACGTCAAGTATAGTAAGTCTCTAATTACAGTGGCCAGTTATGATTAGCTACTTACTTTACTCTTCCTTCTCCAAGCATTCCCTATCCTAACTACATTGGTATCCAAATCTACTAGGGGCACATAAACCAGATAACACAGGCATATAATTTCTTCTTATTATCTTACATAAAACATTTACATAAAACCTTACCTGCAGGCATGTAGCTACTAGGACTGGCATTCCTTTCCCTTTCGTGTCCCATTCTTAATTTAAGTTTTAGGTTTTTTATGAAAATATTTTACCCAATTCTCTTAAACTTTGGCTCTCATACCAACTTGTAAGACCCCGTTCCCGGGACGCTTACAGTCGGTTAATCATCGCATAATACATTTAAAACACATCATTTGCAATGGAATTAAAACTTTTCATTCATGATTAAAATTGTGTCATTACATCAAATCATTCATTTACATCTCAAAATTTTGTAAACACAATAATCATTCCTAAAAATATGGATGCCAGACGCAAATCATTCCCAGTGGCTTATGCATCCATGCCTGCACCTCCCAGCAATAAATGATTACTTGCCAACAATTATGCATACAAAAGTCAGCTACATTGAGTGAGTTCTAGTTTATATTTTAAAATACTTTACTTTTCGTTAAAACATATCCTTTACTTTCGTTTGTGATCACACATCATACGTACATCTTGATAATAATTATTATTATCTTATCATCATCGTTCATAATCGTTCGTTTTCATTCTTTCACTTTTAATCTAGATCATGTCATAGGCTACGCCCCATCATCATGCATAAAGCAACTTTTGTCTTGGGGTCAAGTGACAAGGACCCCATTCTCGTACGTCTTGATCAGTCACAAAGACTGACCCCCACTGTGTGCATCCTCATGGGTTAGTTAAACCGCACACAGTTGAGCTAACAACCCTTCAATGAGTTGTGAACCTCCTTTCAATTTGCTTGCAAGACTTTCATTTATTCATTACGTTCCACTTTCATCATCGTTATCTTTCACTTTCGTTATGTAATACTTTACTTACATAATCATACATATCAAGTAAAGTCACATCATAAAACATATAGTTTTAAAAAGTCGTTTAACGTGAAAAGATAACACATCACACATAACAGCATAGCATGCGAAAACTTAACATACATCAGCAACATCTCGCGCGAGAACTACCCCTTTCGCGCAAGAACCATCCTATTGCGTGAAAACCATCAAGTTGCGCAAGAACCACATACCTTGCGAGAACTTACAAGTTGTGTGAGAACTACCTATCACGCGAAAACATGCATATCACGCGAAAACTACACCTTTAGCGCAACAACTTCCCATAATTCAAAATCTTAAAGTATATCAAAACTGCTCGCGCGAAAACTACAGGTCCTCCCCGCCCAATCACAACTTATCATGTTTAAGGTTGTTCTAACACGCAAACAACTTAACAACACCATACCAAGCATGAACAGGCACATTTAAACGTTCTAGTATGCATAATAGCCCCAAAACATAAAAACTTGTGTAAAAAGGGGACTAGAAACTTACCTCTTGAAGTTCTAGCACAAACACAACCTTCCCGAAGCCTTTGCCGAGTGAAAACTACATAAACATGCATTATATTCATCAATAATCCATTCTTAGTACATAACACGAGTTACTACACGAGTTACATACCTTAAACACTTGGATTCTTCACCTTCTCTCTCTACGCAGCCGATTTCTCTCTCTAGCAGCTGAACTTTTCGCACGAAATGGAGTCAGACTGGGTGTTCTCAGCTATTTATACCCAGCTGAGCTTATCGCATGAACTTCTCACGCAAGAACTTCCTTTCCCGCTAGAATTTCACCTGTCTTCTTTTTCTTCAAAATTTTTGGGCGATACATCTAATGTATAGGTTTAGATGTTTATTCATCTCTTGTAATGTTCATTTGTAATGCAAGATATATATGTTAACCCAAATCTTATTTGTGTTGATTTTATATAATATACTTGGTCAATTTGGAAAATTGACCAAGTACAAGAACTGTCTGTGGTTGAACAAGTTTGTTCTTCCGTAGATGTTTTACGGAGCATAAATGAACAAGTCAATGTGCATCAGTGGATCTCCTGCGGAAGCACAATTACATCTACTGAAGAACTAGTGCATAGATCAAGTTGTTGCTGCTGTGGAAGAGCTTGCTCCTAAGGATGAAGTTCAAGATTATCAGAGCTAACTCCTAAGGAAGGCTAACTCCTACGAAAGGCCAATTCCTACAAAAGAACAAAATACTTGCATGATCTCTAATCATGCAAGTACAACATATGAAGTCAACAAGTCAAGGTGACTAAAGTGATGTCATCAAGTCAACATCTACGGAAGCCTTCAATTTAGTCAAAATCGAATATTTCATGTCATGTCATAATTTACCTTTTACCCATGTAAAAGTGAATCCCTCTTCCTATAAATAGAAGGAATGGGTGCACACTTTTAGGGCAACCTAACAACCCAGTTAACCAGAATAATACCCATAACATCATAACAATTAACCAACAATCATCAAACAGCAATAGCTATAGCAAAACACCAAGAACACCAAGAACACCTAGCAATTACCAAATCATCCAAATATCAAAATCAATTGTAACCGTTTCGTTATTAATGGAAATCAATTGAAGAAAACTTGTTTATCGTATTACTTTATCTTGTTTTCCATTTCTATTATTTGTTGCTCATCAATTTGTGTTACGATTACATTTCTCAAACAATTAATTAAACATCGAGTTATGATGATTCTGCGATCATCATTCGTTCAATCAAACTGATAATTCCTGTTTCGATCATTCAGGAAATCAGATGGCGTATTCATCATTCAGGAAAAGTTCATTAGAAATCAGATGGCGTATTCATCATTCAGGAAAAGTATGTGCACCAAATCTTGAAGAAATACAACCTTGCTGAGTCTTCTTCATGCAAAACACCAGCATCAACAATAGATAAGATTGTACCTGATCCTAAAGGGAGTCAGTTGATCATAGATTATATAGATCTATCATAGGATCTTTAATGTACTTAACTGTCAGTAGACCTGACATAATGTTTGCTATGTGTGTTTGTGTTAGGTACCAATCAGATCTAAAGGAGTCATATCTAAATGCAGTTAAGAGGATATTCAGATACCTCAAAGGGAAGCTAGCTTTTGGGCTTTGGTATCCCAAAGAAGGAGATTTCAACCTCTACTTATATACTGATAGTGACTTTGGAGATTGTAACAACAACAAAAAATCAACAACTAGAGGTTGTCAATTCATAGGACCAAGACTAGTTTCTTGGCAATGCAAAAAGCAAACAAATGTATCAGTATCCATAGCTGAGGGTGAGTACATAGCTGCTTCAGCTGGTTGCTCTCAACTTTTATGGTTGCAAAACCAACTACTTGATTATGGTTATAATTTTCTTCAAACACCAATTTTAATAGATAACTTAGCTGCTATGTTCATAACTGCTAATCTAGTGCAACATAGTAAAACAAAACACATAGAAATCAGATACCATTTTCTGAGAGACTGCTCAGAAAAAGGTTTAATCAAGTTAATCAAAGTGGATACAACAAATCAGCTTGTTGACTTATTCACTAAAGCCTTTGACTCAGTGAGATTTAACTTCTTAATTGAGTCCTTAGGCATGATCAACTTAGATTAGTTTTCATCACAAAGAAAAACATGTTTTGTCTGTCAAATTCATTATATGAAAAAGTCAAAAACATTCATAAAACATATAAAACTTCAAAAATATTGTCATGTTAATATGTTTTCTTGAATAAGCATTTCATATTATGGGAAATGATAGTACACTATACCTTTGCTTACTTTCCTGAATTTTATCACACAATAAAGACTGATCAGATGTGATTTGATATGTGAGTAGGTTCAGTTTGAGTGGAAAATAAACAAGTTCATGTATAACATAATGCAAAGGTGACTAGTTGTGGACAATTCCATTTTGAGGAACAAGCAAGTAAGTCTTATCCTACTGTGATCAACTTACTCACATAAGCACACTATGTTGTGAAACTTTATAACCTCTATCTTTGCGCATCATGGACCCTTTGTTTTGTGTAAACAAAGACCTGGGTTCACAGGCACCTCTGTTTTACGTAAGTAAAGACCTGGTGTCCTGATGCTGATCATCAAGTAGTTCCAAAAAGGAACAGCTCTAAAAGAATCCAATGTGATCAATTGTATATTATCTCAAAAAGAATCAAAAATCATATTAGCATTAATAATATTTTAAAGAAATCTTAAGATAGAGCTTATAACTTAAGGAACATAGTTTTAATTGTGAAAAAGTGATAAATTGACTCATAAACGGAGCATAAACTCTAATGTGAATTGAATGTCGAGTCCATATATGTCTATCTTTAATCCATACCAGAACATGATAAACAACATGACAAGTTGAAACTATACTCTTGCTTGAATTTATATGGATCATGATACTTACAATCAGTACTAGATTTATGTCTACTATCATCAAACAAAAATGTTTTAGGAAGTTACTTAGTGTCATAGTATGATCCCATTGTATGATGTAAATGCATGTAAATATATTTAGGTTTCTGCTTATAATCAAAAATACAAAAAGATTTTGTTTTTGATCTACTCTTTGCTAATAAGATGGACAGCATACTGTTTTTCATGCTATTCTCTTTATAAATTTTTGATAAATGCATAAGTTCATCATTAATCACAAATTTAGGGGGAGTAGTTATCAGCATGAAAATCTGAGTTTATCTCAATTAAATGAAGAAAATTTGAACTTGAGTACTAACTTGGCTGCAGGATATCTAAAGTTTTTAACTAAATCAATTCTACACATTTGCCATGAAGCAGAGTCAACAAGGTCCAATAGCAAACAACAAATGATCTAACATGTTAGGATCATACAACAAAAATCATAAGTTTTGCTATGCGGAAGAATTAACTTGTGGATAACCACGGAAGGGTAATGAGGGTTAAGGGTCCCACAATATTAAATAAAAAGCTTTAAATTGTCCGAGAGAGTATAAATGATAACCTTGGTAGTTGGTCATTTTTATTCACTTATTCAGACAATTTTCAGACCTAGAAAAACACTCTCAACCCAAAAACCCCTTTCTCTGCCTACGTTCAAATTTTCAAATCCACACTAAAATCACCCCTATTTTTATACCAACGTTAACAAAATGGCCAATAGATTCATAAAAGATCATAATGTTTGTGCCTTTCTTAATCCAGATGATTCAGTATCCAAGGGATGCAGGGATATAATCAACTAGTTGAGAAGATCAAGAATATTCTATGCATTATCTGCGGATCCAATCATTTGTCAATCACATATGATAGATTTTTGGAATACAGCAAGGATTGAGGAAGAGAATGATGGAAGGGTGATCTGCGCCACAATTGGAAATGAAGAGTTAAGGGTGGATGAACAAACTATCAGGAGGGTACTAGAGTTTGGAGAACAAGAAGTGGGTCACCCAGATGTGTTCGATCATGAATACATTCAAAAAGTCTTTCATTTAATGGGATATGATGGTGACTATAGAAATGGTGAAATCAAGAAGGGGAGATTATGCAAGCCTTATAGATTTATGTGTCACACGTATCTAAAATGTATGTCAAACAGAAAGTCTGGTTTTGATAGGTTTTCAAGGCACATTTCATCAGGGATCATTGGTGTGTTTGAAAGGAGAACATATAAATATGCAAAGTACATTCTTAGATGCTTATGTGACCATATAATGATGCAAAAAGAAGACAAGATGTATATGTTTTCGAGATTCATTTAGCTGATCATAAATGAGATAATGCCCAACATTAGACAAGGTGAAGTCTTTGTTCAAGCTCACCATTGAAGATCTGTGCTAAACAAGATAAGCGGGAAGTATCAAGGAGAAGAAATGGAGATGTTTGCTTATGTCATTGATGAAAATGCAGACATTCCCTAAGAAATTCTATACCTTGATCAACCATAACAACAAACACCACCAGCTGATTCACCTGAACCACCACAACAAGAACACCATCCACTATCACCACCTGTTCGTCCCAACTCACCACCAAGTGAACACAACCAACCTTTATCTCCTTCCCATTCATAATCTTCTCTGGATACTACTGAAATAGAAGTATTCTTACCTGATGACATACAACAATCACCACCACATCCATCACCACAACAAGAACCATACTTTCCACCACTAACACCTTTAACAGATTTACTAGAAACACCATCAGCTCAACTAAACTCACCATCCAGTAAGCACACCCAACCTTTCTCCCCTTCCCTATCTCAATCATCACTCAATACTGCTGCCACAGAACCTATCTCACCTATTCTCAATCAAACTCCTTTTCATCCAACAATATAACCAACTTCCTCTCCTCCATCTACTGAACCCACTTCTCCTATTAAAAGCCCAACACTCACTGAAATAGTCAACCTTGATGATGATGAGCATGATGTAGTGAAGGATGGTGCTACAGAAGAAATCTGTTTAGAAGTTGAGGGGAAGATTGCACTAGAAGTTGAACAACATCATGAAGCTTCTATGATAGAACAACAAGATGAGAATGATAGTCACTTTGTTAACATCACTGCTTTTGATGAAAATGATCTGAAAGAAGAGGAAATCAATGTAAGCAAAAGTTTTCTTGTTGCTGAATACAAAAATCTCATCATCAAAAGTAATCAAAAACTAGAGACGTTTAGAAAAGTAAAAAGGGAGATGAAAGGGAAAGATGAAACAATTGCATCTCTGGAAGGAACAAGAGAAGGAGAAAGTCATGGCTGAGCTAAACAATTTAATGAAAACTATCTCTGAGCAATTAGATCTGCTAAAGGCTAAAGATGATGAGATAGAAGTCTTAAAGAAGAAGGTGACTGAACAGGAAGTGAGTAGTCATCAATAACAAAGCAAAGAAGCTGCTAACATTCCTATGATGAAAGCAAAAGAACCAACCATCAAATACAACATGAAAAGAAAGTACTTGGGAAGAACTCAAGGTGAAGCTATTGAAATTAAGGATACCCTAAAGAAAACAAAAAACATGTCTCCTGAGCACACTCTATCAGTTGATCTTTCAACTCTCAAATTAATTAAAGACATTAAAGAAGAGAGTGAGGCTGATTAGGAAGAGTTAACAAAAGTTCAAGCTCCTAAAGATGTTGAAGAAGCAAGGGATGATGACTTGCTGTCTACTGATGATATTTTTGAGGAAAGAGCTCAATCCTCCATATTCATGGAACTGATTAATAATGGATTTCCATATGACATGGTGGAAAAGATGAACACGAATGAAATGATTCAAGTACTGAAAGAGTTTGATGCAGCTAGATTAATGCAACCAGTGTGCAACTTTGAGACCTTCACAAAGTTCAAATCTGCTGATAAGTTAAAGCATGAATTGGGTCACTGTGACACCAAGAAGCTCACCAAGTATAAAATGATATGTTGGCTGCAAAGTCACAATTATGAATCTCATGAATTGAAAGGAACAACAGTAGCTGAGCTTAGTAGCATAATGCAGTGTGTGATGAAGGTTGAATTAGAGACTGGAGTAAGATTCAGGATTGGGGCACCTAATCCTACTTAGAAACAACAATCAAAACAATCTCATGCTGAGCCAATTGTAGTTGAAAGCAAAGACAAGTTCAAAGGCAAAGAAAAACTGATCAGGGAGCCAAGGGATGTAATCCCCAACAAAATTTGGCCACTGGGAACAGTAGTGAGAGAGATAACAGAACAAAAATCTACTCTGATCCAACTATTTGAGCATATGACAACTCCAAGATCAGCAAAAGATAATAAAATTATAGCCTGGAGGTATGACCCAGAGTGGGACTGTGCTTCTATAAAAAGAGCATCCGGGATGGTACAATACTTTTCGTGGATGGAGACACTTCTCATACTTCCAGATGCAGACCTATCCAGTCTACAAAACATCCCTATCATCAACTACCCAATCAACCTAAGAGGGAGAGACTTCTTAGGGATTATTGCAAAATTAAGACACAAGTTCAAAGGAGATGTGATAAAAGAAGCAAAAAAAGATGATGCAGAACATAAAAGAGGAAAACAAAAACAGAAAAGATCTCATTCTAGTTCTTCTCAAGTTGTTGATGATGAATTTCTAAGGAGAATTGGATATGCAGACAAGGCTGAAGCATCAATCAAAACCATTAAAGGAAATCAATATTCATATCCCATTACTAAATAAGGATATGTAAAAAGAACAAAAGAGTTGTGCTGCAAAGAAATGACCCACACAAAAAAGCATCAAGCATCAGACTGTTTGATCTAATAGAGATAAAGCTGCTTCATCCAAGCTACACATCTTATTTGCATGATAAGTATTTTCCTAAGTTGAATGATAAAGTTGCTCAAGGTGACATATGCTTATATGTGCACATCATACAAGTGATAGACAAGCTTCATGCCAAAGCATACCAGAGAAGAAAATTTGAGGCTGGTCAGCTTATGGGATTTGAAATCCCTTCTATCACTGAGCTTAGAATGTCTGAACAAGATGAGTTAGAAGTGGTGTCACCCAATAGTGTTGTTGCAAGACTGGCTACGGAAGAAGACATTCTTGGGCTGAATTACAAGACTTTTGAAGAAAATGAGCAGAATGAAGATCAAGTATCCATATCAAGATTAGAAGGATGCTGTTGGATACTTCAACTTAAGAATTTTGGCCAGAGTTCAAGAGTTGAAAAAGCTGAACAGGTGATTATAAGAGTCTAAACCTAAGGGGGAGTATTGTTAGGACTAGATCTATTGTATAAGTTTAGATGTTTATTCATCTCTTGTAATGATCATTTGTAATGCAATATATATATATATATGTTAATCCAAATCTTATTTGTGTTGATTTTATGTAATTGCAGGAAAACATCATACTTGGTCAATTTGGAAAATTGACCAAGTACAAGACCTATCTGTGGATGAACAAGTTTGTTCTTCCGTAGATGTTCTACGGGGCATAAATGAACAAGTCAATGTGCATCAGTGGATCTCCTATGGAAGCACAATCATATGTACAAAAGAACAAGTTCAGAGATCAAGTTGCTGCTGCTGCAGAAGAGCTTGCTCCTGAGGGTGAAGTTCAAGATTATCAGAGCTAACTCCTATGGAAGGCTAACTCCTATGGAAGGCCAATTCCTACGAAAGAACAAAAAACTTGCATGATCTCCAATCATGCAAGTACAACATATAAAGTAAACAAGTCAAGCTGACTGAAGTGATGTCATCAAGTCAACATCTACGGAAGACTTCAATTTAGTCAAAATCGAATATTTCATGTCATGTCATGATTTTTACCGTTTACCCATGTAAAAGTGAATCCCTCTACCTATAAATAGAAGGCATGGGTGCACACTTTTAGGGCAACCTAACAACCCAATTAACCAGAACAATACCAATGTCATCATAACAATTAACCAACAATCATCAAATAGCAATAGCTATAGCAAAACACCAAGAACACCTAGCAATTGCCCGATCATCCAAATATCAAAATCAATTGTAACCGTTTCATTATTAATGGAAATCAATTGAAGAAAACTTGTTTATCGTATTCTTTATCTTGTTTTCCATTTCTATTATTTGTTTCTCATCAATTTGTGTTACGATTACATTTCTCAAACAATTAATTAAACATCGAGTTATGATAATTTCGCGATCATCATTCGTTCAATCAAACTGATAATTCTTGTTTTGATCCTTGGATTCACAAGAACTACATACACCATTGTCTATAATAGTCTTTTGGGAAACAAATCTACTTAAGCTATTGTCTATTGAAGACTTTTTGGAATCAGAAATACTAATGCTAGAGCTGCCCAGACCATTACTTGCACCATAATCATACTCCTCTCAGAATCTCCTTATGATTTACTCCCTCTAAACCCGTATACAAACTGTTAGTATCTTTCTAAATTAATTCATTACTTGGATGAGGTATAGGCATAGGAGAATAACAATAAGTACTCGGAGGAGGATAAACATGAGTGGTTTCTTCGCTTCCCAAACCAGTCTTAATTCTATCCCCCTGATGTTTCTTGTAAAGTTCCTCATGTTTCATCCTTGAAATGGTTCATCTTTCAAGTTTAGTTTTCAGCTTGCTTGTTTCAAATTCAGCAAGTGCCACACATTCAGTTAAAGTATTTATTTCAATGTTTCTTTCCAAAAGATTTCTTTTTAAATGCTTATTTTCCTTTAAAGCTTCATTTAACTTAACAAAATATTTAAACTCATTTGTTTTAAGTTCTTTGTTAATCTGTTTTAATTCTTTTTCATTTTCTAACAATAACCTGTTAGCTTTATAAACCCCAAATAATTGAATTTTGCATGGAGGAGAACACATGTCTTGGATTACCTCATAAGCAAGTCCCATAACTACTTTTTCAGTAGCTAAGGCTTTTTCACATTGACACACTGGAGTGTCCCTTTTGTATTCTTCTTCCTCCTTTGCTTTCTTATTTGCTTCCTTAACTTCACTTACCTCTTTCTCTCCTTGCTCATAAACCTCCAACTTCACTTCACTTGCTTCAACTTCTTGTTGTTTCCCAAATTCAACAGCTTCACTAACTATCACCTTTTCTTTAAAAGCTTCACAACAACCCTTTTCTTCATGAACCTCAACAACCTTTTCCTCATGAGCTTGAATCTGTTGCACCCCATCTTCATAAACTGCTTCATCTTGAATTTCACACCTGAATTCCCTGAAAGGATCAAAATCTTCAACTGAATCCACATCACTATCCACCACCTCAGCCACCAGAGCATGATTGATCTCTTTTTTAGTTTCTTTGATTTTAGCGCTCCAATCAAAGTTTGTGATTAGTGTTGTTTCCTTCTTTGGCTTGGCTTCTTCTTTGTCGATGATTGGGATGACTTTTGAAGTTCTCGAAGTTCCTGGTTTAGTGATGATTGGAGATGGACATTCTTTTTTGAAGTGACCTAATTGTTTGTAGTTAAAACATCTCAATTTTGACTTATCATACCCAAGTTTTGAGTTTCGATTCTGATTGCCAAAGTTTCTCCTGCCAGTTCTTTCCATAAACCTTCTTGCACGCAACGTGACCATTTCCATCTTCCACTGGATATCAGTTTCTTCCAAATCATTAGGGTCCACCTGATACATATCTTCCACAGTCATTCTTTTCCTTTAAACTCCCCCGCAACCAAAGCTTCATAACTGCGTACAAACATTCCAAACAGTGCCATTGTATCAGACGGAACATGAGTAGTGATTGATGCCTTTGAGCTTGAACCAACACCTGATAGTCCACTACCAGACTTGTCTGATACACCATATCCATAAAACCCACCATAAGCTGCACCATACATTGAAAGAGTTTGCAGCAGAAGAAATCAATGCAGCATTTTGTGGATAAACTATAGCTGGCACCATTGATTGATTGCATTCTCTCCTCTTCATGTCCTAATCAAATTACTTTAGTTTGTTGATCACATTCATGAGTTTATAATCAGCAAAATTTCTTTCCTACTTCAACAGTTTGACTTCCAAGCTACATTGTGGTGGAACAGAGTCCAAGAGTTTTGTAACTTGTTCATGATTACCCAACTGTTCATCATATTTCTTTAAGTTGCTTAAAACAGAGAGAAATCGGTTGGTATTATCAGTAAGGCTTTTATTTTTGTGTCCAACAAATGTATTAAACTCCTTTTTAGCTTGGGCTTTGATCACGAGTCAATATTTTAATGTTTAATTGATCTAAATGCTTGATTTTACATCATGATTATTATGGAACAAGTTGACTTTGTTTATGTTTTCATTCATAGGTGTTTGGAGCTTAAAGTAGCTTAATTGGAAACAAAAGAAGCAAAACATGAAAGTTGAAGGACATAAGATGTAAATACCAAAAGATAGGAAAAAAGAAGTCAAGAAAGAGACCTGACATATGATACTCCGGGTTTGGGCGTAGCATACGTCGGGCGCGTATGAGGCGGCGTATTGGTGGGCGTATTTGACAAAAGGAACAGAAAGTTGGGCGTATGGGCGGCGCATGAGGCAGCGTATCATACGCCAGTGGGCGTATGATACACCGGTGGCCTAACAGCATCTGGATTTTTTGGATTTTCAAGTTTATTTAAACAAAATCAACCCCAGTTCGATCTAGAACTTCTTGGAGACGAAAAGTGACAAACTTTAGGTGATTTTTGGTGTTCCAAGGCTCCCTAAATCATCCGTAAACATTCTCCAATTCAAGATCGAAGGCATAATGAAGATGATGCGTGGCTAGGCTTTTTGTGATTACTTTCGAAAGTACGATTCTCGTCTATGTTTTGAGTTGGTTTTTTTGTATTGAACAATGGATTAGTGAATGAAATTTTAGGTTTTGATATATTTAAAAGGTTTACTTATACATAAAGTTATGTGCTTGATTATCAGTTTTGGTTTCCTTGCATCGTGAGCTCATTAAGAAAAGTAGACAACATGATATAGGTGAATTGGTAACTTTGTGAACGAATGAGTCTTAAAAGATTGTTCATTTGTTACCACTTTAATCAAAAGCTAAGATCTTGAAGTATTGTTTCTTACAAACCATAATTTAAAAGCATCAAATTGTGGATCTTGCAGAATCGGAAACCCGAAAGTGATTGTTTCTCATTATTTAATCAAATTCGTTTCAAAGATTATTGCTTTTTGCAATTGTGTTCATTACTTAATTCAAAGTTTTAATCTTTAGTTTAAAGTTTTTGTCTTTACGTTAATTGAGTTGCAATCGTTAAACACTTTCCACATATTCCCTGTGGAGATGACCTTACTTACCCTTACACAATAAAGGTAGCTAAGAACAATAAATTAACTTGTTTTTAATCGAGTCTCGACGACCAGATCAAAATGGCGCCGTTGCCAGGGAATTAGTGTGCTTAGTGTTTAATAGTTTTTATTTGCTTTTTTAAATTTATAAAAAACCCAAAATGATTTTGTTTTTCTGTTTTCCTTTTTAACTTGTTTTTATTGTTCAGTATTACGCGAGGTATTTTGTGTTTTCTTGTTTGCAGGTAACCATTACGTTAATGCATACGAGATTTTCAGGAAAGACCTCACCACTACAGTTTGACCCAGAAGTCGAGAAGACTGGAAGAGAGAATCGTGTGTTTCAAAAAGCATCAACTTCAAGAACTTCTCAAATTCATGGTCAAACAAGATCGAAAGAAGGAGTATCATCAGTAACAGCTCATCGGATTTTAAGTCGACTTTCAAGAACTCCAGAAAGTAATCAATTAAGAGGGATGAATAATCCAGAAAACCAAGGAGGGCGACAACCCAACCAACCTTTGGGAGACATCCCATTACCCATATTTCCTCTGCTTGATGACCCCCGACCTTAACCGCAACATGTGCAACCTCAACCTCAGGGGTTGATCCCTATGAATCAAGGGGTGCAACACCAACGTCCCCCAGTAAATTTCTAGCCAATACCCAATGTTTGGATCCATAATCCAAGTTTTCATCATAACGGGGAAGGTAGTCAGCATAGTAATGAAGAATGGTTTCAATGCAAGGTAGTCATCATACTAATTTTGTGGAGGATTAGATTGAAGATCAAGAAGATATGGAAGATCCGGTTTAACAAAATTTTGGAAACTATGGAAATCAACCAGGTTATAGGAACCGTCAGTGGAACCATGATCAAGGTGGTTATGCTCAACCACCCATTCGCAACAATGTTGAAGGCCTACCATTTAATGGCATACCTGCCAATCTAGGAGCGCAACACTATGTACCAGCACATGGTATGGATAGTCACTTCCGTCCCGACATTACCATCAATTCATCTCCTATAGTTTTACCAACACAGGGGACGAGCTTTTGAAGCTAGACCACAATGCTTAGGCATTCTTCCTCACTTTCATGGTATGGCAACCGAAGAACCCTATTTGCATATATCCGAATTTGAGGCATCATGTAGCACCATTGGTGGCCAAGGCTTTTCATCGGATAAAGTTAAATTGGTCCTATTCTAATTTACCCTTAAAGACAAGGCCAAAAATGGTTCTTATCTCTACCATCTGCAAGTATTCATACATGGGTACAAATGCAAAAACAATTCTTGGATGAATACTATACTTCCCAAAGGACAAGTGATGCAAGGCAAGCCGTTCGAGGATTTACACAACAATCAGGTGAACATGAAGCTTTTCACCGATTCAAAGAGATGCTAAGAACTTGTCCATATCATGGCATAGCTAAGTGGGAGTTGATTTCAGCATTCTATGATGGGCTACCACCGGAGGATGCTAGAGATGTAAATTCCACAAGTGCAGGAACGTTCTCCTTAACCATGTGGATGATGATTGAGATATTCTTGAAAGGATGAGTGTAATATCCAAGAAGCATGTACTATCAAGTTGGAGGTCAAGGGGTGCAAACATAAAGATGGTGAATGATCATGTGGCCATGGATAGAATTGCGGTTCTAGAACGAGAAATTGCAAGCCTTAAAGTTGGAAAGAGTGGCGTGGCGAACATATCTAGTGAGTATGAAATATGTGACATGTGCAATGACATCGACCATACATCAGTCACATGCTACTTGAATTTGGGGCAGAGTGAAAGTGTACATCAATTACAAGGCCAAGGAGAAAGAAAGACATATGACATGAATTCCAACACTTATCATCTCGGTCTTAGAAATCACCCAAATCTTAGATATGGTAACAATACTAATCAATTGAATCCTCCTTTTTAGGTACCAAATCACGGAAGCAACCAATATTAAGGCCAACAACAAGAATACAATCAAGGCAGTTATCAAAGGAACAACTAGAATCAAAGAAACTACCAACAAGGCGGTCAATATAATCAAAGGAATCAACAACATCAACAAGGTGCTTCTACTAACAATGGCAATGAGAATGCAATTTTATCAGCAATTCAAGATCTTGCAAAGGAGATGAAAGAGTTTAAGTAATTTAGAGAGGTACAAGAAAAGACCAATGAGGCCATTGTAAAGCAACTTGGACAATTAGCTGAACAATTGTCCGAACGAGAACCGGAGAAGCTTCCAAGTGATACAACAAAGAACCCTCAACATCAAGCCTCAAGTTCAAAGAATGTGCACATCAATTCGGTTAATCTCCTTCCTAAATCTAAATATATTGATTATGATTTAACCTCTACTCCTCAAGTAGTTGTAGGTAATGATAAGGAAGTAGATAAAGAAGAAGGAAGTGATCTGGGAGCACCAATTATTCCCATTCAAGTTGGGAAATTTAAAATCAAGCGGGCACTTTTGGATTATGGAGCTGGTGTGAGTATCCTTCCGGGGAGTTTGTATGAACAATATAACTTTGGTTCATTACATGAAACTGACAAAATAGTGGTGCTTGCTGATTCTACATGGAAACAACCCCGGGGGATGGTTAAGGATATGATAATCAAGTTAGGAGAGTTCTACTACCCTGTAGACTTTATGGTGCTTGATTATGCACCAGTAAGGACGAATGAGCAACCAAAGGTAATTTTAGGATGACCATTCTTGGCAATAGCATGGAATTATCGACATGACATTCAAAAATCATAAGTTACTTTTTAACGTGTTTTCAAAATCAATTACATATGTAGTCAACAATGATTGTTCTGTATCAGATGCTACTAACACGGGTGCTCCTCCTTACATTTCACATGTAAGCAAGGATATCACCAAGAAGAATGGTTTTGATCCTTATAGATTTGAGCTTGAAAAGGTGGAAAAGCATGAAAATATGAAGGTGGAGCCACCAAGGAATGAAAATCCGAGACGAAAGGTTAAGATGGGTAAACCATCAGATCATAAGAATTCAAGGATTAAAGAAGCAATGTTTAGCCAAAGCTTGAGTGAACAAGAAAATCTACCGTGCTGGGTTAAGCAATTCTGTGAAGAGAAGTTTGGAGAGAAGCACTCAATACGACCACCATAAATGGTCTCAGGTAAGGTCCGCTGAAGACCTAAAACTTAGCGCTAACGGGAGACAACCCACGAACTTTGTGGGTGTGTTCACTAGAAACCCTCATGAGACTATAACTCATCCACTCTGGTCTACCGAGGGGTTAAAAGACTTGTTGCATATGCTAAATGCAATCATGATTCCTACAAAAGTGAGTTCAGCTCTTTTATTAGTTTTTGTTTTTTTCTTCTTTGGTTTGCTTTGTTTTGTTTTGATAGTCAATCACGAGACGCAAGCACTCAAGTGTAGGGAGGCATAAGTCGGTTGATAAAGGCTTCTAATAATGATTATGATTAGGTTCATGTGCTCTTTCCACTACTTTGGTTTTGAACAATATTATTATCATGCTTTCGTTGAAATTGATTGATAATATGTCAGGATATGGCATAGTAGTCTCCCTTCATAATAAATTGTCTTGTTTAGCAATAATAGGAATGAAATTAAGAATCTACTTCCCTATGTTATGAAAATACCAATTGTGACTACCATACATTAAGGGCAATATATCTCAAGTGTGGGGATGAGGGAAGAATTGAAAAAAAACTGAACCTTTTAAAAAAAAATTAAACCTTTTTGAAAAATAAATTTTCTAATAAGCTTAATTGTGTATGAGACCTATTTTTTTTTTCATACATGGTTAATTATCACTTGTTTGTGCATGTATAGATCTCTTGGCATGCTTGTTTTGAAATTATAGTAAGCCACTCTTATCATGAGCTTTTATAAAACTAGGTAGAATTCTTAGAAGGCATAACGAACCAGATGGTAGATGACATACGTGCTTCATATTTTTAACCCTTTCCCACCGTTTCCGTGAGAATTTAAGCCTAATTGAGCAATTCATAGCATGTGTTGATTTGCTTTATATTTTTGCCTAATGAGGGAAACCATAATGTGCATTTAAGTTAGAACTCGTGTAATTAATGCATTTCAAGATCATAAACTAATATGTGCATGAATGTGATAGAGGCATTAGGAATGAACTATTTGCTTAAACCTTTTCTTTTGAATCCCTTACCTTGATAATCTTCCTTTATACACCATGTTGAGCCCCAACTTGTCGTTTGAATAACCCAACACAATAAGCCTATAAAGCCTTAGCCTTTTTATGAAACATAGGGTGATGAAGTCCAATTTATGATACGTTTAGAAGTGTTGTTTCAATAATATTTCAATAATAGTATAATTGGTTGTAAATATGAAAAAAAAAAAGAAAAAGAAAGAAAAAAAGAAAGAAGAAAAGCTAAATATGAGGTCAAAATGACCAAAATATGAATCAACAAAAATAGTGTAAGAATCCTATGATATGATTGTTATTAGAAGATAGAAATTGATACACGTCACATCTAGCATGTTTAAATTGGATTTCATTCACCATTATCCACTCTTAAATCCCTTTCTATCTTACCTTAAACCTTAGCCTAACATTACAACCCATGAAAGACCTCTTGATTTATGTGTTATATTGTGTTAATTGATGGTGGTATGATTAATACACGAGCTTATGATGAAGATGTACATTAGTCGTTTGAGAGTTCCAGATATACTAGTATATAGTCACTAGTCCACAAAACAAATCGAGAGGAGTGTTCATTTTGAGGAATGCGAATGCATGAATGTTTGAAAAAAAGGTGAAGTTATGCCAACTAAAGATTCTAAGTTTAAAACATAAGTGGAATTACATGTTGGGTTGTGAATCTTACTTGATGACAGTTTAAAACTAAGTATGCCTTGGGACCTTAACTTATACAAAGTTGTGATAACTTAGCATGTGTGATTAAGTAAGGTGAATTGTGCAAGTAAGTTTGTTTGAGGACAAACAAAAGGTTAAGTGTGAGGATGTGATCACGAGTCAATATTTTAGTGTGTAATTGATCTAAATGCTTGATTTTACATCATGATTATTGTAGAACAAGTTGACTTTGTTTATGTTTTCATTCATAGGTTTTTGGAGCTTAAAGTAGCTTAATTGGAAGCAAAAGAAGCAAAACATGAAAATTGAAGGACTTAAGATGTAAATACCAAAAGATGGGAAAAAGAGGTCAAGAAAGAGACCCGGCGTATGATACTCCGGGTTTGGGAGTAGCATAAGCCGGGCGGCGTATGAGGCGGTGTATTGGTGGGCATATTTGACAAAAATAACCGAAAGTTGGGCGTATGGGCGGCGTATGAGGTGCCGTATCATATGCCAGTGGGCTTATGACACGTCGGTGGCCTAACAGCATCCGGAGTTTTTGGATTTTCAAGTTTATTTAAACAAAATCAACCCCAATTCGATCTAGAACTTCTTGGAGACGAAAAGTGACAAAATTTAGGTGATTTTTGGTGTTCCAAGGCTCCTTAAATCATCCGCAAACATTCTCCAATTCAAGATCGAAGGCATAATGAAGATGATCCGTGGCTAGGCTTTTCGTGATTACTTCCGGAAGTACGATTCTCGTCAAGTGAGATATTTGGTATGTTTTGATTAGGTTTTTTGTATTGAACAATTGATTAGTGAATGAAATTTTATGTTTTGATTTAGTTAAAAAGGTTTACTTATAAATAAAGTTGTGTGTTTGATTATCAGTTTTCGGTTTCCTTGCATCGTGAGCTCATTAAGAAAAGTAGACAACGTGATATAGGTGAATTGGTAACTTTGTGAATGAACAAGTCTTAAAAGCTTGTTCCTTTGTTACCACTTTAATCAAAAGCTAAGATCTTAAAGTATTGTTTCTTACAAACCCTAATTTAAAAGTATCAAATTGTGGATCTTGCAGAATTAGAAACCCAGAAGTGATTGTTTCTCATTATTTAATCAAATTCATTTCAAAGATTCTTGCTTTTTGCAATTGTGTTCATTACTTAATTCAAAGTTTTAATCTTTAGTTCAAAGTTTTTATCTTTACGTTAATTGAGTTGCAATCGTTAAACACTTTCCACATATTCCCTGTGGAGACGACCTTACTTACCCTTGCACAATAAAGGTAGCTAAGACTGATAAATTAACTTGTTTTTGATCGAGTCTCGACAACCAGATCAGACTTTCTTGTCCTTTTTCAAGTCTTCATTACCATCATAAAACTAGCGCAAAGAATCATACAAGGATTTTGCATTCTTGTGTTCAGCAAAACAGTTGTAGATGTATTGAGATAAACACAGAGTTAAATCCCAGAATGCTTTCTGATCACGGTCGATTAACTTAAGGTCTCTTTCTGTAAAGGTTGATGGATCAATGTTTGGGAAGGTAACATGTCCAACAGTGACGGTAGGAGTATGTGGACCATTAACGATTGATTTCCATACCAAAATCACACAAAATAAGATCCAAATACCTGATGATTCTCAATCGATTTCCATACCAAAATCACACAAAATAAGATCCAAAATGAATAGAATAGTGTTTTTGGCTAAAAAACCAATCAAAACTCAACAAATCAATAGCACTAAGGCTCTGATACCATATTGTTGGTCCATTTGATCGTTAATCAGTGCAAATGATTTAGGAAAACACACCAATCCCATTATATTAGCAACAATCTATCAATAATCAAAAGATAAGTTTCAAAAGTTTTCTATAATCTCCAAACAAGCACAATAAAGATGAAACAAAGGCTCAAGTATGATAACAATAGACTTCCAGCCAACATACTACAATCACGGAATCCAAATAATACGATCTCTCTATTAGGGTTTACCAAAAGACTTGCTTACAATGAATGAAACTTACAATATATAAGCTGAATTGTAGTTTCACTGACAGCGAAACTGTCTAGACCAACATCTAGTTTCACCCGGCAACGAAACGCAGTTTCGCAGGGTGACCTAGATCAGCTGACTACGAGCGAAACTCAGTTTCGCTCGTAGTTTCGCTGGGTACTAAAACTACAAAATACAAAATACAAATGAAGTAAACTAACATTCATCCTATTATATTGACAAACAAAATAAACATAATCAACAATGGTGAGTTCAATCTATTCTAGATCATCAGTTATGATGATGGTATATAGAATATATGAATGGGTGTTTTATAATATTTTGTTAAGATAATGGTATTTTGTTGTTTAGGTTAAAACAATAACATTATACCAATTTCAATCAAAAGATGATCAATTTGATCGCTTTCAATCAAAACAAGAATATTTTGACTAATTTCAATCAAAACATAAGCATTTTGGCAATTTTGTGAGAATCTGTTGCTATTCCTAACCCATAAAATATATGCCCAACAAGGTATTTGTATGGTATTAAGTTAAATTAGACACCCACTTAATAACATTTGTATCAATAAATACTAGTTGTGCTTGCTAGTCATAAGGTAGACGAAGACATAATAGAACCCACTTTATAACATTTGTATCTATACATACTAATTGTGCTTGCTAGTCATAAGATAGATGAAGACAAACAGAGATGACAAGTTTGGAGACCCACTTATGACCCCACTTATCAACTATTTGTAGGTGTCGATCATTCTTCTTTGCTGAATTTAGCCAAATCACTTCGTCGTAAACATGGTGCTTTCCCATTTACGTATTTAGGCCTTCGGGTTGGCTTAAATATAAACTTCATGAAAAATTGGAAAGTGGTGGTTGATAAGGTTTCCAAACATCTCTCAAGATGGAAAGAGAAAGTTCTATCATTTGGCGGGAGAATCACCTTAACTAAACCAGTTTTGGGAGTAATCCACTATATTTTCTGTCTTTAGTTCGTGCTCCAGAGCAGGTTATTACTTCTCTTGAATCATCAGACGGAAATTTTGATGGGGAGAATCAGAATCTAAGAAGAAGATATCATGGGTAGGTTGGCCCAAAATGTTACTAGCAAGTGTGAATGGCTGGGCTTGGTATTGGTTCTATTCAGGCGGCCAATATGACATGTATGATAAAATGGCTATGGCGCTTAAAACAAAACAAAGAGGCCCTATGGGCTAAGGTTTTCATGGCACTATTTAAATAGAAAGCAGCAACTATCTACATGCAAAATATATATATATATATATATATATATATATATATATATATATATATATATATATATATATATATATATATATTTGTGGGCCTTGGTAGAATATAGTGAAGGTTATTGGGGATGTTATAGGACTAGAGATTAATGTTCTGATTTCTTTAAGATGCTAGGTGGGGAATAGTGAAAACACCCTGTTTTGGCTTGATAACTGGATCGGATTTGGCCCGCTGAAGGATGTTTTTCTGTTCCTATTACATGCCAAAGGACATAATAAAAATTCCAATTTCATTGCATGTTGCTTATGATCAATCGACAACTCGGATCATCGACAATGGGATCAACAACCTTCTGGTTGAGATGTATTAATTCAACAATCCTCATGTGAAACATCAATTGCATCTAATAACCTATCCGCTATCCGACACTTGGGGTTGGAAGATAATTTCTTTCATGAGTTCATGGTTAAAGATGTTCGAAGCATATTGAATCAAAGCTCTGATCGCACCAGGATACATTTAAAAATCCAAGGTCGCATTGGGTCCCTCTAAAAGTCAATACATTCATTTGGAGAGCATGTATGAACAAAATCCCGTCTAAAGTGGAGCTTGCTAGTCGGGGTATCCCGTTTGATACAACTTGTTCGGTGTGTATGAATTTTGCCGAATCGATAGGCCATGTGTTAGTTAGATAAAGAATAGCCGGCCAGGTTTGGGATCTTATTCTTGGGTGGGTAAAGGCTACTAAAGATCTAATCCTCTTGGTGTGAGATGTTCTACACATGCTAATGTCATTCTTGTGGATTAAAAACTGGGATAGTATGTCTAATTTAGATTGGGTGTCTTGGTCCAACTTTTTATTTTAAACTTTATTTACTTTCTTCATGTAGCTTCTTGCTAGATTATTAATAAAAATGGTTGACTGCTAAAAAAAAACTTAACTATTTTTTTTAGTTATTAGTATACTTAGAATCCAATATGTTTGTATTTGCTAAATAGTTTACTACATTAAGCTTATTTTTCCCTTTCAAAAAAGACCAAATTAATCTTGTATGGAACATTAATATTACTGCTAGCGTTAATATTACTACTAGAGAAAATTACATAAACGGTCCTCATGATTTGACCAAATTGCATGTTTGGTCACCAAACTTTCAATATTGTAATGTTAGTCCAAAGTTTTATGTAATTATTGCAAGTTTAGTCCCCAAATTTTTAAAAATTGTAAAGTTAGTCCAAACTTTTACGTGAACATTACACTTTTGGTCCTCAAAATTAAATTTAAAAGTTAATACAAACTTTATGAAATGTATAAAAATTAAATGAATTTAATGTAAGGAAAGAAAAGTGCAATGAGTAAACAAAATATTAAACTAAATATGTAATTTTTAAAATTTTGGAACCAAACATGTAATCTGATTAAATACAGGACCATATATATAATTTTCTCTTACTACTAAGTAGTGGATTAACAAATACTTTACTATATTAAAACTGTAATGTGGTCATTTGCATTTACGAAATAGTATTTTTGGAATTTGGCATATCCATCATTCCCAATTGGATTCGAATATGTCGAAAGAATGTGCTAGAAATTAAATCTCGTACCTTTTTTTATTAGGTAATGGTTTCTTTTTTTATAAGATTTTTGTTGCTCTATTATTTGATTTAACACTTATTATTAAAATTATTTAACAAGTATATTTTTATAAACACTTGATATTGTTATGTAGAAAAATACAATAACAAACGAAAGAACACAGTAAACTATAGTATACACAAGGATAAACAGAAATCATATGAATTGGAAAACATAAAAAAAAATATTTTTATATAATATACTGTACTCGTTTTAAAAAAAAACACTTATTTTTATAATGTAACTTTTATAAAAGAAATAATGCCGTATATAAAAGTTATAACGTTAATAATAAGTGAGAAAATTTGAAAAAAGTCAATAAAAGTATATATGCCTATAACAACATTTATCTTACAATAATCTGATTTCAACTATTAATTATAAATATTAATGGTTAACATTTATTATTTATTATTTATGATTTATGATTTATGATTTATGATTTATGATTTATGATTTATGATTTATTTTATTATTTATTATTTATTATTTATTTTTATTATTTATTATTTATTATTACACTTTTAAGATTTAAGATATTTTTTTCACCTTACAAATCCATAACTTTAAAATAAAAAGTGATTTATATAGTTTATAAGTTCATTATTGATTCTCATTTTTACTCAAATTGTAATGTAAAATATTCATAGTAGGAAAATATATTTAAATACTAAATTATTGATATGATTAATGCCGTTTAATGTTTCTATATATAAGTATGGAATCTTCAATTCATGAGTTCACCAAAAATTTCATCATATTACTTCTTTGCTCTGATTGTTCTATTAATTTAAATTAACGGCAATAATTACAAGAGAAAGGTGAGCTCCACACATGACCTCGTCTGGTTTCCGCGAAAGATGAGGATGAATTATTGAATCAAGTGGGTAGGTTTAGTTAAATATTAATATTAAAATGAGGAATTAGAATATATATTGGAATATGTTGTGTATATCCGAACGAGTCATTCATCTCCTCCTATTGGCCATGCTGATTGGGATTAGCTGTTAATCACATCTATGCATCTTTTGTCACTCACCAAAACCGTCTATACTTTTGAACCGTATTATGAAAAAATAATAAGAATAACAATCTTTGATAAAGATGTGATTACGAAAGAAAGTAAATATATTTTTTTACAGCGTCATGATCCAAGTTGGCAAAAAGTGGATTAAAGTGATGCAAAGAACATATATTAACTCACCCATGTCATATAGGTGGACCCTAAAACCTTGACTATAAAAGCCATGTGATTTCTTTGCAAGAGTATTAACTAAAAATCCATAAGTCTTGCCCAAAACCACATGGCCGAAGCCACTCAAATGATCTTTGAGTTCCTGGAAGAGAGTGAGCTCTCATCAGCATCTTCATTCAATTCCTCCGGGGTCCAAAATGGAGATTTTGAAGATGAAGATGAAGATTCTACAGATTCAGAAGAGAACAGGTCCTTCTGGGAGTCTCATGAACAACTTCTCACGGTAGATATTCGTCTTTTTAATTTGTGGGAATAAGTGAAACTACAATTGGGTTTTAATGATTATTGAACATTTTGCAGGAAACACTCTATAAAACCAGTTCAATCGAGTCTAAAATTAGGCGGGCAACTAAAGAGATCATCAAGGAGATGAAATTAGCGGCAGTTGGCTATTGTAATTGTGGCATGATGGTGGCTGATGGTTGCCGAAGGTGCTTCCAGAGGGAGATCTCTGACCGATTGCAACGAGAAGGCTACAACTGCGGCATTTGCAAGGCCAAGTGGAATGATTTAAAACAAATCCCTGCAGGTACATGATTTTAGAAAATAAAGACATATGTCACATATTATATATCAAATTCAAAGTTACTGTTACGGATGGTGATTATTAATTATTTCCCAGGGGAACACACCTACATAGATGTATTGGACACTTCAAATAGTAAAAAGGGGTTTCTAAGAGTGATTATTGAGTTAAATTTTCAGGCTGAATTTGAGATGGTGAAAGGTAGCAAAGAATACAACCGTTTAATAAGCAGGCTACCAGAAATATATGTCGGAAAAACAGAAAGACTCCAATCCTTGATCAAGATACTATGCTTAGCATCGAAAAAGTGCATGGAAGATCAGAAACTGCACATCGCGCCTTGGCGAAAGCTCAAATATATGCAAGCAAAATGGCAGGGCATACGTGAATCAAAACTGGTTTTGTCTCCAGACATCTTGTCTGTGGCCGTGCGTTCGAATAGTTTGTCGCGTCCTATGGTTTCACTGCTTACTTTTGATTTGGTTGAGAGTTTGAACACTTCTTCAAGCATGCACTCTATGGCAATAAAAGTTTTGTAATGAATTAGTAGAACACTATTAAAGATAGTTTTATGATTTTAAGGTCAACTTATGATGTATTTATGGTTTCTAAGGGTATGAGTATTGTGTATATATAAGATTTAGAATTGGGAGAGGTGTTTGTAGGTGAGAAAAATTGATGTGTTATGTTATGTGTTGTGAAATTGTGAGAATTCAGAATAATTGGGAAATATGCTTTTGTTTTGTAGCTATATGTTAAATATGATTTCTTTTATAAAACATATATTATTACACTTTTTCTTATCTTTTAAGAAAAAGTGTTTAGTAAAAATATATATAACTAATGATCAAACCAAAAATCAATGATAATACCATTAAACCAAAAATCAATGATAATACCATTATGGAAAACAAAAGGAAATCGTAGGCTTTTTTATGTAGCCGGAAGCACAAGATAACTAATTGAACCTATTGATGCATAAATAATACCAGGAACAATTCTTCTAAGTATCGTTGATTCTCGCAAGATACCGATAATCAGAATAATCATACACTAACATACACTTTGTGATAGGGAAAAAATAGTTTTTTCATAAACTTCAAAACTAATCATCTCCCAAAGTTTACATGAGTATAAAATGCAAGCCAAAAGTCGAACGGGCCTCAAAACATAAACGGGCCAAAAACTGGGCCACAAAAAAATCTAACAAAAACTAGAATAAGACAAAAAGTTAAAAAAACTAATAAAATAAACCGTTTTTGGGCCAGAATGATGACCCAAACCACCTACGGTGTTTGTAGAAACATGCTCCTCGATACAACGGTCGTTTTGACTGGTCGCAAGCCCAAAACAGAGACTTTAGCCTAAGTTATTATCATTTTAGTGTAGCTTCCTTGGACAACTGATCATGGGCCTACAAAAACGAAATAGCTTGCTACTCCACACTTGTGTCCACACCACTTCTACAATCTTGTATCAAAATGTATCTATGTGAAGAATAAAGTAGGAAATAACTTATTTAATTTGAGATTACACTAGTAAAATAAGTATAAAAGCTTTTAAATATGAAGTTTTCTTTTCTTCTTTGTGTATAATCTCATACGAAGAAGGCCATGGGTATCTATAGTAACATGAGGAATGTCAGCAATATCGAGAAAACAAATTGATGTTGACATATCTCCTTCTATAGATTAGATTTTTAATTGTTTCTACATGCAGCATTGTCACATTCTTACAATCCTCACTTTCATAGACTGAGTGACTTGTTTATTTGACTTAAGTTGTAGGAGTTCTAACCTGGATCTATTGGATCATTTACCATACCACTTCAAGGTAGTATGGCATTGGGTATTTGTCAAAGGTTTGGAAGTGCCAATAATGTTAAGTACTATGACAATATGTACTTTTCCCCATTTTGTCTAACATTTTTCGAGTCGGGTTAACAATATTAACATAATTTGGCTTCTCTCTCTTCATTAAGTAACAATATTTGTAACCTCCGTACACTCATTGAGAAAAGAAGACACCATCTTTCACCGAGTTCATCTCAGAGGACGGTGACAACATTTTTTAGGGTAAGTAGGGTGACGTGGCATGACTTGACTGGTAAAATAGTTGAATACTAAAAGATGTCAATTGTAGGGTTTCTTTTCATACTCAGTCACCACTATATGTATCCCTTTCTTGTTTACCATTTTGCCAGCTATTATGATTTCCATCAAGACTAACTTGGTCTTACCTTACTTTGTTTCATTCTCCAATGGCAATTGCAATTCTAAGGGCAACGAGGGTAAGAATACTACTATCGACTAAACTAAATTCCAAACAATAATCATCAATTGGTTAGTTGCTAGATTTGAAAGATTACTTACCAATATAAAATATTATAGTATGAGTCGTGGTACGAATGCAAATGTGTAAGGATTACACTTAGAGGCTGATGCAACCAAAGAGAAACTAAAGAGCTCTCATCATGCACATGTGAAGTACAAGGAAGTTACTTCAGAAGATTTGATACAACTCAATGAATTATGATAAGTATCAAATCTTCTGAAGCCAAAAGACCAATTCTTTCGAAGCCAAAGATGAAGTCTTCCGAAGCTTCAAAGACAAAGCCTTCCGAAGCCATTAGTCTTCGAAAGACAAAGAAGTCATGTCTTCTCTGACATACTTTTGACAAAAGCTGAAACACCTTTCCATTGTCATCTCTGATGACTCACCTACTTGCATGAGTTGGTGAAAAGTCCATGCTTTTTTCAACTGTAGACTAAGGTATCGAGTCTGTAACTTTCCAACTATGTACTTTTATCCTTTTTTTAATAGATAAGGATATGAGCTATGGCATGTCATAGTCACTAGTCCAAAGGCAATCTGCCTTTTAACTCTACATTGATCTTGTTATCTAGATTAGTGTTTCCAGCTGGCCTTCAAAGTATGGTCGGTTGTAGGATGTAGTATAAAGTATCTGAAGTACTTGTATTTTCATATGTAATGTTAGATCATATGAGGCTGGTGCAACCAAAACAACACTTAAAACAATTTTGTGAACAAGTGGAAGAAGTCTTCCGAAGACAAAACTACTCTTCCACAGCTATGTCAAAGATCTTCCAAAGCATTATGTCTGAAGAGCTTCCGGAGGAAAACTAAGTCTTCTGAGATTAAGTAGTTTTCCTTCTGAAGTATATGAAGAACTTCCGAAGGATAGAACAAAGTCTTTAGAAGACCAAGCAGTTCTCCTTCCGAAGTATTCACACTTAGAAGATCCAAGACAAAGTCTTCCGAAGAATAAAGTCATAAAGACCTGTAGAAGACTCAGAAGAAGTTGTTTCTTCCGAAGTATAAATGGCCTCGGAAGAACTTATTCTTCCGAAGCCATTTAGCTTCAGAAGAATCAACTATGACCAGTGGACATAAGTATGGTATGTCTGACAGACTCTGATACACTGCATGGTGCTTTACCTAACCCATGTAGTTGACCATACTTTAATCCACTGTTCACCTTTTTAACTTAGTACAGATGCCATCCTTAGTTGGTGACAAAAGGTAAGTCATGGACCTGTCATGACTACCTTATCTAGGATATTATTTTATCTTAGATATTTTTCTTCTAGCAATGTAGTATTTGTCTAGTTGTAGATTCCAGCTGGTTTTTCAAGTATAACAGGCTATAGATAGTGGTATATATAGTTTCTCATTATAACTTAAGTAGCATGAGCTTAAGAGTCTTGTAATACTGAGTTGAGAAGTAATATATACAAGTATCTTGAAAACCAGTCTCTTGTTCATTAACTTCGTATATTATTATCAACTTTAGTTTGAGATTCTGTGTTTCATCGATCAAGTGAGACCTAGTGAGTTTTGTGTTTAGAGTCAAAACCGATCTTGCAATTGGTATCAGAGCTTCCAGGCTCTTGATTGTGAGATCTAACCATCCCAAATGACCCTTGCTTTTTCACACTCACTCACTTCACTTTAATGGATCTTAACCAGAAATTTTTTGAGTCAAAAATAGGAACCATGACCAAGGCTCCTATCATCACTCCTGATGATTTTCGAACTTGGTGCAAACATATTGAAGGGTTCATCAAGTATCAAGATAGCCGCATGTGGAAATCTGTCACTCATAGTCCTTACGTTCCTAAGGTAGCAGCCCCAGCGGGTAATGGTGCCATGATAGAGAAAGCTGTTGAAGACTACTCTGATGAAGACTTCAAGAAAATAGACATTGACTGCAAAGCAATGACTGCTTTGCTTATAGCCATACCAAACTCCATAATGGTTGGCTTTCAGTAATGCGAGTCAGCCAAAGAACTCTTTGATGCTTTGAAGCTTATGTACTCTGGTTCCACTGAATCCAAGGAGTCCAAGAATGATGTATTGAAGCAGAAGTTTAAAAACTTCACATATATTGTTGGTGAGACCTTGAGCCAACAATACTTCAGATACATGAACTTGATCACCTCTCTTCAGTCTATGGGAGTGGATCTTCAGAAGAGAGACATTGTAAGGAAATTCATGAGTGCACTTCCTCATGAATGGACTTTCTATTTTGTTTCTATCAAGAGAACTGATAATCTTAACACTCTCACCATGATTGAACTGTACAAAATCCTTGATGGATACCGTATGGAGATGGAGACTCAGAAGAGCCAACAGATGAACCGACCCTCAAATCCTGCTATAAGTAATGCTCTACATGTTGCTGAAGGATCAAGACAACCTCAGTTTTACCTGAACTATCCCCAACAACCATCATCTTCCTCTGGGCCATACATCACTTTCCCTGAGACACCCAGGTCTCAACAGGCTCAACACACTCCTTTTCAGGATAGTTGTGCCTTTGTCTCAGGAAGTGAACACTCTGGAGATTTTCAATTCTGCTTTGATGATCTAGAGTGCTTTAGCCTAGATGACATTGAGTACATACATGGACATTGTCAACAGATGGCTCTCCTCACCTACAGAGCAAAGAACTTCTTCAAAAGAACAGGAAGGCAGTTCCTTCAGAATCCAACCAACAGCAAATTTGGATTTGATAAAAGCAAAGCCAAGTGTTACAACTGTAACCAGCTTGGTCACTTTGTTAGGGAATGCAAAGCTCCAAGATCCAATCCTGAATCATCTCAATCCTCCCAACATCCTACCACCTCAAGGGCTGCACCAAAACCTACTGAGCAGCAAACTACGGCTATTGCTCAAGAGGTTGACTGGAGCTTCATGGTGCAAGATGTCACTCCTGCTCAAGCTCTCATGGCTGGAACTGAAGACAGCAAGGTATTTAAAAACCTCTGTACTCCAGCTTGTATTGCTAAGGTTAAACTTTATCAGGATTACAACATGGAAATTAAATCCGATATTGAGTCCTTAAACATCCTAAAATCTGATTTCAAGAAAGCAAAATCTGACTATAAACTCAATATTGAAGAGTTAGAGAAAACTATTTCCTTTTTAAAACATAAACATACAAACTACAGGACTCAAATAAAGGATTTGATTTCTAAGTTGACTGAGGCTCAAGCCTAGCTACTAATAGCAGGGCTAAAGCAAAGAAGTATGCTATTGAAGAGCATAACTTCAACACCATCATTGCATCATCCTCCTACTCAAAGGTGTGTTATCAGAACAAAAGTGGGTTGGGAACCAATGAAATTGCTCCACCACACTCTTATGTGTCTGTTAGACAGCCAAGATGTGGCACTCATGAGAAAGAGGTTCCAACTTCTGACCCACTACCCAATGAGCAAAAGAATGATGCAACTATGGTGACCACCACAGGGAAGGATAAGGTAGAAAACCTCATTCCCACCACTGATGTCCTACCCCTAACCATTAAAGGGAGAAAGAACAAAATCAAGGCAGCAAAGAAAACTACCAAGAAGGTGACTGAGTCTAGGATGAAGATAGATCCCAGACAAAAGGGTGTATTCATTTCACCCGGATTCCAAGTGGTTGGAAACTCTGACTCAGGAAAGGAATGTAGTACCAGCATTCCTGTCCAACTGAAGGAGCAGAAGTTAAAGGGGAAAGCTATTGAATAAAAGGAGTGCAAGAACCAACAGCCATCACGCCCCATCAAGAGTAACATTGAGTGCATAATTTGTGGCCTGCATAACCACATGGCTAAAGATTGTTACTACAATCCTACAAGCACACATTATGCAACCAATGTTAAAAGAGAAGGAGTCAAGGAAGGTTTCATATTTGGACCTTATCACATGGTCCAAGTGACAAGGAAAGGAAAGGTCATTTCTGAAGCTAAGTTGCTTTCGGAAGAAAACCATTCTTCTGAAAGAAAAATAGCTTCGGAAGACAAGCCTAAGAACAAACAAAGAAACAAAAGGAATCCTTTGAAATCTTCCAAAAAGAAAGTAGTCTTGGAAGAAGGTCATGCAGCTCAATCCTCTTCAGGATCATCTACACTGGTCAACCATAGGATGGTATGGAAGAACAGAACAGATGCTGCAGCTAGTACCTCTTCTTCACAAACACAAATTGAACCCACTTGCCTATACTTTGGTTCAATTCAATCATATACGTTGGAAGAACCCATGACCAACAAGGCTTGGGTTTCTAATAGTAACTAATCATCTCACTTTATGTGCAGGGACATCCACATGACAAGAATGGAAATATATGGATTGTGGATAGCAGATGCTCCAGGCACATGACAAGGAACAGATCTCTTCTTCAACAATTTGAACATTTTGATGGAGGTCCTGTTTAGTTTGGAGGTGAAGCCGGAGGATACATTTCTGGTAGACGTAGTGTATCCAATGGTAAGTTAAAAGTTGACAAAGTAAACTTTGTCAAACAGCTTGAACACAATCTGTTAAGTGTTTCTTAATTCTGTGATCAAAAGCACCAAATGCTTTTCACAGAACATGAGTGCATTATCCTCAAACCCGGGATGACAATTTCTCATGAATTTGTGCTTCTTAGATCTCCCAGAAGAGGGGATATGTACAAGCTGGATATGAACAATGCTTCCCCACTGGGTGAAGTATCATGCTTTCTTTCTTAAGCCAATGGTGATGAGTCAACTCTTTGGCATAAAAGAATGTGTCATGTTAATTTTAAAACCATGAACAACTTGGTTAAAAATAATTTGGTACATGGTGTGCCTAAAAAGAAGTTTTTCTATAAAGACAACTGTGTTGCTTGCCTGAAAGAAAAACAACATAAAGTCACTCACAAATCCAAAAAGGTTAACTCTATCACCACTCCATTACACTTATTGCACATGGATCTTTTTGGTCCCACAAGTATAATGAGCATTGGAAGGAAATCATACTGCCTTGTGATTGTTGATGATTTGACAAGATTTACTTGGGTATTCTTTTTAAGAACTAAAGATGAAACGGCTGAAACTTTAAAATCTTTTATTCTTAAAATTGAAAATCAAAAGGATCACAAGGTAAAAATCATTAGAAGTGATCAAGGGACTAAGTTTAAGAATCAAGTTCTTGACTCATTCTGTAACTCAAAAGGGATTGCCAGACAATATAATGCTCCTAGAACTCCTCAATAGAATGGTGTTGCTGAGAGGAGGAACAGGACACTTATTGAAGAACAATGTTAGCTGATTTAAAGTTGCCTCTAACTTTCTGGGCAGAGGCAGTCAGCACTGCATGTTATGTGCAAAACAGAGTTCTCATTGTTAAGCCTCATGGGAAGACCCCTTATGAGCTATGGAACAAGAGGCCACCGTTCATTGGCTTTCTTAGGTCCTTTGGCAGCAGGTGTACCATACTCAACGCAAAGGAAAATTTAGCAAAATTTGCTGAAAAGTCGGATGATGCTATATTTGTTAGATATTCCTCCACCTCTATTGCTTATAGAGTGTATAATATCAAAACTCAATAGTTTGAGCAATCATATAACATTGTTGTTAATGAGCACACTCCTTATGTTAGAGGGAATGGACCTGAATATATTTTTGATTTAGAATTGTTTCCAGACAATTCTAAACCATCTTGTGAGAATGTTTCAGCTAGAACAGGAACTCAAAGTGACCTACATGAAGATCAACTGTTTGAGCTACCCAGACCTATTTCTAGTTCTCCAAGAAGAAATGAAGAACAAGCTCCTACTACTGAAAGTCCTGAAAGCATGAGTATCTCAGGAAACAAAAGAGCTTTAACAAATTGTCAGCTCACCGAGCCTCATAACCCAGAGGTTGACAATTCAAGCACTCAACACCAAGCTGATGAAGACAGTGACATGGAGGAACATGCAACTATTAATGCTACTTCATAGCATAATGCCATTGATGATGTCACTTATTCATTCAATCAGTTCTCATTGGATGAATGTGAGACATCTTCTCAGACCTAGACCTATCTATGCAATTAGATGTAATTCCTAGGCTCAGGATACATAACACTCAACCAGCTAAAAACATCATTGGGGATATATCAGAAGGTGTGAGAACAAGAAGTCAGACCCATAATGGGAACGTATGCTTGTACTCATGCTTTCTCTCTTAATTGGAACCAAAGAAGGTGGAAGAAGCCCTCAAGGACAACAATTGGATTGAAGCTATACAAGAGGAATTGCTTCAATTCAAGAGGCAAAAGGTAAGGAACCTATGTCCGTTGCCACTTGGTCAAGTCCCTATTGGCACCAAGTGGGTGTTCAGAAACAAAAGAGATGATAGAGGTTTGATCATCAAGAATAAAGCAAGACTTGTAGTTCAAGGATACACACAGGAAGAAGGCATAGATTACACTGATGTCTTTGCACCTGTTGCAAGACTTGAAGCTGTGTGAATCTTCCTTGCTTTTGCAGCCTCCAAGAACTTCACAGTATATCAACTTGATGTCAAATGTGTATTTTTGTATGGGAATATAGACAGAGAAGTTTATGTGTGTCAGCCACCTAGATTTGAAGACCCACAGCATCCCAACTATGTGTGCAAATTGGATAAAGCTCTTTATGGGCTGCATCAAGCACCTAGGCTGTGGTATGAGACTTTGTCTCAATTTCTCCTCAAAAACGACTACACCAGAGGCACCATAGACAAGACATTGGTCATAAAGAAATCTGGGAAGGACATGCTGCTTGTTTAAGTCTATGTTGATGACATCATATTTTGTTCCTCAAATGACCAAATGTGCAAAGACTTTTAAAGCATCATGAGAAAGAAATTTGAGATGAGCTCCATAGGAAAGATGGATTTCTTTCTTGGGATTCAAGTGAAGCAGATGGAAGAAGGATTCTTTATCAACCAGTCTAAGTATGTCATGGACATCTTCGAAAGATTTAAGATGAAAGATTATAAGACAGCCAAGACATCTATACCCAGAAATCACAATCTATGTCCTGATTCTGAGGGGGAGGATACTGATCAACATCAGTACAGGGCAATTATTGGATCTCTGATGTATCTCACAGCTAGTAGACCTGATATCATGTTTGCAACTTACATCTATGCAAGATATGAAGCTGCTCCTAAGGTGTCTCACCTAATTGCCATCAAAAGGATTCTTAGATACCTCAAAGGAGCTCCCAAACTGGGTCTCTGGTATCCTAAGAATAAGGATTTCAATCTCTATGGGTCTCTGATAGTGATTATGGTAGCTACAACATTAACAAGAAATCCACATCTGGAGGATGTCAATATCTTGGTGGAAGGATTATTTCCTGGCAATGCAAGAAGCAATCATGTGTCTCTACATCAACTGCTGAAGCTGAAGACATTGCTGCTGCGAGCTGTTGTCCTCAATTGCTATGGATTCAAAATCAGATGTTAGACTATGGATTCAACTTAATGAATACTCCTATCCATATGGACAACACGAGTGCTATTTCCATTACAAAAAATCCAGTCAAGCACTACAAGACAAAGCACATTGACATCAGGTATCATTTCATTCGAGATATTCATGAGAAACACTTGATTAAACTAGTAAAAGTTAATTCAAATGAACAATATGCTGACTTGTTCACCAAAGCCTTTGATGAACAAAGATTTAAATACTTAATCACAACTATTGGGATGATTAACATTGACTAGTTTATTTCTTTTGAAAACCTTTTTAAAATGTGTCTTTATTTATTTTGTCTAATTACAATCTAAGCCCTATTACTAAAGTCTTTCTTCTAAGTGGAAATTCTTTCGATAAGAAATTTACCCTCGAAAGAGATCTTTATATCTTCCGAAGGTAAATTCCTTCACTTTAGTACTTTCTTCCGAAGAGTTTTTACCCTTGGAAGAAAATTTAATCATAGATCAAATTTATTTCCGAAGGCTATTAACTTTCTCTCGGAAGAAGTCTTTTCTCTCGGAAGCAACTTTTCCTTCGGAAGAAAACTTTTACTGTGTAATGGAAACCTTTGGGCTCCACTGTGTAAAGATTAAGATCTTTTTAGAATATTTTAAATTATCTACCTTGCCGCCATACTCAGGCACACACCCAAACTGTCTTTTCACCTTATCGGTATGGTCTTTTACACCCTATTTAAAACTTCCGACTCCCTTTCTTTACCCTTTTTACCACCACTAAAACCTAATACTCCCATTATCGTCTTCACTCTCTCTCAAATTCCCTCAATCCAACAATACTTTCTTACAATGGCTCTCAATCCTCAATATAACCAAGTCGCCATCCTTGATTCCTCTAATAATGTTGACTTTGCCCCCGTCATCGATTTTCTGTTCCACTCCACATACTTTACCGCCCTCACTGTAAACCCTACCATATACTCTAATCACATGACCAAATTTTGGGCAAACGGTCATTGTGAAACTCTGAATGATGAGATGGTCATTAGGTCGAGAATCAGCGGACAAGAGATCATCATTTCTGAATCTACCATCAGGGAGCATCTAGAGCTTCATGACGAAGGCGCCCCAACTGAATTCCCCAAATTTGAGTTAGCAAACACATACAGTCAGATGGGATATGGTGGTGATGTGCACAAGTCCACTGTCTATAAGTATAATTTCTCTTACAACTAGAAATTCTTATTGCACATGCCTATCCAACAAATCAAGGGGTTGGGATCAAATCCCATATGAGCTGGGCTGCCTAGTCCATGGAATGGTAAAAGGCCTTCGCTTCAACTATTCAAGGTTTGTGCTGAACTATCTGCAAGGAAATCTTACTCGGGATTCATTTTTCATGTATCCCTGGTTCATTCAGCATATCATAAACTGTGAGCTGGACCAGAACAGACTACAACATGAAGACACTCTAATGGTCCCACACATGAGGCCGGGCATCTTCAAGACCTTGAAGAAGGTGTCCACCAATTTCACTGGGAGATTCACTGATCTTCTCCAAGGTATGCTTGAGCCAACGGCTCCTGATGACATCCCTGCAAGCCCAGCAGGTGATGAACCCACACCAGACCTCCCCACTCAAATGCCAACTACTTCTTCCCACCCAATAAAAGTTACATACACCAGACGCCCCAAGCAAACCCCTAATCAATCTACTCTGATTGATCAGGTCCCCTTTGTTCACACTAAAAAGGTTCAAGTGGAACTCAAGGCTCCCACTCAGCCAGAGGTCACACTTTCCTCCACCATCGACCTCAATATCAATGTTGAGTCTCCTTAGTCTCAACCTGATGAACCCAAAACCCAAGCCATTAGCCCTCAAGGTGAGTCCCAACACTCCCCTGAGCAACCAAAAAGGGATGGCCACATCATTGGCACATCTGCTATTGTAGAAGAGCCGTTAGGTGCTGACCAAGGTCTCGGGTCATTAGAATTAACCTATCTATCCTTCAGTGACCTTTTAATGCAACTTGATAAGGATATCATGTTTCGTCAGGGCCATGATGTTGATCTACAATACCTCTCTCAAGATCAACTGAGCCCCAGGGAACCTCTGATATCTAGCCAACATCTGTTCAGCCAAACTAAGGTGAGTCCAACTGGTGTGGAGGTGACTCATGTAGACTCAGCCGCCACTACAAAGAGTGTCTCACTGGCCTTTCAGGAAAGTGGTGACATCAGTGAGACTGAGTCTATGGCAACCTTGCCAATTGATGTTTCTAAAAAAGGACATCAATACGGAAGGGTATCCTGGGCATCGAGAAACCATAACTGGTGGTGATGATGAACATGCCAGGCATGTTATCTCATCTCCCTATGATTCTTCAAAAGAAGATAAGGGTAGACTGCAACTCATTATCAAATACCTGATTTCTAAAGTCTCAAACCTTGAATCAAAGGTTAAGACTTTAGAGGAAATGTCTGCCACTCAGCCACTTGAGATTGAATATCTCAAGGCTAAACTAGCTAAGACACAGATTGAAAAGTCTGTCAGGCATATACCTATCCAGGTTTCTTTAAGTTCTTCCTCCATCTTATCTACTTCTCAAGATGATGCTACCAAATAAGGGGAGAATGTACAGAAATAACATCATGTGGAACCCACTTACCCCATAGCAACAACTTCTCCTAACGCCTTATCTATCTTTTACCCTTAACGGCATCACCCTACAACAGTCTTCCCTCAACCAGCTCCGATTACCTTTCAAGTGGACCAAAGGATGCTCATAGATCTTAATAGGTTTCTAACCAAATTTCTATTGAGCTCCTCCATTGAACAGCCCTCCCCTGATCTAGCTGTCACCTACTTTGGAGCTGAAGAGCTTCAAAGGCTGAATGCACCACCTACCTCTAAAGAGGAAGTTGGTCAACCTAAGGTCTCTACTAAACCCAAGATTAACTTCGAAGGGGATGTACAGACTGATGGCCCAGCAACTGATTTGGATGGGACATTTGATGTAGTTCCAGTTACTTTCGAGGCAAAAATCCAAGCTCCGAAGGAATAATTGGACTGTCTTCATTGACCAGTGATCGGTTTATCACAGAGGAAATCCTTGAACTAGACTCTGAGATTAATAGTGAGGACTTCCTTACAACCCCTCTCTTACAAGAACCACTACTTCAAACACCCTCACTCCAACCTGAATCTTCTGAACCTAAGTTCCGAAAGGCTGAATCTTCCTCTGATCCTAAGGGGAAGAGAAAGCTTACTGCTGAGGAGCTACTAGAAGAGGAAAGATTGGAGAAGCTAAAGATGACGGGCAGACTTGATACTAGAAAGTTGTTGGCTGCAAGCAGCAAAGCAGTAGCAGCCGCCCAAGCAAGTCTCAATAATAAAGGAGGGTGGAAATCATTGATAGGCTCATCAGCCTGGGGGTAGCCAATGAAGAAACTCTTCTACTCCTAACTGATAAGCTTGTGAAACTAGAAAAAGCAACCTTGCTATACAAAGAAAAGGAAGAAGCGGCAAGGTTGGCCAAAGAGGAGGAAAGAAGGAAGAAGAAGGAAGAAGCCATAGAAAGGGAGAGGGTGGAGAGAATAGCCTTTCTCTGCAACAGAGGCTATTCTTAAGAGAAGCTGGCACCTTACAAAAATGAAATGATCTTGTTTCTTTTTCACAAAGAGCAAGATCTAATCAACAAGGAGAGGCAGAAGGCTGCTAGGGAGAAGCTAAAAGAGAAGAGAAAGAAAGAGGTAGAGGGAGAACTTACGGCTACCAAAAAGGAGGGAGACAAGGATTGGATGAAATCCTATCTCCGAGCTCACGGCTTCTCCAGCAGGCAAGTGGGTCCCATGTCAATCAAGACCCTACAGCGACATGTCAGCGACATTAAAGCTGACATTCGCTTAGAAAGAAGGCAGGAGGTTGCTCAAACTCCTAGTGTTCAGAGGATGGCACCCAAACCAATACCCAAAACACAACATACACCTTCTCCTTTCCCCATCAAAATAGAACCTTTCACCCCTGAACCTTCTCCATCAACCTTACCTATACCATCACCCACTGCTTCCCATCAACCACCACCACCACCTATCCTACGACCCAAAACACAACCAAGAACCCACTGAAAAACCAAAACATCCCCTGATCCATCAAAACCCCTAAACTTGGAAGAATTCAAGAAGATAAAGAAGAAGCTCACAAATTGCACAACACTGAGCGACATCTCTTGTGAGGAAGAGTCCATCCAGCTGACTTTCATTGATGGCTCTTCCAGTTCCCTCACAAGAGATGCATTCCTTGATCTTCCTAGAGGAACACTTGACCAAGCTTTTCAACTTCTTGCAACAAATTCAGATACTCTCAATGAAGTCGAGAAGAAGTTAAGAAGAATGCTGGTGACTTTGCTGGACACTAGGAAAGGGGATAAACTGCTAACAAAACCCCTCAATCCTAGAAAGCAAATTGTCCAGTGGTGGTTCGATGAAGATTCCCATAGCTTTGTTGTAGAAAGGGAGAATGGTGAAGTTACCAGGGCTGACACTTCATCTCTGCTACATTCCAGCAGATTTGACATTGCTGAGTTAGTAGAGAAGCCATTCTCCAACCTTCCAGCTCTGAGATAACTACTCATATCAGAAATCATTTAAGCAGCCTTCATTTAGCCGAGCTCACAACGAAAGCCAAGATTGAAGAAGAGTTGAAAAAGAGAGCACATGATGTAGAAGAAGGCACAACCACAAAAGGGAAGACCTTTCTATAGATGGTTGAGGGCTCCACTTCAGATCCTATAGTTAGATGGGAATATGACTACCTTTCCCATCAACTAACTCTCTTTAGAGGGTTGCAGCAAAGAGTACACGTCATTCAGAGCAATCGACTGGATTTATTATCTATGAATGACCTGTACAAACTCCACACCACCACATCAGGGAAAAACAAAGAGACAGATAAATATCAACTTTCCCTGGTGTTGAAGGCTTTAAAGAGTAGGAGGAAGTGAAATTGGTAGCATCAGCCTAGGGGGAGTTTGTTAGATCATATGAGGCTAGTGCAACCAAAACAACACTTAGAACAATTTTGTGTACAAGTTGAAGAAGTCTTCCAAAGACAAAACTACTCTTCCGCAGCTATGTCAAAGATCTTCCGAAGCATTATATCTGAAGAGCTTCCGGAGTAAAACTAAGTCTCCTGAGATTAAGTAGTTTTCCTTCCGAAGTATATGAAGAACTTCCGAAGGATAGAACAAAGTCTTCCGATGACCAAGCAGTTCTCCTTCTGAAGTATTCACACTTAGAAGATCCAAGACAAAGTCTTCCTAAGAATAAAGTCATAAAGACCTATAGAAGACTTGGAAGAACTTATTCTTTCGAAGCCATTTAGCTTTGGAAGAATCAACTATGAACCAGTGGACATAAGTATGGTCTGTCTGATAGACTCTGATACACTGCATGGTGCTTTACCTAACCCATGTAGTTGACCATACTTTAATCAACTGTTCACCTTTTCAACTTAGTACAGATGCCATCCTTAATTAGTGATAAAAGGTAAGTCATGGACCTGTCATGACTACCTTATCTAGGATATTATTTTATCTTAGATATTCTACTTCTAACAATGTAGTATTTGTCTAATTGTAGAATCCAGCTGGTTTTCCAACTATAACCGGCTGTAGATAGTAGTATATATAGTTTCTCATTGTAACTTAAGTAACATGAGCTTAAGAGTCTTGTAATACTGAGTTGAGAAGTAATATATACAAGTATCTTGAAAACCATTCTCTTGTTCATTAACTTTGTATATTATTATCAACTTTAGTTTGAGATTTCGTGTTTTATCGATCAAGTGAGACCTAGTGAGTTTTTAGAGTCAAAACCGATCCTGAATGTAAGCTTTCTAACACTTGTAAGAACATGAGAGCAATATACATCATTCTTGAAAACCATATTTGAGTGTTCTTGTTCTTGTTTTTGTTCCTTTAGTTGCACTCCTTGTTTCATCATAAACCGGTTCCCTATTTGATCTGCTAAGTGTTAGAACTCTCTAACATTGTTAAACTATTGCATTGAACCCCTTCACCAGTCCTGTAATTGGTATCAAAGAGATTCAGGCTCTTGATTGTAAGATCTCACCATCTTAGGTCTCATCAGTTTCATAAAACACTTATCAGCTCAAATGACAGCTATCTTAAAGGCTGATATGGAAACCAGTACCATGACTTAGTCTCCACTGATCACTCCTGATGATTTTGATACTTGGTGCCAACATATGGAAGGGTTCATCAAGTCTCAAGACAACAAGATGTAAAGATCTGTCATTGAAGGACTGCACATCCCAAGTACCTCTTCAGCTATTGCTGGAGGTGGGATGATTCTAAAAGAAATGGCTGATTATTCTAAGGAAGATTAGAAGAAAAATGATGTAGATTAGAAAGCCATGTCCACTCTCCAAACTGCTCTTCCAAACTCCATATATAGAGGCTTTAAGAAGAGCAAGACTGCTAAGCAGCTCTGGGATGCACTGAAGCTTATGTATGAGGGTTAGAGGAAGCAAAAGAAAACAAAAAGGACCTTATGAAGCAGCAGTTTGAGAACTTTTCCTGAAAGTCAGGTGAAACTATGACTCAATAATACTTTAGGTATGTTGAGATTGTAGATACTCTTATGGATGTTGGAGTAAAACTTGAGAATAGGGACATTGTGAGGAAGTTCATATTCTTTCTTCCCAGAAAATGGACTCACTATTGTATGGCCATTAAGAGAACTGAAAACCTCACTACCCTTACACGCACAGAGCTGTATGGTATCCTTAGTGGCTACCAGATGGAGATAAACATGCAAAATCCACCAAGCAGCTATTCCAGCAATCAATAGAGTTTAGCCCTTCATGTGGTTGAAAGGGATAGTAGAGAACCATAACATCATCTTCTCTGCTATCCTGGCAACTCACAAAGGGGTCCTTTAAGGGAGAGCTACATCCAAGAAAACCCATTCCAAGAGACAAGCTCTGCTCAAGCCTTTAGGTATGCTGATGAAAGTTGTGGCAACTTTCTCTTCACTCTTGAAGACTTGGATTGTATCCATCCAGATGGCCTGGAGTATATGGAGATAGTCTAGCAAATGGCTCTTTTCGCTCACAAAGCCAAGAAGTTCTACAAGAACAGGTATGAAGTTTTCCAGCAATGTATTCAGTGGAAAGTTTGAACTGGATAAAAGCAAAATGAAGTGTTACAACTGTAACCAAATAGGACACTTTGCTAGGGAGCGCAAGGCACCATGAACTAATGGTGGTCAAGCACAATCCTGGCCAAACTACACTAAGGCTACTCCCAGATCTGAGAAGCCAGGCCAACCAAAACAATAAGTTGCTGTTACTATTGAAGAATAAGGCTTTGACTGGAGCTTCCAGGTAGAAGATGTTTCTCCTAACTAAGCACTGGTGGCTGACCATTAAGAAGCCAAGGTATTAGAACATCTTGTATTACTGAATGTATTGTTAAAGTAAATATGTATAGGTCCTATAACTTGGAAGTGAGATCTGATCTTGAGTCCTTGAATAATTTTAAAAGCTGATTATAAAAGAGCTGAAAATGATTATAAACTTAAAATAGAAGATTTAGAGAAAAAATTTCAACTCTTAAGCATGAGCATACAAATTACAGGATTCAAATCAAAGATCTCATTATCAAGTTAACTGAATGCCAGGCTGAGCTTGTGATCAGCAAAGCCAAGGCTGAAAAGTGTGTTATTAAAGAGGAAACCTTCAAGAACATCATATCTTCATCCTTTTATGCAAAGATTTTATATCTGAATAGGCAGGGATTGGGTTCAAGTGAGTAGCTCCTCTACACATATTATTAACTGTAAGACCTCCAAGGTGTGAAACTTGTCCAGATGAGTCGCCCCTCATAGACCCCATCCAAGAAGCAGATAAAGATGAAGAGGAGATTGTGAAGGATGGATCTAAAGTGAGTGAAGAAGATCATCTTCAGAAGGGTTACTATTCTTCTAGAGAGAAGAAAGAACCAAGGATGACCAAGTCTGCTAGGAAGAACTTGATCAGAGCAGCCAAAAGAAAATCAAAGAAAGCCCAAGAGATCACAAACACCTTTAGCTCCAAGCAAAAGAAAGTTTTTATCTCTGCTGGATTTGAAGTGGTGAAGACTGAAGACTCAACCATGGACTCTAGTACCAGGAGTACTAGTTCATGTTCATATTATGCTAGTCAAGAGAAGAAGGCTGATCAAATATGCACCACTACTGCATAGCCTGAACCATCCAGTTCCAAGAGCAAGTCTCACCCTAAGAAGCCTGTTGCATCATCTGTGAAGATGAAGACGGAAGTGAAATGAGATCAAACTCAGCCTACTACTCAAAAGAAGAGTCTCAGAATTATACAAACTGAATATATCATGTGTGGTAGTACTTCTCACGTTGCTAAGGATTGCATCTACAATCCCAAAAGCACTATCTACATGACCAAGAAGAAAACTTCTGAGAAGAAGATAAGTGAAAACTTACCTTCGGAAGAAAATTTGGTCTCGAAAGAAAGGAATGATTCCGAAGTACTAATGTCTGCTGTAGTGGCTACAAAAACTACTGAAGGTGTAGTCTCCAAAACTTCCAAAGTCATCAAAACTTCCAAAGTCTTTAAGGCTAAGTCTAGTCTTCCAAAGATGGTGTGGAAGATGAAGGAAGGCCATGTGACTGAAAGTTCTTCATGAGCAACAGCAAATGATCATCTGAGCTTGAATATAGGATCAATTACTAGTGCATTATCTTCACTCCCTTACACTTATTACATATGGATCTCTTTGGCCCCACTAGTGTAAAAAGTCTAGGAAGGACCTCATATTGTTTGGTGATCACATATGACTTCTCAAGATACACTTGAGTCTTCTACCTTAGAACTAAGGATGAGACTCCTGAGATCTTGAAGAACTTCATTTTGAAAATTGAGAATCAATATGATCACAAGGTCAAAATCATAAGATGTGATCAAGGAACTAAATTCAAGATCCAAATCCTTGATGCAATTTGTGATGAGAAAGGTATTACAAGATGATTAAGCGCTCCCAGGACACCTCAGCAAAATGGTGTTGCTGAGAGGAGAAACAGGACACTTATTGAAGCTGCAAGAACCATGTTATCTGACTCTAAACTGCCTGTCACCTTCTAGGTAGAGGCAGTCAACACTGCTTGCTATGTGCAGAACAGAGTTTTAGTAGTCAAGACTCATGGTAAGACTCTTTATGAGTTGTGGCACAAAAGGAGACCTTTCATTGGTTTCCTCAGATCATTTGGATGTCCTTGCACCATCATGAATACCAAAGATCATATTGCCAAATTTGTTGAGAAATCAGATGATGGACACTTTATTGGATACTCTTCCCAAGCTAAGGCTTATAGAGTATACAATCTTAGAACTAGAATAGTTAAGAAGTCAGCAAATGTGACCTTCAATGAGCACACACAAAGTGTGAAAGGTTTTGGTCCAGATTGGTTGTTTGATCTTGATTTAGTTACCAACTATTTTAACAAATATTAGATGTTTCAGGATCTACAGGTAGCTTATCAATAGGAGATCTGATGTGTAGGGGTTTTTTACTATATTAAAATATTTAATTATGTGTTTTATGTGTTTAATATTATGGAACATAATTATGTTGATAGTTAATTGATTTTCAGGGTTGCCGAGCTAAAACGGACACATTTCGGGTGTTTTCCGGAGTTAGAATAGAAGCCGGAAGCTCACAAAGAATGCAACACTTGAGAAATAGAAAAAAATGAAGAAAAAGTGAAGGGGGACATAAATTATAGTCCCTAAGGACGTAATTTACATCCTATGTGTAATCAGCCAAAATAAAGCAAGCAAACTAGGACGTAAAACACGAGGAAAAAGTGCTGATTTGGGGGGGGGGTCGTAAATTGCGTCCCTGAGGACATAAATTACTTCCACCCATTTTTAGGGTTTTGTACCCTAATTAAAGGTTAAAAAGGGGGCTGCGAATTAAGACTTCATCAAGTTGTTTTTGGCCATCCAAGGAGCAATTTTGAGAGCAAAGAACACCCACGGATCCGTCCTTTCATGCAATCAATTCCTACAGCAACTGATTTCGATCCCATGACAACCATTTGTGGCTAAATCACTCGTGACCTTCTCCAGGTGCAAGTTTGTGTTTATGACATTTGTTTAACTTTATTTGTTCTTAGATTGGGTTGAAGTTTTGATTGGCATATTAAGCCATATGATTTCATTTATTGGTTGATTACTTTAAATGGTTTTTCTTTGTTTTGAATCTTAATCTAATACTCATTAGTTTTTGGTTTCTTTACATCATGAATAGTATGAGTCTTAGGTTTTGATTAGCAAATTGAAATTGGTAGTTTGTGAATAGGTCTATTTACAACCCGTTCCATCTCTATCACTGAAATCGATCAAACCAATACAATTAGGTCTATATGATTGTTTGCTAAGAATAAGTAGGTTATAACTTTGTTTACAAACTTGAAACCCGGAGTGGATCATTCTTCTAATTATTGTTTTCAAAACCAATCAAGTTTATTACTTTGCAATTTTGTTTTCAAATCAATCAGAAATTCAAAGTTATTTTCTAATTTAAATTAACATTAGTGAACTATAAATACAATCTCCACATATTCCTCGTGGAGACGACCTTACTTACCCGTACTAGTATAGGTGAGCTAAGTGTTAAATATAATTTGTTTTTGAGTAGACCATGACAATCTACATCAAAATGGCGCCATTGCCGGGGAATTAGTGTGCAATAGTTCATTAGTTTATTTTGTTTGTTTATTTTTTTTATTCAATTGGTGCTACTTAGGTGTGTTTGCTTGTGCAGGTGACAGCATTATGCATGCATACCAGGTTATCAAGAAAGGCTTCACCTTTGATTTTTGATCCAAAAATTGAAAGGACCACAAGACATAACCATGTTATTCATCGGTCCAGAGTTAAAGTTAAATCAAGTGATTCAATTGAGATGGCTAATCAAAACCCACTACTTAAACTAAACAACCCACCTCAAAACCAACCACCAAATCTACCAAATCTACCAAATCAACCTCCACCACCACAACTAGGTGATAACTTCCAATCTGTTGACCCATCTCCTCATAAACAAAACCTAAGACAACCCCATACTCATAGACAAAATCTTCACCGGCCACAAGCCTTTAATGATTTTGATTTTGGTGCGGGAAGTGAACAACAACAACAATTAGCAACTCCTGTTAATCCAAATGTCAAAGATCCATCCTTGCCTCAATTCAAGCTTCTCATCAGAACCTTTAAACTCCAGCTCAATCTCAACTACTATGACAGATTTTCCCCCAGAGTCAATCCACTCAACCTTCACAACAAGCATTTGTTGTGAACTCCCACCCTAATAAGCAAACCATTTAGATAGCTGAAGAGCATCTGGCTCTATTTACCACTTTCATGAACAGTTATGAAGCATTCACTATTAGAAGACTCAGTCCACCCAACATCTTAGTTGATGACTTGTAACAAGTTAATCCTGATGATGTTGAAGAGAATGATATCAAGTATCAGATGGCTATGGTGGTATACCATGCTAAAAATTTTGTAAGAAGAACTGGTAGAAAGATGTTTGGTCTGAACAACTCAAGCAAGATTAGGTTTGATAAGTCAAATTTGAGATGTTATAACTATGGCAAGCCTGGTCACTTTGCAAGAGAATGCACTGAAGGAAGGTCTAATCAATCAGATAGTGGAAAGAAGATGTTGACTATGGAGGTGGAATCAAAGGGAGACAAAGCAAGTTTATCAAACAACAAAGCCCTACTTTTTTAGACTAATGAAGAGTATGATTGGTAATATCAGATGTTGATGAAAATCTACTAGCTGAGTTTGTATCTGATGATTTGATGAATGGAGTGTTTGATGAAGAGAAGAAGGTTGAATATAAGAAAGTTAAAGAGGTGCAAGTTGATAAGGTGCTTAATGAAAAGGCTGTTGAGACTACTCCAGCTTAATCAAACATCACTAAAGAGAAGAAGATTGAAGAAGTAAAAGAAAAGGCTATTGAGCTCACTCCTACCAAGATTGAAAAGACTATTCGTGATGTTGAGAAAACTCCGACATATGCTTGTGATAAAATTGACAATGCTGTTGAGATATCTCCAGCATCTAAAGTAGAAGGAAACACAATCTTGAAAGCCTTCATGGTAAATGTCATACCTGAAGAGAAGAAAAAGGAAGAAGAGACCAATAAGGTACATTCTAATCTTTGTTCAAGTACATGTATAGAAAAGGTACAAAGATACAGAGTTCACAACGAACACTTGATTTTAAAAGTTTTAAAAGGTACATTCTAATCGTAAATATAAAACTGATAAGAAAAGTTTTAAAGAAAAGATAGAAGGGCTAAGGAAATCAAATTATCAATCAAAATTTAATCTTCATTATAAAGATTGTAATATAAAAGATTTTGACAACACGTAACAATGAACTATCTTTAGAAAAAAACAAACTAAACAATGAACTCTTATCTGCAAAATTGATTGTTGAAAAATTTTAGCTTTCTTCAAACATGGTTGAAGGTATAATCATGTCTCAAATGACTCAGAAAATTAATGGTGGAAAAGGTGGCATTGGTTATTCTAACATAGCACCACCTATTAATTATGATTATACATGTTTGCCTTCATCAATTATTACTCCAGATGAAAAGACTTATGGATTAGGTTTTCAACCAAAGTCAGACTTAATACCTCCAGTCAATGTTTCACTGACTGTTGACCCTGTCATAATAACTAAAATTAAAATTAATCATGATAATTCTTTTGAAGAAAGTTTGAAGCAGGAAGGGTTGGTTGAAGAATGGGAAAGTGATGATGAAATAGATTTTCAGGAAAATAAAAGTTGTAACGAAAAATCTTTCTATAATTCATCATCAGTTATCAAAGTAATTTCAGATGTTCTTATTTCTACAAATGATTGTTCAAAAATGTCTAACAAACAAAAGAAACTAAAATCAAAAATAGATTTTAAGAACAATGAAAGAAAACGTGTCATAACATTAGTATCTGACTTGAAAACTGATTTCAAGAATAGTTTTGTTTCAAAAGGTAACATTGATAAGGAAGATCATATTCTTAAAGAAACAAATGCCAATTTCTTTAAGAATAAGTCTCCTATTACTGCTAATTCTATGAAACAAGATGTTTGTAGATCAGGTATCAAAGACACTGGTCCCATTCCAGTACCTACAATTCAAAAGGTTAAAGCTATAGTTCACGCCTCATCGACTTCAGATATAAATCAAAAAGCTAGAAAACATACCTTAGTTCTTCTGGAATCATCTAGAACAATTCGTAATGAAAGAGAGAAAAGAGATACCGTTAAAGAATCACAAAGCCAAAGAAATACTAAGGCCAGATTCTATGATAACTATGGAAGTTAACATAAACAGTTTGTGCAAAATACACAAGTATCAAATACATATCATAAAATGTGTTGTTATGTATGTGGCAAGCCAAATCATAAGGCTAGAAATTGTCATCATCAACATCAATTGTCAAGCAAACAAAGATTTTACATTTTAATTTCAAATAATAGAATACAATTCTTTGTAAATGCCAAATACAAAAAGGAAGAAGAGACCAATAAGGTACATTCTAATCTTTGTTCAAGTACATGTATAGAAAAGGTACAAAGATACAGAGTTCACAACAAACGCTTGATTTTAAAAGTTGAAAAACTTCAATATCAAGCTCGTAAATATAGAAAAGGTACAAAGATACAGAGCACACATGAACTTGTTTGGTCCTGTTAGTGTTTTGAGTTTGGACGTCGTGCATATTGCTTGGTTATCACAAATAATTATTCCAGATTTACATGGGTTTTCTTTTTAGCAACCAAAGATGAGACACCTTACTTGCTGATAAAATTCATGACTCTAGTGGAAAATCATACTGATAAAACCATCAAGTGCATTCGAAGTGATAATGAAACAGAATTCTACAATCATACACTGAATGAATTTTGTGATTCAAAGGGGATAGCTAGACAATTTAATTCTGCATGAACTCCACAACAAATTGGAGTTACTAAAAGATGAAACAGAACTTTAATTGAAGCTGCCAGAATAATGTTATCAACTGTCAAATTACCGTCATTCTTTTGGGCTGAAGCTGTTAACACTACATGTTATGTTCAGAATCATTTACTAATCAACAAACAACAAAATATGACTCCTTATGAAATTTTCTTTAAACATAAACCCAAAGTCAGTTATTTCAAAACTTTTGGATGTTGTTGTACTTTGTTAAACATAACTAATTCTAAATCAAAATTTGATGAAAAAGATGATGAATGTTATTTTCTTGGATATTCAACCAACAAAGTTGCATACAGATTTATAATAAAAGAACTAAACAAATAATTGAGTCATTTAATATTGATTGGCACGAGTCTAACAAAACAGATGTAGGTTCAGCACCTTCATGGGCGTATGATTATGCTTCATTATTATCTGTTGTTTCTATAGCTAATCCACCTTTGACATCGTCAATTCAAGATGTTTTTACTGATGAAGTTGGAACTATCACATCTTTAGCAACAGGAAACTCTTCAGACAGACCTTCTTCATCAAATGTCACAGTTGTTCCATACTTTGTCTGTAAATCTGATTTATCTAATTCTGATCCAGTTGTTGAACAAGCTCCACAGGTTTCTGATCAAAGTTCTTCTTCTACTCAAATTGATTCGATTGATACAATTCAAGTTCCATTTGAAGATTTATCTATTGATAATGATATTCTTTAAGAGGAAGATAATGTGTATCAACCTGAAGGAGGGAACAATATTAAAGAACTAGTTGGTCATATGTCTAATTTAGTCGAAGTTATTTCTGAAGATACCATTCCTTAGCTGAGAATCCATAAGAATCATCCAATTGAAGCAATCATTGGTCTGTTATCAGAAGTTGTCCGCACTCGAAGTCAATCGGTCACAATAAATGCACGCTTGTACTCAAGCTTCATTTCTCAAATTGTGCCAAAGAACATTGAGATGGCGTTAAAAGAAAACAGTTAGGTTGAGGCTATGCAAGACGAACTGATGCAATTCAAGAAGCTAAATGTGTGGCATCTGTGTGAACTACCAACGGGTAAGTTGCCGATTGGTACAAATGGATATTCAAAAACAAAACGGATGAAAAAGATGTGATTGTTCGCAACAAGGCCAGACTTGTTGTTCAAGGATTCTATCAAATTGAAGGACTTGACTATGAAGAAGTATATGCTCCTGTTTCAAGACTAGAAGCAATATGCATCTATGTGTGTCAACCACCTGGTTTTGAAAGAAGAAATCTATGGCTTACATCAAGAACCTCGAGGTGTATCAAATGGATGTCAAAACTTCATTCTTGTATGGCGAGATGAAAGAAGAAATCTATGAGTGTCAACCACCTGGTTTTGAAGATCTAGATCATCCAGAGTATGTCTATAAGTTAGACAAAGCACTCTATGGCTTACACCAAGCACCTCGAGCTTGGTACGCCACCCTCACTAAACATTTGCTTGCAAATGGTTATACAAGGGGTGCTATTGATCAAACTTTATTCTTACGAAAGACTAGTGATGATCTGATTCTTGTTCAAGTATATGTCGATGACATTATCTTTGGATCTAACAATGATGATCTGTGCAAGGAATTTGAAGCTATGATGAAAAAGAAATTTGAGATGAGTTCTCTTAGGGAAATGTCATTTTTCTTGGGTATCCAAGTTAAACAAGATGATAAGGGAATACTGATACATCAAGAAAAATATGTTCATAGTATCCTAGACAAATACAAATTTCAAGATTACAAGATTTCTCACTCCAAAGGCTTCTCATCCAACTTTAATTCCAGATCTCACTGGTGAAGATGTTGATCAGCATTTGTATCGATCAATAATTGGATCTCTGATGTATCTCACTACCAGCAGGCCAGACATTATGTTTCCTATCTTTCAGTCTGCGCGTTATCAAAGTAATCCAAAGGAATCTCACATGAAAGCTGTCAAGCGGATTTTCAAATATGTCAAGGGTTAACCAACACTCGGCCTTTGGTATCCTAAAAATTCTTACTTCAATTTATATGCTTATACTGAATGTGATTATGCAAGATGTAACTTGGATAGGAAATCAACAACCAATGGCTGTCAATTTATTGGAAATAGGTTGATTTCTTGGCAATACAAGAAGCAGTAGACGGTATCCACATCCACTACAGAGGCTGAATATGTGGCTGCATCAAGTTGTTGTTCTCAGATTGTTTGGATTCAGCAACAACTTCTTGATTATGGCCTTAATCTTTATGACACCAAAATTTTGTATGACAACACTGTAGTGTTAAACAAAGTAAAGAATCCGATCCAACATTCAAAGACAAAACATATCGACATTCACATGCACTTTATCCGTGACTGTTTTGATCGAAAACTTATCCTTTTAGAATCTATCTCATCAGATGACAATATTCTGATTTGTTTACTAAGGCATTTGATCGTTCCAGATTTGACTTTTTAGTCCAATCTCTGGGGATGATTAACTTTGGTTAATGATTATCCATAAACCCTTTCAAAAATATTTTGTTGCATACTAGTTTAAATTGTTATTTTCTTTGCAGATAGTCATAATTTTAAGGGGAGAAAATTTGAAAATGTCTCAAAAAAGATTTTTACTATTAGGGTGAGTAAAAGAAAATTTGAAAAAATATTTTGTTTTACATATTAAGAATATTAAAATTTTCAAGGATATATAGGAAATGATAGTACATTTCTTTGATTTCGATACATTACATCTTAAGGCTTAAAAGAAACTGACTTGGATTATGTTTGGTATGTTGATAGGATTGACTGTCAAGACTGAAAAGCACTATGATCTGTGATACACCAAAAGTAAAATCATAATCTCTGAAGTGGGTTACTCATCAAGGTTTTGTGGCACTGATTCTAAGCTAAAACAAACTGAGAGTTACAGTCTAGTCATACTCAAGCCGGTTATTGTCTGATTCAGTGTCTTTTAGAAGAAAAATGAAATATGTATATATAAATATCAAAAGAAGAAACAAATAAGAAAAGAAAAGACAAAAGGAGAAATTGAATACTATCAAAAGAGCAAAAAGATGCCAAAAGGCCATATAGGAATAAAAGATGCCAGTGTGTACAATAATAAAATATATGTTATAGACATATATACTATATGATAAGTATTTTCCTTTTTGAGGTATGTTCTGTCACAGGAGGCAAAATCAAAAGATGGGGCATGTAAGTCCGACTTGGCATGTAAGTCCTAAACGTCTTGCGAGGGTAAAATATAAGTCGAACCGGCTGTTAATAAGTCCTAAAACTTGTTAATATTATGTGTTCAAAAATATTTTTCAGGCTAGTTATGCTCTAAATAGATATTATGATAAGAAGAAATAATTCTGAAAAGGCTGATCAGAGGTAAAAAGTTGAAGTTAAATTAGGGTGACTTGAATTCTCAAAAGTGTCTTGAAGCAGGATAAGAACTCTACAGGATTTTTGATTGTGAGATTCATAGATTTCATACAATTCAATCTAAACATGATAAAATCACAGCTCATGTGTCCAAGTAAATGTTGAAATCTAAGTTTAAAAGTGGACACAAGATATTGATAGTCAATGCAACCAGTCTTATTTAGATAAAGCTGGATGATGTTAATAATCGATTTCATAAGAAATATGTTCCTATACTTGAAAATTTATCGAAAACATTAAGTTATAAGTATAAAGAAAATATCAATTTGTTTTATGTTAGAGTTTGTTTTTCTTACACTCGTTTTTGATTTCCATAATTTTACATAATTTAGGATTTTTGGATAATTATAAACACTTAGTTAAATATACTTTTACTCATAACAAATCAAATGTTTTAACAAGATAAATAAATTTAAAAATTTTGAAAAATTAAAAAATTTTAAAAGTTCAAAGGAAATTGAACTTCTCGCGTGCGAAAAGTTCAAATGTGCGAAATGTTATGCGACTAGTTGAACTAGTCGTATGCGAAAAGTACAAAAAAAAAAAAAACGAAAAGTCTCTGTGTGTGAAAACTCTGACTTCTCGCACGAGAAGTCAGATGGGTATAAAAGCAACAGTTGAGCGAGTACTTGACCATTCGCACGAAAACTTTCTAAAAACTACTCTAAACAATTCTAAGTTTTTGATCGTTACTTGTCTTGAAATTATTGCTCATTAATGGTCGTTCATTGATTCTAAAGTGATTGATAAGGTATTTTGATGATAATAGATTAGATTTAAGTGTGTTTGATTCATGATCGAAAGTTAAAAAACTAATACACTTAAAATTGAACAAAATTAAACATCTTAAACCTTAATAAACATGTATAAAAGCAACAGTTGAGTGAGTAATCGACACCAAATGAACATGTATTGACTGTTGAAACACTCTTAAAAGGCCCAATTTGAAAAACTGAAATCACAAAACTATTCGCATGCGAGTAGTTTCTGAAAATGAACAGACGCGATAACGTTTGAATTCGCATAGAACTTGTCGCTTGAACTTGTCGCGTGGAAACTTTGACTAGTCGCACGAAAAGTTGACTTTTGTCAAAACTCAAATTCATGCGAGTACTTAAGTTTTCGCGCGAGAAGTTTAAATTTTTCAAAATTTTTCTAAGTCTGAAAATTCTGAAAATTATATAGTGTAGTTATACTAGTTTGTCTAATTTTTCAAATGGCAAGACCAATGGTTTTTAACAAGAACCATAATGCAGTAGCTTATCTTGGACATGTTTTAGAGGATTAGGCTTGTTCAGATCGTTGATTGATGGACTTAAGACATCTAGGATTCATCATGCTATTACTGCTAATCCTACTATCTACGCAGATGTGGTTGATCAGTTTTGACTAACAGCATCCAATGAAAGAGATGAGCAGGGTGAACCATGTATATTTGCCAATGTTAAGGGAAAGAGGATTGTTATCACTACCGAAGTGATCAACAACATTCTACTATTGGAAGATCAGCCTAATACGCCAGTCAAGTTAGATGATGATGTGGCAAGAGATTATTTGAAGAGAATAGGATACGATCACAGATATCTGTCGCTAGAGAAGAAGTACTTACCTCCGTTCTGGAAGTACTTAATTCATCTAGTAATACACTGTCTTAGAAATCTAAAAGTTGGCATGGCTAGCCTTAGTGCAGTGTTCGGATCCCTACTAATATCACTAGTTGATGATCTACCGTACAGCATATCCAAAGCTAGCTTCTCGGAGATGCAAAAGAATGTGATAGCTACCTTGGGGAAGAAGTTCATTATGTACCCTCGATTTATAAGCTGATAGTGAATGCTGCTCATTCTGAGCCAGCAGTGTCCGAGTCATCTACCTATGTCATTATGGTGATGAAGAAAGATATATTCACTTACTTATTGGGAGCAAGAGGGAATGCATGGGATGGTACACTTATTGGGAGTAAGAGGGAATGCATGGGATGGTACTCACTTTGGTGAACTTGGGAGATTTGTTGAGGGTTATCAAGGTGAAGCTCAACAAGCTAAAGAAGTTGCTCCTCAACCTGAGCAAGATAGTCCTTCGACTAGTGTTCCTGAAGATACTCCTGGTAGTTCTCAACCAGCAGGCATGTCTATAGATGCAGGCATCTCTATAGATGCTAAGATTGACTCATGGTTTAGTTCTGGGAGTAAAACAGATAGTGATCAGATAGGAAACGTACCTTATGTTTTACAAGAACGTCCCAGAGTGCAAGAAACACCTGCCAAACGCACTGCTGAGGAACGTGATGTTGAATTTGTTCCTGAAGATTTACCGACAATTCGGGGGAGGAAGAAAAGAATGGCTAGGAAAATAGGTGAAAGCCCACGTGGGAGGGGTAGAGGACGAGGTGTGTTACGTAAGCATCGGACCCTAGTGACCACTGTGTCGACTGATGAAGATGTGCCTATATCTAAGACTCCTATCACAACTAGTGAGGCGATTCCTCAAGAGACTCAAATGGTTGTTACAGAATCAACTACTGTAACATCATCTGCCATGCCCATTGCTGATGATGTGTTGAGCACTCCTCCTAGAGATCAAGGGTTTGATGAGTCAGTTGGAATGGAAGATTTTCTTAATACTCCCCCTGCACAAAGACATGGTACTAGTGTTTTAACTAGTTCACCTACATCTGTTACTATTAAACAAAGAGTGAATACTTTAGAGAAAGAGATGTTAGGGAAAACCCAGACGATTGATGATTTGCAGAGATAGATGTTTGAGAAAGATGAGAGGATCAAGAGTCTTGAACATCAGCAACAATTCATATTCAGCTATGTTCAGATTCTAGAGCAGAACATCAGATATCTCATTTCTCGTGTTCTATTTTTTTTATCTCAATCATAAAACATGGAAGTTAGAGAATCAAGTGGACAGCAAACTGCTGATCCTGAAGTTGCACAATATCCTGAAGATACTATAGAGCATGATGTTGATCCTGTTGTTACAGAAAGGATAACAGAGACCGCTGATGTTGATCAAGAGCCATCGACCACTGTTTATACTACGGTTACTGAGAATTGACCTGTAGTTATCACTGGTGAAGCATTTGTAAAGCCAAAGCATGACATAACAATCCCTGAGCCTACTAACGATGATGATGATTTGGGGATGATATATTTTAGTGGTCATGAGGAAGACGATCTTGATGAGGATGATGATGATGGTAATCATAATGAGGGTGGTGATAAAGGAGATAAGAAGGATGATGATGATGATGATTAGGGCAGAGATGTGGGTTCAGCTGCTGGTCCTTCTGGTTCGTCAGGTATTGTTAATGTCTTCGGACCAAGTTCCGATGACAGTTTACTATACACCTTTAGATCCCGCTACTGAAGAAGCTTATGAGAGAGAATTCTATACATTCCAGCAAAAGATTACTACTGAGGAGTCAGATGAAGATTTTGGTCCTTTTGATGATTTAGAAGAGACAATAGACTACAAGGACATGTTTGGGAATAGTCTTAAGGACTTATTCTCAAATATCTTGGTTGAAGAAGGGGAGATTGTTGGAGAGTCGAGTACTCAAGAAACGACTAATAAGACAGCTGATTTAATGGATCAAAGTGATGCACGTCAGGTCGAAGATCTTACAATTGCTGCTCCTCCTCCGCCAGCTTATGTTCACACACTGAGACATTCCAAACCTTTCACAAGGTACGGAAACTCAAAACCTATTATTAGCTGGGCGTATGATTCAAAAAAGAAGATGTATGTGATAAAGAGAAGGGGTGGAGCTATAGAGTATTATCGGGACGAGCACGATTTCCATACACTCAGAGTGTCAGATTTAAATGCTATGGGTCGTGTTCCATTTAGTAACCCAAGTAATTATGGAAAGGGAAACTGGATAAGAAATATGATTTGGAGGCAGAGTAAGACTAACTTCAAAGATTTCAATACTACCAAATCCAAAGTGATACAAGATGAGACGTGTATAGATCCTAATATGAACAAGCCAATGAAGATAAGGGTCTATAAGCATCCAAGATACGTGAGGAAGATCCCTATACACGCTCTTGTGCCAGTTAATAGCTTGTCTAAGCTAATGTGGTGGAGTTGTGAGAAGGAGACGAGACACGCGTTGATACACTGTGTTGACAAAGAATACCGTATCATCAACCCTGTGGATTTGCTCAAGTTGGGAAGAGAAGATTTGATGAGGTTGCAGGCCTGTCCGATTGCAGCTGATGAATTTATTCATTTCATATCAGCATAGTTCGTTTGGTTTATTACGAAGGCCCCGGACAACAAGATGTATGCCTATAGGGGCAGTTACAAGGTTGTAGACATGGACTTTTAAAGGCGTTGATTCTCTAAACCTAAGGGGAGATTGTAGGGATTGAACCTAGAGGCTCAGAAAATCAAATTAAGATTATGAATATCAAGTTGCGTGAGAACTTGAAGTTACCGTGCGATAACTTGCATCTCGCGCGAGAACTTGGAAGTCGCGCGAGAACTATGTGAGAACTTCCTAGTTTAGTATAAATAGATGTTTTGTAATGTAACTTAGAGAGCCTTTGTAATTTCCTAATTTCATACTCACTTGTAAACATTCAAAGTCAGAGAGGAATTGAATCGAGAAGTTTGTTTACATTCGTGTTCTTCATTTACTATTCAATCTTATACCATGATGTTAACATTACGCATTCTCATCACGAGATCGATCTTATTTGTATTGTGCTTATCCTTACAAAGGTTATTTTCAACATCAAAACTATAATCAAAGTAATCAAGGAAATATAGGTCCAAGAGTTAGACAGGGTCCATTACCACGAAACAACCGTTATGGTGGTGTCCTAGGTTATCGACAATTCAATGATGCAATTCCAAGAATGAATAACCAAGTTCCGATGCAAGGAGTTGATAGCCACTTCCAACCTGCCATTGCTATTAACTCCTCGCCCATTGGGGAGAAGACTTGAAATGAGACCTTAAAGCTTAGGAATTCTTCCTAGTTTTTATGGGTTACCTAAAGAAGAACCGTATCTCCACCTATCTAAATTTAAAGGTATTTGTGGTACAATAGGTGGGCAAGGTTTTTCACCAGATGAGGTCAAGTTGGTTCTCTTTTGGTTCACACTAAGAGACAAAGCAAAGCAATGGTTTCTTTCTTTACCCTCAACAAGTATCAACAAATGGGCTGACATGCAACAACTATTTTTGGAAGACTATTACACTCCCCAAAGGACTAGCGAGGCTCGTAATGTTATTTGTTATTTTCAGCAACAACATGGGGAGCCTTTTCACGAGGCATTCAAAAGGTTCAAGGAGTTACTACGAACATGTCCTCATCATGGTATTGAGCAATGGGAGTTGATCATATCTTTCTATGATGGGTTATCATCAAAGGATATTCAAGACATTAATTCCACAAGTGCAAGTACTTTTCTGACAAATACTGAGGAAGAAGATTGGGTAATTTTAGAGAAGATGAGCACTAACTCAAAGAGACAAGCACAATCTCATTGGAAGTCAAGAGGGATGTCTACTAAATTAGTGATAGATTATGATACCAAATCTACGGTTGAGGTTTTAGAGTACCAACTAGCAAATATGGGATGTTCTGGAGGAAAAGAGACAACTAAAGCCTCGAGTGCCTTTGCGGTGTGTGAAGGTTGTGAAGAGATAGGGCATATGGCTCATGATTGTACAATGCAAGGTGTGGGAATTGAAGATGTGAACTACGTGCAAGGAGAGAGGAAACCATTTGATATGAACTCTAATACATACCATCTGGGTTTTCGTAGTCATCCTTACTTTAGGTATGGTAATGCTTCAAACCAAATGAATCCTAACTTTTAAGGTAATGATCACTCGGGTAATTCTCAACATTACCCAAATCGCCAATCAAATCAGGGTTACAATCAAGGGAACTTTAATCGGGGATATCAAACAAACTATTCTTAACATCAAGATCAAGGTGGATCTTAAAGCAATTCAGAGCCATCCAATAAAGAGATCATGGACTTTCTTAAAGAACTTAAAAAAGATAATCAAGACTTGAAGAAGGAAAATGAGGTCAATAGCAAGAGCCATGAGTCTTTAGTCAAACAAATTGGTCAACTAGCAGAAGAAGTGGTGGCTCTTAGGAAAGATCTGAGCGAGCTACCAAGTGATAAGACCATCAATCCACAACATCAATGGACAACCACAAAAAACATGAGAAATGTCCACATTAATTCGGTTAGTATCCTTCCCAATTCTGAAAATTTCAATGACGACTTTACTTCTTTTTCAAAACAAGTTGCAGGTAAGGAAAATGAAGTCAATGTAGTAGAAGAAAGTGACCTAAGAGCACCCATCATTCCAATCAAAGTGGGGAAGTTCAAGATAAAAATGGCACTATTGGATTATAGGCAGGTGTTACTATCTTGCCTGGTGCGTTATATGATCAATATGAATTCGGCCCTCTACAGGAGGTTAACACCACCATGGTGTTAGCTGACTTGACCTGCAAACGTCCTCGGGGGATGGTAAAAGATGTGATAATCAAGTTGGGAGATTTCTACTACCCGCTGGACTTTATGGTGCTTGACTATGCACCATTGAGAACAAATAAGCAACCAAAGGTTATTTTAGGTCGACCATTTTTGGCAACTGCCAATGCTCAAATCAACTGTAAGGAAGGAACAATTGATATAACATGTGAAACCCATAAGTTACGTATTGATGTGTTTTACAAGTCAATCACTTATTTTATTAATGACAAACTTTTTAAGGAAGATATGACTAACATGTGTGTTTCACCCTACATCTCACATGTAAGCGAGCATATAACTTTTGAGAAGTGTTTTAAGTATGATAGGGCTAAGCAGGTGGACTTGAAGGACCTTGTAGATTCAAAAGAAAGTAAAGAGCTAGTGATGAAGATGAAATTAAATCATGAGAAGCCAAAATGGAAGAAAAAAGTTAGTGATCCACCTGATCCTAAAAATGCTCGAGTTAAGACAACAATGTTCGGTTCATGTTTGGATGATGTTGGGAACCCATCAGATCAACAGAAGCAAACAATTATAGAATTCTTAGAAGGCAAGCACCGCTTTCGACCACCATGAGTGGTGACATGTACGGTCTAGCTGAAGACCTAAAACTTAGCGCTACTTGGGAGGCGACCTGAGATATTTTTAATTTTTAGTTTTTATGATCTTAGTTGTTTTGAACTTTGTGGGTCTGTTCACTAGAAACCCTCACAAGAATTTACTTGTCCACTCGAGCCTACCGAGGGGTTTAAAAGGCTTGTTGCATATGCTAAATGTAACTGTGATTCCTATGAAAGTGAGTTTATTTGTTCTTTTAGTTTTTGTTTTTTTTCGTTTTGTCTTTTCAGTATTAATCACCAGATGTAAACACGCAAGTGTGGGGAAGCACATGGAATTTTAGGAGCGTATTTGATGATGTGCTTGGCAGGTTTACCCACAGTTCCCATATAACAATACTGAAGCACTATCAGATCACCTGCCATCAGGTCCATGTGAACTTTCTTTGACTTTATTTGCTATTTTTCTTTTGCACTTGGGGGTGTTGAATAACTATGTGATTAGGGTGGTGTGATGTTATTGTTTAGGACTATGGTAGCTTGTTTAATGATGTTGTCTTTTATATTTGGGCCTAACGGGTAGAGTGGAATAGAATGGGAATTGTCAAATAAATCAACTCATACATTGGAGACAATGTATCCCAAGTGTTGGGATAGGAAACCATAGGGAGAATCAATATTTGAAAGAATGAAAATTTTAACAAATTTGAAAAGTTTTTGAAAAATTTCTACTTTTCAGATATTAATATATTGGTTTAGATCCTTGGTCATGGTCATATTCTTTAAGTTGCGTGATAAAGTGTTTTTAGCAAATGGTTTATAAAAAGTGTAGAAATGCCTAACTAGGGTTAACAAGCTTTTAGTATATTAAATACATGTGCACATCGGTAACCCTATGTTTTACTTGGTCAGATTTTGAGCCTACTATTCTTTAAAACACATTTATGTGAATTCATTTGTTTGAGAGTAGGCCATATGCTACTTCTATTGTAGAACTTGTGTTACTTGATGCACGCCGAGACCATAGGCTAGATTGTTACACATAGAAGACGAAGGAAAGTTAGGATCCCTTTTTGCTTATTAACATTTGATTATCTTGATCAAATTTTACCACTTAGTAGCCATATTGAGCCTCGAATGATTTTTTTTGTTCAAACCCGATGCACAAAACCGAAGTTATCAGTTAATTAGAAATTGTGGCAATATTTAAAGTAGAAGAAGGCATAAAGTAAAAAATAAATAAGAATAAAAATAAAAATAAAAATAAAAAAAAAGAAAAAAAAAAGAAAAGAAATAAAAAAGATTATGAAAGTTGTTTAATAATGGGTTAAAAGTTACCCAAATTGGTTAATTTAGGTGTTATAAAGGTTGGTTGACGGTCTGATATACATGTTTTGAATTTAGCCACTTTAAAAAGCCAAAAGTTCCTACCTTTACCTAAGCCCAAAACCTGTAAGTCCTTTTGATATGTGTAACGTCTATGTATTTTGGTAGAGGTGTGGTTGTGATACAACCTTATGCTGATAGGGGTGGCTACATGGTTATTGAGTGATTATACTAGTACATCTTTTACTAGTCCAGATATATCCTAGAGGAGTTAACCATTGTGAGGGGTGTGTGCATGTAATTAAAAATTAGAAGCATGTTAGGTTTAGTTGGGTGTTTCTTCTTTTAATTACATATCATTTTACTTGCTAGAATGTAAAGCTATTGAACGTTGTAAGTCTTGCGAATAAGGGTATGGTCTTCGATCTTATCTAAGAGTTGATATAATAAAGAGAAATTATATAAAGGAGTTTATATAACTGCATGATATTTTTGCTTGGGAAAAGCAAAACTCAAGTGTGGGGATGTGATGTGTATGGGTTTTTCACTATATTAAAATGTTTAATTATGTGTTTTATGTGTTTGATATTATGAAACACAACTACTTTGATAGTTAATTGATTTTCAGGGTTGCGGAGCTAAAACAGACACATTTCGGGTTTTTTCGGGAGTTAGAATGGAAGCCGGAAGCTCACGAAGAATGCAACACTTGAGAAATAGAAAATAATGAATAAAAAGTGAAGGGGGACGTATATTATAGTCCCTAAGGACGTAAAATTACGTCCTATGTGTGATCAGCCAAAGTAAAACACGCAAACTAGGATGTAAAACAGGAGGAAAAAGTGTTGATTTGAGGGGGGGTTGTAAATTGCATCCCTAAGGACATAAATTACATCCCTGGGCTGACTAATACAAATTTTTAGCGTTTTGTACCCTAATTAAAGGTTAAAAAGGGGGCTGCGAATTAAGACTTCATCAGGTAGTTTTTGGCCATCCAAGGAGCAATTTTGAGAGCAAAGAACACCCACGGATCCATCCTTTCATGCAATAGATTCCTACAATATCCAATTTCGATTCCATGACAACCATTAGCGGCTAAATTACCCTTGATCTTCTCTGAGTGCAAGGTTTGTGTTTATGGTGGTTGTTTAACTTTATTTGTTCTTAGATTGGGTTGAAGTTTTGTTTGGCATGTTAAGCCATATGATTTCATTTATTGGTTGATTACTTTAAATGGTTTTTCTTTGTTTTGAATCTTTATCTAATACTCCTCAGTTTTTGGTTTCTTTACATCATGAATATTGTGAGTCTTAGGTTTTGATTAGCAAATTGAAATTGGAAATTTGTCAATAGGTCCATTTACAACTCGTTCCATCTCTATCACTGAAATCGATCAAACCAACAAAATTATGTCTATGTGATTGTTTGCTAAGAATAACTAGGTTACAACTTTGTTTTACAAACCTGAAACCCAGAGTGGATCATTCTTCTTATTATTGTTTTCAAAACCAATCAAGTTTATTACTTTGCAATTTTGTTTTCTAAATCAATCATAAATTCCAAGTTATTTTCTAATTTAAATCAACGTTAGTGGACTATAAATACACTTTCCACATATTACTCGTGGAGGCAACTATACTTACCCATACTAGTATAGGTGAGCAAAGTGTTAAATATAATTTATTTTTTAGTAGACCACGACAATCTACATCTAGATTCTGATCCAAGATTTGAGCTGAGAAGACCAAGTCGGAGAGCTACTTCAGCTCCAATGGTAACAAACCTTGCAGTTGGAAATCCCGTCGGTACAACAATGACAAACTCTTCAGCTGATACATCTGAGGTGCCTACAGATTCCAGCACAGAGGCACAGAACTCAAATGAAGGAGTTTCTAATGTAGGAGGAAATAAAGGTGGTGATAATGATCAAGAATTTCTTGATGTTGATAACCACTAAATAGAAGACAACATCAATGATGTCACACACTCATTGGATCAAGTTACTCTTGATAAGTGTGCTGATGTGGTGGGTGATACTCAATCACCAGTTGAATTTCAAGGGAAGACCACCATAGGTTCCAAGTGGGTTTTAGGGATTAAGAAAGAGGATAGAGGGCTTATCATCAAGAATAAGGCAAGACTAGTTGTTCAAGGGTGTACACAAGAAAAGCGGATTGACTACATAGATGTTTTTGATCCTGTAGCAAGACTTGAAGTTGTTAGGATATTCCTTTCTTTTGCCGCATCCAAGGATTCAAGGTCGACCAACTTGATGTCAAGTGTGCATTTTTATATGGGGTGATTGATGAGGAGGTGTATGTCAGACAATCACCTGGCTTTGTAGACCTAGATCATTATGATTATGTCTACAAGCTTGACAAAGCTCTCTATGAGCTGCATCAAGCTCCAAGAAAGTAGTATGAGACACTGTCATAGTACCTTGTTCAGCATGGCTATAAGAGGGGTACTATTGATGGAACACACTTCATTAAAGGAACAAGAAATGACTTGATGTTGGTTCAAGTTTATGTAGATGACATCAACTTTGGGTCAACTAATCCAAAGCTCTGCAAAGACTTTAAAAAGTTGAAGAATAGATTTGAAACGAGTGCCATGGGGGAACTCAATTTCTTTCTAGGAATTCAAGTGAAGCAGGTTGACAATGGCATCTTCATAAACTAGTCAAAGAATGTGCAAGGCATACTTCCAGATTTCATCTGACTGAGTACAAGGTTGCTAAGACACCTATAGCAAGAAACCACTCTCTAGGACTTGATCTTGAGGGGGAGTGTGTTGATGAACATCTCTACAGGGCTATGATTGGGTCTTTTTTGTACCTCACATCCAGCAGGCCTGATATTATGTTTGTTAAATGTATTTGTGCAAGATATCAAGCTAACCCCAAGATGTCACACCTAGTTTCTATCAAGAGAATTCTTAGATATCTCAAAGGTGCTCATAAACTGGGCTTTTGGTATCCAAAGAATTCTGACTTCAATCTATATGCTTATACAGATAGTGAGTATGGTGGCTGCAACATGACTGCAAAGTCAACATCAGGGGGATGTCAAATCCTTGGTGGAAGGATAGTCTCATGGCAATGCAATAAACAATCCTGTGTGTGTGCATCAACTGCTAAAACTAAATACATTGTTGTTGCAAGCTGCTGTGCTCAAGTGCTTTGGATTCAGAATCAGATGCTGGACTATGGATTCAACTTCAAAAAGACTCCCATCCACATAGACAACAACAGTGCTATCTCTATTACAGAGAACCATGTATAGCTCTCAAAGAGAAAGCACATCAACATCAGGTATTATTTGATTAGAGATAATGTTATAAAGGGATTGATAAAACTAGTCAAAGTTAACGCAAATGAACAATATGTTGATTTGTTCATAAAATCTTTTGATGAGCAGAGATTTAAGTATCTTGTATCAACTATTGTGATGATTAACTTTGAGTAGACTTTTCTTAAACCAAACTCAAGATTATTTTTTTCAAATATGTGTGTTATAAGTTGTCTATATCATCACCAATATAAGCCCAGTTTACTTTGGAAGAAATTTTTTTAAAAATGATATTCCTTAGAATTTTGAAAATTAAGATGTATTATCTTTCGGAAGACATTAACTTGACCTTGAAAGAAAGTTATGTCTTCAAAACTAATAACTACTTACTAAGAAATTTACCTTCGGAAGAAATTCTGATATATCTTCTGAAGCTACAATATGCTTCTAAGTACTTGTATGTTTTGAAGGTCAATTTTCTTCCGAAAGCAATAATGTCTCGGAAGCTTTATTCATCCTTGGAATAAATCCTCTGAAGTTTAATATCTTTCGAAACCAAATATATCTCAGAAGCAACAATACTTTAAGTATTTTGCTTCCGAAGCTAATTTTTATCAAGCTCAGGAATATCTTTCGAAGTCAAATTGGCTTTGGAAGTTTTTATCAAAAATTTTAAAGACAAATTAATTTCGAAAGATTTTAGACTTCCAAGAAAACTACCATTTTGGCACGTTTTCATAGGTGGGACCGACATCCAGATTTCAAAGTTTATCCTTTTTGTTAGGTCTAGAACTCATGTATGTATAGGTTTAGATAATAGATGAACTCTTGTAATCATATTGTGTAATTATCATTTTTATAATATATTGTTCGGGATTGACTTATAAGATAAACTATATTATATGTGTGTTGATTTATGTATAATTGCAGGAAACATTAGACCTGGTCAATTTGGAAAATTGACTAAATGTTAGAACAAACTACGGATGAATAAGTGTTTCTCCGTAGATGTTCTCAGGAGCATAACTGATGCGCTTCCGTAGATCTCCTACAGAAGAACATTAGTTGAACAAGGCTAAAGAACAAGTGAAGCTACTGAAGGAGAGATTGCCACTGAAGAACTAGTACAAGAACTCCTGCGAAAGCACAATCACAGAAGAACAAGCCCCAAAGACTAAAGTGTTGCTGCGGAAGACTAAGTTCCTGCGGAAGAATAAATTCCTACGAAAGACTATTTAGCACTTCAAGTTGTCAACAGAAAGTAAACAAGTCAAAGTGGCAAAGCAACATAATTAATGGCGATGGAAGACATTTATTGCAAACAAATATTTCACGTCATATCAACATCAGTTTTCAAATTTAATTCATTGTAAATCGCGAACTCCTATGCCGATAAATAAGGCAAGGATAGGCATAGCTATAGGAAGTTAGCTTAAGTATAGCAACTAGATAGCGAAAGATCAGCAATGAATTAGGAACATAATAGGAACATGATCTCTATATACTGATAGAAATGAGATCATTAAAAAAGTGGGGACGAAAAACACAAAACAACAACAACAACTTATCAATAGCAACAGAGCATTACAATCGATTGATTGTGATTGTTGAACAATTCTTGGTTTATGTGTTTTTATATTTATGTTTGATTGTTCTATTCACTGTTGATCAATTTGATATTAATCATCCATTAAACATCAAGTGTCGATAGTTCCGCAATCAGCACTTGTTAAAATCAATTTGATAATTCCTGTTTCGATCCTTGGATTCACAGGTGGTATCAGAGCCTGGTGCTCATTGATCTAGATCAATTGATCTATTAGTTGGACAGATAATGTTTTTCATTCTATTCTTTATAAATTTTTGATAAATGCATAATTTTATGATTAATCATAAATTTAGGGGGAGTAGTAGATCAGCATGAAAATCTGAGTATCAAATGTGTTACATTTTTAAATGTAGAAAGTTGGAACTTGAGCACTAACTTGGCTGCAGGATATCTGAAGGTTAGTATCAAATGTGTTACATTTTTAAATGAAGAAAGCTGGAACTTGAGCACTAACTTGGCTGCAGGATATCTGAAGGTTTTAACCAAATCATATTTGCAGAATTGCCATGAAGCAGAGTCAACAAGGTACAATAGCAAATAACAAATGATCTAACATTGTGTTTCAAAAAAGAACAATAATCACCTTTTGGTAGATTGGTAACCTACAGATAAAACAACGAATTCATAAAAAAATTTGTCTTCTGTAGATGTTCCTGCAAAAGAATTAATCTGTTAAAGGTTAAAACAGCAAAGTTTTTGCCTTCCGTAGATGTTCTCCATAATCATAAGCTTGTGGATAACCTCGGAAGGGTAAAAAGGGTAAACGGGTCCCATGTCATTAAGATTAGGTTAAACAGCCTGGAAAAGTATGAAAAAGGGCATATCGACCATTGTCCTTTCTATTCACTTGCAAAACACTTTCAGACCTAGAAATCCGTTCATCCAAAACCCCCTCTTCATCTTCTACATCGAACACTACTCAAACACCATAGTCACCATGACTAATCGGTTCGTAAAAGACCACAATGTCTGTGCATTTCTGAATCTAGATGTGGAGGACGAATGCAGAGACATTATAAGATACTTAAGAAGAACAAGACTCTACTATGCACTAAATGCAGATCCTGTTATCTATCAAACACACATGATAGATTTCTGGGACTTGGAAAGGGTGGAGGAAGAATATGAAGCACACGTCATATATGCTACCATCAGAAATCTACAACTGCGGATTGATGAACGCACAATCCGGAGGGCACTGGAATTCGGAGATGCTGAAGAAGGCCACCTTGATGTATTCGACCATGAATACATTCAGAAAGTATTTGGATAGATGGGCTATGACGGTGACTATCAAAACGGTGAGATCAAGAAGGGGAGGCTGAGCAAACCGTGCAGATTCTTGTGCCACACTTATCTGAAGTGTATCTCCAATCGAAAGTACAGGATTGGATAGGTGCTCTAGGCACATTTCATCAGGAATTATTGGGATCCTTGAGGGGAGAAAGTACAATTATTCCAAGTACATCCTTGGCTGCCTATGTGATCACATAAGGGTGCATAAAGAGAACAAGATGTACATGTTCCTAAGATTCCTTCAACTCATCATCAATGATCAACTACCAAACATTGCAAGAGATGGTGATGTTTGCATACAAGCTCACCTGGGAAGATCACTCCTGAACAAGCTGACATAACAATACCAGGGAGGAGATGTAGAGATGTTCGCTCATGTCCTAGATGAGGCAGAAGACATACCTCAGGAACTACTATGAGTTGAAAAACCTCAACAGCATAGTCCACCAGCTGAATTCCTAAACTATCCCAACATCAAACACCAACAGCCAAATCTCCTAAAGCTCACCATCAAGAACATCAACCATCATTATCATCAATCCACTTAATATCCTCTTCAAGTGAACACACACAACCAATCTCTCCTGATCACTCTCAAACCACGGCTAACACAGCTTCAACTGAAGTAGTTGGTGAGGAGGTTGTTTAGTTCTCACCAACACACTCCCTAACATCCCATGACTCCGTTGCCACTGAGCCAATCTCACCACAACTCATCCAATCACTAACTGATCCAATTGTGTCACCCATACCTAAGGAACCTATCTCACCATCAGTAAGCCCTGTACACACTGAGATACTCAATTTGGAGGAGGTTGATGAGGTTCAAGAAGGCACAACTGAGGAGATCTGTGTAGAAGATGAAGGGGAGAAAGATGAGAATGTTGAACAAGAGGAGAGGAGATATGTTGACATCATTGCATATAATGAAGATGACTTGAATAAAGAAAAGATTTATATGAGTAAGAGCTACCTGGTAGCAAAATACAACAATTTGATCATTAAAAGCAATAGGACATTAGAAAAGTTGAGGAAAATAAAGAAAGAGCTGATAGAGAAAGACAGACTGATAGCTGAGAAAGATGCTACAATCACTAGATTGGAAGGAAGATTGAAATGGCTGAGAGAAGATGTGGAGATAGATAATGAAGTGATAGATGCCTTGAATGACTTAATTGATGAACAATCAGATCAGTTGAAAGCAAAAGATGTTGAGATTGAATCATTAAAGAAAAGGTTGGCTGAAGGTGAAATGAGCAAAATAGGAGAAAATAAAGTGAGAAAAACTGATGAACCCACAATCACTTACAGTAGAAAAAGGAAGTACTTGATGAAAACCCAAGAGGTTTATGGTGAACCAGAAGACACAAAAAAAGATCAAAACCATTGTCACCAGAGCACATAGCATCAGCAGAACCAATTAAAGAAGACAGTGATAAAGAATAGGAACAGTTAACCACTGAAGACATCCTACAGGAGAGAGCCCAAAGCTCAATGTTCATGGATCTTATCAATAATGTATTCCCATATGACCTGGTAAAGAAGATGAACATGGGAGAGATGATTCAAGCTTTAAAAGAATTCGATGCTGCAAGACTGATGCTCCTAGTCTGCACATATGAAACATTCTCCAAGTATAAAGCAATAGAGAAAATCAAGAAAGACTTGGGTCACTATAACGCCAAGAAGCTCACTAGGTACAACATGACATATTGGCTGCAAAGCCATAACTATGAGCCTTATAAGCTAAAAGGAAGAACAGTTGGCGACCTCAAAAAAATGATGGAATATGTAATGAAGATTGAGCTAGATACAGAAGTAAAATTCAGGACTGGGGCTCCCAATCCTGCTTATCAACAGCAATCAAAACGAACTCCTACTGAGCCAACTGTAGTTGATAGCAGAGACATGCACAGAGGAAAGGAAAAGTTGATAAGAGAGCCAAGGGATGTAATTCCTAACAAGATATGGCCTCTGGGAACTACTATGAGGGAGATTACTGTACAAAAAACAAGTCTGATTCAACTGTTTGATCAGATGACTACCCCAAGGTCAGTAGAAGATCATCAGATAATTGCATGGAAATTTGATGCTGAATGGGATTGTGTTATGATAAAGAGAGCATCTGGAGTGATACAATACTTCCCATTGGTGGAAACCATCCTCACGCTTCCATATGCAGATCTAACTACTCTACAAAGCACCCCTATCACAAACTACTCAATCAGTCCAAGGGGTAGAGACTTCTCTGGTACTATGGCCAGACTCAGGGACAAATTCAAGGCTGATGTGCTTAAGGAAGCAAAAAGAGAAGATGCTGAGCACAGGAGAAGAAAGCAAAGGCAACAAAGGTCTCATTCCAGTTCTCATCTGGTTGATGCAGAATTTCTATAAAAAACTGGATATGAAGACTTGACTGATGTTGCAATCAAAGTCATGGAGGGAAATCAGTACACATGCCCTATCATTGAATGGGGGTATGTCGAGAAGACAAAGGAGTTGGTACCTTTGAAAGATTTTAGACTTCCAATAAAACTAACTTTTTGGCACATTTTCAGAGGTGGGACCGACATCCGGATTTCAAAGTTTATCATTTTTGTTAGGTCTAGAACTCATGTATGTATAGGTTTAGATAATAGATGAACTCTTGTAATCATATTGTGTAATTATCATTTTTATAATATATTGTTCGGGATTGACTTATAAGATAAACTATATTATATGTGTGTTGATTTATGTATGATTGCAGGAAACATTAGACTTGGTCAATTTGGAAAATTGACTAAATGTTAGAACAAATTGCGGATGAATAAGTGTTTCTCCGTAGATGTTCTCAGGAGCATAACTGATGCGCTTCCGTAGATCTCCAACGGAAGAACATTAGTTGAACAAGGCTAAAGAACAAGTGAAGCTACTGAAGGAGAGATTGCCACTGAAGAACTAGTACAAGAACTCCTGCGAAAGCACAATCACAGAAGAACAAGCCCCAAAGACTAAAGTGTTGCTGCGGAAGACTAAGTTCCTACGGAAGAATAAATTCCTACGGAAGACTATTTAGCACTTCAAGTTGTCAACAGAAAGTAAACAAGTCAACGTTGCAAAGCAACATAATTAATGGCGATGGAAGACATTTATTTCAAACAAATATTTCACGTCATATCAACATCAGTTTTCAAACTTAATTCATTGTAAATCGCCAACTCCTATGCCGATAAATAAGGCAAGGATAGGCAAAGCTATAGGAAGTTAGCTTAAGTATTGCAACTAGATAGCGAAAGATTAGCAATGAATTAGGAACAGAATAGGAACATGATCTCTATATATTGATAGAAATGAGATCATTAAAAAAGTAGGGACGAAAAACACAGAACAACAACAGCAACTTATCAATAGCAATAGAGCATTACAATCGATTGATTGTGGTTGTTGAACAATTCTTGGTTTGTGCATTTTTATATTTATGTTTGATTGTTTTATTCACTGTTGATCAATTTGATATTAATCATCCATTAAACATCAAGTGTTGATAGTTCTACAATCAGCACTTGTTCAAATCAATCTGATAATTCATGTTTCGATCCTTGGATTCACACTTTTGCATTAACTTTATATCAAATCCAACCATATACATATACCTTTAACGGTTCCCTCTCTTTCTCCTTCCTGTTCATCTGCAAAAGTTCAAACCCTAAATTCACCCATAAACCTTTTTTGTTTTTAACTTTCTTCACTTCTAAGCTACTCAAAATAGCCAACCCTAATCCCCAAAACCAACCAGATTTTTCCATGCATCTACACAGGCAACACAACCAAGTTGCTTTGTTATCATCTGAGAAAGATCCAGGTTCTTAGATGTTTGCCGCTTCTTGTCTCACTCTAACTACCTCACTGCACTCACTATAGACCATCCTTTGTATAAAGCTCAACTTCTAGAGTTCTGGATGATCTGTCAAAAGGTCATCTTGGACGGTGAGAGGGCACTGTCTGCCATAGTACAGGGGAAGACAATTTTCATCACTCCAGCCACCATCAACTCTCATCTGAGGCTGGATGATGAAGAAGGTGAATTGTCCTTCCTAAATCTCTTTTGTCTGCTGTAAACAACTCATTCTGGCAGATAGGCTATGAAGGGGACTACTCAGTAAGAACCTTCAAAAAGGGTAAGGTTTCCTCTCAATGGAAGTACCTCCTCCATGTGGTCATCCATTCTCTATCCAACAAACATGGAGGTTTGGACAAAATTCCTGAGAACTTATCCTACATAGTCCATGGGATGGTTCAAGGGGTCAAGTTCAGGTACTCTTAGTTTGTTTATACAAACCTGCTTGCTAACTTGGACTCCTTTGAGTAATATACATTCCCTAGATATCTTCGACACATTCTTAACTATGAACTGGGCTCACAGTTAAGGGGAACAGGTAATACTCTTAAATTGGGACAGATGAATCCCATCATTTTCAAAACAATGAGAAAGTCAACTGTTGGCTTCTCATGTGTAGAAACAACCCTAGTCCTAAAAATGTTAGAGCTCATTTCTCAAGGTGACAACTTGGCAGCACAAGCCAATGTTGAACCCACGCCTTCAACATCTGCACCACCCACACAGCCATAAATCACCCTCACTTACTCAAGAAGATCAAAACAAACCCCTGCACAAACTACTTAGGATGTGCAGGCACCCATGCAGGAGGAAATGGATACTAGAGCTCCCACTTCTCCTAAGGAGCAGACCACTCCCATCATTTCTTTGATCAGTGCTGAGGTTCCTCATGCTCAGACTGATGAGCTCATTACCCCAGCCTTAAGCCTTCACTCTGAGTCTCAAAACTCTAGTGATCAACCATCAGGGGAAAGCTACCATCCCCAGCCTCTAGATCTCAACCAACCAATCCCCAACCTAGAATTCTATGATGATGAGGCTATGGGCTTTAGTGAGTACCATAAGTCTCTTTTCTTCACTCCTGCTCAAGGAGAGATGAGTGCTCCCGAATCACCCATATCTAGCCCACATTATCCAACCCCAATAGAGGTGGACCTCCCTAAACATGTTTTGAAAGTCCATATGGAAGAGGCTCTCACTTCTGCAAGTGATTACATTATTAAGACCTCAACCATGGCAACCTAGCCCATTGACACTTCTCTTGAAGCTGTCATGGTGCAAGGGAATTTTAGCAGCTAAGAACTCCAAGTTGGTGATGAGGAAGAAGACTTTGGTCCTATTCTCTCATCCCCCATGATTCTTTTAAAGAAGATGAGGGGAGTCTGCAACTAAAGGTGCAAAAACGGTAAAAAACATGCACCTATTTAGTTTCAAAGGTTAGTCACCTGGAATTTCAGGTGGCTACCTTACAAAGGAAGGTCAATGACCAGAAACTTGAGATCACCGATCACAAGGGCAAGTTAGCTAAGAGACCTATCAGGAGAACTCAACTAGGTCCATAAGAACCTATGGATGTGGTAGACCTAACCCTTAGCTCCCCTATGTAAAAGGGAGATGCTACTAAAAGGGGGAGAAAGTCCTACCTACAATCACAGAACCTAGGAGTTTTGCCCAAAGTATGGACATGGAGGACTCACCATCCTCACTTGTATTTGTCCATACTCAACAACCTCCTCAAGCCCACATTGATGTGGATTTACTAATTCAAAGTCTATTTGAGAAAGGCATACCAAGGGCAATGTCTACCCCATCCTACTCTGCTAAAAATCCAATAGTGGGATAGTATGATGCTAAAAGAAGAGCCCTGGTAATCTTTAGATCTTAGGGACAATAAGAAGTCTTCAACTTCTATAACTTGAGATACTATGAGAGCACCTATTTAGTTGATATGCCCCTTGCTAATCCAAGTCAAAGCAGGCAAGCTGCAAGGTCAGTTGATAGGATTCAAGATAGGGTGCTTGAAAAGTTCAGAAAGAGAACCAAGCTATATAGACAAAGGCTAGCAGGCAAGACTTTTGGTTAACTGGATGCTCAAGTGGATCCTAAGATTAGCTTCGAAGGGGAAACCTTGGTTAAAGGCCTAGTGGTTGAGCTTGTGAACCTTAAGACAGGAACTGCATCAACACCCATTACCCTCAGTGAGGCACCAGCTGGTGAAGGTGTCTCATAGCCTCTCTTTGGGTAGAGCTTAAGTGCAACACCAAGCAATGAAAGCCAAAGCTCTCTCCACTCTGAGTCACATAGGCCTGTGACTGACAAAGGGAAGAGGAAATGACCTTTGAGGAGATTAAGGAGGAGAAGAGGGAGAGGAAGAGGAAGACAAGAGGAGAGAGTTCAAGTGAGACCCCTGGCTTTATGGAAGCTACAATCAAGGCTGCCCCCAGGCCAAGTACTCAAGAAGATGAGTTGAGGGAAGCCATATTGAAATATCTGGGGTCTAGGAATTACAATGTTGATGAATTCATCTCTCTCCCCTTAGAGAAATTGAATGAACTAGCTGACATGGAAGTGTAAAAGGAGAGAAAGGAGGCTGAGGATGTAGAATTCTCCTCAAAATCGAAGAAGAAAGGAGAAGAAAAATACTCTACAAAACTCCTACTCTATCCCAGTTCAGGAAAGCCTTAAGCAGAGGCTGTGGCTACTGAGCAGCAAACTCAGGAAGGTAAGGAACAAGATAGGCAAAACATGATAACCTACCTGAGTGCCATAGGTCTCTATCAGCCAGCAGACCTTCTTCCCTTATCCTATAAATACATTTGATCTGATTGTCGAGACTCAATCAAAAACAAGTTATTATATCGGTCTTAGCTACCTTTATTGTGTAAGGGTAAGTAAGGTCGTCTCCACAGGGAATATGTGGAAAGTGTTTAACAATATGACTCAATTAACTTAAAGACATGATATTTAATATTAAAAATTGGAACTTGAGATGAAATTAAGAACAAAATTGCAAAAAGCAACAAACTTTGAAAAGAATTTGATTAAATATTAAGAAACAATCACTTTCGGGTTTCTAATTCCGCAAGATCCACAATTGATACTTTTAAATTAGGGTTCGTAAGAAACAATATTTAAAGATCTTAGCTTTTGATTAAAGTGGTAACAAATGAACAATCTTTTAAGAGTCGTTCATTCACAAAGTTACCAATTCACCTATATCACGTTGTCTACTTTTCTTAATGCGCTCACGATGCAAGGAAACTGAAAACTGATAATCAAGCACACAACTTTATTTTTAAGTAAACCTTTTAACTTAATCAAAACTTAATGCTTCCTTCATTAATCAATTGTTCAATACAAAAACCTAATCAAACATACCAATTGTCTCACTTAACAAGAATTGTACTCCTGAAAGCAATCAAGAAGAACTTAGACACTTATGGTCTTCATTGAATCTTCAATCTTGATTATATGATGATCAATGATGATTTGGTTAGAGTTGGGAAGCTTGAAAGCACCCAAAATCACCTGAACTTGCTAGATATCGGCCGGAAAAAGTGGTGCTTCGAGTTGTGGTTGGATAGGTTTAAGTAGACATCAAGATCCACAAAATTCAGAAGTTTGTAGAAGACCGGCGTATGATACGCCCAGGGGCGGCGTATCATACGCCCCCCTCAGCTTCATACACCCAACTTTCTGTAATTTTTGTCAAATACGCCACCGATACGCCACCCATACTCCGACCGACGTATTATACGCCCATACCCGGCGTATGGTACGCCGGTATTCCTAATTTTGTGCCTTTTTGTACCTTTTGATGTTTACATCTTTAGTCCTTGTAGTTTCGTGTTTGGCTCCTTATTCTCCAAAATAAGCCTCCTTTAGCTCCAATTACCTATAAATCAAAACTCAAACAACTTGAAACTATTCCACCATAATCATGATGTAAAATCAAGCATTTAGATCAATTAAACCTTGAATATTAGCACTCGATCAACATTGAATTCGAATACCTCAAGCATCTTGAGCAAGAAGTGCTAAAAGAGCAAAAATCTGCTAAGAGGAAGATGAGGGAAGAGGTTGCAAAGTCAAGAGCCATATCAGAGCCAGTTAAAAGAAGTCTGCTGATAGACAAAAGATGGTGAGCTTCTTGAAGCTGTATGGATTCTTCGGAAGGAGACTTGGTCCAACGCCTCTATCCACCATGGATGAGCACATTAGAGTGATCAAGCAGAAGATCAAAAGGGGTAAGCTGGTTGACTTGCATTCTCTACCAAGTCAGGCTACACCTAAATCTTAGGTCAAGGTTGAACCCCAAGAGATAACACAACCTGAACACAGTGCAGCATCACTGCCAGCTTCATCTTCTAATCCACAGCAAGGTCCTGACCCTTCTTCTTCTAAACCTTTGAAGGAAAATGACCCAACCAAGAAGGACAAATAAGAACCACTTAGTGCTGCAGGCCAGCCTTCTCAATTAAAGTACAAAAAAAGAAAAAGGATGGCCATAAGAAAGGACAAGAAGAAGAAGAAGGAGAAGTCCAAGGCATCTACCTCTGCACCTCATGATGGGTTAGAACATCCTAAGGGTGCTCAAGAAGAGGTTGGTCAACAAAGTCCACTCATAATAGAGCCTCTTGCTGCTGAGATACCCATCATGTCTTGGGTTTTTGCTACTAACCCAGACATATGGTATGTCACTAGAGATTAAGGGGGTCAAGACATGTACTTCTGGAAAAACATACATGACCTCCCTCTGCATGATCTATATGACATGAGAAGATACTTTGAAGGTTTAAGAAATCCTAACCAAATTTTGATGAAGGGAATGGTCTTGATTCTGATGAGGCCCGTCAACAGATGAAGATTAAACTTCATAGTTCTACTTTAGTTTTGGTAGCATCAGCCTAGGGGGAGTTTGTAAGGATTACACTTATAGGCTGATACAACCAAAGAGCCAACAAAGAGCTCTTAGCATGCACATATGAAGTACAAGGAAGTTGCTTTGGAAGATTTGATAAAACTCAGTTAATAATGCTAAGTATCAAATCTTTCGAAGCCAAAAGACCAATTTTTCTGAAGCCAAAGATGAAGTCTTCCGAATATTCAAAGACAAAGTCTTCCCAAGCCAAGACTGATTTCTTCTAAAGACAGAGAAGGCATGTCTTCTCTCACATACTTTTGACAAAAGCTAAAATATCTTTCCGCTGCCATCTCTAATGACTCATCTACTTGCATGAGTTGGTAAAAAGTCCATGCTTTTGTCAACTGTAGATTAAGGTGTTGAGTCTGCAACTTTCCAACTATGTACTTTTATCCTTTTTGTAATAGATAAGGATGTGAGCTATGGCATGTCACAGTCACTAGTCAAAAGGCAATCTACCTTTTGACTCTACATTGATCTTGTTGTCTAGATTAGTATTTCTAGCTGGCCTTCAAAGTATGGCCGGCTGTTGGATGTAGTATAAAGTATCTCAAGTACTTGTATTTTCATATGTAAGCTTTGCAACACTTGTAAAAACTTGAGAGCAATATACATCATCTTGAAAACCATATTTGAGTGTTCTTGTTCTTATTCTTTTATTTTGTTCCTTGTTTCATCATAAACCAGTTCCCTATTTGATCAATTAAGTGTTAGAACTCTCCTAACATTGTGAAAGTGTTGCATTGAACCCCTTCACCGGTCCTACAAAATGTATTAATATTATTCATGCTTTAGTAAACACTTTAATTAAGGGTTCATAGGTTATCATTTAGGTATACTAGACAACCTAGTTTGCTATAACCATTTGCTTTGATACCGATCTATCACACCCTGCCACAACATAAATGTTAGGTGCAACGTTCATGGATTTCATAGCATATTGTTAAAGCAAACACTCAATACGATGAAGTTGGAATACCAAATGTATAAATTTTTACAACCTAAAGTGTTATTGATAAGATAAGATTTACAACTATAACTCAAGTGATTGAGTAATAAATGAAAATCTCTTAAACGTTTGTATCCCTAAAAGATGCAATATCTATTAAAACTCTTTTTCTTGACTTGATCTTGATTACCTGAAAAAACATGTTAGAAAAACATCTACAATAATATTAGTGAGTTCAAAAGTTTTATTAGCATATATGAATCCATTTTTCCTTTGAAAATCACATGATAACAAAGTAAGTTCCAATTGATCATCAAAGTCATGCTAGGACTTACAATATGTAGTTTGACACCAAGAGCCTAAAACCGAGACGAAACACCTGTTTGCGACATCCTACGTACATTTAAACAATGAGATATCTTTACAAAAAATATGCAATTGTTCAACCTGTTGGTCGGAGGTTAGCACGACTAACCCTGAAGCGGGGTGTCAAACCCAATAGATTTATATGTTCCACGGCTACATCCATAGCTAATGGTTACAGTTCGAGCTACCAGGCACTATCATGCATGCGATAAGGAAATCTAATCAAGGTTCAGACAAGGATCACATAAATCAGTTAAGCCTCATTTTCTTGTTATCATGAAATTACAAATGACGTCTAGATATATAAAGATGTTTTTCCCCAAAATCTAAATAATGAAAAGGGAACCATGAACTCACTTGTGTGAAATCTTTTTTAAAATCTAGCAACTAAAAGCCCATAATGAAAACACCAACCTACAAGTGCCCTAAAACATATAAGACATCTTAAAATCTAGAAGCATGTCTATTTTGGAAGTTGCTCTCACAATTTACTAGACTCGATTAAGATGTTCTCATTTAGGATGTTAAACTCGACAATTCGTGTCATTATATGGCGCGATCAAAAAATAAATATAAATTTATAAAATAATATATTAGTTTTAAGAAAGTATACCACTTTCTTCGTAATACCATAAAAAGCTTGTTTATATAATTACACTATATTCCCAAAAATATCATTTTAGGAATCATTGGAGTTCATTCGTTGAAAATACACTCGTGTGAGTGTATAATCATAATTATATTGTGTACATCCCATATATAGCAGAGCTACCAACAGGGTCTGGAGAGGGTAGGATTTAGGCGAGCCTTACTTTTATCTCATAGAATAGAGAGACTGATTTAGGTGAGACCCTCGGCTCCAGCTCACACAATATAAAAAAGAAGTATAGGCTATACAAGGCAATCAAAATAATCTATAGAACACACACACAATGTTCCACATGTAATAAATATACATGAGATACAAGAAGCCCACACAGGTAGTAACCGATAGTGTAGCATGTAGCAGTCAATCATTGTATGGTAAATAAAAATACATATAATGATGAAAAACTTTAATCAATCCATATACGTTTGACACCAAAAAAGCACACAAGGACAACCATATACAATGAACCAAAAAGGGTTTCGTTTAGGAAGTAAGATTCCATCTCACCATTCAGATTAAACCTTGGACTTCCTTATTACTCAGTTAGCAAGAACGAAAACTACCCAAATTGTGACTAAACAAATGGAAGAAGCTTATCAGGAGTAGCATGTAAGTCAATTGAATAAAATCCATATAAGACACCTCTAAATACTTCCCTAAACATCTTTAAGTATATTCTTATGTCTCCACATACCCCAACCTTGGGCCATGTCCTTAGAGAGGTGCCATTCCAGTAGATCCTATCTAATCTTCTCATCCCAAGTCATTTTAGGTCTACCTCTACTCCTCCGCCATTTAACATTTAGGGTCTCAAATGCTCTAACTTCTTTTGTCATTTGTCTCCTCTTGACATATCCAAATAATCATAATCTCCCAAATCATATTTTATATACTAGCTACTCCTAACCTACGTCTAAAAACCTCATTTCTTATCCGATTTAACATTGTGTTACAACACATTCATATCAGCCTCCTTATCTCTACAATTTCCATCATATGTGATTTGTATTTCTTTATTGCCCAATATTTTGTTCCATAAAGCATTATTGGGTGAACTGTAACAATATAGAATTTATCCTTGAACCTAATTAGGAAGTTCGTGTCATACAAAACCTTATGGCTGCCTTCCTCCTACCACAACCTACTTGAGTATGGTGTGCTATTCGACATCAATCTCTCTATTTTCCTGCACATACGATCCTACATACTTGAACTTAGTAGTCTGTGGCACCACTTGTCCTTCAATGATTATCTCTGACTTGTTATAATCATAAGGTCCACTAAAGTTGCAATAAAAATACTCAGTCTTTAAGCGGTTGATCTTCAACCCTTTGTCCTTCAACGCCGCTCTTTATTTCTCTAATCATAGTTTAAGCGCCCTTGTTACATTCGTCAAGTAAAATAAAATCATCAGCAAAAACGCAAATAACATAAAACTATCCCTTACATCGACCTTGATAGCTCATTCAAGACCACCGCAAACAAGAACGAGCTCAATGTAGACCCTTGGTGGAGACCCACCTCTACAAAGAAAGACTTAGTATCTCCTACTGTGGCACGAACCGTCATTGGTTCCTTTCATATAGTTCTTTTATTATGTCTATATATTCCTTAAGAAGCCATCTAGCCTGTAGGCTATCCTAAATCAGTTTACATGATACTCTATCATATGCCTTTTCCAAGTCAATGAACACCATATACAAATACTTTTTCTTCTCCCTGTATTTTTGTAATGAATTTCTTAAGATGTGTATCGCTTCCATTATCAACCTCTCGGGCATGAAGCTAAACATGTCTTTCGTTACTTTTGTGACATCCGTTAATTTTTAAGTTAACTCTGTTATTTCTGTCTAGTCTTGCATACACATCATGTAATCACACACAAGTTGTCCTTAAATGTTGGTCACTTAATAAATAATTAATATTGATTTAACAATACTAACCTAATCAATAATTATATGATATTATTATGTGATTATGTAAAATCAATGTGTTATATGTTATTTTATGATTTATGTGTTACCATGTTATTACGAGAAATTTATATATCATTAAAGTGCATGTGGGATGATTAGCATTTTATTTGATAGTTTATAAGGATCAAAGTTTTAAAAGAAAAATAAATGATTTATAATCATTTAAAAGCAAATGTGGTAATTTATAAAACTAGAAAGTTGAGATGGAAAATCTTAATAAATATAAAAGCAAAAAATAAAACTCTAATTCCCATAACACCGCCCCCCTCTCCTTGTCGACTTTGACCATAACGCGTGCGCACACACACACACTGACCATTGTTTGATTGAATCGACCACTACAATGCGTTAGAAAGCTTCACTCATGATTAAGTACACGTATTATATAAGAATTATCAACAACCTTTCATCTTTTTCTTATTTGTTTATAATGAATAAACCCTAGTTCATTCTTTCAATCCAAAACATGTAATTATGAAAGTAAATGTTGTAATTGGGTTAGAGTGGTGTTATTTTCAATGATTTACGTGAATTGTTTAAGAAAATCATGGTTTTAACGTGTAGTTGATAATTTACCCAAAGTAGAAACTTTAATTTCCAAGAACTTTGGATTTTAATATCTAGTGATGTTTTTGTATTGTAATGATGAATATAAATCTAATGAATCATATAATTGATGAATTATTGGATAGTTAGATAAATTGTGGATTATTACATCTTATCCTCCTAATGAGGAAACTTCGTAATCGTGATTATGAATTTTAATGGTTTGAACATGGATGGAATGTTAGGATCATGCTAGCATGGTTATTAGGAATGATGATATATGTTTGTTATCTTGGATTTATAAGTTACATTATGTTGTTGGAAACTTGAATATGTAGAATTTGGGAATTGGCTATTTGATTGAACATGTATGCTAGATGAAAATGTGATATTGTATTGACTAGAATAATGTTGGTAGTTAAGTTTAAATGAAAGAAATTTGTTGTGGATATACATGTGTGTGATCAATATGACGAAACTAAAAAATTTTGTTAATTTAGGTTATACTTTGAATATTATGATGTGATGGTGAATTCTATACACCCATGCGTATCTGAAGCCTCTACTTAATAGGATTGGTAGTGTTTTAGGATGTGAAGTAACAAGTTACTTTGCATGGCATGTGATAAGTGGTTTGAACCCTATGTGTGGTTTGGTTGCATGATAATAACATAAGTAGTTACGACATGGGAAATATGAAGTAATTGGTTGATTTCTAACTGAAATGTATAATTGGTTGTTATTATGGATTCGTAAGTGTTGTATGGTAGTTTTTGCTGTTATGAAAAACTTGATGGAGTTTAGAACTCATTATGTGCTATACGTGTATGTATCAGATTAAACTCACAAATGTCAGATTTGTTAATTATAAACAAGTATGGTTTCACTTAACATCTCACCAACGGTATAAATGGGTCAACCTTTCTAAAATGCATGAATCAATGGGGTTGTTAGACACTTAGGGATTTATAAACCAAACTCTCCTACACGTTCTTCTGTACTCGTATGTTTTAGGTAAGCTATGACGATTTCTCTCTCGGTCTAGCATTTTATTTAATAATTTCTACATATGTTCAAGGTGAGTTCACTGCCCCACTTTTGAATACTCCTTTTGCGGAAGAAATCATACTTTAAAACATTTTACTTTATAAGTTGTGTATTGCATGTTACATAGTGTAGTTGTTTACCACTAAAAGTCTTTACTCTTTTGGATCTTTAATTAAGATTAGTTAGCAGAAAATATTGGGTAGTACTGGTTGACAAACCCCACTCGTACGCTTGGAGATCAAGCGGGTGCAATTGTCCTAAATGATAAACATAATGTCATAACTCGGTCCGTGATGGAAGGCAAACAAACAAACACACTCAGCTTCGATCTCGAAAACACTATTGTTAGCTTTTGTTATAGATTAGTTATCTATCTCATTACACATTACTTATGTTATTACAACTCATATGCTTTACTTGTTTACAAACTCATTAACTCACCAACCACGTGTTGACACTTAAGTATATCTTTCTCAGGTTGCTAATCACAGGTGCGTTAGGAGCACAACATTGCTCACATAGCATACAAACTCTTTCAACTTCACAAACTATTTAATTGCATTTAAACTTTGCTTTTGGGTGCGTGTTTTGCGCATTTACTTTTCACATACAATGGTTTTGAATGTTTTAACTTACTCTTCCTTAATGTTTTAATTTTAAACTATGATATTTGTTTGAAAACCTATATAGAGGCCAGGATATTGAGGGTGTGACAAATTGGTATCGGAGCCATCGATTATTTTGAACTAGGTTTCATTTCACACTAGACTATAACCGCACATAGTTATTTAGTTACTCATTTACCTATCCATATTATGCACTCATTTGCAAGCACATCACATACACTATAGATATGGCATCATCATCCTCAACACCTCACGCATCGGGAAAGGAACCCGAGGTTCTTGATGTCCCACCATTATCTCAGAACCCTAATAGTCATCCTTCTTAGTTTACATTTGGTAAACATTATCGTGAAGAGCCTTTTATTGACCGAGACCTTTCTGACCTAGTAACTAGGAGTGGTCTCCCAGCACGGTCGTTAGGATGATTTGTAGGGAAGGTGTTCCGCTTCTAGGCACACTGACCTTCCCTATAATTTGGATGACTCACCTATCTTACATGTTCTACCCTGCCTTTTTCCTATGGCTTTTGCTGCCCTAGTGGCTTCTCATGATCGCATGCGATGCAGTGTAGCGCATGCGGTGTAGTGAATGAACTCACTGGAATACATGATAGGTAGAGGCATACCAGCCAGGCATTTTATTATAATCTCGAGGAAGTATGGCTGAGTCTAGAGGACTGTTACAACTCGTAAGCTAAAGAAGTAGGAGCTTTGAGGACTCAGGTTGTAGATTTTACTACACGCCTGATGGATGTGTAGGATGTGGGATTTAACATTTTTACATTTGGCTATGTTTGTCGTGAAAGTGATAAGCCATGACACAAGTCTCCATTTGTGTCGAGTGACGTCAAGGCACGTTGACTTCATATCATATATTATATATCTATTAACAATCAATGTATTATGACAATCCCGTTCATTACATTCTCGTGTTTTCACTATAAGCGAGGGTGCGACAAGTGTCTATTCCTAAAATACATCTCTAACAAACTTTTCTTTATAATTTGATCTCAACCATTGATTAAAAAGATTGATGGTTGAAATTATTTTTATTCTTTTAAGGGCATTTTTATCTGAAAATTTCTCAAATAATAAAGCTAATATTTTGAAAACAACCGATTAAATGCATTTTGTCTGCACAATTTTAAGGCAAGCAACACCCGCTACTCTAATCGAACAAGACACAAGAGTCAAAGAAGAAGTTCAGTAATCATAGAATTTTCTACCCACATCTAAGGTTAACCTGCGTTTGTTTTTAAGATCTTACTCCCACTTTTGTTAGCGATCATATACACCTAGCAAACCATGAAGAAGCAGATTAGTTTGTTAGCCTTTTTCGATTGTTATCTATAACAAGCTTTGTTAGCAGACCATGAATAATCTGATTAATTTGTTAGCTATAAAACATAAATAAATTTGTTACCATTATTAATTTGTTTTTACTCCTTGAATTTAATCAAGCTATAACCTATTGTGTTTATGTGTTGGATGAAATGAAAAAGAAAAAGATTAATAAAATCCATGTTTTTTTTTCCTATGTTACAGGTTAAAAGTAATCGGAGGTCCAAAATAATCGCAGGTTAGAAGTTTTTACATTTCAACGTAGTAGTTGTTTGGTTTTCATATGTTTAATGCAGGTTTAAAATAAGAGAAGATAGGATGGTAACCTGTTCGGGACAAGAAAACTAAAAAAAAAAAAAAAAGATTAGAAAAGAAAAACAAAAAGAAGGTTAAAAATACTCATGCGTTAAATGCTATATTATGAAACATGGACATGAATAAGAAGTCCATGTAATAAAATTTTACTATGGTTTGACTTTCTAGAAAAGTCAATGAAAATTGCATTGCTCCATCATTGGATGAGTATAATCAACATATTTCTCCCATAAAGGCTTGTATTTTTCCATTCCAATCTTCAACCAAGGCTTTGAGTTACCGTTGAAGTGTAACACAGCTCCATTTTCAATCACCTGCGAATCGACATTGGTGTAGCCCAAACCGAGCACATGCCACGTGGGATCTAAGGGCTCGGTTAGCCCGTAAAAGGTAAGAAGTCCAGGTGGCAGTGTGCCCAGTTTCCACAACGTCCGGTCAATGTTCTTTTCTTGCCAATAGTGATAGATCCCGGTAACATCCCTTTTACGCCACTCGACCAAATCAAAAACATTCATACCAAACGCCCAACCACATGCGTCGGGATCAAAGTGTGATCTTATAAGCGGGTGAGAGTAATTCAAATACTTGTGGTACCGATGAAACGTCTCCATACATGTTTCCACCGCGCCGTTTACATTTCCGTTTAAATCGATTGTGAAAAGACCAGAGAGATCCTTTTGAACAACAACATCATCATCAAGGAACACAACCTTCTTTAGATCAGGAAACACTCCTGGGATGTAAAACCTTAAATGGTTCAACATCGATAAATACTTCGGGTTTCGGAACTTAATTGGAGTTTTTCCACCATCATTACTTCCAGAGAAGTAATAGTTTTTCATGTCAGAATCTTGAAGCTGTTTGAGGACGGGAACGTAAGAAGCATTCAACCAAGTCAAATCCTCAAACTTTTGTACATTAACAGTCACCCCAAGAAAACTGTTATTTGTAAACCACGCATTCATTGCAGCATAATTCACTTCATCGGTCACCAAATGAAAGACGATTCTATCAGGGCTTTTTGAATTTAAAGAGGTCGAGTTTACCACAACTGAAGTTGCAAGAATATTGTCAGAAAAGATACAAAAATGAAATAGACTGTTGTCTTTCAGCTTCCAGTCATTCTGGACTTGTTGCAACTTTGATTGTTTGAACCATTCAGTCGTCAAACGGACACCAAGACAAAATAGGCTTTTCGGGACTTCTTCTGCAGCTATTTGGCTATATTTGCTACTTGTTTCAGTTACTAAACTTGTTTGTTCTTCAAGATCTTGGATTCTGGCTTTCAGTCTCATGATCATTGTTGCACTATCATAGTGATATTGTCGGGCTTGAAAAAGCAAGACTGACATTTCTTTAACAGCAGTATTTGATTCTCTAAGTTTTAATGGTGATCGTGTTAATGCCGTATTAGAAAGAAGGATTTGAGAGTTTCGAATTTGTGCACTTAATTCCCATGCAAATTGGAGATTATTGTTCTCTCTAGCAATCACAACAAACGCCTTTGCTAGTTGTATTTGATCATTGAGTTTCCTTGTGATTGAATTCGGATTTACCATTTCTTCCGTAGCATTAAGGCTTTCCAGTGATATGTCCTGCATGTAAGATCTCTGCAAAATACAATTTACAGCATAATTGCGGTGATCTTATATAATTTCAACAATTAAGTTTTTAATAAATGAAAATGTGGGTAAAAATGGGTAAATAAGAAATCTTAATACTTCATAGATAAATCGTTTTTGTTGTAGCATGTATGGAAAACTAATTAGTTAACTTATAAATAACCAGAACGATGATCAAAATAGCCATTTTTATCCAAACAATAAAACCTTTTTATTATGACTTGAAGTCGCAACAATCAGATATCCAGTTTTAAAACTAACATCTAAATACATCCTAAGATTGGCATTGTGAGAACTGTAAGCAGAGGGCTTTAGTTTCAGCTTTGTTGGACTATTTAAACATAGAAAGGCGAATTGTTTTGAAAATTGGGCAAAAAAAATGAACTCCTTGTACATATCTAATATCATAAACAAGATAATCGCAACTGATATCAAGTACACGGCCTAATAATGATTTATGATAACGCATATCATGTAAATTTATAATTTTGCTTATAATTTAAGTTCATAAACTGCTAAAATTTCTCTCATGTTAACTTACTAAGAAGTTCAACCTCTTATTTCTTTTGGTTGTATACATACATACTACATTCAGATAACCAGAAATGAACCGACTCAAAGTGTTCACATTGTAAGTGACCATGCTAAGTTACAATGTTGAAGACTTGAAGGGCTGGTGTGTGTAAAGTTTGACTTTCAAAGTTTAATCTTTTCTTCATAAAAAGTCAAAGAAGTTTAGTATTTCTCAAATTGGTATTTTATCTATAAACTATGCTCATGTAGGAAAATTCCCTGATTATTCTATCTTTTTGGTGCAAGATAAAACACCTCAGTGGATTGATTTAAAAAAGTGCTGTAGGGACCTAAACGCCTCATAAACCCGAACGCTTTTTGTGTTTAATTATGAACAAGTAAATGTCATGTATAATTTCTTTTCTAGCACCAAGCGCCTCACATACATGAAGCTCTTGCCACGAATCTAGGTTATTGAGACCTAAATGCCTTGGAGCAACTCATGCTTTGTAAGACCAAGTTCGATGGAAATGATATGATCCAATTTTAGGACAGAAGATTAAGCTGCAGATTAGGAGAATAATTGACTCAATTCATGCTTACTAGTTATAAAATAACAAGCCCATCCTATGGGCTTACAACCGAAAATAACTACTGACTCCATTGATCTGACCACAAACCCACTACTAACACTAACATTTTAAAGAAAACAATAGTTAAAATGCCCATGTTTCACTCAACCACACATAACTAGTTCTAATGTACAATGTACAATGGCAATAAGTTTGATTATTTAAGGTGAAATCCCCAATGTATCATAAGCTCAATGGATAGATTTGAATATAAATATGACAAAGCACAAAAAATCAACCAGATGCACAAAATCTGACTTCTGTTGTTATAGTCACCGTTTTCAAACAGTAAAATCAATGGCATGATAGGAGATTAAGTGCACATTTCCAGAAACTAATGATAAATAAGCGTCTGACGATAGAAAATGAATTTGTTTAAAGTAATAGATGGATCGATAGAAATTACCTTAGATAACACCGATCTGGATGTGGGTCGCACTCTCTGTCGACTTATGAAAAGGATCAACAGTAAAACCACAAATCCACATAATGACACCCAAAACACATTCGGAAACCATTGCCGCCTCACTGACCTCCGAAACTCTTGCCTTGATCTTCTCATTAATAAACCCTAAAATTGCATTCAACTAACAACAACTTACTGATTTTACCAACAAAGTCGACTGAAATGGAGCTATTTGGCTCAAAGTAAAGCAATTAATTGTGATTTTGAAGCGATATGGATCAAAGATAATCACTCCAGAAATATAATAATGAAAATTAAAATGAGAATCAATTTCAAAAAAAATAAAAGAATTTCAAATGCTGCTTCATGAGCTAAGTAAAACAATGGATTGTGCGCAAGGTGAGTTTGTTGAGGACATGAATCAAACATTAAAATTCGGGCCATGTCTAGGAATTATTATTATTGCTCCAAGGTATCTTTTGAGAAAAATAATTTATTAATTTATAATTTTTAAAATAAGTTTTTAAAAAAAATTTTGGATTATTTTATATACCGAGAGAAATTAATATAACATAGTAAAATGGTATAATAGAAAATTAAATTAGAAAAAGTTTTATAAAGTTAAAACTTTATAAAATTAAAACTTTATAAAGTTAATAAGTTAAAAATAGATAGAAAAACAACAATCCCAAACATGTATTTAGCGTGTGGGGTTGTTTATTGTTCATCTACTTTTGACTTATTAAAGTAAGTTAAAAAAAATGTTTGACAATCCCAAAAAAAACTTTTTAAATTAACTTTTACAAAAAAGAGGTTTTAAAAAGTGAGTATTAAGTTACTTATTAACTTTGAAAACTCTTTTCAATCTAATTTCTTATTATACTCCTTTATTATCTCCTATTAACTTTTCATTTCTAAAAGTATATTCTTTTTTATCATTCTACAACCTTTTAGTTTATAAACTAATCCAAATATTTTTTTAAAAACTTCATTTGAAAATTTATAAGCTAATAAGTTATTTTTGTCAAAAGTATTTTTCAACCAAAATAAGCAATCCTAAACATTGCCTTAATGATGGATATAATTTTAGATATTTTAGCATACTTTGAATTGATTGGTTAATCGGGAGATGTGGAATTACACACTTGTTTAAGTTTTTTATGATTTTAGTTGGTGAAGCCCTTAACTAGTGTGGGTTTCAAGGAGGCAACACCGTCTAGGCAGAGGTTTGACCTAGTATCTCTTAGAGCGAGGTCTAAGAGCATTCACACCTCATTCCTTAATTTTATGTGAGTGTGTGTCTCATATTATTAGGGATGGTTGTAAGTGGAAGAAAAAAAAATGTTATTATTCAACGCCATAAATAGAGTAAACACTATTTACACCCATAAAATTTTTAATATTTTTTAAAGTGGTTTGAGTAAAGAAAAAAAAATAATGATAAAGGGATAAAAGTATTATATAATTGAAAAAGAGAGAGAAAAATAATAATTTTTAATATAGTTATAGGATGGAGATGAGGAATGGAATGTAAATGCTCTAAGGTGGGGTAGCAAGTGGCGGAATCTAAGGGGTAGAGCCTCTGGCTCCTATCGAGCTTAATTTGGGTTTATTGGTTAAAATTTTCTTTATTGAAAATATATCAAAATTTTATTTTAAGGAAATTAACATGTATAAATTCAGGTTAAATTTGACGCTAATTTAGTTTCGTTTCAATTTTAAATATTAAATGCTTGTACGTAGTTTCTGGCTCTCTGCATTCTTTGAATACGAAATAACACTTTGGTCTCCTCTTTGGTTCACAAAACTATCACAGATTACATACTTGTTTTTGAGATTGATTATGACTTTTATCAAGTTTGAAAATTCGGAGCGAACCATCAAATTGTTTCAACTGCAAGTGTTTCTCAAATCTCAGATTATATCTAGAGTATGATTTACTTATTCTACATAAAGTCCATAACCAACGTAGTATAATTTTATTGGTTTGATGACTTAAAAACTCATACCAATTCTATTTATGCTATGAAGATTAAGGTAAATGATTTTTAGTATTGTGTTGTATGTTTTTTTAAAGTCTAAGATTTCATTAAAACAAAACACAAGATACACCCAAATAGAAAACTAGCAAGGAGCTAGACCTATACAAAGAAGAAGTAACAAACATAATACCTATGAAACATAAAAACTACACCAATTTTTCTATTCCAAGGAGATTTCATTAAAACAGAAACAAGATACACCCAGATTGTATGTAACTGTCATAAAAATTAGTCCTACAAGTCGATGTGATTTAAAGTCCATGGTACATTATAAGAACATTTGGAGTGGCTTCAGGGAATGGTTTGGGGCCGAGCATCCTCATCAGGAACACCAGTTTAGATGTATTAAATGTGTTAGGCTTGACCAAAAACCCATCTAATCAGTAGTTCACACCTTCTTAGTTTATCGAGTTTATCTTTTCTTTTGTACTTTTCTTATTTTTTACAGAGATGAAAATTCAACAATTGGCATCGAGAGGTTTAGAAAGATAAGGAGAGTGTTTCCACCATTTTGAGAAAAATGATGAGTTTGAAAGATTATTGATACGATGTTGATGTGACATGTGAGGAAAATAGGGAAATATAATGTACTCTCTGCACCATAATTAACTTTTGGTTCCAATTAGTCTTGGTCTAAGTTACATTGACCGCTCAACTATTGACCATGTAAACTTGCTTTCTAACGTTAATCGCCTTTCACCTGAGAACAGTTTAGAATTGGCATCAGAGATGATAGAGTCAACAACACAATATATCAAACAATATACTCAAATGAAAGAAGAAATCACTTAAATCGAATAAATAATATCCAGAGAACAAGATGAACAAATGTGATTATCTAATTATCAATATGATAATTAGAAGTAACTAAAAGTAGAACATGATAATCAGAAGTAACTAAGAGTAGAACAGAGAACTCAAGAAAGAAACCCTAAATGAGAGGACATGAAAAATCCAGAGAGGGTTTTTGAGAAAACAAACTGTGTGTCTCTGAGATTATGACAAATGTACACACGCTCCACCAATATAAGCTGCTCCACTTCAATCTGGAGCTCCAATAGGCAAATTAGATTCGCGTGTAGGATAGAGAGTAACCGAGTCCGTGTGGGTCAGCAGCAAAATCTTGTAATATCACCCACATTTCCTCAAACAAGAAAATAAACCATAATTATAATAATACTCTAACTAATAGATATAAAGTAAAACTAAAATAAACAAACTACCTTAGCAATGGATAATAAAATTGAACTTATCCATAATTTTTAACATGCCCCTTTAATTTTATAATCTAAACACATCAAACATTACAATTCCCTTGGACAAAATATCATGTTGTTTCATGGGAAGTCCTTTCATCAATATATCAACAATTTGATTCTTTGAAGATGTTGTTGTAGTCTTAATCAAACCACCAGACAACTTTTCCCTTAAGAAAAATAGATCGATTTCAAAGTGCTTCATTCGATCATGAAAGACCGGGTTATCAACAATTGACATCGCAATATTATTGTCATAAAACAACTAAACATATAAGGCTACAGTCACTTTTAACTCTGTTAATAAATTCTTAATCCAAATAACCTCACATGTAGTAGCGCATATTGCTCGATACTCGGCTTTAGCCGAGGAACGCGACACTATGCTTTGCTTTTTACTTTTCCATAATACCAAACTGCAACCCGACATAACACAAAACCTAGTTACAGACCGACAGGAAATGAAGCATTTACACTCGTCAGAGTCTGCATATGCAGTTAGACAAAGATGATCAATTTTACTAATCAAAATGCCTTTTCTAGGGGCACTTTTTAGATACTTTAATAATCTCAAAACCAATTTGAAAATGACTGATAGATGGACTATGCATAAACTATGCATAAATGACTTAAGAAATGAACAACATAACATAACATATATCAGGTCGAGTGTGTGAAAGATAAATCAATTTGCCAACTAATATTTGATATGCAGTTACATTAGTGAGTTTAGACTCGTCTGTTTTACACTAATTCACAACCACATAGTAAGGCTCAATAGGAGTAGTTACGGGTTTGCATCCACTTAATACATACTCCGACAATAATTCCATGTAGTATTTCTGTTAAGGCAAACAGACCCCATTGTTATTACGAATGTCTTCAATTCCCAGAAATTATTCTAACACACCAAGATCCTTTATTAAAAATTTTATTTTTAACAAGCTTTTAATTTTTTCAATTTTTGTTAAATCATTGCCGGCGACTGTAATGTCATCAACATAGACCAAAAGAGAAATGAATAGATTCTTATCAGACTTGATAAAAAGAAAGTAGTCACATTTACTTTGTAAAAAACCAAGATCAAGTAACACACCAACGAGTTTTTCATTCCACATTCTAGGTGCTTGCTTTGAGCCATTAACGCCTTTTTTAACTTACAAACTCTAGACTCTTTTCCTGAATAATACCCCTCGGCTAAACTCATATAGACTTTTTTATTTGTATTCCCATATAAGAACGCATTGTTAATATCAACTTGGAATAAAGGCCAACCATTTTTAATAGATAAAACAATTACAACCGTTTTAATCACGGGAGCAAACATTTCATCAAAATCGATGCCCTTTTGTCGGTTGTATCCTTTTGCAACCAACCTAGCCTTATACCTATCTACCTCACCAGTTGAATTATAAATTCTTTTATATATCTATTTACACCCTATGGGCTTTTTACCAGTGGGTAATTCGACTAATTCTTATGTGTTATTATGATTCAACGCCTCCATATCCTCATTTATAGCATTAATCCAACTAGGGTCATGTTTGGCTCATGATATTGTTTGGGTTCACTTTTTTTGTTTAGAGATGTGGTAAAGATTCTATTTTCTACTGATAGGTTTGAATAGTTTACAACTTTTTCCATCTCATATTTAACTTTATCCTCAATGATAAAACAACTTAATTTGTTTTGGCATAGAACTATTTCTCAAAGACCATGTAATTTGAGGTAATGGTTCATTGATTCCCTTAGGAGAGATAGTGTTAAAATGAATGATATTGACTTGATTACTATCAACAGTATTACTTCTTTCAGATTGTGACTGCTGAGGAATAGGCAACCCTTCACAAGAGCCTATGGTAGACTCCTGAGGCTGTTGCACTTCAACCCTGCCATCAGAAGTCTGGGATTTAGTATGAGAAGACTGATCAAGGTTTTGAAATTTTCTCATACTCCCTTCCTCATCATTAGGAACCTCACCACTAGGAATATTTGATTGACTTTTATTCAAGTATATCAAAAAAATTTAGGGATGATACATATTCAAACTCAAAAGTTTCAGCAAGTTTATTAGTTTTAAATGGAAAGACAGATTTATGGAATTTCACATCCCTAGAAAAAAAACAAGTTTTTGAGTCAAAACTCCACACCTTATATACTTTTTAAAAGGAGAATACCCTAGAAAAACACACCTTTTTGCATGACTCCCAAACTTATTATTGTTATTTAATATAGTACAAGAATAAAAACAACCGAATACCCTAAGGTGATTAAAAAAGGGAGGGAAGCCAAACATATTTTCATATGGTGATTTACCATTAAGGATTGAGAATGGAGTCTTGTTGATTAAGTAAGAAATAGTTAGAATACAATCTGACCAGAATCAAAGAGGAATCCCTCCTTAATTTAAGAGGGTTCTAGTAACATTTAACAGATGACGATGTTTCCTCTCAACTATCCCATTTTGCTAAGGAGTAATAGTATATATGGATTAATGGATTATTCTATTTTGATTGACAAAGTTTATCATTTGATGGTTAAAAAACTCAGTTCCATTGTCAATTCTTATAGCTTTAATGGATTGATGAAATTGAGTTTTAATCTATTGAAAGAATTCTTATAATTGTGAAAAGTTTCATCTTTGTGTTTTAGAAGATATATCCATACAATTCTAGAAAAATCATCCACCATAGTAAGAAAGTACTTATATCCTTCTATAATTAGAACTTTATATGGAACTCACACATCCATATGAATTAATTCACATATATGATTAGTTTTATGTTCGCTTAGGGGAAATGGTTCGCTATGTTGTTTTCCTTTATGGTAAACTTCACAAGGAACATTAAAGGTTTTATATAACCTAATAGTTTGATTAAGAACCTTTAGGACTTGATTTGAAGGATATCCTAGTCTACAGTGCCATAAATCAACAGAATTAAGGCTACTAAAGCACACCTTATCATTTTTAGTCGAATCATCACAAACATATAACCCATCAACCTAGTCACCAATCATCAGGGTGATGACTTTTCCTGGTATGCAAATCCTGAATATAACATTTTGACTCATCAAAAGCAACTCTTATTTGATTTGATTTAGCTAACTTGTGTACTGACATAAGGTTTACATGGTACTCTGATAACAAAAACTTCTGTTAGAATGACACCTTCACACAACTTTAAATTCCTAATTTTTGATACTATGGCATTTGTGCCATTTCGGTGTTTAACTGTGATGTTACAGTTTTAAACATCAATAAAGATTAGTTAGACCGTTTTCAAAAAAAACCATGTGTTGGTTGGCAGCTGAGATAATCCATTTTGATAACCAGTTAGTTAAATTGAGTTATGATTATACACACTTGTGTTTGACAGATTGTTATGAGTACCTCCAAAATTAGAACTTTGAATTCTTTTAGCTAGGATCTTATTTGGCATACCTAAGAGCTTGGTAATTGGTTAAGGGGTTAGGGTGGTAGGGGTTGTCATAATGTTATGGTTAGAATTAGGTTCTTTTAATCAAATTTAACACTATTTGATACAAGATGTTTAGAACCTTGGCTACGTTTAGGATTATATCCTTATGGGTAACCTACAACTTCAAAACATCTTTCAATAGTGTGTCCAATTTTGTTGCAATGGTTGCATTTGAGATTTGGGTTTGGACCACGACTAAGTCTTTTTTTATTGTCGAAAGTTTAATTGCTTTTGGACAAAAATCCTACATTTTGAGTTTTTATAAAGCTACTTGTAGATCTGTGAGACTGTTTCCTTGATATTAGTGGAAAAATAGTTTTAATTATGGGAAGAGGATATCTTGTTAATAAGTTTATCCAAACTCATAAGAAATTACATTAGTTTTATCATTTGATTAAAATCATTGAATTCTTTTGAGGTATTACAAGTACATGTGGGTAACTGAACCATTGCATCAAATTTTAAATTATGTTAAGCTTATTATAATATTTAGCAATAGACAACCCATTTTGTGAAACAGAGTTTATTTTTTGAAATAGATTGAACACAACTGACCCATCTACTTTACCGTATGTTTCCTTTAAGCCAACAAAAATCCCCAAGACAAGTTTAGAATAAATTTGTCCAAATATAGCTCCTCACATACGAAATTAAGGCATTGAGAACTTCATCACCAATTATCCTTTTACAAGAACCATTAATAAAATCTAATTTATTTTTTTCCTGAAGACCTAGTTTCATAGAATTAGCCCAAATGGTGTAGTTCTCACTTCCTTTTGATTTTATGGTTTAAGGCTGGGGTATGAGCTCATCAGGCTGAGCATGAGGAACCTCAGCACTGATCAAAGAAATGGTGGAAGTGGTCTGCTCCTCAGGAGAAGTGGGAGATCTAGTTTCTATTTCCTCCTGCATAGGTGAGTGTATGGGGGCCTGTACAGCCTGAGTAGTTTGTGTAGGGATTTGTTTGGATCTTCTTGAGTAGGTAAGGGTGATCTGTGGCTATATGGGTGGTGCAGATGTAGATGGTGTGGGTGATGGTGTGGGTTCAATATTGACTTGTGTTGCCAAGTTGTCACCTTGAGCAATGAGCTCTAACATTTTTGGGACCTGGGCTGTTTCTACCCCTGAGAAGCCAACAGTGGACTTTCTCATTGTCTCAAAGATGTCGGGGTTCATCTGTCTCAGTTTAAGAGTGTTACCTGTTCCCCTTAACTGTGAGCCTAATTCATAGTTAAGAATATGTTGAACATATCTAGAGAACATATGATACTCTAAGGAGCCTAAATTAGCAAGCAAGTTTGTATAAACAAACTGAGAGTACCTGAACTTGACCTCTTGAACCATCCTATGGACTATGTAGGATAAGTCCTCAGGAATTTGATCCCAACCTCCATGTTTGTTGGACAGAGAATGGATGACCACATGGAGGAGGTACTTCCATTGTGAGGAAACCTTACCTTTTTTGAAGGTTCTTACTAAGTAGTCCCCTTCATAGTCTAACTGCCAGAATGAGTTTTTTACAGCAGACTTGGGGAAGGACAATTCGCCTTCTTTATCATCTAGCCTTAGATGAGAGTTTATGGTGGCTGGAGTGATAAAAATTGTCTTCTCCTGCACTGTGGCAGCCAGTGCCTTCTCACCGTCCAAGATGACCTCTTAGCAGGTCCTCCAGAACTCTAAGAGTTGATCTTCATACAAGGGAGGGTCTATGGTAAGTGCAGTGAGGTAGTTTGATTAAGTCAAGCAGCAGCAAACATCTGAGAAACTAGGATCTTTCTCAGATGATAACAGAGCAACTTGATTGCGTTATCTGTGTAACTGTATGGAAAAATTTTGTTGGTTTCTAGGATCAGGGTTGACCATTTTGAGTAGCTTAAAAGCGAAGAAAGGTAAGAACAAAGTCGGTTTGTGGTTGAATTTTGGGTTTGAACTTTTGCAGATGAAGAGGAAGGAGAAAGAGGGGGAACCCTTAAAGGTATATTTATATGGATTGGATTTGAGACAAAGTTAATACAAAAGGATAAACTTTGAAATCCAGATGTCAGTCCCAACTCTGAAAAAGTGCCCAAAAAGGTATTTTTTGAAAGTCTAAAATCATACGAAGGTAATTTGTCTTCGAAAGTTTTTAAAAAAAGCTTCCAAAGCCAATTTGACTTCGGAAGATATTCCTTAGTTTGATAAAAATTTGCTTCGGAAGAAAAAATACTTAGAGTATTTTTTTCTTTTGAGATATATTTGGTTTTGGAAGATACGTTAGAGGATTTATTCAAAGAATGAATAAAGCTTCCGAGACTTAATTGATTTCGGAAGAAAATTGTCATTCAAAACATATAAGTACTTTGAAGCATATTTATGCTTCAAAAGATATATCAGAATTTCTTCCAAAGGTAAATTTCTTAGTAAGTAATTATTAGATCTGAAGATATAATTTTCTTTTGAAGTCAACTTAATGTCTTCCAAAAGAAAATATATCTTAATTTACAAAATTTTAAGGAATATTATTTTGAAAAATTTCTTTCAGTGTAAATGTGCTTATATAGGTAATGATATAGGAAACTTAAGACACACATATTTGAGAAAATAATCTTGAGTTTAGTTTAAGAAAATCCACTCAAAGTTAATCATCTCAATAGCTGATATAAGATACTTAAATCTCTGCTCATCAAAAGCTTTTGTAAATAGATCAACATATTGTTTATTTGTGTTATCTTTGACTAGTTTTATTAATCCCTTTTTAAAATTATCCTTAAATAAATGATACCTGATGTTGATGTGTTTTGTCTTGGAGTGCTGCATAGGATTCTCTGTAATTGAGATAACACTGTTGTTGTCTATGTGGATGGGAGTCTTTTTGAAGTTGAATCCATAGTCTAGCATATGATTTTGAATCCAAAGCACTTGTGCATAGCAGCTTGCAGCAGCAATGTATTCAGCTTCAGCAGTTGATGCAGACACACAGGATTGTTTCTTGCATTACCATGAGACTATCCTTCCACTAAGGAATTGACATCCCCCAGATGTAGACTTTGCAGTCATGTTGTAACCCCCATAGTCACTATCTATATAAGAATATAGATTGAAGTCAGAATTCTTTGGATACCAAAGGCCCAGTTTAGGAGCCCCTTTGAGATATCTGAGAATTCTCTTGACAGCAACCAGATGTGATATCTTGGGGTTGGATTGATATCTTGCATAAATACAAGTAGCAAACTTGAAATTAGGCCTACTGGCTGTGAGATACATAAGAGACCTAATCATAGCCCTGTAGAGATGCTCATTAACACACTCCCCCTCAAGATCAGGTCCTAAGGAGTGGTTTCAAGCTATGGGTTCCTTAGCAACCTTACACTCAGTGATGAAACCTAGTAAGTATGTCTTGCAAATACTTTGACTGGTTTATGAAGATGCCATTGTCAACCTGCTTCACTTAAATTCCTAGAAAGAAATTGAGTTTCCCCATGGCACTCTGTAAGGAACATCTGAAGATTAAAGGCTGATGCAACCAAAGGATACCAGAACAACCAAGTCTTCCTGCATGCACTAAGGAACAAAGATGAACTAGCTTTGGAAGTTTTACACTCACAAATAAGTCTAAGGGTAAAATCTTCTAAAGCCAACAGTTCAGAAGAAGTTACTTCGGAAGTTTCACACTTATCAGAAAATTATTACAAGTGTGAAATCTTTCGAAGCCAAAGACTCATTTCTTCCAAAGCCAAAGATGAAGTCTTCCGAAGCTTCAAAAGACAAAGTCTTCCGAAGCCACTTTGCTGTGAAGACAGATTTCTTCTGAAGACAGAGAAAAGATGCTTTCTCTGAGTTACTTTTTAATAAAGCTGATGTACTTCCGCTGCTGCTCTGAAGACTCACCTGCTAACATTAGTTGGTGAAACTTTCATACTTTATCAAACAGTAGAAAAAGTCTTTGACTGTAACTTCCCACTTTTGTTCCTGTAGACTTGTCTGTATTAGATTAAGTCAGTGAGCTATGGCATGTCATAGTCATTAGTCAAAAGGCAATCTGCCTTTTGACTATAGATTGATCTTGTTGTCTAGATTAGTCAAAATTCCAACTGTCTTTGTATATTGACGGTTGTAGGTTGTACTATAAATAGTCTCCGGTTCTTGTAATTAGACATACTTGCAAACACTTGTAATAGAACTAGAGAATCAATATACAACTTCCTTGAAAACTTAATCTTGTGTTCTTGTGACTTTGTTCTTGTTCTTATAGTTCTGTCTCTTTAATATTACTTGTGTTGCTTTGTATCATCAGTGAAGTTACCAGTTCCCTATTTGAGTGGTTAAGTGATCTAAGATCTCTTCTCTTGTAAAGCTAATTGCAAACTTAAGTGCCCTTACCGGTCCTGCAATTGGTATCAGAGCATTCCAGGCTCTTGATTGTAAGATCTCACCATCTTAAATCCTCTTAGTTTCGCACATCACTTAACTTTTCAAATGGCAGCTAGTTCAAAGGCTGATATGGAAACTGGAACTATGACAAAGTCCCCACTGATCACTCTTGAGGATTTTGATACTTGGTGCCAAAGAATGGAAGGCTTCATCAAGTCTCAAGATTCCAGGATGTGGGAGTCTGTTGTCAATGGACCTTATGTACCATGCACCACTTTAGCTGCATAAGTACTTAAATGCATTCAAAGAATAAATGTCTTCCGAACACAATTAAGTCTCGGAAGATTTATTATCTAATAATAATTTTCTCAGACTTAGTTCTTCCGAAGCAAAATATATGTAGGAAGAAATTTCTTTAAGTATATTTCTTCCGAAGCCAAATTTTCATAACTCTTTGAAATATCTTCCGAAGCAAAATTGTCTTCGGAAGCTTTGTTGAAAAGCTTCCGAAGCAAAATACCTTCGGAAGATTTGCAACTTCCAAGAAAACTAACTTTTTGGGCGCTTTTTCAGAAGTGGGACGCACTTGCAGATTTCAAAGTTTATCTTTTTGTCTTAACTTTGACTTAAATCCACAGCATATATCTTCTCAACGGTTCCACTTCATCTCTCTACTCTCACAAATCTTTAACCTAAATTCTCCCAAAATTCACCTTCTTCTTCCTTTCTTCACTGATAAGCCTCACCTAAATGGCCAACATTGATCGTAGAAACAACCCAAACTTCTCCATGCACCAACACAGGCAACACAATCAAGTAGCCATGTTGCGCTCTGAGAAGGATCCAAGTTTTTCCAACATGTGTAGGTACCTTTCTTCGTTTCACTACCTCACCTCCCTTACAATCGATCCTCCTCTCTATGAGGATTAGTTGCTTGAATTCTGGAGGACCTGTCAAGAGGTCACCATGGATGGGGAGAAGGCACTGACTGCTATAGTGTAGGGAAGGACAGTTTCATCACTCCGGCCAACATAAACACCCATTTGTAGTTGGATGATGAAGCAGGTGAACTGTCCTTCCCAAAAGATGTTGTCAACCATTCCTTCCAGCAGATGGGCTATAAAGGTGACTTCACAGTCAAAACCTTCAGGAAGGGGAAGCTCTCATCCCAGTGGAAATACCTTCTCCATGTCATCATACACAGTTTATCTAACAAACGTGGAGGATGGGATCAAGTTCCAGAAGACCTCTCCTTCATAGTCCATGGGATGGTACATGGAGTCAAGTTCAGGTACTCTCAATTTGTTTACACAAATTTGCTTGCTAACTTGGACTCCTTAGAGTATTACATGTTCCCCAGGTATGTTCAACACATTCTCAACTGTGAATTGGGCTCACAGTTGAGGGGGACAGGTAATATTCTTAAATTGGGACAAATGAGGCCTGGCATTTTCAAAATCTTGAAGAAGCCAACTGTTGGCTTCTCAGGGGTAGAAACAGCCCTTGTCCCATAAATGTTTGAGCTCATTACTCAGGGTGACAACCTAGCAGCACCAGCTAGTGTTGATCCCACACCCTCCACCTCTCAACCACCTCAAACATAGCCTATCATCACCATCACCCACACTAGAAAGCGTAAACGAACTTCTGCACTTGCTACTAAGCATGTGTAGGCACATATATCACAACCCATATAGGAGGAAGTGGAATATCGAGCTCTCACTTCCCCTGAGGAGCAGACCACTCCCATCCTTGAAATGATCAGTGCTGAGGCTCCTCATGCTCAGCCTGATTAGCTCACAACCCCACAAACAGCCTTAAGCCATCACTCTGAGTCTCAACACTCAAGTGATCAACCTTCTGGGGACAGCTACCATCCCTAACCTTTAGACCTTAACCGACCCATCTCCAACCTTGACTTTTACTCTGATGAAGATTTGGGCTTCAGTGAGTACCATGAATCTCTCCTTTCTTCCCACACTCTAGGAGAGATGAGTACTCCCGCTTCTCCTCTTCTAGCCCACATCAGCAACCCCTTACTGAGGTGGATCTTCCTGAACTTGTTCAGGAGACCCATATGGAAGAGGCTCTCACTTTTGCAAGTGATTACATAACTAGGACCTCAACCATGGCAACCCAACATATTGACACTTCTCTGGAAGTTGTCATGAGGCAAGGGAAATCCAGCAGCCAAGAACCACATGTTGGTGGTGAGGAAGAAGACTTAGGTCCAATTCTCTCATCCCCCAATGATTCTTCATCTGAGGCAAGGGAAATCCAGCAGCCAAGAACCACATGTTGGTGGTGAGGAAGAAGACTGAGGTCCAATTCTCTCATCCCCCAATGATTCTTCATCTGAAGATGAGGGGAGTCTAAAACAAAGAGTGCACTACTGACAAATACATGCACTTACTTGGTTTCAAAGATAAGTCAGTTGGAATCTCAAGTGACTTTCTTGCTGAAAAGGGTCAAAGACCAACAACTTGAGATCACCGATCTCAAAGGCCAGTTAGCTGAGAGACCAATGAGGACAACTCAACCAGGCCCACAAGAACATATGATTGTTATGGATCAATCTCCCAGCTCACCTATGCAAGAGGGTGATGCTACCAAAAAGGGGGGAGGAAATCCTGACAGTTACAGAACCTAGGAGTTCTTCCCAGAATATGGACATAGAGGAATTGCCATCCTCTCTTACAATTGTCTACACTCAGCAACCTCCTCAAGTCAGAGATCTAGACTTGCTTTTTCAACATCTGTTTGAGGAGGGAATCCCAAGAGCAATGTCTGCCCCTTTTAAGAATCCAATTATGGGTTGGGGGTATGACAGCAATAGGAGAGCTCTTGCAATCTCTAGAGCTCAGGGTCAACTAGAAATTTTCAACATTTTACACTTGAGTTTCTATGAGAGTATAAATCTGGTGGATCTGCCACTTGTCAACCCTAGCAACAACAGACAAGCTGCCAGATTGGCTGATCGGATACAAGACAGGGTGCTAGAAGAATTCAAATGGAGATCAAGATTATATAGACAGAGGCTAGCAGGTGAGACCTTTGGTCAACTGGTAGTTGAGGTGGACCCTAAGATAAACTTTGAAGGGAAATCCTTGACTGAAGGCCCAGAGGTTGAGCCTGTGAACCTTAAGACAGGATCTCCTTCTACACCCTTTACCCTCAGTGAGGCACCAGTTGGTGATGGTGCTTCACAACCTCTTTCTGGCAAAGTTTGACAGCTGAATCAAGCAATGAAGGCCAAAGCTCTCTCCTCCCTGAGTCACCAAGGCCTGTGGTTGACAAAGGGAAAAGGAAGTTAACTCCTGAGGAGATGGAGGAGGAGAAGAGAGAGAGGAAGAGGAAGCTGAGGGGAGAGAGTTCAAGTGGTTCCCCAGGGTTCATGGAAGCTGTAATCCGGGCTGCCCCCAGGCCAAACACTCAAGAAGATGAGTTGAGGACAGCCAAGTTAAACTACCTGGGAACCAGAAACTACAATGTTAATGAACTCATCTCTCTCCCTTTAAAGGAGTTAAATGAACTGGCTGACACTGAGCTGTCAAAAGAGAGGAGGGAGGTAGAGGATGCAGAACTGCTCCTTAAAGTCAAAGAACAAAGGAGGCTGAAAAGACTCTACAAAGATGCTCCTGTCCTCTCCCCAGTTCAAGAAAGTCCTGAGCCAGAGACTGTGGCCACTGAACAACCTCAGGTAGTTAATGAAGAAGAAAGACTAAAGATGATCAACTACCTGAGTGCCACAGGTCTCTATTAGGCACCTACACTTCTTCCCTTATCACATGAGTACATAGAGTTTGAATACAACAAGCAGCTGGAAGAACAAGCCAAAAGAGAAAGGCAAGCAGCAAAGAAGAGATTAAGCGAAGAAGCTGTAAAATCAAGAGCCATCATCCATAAAAGCCAAAAGAAGTCTGCTGACAGACAAAGGATGATGAGCTTCTTGAAGCTGTATGGGTTCTCTGGAAGAAGGTTTGGTCCTATGTCTCTATCCACAATGGATGAGCATATTAGGGTGATCAAGCAGAACATAAAGAAGGGAGAGCTAGTGGACTTGCATTCTCCACCAAGTCCAGCTCAACCTAAAGTTGAGGTGAAGGTTGAACCTACTGAGACAACACAACCTGAACCTGGAGCTGCTTCTGAGCCAACTTCATCTTCTGATCCATAGCAGGGTCCTCCTCTCTCTCCTTTAGAACCTAAGAGGGAGGAGAACCCAATTAAGAGAGACACAACAGAACCAATTGGTACTCAAGACTAGTCGTCTCAGTTGAAGAAATCAGGGAGGAGAAAAAGGATGGCCAGAAGAAGATCTACTTCAAAGAAAAAGAGAAGAAAGGCATCCACCTCCCAACCTTAAGATGATTCAGAGCATCCTGAGGAAGTACATGAAGAGGTCTCTCAACAAACTCCAATCATAGTAGAGCCTCTTGCTGTTGGAAGACAAATTCTGTCCTGGACTTATGCTGAAGTTCCAGATAGATGGTATGTCATAAGAGATCAGGGAGAACAACATGTCTACTTCATAAATGACATGCTTGAACTTCCTCTGCATGATCTCTATGACATGAGAAGGTTCTATGTAAGCCTGAAGGATCCAGATCTAATGATGAAGAAAGGTCTGCCGGAGATCCTGATGTGGACTGTCAAAATCTGAAGAACTTCTCTGTTTTGGTAGCATCAGCCTAGGGGGAGTTTGTAAGGAACATCTAAAGATTAAAGGCTGATGCAACCAAAGGATACCAGAACAACCAAGCCTTCCTGCATGCACTAAGGAACAAAGATGAACTAGCTTCGAAAGTTTTACACTTACAAATAAGTCTAAGTGTAAAATCTTCCAAAGCCAACAGTTTAGAAGAAGTTACTTTGGAAGTTTCACACTTATCAGAAAATTATTACAAGTGTGAAATCTTCCGAAGCCAAAGACTCATTTCTTCCAAAGCCAAAGATAAAGTCTTCCGAAGCTTCAAAAGACAAAGTCTTCCGAAGACACTTTGCTTTGAAGACAAATTTCTTCCAAAGACAGAGAAAAGATGCTTTCTCTAAGTTACTTTTTGATAAAGCTGATGTGCTTTCCGCTGCTGCTCTGAAGACTCACCTGCTAACATTAGTTGGTGAAACTTTCATACTTTATCAAACAGCAGAAAAAGTCTTTGATTGTAACTTCCCATTTTTGTTCCTGTAGAATTGTCTGTATTAGATTAAGTCAGTGAGCTATGGCATGTCATAGTCACTAGTCAAAAGGCAATCTGCCTTTTGACTGTAGATTGATCTTGTTATCTAGATTAGTCAAAATTCCAACTGTCTTTTTGTATATTGACGATTGTAGGTTGTACTATAAATAGTCTCCGTTTCTTGTAATTAGACATACTTGCAAACACTTGTAATAGAACTAGAGAATCAATATACAACTTCCTTGAAAACTTAATCTTGTGTTCTCGTGACTTTGTTCTTGTTCTTATAGTTCTATCTCTTTAATATTACTTGTGTTGCTTTGTATCATCAATGACGTTACCAGTTCCCTATTTGAGTGGTTAAGTGATCTAAGATCACTCTTCTTGTGAAGCTAATTGCAAACTTAAGTACCCTTACTGGTCCTGCACACTCATTTTAAATCTATTCTTCATTAGTTTCTCAAAGTCTTTGTAGAGCTTCGGATTAGTTGACCTAAAGATGATGTCATCTACATAAACTTGAACCAGCATCAAGTCATTTCCTATTCCTTTAATGAAGAGGGTTTCATCAATAGTACCCCTCTTGTAGCCATGCTGACAAAGGTACTGTGATAGTGTCTCATATTACTTCCTTGGAGCTTGATGTAGCCCATAGAGAGCTTTTTCAAGCTTGCAGACATAATCAGGATGATCTGGGTCTGCAAAATCAGGTGGTTGTTTGACATACACTTCCTCATCAATCATCCTATATAAATAGGTACACTTCACATCAAGTTGGTAGAACTTGAAACCCATGGATGCAGCAAGGGAAAGAAATATCCTAACAACTTCAAGTCTTACTACAGGAGCAAAAACATCAATGTAGTAAATCCCCTCTTCTTGCATATACCCTTGAACAACTAGTCTTGCCTTATTCTTGATGAAAAGTCCTTTATCATCTTTCTTATTCCTAAAAACCCACTTGGTACCTATTATGGTCTTCCCTTGTGGAAGAAGACATAGGTTCCAAACCTTTTGCCCATTGAATTGAAGCAGCTCCTCCTACATTGCTTCAACCCAACTTCCATCCTTCAGAGCCTCATCAATCTTTTTAGGCTCAATCTGGGACAAGAAACAAGAGTGAAGACAATCATTTTTGTCAAGGTGTAAGGCCCTGATTCCAGGAAGCCTCACAGTTGATCATTCACAGCATATCAAAGATTTAAAGCATTTATTTAAGTAAACATTGCAGCGGAAATTACTTTAATTCAAACTCGTCATGACATAATTCAAAAAAAAATAACATTGTCTTAAATACATCAAACAAGTCTTAAAAGAGTGTTTAATAATCTTCTAAATTTGGGATGCCAGTCTTCAGTTGCCAAAAAGCTTTAGATGTATGCCCCCATCATTCTAAGCCCAACAGCTCGCCTATCAAACTAATATGCAAACAAAAGTCAGCTTCGTTGAGTGAGTCCTAGATTTTCTTTATCAAATAATATTTTAGTGAGGTATGTTAACTTTATCATTCTAAAGTAGTCACCACAAGAACAAACATTTACTATACACAAACTGTCACTTTATCAATACTTTATCATTAAGACTTTACTCTTCTTTATCCGTTAATTCCTAGTTACTATGTCTTGGGATCCGCCCAAGGGCCACCCCCCCACTTGTTATGAACACAAGACTTTACTTTATTCATGCTTGTGTTGAACATAAGACTTTACTTTATCCATGCTTGTGTTGAACACAAGACTTTACTTTATCCACGAGAGCACAAAAAATGCAACTCTCCTTTATCCTTTGCTTACAAGACTTTACTTTAGCAATGGTACATTGTTACGAGCTCAATAACATTTCTTTAGGTTTCACTTTCATCTTTAGTTATACATACACTTATACATGCTAAGAATCAAATCATAGTCCATATATTCACATTCCTCAACAAAAGAATACAAACAGTATAACCGACCCTCCGCAGGATAGCAAGGGTTCAAGGGCGGCAGCCCCTGATAGCGGGGTTCTAGGGGTAGCAGCCCTTAGTGGGGTCCAAGGGCAACGCCCCTGGCTGGGGCTGGGCTGCCAGGTCAATGTGAAGAAATTTTATTTTGAAGACTTTATATAGCATAATTTGTTATAGAAAATTCTATTTTCTTATTAAAACCTCTTGAAATCTTTGCCATAAAAATCATATATTTATTATGCATATCTCCCCAAAAACATTGGAAACGTGTAAATAAGGGGGATCTAGAATTCACCTGGTCAGTAAGAACTTCATGTCTAAGTTACCTAAGCTATGATCACGATACACGGTCTGCATATAAGTTAAGACACAAATAGGTCATTTTCTGCATAGTTTCGGTAGTAGTTTCGCACATAGTTTCGCTGCCAGTTTCGCATAGTAGTTTTGCTGCCAAAATAGCCCAACCTTCATTGGAATTTCCTAGATTCTTTAAATCTACAGACCCACCTATGCACTTGCGAAACTACCTGTGAAACTATAGTTTTACAGGAAGGAGATTGCCTTAGTTTCGCAGGATGAACCCATAGTTTCGCATGGTGAACCCATAGTTTCGCAGGAAGAGCTGACAGTTTTGCTGGACGTATAAAAATGATGAGCTAGCTCCTGTTTAACCCAAATTCTCAACTTTTTACATCCAAATCCTTAGTTTTTCATCTATGAAACTATATCTATGCTTTTTACATGATTTCATACCTAAAAATATGACCTTTATATGATTCTTTACAGCTTTTCAAAACCCAAAACCCTAGAATCGGATCTAATCGAAAGAGGTGTTTGGATGATGATTCTTACCTGGTTTTCTTGCTCTTTCCTTGTTGTTTGATGCTTAAATACTCAGACCTTCAATCCTTTAATCAATAAAGCCTCAAATCTTTGATTTTCTCCACTTTCTCTCTCTACTCTCTCTCTAGAAAGTTGGTGGCTTGGGTTGCAAATTAGGGAGAGTGGGGTTGATCAGGGTTGTTTAATGGCTGATTATGGGCCCTTAAACACATCAATCCCTTAGCCCATAAGGTTAATTTGGCCCATATTCCATTTTTACCTCTTATTTACAATAAATAACCCTTAACTAAGCTCATTCTTATTAAACTGCTTGCTTCAACTTTCCGGGGCGTTACACATGGGTTTGTCCTCTTGTTCTCACCCCAGTCTCAACATCTCCAATTATATTTATGGTGGGATGTGACTTGTGGATTCTCAGTTAAGGAATCACGGCAAGTTGGTTGGAGAGATCTAAATTGGTGAAATTCAGATCTGGTGATTGAGTATTACTCACCGCATCAACACACTTATCAAGAGAAACTTGATCCAATGAGTGTGTGACATCATTGATGTTGTCTTCCATGGAGTGGTTATCAGCATCAAGAAATTCTTGATCACTATCACCACCACCATCTCCTCATACATTAGAAACTTCTTAATTTGAGTTTTATGCCTCTGTACTAGAATTTGTAAGCACCTCAGATGCGTCAGCTGAAGAGTTTGTCATTGTTGTGCTGACAAGATTTTCAACTGCAGGGTTTGTTACCACTGGAGCTGAAGTAATTTTCTGACTTGGTCATCTCAACTCAAATCTTGAATCAGGATCTCCTATTGATAAGCTACCTATAGATCCTGAAACTTCTTCATAAGATTTGTTAAAATAGTTGGTAACTAAATCAAGGTCAAATAGCCAATTAGGACCAGAACCTTTCACACTGGGTGTGTGCTCATTGAATGTCACATTGGCTGACTCCTCAACTACTCTAGTTATAAGATTGTATACTCTATGAGCCTTAGCTTGGGAAGAGTATCAAATAAAGTGTCCATCATCTAATTTCTCAACAAACTTGGCTATCTGATCTTTGGTATTCAAGATAGTGCAAGGATATCCAAATGATCTGAGGAATCCAATAAAAGGTCTCCTTTTATGCCACAATTTATAAGGAGTCTTACCATGAGTCTTGACAACTATAAATGTTTTCTGCACATAGCAGATAGTGTTGAATGCCTCTGCCCAGAAGATGAAGGGCAGTTTAGAGATAGATAACATGGTTCTTACAGCTTTAATAAGTATCCTGTTTCTCCTCTCAGTAACACCATTTTGCTGAGGAGTCCTGGGAGCACTATATTGTCTTGTAATACCTTTCTTATCAAAAAATACATCAAGGATTTGGTTCTTGAATATAGTTCCTTGATCACATCTATGATTTTGACCTTGTGATCACATGGATTCTTAATTTTCAAAATGAAGTTCTTTAAGATCTTAAAGGTCTCATCCTTAGTTCTAAGGAAGAAGACCCAAGTGTATCTTTTGAAATCATCTATGATTACCAAAAAATAAGAGGTCCTTCCTAGACTCATTATACTGGTGGGGCCAAAGAGATCGTAATAAGTGTAGGGTAGTAGTGATGGAGTTCTTTTCTTTTGGCTTGTAAGACATTTTGTGTTGCTTCCCTTTAAGGCCTGCAACATAATAATCATCACTTGTAAACTCTTTCTTTGGCGTTCCAGTTACAAAATCATTCTTAATTAATTTATTTATGTTTTTAATGTTTACATGACACATTCTTCTATGCCAGAGAAAAGACTCGTCACTTTTGGCTTTAGATAGAAAACAAGAAACCTCTCCTGACGGGGATGTTTCTGCAAGTCCAACTTGTACATGTTTCCTTTCCTGGGGGCTCTGAGCAAGATATGCTCCTGAGAAATAACCACCCTGGGTTTGAGAACAATGCACTCATGCTCAGTAAAGAGCATGTTATGTCTCTAGTCACAAAAATAGGATACACTCAAGAGATTGTACCCAAGCTCCTTAACATAGTTTACCTTTTCAATGCTGAACTTACCATTTATGACTCTGTCCCTTCTAGTGATGTAACCACCTAATTCTCCTCCAAAGGAAACTAGCCCTCCATCAAATCTTTCAATGTTTTGAAGGAAAGAGCCATTGCTTGTCATGTGCCTGGAACAGCCACTATCAATGATCCATACATTTTCTTTGGTCTTTAGTTGTTTCTACACAAAAAGAGATGGTTAGTTACATTTGGAAACCCAAGCCTTGTTGGTCTTGGGCTTGTCAAAGTGAACTGGAGATAATGAAACAGTAATTGATCCTGTATTCAAGCTCTGTGGATCATTTTCTGTTATTGATGAAGAACTTTCAGACACATGGCCTTCCTTTATCATCCACACCATCTTTGGAAGACTTGACTTGGCCTTCAATACTTTGGAAGTTTTGATGAGTTTGGAAGTTTTAGAAGCTGGACCTTTGGAAGTTTTTTCCACTGCAACAGATTTCAGTACTTCAAAAGCATACCTTTCTTCTGAGACCAAATTTTCTTCCGAAGGTAAGTTTTCACTTATCTTCTTCTTCACTTTGGAGCTTTCGAAAGGTAGAGATTTTCCTTCCAAAGCTATCTTCTTCTTCTTCTTCTCAGAAGTTTTCTTCTTAATCATGTGGATAGTGCTTTTGGGATTGTAGATGTAATCCTTAGCAAAGTGAGAAGGACTACCACATATGATGCATTCAGTTTGCATACTTTTGAGACTCTTCTTTTGAGTAAGAAGCTGAGCTTGATCTCTTTCCACTTCCTTCTTCATCTTCACAGATGATGCAGCAGGCTTCTTAGGGTGAGGCTTGCTCTTGGAATTGGATGGTTCAGGTTGTACAGTAGTGGTGCACATTTGATCAGACTTCTTCTCTTGACTAGGATGATTTGGACATGAACTAGGACTCCTGGTACTAGAGTCTATGGTTTTGTCTTCAATCTTCACCACTTCAAATCCAACAGCTATGAATACTTGTTTTTGCTTGGAGTTGAAGATGGTCTTGATCTCTTATGCTTTCTTTGATTTTCTTTTGGCTGCCCTAATCAAGTTTTTCCTTGCAGACTTAGTCATCCTTGGTTCTTTCTTCTCTCCAGGAGAATATGACCCTTTAGAAGATGATCTTCTTCACTCACTTCAAATCCATCCTTCACTATCTCCTCTTTATCTTCATCTTTTTCTTGGATGGGGTCTATGAAGGGTAGCTCATCTTGACAAGTTTCACACCTTGGAGGTCTTACAGATAACAATGTGTGTGGAGGAGCTATCTCACTTGAACCTAATCCCTGTCTATTATGATAAAAATATCTTTGCATGTAAGGATGAAGATATGATGTTCTTGAAGGTTTCCTCTTCAAGAACATATTTTTCTGCCTTAGCATTGCTGATCACAAGCTCAGCCTCGCATTCAGTTAACTTGGTAATGAGATCATTTATTTGAGTCCTGTAATTTGTGTGCTTATGCTTAAGAATTGAAATGGCTTTCTCTAAATCTTCTATTAAAAGTTTATAATCATTTTCAGCTCTTTTAAAGTAAGCTTTTAAAATATTTAACAACTCAAGGTCAGATCTCACTTTCAAGTTATAGGACCTGTACATATTTACTTTAGCAATGCATTTAGGAGTACAAAAATGTTCTAATACCTTGGCTTCTTCATGGTCAGCTATCAGTGCTTGGCTAGGAGAAACAACTTCTACCTGGAAGCTCCAGTCAAAGCCTCCTTCTTTAACAGCAACAACAGCTTGTTGTTTCGGTTGGCTTGGCTTCTCAGGTCTGGGAGCACCCTTAGTGTAGTTTGGCCTGGATTGTGCTTGGCCACCATTTGTTCGTGGTGCCTTGCACTCCCTTGAAAATTGTCCCATTTGGATACAGTTGTAACACTTCACTTTGCTTTTATCCAGCCCAAACTTTCCACTGGATACATTGCTGGGAAACTTTCTTTCGGTCCTCTTATAGAACTTCTTGGCTCTGTGAGTGAGAAGAGCCATTTGCTTGACTATCTCTATATACTCCAGATCATCTGGATGGATACAATCCAAGTCTTCAAGAATGAAGAGAAAGTTTCCATAACTTTCATCAGCAAACACAAAGGCTTAAGCAGAGCTTGTCTCTTGGAATGGGCTTCTTTGGATGTAGCTCTCCCTTGGTGTCTCAAGAAAGGTGATGAAAGGACCCTTTTGTGATTTGTTACGGTAGTAGATAAGATGATGTTGTGGTTCTTTACTATCCCTTTCAACCACATGAAGAGCTAAACTATGCTAATTGTTAGAAGTGCTACTTGATGGATTTTGCATGTTCATCTCCATCTGGTAGCCATTAAGGATACCATACAGCTCTATAAGAATAAGGGTAGTGAGATTTTTAGTTTTTTTAATGGCTACACAATAGTGAGTTCATTTTCTAGGAAGAGAGAACATGAACTTCCTCACAATGTCCTTATTCTCAAGTTTTACTCCGACACCTATTAGAGTATCCATAAATTCAACATACCTGAAGTATTGTTGAGTCATGGTTTCACCTGTCTTGTAGGTGAAGTTCTCAAACTGCTGCTTTATGAGGTCTTTCTTGTTTTCCTTGGCTTTCTCAGATCCCTCATACATAAGCTTAAGTGCATCCCAGAGCTGCTTAGCAGTTTTGCACTTCTTGAAGCCTCTATAGATAGAGTTTGGAAGAGCAGTTTGGAGAGCGATCATGGCTTTCTGATATACATCAATTTTCTTCCAATCTTCTTTAGAATAATCAGCCATTTCCTTTGGTATCATCCAACCTCTAGTGGTGGTTGAAGACGTGCTTGGGATGTGAGGTCCTTCAATGACAAATATCCACATCTTGCTGTCTTTAGATTATGAACCCTTGCATACATTGGCACCAAGTATCAAAATCATCAGGAGTGATCAGTGGAGACTTTGTTATGGTTCTGGTTTCCATATCTGCCTTTGAGATAGCTACCATTTGAGCTGATAAGTGTTTTGTGAAACTGAAGAGATCTAAGATGATGAGATCTTACAATCAAGAGCCTGAAATGCTCTAATACCAATTGCAGGACCGATGAAGGGAGTCAATGCAACAGTTTCACTGTGTTAGGAGAGTTATAACACTTAGCAGATCAAATAGGGAACCGGCATAGATGAAACAATGAACACAAGTAAAAGAACAATAACAAGAGCACTCAAATATAGTTTTCAAGAATGATGTATATTGCTCTCAAGTTCTTACAAGTGTTACAAAGCTTACATGAAGATACAAGTACTTAAGATACTTTATACTACTTCCTACAGCCAGCCATACTTTGAAGGCTAGCTGGAAACACTAATCTAGACAACAAGATCAATTTAGAGTCAAAAGGCAGATTGCCTTTTGACTAGTGACTATGACATGCCATAGCTCACATCCTTATCTATTACAAAAAGGATAAAAGTATATAGTTGGAAAGTTATAGACTCAACACCTTAATCTATAGTTGACAAAAGTATGGACTTTTCATCAACTCATGCTAGTTGTTGAGTCTTTAGAGATGGCAGCGGAAAGGTGTTTCAACTTTTGTCAAAAGTATGTTAAAGAAGACATGCCTTCTCTGTCTTTGGAAGAAATCAGTCTTGGCTTCAAAAGACTTTGTCTTTAATGCTTCGAAAGACTTCATCTTTGGCTTTGGAAGAATTGGTCTTTTGGCTTCGGAAGATTTGATACTTGGTATAATTCATTGAGTTATATCAAATCTCCCGAAGTACTTTCCTTGTACTTCACATGTGCATGCTGGTTGCTCTTTGGTTGCTCTTTGGTTGCATCAGCCTCTAAGTGTAATCGTTACAAGAAACATACAAGATGCGGAAACTAACAAAGACACTTAGGGTTTCTTAAGATTGAAACCATAACTGATCTTAATTCCTCAATCAGAGAGAAATTCTAGAAGTCACAATAGTAAGACCTCAGAGCTCTGATACCATGTCAGAATTGGTATCAGAGATGATAGAATCAACAACATAATATTTCGACCAATATACTCAAATGAAATAAGAAATCACTTAAATCTAGTGAACAAGAAAAAATGTAAATCTCTTATTATTAATATGATAATCAGAAGTAACAAAGACTAGAATAGAGAACTTAAGAAAAAAACCCTAGATGAGAGGACATGAAGAATCAAGAGAGGGTTCTTGAGAAAACAACTTATGTCTGTCTTAGATTATGAGGTATGCACACACGCTCCACCAATATAAGCTGCTCCACTTCAATCCGGAGCTCCAACGGAAAAACTAGATCCGCGTGTAGAATAGAGAGTAACCGGGTCCGAGCGGGTTAAGCGGGTCAACAGCAAAATCTTGTAATATCACCCATGTTTCCTTAAAAAAGAAAATAAACCACAATTATAATAATATCCTAAATAATATATATATAATAAAACTGAAAGAAACAAACTACATTTGCAACGGATTATAAAATGAACTTATCCATAATTTTTAACATTACAGTTATTTCACGCAACCTATGAATCTTATGTTAGGTTTTGTATGTAGGTTTTATTTTTGTAACAAGAAAAGCATAATACTTTAACATTTTTATACTCTTTAAATATCCTTTTATATGTAATTAAGAAGAACAACAAATATATGATGTCTCAAGTAAACAACTTTTACTGCGTGCTTTAAACGAGGGAGGAGGAATTGATAAAGTAGATGCAAAAGGTGTAACATTCCAAAATTCCAATAACTTTTGTTTCATTAGGTTGGGGTCAAAATTTTTAATAAAAGGTCTTGCAGTAATAGTTTTGGGTAGATGGTGTAAATAAGTAGAACAAAGGAGATTAAGTGAGTAAAATAGGGATTTAGCTAATCTCTTATTTTCCATCAAAAAACTCGATCAAGACCTTCCCCCTTGTTCTAGGCAAAGGCATCAAGAAGAGGGAGAAGAAAGTTTTCACTAATAGGATCTTGATGCAATCAGATGTAGGAGTTTATTTATTTTCCTTCTCGAGTGATGATTTGTCCATCGGTATTAATTATGATTTAATGTTTATTTTGACATGAGTTGATATTAAGTAGAGAATTTTGTTTTTCTTTTCAGCAATAATATAAGAGTTGGTCCACATATTTATTTTGATGATTCGCTCTTATGTAAGTGCTAAAAATGCAATTTAGTAATTTATCTTTTGATTGGTTTCTATGATGAGCTTAGGTCTAGATTACGGGTAATTTTAACCATATAAAATCATAAACAGCTGTAATTAGCATCTGTGAAAAGATTAACGGCAAGAAAAATATTTATATATAGTAATGAAATACCCATACAAATATTTATATTGAATGTGATATATATAATTATGATGTTATACGCTACTTAGATCTGATCTGACTAGTAAGGTAACATGTTGATCGTCTGATCTGGTTCTGTAAAACCTTAATATATAATAAAAGAAATAGGTTAAGCAACGTGGTGAGATTTTAGGTACTACACTGTCACTTGACATATTGACATATTCTCATTTAGTTATTGTCACGTATCGTTTTATTAGCTTTCTTTAAATTGAAAACAAAATCAAGTTTAAAACTGACTCATAATCTTTATATTGACTTTAAAATCGAAATATGTATGACAAGTATTTTTTTGAAACAGAATCAATAATTTAAATCAACTATTTACAATTTATGCATACTTTGACTAAAAATCAATTTTGAAAAATTGTTATACCTTTAAAATACTAAAATCCGTCATAATATATTCAAACAACATTAATTTATATAAAAAATAACGACCTTTTACATTTTATTATTACTATGCCAAGTGGATAGTATGCCAAAAATACTAAAATCTATCACTAATGTATATAATTTGTAAACACAAACGTTTTTACCGGATACAATATACAATTTAAAAATAATCCAAGTTTTAAATCCTTATATTTCTCATAATTTGTTCAAATATTCTAAACTGAATTTATCTTTCACATAATACTAACATTTTTCCCAACTACAATATTATATCTTGAAAATCCTTTTATTTCTCATACTTTGTTTGGAGATAATAATCATAAAGTTCTCTTTATTGTTATCATAGTAATTTTTTTAATAGTACCGTACAAAATTATAGTCGTGATTTATTTTTTATTTACATTATAATTTAATCCTAAATTTTGACAATATAGTTGTTATAATAAAACAATTTAAACTTTATACAACTGATTTGGCCTCTATAACAAGGAGTTTAAAATTTAAAAACCTCTTTACTTTAATTTTGATTATTATATGTTTCCAAAAATCAACTAATATTAATAAACAACTCATTATTACTTTTCATTTGCACTATTAATTATCATTTGACCTAAAATATTCTTTCTCTCAAAATATCACATTTTAGAAGGATTAGAAATTTTAAATTTAAAATTGAATTTTATGTAACCTAAAAATACTTTATTCCCTATATAATTTTCCTAAATAATTGGCCCACATTATTGGTAGAACTTATACTACTTGGTTATATATAGAGACAAATTTACATTCTCATTAAAATACATCTATAATCGATTTCTTTGTTATATATTATCGTTTTTGCTTTGAAAATGCTTCATTATGACGTGCAGATTGATGAAAGGTTTTAGGTATTCTTTATTGTTTACCTTGTTTATTTTCTATATACACACTTACATGATGTAAGACTGTTAGGACTAGATCAAATATATATATTTAGTTGACTTGTCAACTCTTGTAATTAATCATTGTAATTCTCTTTTTGATAATATAATATAATGCATGAATTATATGGTAACCAATATTATTGTGTGTGTTAGTTTATGTTATTACAGGAAATATCAGACTTGGTCAATTTGGAAAAGTTGACTAAGTGTTAGAACAACCTACGGATGAATAAGTGTTCTTCCGTAGATGTTCTCCAGAGCATAACTGAAGTTTATGCTTCCGTAGATCTCCTATGGAAGAACAACAACTGCTGAACAAGACTAAAGATCAAGTGGAGCTGCTGAATAAGAGCTTGCTACTGAAGAACAAGTACAAGAACTCCTGCGGAAGCACAACCACTGAAGAACAAATGCTGAAGACAAAGTGTTGTTGCGAAAGACTAATTGCTGCGGCAAAAGAACTTCCTACGGAAGACCAATTCCTACGAAAGATTAACAAACTTGTATTGTTTCAAATCATCAAGTACATAACAAAAAGTCAACAAGTCAACATGTCAGAGCAATATCATCAAATCAATGACGGCGAAGGATAATTAAGTCAACAGAATATTTAACATCAAATCAACAACATTCTTTATGTAATTTACAATTTCCTATGTAAATTGTGAACTCCTATGCCGATAAACAAGGCAAGGATTCGCACATATAGAAACAGAATATCAAAACAGAATAGCAATATATTAGCTAGAAAATAGGAACAGAATAGGAAGATATCTATACACAATTAGGTGTATATATTGATCGATAAACATAGATCATTAGAAAATTAATAATATAGCAATATCAAGCATCAAGAACATATAGCATTATAATCAATTGTAATCGATTGATTGTGAATGAAGAGCAATTGAAAACAATCTTTGTATTGCATTATTACGTTTCGTTTTTCTAGTTGTTGTACTTTGTTCATCGATTTCAACTTTTGATAAACAATCCATTAAACAGCAGGTATTGATAATTCCGCAATCAATACTTGTTAAAATCAAATTGATAATTCCTGCAACGATCCTTGGATTATCAGGTGGTATCAGAGCAAGGCTGATAGCACAAGGTTATACTCAGGAAGAAGGGGTAGACTATGATGAAGTCTTTGCTCCTGTTACAAGGATTGAAGCCATTAAAGTCTTTCTAGCCTATGCATCACATAAGAAGTTCACAGTTTACCAAATGGATGTAATCTTATATGGTAAAATTGATGAAGAAGTCTATGTTGCTCAGCCACCAGGCTTTGAAGATCCTGATTATCCATACAGGGTATACAAGCTTGATAAAGCTTTGTATGGACTTCACCAGGCCCCAAGAAAGTGGTATGAAACATTGTCATCTTTCTTACTCAAGCATGGTTACAAAAGGGGAACAATTGATCAGACTCTCTTCCTGAAACATGAACATCAAAATCTCTTAGTTGTCCAAGTATATGTAGATGATATCATATTTGGATCAACAAACAAGAGATTGTATGAAGAGTTTGAATGTCTGATGAAATCTGAGTTTCAAATGAGTTCCATAGGAGAACTAACATTCTTCCTTGGTTTGCAAGTTCATTAGAAACCAGATGACATCTTCATCAATCAGGAGAAATATGTGAATCAAATTTTGAAGAAGTACAACCTTGCTGATTCATTTTCATGCAAAACACCAGCATCAACAATAGATAAGATTGTATCAGATCCTACAGGGAAGTCTGTTGATCAAAGATTATATAGATCTATGATAGGATCATTGATGTATTTAACTGCCAGCAGACTTAACATAATGTTTACTGTGTGTGTTTATGCTAGGTACCAAGCAGACCGAAAGGAGTCACATATGAATGCAGTGAAGAGGATTTTTAGATACCTTAAAGGGAAACCAGCTCTTGGACTCTGGTATCCCAAAGAAGAAGATTTTAAACTCTACTTATATTCTGACAGTGACTGTGGATGCTGCAACAACAACAGAAAATCAACCACTGGTGGATGCCAATTCATAGACCAATACTAGTTTCTTGGCAATGTAAAAAGCAAACAAATGTTTTAGTATCCACAGCTGAGGCTGAGTACATAGCTGCTTTAGCTGGTTGCTCCCAAGTCTTATGGTTGCAAAACCAATTACTTGATTATGGTTATAATTTTCTTCAAACACCAATACATATTGATAACTCAGCTGCTATGTTCATCACTGGTAATCCAGTACAACATAGTAAAACAAAACATATTGAAATCATATATCATTTTTTGAGGGATTGCTCAGAAAAAGGTTTAATCAAGTTGATTAAGGTAGATACAACAAATCAACTTGCTGATTTATTCACTAAAGCCTTTGATTCAGTTAGATTTAAATTCTTAATTGAGTCATTAGGCATGATCAATTTAGATTAAGTCTTAATCAACATAATGAAAAGCATGTTCTGACCATTATAGTTTTAATATGAACATCTATGGAAGAACAAAATTGTTCATCCGCAGATTGTTATTAATATGAAAAAGCCAAAAATATTCTTGAAAAAAACAAAAAACAAAACTATTCTCTTATTTACATATTTTATTGAATAAGCAGTTCATATAATGGAAAATGATAGTACACTATACTTTGCTTATTTTCCTCATTTATCAAACAATTCATATAGACTGATCAGATATGACTTGATATGTGAGTAGGTTTAGCTTGAGTTGAAAATAAACAAGTCATGCATAACATAATGTCAAGGTTAGCTAATTCCATTTTGAGGAGCAAGGAAGTAAGTCTTATCCTGCTGTAATCAACTTACTCACGTAAGCACACTATGTTGTAACACTTTATAACCTCTATCTTTGCGCATCATGAACTCTCTGTTTTGCGTAAGCAAAGACCTGAGTTCCTGGGCACCTCTGTTTTACGTAAGTAAAGACCTGGTGTCCTGATGCTTAGTAACAAAAGATTCCAAAAGGAACAGCTCTAAAAGAATCCATGGTGATCAACTGTATATTAATTCAGAGCTCACAAATCATATCAACATTAATAAGATTTCAAAAAAATCTTAAGATAGAGCTTATAACTTATGGAACATAGTTTTAAGTGTGAAAAATTGATAAATTGACTCATCTACGGAGGACAAACTTCAATGTGAATTGAATGTGGAGTCCATACTTGTCCATCTTTAAACAATATTAAAACATGATAAATAGCATGACAAGTTGAATATACACTCTTGCTTGAATTTATGAGGATTAATATACTTGCAATCAACACTAGATCTGTCTTCTATCATCAACCAAAACTGTCATTGGAAGTTTCTTAGTGTTATAGTATGATCCCATTATATGATGTCAATGCTTGTAAATAATTTCTGGTTTTTTTCTTTTCTTTGCTAACTAGTTGGACAGATAATGTTTTTCATGCTATTCTTTATAAATTTTTGATAAATGCATAATTTTATGATTAATCACAAATTTAGGGGGAGTAGTAAATCAGCATGAAAATCTAAGTATCAAATGTGTTACATATTTAAATGAAGAAAGTTGGAACTTGAGCACTAACTTGATTGCAGGATATCAGAAGGTTTTAACCAAATCAATTTTGCACAATTGTCATGAAGCAGAGTCAACAACATCCAATAGCAAACAACAAATGATCTAACATTGTGTTTAAGATCATACATCAAAAAGAACAAAAATTGCTTTTCCGTAGATTGGTAACCTACGGATTAAACAACAAATTCATAACAAATTTGCCTTTCGTAGATGTTCCTGCGGAAGAATTAATTTATTAAGGTTAAAACAACAAAGTTTTTGCCTTCCGTAGATGTTCTGCGGAAGAATAAAATTAAATCAAATCAAAAAGGAAAGTTTTAGCCTTCCGTAGATGTTCTGCGGAAGTATAAACTTGTGGATAACCTCGGAAGGGTATAAAGGAAAATGGGTCTCACAATATTAAATATTTTTTAAATTGTTTGAAAAGGCATAAAAGTATATCTCGACCGTTGGTCTTTCCACTCACTCTCAAAAACCTTCTCAGCCCTAGAAAATCTCTCAAACCCCTTTCATCAACAATCGCTGAAATCTTTCATTCCACACAAATAATCCATACATCAGTGAAACATCGAAGCCAGTATGACTAATCGATTCGTCAAAGATCATAACATATGTGCATTTCTAAATCCAGAATTGGGAGATGGATGCAGAGACATCATCCGCTATCTGAGAAGAAGTAGATTGTTTTATGCGCTAACAGCGGATCCTATTATCTATCAATCACACATGATAGATTTCTGGGACTCTGCTAGGGTCAAGGAAGAAAATGAAGAACAAGTAATTTATGCTTCAATCAAAAATCAACAACTGAGAATTGATGAACGAACAATAAGGAGGGCGCTGGAGTTCGGAGAAGGTGAAGAAGGTCACCCTGATGTATTTGATCATGAATACATTCAGAAAGTTTTTCAATTAATGGGGTATGATGAAGACTATCAAAATGGTGAGATCAAAAAGGGGAGGTTGTGCAAGCCGTATAGATTCATATGCCACACCTATCTCAAGTGCATCTCCAACAGGAAGTCTGGTTTGGACAGATTCTCAAGGCACATCTCATCGGGAATCATCAGCATTTTTCAGGGAAGAAAGTACAACTACTCCAAGTACATTCTTGGTTGTCTGTGTAACCATATAAGAATGTAGAAAGACAACAAGATGTACATGTTCTCAAGGTTCATCCAGCTGATCATAAACGAATGTATGCCCAATGTTGAAAGAGAAGGTGATGTGTTTGTGCAAACTCACCTAGGAAGACTTTTACTCAACAAATTGACTGGGCAGTATCAAGGAGAAGAGGTGGAGATGTTCCCACATGTGATGGATGAAACTGCTGACATACCTCAGGAACTCATATTTCCTGAACAACCACAACAACAAACACCTTCAACCGAATCACCTGAACCACCACATCATAAACCCAATCCTCCTTCACCACCATCCTTTACCAACATACCCTTATCACCACCTGTACATACCATCTCACCACCAAATGAACACACCCAACCCTTATCACCTGCACTTTCTCAAACATCAATAAACTCTGCTACAACTGAAGTAGTGTCACTTGATCAAATCCCTCAACCATCACCACAACCATTATCTCAACATGAACCATACTTTCCATCACCAGCTACTGTGATAGATATATCAAAATCATCTTCCAGTGAGCATACCCAACCTATCTCACCCATCCAATCTCAATCATCACTGCACTCTAGTACAACAGAACCCATCTCATCACTTCTCACTCAAACACCTACACCTCCACTTCAAACTAAACCAACCACCTCACCCACACCTACTGAACCCATTGATAGCCCAACATCTACTGAGAAACTTAACTTTGATGAGGATGAATATGAAGCTGTTAATGATGGTGATACTGAGAAGATATGTCTAGAGGTTGAAAAGGAGAAAGATGAAGAAGTTGAACAAGAGGAGGGTAGTTATGTTGACATCATTGCTTATAATGAGGATGACTTGAATGAAGAAGAGATTGATGTGAGTAAGAGCTAGCTGGTAGCAAAATACAATAATTTGATCATTAAAAGCAACAGGAAGTTAGAAAAGTTAAGGAAAATGAAGAAGAAGTTGATAGAGAAAAACAAACTAATAGCTGAGAAAGATGCTACAATCACTTAACTGGAAGGACGAATCAAAAGGCTGAGAGAAGATATTGAGACTTATAACGAGGTGATTGATGCAATGAATGAGCTAATCTTTGAACAATCAGAACAACTGAAAGCAAAAGATGATGAGATTGAGAAGTTAAAGAAAAAGTTGTCTGAACAAGAAGTAAGCAAAAAGAAAGAAGCTAATGTGAGTACAATGATAAAATTAAAGGAATCCACAATCTTTTACAACAGGAAAAGAAAATATTTGGGCAAAACTCAAGATGAAGGTGCTGAATCTAAAGATCAACAAAAGAAAACAAAAAGGGTCTCCCCAAATCACACTCCATCAACTAATCCTGCAGCTTATCAGTAAATTGACATCATCTGAGAAAAAAGTCATGATGAGTTGAAGCAGCTAACTGAAGAATAATCTGGCATGCTATCAACCGAAGACATACTTGAAGAAAGAGCTCAATCTACCATGTTCATGGACTTAATCAACAATTGCTTTCCATATGACTTGGTAGAGAAAATGAATATGCCTGAAACGATTCAAGTTTTGAAAGAATTTGATGTTGTAAGACTGATGCTCCTAATTTGCAATTATGAAACTTTTTCAAAGTTCAAGGACTTGGAGCAAATAAGAAAAGACTTGGGCCATTGTGACTCAAAGAAGCTGACAAGGTACAACATAACTTGCTGGTTACATAGTCACAAGTATAAGCAACATGAGCTTAAAGGGAGAACAATTGGTGAGCTCAGAGCTATGATGGAGCATGTGATGAAGGTGGAGCTAGAAACAAGAGTGAAATTCAGGACAGGAGCTCCCAATCCTGCCTACAAACAAGCAAAACAAACTCCTGCTAAACCAACTATAGTTCAAAGCAAAGATATGTATAAGGGCAGAGAAAAGATGATCAAAGAACCAAGAGACATCATTCCTGGCAAAGTATGGCCCCTAGGAACTGCTGTAAGGGAGATAACAGAAGAAAAGACTACATTGATACAACTCTTTGATCAGATGACCACTCCAAGAACATCTGAAGAAAATAAAATAATAGCATGGAAATATGATTCAGAATGGGATTGTGTTGTGCTGAAGAGAACATCTGGAATGATTCAATACTTTCTAAGGGTGGAAACACTCCTTACACTTCCAGATGCAGACCTCACTACTTTGCAAAACATTCCTATCACAAACTACCCAATCAGTCCAAGGGGAAGAGACTTCTCTGGACTTGTGGCTAAGTTGAGTCACAAGTTCAAGGGAGATGTGCTTAAAGAAGCAAAGAGAGAAGATGTAGAACACAACAAAAGGAAGTTGAAATAGAAAAGGTCTCATGTCAGTTCTTCTCAAGCTTTAGATGATGAATTTTTACAAAGAATTGGATATGAAGACAGATCTGAAGCATCAATTAAAATCATAGAAGGAAATCAATTTTCAATGCCTATCAAAGAATGGGGCTATGTAGAAAGAACCAAGGAGTTGGTGTTGCAAAGAAATAATCCACAGAAAAAGGGTGAAAGCATTAGACTGTTTGACCCCATGGAGATCAAACTGCTTCATCCAAGCTATACTTCATATCTACATGACAAGTACTTTCCCAAGCTAAATGACCAGGATGCTTAAAATGACATGTGCTTCTATGTACACATCATTCAAGTTATTGACAAGCTCCATGCCAAGGCCCACAAGAGAAGGAAGTTTGAGACTGGTCAACTGATGGGAGCAGAAATAGAACCAATAACAGAACTGAGAATTTCAGAAGGATGAGTTGGAAGTGGTGTCCAATAATAGTGTTGTTGCAAAATTAACGACTGATCGAAGAGGACATACTGGGCTTGAAATACAAAACATTAAAGAGAATGGGAAGAATGAAGATAAAGTATCTGTGTGAAGATCAAAAGAATACTGTGGGATACTTCAACATCAAAATTTTGACAAGAGTTCAAGAATTGAGAGACTTGAACAGATGATTACAAGAGGCTAAACCTATAGGGGGAGTATTGTTAGGACTAGATCAAATGTATAGGTTTAGTTGACTTGTCAACTCTTGCAATTAATCATTGTAATTCTCTTTTTGATAATATAATGTAATGCATGAATTATATGGTAACCCATATTATTGTGTGTGTTAGTTTATGTTATTACAGGAAACATCAGACTTGGTCAATTTGAAAAAATTGACTAAGTGTTAGAACAATCTACGGATGAATAAGTGTTATTCCGTAGATGTTCTCCGGAGCATAACTGAAGTTTGTGCTTCCGTAGATCTCCTACAGAAGAACAACAACTGCTGAACAAGACCAAAGATCAATTGGGGCTGCTGAAGAACAAGTACAAGAACTCCTACGGAAGCACAACCACTGAAGAACAAATGCTGAAGACAAAGTGTTTCTGCGGAAGACTAATTGTTGCGGAAGAAGAACTTCCTACGGAAGATTAACAAACTTGCATTGTTTCAAATCATCAAGTACGTAACAAAAAGTCAATAAGTCAACATGTCAGAGCAATATCATCAAATCAATGACGGCGAAGGATAATTAAGTCAACAGAATGTTTCACGTCAAATCAACAACATTCTTTATGTAATTTACAATTTTCTATATAAATTGTGAACTTCTATGCCGATAAACAAGGCAAGGATTAGCACATATAGAAATAGAATATCAAAACAGAATAACGATATATTAGCTAGAAAATAGGAACAGAATAGGAAGATATCTATACACAATTAGGTGTATATATTGATCGATAAACATTAATCTTTAGAAAATTAATAATATAGCAATATCAAGCATCAAGAACATATAGCATTATAATCAATTGTAATCGATTGATTGTGAATGAAGAGCAATTGAAAACAATCTTTGTATTGCATTATTACGTTTCGTTTTTCTAGTTGTTCTACTTTGTTCATCGATTTAAACTTTTGATAAACAATCCGTTAAACAGCAGGTATTGATACTTCCGCAATCAATACTTGCTAAAATCAAATTGATAATTCCTGCAACGATCCTTGGATTATCAAAGACTGATTTTAAAAATCTAAATGAAGATCATTTCTAATTATGGTGCTAACGTCTATAGTTTTGTTTTTAACCTCATTTTTTAATGTTTATCTTTTTTTTAAATATTATCATACTCTCTATTTTGTTTAATATGCAGGGCTTTTACAATATCCAAGGTCACTTTATTAAAGAATCTTAATATATCAAGTCGTGATTATATCATCAAGGTTCGCATAAATCGATTATCGAAGCAACCAATGTATAACAATCCATCAGATTTTTACTCTATTGAGTTTATACTAAGAGTTAAGTATTATCAAGAGTTGGTTTGTTTTTAAAACAACAAGTTTTTAGATATGAACAACTATATGTCGTATTATCATTGTCAAGAGTTATAAGACGAGATACATTAAAGCTGGTTATATGAGAAGTTAATTGTTAACTTTCAAGTACAATCTCTAATGTTGTATACAAAAAAGTTCTTAGAGATTTATAAATATTTTGTGTTACTTTTCCTATGTATTTGAATTTGTCATGTAATTTATTCTGTACATATTTTCTTAATTATCATATTTTATACATTATAGACTTATATTACAATGACTACTACATTTTAAAAGTAATTAATGATAATTTTATTTTTTCAACTTCATGTAACACACGGATTGTTAGGCTAGTTTTTTCTATATATGTTACGATCCTAGAACCAAACTGCCGCAACTTCACATATTTTTTTTATGTAGTTAATGATGTTAATATCATCATCACAATACCATAACAAAGTTTGTAGACGCGAGAGCATTATTTGTAGTTATTACTATTTGATAGGGTTATAATTAGAAAGCGGAGAAAGTATCTTCTGTTTGTAGTTATTACTATTTGATAGGGTTATAATTAGAAAGCAGAGAAAATACAGAAGACAGAAATGAAAGAAAGAAGAGAATGAACAGAAGACAAAAATGATTATTTAACCATCAATATCTAAAACGTACATAAATAGTAGCCCTCAAAATATTATTATACTAATAAGTAATAATCAATTAACAATATCGAGACCGGAGAATGGAGATGGGGATGGAGGGAAAGCGTTCACCAATTGAAAGTAAAAATTACGAAGAATGCTTCCCTGAAAGATTTCCCAAAATCATTCCATGTAACCTTAAAAACACCAAAATCATTATTAGCCATGACCTCTTACTTTAGATTTAATTTCAGAACCAGTAATTTTGCAAAACGCAAATAAACAAACGTACAGATTGATACCTTAGAAATCGTCACGGGAAAGTATGCTTTCTAATTCGTTTCGATATAGGATAGTAAAAACATCCATCTGTTTAGCAGGAAGACACAGACCAATTTCAAGTTCTTCCGATGATTCTTTCGTTGCATTTATCGAAATCGAATCACTAAAATCTAGCGATACAGTCTCATACTTTTCGGGCCTCCCCCAACCAAAATCGACCTCGTAAACATTGAGCTTGGGTGTTCCAGCCACACCCATCGTCGGACCTTGCGCAAACACCTTCTCCAACCACGTCTCTGCGTCCTTAAACACCCCTTGTTCACTCTTCACCCCTTCCCTTACACCCCTTACTATTAATTCAACCGCTGTAGGAAACCCTTTGCTCCCAGTTATTAAGGTGGATTTCGTTTTCGTAACACATGGTGCCAAACAATTACCAAAGTAAGTTTCAGGAAGCGGTGGGTCCATACGAGCCCTCCAATCGGCGACACAAGTAAACCGTTCCACCTCGTACTTACCCTTGGTACCCTCAACTTCAACACGCGATTTCGCTATGCAACTCCACACGAAACCACACCCTACAGCGAAAGAAGACACATATTCAAGTGATGGAAGTTGAACCAATAGCCATTTCTTTAGCCTAACGATCTGTGATCGCGTCAACACAACTGTTGATCGGACTTTATCGGTCAGGGGAACGAGCTCAGGTACCTTGTAATCATCATAAAGATTTCGAATCATCGGTAGACTCAGCACCATGTGGTCTAAAGAATCTGGGTATTCTATAACCCTGTCGTAAGCAGGAACCCATTGACTTGATAAAAAGAAGTCATCCGTACCGTGTTTGGCTATCGAAGTCCACGCCATCATGAACCCGTACCTTGTTCTCGCATCGCAAAGGACGTGATGGTTCGTGAGGCCGATGGTGATGCCGGAGTTGGGGAAGACGGTCACCTGAACAGAAAAAACGGGGATTTTGACGACATCGGATTCCTTATCAATGGGAGTCTCGAGTAGAGGCACCAGAGGGTGAAACTTGTTGCAGTCGCGAGGATGGTTTCCTTTGAGAAGGTTGAAATCAAGATCGGATTCAGCGAATGTGAGTGCGAGTGAGTCGCCTTCGACGTGACGGATTTCGGGTTTTTTGGCAAAATCTGAAGCAGGAAATAATATTAAGTTAGCTGCCATGGGGAAGAAGTGTTGCAGGGTAATGGATAAGGAGTGTTTGAGTTTGGGGATAATTGTGTTGATGAAATGGGATTTGGGATGGGGGAAATGGTAGAAGAAGAGCTGGTGAACTGGAGGGAAGAGAAGCCATGGAAGGTCGAAGAAGGTGAGTGGTAGTGATCTTTGGCCAACGGTGTTGGGTGGTGGTGAGATGCGGCAGTTGTCGACAACAGTTAACTGCCCATGGGCGGGGGCCATTGTTGGGAAGGATTAGAGAAGTGTTGTTTCTGGATGTACAATGATTCTAGATGTGGCTCTTAAAGTTGAATCTCGTGCCCGCACACAATGCGGCACGTGCCCTAAACGCCACATGTTTTCTAACATCTTTTTAGTTTTTTAATCGGTGAGATTAGAATACATCACATCTTGATTGCGTTCATCCTTAAAGCAAGATATATGGGCTTACACTATTCATGATTCTCTATCTTTTCTTTTCAACGGCTCATAATACTCTATGTACCGTCGCATGAATATCATATTATTACTCATATTTTCCCACTCTTTTTTTTCCAACAACTAATTGAATCAACCTGAGATAATTTGTAAAAATAAACTCATGATAGATTAAAGAAAAACTCCTACTCGAACCTGAACCCCCACATTTCATGACCACTAACTTAATTTCATTCAAATAAAGATAATATTAAAACCAAAAACAATAGTGAATATAAAAACCTATAATAGTACATAATAACTAAATAATAACACAATAGTTTTCAAAAAACTAGTGTCAATTGTTGGGACCAAGTGTGGTAATGTGTTCCATCAAATCTGCTTTATGAGCGTGGTGTTTTTCACAATTACGTATTCACCTAGTATTAGGTGTTTTTTTTACCTCACTATTTTATTTAGTACAAAGATTCCGTTGATTATTTATAGCTTTGTAGTTGCTGATGTAGTTGTTTGAAGTAGTAACTCCAAAGAAGACATGCCAAATTCAAAGATCATATGACGCCACCGCTTGAGTATTACAGTCTGATGCGGATGATGACCTTGCATATTTTGGTCTCGTCATGCATTTAGGAAATCATTCCACTCAGTATGCATACAATCTAGGCTACCAAGCCTATTAGAAAAGCTATGTACCCTAGTACCAATCGTACAATTATTGAATGTCACTTGTGTTTGGCTATGTAATTACGTTTTTCCGTAGATGTTGATAACACATTTGCATTCCTTACACATGCTAACGTGTGCTATACGTTTTCAGATATCTTCAAGTATTCATCTATGGACAATGTTAGGAATGGGAATGGGAGGCGGGATAATGATGGTGGATTTGTGGCTGGAGGTAAGAGGATGAGAGTCGATGATCAGAATGCAATAACAGGGTGAGAGAAGGCATGCAAAACGTACGGGAAGGAGCATGTAGGTAATTATAAGTGGGGATCAAATCTTTGCTTTAAATGTAGGAAGGAGGGCCATAGGGCGAGAGACTGTAAAGGGGTGAAATGTTATAATTGCGGTGGAGCGGGGCATTTGAGCAGAGACTGCAAGAACCCGAGGGCTGAGAACTCCGGGGCAAGAAGGGGATCGAGAAGGAGAAGGAAGGGCAGAGGACCAAAGCCAGGGCATTCACTATGACCCGAGAGGAGGCTAGGGTGGACCCCGATGTCGTACCAGGTACATTCCTAGTAAATTAAATTTGTGTCTCTGTTTTTGATTCTGGTGCTAGTGGGAGTTTTAATTCTGTTGTCTTCTATGATAAGTTACCCGTTAGGAGTAGAAAGATTGATGAGCCATTCGATGTAAAAACTGCCTTTGGTAAGTCAACTAGGATTTCTGATTAGATAGAGAATTGTGACATAGAGTTGGATGGCCATAGGTTCTCTGCTAAATTATTCATGGTGCCCTTAGATGGAATTGATTTGGTCCTAGGGATGTATTGGCTAGCAGCCAATGTGGCAAACATCGTGTGTCGCAAGAAGATGATATGTTTGACCGCGCCTGGTGGGAGTTCGGTGATGATCTATGGTAATATGGTCAATATGGTTCCGAAGGTAATTTCAATGGTGGTGGCAGAGAAGTGCATGTGGCGTGGATGTAGTGCCTACCTGGCTTATATGAAAGATGTGGATGCGTCAATACCACGATTGACGGACGTACCGGTCGTGTGTGACTTCCCAGACGTATTCCCGGAGGATCTACCAGGTGTGCCACTGGACCGCGAGCTCGAGTTCCTGATTTATTTGATACCTGGTGCCCAACCTGTTGCCAAGGCATCGTATCGACTAGCTCCCCCCGAGATAAAGAAACTGATGGTCTAGTTGTAGGAGTTGCTGGATAAGGGGTTCAACCGACCGAGTATCACTCCCTAGGATGCTCCGGTCTTGTTTGTGAAGAAGAAGGACGGTAGCATGAGAATGAGCATCGACTACCGTGAGCTAAACAAGTTGACGGTGAAGAATCGGTATCCGTTACCGAGGACTGATGACTTGTTTGATCAGCTCCAAGGTGCCAGTTGGTTCTTGAGGATATATCTCCGATATGGTCACCATCAATTAAAGGTGGAGGGGCAGGATATTCCTAAAGCAGCTTTTCATACGCGTTATGGACATTACGAGTTCCTCGTGATTTCCTTTGGTTTAACCAACGCGCCAGCTGCTTTATGGATCTGATGAATCTGGTGTGCCGACCTATGTTAGATAAGTCAGTGACTGTGTTCATCGATGATGTTCTGATTTATTCGTAGAGCGAAGAGGAACATGTTGGTCACATCTGGGAAGTGCTGGACACGCTTCGAATGGAGAAGCTGTACGCCAAGTTCACCAAGTGTGCGTTCAAGTTATGCGAGATTCAGATTTTGGGTCATGTGGTTAATCCTGAAGGGATTATGGTAGACCTGACAAAGGTTGAGGCGGTGATGCAATGGAAGTCTCCAAGGATGCCATCTAAGATTCGTAGTTTCTTGGGTTTGGTGAGTACTACAGGGTAATTATCCAAAGGGTTCTCTAAAGTGGTAGCTAGGGTCGTTGTAATGAAGGAATAGAGGCTACTTGGGGAATCAGAGGAAGGAATAAGATGACACTACCCAGATCTCTTTAAGGAGTGACAGGTTTCGGGGACGGAACCTATATAAGGGGGATGGACTTGTAACACCCGGAAATTTCAGAAAAAGAAAAGTAAGGGAGCAATCAGGAAGCTATTTCAAAAGCAAGGGTTTAAAAGTGTGCAAGGGCCAAACTTGCATATAGTGGAGTTTAAAAAAGGTATGGCCGCACATAACCTCTTTTCTCTCCTGCAACCTTCGGTTCTAGAGAGAGAGAGAGAAGCTCTCAACTGGTTTTTAGAGTGAGAAAGTAGAAGTTCTTCAAGAAAGGTAAAGTTTTCAAGTGTTTCTTCCCTGTTTTCTGCTGGGTTCGAGCTTCTGGACCGAGATTCTGGTGTTTAGTGCTCGTTTTCGTGGGTTTTAGGTGTTGGAACTTCAAGTGGGCTCTCGGGTTTGAGGTGTTTTACTCGAAAGCTGTTTAAGGTGAGTTCTAGATCCCCTATTTTACTGGTTTTCTAAGTGTTTGGGGCTGTTATGCATACTGGGCAGAAGGTTTTCTAAACTAAACTATGAATTTTGACATGGAGTGCGACTGGGTGTATGTTTTTAGATGTTTTTCTAAGATGTGTATGATGTCTAGTATGTTCTAAGTGCGTAGCATGATAGATCTGTGTTAAGAATGTGTTAGAATGAGGATTTGGAATTGAATATAACATAAGTTGCAACTACAGGTTGGTTTAGTTCATCCGCATTTAGATTTGAATATTCGCATAAGTGTTTTGTTCTGGCACATTTGCTATAGTGATCATGCGCATTTCTTTTGTTCATACGCATTTGCTACAGTGTTCAGGCGCATTTTTTTCAGTCATCCGCATTTGGTTCATGCGCATTTCCTGACACTTGAAATATTTTCTGAAGACTTTCATTTGCTTTGTTCGTGCGCATTTGCTACAGTGTTCATGCGTATTTCTTTGGGACAATATTTTCTGAGTATGTTCATCCATATTTACTTTGTTCATCCGCATTTCTTTGTTCATCCGCATTTCTTTATTCATCCGCATTTCTTTGTTCATCCGTATTTGTTAAGTTCATCCGCATTCTTTTTGGGACTTGAGATTTTCAAGAATTTTGGGAAGTAGAGTTTAAGTGCTAAGAATGATGTTTTGTGGTGGCTTATGCTTGTTTATGATAGGTATGCATTCTGTGCTATTATGATGATGATGTTGTTCCATGTTATGTATATGATGTGACTTTATGTGATGTGTTATACTTATGTACGTAAGTAAAGTATTACGTAATGAAAGTGAAAGACAACGGATGATGAAAATGGAAGTAATGAATGATGGAGTCCTTGTTGCTTACCCCGGTACGGTATTTTGCTTCATGCACAATGTATCTGCTTCGTGCATAATGTATCTGCTTTGTGCACAATGATTAGGGGTTGTTTACAGGCCTCGATAAAGTACCAGCTTCATGCACAATGTTAGGGGGTTTATCATATGGCAGAATCCATAAAGAAAGTAAAGATGTTAACGAATGAATGTACGAAAATGAATGATGATGAACGATGATGGAGATAATAATTATTATCTAGATGTACGTATGATGTGTGATCACGAACAAAAGTAAAGGATATGATTTAATGTAATGTAAAGTATTTTGATTTTGAAAACTAGAACCCACTCAGCGTCGCTGACTTTTTGTATTCATAATAGTTGGCAGGTATTGCTAATGCTGAGGAGGTGCAGGCATGGATGCATAAGCTACTGGGAATGCTTTGAGTCTGGCATCCACATTTTTGAGATGATATTGTATTAATACAATTTTTGATGATATAAATTAAAGATATGACGTATTTACATGTTCTTTGATGAATTTTATATGTTTTATGCGATGATTGACCGACTGTAAGCGTTCCGGGAATGAAGCCTTACAATTCAAGCCTTCGACATCATGACGTATGATTTTGACCATCGTGAAAACAATAACGTTAATGAAAAACAGTGCTGGCCCACAGGATGAAGATAAAGAATCCATTAAAGGATTTCGTAAGTTTTGAATGTCAGTTGAGACGTTTTTAAAAGTGCTTGAGTGTGTGTATATACACACACATATGTATATATATGTTTTCATAAAATTTTTTTATAAGCGATATACAATGGTCGAGAAAGGGACGAGATTCATGGCCATAGCCATGCTTGGCTGCCACTTTCTTGGTCCACACCACCCCAACGTGATTTTCCACTCATGGCAGACACGCAGCATAGGAGCGTGACATGGCTTGTGTTATGTTCACTGATGAGCCTAAGGCCAAAAGGTATACTTGTGGATGAGGGGGCTGAGTGCCATATTGGTCACACTCACTAGCATACTATTCCTCTTATCGGTTAGTGATGAGTGAGCGGTTCACACATGAGTATACTGACACATGTGATTGGAACACCATCTCACATTCACTCACACATATGTATACATATATATGTGTATTTACGTATCTTCACTCAAACTGTATCTTCACTCAAACTGACTAGCTCACTACTCTCCTTATGACATGACATACGATTAGTGAGTGTGAGTGGTTTTTTGCCTATTTGTAGGTGCCATGTCACCTCACTCACTCACTCACTAGTAAGAGGTATACCTTATGACCGTGTCAGGTTTTTAAATTTCAAGTTATTGCTTATAATTTTTTTACACATAAGTATATAATAAAAAAACATATTATTGATTGTCCTTTATTTTTATACCTAGTTATGCTTTATGTCTTTAATGTTTATTAATTATATTAGACGTCCTTAAACTAAGTAGTTGCGAATGTCTTTTACATTAAAAGATGGTAGATTTTTCTATTAAAGGTTTTTTTTTTTTAAATTGATAAAAATGCCTTTGTTATTATAAAAACAAAAATAAAATAAATTGGTAGTATTGGGACCCACTTAGAATATTTATAGAAATACGAACATATGTAGTGTAGCTTTATGAGGGGTGAGTCGGCACCACCCAAACATGTCGTGGATTCCATCACCAGGGTGTGATAGGGCATGATACGTGTTGCAAGTGAAGCCCTTAACGGGTATGAATTAAAAATTAGACGTTGGGGATTTTTGCTTTACAAGAAAACTAGTTGTTGGCTTGTTTATAAATAAAGAAAATTATCCCAACAAAATCACTATAAAATATCAATTTTTTACTACTAAAATCACTCACAAAAAAACCTTTTCTTCTACACATAAAATAATTTTCTTCTCCAAATATTTCATTATTAATCATTTCAATAGTCTCTTTGCTTATGAATTCACCGACTCGGACCAACTCCATTTAAACATTTTTTGCTTAAACATTTGTTACCTGACCAACCAATAACACTAACATAACCTATGTTGATGTTTGCTAATTAGAACCAATGTTTATACATATATAACCAACTATTACCCTCACCCGACTTTGCTCCCAAAACACAAATTAACCAAACCCTACGTAGAGGTTCTTCCCGAAACACAACCCATGCCACCAAAAAGAATGAGATACTAGATATCCGATTATCGATAAGATCAACGTTACTATTAAGGTATGATCCAAAAAGTCATACTTTTAGACAACCACGAAAGATTAACGTTTAACTATTACATGTTATAGTTCAAGAAACGTAGATTGAATAAACGATGTTTGTTTACTTAAAGAAACAATCATTGTTTAATTATTTAATGAAATAATTAATTAATCAATCGATTTTAAGCATAGGGGAGTAATGCATGCTTGTACCTTCATATGCATTTCGTAAAAAAAGAAATTCAAAAATCCGTTTTATATCCTCATTATAGTCAAAATATGCAGATAGCGAGGGCCGAACCCCTTTGCATTATGCTATTGATCATGGCAACATAGAAATTGTAGAATTGCTTTTAAGGAATGATGATGCGAACTTGAAGATATTCTTAATGTCAATCATTTACCAATTGCTAGCTATTAGAGTTAGCAACTTCAATAGTCGTACTCTTACTTTAAAATGAGTTGGTTTGGGTTATATTCCAACCTCAAATGGTTCAATGGATCAATTGGTATAGTTAGCTCAAAGAAATTTTTAAAAAACTCGTAAAAAAGTTTCCTTTGATTAATATGAGAAAAACGTAATAAGATCAACTAATTGTTTTTTATCTAGTAAGCTAAGTGTCAAATCAGAAGTACAATGAGTGGAAAGGACTTTAAACTACTCTATTTGTTTAGATCTGTAATTTAGAAAATGTATTTTTATTGTATAATCTACTCTAATTTATCATGTGTTTGAAGATGTATAGTTTATATCAACCCAAAATGTTACTTGAAACATTGCAATCTGTAATAAGCGATGAAACAAAGGGAGCATAGGTCATAAATAAGGATCCGGGTGAGACACATAATAAATTGAGTGACTGTCTATTAATGAAAGATAAAACATACTTCGTTTATGCACGTAGACGTTATGAGTGAGCACTAATAGTCACAACTAACACATTATTCTGGGTTCTTAACTAATTTATTGGGTTTAGCATAATCTTAAATATTTTTCCAATTAAGTTTAGTATTCTACTATTACCAAATAAATGAAAAAAATATTTTATGCTACCTTTGTCCCTTTGATGAAAATAAGGAAAATATAATAAGTTTAACAAATTGATTTTTGTCTTGTTAGTTAAGAGCCTTATCAGTAGTTCACATGATTCGACAAAAATTCGACCTATAACGTTTCAGTGTCGTTAACAGAGATCACGGGAAATTTTTGTCAAAGTCACGGGGGCATGCTTTATGTGGCACGACGCAGTGATTGGCATGGGAGTCCTACAAAAAGTTAAAATTTTAACAAGTTTTAGTTTCGAGTCCTCGGCGCGACCATTCCCCACACTTAATCATCATTGGGGCGGAGGTATAATTCCTCCAAGAAGATCTTGGTCGGTCTATCGGTATACGGTTTCAAACGATAATCATTTACCTTGAAACTTAAACGGTTGTGGTTTTCAATTTCGATGACACCGTTCGGAAAAAAGTCTTTAGTCATATAAGGTCCAGACCATCGCGATTTCAACTTTTCAACAAACAATCATAAATGATAATTATACAGTAAGGCACTCTCTCCCACGTGAAATCGTTTAGTGTTCTTTAATCGGTAATCATGGAGTTTCCTTGTCTTTTCTTTGTAAACCCTAGAATTCTTGTTCTCTAAGTTCCTCGAGTTTGTGGATTTGTAGGAATCGATTTTTCCCACAGCGTTTTAATCCAGGTTTGCTACCTTGAGTGCCAAATAGGCTTTATGTTTGAGTTCCACAGGTAGATGACATGACTTCCCATAAAATATTTTGAACGGTGTAGTGCCGATGGGAGTCTTATAGGCTGTCTGAAAAGCCCATAATGCATTATCTAACTTAGTAGACCAATCCTTTCGGTTTTGACCTACTATTTTCTCGAGGATTCGTCTGATGCCTTGGTTAGTGATCACAACTTGCCCACTCGATTGTGAATGATAAACAGTTGCAAAACGATGGTGAACGCCGTAACCAGCCATTGCACTTTCGAGTTAATTGTTACAGATTCTGCGGTCACTAATTAAAACTTTGGGAGCACCAAAATATGAGAATAGTTTCTTGAGGAACTTGACAACGTTTCTTGCATCGTTAGTAGGTAAGGCTTGGCTTTAGCCCATTTTAAGATAGAATCGACTGCTACCAAGATCTAACGATTGCCAAAAGACACCGAGAACAGCCCCATGAAGTCAATACCCCATATATCAAATACCTCGCATACTTGAATGAGATTCTAAGGCATATCATCTCCTGTTGAGATATTGGTTTCTCTTTGAAAGGCATCACAGGTACGTACCATGTTGTGAGCATCTTTAAAGATTGTGAGCCAGTAGAATCCAGAGTCAAAGACTTTCTTGGCCGTTAGGGTTGCTCCATGGTGTCCTCCTATCGGTCCTTCATTATAGTGCCTTAAAATAGGTTATGCTTCACTTCCATACACACATCATCGGATAAGCTTGTCTGCGCCAATTCTGAATAGAGACGGATCTTCCCAATAGTAATGCTTGATAGGTCATTCCTTTGAAAAGAATTCTACTTGCCAAGTAATTCACGAAATTAGCAAACCAAGGATGTTCATCGATTGAGGATTGGATGTGCATAAGGAATTTATAAGGAAACTTTTTGTTTATCTTAGATTACTCAGATTGTGAAGGGTTTGGATTTTCAAGATGCAAGAGATGATCGGCAGCCAGATTTTCCGCTCCTTTCTTATCGCGAATTTCAATATCGAATTCTTGGAGTAAAAGTATCCAACATATCAGTCTCGGCTTTGCATCTTGTTTGTTGAACAAATAATGAAAGGCTGCATGATCGATGTAAACGATTGTTTTTGAAAAGACGAGATACGAGCGGAATTCGTCAAACGTGAAAACTACTACAAGAAGTTCTTTTTCGATCATGGTGTAGTTTTCTTGCGTATTGTTTAGGGTTTTGCTCGCGTAGTAAATTGGATGGAGTTGCTTATCTTTCCTTTGGCCTAGCACAACTCCTACCATGAAATCGCTTGCATCACACATGAATTCAAATGGTAATGTCCAATCAGGGGAAACCATGAGTGAAGCTGTTACTAGTCTCTCCTTCAGTAGATTAAATGCACTAATGCATTCATTGGAAAATATGAATTACGCGTCTTTCTTGAGGAGTTAATTTATTGGTCGTGTTATTTTGGATAAATCTTTTAATGAAATGTCGATAGAATCCTGCATGACCTAGGAAACATCTAATTGCTTTCATGGTTGCGGGATGTGGAAGCTTGAAAATAGTGTCGACGTTGGCTTAGTCAACCTCAAGTCCTGCTTAAGTGATTTTGTGTCCTAATACTATTCCTTCTGTAACCATGAAATGCCACTTTTCCTAATTCAAGACAAGGTTAGAATCTTCACATCTAACCGACATCTTTTCTAGATTTTCAAGACATTGTTCGAGTGAGTTTCCAAACATGGAAAGTCATCCATGAAAACTTCCATGGAATGTTTGATCATGTCATGACAGATTGCTACCATGCATCTTTGAAATATAGCAGGGGCATTACATAATCCAAAAGGTTTTTGCCAATAAGAAAATATGCCATATGGACATGTGAATGTTGTTTTCGCTTGATCTTTTGGAGCAGTAGGAATTTGGAAATAACCCGAGAAACCATCGAGGAAATAACCTGGAAATAATAGATTGCTACCAAGCATATGATCGATGAATGGCAAAGAGAAGTGATCTTTCCTTATGGCATTATTGAGTTTACAATAGTCGATACAAACTCTCTATCCTGTACCCGTACGAGTTGGAATGAGCTTAGTGTTCTCGTTGGTTACAACGGTCATTCCTCTTTCTTTGGAACAACTTAGATGGGACTGAACCAAGGCTTATCAGAAATAGGGTAAATCAAACCGGCATCTAGCAGTTTGATTACGTCTTTCTTCACAACCCCTTGCATGCTTGGATTTAAACGTCTTTGAGGCTGAACAATGGATTTGAAGTTTTCCTCCATCAGAATTCTGTGAGTGCAAAAGGATGGATTGATTCCCTTAATGTCCATGATTTTCCATGCAATTTCTCGTTTATGTGCCTTTAGCATATTAAGCAGCTTATTCGTCTCATCATTTGATAAGGTGGATGAGATAATGACAGGAAGTTGAGATGTGTTTTCAAGAAAGGCATAATCGAGATGAGACGAAAGTTCTTTCAGTTCTAGAACCACAGAATATTCGATAGATGGTTTAGCTTTAAGTTCTAGCTCTTGTTCAATGATCTCGAATGCTTCTTGATGAGATGATGTTTCATCAACTTCTGGTTCTGGAATGGTTTAATCTTCATAGATGGGTTTGGTTGTTTGGACTTCTATTAATTGAGTGGTGCAAGCTTCATGTTCAAGGGTTTCCCTTAAATGGCAGCTTATGATTGAATCGCATACATCAAATAAATAGAGTGAGTCATTATGATATGGAGGATGTTTCATGGATCATCCTATGTCGAATGTTACTTTCTCCTCATCAACTCGAAATTTACATCTTCCGGTGCAAACATCAATGAGAGCTCAAGTGGTTGCTAAGAAAGGTCAACCTAGGATTAGAGGAAGATTCTTGTCCTCATCCATGTCAAGGATCACAAAATCAACGAGAAATACAAATTTGTCGATTTTAACTAAGAGGTTTTCAACAATTCCGTTTGGATATGTGAGGGTACGATCAACTAACTGGATGCCCATACGGGTTGGTCAGCAAACCACATAAGGCATGAGGTTAATGCTAGCACCTAAATCAGCTAAGGCATTGCTAACAGATAGATTTCCAACTAGGCAAGGTATGGTAAAGCTTCCTGGATCAGTAATCTTTTATGGTAGTTTGATTTGAAGAACTACAGAGCATTACTCATTCAAAACTACGTGTGATAACTCTTTAAGTTTCTTTTTGTTTGACAGCAACCCCTTTAAGAACTTAGCGTAATTTGGCATTTAAGCTAAGGCTTCTACCAATGGCAGGTCGATGTGAAGTTGCTTGAATAACCCTAAGAATTTGCCATATTGTGCCTCCGTTTGTTGTTATCTTAAATGACTAGGATATAGAGGTGGTGGAACATAGGGTGGTGGTGGTACGTATTTCTTGGCTGGTTCTTTAATAGTAGTAGGTTGCTTTTGCTTAGTACTTACATTACTTGGAGATTTGGTTTCAACTTCTTCCAAGATTAGTTGTAATGTAGGTGCATGAACTTGAGTGGTTTTGCCACTTCTTGTGGTGATGGCTTCCAATTATGCATTAGGGTTTATCACAATGTTGCTAGGCAGAGCACCTTCAGGTCTCTCAGATAGTTGTTGTGCTATCTTATCAATTTAGTGTTTAATAGTTTGCAATAATGCTTTGTTGCTTTTGATGTCAGCTTAGTTTCTGTTGGATCATATGAGGCTGATGCAACCAAAACAATACTTAGAAAGATTTTGAAGTACTAAATGAAGTGGTCTTCCAAAGACAAAGCTGCTCTTCCAAAGCTAAGTCAAAGATCTTCTGAAGCTTAAAGAATAATGAACTTCCAAAGGAAGAACTCAGTCTTTCAAGACTAAGTTGTTCTCCTTCCGAAGTATACAACTTAGAAGATCAAAGGCAAAGTAATCCGAAGCATAAAGTCTTGAAGACTTGTAGAAGTTTGGAAGAAGTTGTTTCTTCTGAAGCCAAAATGACCTCGGAAGAATTTATTGTTCAGAAGTCATTTAGCTTCGGAAGAACAAACTATGAACCAGTGGACATAAATATGGTCTGTCTAACAGCCCGCTACAACTCTGATATACTGCATGGTGCTTTCCCACGCCCTTGTAGTTGACCATACTTTCATCCACTGTTCACCATTCTCAACTTAGTACAGTTTCCATTCTTAGTTGGTGACAAAAGGTAAGTAATGGACATGTCATGTCTACCTAATCTCGGATATTACTTTATCTTAGATGCTTTACTTCTAGCAATGTAGTACTTGTCTAGTTGTAAATTCCAACTGGTTTTCAAAGTATAACTGGCTGTAGAAAGTAGTATATATAGTTTCTCCATGTAACTAAGTAACCATGCTTGTAAGAGTCTTGTAATACTGAGTTGAGAAGTAATATATACAAGTATCTTGAAAAACCATTCTTGTGTTCTTGTGTTTTCATTAACTTATTATATTACTTGTGAACTTCATAGAGATTCTTCTTCATCAACCCGAGTGATTCTAAGTGAGTTTGTATGATAATCTTGTGTTGTGAGACAAACACCGATCTTGCAATTGGTATAAGAGCTTTTTAGGCTTTTGATTGTGAGATCTTGCCATCCCATATCACCCTTGTTTCTTCATACTCACTCACTTCACTCAAATATCTCTTAACTAGAAGTTCTCTTAATTTGAGATGGGAACTATGACCAAGGCTCCCATCATCTCCCCTGATGATTTTGGGACTTGGTGCAAACGTATTAAAGCTTCATCAAGTATCAAGACAGCCACATGTGGAGATCAGTTACTCATGGTCCATACAAACCAAAGGTGGAATCCCCAGCTGGTAATGGTGCCATGATTGAGAAGGCCATTGTAGACTACTCAGATGAAGACTTCAAGAAAATGGACATTGACTGCAAAGCTATGACTGTGTTGCTTACAGCTATACCAAACTCCATAATGGTAGGATTTAAGCAATATGAGTCTGCCAAAGAACTCTTTGATGCTTTGAAGCTGATGTACTCTGGTTCTGTTGAATCCAAGGAGTCGAAGAAAGATGTGCTGAAGCAGAATTTTGAAAACTTCACATATATTGTTGGTGAGACCTTGAGCCAACAATACTTCAGGTACATGGACTTGATCACCTTTCTTCAGTCCATAGGAGTGGTTCTTGAGAAGAGAGACATAGTAAGAAAATCCATGAGTGCACTTCCTCATGAGTGGACTTTCTACTGTGTTGCAATTAAGAGAACTAAGAATCTCAACACTCTTACCATGACTGAACTATATGGAATCCTTGATGGATACCATATGGAGATGGAATCTCAAAAAAGCCATCAAATGAATAGACCCTCAAACCTTCCAGCCAGTAATGCTTTACATATTGCTGAAGGTTCAAGAACTCCCTAGCCCCAGTTATACCTAAACTACCCCCAACAGCCATCATCTTCCTCTGGGCCATACATCATATTCCCTGAGACACCTAGGTCTTAACAGGCTCAACAAACTCCTTTTTAGGATAGTTATGCTTTTGTTTCAGGGAGTGAACACTCTAGAGATTTTCAATTTTGCTTTGATGATCTAAAAGTGTTTCAGCCCAGATGATATTGAATACATGGAAATTGTCTAACAAATGGCTCTCCTGACATACAGAGCAAAGAAGTTCTTCAAAAGAACTGGAAGGCAGTTCCCTCAGAACCTAATTAATAGCAAATTGGGTTTGACAAGACAAAGGCCAAGTGCTATAACTGCAACCAGCTTGGTCACTTTACAAGGGAATGCAAAGCTCCTAGAAGTAATCCTGGATCAACTCAAGCCTCCTAACATCCTGCTACCCCTAAAGCTACAATTAAACCCACTGAGCAACAAACTGCAGTTGTGCTTAAGAAGTTGATTGAAGCTTCATGGTGCAAGATGTCACTCCTGCTTAAGCTCTCATGGCTGGAACTGAAGACACTAAGGTATATGAGCATCTCTGTACTCCAGCCTGTATTGCTAAGGTCAAGTTGTATCAGGACTACAACATGGAAATTAAATCTGATATTGAGGGTTCAAATATACTGAAATCTGATTTTAAAAGAGCAGAATCTAACTACAAACACAAAATAGAAGAGTTAAAGAAAACTGTGCCCTTATTAAAACATGAACATTCAAGCTACAGGGCTCAAATAAAAGATTTAATCTCCAAGTTGACTGAGGCTCAAGCGCAACTAATGATAGCTGAGGCTAAAGCCAAGAAGTATGCCATTGAAGAGCATAACTTCAACACCATCATTGCATCATCCTCACACTCAAAGGTGTGTTATCAAAGCAAAAGTGGGTTGGGAACCAATGAAATTGCTCCACCACACTCCTTTGTGTCTATTAGACAGCCAAGATGTGGTACTGATTAACAAGAGGTTCCAACTGTTGACCCATTACCCAAAGAGCAGAAGAATGATGTAATAATGGATACCACCACAGGGATGGAAAAGGTAGAAAATCTCATCCCCACAGCTGATGATCAACCCTTAACCACCAAAGCCAGAAAGAACAAAATTAGGGCAACAAGAAAACTGCCAAGAAGGAGGCTAAGACTAAGTTGAAGATAGACCCAAGGCAAAAGGGAGTATTCATATCAGCTGGATTTCAAGTGGTTGGAAATCCTAATTCAGGAAAAGAGTGTAGTACCAGTACTCCTATCCAGATAAATGTTCAAAAACTATAGGGGAAGGCTGTTGAAGAAGAAAGAAGTGAAGAAACAACAGTCAACATGCCCCATCAAAACTAACATTGAATGCATAATCTGTGGTCTGTATAACCACATGGCTAAAGATTGTTACTACAATCCAGCAAGCACACATTATGCATCTAATGTTAAGAAAGGAGGAGTCAGGGATGGTTTCACATTTGGACCATACCATATGGTCCAAGTTTTAAGGAAAGGAAAGCTTGTTTCTGAAGCCTAGTTGCTTTTGGAAGAAACTCATTCTTCCGAAAGGAAAATAGCTTTGGAAGACAAGCCAAAGAACAAACAAAGGAACAAAAAAATCCTTTGAAACCTTTCGAGAACAAGACTGCTTCAGAAGAAAAGGTGGTGACCACTTCTTCCGAGAAGAAAGAAGCCTCGGAAGCAAGTTATGCTGCACAAGCCTCCTCAGGCTCATTAACACTAATCAACCATAGGATGGAATAAAAGATCAGAAAAGATGTTACAGCCTAACCCTCTTCTTCACAAACCATAATTGAACCCCCATGCATATATTTTGGTTCCATTATATCATCTACATTGGAAGAGCCCAAGACCAACAAGGCTTGGGTTTCCAATAGTAACTAATCATCTCACCTTATGCAAGACTGGTTAAAAGGATGGTCAATATAACCAGTCTCACAATAAGGAGAGCGTTAGAACACTTTAACAGATCAAATGGGGAACCGGGTTTATGTAAATAATACTAAGAACACAAGTAAACAATGAGACAGAACTAAGAACAAGAACAGAGTAATATGGTTTTCAAGGATGCTGTATATTGCTCAGTTCTATTACGAGTCTTACATAGCATAAAAAGAAATACAAGGACCTGAGATACTTTATACTACTTCCTACAGCCATCTATACTATGAAAGCCAGCTAGAAACACTAATCTAGACAACAAGATCAATGTAGAGTCAAAAGGCAGATTGCCTTTTGACTAGTGACTATGACATGCCATAGCTCACATCCTTTTATATTATAAAAAGGATAACAGGTACAAAGTAGGAAGTTACAGACCCAAGACCATAATCTATAGTTTATAAAAACATGCACCTTTCACCAACTTGTATAAGTTGGTGAGCCTTTAGAGTTACAGCAGAAAGTAAGTCAGCTTTATGAAAAAGTAAATCAGAGAAAGCATGTCCTCTCTGTCTTCAGAAGAAATCAGTCTTCACTTAATTTGGCTTTAAAAGACTTTGTCTTTGAAGCTTCGAAAGACTTCATCTTTGGCTTCAGAAGATTTGGACTTTGGCTTCAAAAGATTTTACACTAAGAATAATTTCTGTGATGAGTGTAAAACTTCCAAAGCAACTTCTACCTTGTATATCAGTGCATGCATGCAGGAAGCACCTTGGCTGTTTTGGCTTCTTTGGTTGCATCAGCCTTCTAATATAATCTTACAAACTTCCCCTAGGCTGGTGCTACCAAAACAAAGAAGTGATTCACATGTTGACAGTCCTCATTAGGATCAAGACCATACCTTTCTTTATCATCCGGTCAGCATCCGTCAGACTCTCATAATATCTTCTCATGTCATGGAGATCATGTAAAGGAAGATCAAGCATATCTTTCCAGAAATAGACATCTTGACCTCCTTGATCTTTGATGACATACCACCTGTCTGGATTAGTAGAAAAAATCCAGGACAAGATGGGTCTTCCAGTTGCAAGAGGCTCCTTTTTTGAGTTGGAGTTGGTTGAGCAGCCTTTTCTTGCACTACCTCAGGATGCTCTGACTCATCCTAAGGTGTAGAGGTGGATGCCTTGGTCTTCTTCTTGGAAACACTCTTCATGGCCATCCTTTTCCACTTCTTTGAAGTCTTTAACTTAGAGGACTAGTCTTCAGCATCAGGTTGTTCTACTATGTCTCTCTTAGTTGGGTTCTCTTCTCTCACAGGTTCAGAAGGAGAGTGAAGAAGACCTTGCTGTGGATCAGAAGATGAATTTTTGTTGTCTCAGCAAGTTCAACCTTGACAACCTCAGGTTGAGCTAGACTTGGTGGAGAATGCAAGTCAACAAGCTCTCCCTTTTTAATCTTCTGCTTGATCACTCTAATATGCTCATCCATAGTGGATAGAGACATTGGACCAAGCCTCCTTTTGGAGAATCCATACAGCTTCAAGAAGCTCATCATCCTTTGTCTGTCAGCAGACTTCTTCTGGCTCTTTTGGATGATGGGTCTTGACTTTGTAGCTTCTAAGGGGAGAGAGAGTAGTTCATCCACATTATAGTTTTTGGTCCCCAAGTAGTTTATCCTGGCTGCCCTCAACTCATCATCCTGAGTATTTAGCCTGGGGGCAGCCCTGATGGCAGCTTCCATGAAGCCTGGAGACTCTCTTGAACTTTCTTACCTTAGCTTCCTCTTCCTCTCTCTTTCCTCCTCCTCAATCTCCTTAGAAGTCAGTTTCCTTTTTGCCTTTGTCACTCACAGGCCTTGGTGACTCAGGGTGGAGAGAGCTTTGGCCTTTATTGTTTGATTCAGTAGTCAAGCTCTGGCCAGCGAGAGGTTGTGAAGTACCTTCACCAGCTAATGCCTCACTGAGCGTAATGGGTGCTTAAGGAGTTCCTGTCTCAAGGTTCACAGGTTCAACTTCTTGGCCTTCAGTCAAGGCTTCCCCTTTTAAGCTAATCTTAGGGTCCACCTCAACATCCAGTTGACCAAAAGTCTTACCTGCTAGCTTCTGTCTATATAGTCTTGACCTCAGCTTGTATTCATCAAACACCCTTTCTTGAATCCTATCTGCTAATCTTGCAGCTTGTCTGTTTTGACTTGGATTGACAAGTGGAAGATCAATCAGATGGATGCTCTCATAGAAGCTTAGGTTGAAAAAGTTGAAAATTTCTTGTTGACCCTGAGATCTAGAGATGACAAGAGCTCTTCTATTAGTGTCATAGCTCCATTCCATGATTGGATTCTTAGAGTGATAAGATGGGGTAGGCATAGCTCTGGAAATACCTTCCTCAAACAAACTTTGTATGAGTGAGTCCACATCCATGTAGACTTGGGCAAGTGAGTCCAAATTCATGTAGACTTGAGGAGGTTGCTGAGTATGGATCATTGCAAGTGAGGGTGGTGAATCCTCAAAGTCCATACTCTATGAAGAACTCCTAAGTTCTGTGATTGTTTGGACTTTCTCCCCCTTTTTAGTAGCATCACCTTCTTGCATAAGTGAGCTTGGGGTTGGGTCTGTCACATCCACAGGTTCTTGTGGACCTGGTTGAGTTCTCCTGAGTGGTCTCTCAGCTAACTTGCCATTAAGATCGGTGATCTCAAGTTGCTGGTCATTGACCCTCCTTTGTAAGATAGTCACCTGAGATTCCAGGTGACAAATCTTTAAGACTAAATAGGTGTATGTTTTTGTTAGTTTTTGCATCTTTAGTTTTAGACTCCCCTCATCTTCATTAAAAGAATCATGGGGGATGAGAGAATAGGACCAAGGTCTTTCTCCTCATCACCAACACTTTGTTCTTGGTTGCTGGATTTCCCCTGCATCATGACAGCTTCAAGTGAAGTGTCAATGTGCTGGGTTGTCATGGTTGAGGTCTTAATAATATAGTCACTTGCTAAAGTGAGAGCTCTTCCATATGGACCTCCTGAACAGGTTCTGGGAGATCCACCTTAGTAGTAGGTGGATGATATGGGCTAGACATGGGAGAAACAGGAGTACTCATCTTTCCTTGAGTAGGGGTGGAGAAGAGAGATTCATGATACTCACTGAAGCCAATGTCTTCATTATCATAAAATTCAAGGTTTGGGATTGGTTGGTTTAGATCAAGAGGCAAGGGATGGTAACTGTCCCCTGAAGGTTGTTCAGTAATGTTTTAAGACTCTGAGTGAAGGCTTAAGGCTGTGGGGGTTGTGAGCTCATCAGGCAGAGTATGAGGAACCTCATCATTGATCATTGGTGAGATGGGAGTGGTTTGCTCCTCAGGAGAAGTAGGAGCTCCAGTCCACTTCCTCCTGTATGGTTGATGATATAGGGGCCTGCACAAACTGAGTAGCATATGCAGGGGTTCGTTTGGATTTTCTTTGGTAAGTGATGGTTATTTTTGGCTGTATTGGTGGTTGCGAAGTAGAAGGTGTGCGTTCAACACTAGCTGGTGCTGCTAGGTTGTCACCTTGAGTAATGAGCTCTAACATTTTTAGGACAAGGGCTGTTTCTACCCCATAAGAAGATAGCAGTTGGCTTTCTTATAGCCTTGAAGATGCCAGGTTTTATCTGTCTTATTTGGATAACCAAAGCCTTGGTCTTGGGCTTATCAAAGTGATTTGTAGACAATGTAATAGTAAGTGATCTTATGTTCAAGCTTTAAGGATCATTAGCTGTTTTTGATGAAGAACTTTCAGTCAGTTGGTCTTTCTTCATCTTCCATACCATCTTTGAAAGATTCGACTTGACCTTCAATACCTCGGAAGTTTTAACAAACTTCGGAAGTTTTGGAGACTGGGCCTTCGGAAGATCTTGCTTTCACTGCAGTAGGCTTTAGTACTTCGAAAGCATTCGTTTCTTCAGAGACCAAATTTCTTCCGAAGGCAAGTTTTCACTTGTCTTCTTTTTCACCTTGGAGCTTCTGAAAGGAAAGGATTTTCCTTCCGAAGCTACTTCTTCTTAGAAGTTTTTCTCTTTGATCATGTGAATAGTACATTTAGGATTGTAGATGTAATCCTTAGCAAGAAGAGAAGTACTATCACATATGATGTAATCCATTTGCTTCCTTCTAAGAGTCTTCTTTTGAGAGAAAGACTGAACTTGATCACTTTCCACCTCCATCTTCATCTTTACAGATGATGCAACAAGCTTCTTAGGGTGAGTCTTGCACTTGGAACTAGATGGTTTAGGATGTGTAGCAATGATACACAGCTGATCAGCCTTCTTCTCTTTGCTAGAATGAGTTGGACATGAACTAGAACTCTTGGTACTAGAGTTCATAGTTGAGTCTTCAGCCTTCACCACTTCAAATCCTGCAGAGATAAAAACTTGTTTCTGCTTAGAGTTGAAAGTGGTCTTGATCTCTTGAGCCTTCTTTGATTTTCTCTTTGCTTTCCTGATCAAGTTCTTCCTTTTAGACTTGGTCATCCCAGATTCTTTTCTCTTCTCAGGAGAATAGTGACCCCTTTTTAGGATGATCTTTCACTCTTCTCAGAATCATCCTTCACTATCTCCTCTTCATCCTCTTCATCAATGGGGTCTGAGAGGGGAAGCTCATCTTCACAAGTTTCACACCTTGGAGATCTTACAGACAATATAGTGTGTAGAGGAGCTATCTTAGTAGATCCCAGTCCCTGCTTATTCGAATAACTAACTTTTGCATGCAAGGATGAGGATATCGTGTTCTTGAAGGTCTCTTCTTCAAGAACACGTCTGCCCTGGCTTTGCTGATCACAAGCTCAGTCTGGCATTCAGTTAACTTGGTGATGAGATCTTTTATTTGAGTCCTGTAGTTGGTATGTTCATGCTTAAGAGTTGAAATGACGTTCTCAAAATCTTCGACTTAATTGCTTTTGGAAGAAAATTGTCCTTCAAATACATGTAAGTACTTTGAAGCATATTTAAGCTTTGGAAGATATCTTAGAATTTCTTTCGAAGGTAAATTTCTTATAAGTAGTTATTTGACTTAACGACATAATTTTCTTCCGAAGACAACTTGAAATCTGCTTTCGGAAGAAGATTGTTCTTCAAATACATGTAAGTACTTAGAAGCATATTTAAGCTTCTAAAGATATCTCAGAATTTCTTCCGTAGGTAAATTTCTTATAAGTAGTTATTTGATTTGAAGACATAATTTTCTTTCGAAGACAACTTGAAGTCTTCTATTTTAAGTTTGTAATTATTTTCAGCTATTTTAAAATCAGCTTTTAAAATTTTTAGGGACTCAAGATTAGATCTCATCTCTAAGTTATAGGACCTATATTTGTTAACTTTAGCAATACATTCAGGTGTATAAAGATGTTCCAATACCTTGGCTTCTTTATGATCTGCCATCAGTGCCTGGTTTGGAGATGCATCCTCAAGCTGAAAGCTCCAGTCAAAGCCTCCTTCTTCAACAGCAACTGCAACTTACTGCTTGGACTTCTCATTCTGGGGAGCTCCATCAGTGTATTTTGGTCTGGTTTGTGCTTGGCCACCATTTATCTTTGGTGCCTTGCACTCTCTAGCAAAGTTTCCCATTTGGTTATAGTTGTAACACTTCACTTTGCTTTTGTCCAACCCAAACTTTCCACTGGTTGCATTTCTAGGAAACTTCCTCCCTGTCCTCTTGTAAAACTTCTTTGCTTTGTGAGTGAGAAGAGCCATTTGCTGGACTATTTCCATGTACTCTAGATCATCTGGATGGATACAGTCCAGGTCTTCAAGGGTAAAGAGAAAGTTGCCTGTGCTTTCATCAGTAGACATAAAGGCTTGTGAAGAGCTTGTCTCTTGGAATGGGCTTCCTTGGATGTAGCTCTCTCTTGGTGTCTCCGGGAAGGTGATGAAAGGACCCTTTTATGAGTTGTCAGAGTAGCAGATGAGATGATGCTGTGGTTCTCTACAATCCCTTTCAACCACATGAAGGGCTGAACTCTGCTGATTGTTGGAGCTACCAGATGGATTTTGCATGTTCATCTCCATCTGGTAGCCACTGAGGATACCATACAACTCAGTGAGAGTAAGGGTCTTGAGGTTCTAAAACTACTACTTCAAGAGGTCCTTCTTGTTCTCTTTTGCTTCATTTGACCCCTCATACATCAGCTTCAGTGCATCCTATAGTTGGTTGGAACTCTTGCACTTCTTGAAGCCTCTGTAGATAGAATTTGGAAGAGCAGTTTGGAGGGCGGTCATGGCCTTCTGATTTATGTCTATCTTCTTCCAGTCTTCATCAGAATAATCAGCCACTTCCTTTGGTATAATACCACCACCACCAGCAACTGAAGAGTGGATGGTACATGAGGTCCATAGACAACCGATCCCCATATCCTAGAGTCTTGAGACTTGATGAAGCCTTCCATTCTTTGGCACCAAGTATCAAAATCATCAGTAGTGATCAGTGGAGACTTTGTCATAGTACCAGTTTTCATATCAGCCTTTGTGATAGCTGCCATTTGAGATGTTAAGTGTTTTTGGGAAACTGAAGGGATTTAAGATAGTGAGATCTTACAATCAAGAGCCTAAAATGCTCTGATACCAATTGTAGGACCGGTTAAAGGGATGGTCAATACAGTCAGTCTCATAATAAGGAGAGTGTTAGAACACTTTAACAGATCAAATGGGGAACCACATTTATGTAAATGATACTAAGAATACAAGTAAGCAATGAGACAGAACTAAGAACAAGAATAGAGTAATAAGGTTTTCAAGGATGCTATATATGGCTCTCAAGTTCTATTACAAGTGTTACAAAGCATAAAAAGAAATACAAGGACCTGAGATACTTTATACTACATCCTACAGCCGCCCATACTATGAAAGCCAGCTGGAAACACTAATCTAGACAACAAGATCAATGTAGAGTCAAAAGGAGATTGCCTTTTGACTAGTGATCATGACATGCCATAGCTCACATCCTTTTATATTATAAAAAGGATAATAGGTACAAAGTAGGAAGTTACAGACCCAAGACCATAATCTATAGTTTATAAAAGCATGGACCTTTTCACCAACTTGTATAAGTTGGTGAGTCTTCAGAGTTGCAGCAGAAAGTAAGTCAGTTTTATGAAAAAGTAGATCACAGAAAGCATGTCCTCTCTGTCTTCAGAAAAATCAGTCTTCACTTCATTTGGCTTTGGAAGACTTTGTCTTTGAAGTTTTAGAAGACTTCATCTTTGGCTTCGGAAGATTTGGACTTTGGCTTCGGAAGATTTTACACTTAGAATAATATCTGTGATGAGTGTAAAACTTCCAAAGCAACTTCTACCTTGTACATCAGCGTATGCATGCAGGCAGCACCTTGGTTGTTTTGGCTTCTTTGGTTGCATCAGCCTTCTAATATAACCTTACACCTTATATGTAGGGACATCCACTTAACAAGAATGGAAATGTTTGGATTGTCGATAGTGGATGCTCCAGGCATATAATAGGGAATAGATCTCTCCTATAAAACTTTGAACACTTTGATGGAGGTCCTGTTTAGGTTGGAGGTAAATCCGGAGGATACATTTCTGGTAGAGGTAGTGTATCCAATGGTAAGTTAAAATTTGACAAAGTAAACTTTGTCAAATAGATTGAACACAATCTCTTAAGTGTTTCTCAATTCTGTGATCAAAAGCACCAATGCTTTTCACAAAACATGAGTGGATTATCCTTAAACCTGGGATGACAATTCCTCAGGAATTGGTGCTTCTTAGATCTCCTAGGAGAGGGGAAATGTACAAGTTGGATATGAACAATGCTTCCCTACTAGGTGAAGTATCATGCTTTCTTTACAAAGAAAATGGTGATAAGTCAACTCTTTGGCATAAAAGAACATGCCATGTTAATTTGGAAACCATGAATAAATTGGTTAAAAACAATTTGGTACATTATGTGCCTAAAAAGGAATTTTTCTGTAAAGACAACTGTGTTGCTTGCCTGAAAGGAAAGCAACACAAGGTTTCTCACAAATCCAAAGAAGTTAACTCTATCACCACCCCATTACACTTATTGCACATGGATCTATTTGGTCCCACAAGTATAATGACAATTGGAAGGAAATCATATTGCCTTGTGATTGTTGATGACTTCACAATATTTACTTGGGTTTTCTTTTTAAGAACTAAAGATGAAACTGCTGAAACTTAAAATCTTTTATTCTTAAAATTGAAAATCAAATAGATCACAAGGTAAAAATAATTAGAAGTGATCAAGGGACTGAGTTTAAGATTCAAGTTCTTGACTCATGCTGTAACTCAAAAGGGATTCCCAGACAATATAGTGCTCCTAGAACTCCTCAATAGAATGGTGTTTCTGAGAGGAGAAAACAGGACATTTATTGAGGCTGCAAGAACTATGTTAGCTGATTCAAAACTGCCTCTAACTTTCTGGGCAGAGGTAGTCAGCACTGCATGTTATGTGCAGAACAGGGTTCTCATTGTTAAGCCCCATGGAAAGACCCCTTATGAGCTATGGAACAAGAGGCCATTGTTCAATGGCTTTCTTAGGTCCTTTGGCAACAGATGTACCATACTTAACACAAAAGACAATTTAGCAAAATTTGAGGAAAAGTTTGATGATGCTGTCTTTGTTGGATATTCCTCAACCTCTATTGCATATAGAGTGTATAATATCAATAATCAACAATTTGAGGAATCATCCAACATTGTTGTCAATGAGCACACACCTTGTGTTAAGGGAAATGGTCCTGAATATATCTTCAATTTAGAATTGTTTCCAAACTATTCTAAACCATCTTGTGTGAATGTTTCAGCTAGAATAGGAACTTAAAGGGACCCCTATGAAGATTAAATGTTTAAGTTACCAAGACCTATTCCAAGTTCTCCAAGAAGAAATGAAGAGCATGCTTCTTCAACTAGAAGTCCTAAAAGCTTGAATATCTCAGGAAACAATGGAGCTTCAACAAGTTGTCAGCCTACTGAGCCTCATAACTCAACAACTGACAACTCAAGTATTCAACACCGAGCTGATGAAGGCAATGATCCGGAGGAACAGGCAACTGTTGATGCTGCTTCTCAACAAAATACCATTGATGTTGTCACACATTCATTGAATTAGTCCTCATTGAATGAGTGTGAGACATCAGCTGGTGATGGTGTTCAAAATCCTTAGCAAAACTTTTCAAACTTGGATCTATCTATGCAACTAGATGTGATTCCTAGGCTCAGGATACAGAACACTCATCCAACTGAGAACATCATTGGGGATGTCTCAGAAGGTGTGAAAACAAGAAGTCAGACTCATAATAGGAATGTTTGTTTGTACTCGTGCTTTCTCTCTCAAATGGAAACAAAGAAGGTAGAAGAAGCCCTCAAGGACAACAATTGGATAGAAGCAATACAAGAGGAGTTGCTTCAATTCAAGAGGCAAAAGGTATGGAACTTGTGTCCATTGCCACCTGGTCAAGTTTCTATTGGCACTAAGTGGTTGTTCAAAAACAAAAGAGATGATAGAGGTTTGATCATCAAGAACAAAGAAAGACTTGTTGTTCAAGGATACACACAGGAGAAAGGCATAGATTACACAGATGTCTTTGCACCTATTGCAAGACTTGAGGCTGTGCGAATCTTCCTTGCTTTTGCAGCATCCAAGAATTTTACAGTCTATTAACTCAATGTCAAATATGCATTTTTGTATGGGGATATTGATTGGAAGTCTATGCATGCCAGCCACCTGGATTTGAAGACCCACAGCACCCCAAGTATGTGTGCAAACTTGATAAAGCTCTTTATAGGTTGCATCAGGCACCTAGGCTGTGGTATGAGACATTGTCTTAGTTTCTTCTTAAAAATGGCTATACCAGAGGCACAATAGACAAAACATTATTCATAAGGAAGTCTGGAAAGGACATGCTGCTTGTACAAGTCTATGTTGATGACATCATATTTGGTTCCTGAAATGACCAAATGTGCAAAGACTCTGAAAGTATCATGAGGAAGAAGTTTGAAATGAGTTCTATAGGAAAGATAGATTTCTTCCTTGAAATTCAAGTGAAGCAAATGGAAAAAGGGTTCTTCATCAATCAATCTAAGTATGTCAAGGACATCTTAGAAAGATTTGGAATGAAAGACTGTAAGCCAGCCAAGACACCTATACCCAGAAATCATAGTCTTTGTCCTGATTCCGAGAGGGAGGATACTGATCAGCATTAGTACAGGGCTATTTTTGGATCTCTAATGTATCTCACTGCAAGTAGACCTAATATCATGTTTGCAACTTGTATCTGTGCAAGATATCAGGCTGCTCCAAAGGTGTCTCACCTAATTTCTGACAAAAGAATCCTTAGATACCTCAAGGAGCTCCCAAACTGGGTCTTTGGTATCCTAAGAATAAGGATTTTAACCTCTATAGTTACACTAACAGTGATTATGGTGGCTATAACATCAACAAGAAATCCACATCCGGAGGATGTCAATTTCTTGGTGGAAGGATCATCTCCTGGCAATGTAAGAAGCAATCATGTGTATCCACATCAACTACTGAAGCTGAGTATATTGCTGCTGCAAGCTGCTGTGCTTAACTACTTTGGATTCAAAATCAGATGCTGGACTATGGTTTTAACTTCATGGAGACTCTTATCCACATGAACAACAAGAGTGCCATTTCTATCACAGAAAATCCTATCAAGCACTCAAGACAAAGCACATTGACATCAGGTATCATTTCATTAGAGATATTCATGAGAAAAAACTAATCAAGCTAGTCAAAGTCAATTCAAATGAACAATATGCTGACTTGCTCACAAAATCCTTTGATGAACAAAGATTTAAATATATAATCATAGCTATTGGGATGATTAACAATGACTAGTCTTTCTTTTTTGAAAAACCTCTTAAAATCTATCATATCTATGTTGTCTAAATACCATCTAAGCCTATTACAAAAGATTTTCTTCAAAATATCTAAGTATGAATTCTTCCAAAGAGAAATTTACCCTCGGAAGAGATCTTTATTCTTCTTCCGAAGGCAAATTCCTCTACATAAGTATTCTCTTCCGAAGTGTTTTTAGCCTCGGAATCCTAGATCAAATCCACTTCTAAAGCTTACTAACTTCTTTTCTCAAAAGAAGATTTTGCTCTCGGAAGAAAATTTGACATTAAGACATGATTTTCCTTCGGAAGTAAAATGGCTTCGGAAGACAATATTGAGAAAAACAAGTGTTTTCTCTCGAAAGCAACTTCACTTTCGGAAGAAACTTTTACTGTGTAACGGAAATCTTTGGGCCCACTTGATTTTACTTTAAAGATACTGTCGGAGAACAGTAAATAATCGGAATTTTAAATCTTTTCACCATATCATCTGCCGCCTACATCCATTTGGAACTCAAAACATATTTTCACTCATCATTTCACCTTATCCATTGGATTTTCACCGTATAAAATTACCGGCTATTTCTCTTTCTTACTTTTCTTTACTGTTCATCGAAACCCCAAAATTTCACTATTCATCTTCTTCATCCTACTTTCTCAATGTTCCCACTTCAATTAAATAGTTTCTCTCAGAACAATGGCCTTGAATCCTCAACACAACCAGGTTGCCATCCTTGATTCTTCAAGGGATGTCGATTTTGCCCCTATCATCCAATTTTTTTCTCAATCGACATACTTTACTGCCCTTACTATTAACCCCACCATCTACTCAAACCACATGGCCGAATTCTGGGCCAATGGTCGAAGTGACACTATCAATGATGAAAGGGTCATCAGATCAAGGATATGCGGACAGGAGATCATCATAAGTGTAACTACCATCAAGGAGCATCTGGAAGTCCATGATGAAGGCGCCCCCACTGATTTCCCCAAGTCTGATTTTGAGGAAACCTACCTTCAAATGTTATGGAGGTGATGTAAGCAGGTCGACGGTCTACAAGTTCAACTTCTCTTACAATTGGAAGTTCCTGCTTCACATTGTGCTGCATAGCCTCTCCAACAAATTAGGGGGATGGGATCAAATTCCCTACGACCTGGGCTGCCTAGTCCATGGGGTGGTAAAAGGCCTTAGATTCAACTACTCGAGGTTTATGCTGAACAACTTAAGAAGCAATCTCACAAAGGATTCATTCTATATGCATCATAGATTCATTTAGCACTTCATCAACTGTGAGTTGGACTAGGACAAACTTCTATTTGCTCATGTTCTACTGGTCCCTCACATGAAGCCTGACATCTTCAAAACTTTAAAAAAGGTGTCCACCAACTTCACTGGAAAATTCACTGATCTCCTTCCAGGTATGCTTGAGGCAATAGCTCCTGGTGACATCCCTGCAAGCGCAGCAGGTGATGAACCCACACCAGACACCACCACTACACTACCATCTACTTCTTCCCACCCAATCAAAATTACATACACAAGACAGCCCAAACGAACCCTTGATCAATCTACTCTGATTGGTCAAGTCCCCTTTGTTCAAACCAAAAAGGCTATAGTGGAATCAAGGGCTCCCACTTAGCCAGAGGTCCAACCATCCTCCATAATTGACCTTAATATCAGTGTTGAGTCTCCTCAGTCTCAACCTGATGAGCCCACTACCCAAGCCTTAAGCCCTCAGGGTGAGTTTCAACACTCCCCTGAGCAGCCAAAAAGGGATAGCCATATCATTGGCTCAACTGCTACTGCAGCCAAGCCATTAGGTGCTGACCAAGGTCTCGGGTTAATAGATATAACCTCTGTATCCTTTCTTGGCCTTTTAACCTGACCTGATGAGGATATCATGTTTTATCATGGCCATGATGTTGATCTACCTCACCACTCTCCAGATCAACTGAGCCCCAGGGAACCTCTATTATGTAGCGCACATCAGCTAGACCAAACCAAGGTAAGTCCAACCGGAGTTGACTCATGTAGCTTTAGCTGCTACTACTGTGAGTGTCTCAAAACCCTCTCAGGATAGTGGTAACATCAGTCATACTGTATCTATGACAACTTTTCCTATTGATGCCTCTGAAAGAGACATCAGTTTGCAAAGGTATCTAGGGCGCCAAGAAACCACCACTGGTGATTAGGATGAACATACTAGGTATGTTATCCCATCTCTCGGTGATTCTTCAAAAGAGGATGAGGGTACTCTACAACTCACCATAAAAGACCTACTTTCAAAAGTCACAAACCTTGAATTAAAGGTTAAGACTTTAGAGGATAGGTCTGCCACTCAGCAACTTGAGATTGAAAATCTCAAGGCTCAACTAGCTGAGAAACAGATTAAGAAGTCTGTTAGGCATGTACACACTCAGGTTTCTCTGAGCTCTTCCTCTATCTCATCTACTTCTCAAGATGATGCTACTAAAAAGGGGGAGAATTTAGAGAAACAAAGACATGATGATGAGGAGATATTAGCTCACTCTTTGGAGTAGATATCAACTCAAGTGGATCCCAACCTTGCCATTTCTTTGATTGATACCATTTCTTCATTCTATCCTTTACAGCAAAACCTTGCAACCACTTTTCCTCAACCCCCTTCTATCATAGTTCAAGTGGACCCAAGGATGCTTATCAACCTTAATAGATTTTTAACCAATTTATGATAAGCTCCTCACTTGAACAACCCTCACCTGATCTGGCCATTGCTTACTTTGGAACTGAAGAGCTTTAAAGGCTGACTGCATCATCTACCTCTGAGGATGAAGTTGGTCAACCAAAGGTCTGTTGAACCCAAATTGACTTCGAAGGGGATACACAGATTGATGGCCCAACAACTGACTCAAGAGGGACAGATAGTGCAATCCTTGTTAATTCCGAGGGTGTGAGAACAACTTCCAAAGTGGAAGCTCAAGCTTCGAAAGCAATTCTATTTACTTCCAAAGCTTTGGAAATTTCTTTCGAAGCTGAAGTCGAAGCTGCAAAAGGTATTATAGAATTGTCCTCTATGTCCGATGACCTGTTCATCACATAAGCCATTCTTGAGTTAGCTTCTGAGGTTAACAGTGAGGTCTTTCTTACAACTCTCATCTCTCCTGCACCACAAGTTCAACCTTCACCACCCCAACCTGAATCCTTTAAACCAGAATCTTCAAATGCCGAATCTTTAAAGGCCGAATCTTCCTCTGATCCAAAAGGGAAGAGAAAACTCTCTGCTGAAGAGCTTCTAGAGGAGGAAAGGCTAGAGAAGCTAAAGAAGAAAGGAAGACTTGATATTGAGAAGTTGCTAGCTACAAGTAACAAAGCAGAAGCAGCCGCTCAAGAAAGTATCCATAATCAAAAGAGGGTGGAGGTCATTGATAGGCTCATCAGCCTGGAGTAGACAATGAAGAAATGCTTCTACTCCCACTTGATGAGCTTGTGAAGCTGGAGAAGGCAACCTTGATACAAAAGGAAAATGTGGAAGCAGCAAGGTTGGCAATAGCGGAGGAGAAAAAGAAAAAGAAGGAGGAGGCAAAGGTAGCAGATAAGAAGGAGAAGATAGCCTTTCTTTGCTCAAGAGGCTATAAGATGGAGGAGTTGGCCCCTCATGATCATGACATGATTGTGTTTCTTTTTACAAAGAAATTAAGGAGGTCAACAAGGAAAGAAGGCTGCCAGGGAAAAGTTGAGGCAGAAGAGGAAGAAAGAGGAAGAGGCACTACTTGCTGCAGCCAAGAAAGTGGGAGGTAAGGATTGGAAGAAAACTTATCTTAAAGCCCACGGTTTCATTGGCAGGCAGGTGGGGCCCATGTCTGAGAAGACCCTTCAGCGACATGTCAGTGATATCATGGCTGACATTCGCTTAGCAAGAAGCAGGAGGTACCTCAAAGACAAAGTGTTCAGAATATGGCACCTAAACCAACTCCCAAACCCAAACCAAAACCAACACCCAAATCACAAACTACAGAACCCTTTCCCTTTCCTATCAAAACTGAGCCAACCACAAAACCTTACACTCCTGAACCAACACCATCCACCATTCCCACACCTTCATCCCCTATCTCTAAAAAACATCCACCTCCACCTATCCTTAGACCCAAAACACAACCCAAAACCTAATCTCAACCTAAACCATCTACTAAACCTTCTAAGCCCTTGACCTTAGAAGAATTCAAGGAATTAAAAAGGAAGCTCATCAACTGCACTATATTGAGCAAGATCTCTTATGAGGAAGAGTCAATTAAACTAAAATACATTGATGGCTCTTCCTATTCCATCACAAGAGATACATTCCTTGATCTGCCAAGGGGAATACTAGACCAAGCTCTCCAATTTCTTGCCATAAACTCTGATATACTTGGACAAGAAGAGAAGAAGTTAAGGAGAAGACTGGTGACTCTGCTGGACATAAGAAAAAGGGACAAGCTGCCATCTAATCCCAAAGTCAAAGAAGCTCAATTATCTAGTAGAGGTTTGATGAACCTATACACAGCTTTGTTGTACAAAGGGAGAATGGTCAAGTAAGAGACTTGACACATCTACTCTGCTACACTCAAGTAGACTTGATATTGTTGAGCTAGCAGAGAGACCATTCTCCAATCCCTCCAACTCTCAGATTGCTGCTCACATAAGGAATCATCTGAATAGTCTTCATGTAAACAAGCTTACAACAAAAGCCAAAACTAAAGAAGAGTTGAAAAAGAAAGCAAAGGAAGAAGAAGTTGGAGCAACCAGAAAAGGAAGTTCATTCCTATAGATGGTTGAGGGACCAACTTTTGAACCTATAGTTAGATGGGAATATGACTATAGTTCCCATCAACTAACTCTCTTCAGAGGGACAGAACAAAGAGTACATGTCATCCAAAGCAACAGACTAGATCTACTATCAACCGATGACTTGTACAAACTCCTCATAACCATATCAGGAAAGAACAAAGAGACAGATAAATATCTTCTTTCCTTAGTGTTGAAGACCTTAAGGAGTAGGAAGAAATAAAGTTTTGGTAGCATCAGCCTAGGGGGAGTTTGTTAGATCATATGAGGCTGGTGCAACCAAAACAACACTTAGAAAGATTTTGAAGTACTAAATGAAGTGGTCTTCCAAAGACAAAGCCGCTCTTCCAAAGCTAAGTCAAAAATCTTCCAAAGCTTAAAGAATGAAGAACTTCCGAATGAAGAACTTAGTCTTTCGAGACTAAGTTGTTCTCCTTCCGAAGTATACAACTTAGAAGATCAAAGGCAAAGTCTTCCGAAGAATAAAGTTCTGAAGACACTTTCCTACGCCTATGTAATTGACAATACTTTAATCCACTGTTCACCATTCTTAACTTAGTACAGTTGCCATTCTTAGTTGGTGACAAAAGGTAAGTCATGGAAATGTCATGTCTACCTAATCTAGGATAATACTTTATCTTAGATGCTTTACTTCTAGCAATATAGTACTTGTCTAGTTGTAAATTCCAGCTGGGTTTTTAAGTATAACTGGCTGTAGATAGTAGTATATATAGTTTTTCCATGTAAATGAGTAACCATGCTTGTAAGAGTTTTGTAATACTGAGTTAAGAAGTAATATATACAAGTATCTTGAAAAACCATTCTTGTGTTCTTGTGTTTTCATAAACTTATTATATTACTTGTGAACTTAGTAGAAATTCTGCTTTATCAACCCGAGTGATTCTAAGTGATTTTGTGTGATAATTTTGTGTTATGAGACAAACACCGATCCTGCAGTTTCTTTGGAACCTCTCCTGCTTTCTTCAATCAGATTTCTAGATGCATTCATCTGTGGCTTGTGTGGTTATCAACAATTGCTGCAATAAGTTTTCTATTGATGATGCTCCATGGTCTTGGTTATTGCTGGTTGGATCTTGGTATGGTGGTTTCTGTTGTTGGTAGGGTGGCCTTCGGTTTAATCTAGGGGATGATTGGTTGTTACCAGATTCTCTGTATTCAAGTTACTTCTCTAATTTGAGTTGCTGTTATATGAATTGCTTGGGCCTCCTATATAATCAACATCTTTAACCATCATCATGCTTGTGGGCATTCGTCTAGTGTGAATCTCTACATGTGTTTCATCGTGTTAGAGTTTTCTTTAGCTCGGCTTGTAATTGTTTGAAACGTTTGGTTAGGGCTTCTAATTTTGCTGCAACTAGGGTTTCATAGTCTACTTGATGAATGCCTTTAGAACTGGGTTTGTTTCTTAAGGGATCATAAGCAAAGCTCTTCTTTGCTGCTTTTTCTAAGGAATGGTATGCTTCAGTTAGTGTGACACTTCCGAAATCTCCTCCAGCAACTTTGATCGACAACTTATTTGTGTGCTCCACTGATTACATCATAAAAATTTTGACACTATATCCACATATTAAGTCCGTGATGTGGGCATCTCTAAAGGAGACCTTTGTATCTCTCCTATGTAGCGTGTAATGATTCATCATCGTCTTGGCGAAAGCTTGTGATACTGCTTCTTAATATGGCAGTGCGATTGGGTGAAAAGTGTTTCAGAAGGAATTGGTCAGCCATTTCCACCCATGTGGTGATGGAACTAGGCGGAAGTGAATCAAGCCAATTAATGGCTCGGCCTCGAAGTAAGAATGGAAAAAGTCTTAGTCTAATTGCATCTCTAAACATTTACATATTTTAAAAGTTGCATAGATACGAAGGAATCGAGAGATGTGAGCGTTAGGATCTTCGTCTTGCAATCCATAGAACTAAACATAGTTTTCTACGAGTTGGATAATACTAGACCTATTGCTGGATGGACAACGCTAGACTCATAACCATCGATTGACGACGTGGCATAGTGTGTCATCTTCATTTCCTATTCTTGGTTAGCCATGTCTTCTTCAGATGGTCTACCTTCCAAAATGTTTTCTTCGATGACTGTTGTTATTTGTCGCGGTCTTTAGCGTAACCTTTGACGGAAAAGTCGTTCGGGTTCCAAAAGAGGCGAAACAAGTTCAGGACTAGACGAGTCAGACATACACCAACTTAAGAAACAATATACTAACTAAGGCTTAGAATGAATCAGGAAAATGTAACTAAACTAACTAAGTAAGGCAAACTAACTTAAACTAATCAAACTACAAGATAAAACAAAGTTGAACAAAAAATATTAATAGAATATAAATAAGATAGTCAAAAATTCAGTTTGTCCTTCAAAATTGTCGTGTGTCCTCGACAACAATGCCAAAAACTTAACTGCGTGCAGAAAGAGTATATTTTTATAAGGATTTTTTACACTGTTAAAAACCATCGATTCTGCTGGATGGATCGAATATTGCAATCGTATTGTTGTTATTTATCGGATCTGTGATGCGGAATCTCACAGACCCGTTGATGATTTCAAGTGAAGATCTGATGCATTACTGAATGTATGATGATGAATGAATGATGAACAATTCAAGAACACATATTCATAAAATATATCATTCATTCATATGTATGTTTTCTAGGAGATTACAAGGGAGTTTGCAAGAACAACTTCTCTCACACACACTCAACCTTATGTTTCTCTCACTAGACTAAAACTGTATGCTTGAATCCTTGAATGCTTGAATGCTTCCTAATGGTTGATTAGAGTATAAATGACTACTTAGTCAAACTTTCAAACTATACCATATGTATGTTGACTTTGACCACGGTTGACCAAGTTTGACCAAGTTTGACTTTGGTCAATTTTCTTCGTTTTGATCATATTTTTAGCGTAGCTTCACCGTGTCAGTTTTGGTAATCATCATGAGATTTGGAACTTAGGTTTTAGTAAGTATCATCTTCAAATCGTCCAATAATACTCCCCCTAAGATGATGTTGCTAAAACCTCATGATTATCGAAACCTTGGATGTTGATTGATGTGCAGTCTTGGAGTGCAGTCTTCTCCCCCTTTTTGGTAGCATCTTCTTAGAAGCTTTAGAAAAAGGCAATGAGAAATGGACTTTGTTTCGACATATAAAGACTTTGTTTTGGCACTTGATGGATGTTTCATCAGCATGATCTTCTAGTCTTATTTTGAAGACTCGAAAATACACCCATTTGCAGACATTGTGGATTGCACAGGTAGCAGTATTAGTAGCTTTATCTCAACTTCAGAAGTGAAGGAGAAGCATCAGACAATCTTCAGACTTGATGTATGCTCTCCCTCAACAAAAGCTTTGGAGGGTGATGAACTTTTGTGTATGAGACACCAAGAGGAGGATTCTTAGTTTTCAGCAATTGGCAGGAGATCTTTGAAGGAAGCAGGAGTGTTTACTGGACATCTTGAACTGAATGAGAAACTCAGGCATGTTATGCAATTCATCACCTGTAAAAGTCTAAATCCTCTTGGTAGAGGTATTGCATGAAAGTTTCACTCCTAAATCAATAACACATGTAAATCTGCCAAAACTAAGAAAAATACTAAAAATGACAAATCTTTTTGGAATTTTAGATTTTTTTTTTCAAAATTATGATATTTATAAGCATGAATCTTTCAACTGCAATGAGATCATACGAATCCAAAATCCTCTACATCTAAGAATGTTTAAAGTTGGAATAGACATAGACAAAGAAGAAAGTTAATTGTAAGTATGTTTGTCCACTTAAACTCATGCAAGGATCTATTGTCAACACTTTGTGAAATTTATCATGTTTAGGTTTGATTAGATATGCTAATTGAGTACCCCACACTTAGAAGTATGGAAGAATAACCCTTCTCATGAAATGCAAGGTGGCATTTTATTACAACTTGAACCAGACTACTTAGAGTATAAATTCTCATGATATGATCCACTATAGGATTCTTTTAGATTTGATCCATATTGAGATTCTTTTATACTTCACTCTGGAAGTTGATCCTCATTGGATTATTTTAGCTTTGATCCACGTTGGGATTCTTTTCTTTGCCTTTTTGGCATGCATCAACACTTTTAGTGCAAGGTCAACTAGGTCTGTGCTCAGGACAACATGAGTTGTCCTTATGTTTACTCCAGGTCTGTATTTACATACAATAAAGGAGAAATAGATGCTTTTATCAATGAGAAATTTATAAACCATTTTCGCATAGTGTGTTTAGGTAACCACACAAGCAAACACTTGGAAAAGTCATTGCTTAACAATACCCAAAGATGGTTTTGGTCCACAATGCATATTGATTTAGTTCATTACAAATATGCTTATCTTGAATCCAAGCTGAGCCTACTGACATATCAGACAGAGCCTTGTCAGTCTTTATTGAATTTGAAAAATAGATGCAGAAGATAGTAGATAAGTGTACTATCATTTCTCATGTAAATGCAGGAAGATTCAATAGAAATATTTTTGGACTTTTTCTTGATTTTCTAATTTTTAGGATTTTTGTTTTGAGAAATTAAAGAAATGGCATATGTGTTATCAATTCAATATAGATCATCAATAGTTAGTCCATGTAGCAATGTAATCAGACTAAGCAGATGGAATAAAACATCGATTGTTTCTTGCATTGCCATCATAGTTTCTATGAATGATTGATGTCCTGCATTGAATCCTAGTTAATTTCTGCTCCATTTGGCTTAGTTGCATCATAAACATCATGAGCAGGAAGAACGTTCCTGTCATGGGAAGGGATCAGTCACTGCTAACTTTTCTTGGGTTGGTAGGCCTCCATAACTATCCCTATCATACTAGCAAATCAGTTAGATATTTCAACCCAGGCCATTATTATCCTGAGCTATCCATTAGCATCTTTATATGTGACTTGCTCGTATGTGTATGATTTTGCTTTATCTGATTATATATCAGAGTCACCTCCAGAAATTGTTTTCTTTCTCCAACATTGTTTTGTTTTTAAACCAACTGACTCAACTTTAGTTTGTTTAACAAAAGGAGTTTGTTTGGCTTTTGAAAATCTTTTGGTTGGTTTAGAAAATCTAGTTTTCTTTTGAATGTTTTATGGAGGTGTAGCAAAGAATCTTTGTCCTTGATCATGTTTGCTTCTCCTGGGCATGTGATCATATTCATCGTAAGAGTAGGTCTGGATCTTCTTCCCTTGGGCTTGAATGATGAAGTTGGATTTGATTGGAACTTCACAGCCTTTTGTCTTGGTTGTTTTTGTTGTTTTCTCTTATGAGGACATATATTTCTATCACTCTCAGTGTTTTTAAACTCAGACGTGTTGTGTGAATCTGAATTGCATGTCTCATAGAGAATTGGTTGTTGTTTTGGAGTTTCTAATGTAGTTTTTGAGGTTGATGGTTGGTTTGGATCAGGTGTAGAGGACTTGATCTAATTTTTTTTCTTTCTTTTAGATCTGGTTTTCTTCCTCTTGACCGGTTCTTTGATTTCTTGTACCTCAGGCTTCTGTTTGTTCTTTAACTCCATCTTAATCTTTGCCTTTAGTTCGGCCTTTGTTAATTCTGGTTCAAGAAATCCAGCTAGTTTGAATTTCTCATAGAGGACCATAGCCTTTTGTTTGTTGTCAGGCTTTGCTGCTTTGGATTTATATGGTTGTGTTTGTTTTGGATTGCTTTCTTCATCACTGTCATCATTTGCAGAATCTCCATCTTGATCATCACAGGAATGAAAGGTTTTATTCTGTGGTGATTCTGGTTTGAGGTACAGCTTTGGTGCTGTTTCAGGAGAAGTGATTTGAGTGATAGTGGATGGTTTATCTGTTGGATGATGATCATGCATATTAGAATCTTCTTTGACTGGACTTGTCATTGAAGTTGTCATTTCTGTGTAGTTATCATTGTAAGGAGGAGGAACAACATGGTATGTAGTTCCAGCACTCTTCTTCTGATCTCTGTGTGCATTAAGTAGTTCTTCCAACTTACTGGCAGTCATCTTAAAATTCTCAAGTTCAACTTCTGTTAATGCATGATCTGTTTTTGTCTTTGTTAAAGACACAGTGAGTCTTGTAACTTGAGCTTGAAGACTAAATCTTTCCCCAAGGAGTTTGTCTACATCCTTGAGAAGAGAATTGATTTTATCTTCAAAGGCTTTATATTGTATCTTCAATTCTGCATTTGTAGCCTTTTCTATTGTGATTGCTTGATTTAGACGCTCAATGTAATGTTGCAAGTTATTGATTGTTTTGGTTGTACTTGCTTATGATATTTTGTCTTCAACTTCAGCCTTTGTGTTTGTTAACTTCACAGAGAGTTTAGTTTCTTGAGCATTCAGCTTGTGATTTTCTTTAGGCAATTTATCAACTTCTTTCTCTAGTTAACTGATTTGATTTGCAGAAGTTTGTAGTTCCTTTGCATGTGAAGCTCTTTCTTCTTTTATCATGCATGATATATTATTGCAATATTTCTGATATGCCTGTACTTCATCTATGCATGCTGATGAGCATAGATTGATCTTTCTGTCTTCAGGAATTTCAGGTAGTGGAGGAATGTTTGTGTTATTGATGTTTGTGGCTTTTGCAAGCTCAGCAGTTAACTTTTCAAGCTTGATTTGTTGTTGAACCATTTTGTCTTGCAACTGGTTCATCTCTTGAGTTAAACTAATGTTTTGTTGATTCAATGTCTTGATTTGTGCTTGATCATTTCTTTGAGATTGTTCCATCTCTGACCTGCATTTTATCAAATCATTAGACAATATGTTGTTTGAGTTTGCAAGATCACATAAATGTAAGTGCATCAGTTCTTTCTCAATGTGACTGATGTACAATTGAATGTCTGTGTTGTCAAACAATGAATTGTTGTTATTGTTTGATATGCTGCTGATGTTTGGTTGATTGCAGCTTTTGTTTGATTTGATGTTGTTATTTGAGTGGTTGCAGCTTGGTTTCCTCTGTTTGAATTCTTGAAACCTTTTTCTACCTGCAGCAAGAAAGATAGCTCGGTTTCTTGAAACACGAGTGTTAATGAATGATGTTAAATTTTCCATTTTGTTTAAAAAACAAAAATGATTTGAAAATTTGTTTTGTGGTTAAATCAAAATCAAATTTAAACTTTAATTGAATCCAAAGAACGTTGAAACTCAATTTAATTAGATCGACCTAAATAAATAGTTAACTTTGTTCAATTACAATTTAGTTAAGCTGGACTAAAAAATAATCTAGCTCAATTAAAAAGCAATAAAATTTGGATCGACTCAAATTTTAATTGATTCAATTCAACGTATTACCCGAAACTTTTGTTAACCCTATCTAGTTTTGTCACACCCCGGTCACAGTTAACGTTTCAATTTATAATTTCAAATTTGTTTGTTTTAAAAAAAAATATATTTTAAAAAGCTATATATATGCTACGGTCAAAATAAAAACAGAAGTCAAAATTGGAAATCCATTTCACCCAAACTCTCCTGATGCTTCTCTGATCTCACAATCGAAATGTCTATCAACTGGTGAACCAATATCAACAATTGCCAACAAGGTGTGGTGTGATATGTTGAAATCAAACAGCGACAGTGAAGGATACTACGATTTGTGTTGATAGAGATGGTGTGGTTGCGGTTGATGGGTGTGGATACCGACGGATGCAACCGATGTTAATCGGTGGTTAAAGTCTGCTGTTGACTTGATTTGAGGTTGTTCGTCCGCTGCGGTTTTGGTTAACATCCGCTGTGGACTTTATCAAGTTTTCCGCTGTGGATCGATTTGGGTCGTCCGCTGTGAACGAGGTAGAACGTCCGCTGTGGAATAGTTTTATGAGGTAAAACGTCTGCTGTGGACAGTTTTTACTTGTCTGCTGTGTGTCTAACTCATCCGCTGTGACTGACTATTTGTTGCTCAAACGTCCGCTTGAATGTTGTGATAGAATGGACCTGTGTAAGGTTGCTGTGACCGTTCGCTTTGGACCTTTTCTCTTTTTCTTCACTCGTCCGTTGTGGAGAGTGATTTGTGTGTGAATCAGCTGTGAACCACTGTGTTTGCGATGGACCAATGTGTATGGTTGCTGTGACCGGTTTTGAACGTTCGCTTTGGACCAGCGTATGCCCACTGTGGACAAGTTTGTTTAGATGTGCGCTGTGGGTCTGATGAGGGTTATCGTCCGCTGTGGACCAGTGTAAGTCCGCTGTGGACAACTTTGTTTCGATGTACGCTGTGTATGGTGTGGACAGATTATGTGGTTAATGGCTGCTTTGGGTCTTGGTTTGTTCAACGTCCGCTGTGGACCTTATGTTTGGTCAATGTTATTTGCACGTCCGGCTGTGAAAATTAACACATCAGCTGTCTAAAGTTTTGTTCATCAGCTGTGTATTAATTGTTCATAAGCTGTGAACACTTGGACAATTGGATGTTTATCAGCTGTGAAAATTGTGCATCAGCTGTGGATGTAATGTATCAGCTGTGGACACTTGGATGCAAAAATGACGAAGATTGTCAGCTATGGAATTAGAACATCAGCTGTGGAATTTGTAAATCAGTTGTGGATGATGGAACACTTGGTCAAAAATCAAATTCATGTGTAATTTGTATAGTTTGTAAAATTTGATTATGAATGGAATTCATTTGCAAATTCACAAATTAATGTTTGAATGACAATGAATGATTGTAAATGATTGTATGATGAACAAATGAATCAAAATCTGAATTAAATCATAGATTTGGCTGATTTTGAGATTTCAAAGCAGTTTGACTTTGAAAAAGTCAAACTTTATGTTCTTGAATGAACAAACTTTTGATTCTTGGGTTTCTGATGGAATTTGATAAAATCAAAGGTTATAATAGCTGTAGATAAGTGATTCTAAGCTAAAACAACAATCAATTTCGTATATTCATCACCTAAACTCGGATTTAGATGATGAACTCATGAAGAACACAATAAAGAACAAAAACCCAGATCTAAGAATCAATGTTTAAAATGTATGATTTGGATGTTGAAAATGATAACGAACCTTAGATTTGATGTTTCTAAGCTAAAACCACTATCAATTTCAGCTAAACAACATCAGATTCGTGATTTTTGATGATTTTCCTCAAGAACACAAAATTTTCAAAACTCTTCAAATTCAAGAGTTGTGGATGTTAAATTGATATGAAACTTTGCAGATGTGTTAGTTATCACAATATAAAGCTATTAGAAGCTTAAATTCGATCAAACAATAACAAAATCATAATTTCACGTTCATGAGCATTTGAAGACTTGTAGAACAAGTCTGCTTAAATCTTCAAATTGATGGCTCAAATGAACTTCAATTGATGTGAAAACTTGCAGATCTTCATGAAATAACAAATCTAAGCTAATGGTTGCTTGATTTCATAAAAAAACAACAATTTGTAGATCAAACTTATGGTTCAAATTTTTGAGAAAAATTTGAAGAACAAGGAGCCAAGGCTCTGATACCAACTGTTGAAATTCGATTATGCTGGATGGATCGAATATTACAATCGTATTGTTGTCGTTTATCGGATCTATGATGCGGAATCTCACAGACCCGTTGATGATTTCAAGTGAAGATCCAATGCAAGATATAATGTATGATGATGAATGAATGATGAACAATTCAAGAACACATATTCATAAAATATATCATTAATTCATATGTATGTTTTCAAGGAGATTACAAGGGAGTTTGTAAGAACAACTTCTCTCACACACACTCAACCTTATGTTTCTCTCACTAGACTAAATCTGTATGCTTGAATCTTTGAATGCTTGAATGCTTCCTAATGGTTGATTAGAGTATAAATGACTACACTTAGTTAAATTATACTCTTTACAAAAATAAATAAAATTACATTTAAGTCCTAATGATTACACAAATATTGTTCTAAGCCTGATAAATTCTCTGTTGCTGATGCATGACTGCCAGATGCTGACATCATTCGGGACGACCGCTGATGTTGACTGTTGACTTTGACCATGGTTGACCAAGTTTGACCAAGTTTGACTTTGGTCAATTTTCTTCGTTTTGATCATATTTTCAGCGTAGCTTCACCGTGTCAGTTTTGGTAATCATCATGAGATTCCACACTTAGGTTTTGGTAAGTATCATCTTCAAATAGTGATGAGCTCAAAATGGATCGATCTGTGATGATATATGAACACAATTCAATCTAAAACACACAAGTATTCAATTCAACACAAGCAAATTAACAAAAATTTATAGAGTTTTCATTGATTAGCATATAGAAGAATACAAAGTGTAGTAAGCACTTACAAAGCGTCTCAATCACTCTAAAACTTAAAACTTACCTACACAAAACATATCTATGCTATATATACTAATCAAGAAAACAAAGAAACATATTTACATAAAAAGTCCCTATACTATGACAAAAATGTAAAAGACGCACAATGACAAATGTTAATCTTTAAAGAAGCATCTACAATACTCCCCCTAAGATTTACATGTCTTCGGTCTTCAAAATCTTCAGTCTTCAAATCTCTTTCTTCAATCTGTCTTCAATCTTTAATCTTCTTTCTTCAGTCTTTTCAGTCTTTAGCCTCCTCTCTTTGTCTTCTGCTTGATCTTCAGTCTTCATGCTTCAAAGAAGTCTTCTGGCTCTTCCTTGATCTTGAATACCGGTTTCTCCTTGTAAATCTCTTGCTCCCTTAGAGCCTTTATAATAGCTGCTTTGAATTTCTCAACAAGAATTCCTTGTTCTGGCTTAGCCTCATTTGTTTTAATTTCCATGGAGTTCATTAATTCCAATGTTTGCTTTGAAAGCCCTGCTATATCCATATTTGCATAACACTCTATAGGTTTAGAATTGTCTTTGCAATGAATCTCCAATACCCATTTGCTTGAAATTTCATGAATTCAATGTCTTTTATGTCCTTTTTCACAATATTAGCGTATGCTAATGCTTTCCTCAATGATATCCTCTCCAACGCTGCATTCATTACCTTAATGATCGACACAAAATACTTCTTGTCATTTTCTGCTGTTTCTGGAATAACTTTTTCAAACTTCTGAATAGATAAGAATGAGATGTAACTGGGATGCAAAAGTTTTAGCTCGAAAACACCAAACAAAGAAATCATATCATGATCCCAATCATTCAAATCCCATACTAACTTCAGCTCAAATGTGTCAGCATTGTAAAACCATCTCAAAATTGGTTTGATTGTTAAGATCCATCAATGACTTTCAATCCAGGATTTGTGACTTTCTCAAAATACTCATCACTGAAAGCATCCAAAAACTTTTCTTCACCAACATCTTTATCAACTCCTTTTCTCTTCTTCTTTAATGTTTGAAAATACTGCTTATCTTCTTGATCACACCTTATTTGTAAGAATGAACTCATTCTATTTATCCCTCTGTTCAATAATTGCACAAAGTTCTCTCCTCGGCTTGCTCTTGTAGGATTGATTAATGGCAATTTATTCAATTCCTTTAAATCTTGAACAGGCAATTTAATAATACTCGAGTAAAAATGATAAAGATCACATATTGCATTTACTTGTTTAATCAAGAATGCATCAAAAATCTCATCATATTTCTATGCAATGATTTTCACTTCTTTTGTAGTATCAGGAACAATCATGGCATTTAGTAACTCAGAAATAGATTGTCCTTTCTGCAAAACATTACGTAATAGATCTCCTGCTGAACGTGCCTTGTTCCACAGCTGTTTTTGTTCCAAAGAGACCTGATATGTTTGCTTTTCAGTGTCAGGAAACATTTTCATCAGTTCTTTTCTTTGTTCATGAGCTGAACTTGTCATAGCCATAGATTTAATCTCCTGAGGCTTCAAAATCTTTGTTCTCTTTGTAATTTCCAGATATTGAGGATTGTCCATATCCAGCACTATCATCTTGTTTGTTTGTCTTTCAGTTTCTTGGAAACTTCTTACTAAGTTCCTTAATGATTCACCTTGCAATCTATTCAATTTCTTTCATGGATAATTACGCGACTATAACCACATTCTGAGAGCAGTAATGCTCATATCATCAAGGTTAGGATGATGCAACTCAGATGTAGACAGTTCTTTAATGTTAATGCTTTCTTGTAATGGGTTCCACTCCCCACGTTCTACTATGATCTCGTTTGGATCAATTGGAGCAACCGATTCAGCCGTTATACATTTCTCAAATTCTTCATTTATTTGTGATACGATCAACCCATCAAGAAACACTCTATTGTACTTCATTCTTATGAGATAATTGTATCTTTCTTCAACATTTACAGGTGCATCATCATGACTTATGTCAATTGGAGAATAATGCTCATCTACATTGGCTTCAATCAGATCTTCATCATCTAGAACTTCATTATACCACTCATCATCAAATTCAGCTTCTATATCATCTAATGCTCCAATGGTTTCTTGTATATCCGAATCTTCTTCATCTATACTTGTATATTCATCAATAACTTTTTGAACTTTGAATAATGATTCAGGTAGTACTGAAACATCAATATCATCTAATTTCCTCTTTCCTTTATCTAAAACAGGTATTCTTTCAACATCAATAGGAGTAACTTCAGAAATAATCATCACTTCAGGAGATGGAGACTTGCGCTTTTCTTTCAACTTTTCTAATTCTTCTTTCAATGCTTCATTTTCTTCATTTACTTTCTTTAATCTTTCTTCCATTGAATCAAAATCTGTCATCATTACCTCAAATGTCTTCATATTATCATCTCGACTTTTTCTCAACTCATCATTTACCTTGTCTTTCTTTTTCATTTCTTCAATCAAACTTTCATTGACAACTTTCAACTCTTCAATTATCTTTAATTGATTCAACTTTTCTTTATTCAATTCATCAATCTTTTTTTGTAAATTTTCTTCTTCAGTTAATACAAACTGATCATTATGCTCTACCATTTCTTCAATCATACTTGCAATTTCTTCAATAGATTGTTCTTCACCTTGATTAATTTCTTCAGTACCCTCATCATGAATCTCTTTAGTAGCTTGGTCAATTTCTTGTACATCTTCCTCACTTTCATCATGAATTTCTTCAGTAACTTGCTCAGTTTCATCTACATCATCATGTATATATTCATGATCTTCTTCAATAACTTGCTCAGCTTCTTGTATATCATCATGATGATCTATTCCCATTCCATCACCATCATGACCACCATCATCATCATTAGAATCAGATGAGCTAGTACTATCTTCTTTATCATCAATGTTTTCATTATCATCATCATCTTCTTCATCCTTTTCAGCTGGTACTTCCTCAATCAAATCAGCTGGTACTTCCTCAATCAAATCAGCTGGGTCAATAGGCTCATCCTCAGTTAAATGATAATGATCAATAGTGATATCCACTTCATAATTAGCAACATCAAGAATATAATCAAATAATGGAACATTCTAAGCTCCAGTAACCAATGCCAGTCTCTTATAAGATACATCAGACATATGCTCCAATATTAATGTATCACCACTTATACCACCAATATGAATGTCTGGATGTTCTTCATTGATAATCATCTGAAGGAAATGTGTATACATTAAGTATTTGTTCCTTATGCCCTTTTCCAGATTAAAAATAAACCCATTCAAAATCCACTTTGACATATTAAATCATCTATTTGTAGTCAATGCTACAATGGGTGATGCAATGTCAACTGGGAAAGAATTCCATCCCGCACTTCGTTTTGACATGCAATGTTGGAAAATGTAGCATATAAGCTTCCAGTGGTTATACACATGAGCACGAAAAAATTGTTTCTTAGGAAAATGGTCAGGGTGTCCCATTTCCATGAATGTTTGTCTACATTCATCAAACGTTAGCTCGGATAAATCTTCTGGATCATTAGGTCCTAACCTCAAGGCTTGTCTAATTGAGTCTTCAGAGACTTCAATCATTCTAAAATTCATTATAAAGCTTCAGACCACTTTAGCTCCATTATCATCAACATCAACATATGCCGTGCTCCAGAACTTCTTAATCAGACATGCATAGATAATCAGTTGGTAGCACATGGCATATACATACTTCGTTCGTAATAAAAATCTGATCATATTTTCGTATCCTACAGCATTTTGAATATCCTCGTTTAATAGTGCAGCAACGTTGTGCTTCGGCTCCAACTTTAAATCAGCCATCTGCAAAATTAAACACAAGACATTTAAAATTTGAAGTTTTAACAATTAAAATCAATATTTTTAAAAATTCATTCTGCTGAAAATCAAATATTTCAAACAAATTGATTTCTTTGATTATTTAACACATTTTAGATTTTAATTTTGTTATAAAAACCTATTTTCATTATGAATTTTTTTTGAATTTTTATTTTTCTATTAAAAAAAATATTATGTGACTGTTCATCTTCATCATCAGAGATGAAAATCAGCACACAATCAACAGATGATGAGAACGTCGATTTGAATGAACAAACTGAGTCGAAATCAAGTCCATATTATCATTCAAGCATCAATTTCAGTTCATTTAGTCATTTTAACCATCAATTTACAGATTTGCATACAATCTAGGGTTTCAAACGCCTGAATAGGGTCGAAATGCCCAGCTTAAATCAACCTGTAAATCAACGATATCAGTGATTTTGATCATAAACTTACACTTAGAATTAAGCACAAAGACCTTTGAATACAAGAGTAACTCAGAAATCGATCAAAATGAGGAATAAGGGTTTATCGGTAGCACACTGGGTTCGAAGGCTTAAGAGTTCAGGGGAATTTTGAGAATGAAATCTAAAAACCCAAAGTGTTGTTTATATACTAAGTGAAAAATTTTAGGCGCATGAGCACTGTTTGTGCGCATGGGCTTAGGCGCATGAGCACTTTTCAGACGCATAAGCACTGTGTAGGCGCTTTTGCACTGTTCAGGCGCATGAACTTAGCTGAAACGCCCAATACTTAACACTTGCTGTTTACACTTGGAAGCATGGGAACTGCTTAGGCGTATGGGAAGGATAAAACGCCCAACACTTAACCACATTCTCTGACTCAAGACAACTGTTTAGACGTATGACAACTGTTTAGATGCATGAGGTTGTCTGAAACGTCCAACACTTTTACAAATCTTAAAAAATCATCATGCTCCTAATCCTGGACTTATGAACACTATTTAGGCGCATGAGATGACTTTCATGTGTCCCACACTTGTAATTTTCAGATCTTCCACCTGTACACTGTTTAGACATATTAGCACTGTTCACATACTAATATTAAAACAGTTAATCAAATTTTGACTTTAATTAGTCAAATTTTGACTTTCACCTAAAATTTTCACAATATACCTTCAATTTTGAACTTTTGATGTTTAAATTTTATTTTATTTTGAAATTTTTAATTTTTATTTTTGACCTTTTTATTTTTGATTTAATTTTTTCAAAATAATTTTCCGTCATTTTAGTCTCTAATTTTTAACAAAAAATCTCATTTAACTTTTGCAAGAAGCTTTTCCGTTTAAAATGTTTTTCAGGTTCATTCTTACATTTTGTTACACACTCATGCTTGAACCTATGTAGCATCATCGTTTCCATCCAAAATATTAGATTTTGATTTTTTATGATTTTTCATATCTTGAAATTTGTCAATCAGTTTTCTTAGACATTGTTTTAACTCTTTTTACTCCCTCTAAACTTTTAAGTTTGATAAAACTTAGAAGTTTCTTGAATTTTGTCACATGAAGAGCACACTAATCATTGTTAAATTGGTTGCACACAGAAAACATGCAAAAATCAAAATGAAAGTAGAATAAAATCCTAATATTCACAATGAATCATGTCTGCAGTGAGATCATATTAGCAGTGATCAGCACATTAAAATAAAAAAATTGATGGATAGTCAAGACAGTGATTAAATCCTAATCAAGTGTGTTCCAGGTCAGCATTTCTGCAGCAAAGGAGACACTAAATCTAAGGACAGAAAATGAGTGCTTTTGGCAAGGTACTCCGCACACTTACTTTTTCAACTCTTGGATTTCTTTAGGTACGATTAGATATGACATTATGTGAGTCACACTTAGACTTAGAGAGCTCAACCCTCGTCAAGATATGCAAGAAATCACTTTTCTCAACTTGAAAACCCGACATATACTTATAACCAGATCTCATGTTTAGTTTGTGCACATTGGCATCTTTTTGCATCAGGTGAGAATATCCAGGTCTGTAATGACTTACAACAAAGGATATCTCGTCACTTCAGGTCTCTGATGACTCATAACAGAGAAGTGTTAGATGCTTTAAATTAATGATATAAATAGATCTCATGGTTATTTATATCACCATCAGGTGTGAGTTTGTGAATTTACAAGCTATCAATTTGAGAAGTCAATACTACTCATAGGTACTGAAATGGACAAACACTAATGCATGAGTTATTTAGTTTGATCTCAAGAGTTTACTTGTTCAGTATAATTGCATGAGCGTACCTGCACATCATATCTGATCACGTCAGACTGTAGTCGTAAGCGAATTATGCAACTGATCATACTAATGTACTATCATTTCTCACGTGTTGCAAAACAAATTCATTCCTATATAATTAATAAGGAAAGACACTATTTTTGTGATTTTTGGTTTTATATTTTTATCTTTTGTTTTTTCAATTTTCTATTTTTGTATTTGATTTTTGTTTTTCTAATAAACATGCACAAATAAAAATACAATCATACAATTAACTTTGACAGGTTCTCTGACTGTGTCCTATTCATATAAGGGAGGGTTCTGATCATATTTAGACTCAATTAACTGAAATACTCAAAAACCAATTTTTACATGTGGTTAATAAGACCAATTGACTCTACCAAATACTCAAACCATCCTGGTAAGAAGGCTTTAGTAAAAAGGTCGGCCAACTGTTTTTCAGTAGCAATTTGAATCAGAATGATTAAACCTTTTTCAGAGTTATCTCTGAGAAAATGATATCGAATTTTGATATGTTTTGTTTTAGAATGTTGGACAGGATTAGCTGTAATGAACATAGCAGCTGTGTTATCAATGTAAATAGGTGTGTTAAGAAAGTTGAACCCGTAATCCAGCAGTTGGTTTTGTAACCAAAGGATTTGAGAACATCCTGCTGAAGCAGCAATGTACTCAGCTTCTGCAGTAGAAACATAGACATTTGTTTGTTTCTTGCATTGCCATGAAACTAATCTGGGTCCTAGAAATTGACACCCACCAGTTGTTGATTTTTTATCTTGACAACATCCGCCATAATCACTATTAGTATACCGATATAACTCGAAGTTCCCTTCGTAAGAATACCATAGCCCTAAAGCCGGTTTACCTTTGAGATACCTGAATATTCTTTTGACAACAATTAAGTGGGATTCTTTTGGGTCTGATTGATACCTTGCACAGACACAAACAACATACATAATGTCTGGTCTAGATGCAGTGAGATACATCAAAGAACCAATCATCGATTTGTATAATGTTTGGTCTACTGATTTTCCTTTCGGATCAGGCTCAATCTTGGTGTTCACATCAGTTGGAGTTCTAATTGACTGACAATCTTGCAGCTTAAATTTCTTCAAGAGTTTGTCGACGAACTTCTCTTGGTTGATAAAAATACCATCTGCAGATTGCTTAACTTGTAGTCCAAGAAAGAAATTTATCTCTCATATAGAACTCATCTGAAATCAAGATTTCATGATTTCTTCGAATTCATTGCACATTTTTGAACTTGTAGAACCAAATATGATATCATCAACATACACTTGTACACATAAGAGATCATCATCATCCTTCCTTATGAATAAAGTTGGATCGATTTTCCCTCGCGTGTATCCATGTTAGATTAAGTTCTGTGATAATGTCTCATACCAGATTCTAGGGGCTTGATGTAGTCCATATAAGGCTTTACACAATTTGTACACACGATGTGGATATGTAGCATCTTCAAAACCTGGAGGTTGCTTCACGTACACATCATCGGTGATAGAACCATACAAAAATGCACCCTTAACGTCCATTTGATACACTTTAAATTTCATGAATGAGGCATAAACCAGGAAGACACGAATAGATTCAAGTCTTGCAACTGGAGCAAATACTTCATCATAATCAATACCTTCTTCTTGAGTGTATCCTTGTGCAACTTATCTCGCTTTATTTCGGATAACAATTCCTCGATCATCAGTTTTATTTCTGAATAACCATTTTATGCCTATGGAATTTTCTCCTTCAGGTAAATCCACCAGATTCCACACTTCTTGTTTACAGAACTGTAATAATTCTTCTTGCATAGCCTCGATCCAACCATTGTCCTTTAACGCTTCGGAAACGTTTTTAGGAACAATTTGAGAAAGAAAGCAAGAGTATAAGCAGATGTTTGCTTGTTCTGATTTACTTCTCATTGTTCTCTCACTCAAAGGACCAATAATCTGAGATGTGGGATGGTTCTTGTGAATACGAGATGTCGGAATCTCATCTCCTTGAACATGAACATCTAGATTGGATTGATTCAAGTTGGAAAGATGATGCAATAGGCTTGAAGAATGTGGATTGAAATTGGGAACTTGAGTCGGTGAGTTGATAAAGTAATCAAGATTAACAGAATCAACTACATCACCAGAGATAGATGATGTTCCAGACTCAGGTTGTACAATTTCTGTACCATCATTAGGAAATGGTTGTGACACATCTTGGTTTTGTGAAACAGAATGATCATTATCTTGATGAGACTAATCATCATTATTAGACTGAAAAACAGAATCTCTAACAAAAGAAAAGAAGGGATAGTCTGAGCTTGAATCATCTGCATCGTCAGAATCCGAATTGTCACTGAATGAACCGAGATCTCCTTGAATTTTCTTTCACCTGTAGAATCAAGCAAGTTAGATTGATTAAACAATTTGGATTGAAAAGATTTTGATAATGAATCTAAATCAAATAACCATGCAGGACCATTTGACACTGATGGAAAAGAGTTTTCAAGAAATTTAACATTGAATGTTACAACTATAACATTAGTCCTAGAGTTATAAACTCGATAGGCCTTTGAAACAGATGAATATCCAACAAAAAATCTATCATCAGATTTTGATTCAAATTTTCCTAAATAATCACTTGAATTCAGAATCATAACCGGACAACCAAGAGATTTAAGAAAATCTATGTTTGGTTTCCTGCCAAACATTAACTCATATGTAGTTTTCAGTTTGTCTTTAACAATTAACAAACAGTTCTGAACAAAACATGCAGTTGATATTGCTTCATCCCAGAATATGATAGGAATTTTAGCATCGGCTAACATGGATCCTGTTGCTTCAATCAATGTTTGGTTCTTCCTTTCAGCAACTCCATTTTGTTGAGGAGTTCTGGGAGCACTGAACTGATGAGCTATTCCTTTCTCTGCACAAAACATGTTAAGAGTTAGATTTTTGAATTCCGTCCCATTATCACTTCTAATTATTTTTACTTTTTGATCAAGTTGATTTTCTACTTTAATGATGAAATCTTTTATTAATTCAGCCGTTTCAGATTTAGCATTTAGAAAGAAAAACCATGAAAATCTTGTATAGTCATCAATGATAACTAAACAGTAAGATTTTCTTCCAATACTCTTCACGTTGGTTGGTCCAAAAAGGTCCATCTGCAACAACTGAAGGGGTTTGGAATTTGAGTTTATCAGCTTGGACTTATAAGACGCTCTGTGTTGTTTCCCCTTTAAACATGCTGAGCATAAATCAGTTATGGCAAACTTCTTTGATGGAAGGCCAATAACATGATTTCCCGCTACAAGCTTGTTCATATTCTTGAAGTTGGAATGTCCGAGACGTCTATGCCAAAGCTGGCTTTCATCATTTGATGCTTTAGCAAAGAGACAAGTTGTTTCTGTAGAAGAGTCCACTTGAGACATATCCAGTTTGTATACGTCTCGGTCTCTGACAACTTTAACAACCACGCAATCCTTGCTTATCTGAAATCCTGGCTTCAAGATATAATAGAAAGAATCATCAAAAAGTACAGAGTAGGATTTATCACAAATTTGGGATACGCTTAACAAATTAAAGTTCAATTGTGAACAGAAGTTGACTTTATCAAAGCTTATAATCCCGTTGGATACTGTTCCTTCTCCGGTTATTTTTCCTCCTGCATCACCACCAAAGGCGACATGCGTTCCATCTTTTAACTTAAAATCTTGTAATAAGGCTGATTGCCTGTCATATGTCGGCTACACCCGCTATCCACATACCAAGTATTGATTGTCTTCTCGGGCGTACCTGCAAAACAAAAAATTTAAGTTGAATTATCTACCCAAGCCGAAATGGTCTTGGGTTTTCCAAACTTGTCAACAATAGTAAATTGTTTAAAGTGAAGTTTGTTGACATCAGGTTTATTCTTTATGAATTTACCAATTCAGTTATTTGTAACAAAATTATGCTTGTTTGGAAAGTTCATGCTTTTTGACTGACCATTGTTTGAAAATATTTTATTTTCAAAACTTTTGTTACTAATTCTCACTGACCTTGGAATGAAATTATCATTGAAGTATTGTTTAGGTCTCACTGAATTATTTCTTTTGAAAGTGTTCAAACCTAAGGAGGGTTGGTGTGTTAATCTTTGAAAATCAACATTTTGGTTTCTTTTATATTGCGGATTAACATAACCTTTGCTTACTGTTGAGGTGGTAAATCCTCTCCTCTGTGAATTCTTTCTAAAGTAACAATCTTTAGTGTTATGAGTTTGCTCATCACAGTAAGTACAGTATTTGTTAAAATAACACTCTGAAGTTGAGTGATTTCTCATATCGCAAATGTAACAGTATTTGTTAAAAAAACATTCAGACGTTTTGTGATTATACATGTCACATATGTTACAATACCTCTGTGGAGTCTTGAATAATTGCTTATTAACCTTTGACGTTGACGCAACATTAGAAACTTGGTTACTTTTAGGTGTCAAAGAGTTAATTTGTTGTTTTTGATTTGAAGAATTGTGCTTTTGATTTAAACCACTTTTCTTTTGCACAATTTGTTTTTGTTTTTGAACATGAATTTCATTCTTGTTTTCCTTAGATACAAATTTTTTAGCTACAGCGGAAGTCTTAGAATCTGAACCCATTTTCAGATCAGAGGTTGATTTGTTCTTAGGATTTTCTTTAACATCTTGAATGGAGCAGATACAAATTTAATTGGCTTTAATTTTGTTGCTTGATTTGTTTTTTTTTGTCTGATTTTCTTGAATTTTTATTTGTTCATTTTTAGCTTTATTTATCTTTCTTCTTCTTCTCTGGTTCCTTGATTTTGTAGATCCAGTTTTTGGTTTAGATTGAACATTCTCAGTTGAAGATTCTTTTTCACATTCTTTCTTTTTCTAGTCTTTTTTCCATTTAATGAATTCTGGGTTATTTAGACCAAATGAATTTGAATCTTCTGATGTTTTTTATCATTTTTGTTTTGAAAATCTGAGTTTTGGTTATTAGTTATAATATTCACTTCCTCCAAAACTGACTCTTTAGGAATAAAAACTTTCTTTGTTTTAGGCTTCGGTTCCTAAGATTTTACTTTAACAGGATGACCATTTTTTATCTTTTCGTTATCTTTTTCTTCGAAAATTTCCACATTTGTTTTCTCTTCTTCAGCATCAGACATCTTGGTCTTGTTTTGAAAAGCTTTTAATTTTGCTTTGTTTTCTGGAGAGTGATCATGAGAGTTAAAATTTTCTGGCAAGGTATTTGTTATTGATTCTGGCATCGGTTCATGAGTGAAACCCAATCCTGCCTTTTGTTTATCTTTTCGTTCATTTACCAGCTTTTCAACAATGGTTTTAGAACTTTTAACTTTGGCGAGATCAACTTGAGTTGCTGCATGAGCTATCTTCTCCAGTTCAAGATTTTTTGTCATCTCTTCAAGTTGTTTTGATATAATTTCAAGATCTCTTAGAGTTTTGTTCCAAGAATTTTGAAGAGAGATAATCTTTTCGTTAGATACTTTATGATCATTTTTAAGTTTGGTATGCACTAGTTCTTCTTGCTTAAGTTTTTCACAAATCATGTAAGAATAATTTTTGTAGTATTCTACATGCTCGAAGCAAGACTTTGTGCATAATTTTTCTCTGACTTCTGATGGAATTTTAGAATATTTAGGAGGAGATGTTTCAGAGTTAGAGCTTTCAACCTTTGGTTGATCAGATTTTGCCATCAATGCAACTTCCTCTGAATCTTCCTTGGGATCACACTTGTCACTCTAGTCATAATCCTCTTCCTCGTTCTCAGAGTTTCCATCATCTTTTGGATCATTAAATTCAGACCAATCTTCTTTTTGTATTTCTGCAGCAAGAGATAAATTGGAGGTTAATTCAGCAGTAAATTGTTCAGCGTATGCACTCCAATCATAACCATCTTTAATATTTACAACAAGAGCTTTCTTGGGCTCCTCTGATGATTTAGAATCATCTTTCAATTCTGGCATTGGTAGGCTTTGATAAGGTTTCTGAAATGTCTTCTGTGAAGATTGCTGAAACCTTTGATTACTTGAGCTTGATTGGCCATTTCCTCCTTTATTCCTTGGAGCTTTGCACTCTCTAGAGAAGTGACCATAGCTGTTATAGTTGAAACACCTAGATTTGGACTTATCAAATCCAACAGACTTGTTTGCTCTCGGCTTGTAGTTTTTGTTGACATACGAGTGTTTTTGAGTCCTGTAAGCTATCATAACCATTTGCCAGTTGAGATCCATTTCTTCTACATCATCTGGATCCATTTCAAATAAATCCTGCAAAACAAGATCAAGTTGAGTTAGATGACTACCTTGATAAGCTTGAAAGCTTGCCATAAATGCAGTGAAAGCAGTTTTCGACTCTTTATCCTGTAATAGGATGTTTATTACATCGTTAACTTTGCTAGTTTTAGCAGAGTTAGCAGATGGAGTCTCTGCTTGAGATTTAGAACTTTTAGGCATAGGAGGAGATTGAGGTTGATTCTGAGTTGTATAAGTAAGAGCACTTATGTAAGTGGAATCAGTGAAGAACCCTACGCCAACAAATAGATCACCCTTATCTTCTGGTGAAGTTTCATTCTTAGCCATGAATGCATTCTCCATAGTACTTGCTGGAGAAGCAACATATTTATATTGTGACATTGAAGCTGCTCTGTCATTGTTTCTAGAACTTTCATCAATTTCAACAGATTCTATTTTAGCAATCAAGAGATCAAGATCCATTGGGAATTTCTCAGTATGCTTTAACAGAGTCACTGTTTGCTTCCATGAAGATGGAAGAGCGTTGAGAAGCCTGCAGTTAAGATCTTTTAAATCATTCTTGATGCCAGCAGTCGAGTAGTTAGTTGAACAAATGTGTTCATCATCTGATTTATTGTTTCACCAGATAAATGTTCAAAAAGTTCTAATTGTCTCTTTAACTTTTGCTTTTTCAGATCCTGGATCTCCTTTCCACCTTCACATATTATTTTCAATGCCTTATACATGGTGTATCCCATCTGATAAACATCAAGCCTTGTAAGGACATCAAGTGGCAGTCCTTTGCACATCAAAGAATAAGCTTTTATCTCATTTTTAACTTTCCTGAGATCATCACCCTGTAATCCATCTTCAGGATATGGTTCCTGAGATTCTTTGATGTAAACAAAACCTCTATCAGGACCATCTAAAGTTATAGGAATATGAGGTCCTTTTTCTATTGATTTCCATAGATCAGTATCAATAGAATTCAAGTGATGTTTTAATCTCAGTGATCAATTCTTGAAATCTGCTCTATTCTTCAGCTTGGGAACTCTGTTCTTTGAGTCTTTTGATTTTACCATTTTTAGTTTTTGATTTTTAAAAGAAATTTGTTTTTGTTGTTTTTAATGAATTGAATTAAAACAATGAATTAAAAATATTTTTGGATTTTTTAAGTTTCTGAAAAATTTCAAAAATATTCTAAGTGTTAAAGCTGATGCGTCCAATTAGTGGTAAAACACCCAAACAGTTGTACTTCCTTTGACTTTGACTTTGAAACGTCTAAGGGATTGCCTTAGAAAAATTCCAAAATACCCAAGTTAAAAAGAGTCTAAACAGTATCAAAACGCCTGAACAGTTGTCAGACTCCTGGTTGGTAAAACGCCCTAATAGTTCAAAAACGCCTTAACAGTTGTAAAACGCCTGGAATTCCTTGGATTTTAACTTCCAAAGAGTCCCAACAGTTGAATTTGTCATAACAGTAGAAAAACGCTTAACTGAAAACACACCCAAACAGTGGAAATGCGCCTAAACAGTTGTTATGCGCCTAACACTTAGGCAATTTTCAGCAGTGTCTTTGACATAATGCGCCGCATTCATCAGTTTCATACGAACTTAAATTTTCTGAATTCCTTCAAAACTTGATTAATTGATCTGAAATCCTCAAATTATATAGGAAATTGATCAATAATCAATCCTTCAACTTGAATTTCTTCAATTAACAACCAAAATTGATCTTTTGATTCAATAACAGATTCGACAAATGAAGAACAGGTTCGAAGAGCTTTTTGCTCAAATTCACTAATTTGAACGAATTGTACTGCTAATTGTGAATCGAATCATGTTCCTGATGATGAAACACAACTGAATTCAACAATTATACGACTGAATTGTTTATCAATCACTCAACCGAAAGCTCTGATACCATTTGATGAGCTCAAAATGGATCGATCTGTGATAATATATGAACACAATTCAATCTAAAACACACAAGTATTCAATTCAACACAAGCAAATCAACAAAAATTCATAGAGTTTTCATTGATTAGCATATAGAAGAATACAAAGTGTAGTAAGCAGTTACAAAGCATCTCAATCACTCTAAAACTTAAAATTTACCTACACAAAACATATCTATGCTATATATACTAATCAAGAAAACAAAGGAACATATTTACATAAAAAGTCCCTATACCATGACAAAAATGTAAAAGACACACAAAGAGAAATGTTAATCTTTAAAGAAGCATCTACAAATAGTCTAACAATACTCCCCCTAACATACAAACATTATTAACATTCATAACAACACTAATTATTGTTTAAATTCTTTTTCAGATTTTGTAGATAAAAGGAATTTTTGCTAAGTGTTTACAACGGATGAAGAAAGTCTGCAGCGGATGACTTTCTGTGAGTAGTGGATGAAGAATGAAGTCCAATTGTAGACAACAAATGAGATCATACATAATGGATGACAAAGTCATAGCTGATGCATAACTACACACAACGGATGACAAGTCCACGTCCACAGCGGATGTTCAATATCCACAGCGGATGAACGTTCCACAGCAGACAAAGACAAAGAAAACAATACAAGTGTTCACAGCGGACAACATTCATACACAACGTACAACTCATTTATCATCCACTGCGAGTAGTCTATTATCCGTAGCGGATAGTCATCATCCACAGCGGATAGCTTATGGACTTAGGATTTTATGTAATTTAGTTTTACATAAGGGTATTTTTGTAAATCTACATAGGCTATAAATAGCCGTATTCCCTAATCCTTTGTAAGATTTTGAACAAATTATCAATCAAACAAGAAGTTTTGGTTAATTCATTAATCATACATTAATCAAATGTTTCATACCCTAATCCTTTGTAAGCATTAAAATCTACACAAAAACCTTCTTCTACATCATACATTAATCAAATGTTTCATAAACATGATTTAACAATCTTTTTTGGTTCATTTTGAAAAATATTCTATGTTTTGTTGTTAACAAAGTTCTCAAAATCATCCATACATTGTTTTCAATCAGAATCATCACAAAAATCACTAAAACCTCATTAGTTTCAAAGGATTTTAGGATAAAACAGTACGCGGGTATTGTTCTATCAATTTTCAACACACTAACATTGTTTTTGGGTGATTTGAATCCAAAAATTATGTTTGAACATCACAGTCGAGTTGTTCTACACTCAAATCAGGCATTAAACATCGTCAAAACAACAAACCGATTGTTGTTTATTCAAGGTTGTCAAAGCCGCAACTGTTCTAGGATAAAACCCTAGTTTATCATTAGCACCAAATCTTCGAAATCTATGGAGATTTTGTTGATTTTTATTAAAAACAAGTGAAGAAACCGTTCTTCATTTGCATTTTTGAAAAGTCATTATGCTTTCACTTTTTGATTTATCAGCCGCCATTTAAAAAAAAAACATATTAATCGTTTTTAAGGATTTGAATTTTATTGGCTGGAATTAAATAGGGGTTTGACTGTTGATAGAATATTCTCTCCACATTCAACATCATCATTGTACCTTGACTGACATAATATTGGACTTAATTAATTAAATTCAAATTAATTAAATTTCTTTATTTGGTAATTTATAAAAGTCATCAAACAAAACAAACAAATCATATTAACCTTAGGATTAAACAAATTTAACGCCAAGCTAAATAATCAAACAAATTTGACTTAAACCATTAAGTTAAAATTTAAGAATCATGTCAGATGAAGTTTCAGGATCCAACAATGGTCTCAAACCACCGAGGCTAAAGAACAAGGCTGATTTCAAGCAATGGAAAACTATGTTCAGAAACTAGATTATTTTCCAAGACCCAGATTTGTGGACTTCCATAACCTAGGGACCATACATTCCAGGGACTTTGGGTCCGAATTATAACATACAGAAACCAGTGAGTTTAGAAAGTGTAGCTGGTGATGACTTGAAGAAAGTCAAAACGAATATGAAAGCGTACAACATTCTGGCAATGACTCTCCCATTTGAGATATTGACCAGAGTAGAAAATTTCAAAACAACACATGAACTGTGAAAGTTTCTTCACACAATGTGTGAAGAAAGTGATAAGATAAGGGAGATTAAAAAAAAAATTAAGAACCTAATATGAAACTTTCCATCATATTCAAGGTGAATCCATACCACAACAGCTTCATAGATTCATACAACTGGTACATGAGATGATAGTTTATGGTCTCAAGTATGAATCTATGGAGATCAACAAGAAGATGATGCATACTCTTCTATAGAGTTAATCTGTCTTTTTGATGAAAGCAACACTGGATCTTGAAGCATTGTCATTGGATGCACTAGTTGCCAAAGTAGAGGCACTAGAATTAGATGAAAGATCTAGCAACAACAACATTGTGAGGCATGTGGAATCATACAAATATAAAGAAATGCAAACCACAAACAATGCATTCTTGACATGCACTGGAGAAGATTAAGAAGAAGAATTTCTAGATTCAGTGATACTTTATTCTTCTGTGCACTTGAATCACTAAAACACAAACAAAAGTCTAAAAAGGTGTTCATGCTTCCTATAAAGCAACACCCTAAAGAAAACAACAACACCAACATGCTTCAAGTTCAAGCAAACATCATCACTCACAAAAGCAAAACATACATAAATTTGAAAAACCAATGGATGCACTCACAATCATTCTACAAAGTGAAGAACAAAAGGTAGCCTTTGGAGCCTTTTCCATAGGTTTGAGGCATATCTAGGTGCCAATCTCATACCATCACAAATCATCCAACAGGATTTGGATGAGTTGCCAGATCTTCAGTGGTCTATGGCAATGATTACTTATAGATCAAAGAGGTTTCTTTAAAGAAACAAGGGGTTAAACATGTATAAGAAGACAAAGATTGGTTTTGACAAGACCAAGGTGAGATGCTATAATGGTCAGCTATATTGAGATTTCTCTAGATAGTGTCAACAACCAAGGGCTGATAAAAACATGTAAGGCCCCCTTCCCGGAGACCTCACAGTTGGTCAATCATAGAAAAAAATATATAAAAACATTATATAGTGTACGAATCAATGCAGTGGAGTCAATATCAAAAGCCACCCATTCATTAATAAAGATTGTTGCTAAGCAATACATCGTTGATTATTATCAGTTACAAAAGCCCATATTATTTGCATTACAAAACAACAATGATATTAAGGGTGAACGGATGCCAGTCTAGCCCTGACGAGTAGCCTCCCCATGTGCCATCCTCAGCAAAACTACCTGCCAACTGAAAATGCATAAAAGTCAACGTTGCTGAGTGAGCTCTAGTTTAAAAAAAACATTAAAATACCTTGTAAGATTTGTATTTGAAAATACCCTTTTAAAATAATATTCATTTCTTTCATACGTGATCACACATCGTACGTACAGTTAGATAACATCCATTATCTTCTTTTATCATTTCCATCATCATTCATTTCGAACTTTTATTTTAATCTTTCACTTTATCCAGACCAATGTGCTATGCCCCCAAATAATACGCATAAAACTGGTACTAGGCCAAGGTCTACAAATAGACCCCAAACTAGTGCATGAAGTTGACTCCAGTACCGGGGCAGCAACAAAGGTCCCCTCAATCTCAAAGATTGACCTTGTGTGCATCCAACGGGTTAGCTAAACCGCACACAGTTGAGCTAACAACCTAATGGTTGTGGACCTCATGTGAATTTGCTTGCAAGACTTTCTTTCGTTCTTTATGTTCCACTTTTCATTATCATTGATCTTTCCACTTTCTTTAATGATAATACTTTACGGATACGGATAAAATCACACCACGTAAAGTCACGTAATAGTATAATAATAAGGAACAAAAGAACGGGCCAAAATATAAATAAAATTATCAAATAATAACACCAAGTCAAACCAGGGTCAAACACTAAAATTCTGATTTCCCAAAATTCTAGAAAATTTTCTAAGTATTTAGGCGCATGGGCACTATGCAGGCGCATGAGCATTGCTTAGGCGCATTAACACTATTCGGGCGCATGAATCCTATACTTAGGCATTTTAGCTTACATTTCTGGGCGCAAGAACTGTTCAGGCGCATGACTAGCACTTAGGCGCCTGAACAAAAGGGTTGGGCGTATGGACACTATTAGGGCGCATGAGTCTATACTTAGTGTTTTTAGGCAAACACTTTGGGCGCATGGGCACTATTGGGGCGCATGGGCACTACTTAAATTTTTCTAAGGCAAATTCCAGGCACATGGGCCCTGTTTGGGCGCATGACCTGTACTTAGGCATTTCTAAGCCTAAAATTCAGGCGCATGGGCCCTGTTTGGGCGCATGACCACCTGTTATGTATTTTTCAGAATCTAAACTATCCTAGATCTGCATTTGCACCTGTTCTAAGCGTAAACTTAACATTCTAAGCAACCACAACACAAAACAAGCATAAAACATAAGCATAGACACATATAAACATACAGTTACAAAAAATCCATTGTGAAAACCTTTTTAAATGCATTTTCATCCCCAAACTTGTTTAAAACACATATAAAACGGGGTCTAGAACTCACCTATTGCAGCAAACAAGTAATACTCCACCAAACTTGCTTGCACAAGAGTTCAAACACCTTGAACAAGCATAAACAAACACCTAAACACAAATAGCACTTAAATATCGGTTATAAGGATGAAAATCCCAAAAAAAAACCGAACAAATTAACACAAAAATACTCACCTTCGAGAAAACACAGCCTCTTCTTCTTCACAAACCGAGAGAAACAAGGTCTCAGCTATTCTTTTCTTCTTGTTTCGGTCGAACATCAGCAGCAGGAACAATATGGGCGGCCATGACCATATAAAGCTCACCTTTTTTTGACTTTTTGTACTATTTACACAAAGCACCCCTCAACTTTGGCTTCTTTTAGTTTTCTTCAAAATACTTTTCTTTTCTTTCTTTTATGTGGCAAAATTTCGGGTGTTACAAAACAATCAACAACCACAAACATCAAGTGGTTATCAAACAAACAGACAAGTTCCACCCCTATCAGCATTCGATCAGCACCAACACCAGCATAAATCACATAATACAATCCCAATCAACACTCCAAATCATCAGCTATGATAATCAAACAAGATGAAGAATGTGATTGGAGCATGTATGAGGCAGAGATACAATCTCCTGACCATGCCCTCATGGCACAGGTGAGGAGAAACTGATTGAAATCCTGAAATAGGTAAAAGAAAATCTCTAGTCTCAAGAATGCATAGATGAGGTCACCAGATACAGAGAGCATGCAGACTAACTTTCAAAGAAAGTAATTGAAACAAACATTTTGAATGATAGCTTAAAATCTGAGCAAAAGCAATATGAGATCAAAATTCTATCACTTCAAAATGATTTAGGCAAACTTTTGTTTGAAAAACTAACACTAGCAGCAGAGGTTGAGCAACTCTCTGAATCCCTGACTCAATCTAAAACATTACAGGCTGAAACTAAAGTGAAACTTCAAAAGTTTTAGGTGAGCAATAAGAAGTTTAAAGAACATATTGCTCAACAAAGGCCTTTAAATACCCTTTAGGCCTGGGATATAACAAGGTTAACCCACCTTACAATGATACTTATATCCCACTACCTGAATCAATAACCAACAAACATGGGGAATGACTTGACCCTCATGACAGAATAGAGGACTCAAAGCCATCATCATCAAAATCATCATTATTATCAAACTCACCTTTAATTAAATTTGTTAAAAGTCAAACAACACCATAAATTAAATCAACAGATTTTTATCAAGGGGAAAACAATGAATTTGATGCTAATACCATAGATGAAGATGATGAAGATCTTTTATATCATGAGTCTGATCAACCAATTACTAAAACTGGAAAAGTTTCAAGTGTGGTTGATCCAACCCCAAAACAAACAAAGCAAAAGCAAATATTTTATATATGCTCAAGTGGAAGAAAGGTTGAGTCTTCCACAGCTCCTCTTAAAAGAACAAACAAAGGGAAGGGCAAACCCTTCATTCAGCCAAAACAACCAACAATAACTTTTGATATTCCACCAAAATCAAACATAAAATCAAAATTTTTTAACAAACAAAGTACTTCAAATTTTCCGTACTATGAGTGGTGTGATCAATACACCTACAACACATAAAAGTGCAAGTACAAAAAGTACTGCAAACACTGTGACATGAACAATCACAGTACAGAAACATGCCATTTTCGTAATTACTGTTCAATTTGTGAAAGAAATAATCACAACACAACAAATTGCTTTTTCAATAAAAAGAATAAAAATCAAAACAACAAGCTTAGACTGAGAAATCAACTGAGAAACAAATAGTTGTTGCTAATAAGAATAAGGGTGGAGTACCAAGATAGACTCCATACAAAAAAGTTGTTTTAAATAATGAGAACATTTTATGACAACTTCAAACAAACAGATAGGAGACATAAGTCTCAAAATAGACAACAACTAGACCTTAGCACTCAAAGGAGGAGAGCTCAAAGCACTTCTCCTGACAGAGCTAATGTACCTAGAGTTCCTAAGCCAGCTGACAATGCATCCTTAGAGGAAATTTATGTACTGGGAAAAGACAGAAAACCCAAGACCATTTTGGCTTGGGTTGCACACTCTAATTAATTTCTTTGTCTATGTAGAGACATCATCAAAGGCCTGACAATATTTGGTATGTTGACAGTGGGTGTTCCCGCCATATGACTAGCAACTGTTTCCTCATTCTGGATTTCAAATGCAAACATGGAGGAAACGTAGCATTTGGAGGTGACAAGACAGGAGGAAAGATTACTAGCAAAGGAACAATATCAAATGGGTTGATTAACTTTAAGAATGTCAATTACTGTTCCAACCTCCAGTTTAATCTTCTGAGTATATCCCAAATTTGTGAAAAGGGATATGCCACATTCTTTGACTCCAACAATTGCTACATCATCAAGACGGGTTTTCAAATACTAGAAGACTGTATCCTTTTGAAAACTCCACATCAAAACAACACATACATTGTTGATATGAATACAGTTTCAGGATCAACCCTAGAAACTTGTTTATTATCAAAAGCATCAGAAGATGTTTCCCAATTATGGCACAAATGATTGGGACACTCTAACTTCAACAGAATGAATCAGTTGTTTAAAGGTGACCTAGTAATAGGTATACCTCAAATAAATTTTTCTGTATAGACCACTGCACTGCATGTCAGAAAGGCAAACATCATAGGGTGTCACATAAGTATAAATTGGTAAATTCTAATCAAAAACCACTTAAATTGCTTCATATGGACCTTTTTGGCCCTACAAACATTTTGAGCATAGGCAATAAGCAATACTGCCTTGTGATAGTAGATGATTACCCCAGATTCACCTGGGTTTTCTTTCTTTTACACAAGTCAGAAACAGTAGAAATTATCAAATCATTTATCACTAAAAGTGAAAACCAGTTAGATCTTAATGTCAAAACTTTAAGAAGTGATAATGGTACTGAATTTAAGAATGACATTATTTCTTCTTTTTGTGTAAAGAAAGGAATAAGTCAACAATTCAGTGTAGCAAGGATTCCTCAGTAGAATGGAGTTGTTGAACGAAGAAACATAACATTAATAGGAGCTGCTAGATCTATGCTAGCAGACTCTCTATTGCCCATCTCATTTTAGGTAGAAGCCCTCAACACAACCTGCTAAATACAAAAAGAATATTATTATCAAAGAACACACTAAAACTCCTTTTTAATTAATGTTTAAAAGAAAACCTTTTATTGGATTTCTTAAGGCATTTGGGTGTTCTGTATCTATATTAAGCACCAGAGAACATTTATCTAAGTTTGCTCCAAAAGAAAACCTTTTATTGGGTGTTCAACCTTGTATGACATTCACAATTACAAATCATAAGTTTATAACTTCCCATTCAAATGTAGACGCTACCCATCAAAAGTTTTCCCAAGATTACCATAACATTTACATAATATAAATCACACCATTAGTTCATCACAAATTACATAAGTTTCATCCATTAGGATGATAATATGAGTTTAGCTCATAATGAGCTTGCATATTACAACAAGTAACATAGAAGATAGATATGAAATCATCAGTGAAATAGAACAATCAAACTGGTGATCCATAATGGATGATGTTTAGACAATCCTGAGCTTCTTCCAAGTGTTGTATGCACCTCCCGAGCCTCCAAATGATCTTCAAGTCTTGAATCCCGAGAGAATTCAGTAGAGTAACTCTCCCCACTAAAAGCTTGCCGAAAGGATGAACTTAGGCCTCTATTTATAGGCTTTATGGAGTGTTTAAGCACGACCCCGTTCTAGTACAATGCTTACGAAAGTTGGTCGGGTCGTACGTGCAGAAGGTGTCGGGTATGGCCTCAAGTTAAATGGGGCATGGCCTTGTGTTTAGGGGACAGTACTTTTTGTCCTTTCAGATGTTCAAACACGGGGGTGTGCCAATTTAAGCATGGGGTCTGTTTTAGGCAAGTCATAGGGGCGTGCTTAATGTTGTACGGTCCCATGCTTGGACTCCAAAGCTTAGTTTTCTTCAAATTCTTGTTAAATATGCTTCTTTTGTTCATCTTGCCCTTTTGAACACCTGAAATCACAATTTAACAATTTTAAGTACATAATCATCATTTTAAGGGATATATTAAGGAATAATTGATGTGCTTTTGATAGGATTTTTATGTATAATTTAGAGCACATCAAACATCCCCACACCTAAACTTTGCTTATCCTCAAGCAAAATCACTTAAAATGACAATTCCACCAAAAACAAAATAAATCAAATTATAAACATGTTTTTCGGAAAATACGCAAGTAAACATTATTTCATCCAAATGTAAACATTTTAAGCATATGTAGAATGATATCCTAGCAAGCAATAGATTCGTTGGTAAAGATTATTAACATGTAAAAATACACACTTGTCACAAGATACACTCACACTTGGCTTAAATATATGGAGTCATAATCAAGGTTATGTATGACTAATATGCTCAATTGCCTAGTATGAACATGTGTGAAATCATATGTTTGTTAAGGGATCAAATCTCCACCTACTTAGATATTTACTTGCATAAATCATTAGGTCTTTGATGAGTTGAAACTTGGCTCAGGCTCGGGTATGGATTATTTGGAAAAAAATGGCTAAATGCTAAAGACAACGGTCTTGGCTTATTTTTCTAACATAAACTACAAGGAAAGCAGTAGAAGGCTCCCTATACAATACTTCAAGCTAGAAGGGATATGCTAACTTGAGGACTTGTTTATGGTCAGATTGTCAAGATCGTACGTTGCTTTCAAAAACCTTACTTCGTCTTTCACCCGAAGATACACAAAACTTTCCTCTCGTAAAGATCGTTCGGCTTGAAGCCTAATAACACCCGGATTTGATCAGTTCTGTGTATTCATATTGGGACTAGGTTTGGTTCTTTTTGCATTTTCCATTGCAGGACCAATTTCCACAATTCGGGCATCTTTCATATCTGTTTGCCCTCCTCTTTATAGCGCTTTTTGAAATTCCACAAAATGGCGGAACTTGTTCCTTTTTTCGCCATTTCTTTCTTGCGTTGAACATGAGGTTGAAAATTTGTTCGTGAATTTCCGGGGGAAGTCCTGGTTTTGCATGGTGAAGGCAACAAAGTAAATTGATGTCAAAATAATGTATTCCAATTCTTTTAGGTCTGCTGGTAAAAGACCAAAATTTTCTTTTCTTTTCTTTTCTTTTTCTCTCTTTTTTTAATAAGTCAAAAACGTGTCTTTAACGAAAAATGAGTTTTGTTGAAGGCTTTTTGGTTAAGTGACTTTGTGGTTCGGGTGATGAAGAAATAAAAACGTTTAATCTGAATGGGGCTAACTAGGGTTGACGTTCGGGTAAGGAAAGTTAAAAGAAAAATGGTTGGGGCTTGAATGGATATAGTTTCCTAATGCCTAACTCATTTTTATGCAATATATACTAATTAAGGTCTTGAAATGTATACCCAAAGCAAGTTCTAATCACATGTATCATAAGACACCCTCAACTAAATCTAGAATGAAAGTATAATTGCATGAATGCAAAAGCTGTTTAAGGCTAAAAAATAAACTCACACACGGATAGAATTGGGTAAAAGTGTTTTCATTTTACACGTTTAAATTTTTACTAAATCATTGCCTTTAAGGATGTCAACAAAAACATTTTTTAATTTTATTTGGATGTCATCTGTTTACTTATTTATTTCCCAAAAACATATATTTATAATTTAGTTTATCAAAAATTGTTTAAATGTTTGGTTTCTTGTCACAAAAATTAATGGTTAAGTGATTTTTCTAAAAATTTTCAATTTGTACCTTTTTAGCAAAGTGTCAAATGTGTAAATTACCTCATCCCCACACTTAAAATGCACATTGTCTCCAATGTGATTAATAAATTAAAACAGGGAAATATGATGAAATAACTCCCCTAAAAATGATGAATTTGTCACTTGTGCTTGGAACCCTTAGTCGCCTTAAATTGTGAGAATCCTCGGGATCACCTAAAATATCATAAATTTATTGAAAACATTAAAATCCTAAACACATGACATAAAATAAAATGACATAAATTAAAAGATACATTGGCACGAAACAGCTATGCCCGAGCCCTGAAAGTGATACTGTTTTCAAGGGCTTTGTGGTGGGATATATCCCCACTCGTGATACATCCGGTTCCTGATGTACGTGACATCGTTGCTCAGGTCATCCACTCGGGAATGCAGATTTTCAACTCGGTTGAATGCTTGTTGTGCGTATTCAAATGATCGCCTTGCATGGTTGCTGGTGGTTTGGATTGCTTCAAAAAGGTCAAACATACTCGGGAATTCACCAGCTTATGAACTGGAAGCCCCAGCTTCTTCATGCTGTGCCAGAATATCGAGGTCCATGATGATTTCTTCAGGATCCGCCGGATCCTAAATTTGTCCCTTTCTATCAATAAACCTCGGCTGTCCATTTGTTAGGTTTGTTATCATGTACATACTTGTACAAATGCTCAAATCCAACAGTCCAGGCATCACTCCTTCAGTTTCCTCTGTGTTACACCCATAGCTCTCATATAGGTTCAGAATCCAGCTTCCTCCAAACATGGGTGTTGGAGCACCTGCAGCTGCATTTCTAGCAAACAATTTACAAAACAAATACCCAACATTGCATGGCAATTGATTCACCACACAATATAAAATGAATATCCCTCAAACTAATAACTCCCTTGCTTTGACCACGAGCTGTTATCGAACAGCTAAGTAACCGATGTATGTAATGTAGCAGCGGGTCTCTGTAAGGATCTATCTGAAGATTATGAGGCTGATGCAACCAAAGATCTTTCAACATGCACTAAGGAACAAGGATGAACTTGTTGCAAAAGCTTTACACTCTCTAAAACTCTAAGTGTAAAGTCTTCCGATGCCAAAGTTCAAAAGAAATTACTTCGGAAGCTTTACACTTAACAGAAAATATTCCAAGTGTAAAAACATCCGAAGCCAGAGGCTAAGTTCTTCCGAAGCCAAATATGAAGTCTTCCGAAGCTTCAAAGACAAAGGAGCCATTTTGCTGTGAAGACTGATATCTTCGGAAGATAGAGAAAAGATGCTTTCTCTGATCTACTTTTGATAAAGCTGACCAACTTTTTACTGCAACTCTGATAACTCACCAACTTGTATGAGTTGGTGAAACTTCCATGCTTTAGTGAATAGTAGATAAAGTCTTTGTCTGTAATTTTTTTCTTTTGTTCCTTTAGACTTTTTTTGTACTAGGAAAAGTCAGTGAGCTATGGCATGTCATAGTCACTAGTCAAAAGGAAATCTGCCTTTTGACTCTAGATTGATCTTGTTGTCTAGATCAGTCAATTCCAACTGTCCTTCCAAGTATTGATGGTTGTAGGTTATAGTATAAAAGAGTCTCAGGTCCTTGTATTTTAGATTATGCTTTGAACACTTGTAATAGAACTTGAGATCAATATACAACATCCTTGAAAACTAATACTTGTGTTATTGTTCTAAGTTTTGTCTTATTGTTACTTCTGTTCCTTGTATCTTCAAAGTTTCTTGTTCCCTATTTGAACTGTTAAGTGATCTAAGATCACTCCTCTTGTGAAACTAACTGTTGTTAACAACCTAACCCAGTCCTGTAATTGGTATCAGAGCTTTCGAGGCTCTTGATTATAAGATCTCACCATCTTAAATCCTCTTAGTTTCACATTTCACTTAACTTTTCAAATGGCAGCTATCTTAAAGGCTGTTATGGAAACTGAAACTATGACAAAGTCCCCACTGATCACTCTTAAGGATTTTGATACTTGGTGCCAAAGAATGGAAGGCTTCATCAAGTCTCAAGATTCCAGGATGTGGGAGTCTGTTGTCAATGGACCTTATGTACCATACACCAATTCAACTGCTGCTGCTGGTGGTATGATACCAAAGGAAAGGGAAGATTTTTCTAAAGAAGATTGGAAGAAAATTAATGTTGATCAGAAAGCTATAACAGCCTTTAAACTGCTCTTCCTAACTCCATCTACAGAGGTTTCAAGAAGTGCAAGACCGCCAAACAGCTATGGGATGCACTGAAGCTGATGTATGAGGGGCCCAATGAAGCCAAAGAGAACAAGAAGGACCTCTTGAAGCAGCAGTTTGAAAATTTCACCTTCAAGACAGGTGAAACCATGACTCAACAATACTTCAGGTACGTTGAGATTGTGGATACTTTAGCTGATGTTGGAGTAACCATTGAGAATAGAGATATTGTTAGGAAGTTCATGTTCTCTCTTCCTAGACAATGGACACACTACTGTGTGGTCATTAAGAGGACTAAAAACCTCAAGACTCTTACTCTCACTGAGTTATATGGAATACTCAGTGGATACTAGATGGAGATGAACATACAGAACTCATCTGGCAACTCCAACACTCATCAGAGTTCAGCCCTTCATATGGTTGAAAGGGATTGCAGAGAACCATAGCACCATCTCTTCTGCTACCTGGACAAATAACAAAAGGGTCCTTTCATCACCTTTCCGAAGACACCAAGGGAAGGCTACATCCCTGGAAGCCCATTCCAGGAGACAGGTTCTTCACAAGCTTTTGTGTCTTCTGATGAAAGTTCAGGCAACTTTCTCTTCACTTTTGAAGACTTGGACTGTATCCATCCAGATGATCTGGAATATATGGAAATAGTCCAGCAGATGGCTCTACTCACTCATAAAGCCCAGAAGTTCTACAAAAGGACTGGGAGAAGGTTTCCTAGCAATGCAACCAGTAGAAAGTTTGGGCTGGACAAAAGCAAGGTAAAGTGTTACAACTGTAACCAAATGGGACACTTTGCCAGGGAGTGCAAGGCACCAAAGTCAAATGGTGGCCAAGCACAATCCAGGCCAAGCTACACTAAGGGAGCTTACCAGAATAAGAAGTCAAGACAGCAAGCTGCAGCTGCTGTTGAAGAAGGAGGCTTTGACTGGAGCATTTAGGTTGAGGATGCTTCTCCAAACCAAGCACTAATGGCAGACCATGATGAAGCCAATGTATTAGAACATCTTTGTACTCCTAAATGCATTGATAAAGTTAATAGATACATATCCTATAACTTAGAGATGAGATCTGATCTTGAGTCCTTAAATATCTTAAAAGCTGACTTTAAAAGAGCTGAAAATGATTATAAAATTAAGATAGAAGATCTAGAGAAAACCATTTCAACTCATAAGCATGAGCACACTAACTACAGGACTCAAATCAAAGATCTCATCTCAAAGTTAACTGAATGCCAGGCTGAGCTTGTGATCAGCAAAGCCAGGGTAGTAAAATGTGTTCTTGAAGAAGAGACCTTCAAGAACATAATATCCTCACCCCTACATGCAAAAGTTTGCTATCAGAATAAGTAGGGACTGGGATCTACTAAGATAGCTCCTCCACACACTCTATTGTCTGTAAGATCTCTAAGGTATAGAACCTGTGAAGATGAGCTTCCCCTTATAGACCCCATTATTGAAGAGGATGAAGAGGAGATAGTGAAGGATGACTCTGAGAAGAGTGAAGAAGATCATCCTAAGAAGGGTCACTATTCTCCTGAGGAGAGGAAAAAGTCTAGAATGACCATGTCAAAGAGAAAGAACATGATTAGAAGAGCTAAGAGAAGATCAAAGAAGGCTCTAGAAATCAAGGCCACTTTTGACTCAAAGCAGAAACAAGTGTTTATTTCTGCAGGTTTTGAAGTGGTAAAGACTGAAGACTCAACTATGAACTCTAGTACTAGGAGTTCTAGTTTAGTTCTAAATCATTCCAGCAAGAAGAAGAAGACTGACCAGCTGTGTACCACTGCTACACAGCGTGAACCATCCAGCTCTAAGAGCAAGCCTCTCCCTAAGAAGCCTGTTGCATCATCTGTAAAGATGAAGATGGAGAAGTAAAGTGATCAAACTCAGTCTTGCTTTCAAAAAAGACTCTCAGAAGGAAGGAACTCAACTGTGTCATGTGTGGTAGTACTTCTCATCTGGCTAAGGATTGCAAGTACAATCCCAAAAGTACCATCCACATGACCAAGAAGAACACTTCTGAGAAGAAGAAGGAACAAACAGCTTCGGAAGGAAAATCTGTTTCCTCGAAAGCTCCAAAATGAAGAAGAAGACAACTAAAAAATTGCCTTCAGAAGAAAAGTTGGTCTCGAAAGAAAGGAATGCTTCCGAAGTATTGAAGCTTGTTGTAGTCAAAGCAAGATCTTCATAAGGTCCAGTCTCCAAAACTTCTGAAGCTTTGAAGGTCAGGCCCAATCTTCCAAGGTGGTGTGGAAGATGAAGGAAGACCATGTGACTGAAAGTTCTTCATCAACAACAGCAAATGATCCTCAAAGCTTGAATATAGGATCACTTACTGTTACATTGTCTTCAACTCATTTTAATAAGCCCAAGACCAATGAGGATTGGGTTTCTAAGTGTAACTAATCACCTCTTTTTATGCAGGAACAGTTAAAGACCAAGAAGAATGTTTGGATTATTGATAGTGGCTGTCCCAGGCACATGACTGGCAATGGTTCCATGCTTCAAAATTTTGAGAAAATTGATAGAGGACCAGTTGCTTTTGGAGGGGATTCTGTTGGTTACATTTCTAGAAGGGGCAGAGTCACAAATAGTAAGCTCAGCATTGAGAAGGTAAACTTTGTCAAGGAGCTTGGATACAATCTTCTGAGTGTATCCTAATTTTGTGATCAGAAACACCATATGCTCTTCACTGAGCATAAGTGCATTATTCTCAAGCCCGGGGTGGCCATTCCATAAGAGCATATCCTGCTCAGAGCCCCCAGGAGAGGGAACATGTACAAGATGGATTTACATGAAACATCTCCCTCAGGAGAAGTTTCTTGCTTTCTGTCTAAAGCAAATAGTGATGAGTCTTTTCTTTAGCATTAAAGAATATGCCATGTAAACTTTAAGAACATGAATAAATTGATTAAGAATGATTTGGTAACTGGAATGCCAAAGAAAGAGTTTACAGTTGCATGCCTAAAAGGGAAGCAACACAAAGTGTCTCACAAACCAAAGGAAATGAACTCCATCACTACTCCCCTACACCTATTACATATGGATTTGTTTGGCCCCACCAGTGTAATGAGTTTAGGAAGGACCTCTTACTGCTTAGTGATCACAGATGATTTCATAAGATTCACTTGGGTCTTCTTCCTTAGATCTAAGGATGAGACCCCTGAGATCTTGAAGAATTTCATTCTGAAAATTGAGAATCAATCTGATCACAAGGTCAAGACCATAAGATGTGATCTAGGAATAGAATTTAAGAATCGAATCCTTGATACATTTTGTTATGAAAAGGGTATCACAAGACAATACAGTGCTCCCAGGACTCCTTAACAAAATGGTGTTGCTGAGAGGAGAAACAGGACACTTATTGAAGCTGCAAGAACCACATTGTCTGACTCTAAACTACCCATCACCTTCTGGGTAGAGCTAGTTAACACAGTCTGCTATGTGCAGAACAAAGTTTTAGTGGTTAAGGCTCATGGTAAGAATCCTTATGAGCTGTGGCATAAAAGGAGACCATTTATTGGTTTCCTCAGGTCATTTGGATGTCCTTGAACCATCTTGAATACCAAAGATCAAGTAGCCAAATTTGATGAGAAGTCACATGATGGACACTTTATTGTATATTCTTTTGAAGCTAAGGCTTATAGAGTATACAATCTCAGAACTAGAGTAGTTGAGGAGTCAACCAATGTGACCTTTAATGAGCACACTCCTAGTGTGAATGGTTTTGGTCCAGATTGGCTATTTGATCTTGACTCAGTTACCAACTATTTTAACAAGTCTTGTGAGAATGTTTCAGGATCTACAAATAATATATCAACATGTAACATCCCACATTGGTTGGGAAGGTGAACGAAGGCTTCTTTATAAGGGGCTTGAGACCATCCCCACTGTGACGCGTTTTGCCTGGGCGATGGTGGTACGTCCCGGTCCAGGTGAAGACAAAACCGTGAGGCGATGGTGGTTCGTCCCGGCCAAAGTGGACAATATCATGGTGCGGTTACGCTGGGCTGTTACAGATGGTATCAGAGCCAGGGCTGAACCGTTGTGCCAGCGAGGACGCTGGGCTCCCTCAGGGGGGGTGGATTGTAACATCCCACATTGGTTGGGAAGGTAAACGAAGGCTTCTTTATAAGGGGCTTGAGACCTTCCCTATTGTGACGTGTTTTGCCTGGGCGATGGTGGTACGTCCCGGTCCAGGTGAAAACAAAACCATGAGGCGATGGTGGTTCGTCCCGGCCAAAGCGGACAATATCATGGTGCGGTTACGCTGGGCTGTTACAGATGGTATCAGAGCCAGGGCGGGCCGGTGTGCCAGCGAGGACACTGGGCTCCCTAAGGGGGGTGGATTATAACATCCCACATTGGTTGGATAGGTGAACGAAGGCTTCTTTATAAGGGGCTTGAGACCTTCCCCACTGTGACGTGTTTTGCTTGGGTGATGGTGGTACGTCCCGGTCCAGGTGAAGACAAAACCGTGAGGCGATGGTGGTTCGTCCCGGCCAAAGCGGACAATATCATGGTGCGGTTACGCTGGACTGTTACACAACAGGAGATCCTGACCCAAGATTTGAGCTGAGAAGACCAAGCAAGATTACTACTTTAGCTCCTTTGGTGACTAACCCTGCAAATGAAGATCCTATCAGCACAAACATGACAAATTCAGCTGATACATATGAGGTGCCTTCAAATTCCAGCTCAGAGGTTCAAAACTCAGGTGAAGGAGCTTCAAATGTAGGAGGAAATGGAGGTGGTGATAGTGATCAAAAATTTCTTGATGCTGATAACCACTCCATATAGAACAACATAAATGATGTCACACATTCATTGGATCAAGTCTCACTTGATAAGTGTGCTGATGTGGTGGGTGACACTCCATTGCCAGATCTAAATTTCTCTAATTTGGATCTGTCCAATCAACTTGCTGTGATCCCTCAACTAAGGATCCACAAGTCACACCCCACTACAAACATCATTGGAAATATTGAGACTATGGTAAGTACAAGAGGACAAACCCATGACCAAAATATTTGTCTGCACTCTTGTTTCTTGTCCCAGATTGAGCCAAAGAAAGTTGATGAGGCTCTGAAGGATGGAAGCTGGGTTGAAGCTATGCAAGAAGAGCTACTTCAAATCAGAAGATAGAAGGTGTGGAACCTATGTCCTCTTCCTTAACGAAAGACCGTCATAGGAATCAAATGGGTTTTTAGGAACAAGAATGATGATAGAGGACTTGTCATCAAGAACAAGGCAAGACTAGTTGTTCAAGGGTACACACAAGAAGAGGGAATTGATTACACAGATGTTTTTGCTCCTGTGGCAAAACTTGAAGCTGTAAGAATATTCCTGGCTTTTGCTGCATCCAAGGATTTCAAGGTCTACCAACTTGATGTCAAGTGTGCTTTTCTGTATCGGGTGATTGATGAAGAGGTGTATGTCAAACAACCACCCGGCTTTATAGACCCAGATCATCCTGATTATGTCTGCAAGCTTGATAAAGATCTTTATGGGTTGCACCAAGCTCCAAGGAAATGGTATGAAACACTATCTCAGTATCTCTGCCAACATGGTTACAAGAGGGGTACTATAGATGAAACTCTCTTCATCAAAGGGACAGGGAATGACTTAATGCTGGTTCAAGTATATGTGGATGACATTATCTTTGGGTCAACTAATCCAAAGCTCTGTAAAGGCTTTGAGAGGCTGATGAGGAACAGATTTGAAATGAGTGCCATGGGGAACTAAATTTCTTTCTGGGAATTCAAGTGAAGCAAGTTGACAATGGCATCTTCATAAGTCAGTCAAAGTATGTGCAAGACATACTTACAAGATTCAACATGACTGAATGTAAGGTTGCTAAGACAACCATAGCCAGAAACCACTCCCTAGGACCTGATCTTGAGGGGGAGTGTGTGGATGAACATCTTTACAGGGCTATGATTGGGTCTCTTATGTACCTAACAGCCAGCAGGCATGATATCATGTTTGCCACATGCATTTGTGCAAGATATCAAGCCAACCCCAAGTTGTCACACCTGGTTGTTATTAAGAGGATTCTTAGATATCTCAAAGGTGCTCCCAAGCTTGGCCTTTGGTATCCAAAGAGTTCTGACATCAATCTGTATGCTTATATAGATAGTGACTATGATGGTTGCAACATGACTACAAAGTCTACATCTGGGGGATGTTAATTCCTTGGTGGAAGGATTGTCTTATGGCAATGCAAGAAACAATCCTGTGTCTCTGCATCAACTGCTGAGGCTGAATACATTGCTGCTAGTGCTTTGGATTCAGAATCAGATGCTAGACTATGGATTCAACTTTAAAGAGACTCCCATCCACATAGACAACGACAGTGCTATCTCCATTACAGAGAATCCTGTGTAGCACTCAATGACCAAACACATCAACATCAGGCATTATTTGATTAGAGATAATTTTGAGAAGGGATTAATCAAATTAGTCAAAGTTAACACAAATGAATAATATGCTGATCTGTTCACTAAAGCTTTTGATGAACAGAGGTTCAAATATCTTGTATCAGCTATTAGGATGATTAACTTTGAGTAATTTTTCTAAAAAAATTAAATCAACTTTATTTCTAAAACCTGTGTCTCCTAAGTTGTTTATTTTATCACCTTCATAAGCCCAGTTTATTTTGGAAGAAAAATTTTAATGATTTTCCTTAGATTTTTGAAAATTTTTCAAAACATATTCTCCTTCGGAAGATTTCAAGTTGCCTTCGGAAGAGATTTATGTCTTCAAATCAAGAACTACTTATAAGAAATTTAGCTTCGGAAGAAATTCTGAGAATATCTTCCGAAGCTTAAATATGCTTTTAAGTACTTGCATGTATTTGAAGGACAAATATCTTCTGAAAGCAATTAAGTCTCGGAAGATTTATTCTCTTTAGAATAAAACTCCCAAGACTTAATATCTTCCGAAATCAAAACTCTCTAAGTATTTTTCTTCCGAAGCTGAATTTTCACATTTCTTAAGAATATCTTCCGAAGCCAAATTGGCTTCGGAAGGTTTTTCTCAAAACTTCCGAAGCAAAAATTACCTTCGGAAGATTTTCAACTTCCAAGAAAACTACCTTTTTGGGTGCTTTTTTAGAAGTGGGACCTATTTTCAGATTTCAAAGTTTATCCTTTTGCATTAACTTTATCTTAAATCCATTCTATATATATTCTCAATGGTTCCCCTTCTTCTCACTCTTTTCTTCTTCCACAAATTCTTGACCTAAAATTCTCCCAAAATTAACCTTCTTCTTCACCAACAAACTTCCTTCATGGCAAACATTGATCGACGAAACCAAGCGGGTTTTACTATGCACCTTAACAGACAACACAATCAGGTTGCGTTGTTAGACTCTGAGAAAGATCCTCATTTCTTAAAGGTCTGTCAATACCTTTCTACATCTCACTACTTCACCTCCCTTAACATTGATCCTCCTCTTTATGAGGATCAGTTACTTGCATTCTGGAGGACCTGCCAAGAGGTCACCATGGGTGGGGAGAAGGCACTATCTGGCTATAGTGTAAGGGAGGACAATCTTCATCACTCCAGCCATCATAAGCTCACACCATCAGTTGGATGATGAAGAAGGTGAGTTGTCCTTTCCGAAAGCTACTGTCAACCATTCTTTTCAGCAGATGGGCTATGAGGGTGACTTCTCAGTAAAAACCTTCAAGAAGGGGAGGGTCTCATCCAAATGGAAATGCCTCCTCCATGTCATCATACATAGTCTCTTAAACAAGCATGGAGGATGGTATCAAGTTCCAGAGGACCTCTCCTTCATAGTCCATGGAATGGTTCAGGGGGTCAAATACAGGTACTCTTAATTTGTCTATACAAATTTACTTGCTAATTGAGACTCCTTAGAATACTACATGTTCCCACGATATGTCCAGCACATTCTCAACTGTGAACTAGGCTCACAGTTGAGGGGAACATGTAATATTCTTAAATTGGGACAGATGAAGCCCAACATCTTTAAAATACTGAGAAAGCCTACTGTTGGCTTCTCCGGGGTAGAAAAAGCCCTGGTTCCAAAATTGTTTGAGCTCATTGCTCAGGGTGGCAACCTAGAAGCACCAGCTGGTCTTAAACCCACACCCTCTACCTCAACTCCACCCCCACAGCCTCAAATTACCATCACCTACAAAAGAAAAACCAAACAAACCCCTGCACCTGCTACTGAGCATGTGCAGGTCCCCATATCACAACCCTTACAGGAGGAAGTGGAATCTTGAGCTCCCACTTCCCCTGAGGAGCAGACCACTCCCATCTCTCAAATGATCAGTGCTGAGGTTCCTCATGCTTAGCCTGATGAGGTTGCATCCCCAACAGCCTTAAGCCATCACTCTGAGTCTCAACACTTAAGTGATCAACCTTCAGGGGATAGTTACCACCCCTAGTCAGTGGACTTAAACCACCCAATTCCCAGCCTTGATTTTTATAATGATGAGGACTTGTGTTTCAGTTAGTACAATGAATCTCTCCTTTCTTCCCACACTCAAGGAGAAATGAGTAGTCCTGACTCACCTAGGTCTAGCCGACATCATCTACCCATAACTGAGGTGGGTCTTCCTGAACATGTTCAGGAGATCCATATGGAAGAGGCTCTCACTTTAGAAAGTGATTACATCAGTAAGACCTCAACCATGGCAACCCAGCCTCATGACACTTCTCTGGAAGTTGTCATGATGCTGGGGAAATCCAGCAGCTAAGAACACTATGCTGGTGATAAGGAAGAAGACTTTGGTCCAATTATCTGATCCCCTAGTAATTCTTCAACTAAAGATAAGGGGAGTCTGAAACATAGGGTGCACAAACTTACAAACACATGCAACTATCTAGTTTCAAAGATAGTTCACCTGGAATCTCAGGTGACTATCTTGCAGTAGAGGGTCAATGACCAGCAACTTGAGATCACTGATCTCAAGGGCCAGTTAGCTAATAGACCCTTAAGGAGGACTCAACCAGGTCCATAAGAACCTGTGGAAGTGATGGATGATAGCCCCAGCTCACCTATGCAAGAAGGTGATGCTACCAAAAAATTTGGAGAAAGTCCTCACAACTACAGAACCTGGGAGTTTCTCCCAGAGTATGGACATAAAGGAGTCACCAACTCTCTTGCAATTGTCCAGACTCAGTAACATCCTCAAGTCATGAAAATAGACTTACTCATTCAACACTTATTTGAGGAGTGAATTCCAAGTGCAATGTCTGCTCCCTCTAAGAATCCAATTATAGGATGGGGTTATGACACCAACAGAAGAGCTCTTGTGATCTCTAAAGCTCAGAGTCAACTGGAAATCTTCAACTTCTCACACCTGAGTTTCTATGAGTGCATTAATCTGGTGAATCTTCCACTAGTCAACCCAAGCCACAACGGACAAGCTGAGAGATTAGCAGAGCAGATTCAAAATAGGGTGCTAGAGGAATTCAAATTGAGATCAAAATTATATAGACAGAGGCTAGAAGGTGAGATCTTTGGTCAACTGGATGTTGAGGTGGACCCTAAGATTAGCTTTGAAGGGAAAACCTTGACTGAAGGCCCAGAGGTTGAGCCTGTGAACCTTGAGACAGGATCTCCATCTGCACCCAGTACCCTCAGTGAGGCACTAGCTGGTGAAGGTGTCTCACAACCTCTCTCTGGCCAGAGCTTGACTGCTAAACCAAGCAATGAAGGCCAAAGTTCTCTCCACCCTGAGTCACCAAGGCCTATGGTTGATAAAGGGAAAAAGAAATTAACTCCTGTGGAGTTGGAGGAGGAGAAGAGAGAGAGGAAGAGGAAGCTGAGGGGAGAGAGTTCAAGCGGTTCCCTAGGGTTCATGGAAGCTGCAATCCGGGCTGCCCCCAGGCCAAACATGCTCCTGTCCTCTCCCCAGTTCAATAATGTCCCGAGATAGAGACTGTGGCACAGACACAACCTCAGGAAGATAGGGAAGATGAAAGAATGAATATGATCAACTACCTGAGTGCCATAGGACTCTATTAGGTAGCTGCACTTCTTCTCTTATCCTTTGAGTACATAGAGTTTGAATATCTCAAGCAGCTGCAGGAAAAAGCCACAAAAGAAAGAAAAGCTGCTAAGAGAAAGCTAAGGGAAGAAGCTGTAAGGTCAAGGGCCATCATCCACAAAAGCCAAAAGAAGTCTGAAGATAGACAAAGGATGATGAACTTCTTGAAGCTGTACGGATTCTCCAGAAGGAGGCTTGGTCCTATGTTTCTATCCATAATGGATGAGCATATAAGGGTGGTCAAGCAGAAGAATAAAAAGGGAGAGCTTGTGGACTTACATTCTCCACCAAGTCCTGCTCAACCTGAAGTTGAGGTAGAGGTTGAACCCACTGAGACAACACAACCTGAACCTAGAGCTGTATCTCAGCTAACTTCATCTTCTGATCCATAGTAGGGTCCTCTTCTCTCTCTTTCTGAACCTGGGAGAGAAGAGAACCCAATTGAGAGGGACACTACTGAACAATCTAGTGCTAAAGAACAGTCCTCTCAGTTGAAATCATCAAAGATGAGAAAAAGGATGGCCAGAAGAACCCCTACAAAGAAAAAGAAAACTAAGGCATCCACCTCTAAACCTCAGGATGAGTCAGAACATCCCGAGGAAGTGCATGAAGAGGCTGCTCAACCAACTCCTATTAGAGGAGAGCCTCTTGCATTTGGAAGACACATCGTATCCTGGAGTTTGACTGATAATCCAGACAGATGGTATGTCACCAGAGATCAAGGAGGTCAAGATGTCTACTTTCATCAAGACATGCTTGCCCTTCCTTTGCATGATCTCTATGACATGAGAAGATTCTGTAAGAGTCTGAAGGATCCTAACCATATGATGAAGAGAGGTTTGCTGCTGATCCTAATAAGGACTATCAACATCTAAAGAATCTCTCTATTTTGGTAGCATCAGCCTAGGGGGAGTTTGTAAGGATCTATCTAAAGACTTTGAGGCTAATGCAACCAAAGATCTTCCAACATGCACTAAGGAACAATGATGAACTTGCTGCGGAAGCTTTACACTCTCTAAAACTCTAAGTATAAAGTCTTTCGAAGCCAAAAGTTCAGAAGAAATTACTTCGGAAGCTTTACATTTAACAGAAAATATTACAAGTGTAAAAACTTCCGAAGCCAGAGGCCAAGTTCTTCCAAAGCCAAAGATGAAATATTCCGAAGCTTCAAAGACAAAGTCTTCCGAAGCCGTTTTGCTGTGAAGACTGATTTGTTCGGAAGACAGAGAAAAAATGCTTTCTCTGATCTACTTTTGATAAACTGACCAACTTTCTGCTGCAACTCTGATAACTCACCAACTTGTATGAGTTGGTTAAACTTCCATGCTTTAGTGAATAGTAGATAAAGTCTTTATCTGTAATTTTCTTCTTTTGTTCCTTTAGACTTTTTTTGTACTAGGAAAAGCCAGTGATCTATGGCATGTCATAGTCACTAGTCAAAAGGAAGTCTGCCTTTTGACTCTAGATTGATCTTGTTGTCTAGATCAGTCAATTCCAATTGTCCTTCCAAGTATTAACCGTTGTAGGTTCTAGTATAAAAGAGTCTCAGGTCCTTGTATTTTAGATTATGCTTTGAACACTTGTAATAGAACTTGAGATCAATATACAACATCCTTGAAAACTAATACTTGTGTTATTGTTCTAAGTTTTGTCTTATTGTTACTTGTGTTCCTTGTATGTTCAAAGTTTCTTGTTCCCTATTTGAACTGTTAAGTGATCTAAGATCACTCCTCTTGTAAAACTAATTGTTGTTAACACCCTAACCCGGTCCTGCAGTTTCGAATCTGACTGCTTTTGGTTTTACTCGAGTTGAACACCCCTGTTCCAATTCTCTCCCAAAATGCTTTTCTCATGGCACCACTTTCCGGGTCTTTACTTTCCTCGTCTGGAAAGGTATGGTATGTTGTCATTCCTAAGTAACCGATGTATGTAACGCAGCAACACGTCTTTACTTTCCGCGTCTTTACGTAATTTACCCGGTTAAGTTTTATCACTTCCAAATCACCATAAAAGTTACGAAAGTAGTCCTAGATTTAATTTAAAACAAGCCAAATGACAATTACATTTTCTAAGGACCTACGGTTACATGATACGTTAAAAACCGTGAGTCTAAAACTACAAAACTAGACTCTTTAATATGCATCAGCGCACATCGCGAAATACTTCTAAAATAAGCCTCCACACATTTCATGTGGAAGGTTTGGGATAGGATAGTGTGAAGTGCGGTTACTTAATTCCGCAAGCTGACGGTTGACGAAAACAAGTTCCTCGCTCATTTCTTGAACTTTTTGGATGAGTTTAGCTAGGCGTTGGGATGTGATGAGGTTCATCTCAGTCAATTGCCTGATTAGTTCATGTAACTTGAATAAGTATTCTTGCGTCGTTGGCTCTCACGTTTCAGAACGCGGTTTCTTCGTAGGATTCCAGCTTGAACTTTCAGACATGATTCTTTCATTTTTGGACATTTTTAAGTAGGAATGAATGTGATGAAAGCTTGGAACAAGTGTGGTATTTATATATAGGCCAGGAAAGTTGATCTCGGGGGCGTGCTTGGCCAGGCACGACCCCGTGTTTGCCAAAATTCGTCTTAAATTCGACCTGCAACGTTCCAAAGTCATCAGCGGAGATCGTGGAAAATTTTTGTTAGAGGCACGTGGGTGTGCTTCATGGGGAACGACCTCTTGTTTGTGCTTGTAAGGTCCTAGAAAAAGTTAAAAGTCAATGAAAAACCTATGCACAGGTGTCACGTTTAAGTTTTGGGTCTTCGGCGCGACCCTTCCCCACACTTAGTCTTCGTCAGGGCGAAGGTGTAATTCCTCCGAGAAAATCTTGGTTGGTCCATCGGTATATGGTTTCAAACGATGACCATTTACCTTGAAACTTAAACCGTCGTGGTCGTTGATTTCGATGGCACCGTTTGGAAAAATGTTTTTATTTGTATAAGGTCTGGACCAACGTGACTTAAGCTTTCCAGGAAACAGATGTAAACGAGAGTTATACAATAAGACATGTTCTCCCACATGAAATCATTTAGTGTTCTTTAATCGAGAGTCATGGAATTTTCTTGTCTTTTCCTTGTAAACCCTAGCATTTTCGTATGCTTGTTCTCTCAGTTCATCTAGTTCGTGGATTTGTAGAAATCGATTTTTTCTTGCAAGGTTTTGGTCTAGGTTTGCTGCTTTAAGTGCCCAATAGGCTTTGTGTTCCAGTTCCACAAATAGATGACACGACCTCCCATAAACTAATTTGAACGGTGTGGTGCCAATGGGAGTCTTATAGGATGTCCTAAAAGCCCATAATGCATCATCTAGCTTAGTAGAACAATCCTTATGATTTTGACCTCTAGTTTTCTCAAGGATTCATTTGATGCCTTGGTTAGTGACTTCAACTTGCCCATTCGCTTGTGGATGATAACTAGTTGTGAAGCGATGGTGCACTCCATAACAAGCCATTGCTTTTTCGAGCTGGTTCTTACAGAAATGCGTTCCTCAGTCATTATCTAAAGCCTTGGGGGCACCGAAATAAGAGTATAGTTTCTTAAGGAATCTGACAACGTTTCATGCATCATTGGTAGGTAGGGCTTGAGCTTCGGCCTATTTTGAGACATAATCGACTGCTACCAAGATGTAACGATTGCTAATGGACATCGGGAATGGCCCCATGAAATCAATACCCCATATATCAAATACCTCACATACTTGAATGGGTCTTTGAGGCATCTCATCCGGTGTTGAGATATTGGTTCCTCTTTGACATGTATCACAGGTACCATGTTGTGAGCATCCCTGAAGATTGTGGGCCAGTAAAATCCAGAGTCAAAGACATTCTTGGCTGTTAGGGTTGCTCCATGGTGTCCTCTTGTGGTCCTTCATGATAGTGCCTTAGAATTTGTTCTGCTTCACTTCTATACACGAATCTTCAGATAAGTTGGTCTGCACCGATTCTGAATAGATACGGATCTTCCCAATAGTAATACTTAATGTCAAGAAAGAATTCTTCTTTTGCTAATAAGTCATTCCTTTGAGAAGGATTCTGCTTGCCAACTAATTCGCAAAATCGGCAAACCAAGGATGTTCATCGATTGAGGATTGGATGTGCATAAGGAATTCATGAGGAAAATTATCGGTTATTTTGGATTCCTCAATTTGTGAATGTCCTGAATCTTCAAGACGCGAGAGATGATCTACTGCCAGATTTTCTGATTCTTTCTTATCTCGAATTTCATGTCGAATTCTTGAAGCAAAAGTATCCAACGAATCAATCTTGGCTTTGCATCTTGTTTATTGAATAGATAACGAAGGGCTTCATGATCGGTGTAAACGATTGTTTTTGAAAGGATTAGATATGAGCGGAATTTGTCAAATTTGAAAACTACCGCAAGAAGCTCTTTCTCAGTGGTGGTGTAGTTTTCTTGGGCATCGTTTAGGGTTTTGCTCGCTTAGTGAATTGGGTGGAATTGCTTATCTTTCTATTGGCCTCACACGGCTTCTACCATGAAATTGCTTGCGTCACACATGAGTTCAAATGGTAGCGTCCAATCAGGGGAAACCATGATTGGAGCTGTTACCAGTCTATCCTTAAGCAAATTGAATGCACTAATGCATTCGTCTGAAAATACAAATTGTGTGTCTTTCTCAAGAAGTTGAGTCATTGGTCGTGCAATTTTTGAGAAATCTTTGATGAAACGACGGTAGAATTTCACGGTTGTGGGATATGGAAGTTTGGAAATAATGTCGACTTTGGCTTGATCAACCTCAAGCCCTACTCAAGAGATTTAATGTCCTAACACTATTCCTTCAGTAACCATGAAGTGGCACTTTTCCCAATTCAAAACTAGGTCATCTTCACATCTAACCAACATCTTTTCTAGATTTTCAAGACATTATTCAAATGAGTTCCCAAAGATGGAGAAGTCATCAATGAAAACTTCCATTGAATGTTCGATCATGTCGTGAAAGATTGCTACCATGCATCTTCAAAATGTAGCAGGGGCATTACACAATCCAAAAGGCATTCACCGATAAGCAAATGTGCCATATGGACAGGTGAATGTCGTTTTCTCTTGATCTTCAGGAGCAATAGGAATTTGGAAATAACCTGAGAAACCATTGAGGAAATAATAGAACATTTTTTGAGATAATCTCTCAAGCATTTGGTCGATGAAAGGCAGAAGGAAGTGATCTTTCCTTGTGGCATCATTGAGTTCAACATAGTCGATGCAAACTCTCCATCCTATAACCGTATGAGTTGGAATAAGCACATTCTTCTCATAGTTGCAACAGTCATTCCTCCTTTCTTTGGAACAACTTGTATGGGACTGACCCAAGGCGAATCAGAAATAGGGTAAATCAAACTGGCATCTAGCAGTTTGATTACTTCTTTCTTCACAACCTCTTGCATGCTCGGATTTAAACATCTTTGAGGTTGAATGATGGATTTGAAGTTCTCCTCCATCAGTATTTTGTGAGTGCAAAAGGATGGATTGATTCCCTTAATTTCCATGATTTTCCATGCAATTGCTCGTTTATGTGCCGTAAGCACATTGAGCAATTGTTCTTCTCATCATTTGATAAGGTGGATGAGATTATGATAGGAAGTTGAGATGTGTTTTCAAGAAAGGCATATTCAAGATGAGACGAAAGTTTAAAACTAGAGGATCTTTGATAGAAGGTTTGGCTTTAGGTTCTAGTTCTTGTTCAATGATCTCAAATGTTTCTTGATGAGATATATTTCATCAACTTCTAGTTCTGAAATGATTTGATTCTCACATATGGCTTCGGTGGTTCGGACATCTATTAATTGAGTGTTACAAGCTTCATATTCAAGAGATTTCCTTAAATGACAGCTTATGATCGAATTGCAAACATCAATGTAATAGAGTGAGTCATCATGATGTTGAGGATGTTTCATGGATTGTCCTATGAAAAATGTCACCTCCTCCTCATCCACTCGAAGTGTAAGTTTGTAGTTGCTAAGAAAGGTCAACCAAGGATAAGAGGAACATTCTTATCCTCATCCATGTCAAGGATCACAAAATCAACGACAAATACGAATTTGTCAATTTTAACTAAAAAGTTTTCAACGATGCCCCTCGGATATATAACAGAATGATCAGCTAACTGGATGCTCATACGGGTAGGTCTAGGTTCAATTATGTTCAACTTTTCAAAAACCGCATAAGGCATAAGGTTAATGCTAGCACCTAAATCAGCTGACGCATTACTAACAGAAAGATTTCCTATTAGGCAAGGTATGGTAAAGCTTCCTGGATCAGTCATCTTTTGAGGTAGTTTGTTTTGAAGAACTACAGAGCATTCCTCATTTAAAACTATATGTGATAACTCTTCTAGTTTCTTTTTGTTTGACAACACACCCTTTAAAAACTTAGCAGAATTTGGCATTTGGTCTAAGGCTTCCACCAAGGGCAGATTGATGTGGAGTTGCTTGAACAACCCTAGGAGTTTGCCATATTGTGCCTCCATTCGTTGTTGTCTCAAATGACCTGAATATGGAGGTGATGGAACATAAGGTGGCGGTGGTACGTATTTCTGGGCTGGTTCTTCAGTAGCAACAGGTTGCTTTTGCTTATCACTTGCACTACTTGGAGTTTCGATTTTTGTTTCTTCATGGATGGGTTGTAATGCAGGTGCATCACCTTGAGTGGTTTTGCCACTCCTTGTGGTGATGGCTTTCACTTGAGCATTAGGGTTTGTCATAGTATTGCTAGGCAAAGCACCTTGGGGTCTTTCAGAATTGTGCTATCTGACCTACTTGGTGTTCAATGGTTTGCAATGATGCTTTGTTGCTTTTGATGTCAGCCTCGTTTCTTTAGAACCTCTCCTCATTTTTTCGATCAGATTTCTGGATGTATTAATCTATGGCTTGTGTGTTTATCAACAATTGCTGCAATAAGTCTTCCATTGATGATGCTCCATGGTCTTGATTACCACTGCTTGGACCTTGTATGGTGGTTTCTGTTGTTGGTAAGGTGTCCTTCGGTTGAATCCAGATGATGATTGGTTGTTACCAGCTTCTCTGTAATTCGAGATGTTTCGCCAATTTGAGTTGTTGTTATATGAGTTGTTTGGGCCTCCTATGTAATCAACATCTTCAACCATCATAATTCCTTGTGGGCATTTGTTTGTCTTGTGTGAATTTCCGCATGTGTTGCATCGTGTTGGGGTTTTCTTCAGTTCGGCTTGCAATTGTTCGAATCATTTGGTTAGGGCTTCTAACTGGCCTACAAGTAGTGTTTCGGAGTCTACTTGATGAATGTATTTAGAACTAGGTTTGTTACTTAAAGGATTATAAGCAAAGCTCTTCTTAGTTGCTCTTTTTAGGGCTTGGTATGCCTCGGTTGGCGTGACACTTCCAAAATCTTCTCCAGCACTTTGATCAACAGCTTGTTTGTGTGCTCCGCTAATTACATCGTAAAAGGTTTGACACTGCAGCCACAGATCAAGTTCGTGATGTGGGCATCTCCAAAGGAGACCTTTGTATCTCTCCCATGCTGTGTGTAAGGATTCATCATCGTATTGGCAGAAACTTGTGATGCTGCTTCTCAGTTTGGCAGTGCGATCGGGTGGAAAGTATTTCAAAAGGAATTGTTCAGCCATTTCCGCCCATGTAGTGATGGAACCAGGCGAAAGCGAATCAAGCTAGTCAATGGCACGGCCTTGAAGTGAAAATGGAAAAAGTCTTAGCGTAATGGTGACGTTTGAATAGTTGTTGATTTTGAAAGTTGCACAGATATGAAGGAATCGTGAGATGTGAGCATTAGGATCTTCATCTTGCAATCCATGGAACTGAACAGAGCTTTCTACAAGTTGGATAATGCTAGACTTAATCTCAAAATAGTTGGCCGCTATTGCTGGTTGGACAACACTAGACTCGTAACCATCAATTGACGGTGTGGCATAGTGTGTTATCTTCATTTCCTCGTCTTGGTTAGCCATGTCTTCTTCGGATGGCGTACCTTCCAAAATGTCTTCTTTGATAATCGTTGTTGTTTGTCGTCGTCTTTCGTGTAACCTTTGACGGAAAAGTCATTCGGGTTCCGAAAGAAGCGAAACAAGTTCAGGACTAGATGAGTCGGACATACACTAACTTAAGGAAGCATAAACTTACTAAGGCTTAGAATGAATCAGGTTAATGTAACTAAGCTAACTAACTAACAAAAATAAAATAAATTTGAACAAAAATATATAAACAGGATATAGACAAGATAGTCAAAAGTTTTGATTGTCTTTCAAAACTGCTATGTGTCTCCGGCAACGACGCCAAAAACTTGATGCGTGTTAAAAGTATATATATTTTGATATAGGTTTTTTCACACAGATTCAGTTTTAATTGGTTATTACTAATACTAAACTACACACACAAAAGGCAAGTGTACCTATCGTGTGGTAATATAGTGATGGTAAGAACCAAGTATCAATCCATGGACACACCGAGCCCACTCAACAACCTTAATGATTGACTATCGGATTAGATTTTTGTTTTGAGAAAATGATAAATTGCATTGATGTAATTAAGATTTTTAGGGTTTAGAAACAATAATTAAAACAAAGTAAAAATAAGATTGAAACTTTTGGATTTAAAACTAGGAAATAAAGGATATCATCCTAATTAGATTACACTTATGTAACTGTGATGAATTGGTGGTGTGATTAAATATATTAATTAAAGTAATTATGTTAATGTTTATAAATGTGAGCCGGCATGATTTCTCGTCTATCCGCTCTGTAGTAACTAGGACTTCATCAGGATGAGACTTACTGAATAAATCAAAGCCACTAGTAATGTAGGTAAATCTCCTGTAAGCTTTTGACATACGATTTCTAAAATCATAACTTAATGTTAAAAAGAGAGTTGATCGGGTTCCTTTCTAACATACCATTAATTTGAGAAAACCATAACAATTATTATAGATTTCTCAGACTAATAAAAGGGAACCCGCAAATAATCAGAAAGTTAAGGTGATATGATTTCTAATAATCATTTCTAGTTCGTTAGCCATGGATTTATCATGAACACCGGTTTCGTGAACAAAAGTTAGTTCATACGTTTTTCAACCTTGTATGACATTCACAATTACAAATCATAAATTTATAACTTCCATTCAAATGTAGATGCTACCCATCAAAAGTGTTCCTAAGATTACTATAACATTAACATAATATAAATCACACCATTAGTTCATCACAAATTAGATGAGTTTCATCCAATTAGGAGGATAATAAGAGTCTAGCTCATAACGAGTTTGAACATAATAAGTAACATAGAAGATAGATATGAAATCATCAGTGAAATGAAGCAATCAAACCCATGATCCACAATAAATGATGTTTAGACAATCCCGAGCTTCTTCCAAGTGTTGTATGCACCTCCCGAGCTTCCAAATGATCTTCAAGTCTTGATTCCAGAGAGAATTCAGCAGAGTAACTCTCCCAACCAAAAGCTTGCCCAAATGATGAACTTAGGCCTCTATTTATAGGCTTTCTAGAGTGTTTAAGCACGGCCTCGTGCCTAAAAGGCACGACCCCGAGCTAGTATAATGCTTACAAAAGTTGGTTAGGTCGTACGTGCAGAAGGTGTCGGGTATGACCCCATGTTAAATAGGGCATGACCCCGTGTTTGGGGTGGGGCACGGCCCCCTGACTCCTTTTGGGGGACAGTACTATTTGTCCTGTCAGATGTCCAAACACGGGGGTATGCCAATTTAAGCATGGGGGTGTGTTTCAGGCAAGTCATGGGGGCATGCTTAATGAGGCACGGCCCCATGCTTGGACTCCAAAGCTCGGATTTCTTCCAATTCTTGTTAAATATGCTTCTTTAGTCCATCTTGCCCTTTTGAACACCTAAAACACAATTTAACAATTTTAAGTACATAATCATCATTTTAAGGGAGATATTAAGGAATAATTGATGTGCTTTTGATAGGATTTTTACGTATAATTTAGAGCACATCAATCAATAACTCCTGTGACCAATCAACCACAACCTTCAATTGACCCTCAACCAAGCAAGCAACCAAGGTCACATCATCAAGACATAGCTGAAGAAGATGATGATTATCACTCACTACCAGACGCACATCATGGGGATGAAATCTTAGATTTCTTCCATGATTCCCCCCAAATATTCCATGATAATGCACAGCCAGATGATCCAACCACATCCAGTACTCTTGCTCAACCATCAACACTTGACCAAACCATCAGCAATCTTGATTCAACAATCCCTGTTAATCAGATTAAAACCACCAGAGCTCACAAATATCACCCCTGAGAAAACATCATAGGTGATCTAAATGTCAGATTAACAAGAAGTCAATCTGACACAATAACATTTGCTTATTCTCATGCTTTCTATCCCTTACTGTACCTAAAAACATCATAGAATCTCTTAAAGACAATAGTTCGATAGAAGCCATGCAAGAAGAACTTCAGCAATTAAGGAAGCAAGAGGTGTGAAAGATGGTTGACCTGCCTGAAGGCCAATATGCCATTTGCATCAGATGGCTGTACCGAAACAAAGCAGATGACAGAGGGATTGTCATTTGAAACAAAGCATGGCTAATTGCCTAAGGTTACACTCAAGAGGAAGGCATTGATTATGATGATTCTTTACTCCGGTAGCTAGATTGGAAGCAATCACTCTTGCATATGCCTTATCAAAGAAATTCACTGTCTTCCAAATGGATGTAAAATGTGCATTCCTATACGACAAGATAGATGAAGAGGTATATGTTGCCTAACCACTAGGGTTTGAAGACCTAGACTTCCCACATAGAGTTTATAAGTTAGATAAAGCACTATATGGTCTTCAACAGGCACCCAGAAAGTGGTATGAAACTTTGTCAAAGTTTCTACTACAAAATGTATACAACCGAGGGAAGATCGATCAAACATTTTTCTTAAGGAGAAAAGGACAAGACTTGTTGGTTGTACAAGTCTACGTGGATGACATCATATTTTGATCCACCAACATACAACTTTGTAGAGAGTTTGAAACCCTTATTCAATCCAAATTCCAAAGGAGCTCAATGCGAAAACTTACATTTTCCTTAGACTTCAAGTATAACAATCAACTGAAGGGATTTTCATCAATCAGATCAAGTATATGAATCAGATCTTGAAGAAAGACAACATGGCTGATTGCACATCAAGCAAAACACCACTTGCAATTGGATTAAAGTTTGGACCAGATCCAGAGGGCACATCAGTAGATCAAAAGCTAATGATAGGCTCACTGATGTACCTTACTACTAGCTGACCAGTCATCATGTATGCAGTCTGCATGTGTGCAAGATATCAGGCAGATCCAAAAGAATCACATATCAATACAGTGAAGAGGATCTTTAGATATTTGAAAGGAAAACTAACACTTGGCCTTTCATATCCAAAGATGGAGATTTCTCTTTATTTACATACACTGACAATGATTATGGTGGCTGCAACAACAACAAGAAATCAATAATAGAAGGATGTCAGTTTCTTAGATCAAGATTGATCTCCTTTCAGTGCAAGAAACAAACAAATGTGTCTTTGTCAACAGCTGATGCAGAATACATAGTTGCTTCTGCGTGTTGTTCACAAGTGCTTTGGATTCAAAACCAAATGCTTGACAATGGCTTTAATTTTCTAAAAACACCCATACACATAGACAATTTTGCTGCCATGTTCATAACTGATAATCCTATTCAACATTAAAAAACAAAACCTATAGACATCATATATCACTTTCTGAGTGATTGCGCAGAAAAGGAACTGATCAAATTGATCAAATTAGTTCATACTGATAATCAATTGGCTGACTTCTTTACCAAACCATTTGATTCTACAACATTTGAATTTTTGGTTCAGTCACTTGAAATGATCAATTATGAATCAAACAAGTAATGTTTCTCAAAAACATTAACATCATACAAACTTGATTATGTTAAAGTCCAAGTTTAACATCAACCTCCAATCTTTTCAAAATAAAGATATCATACAAACATTCATGTTTTTCATAATAACAAACAAGTTTGAATCACACACGGCTTACTCATGAGAAATGATAGTACACTTGATTATTTATTCACTTAATTCATTTTCCACCAATAACGACTGATATACTTTGTTTGATGTGTGGATAGACTCTGCATAGGACACCTAATATCATATTCAGTAGTGAAAAACTAAATTCTTATGATTGTGTGGTAAGTAACACCCATCTTGGTGTATCATAAGTTTTAATCTATCCAGTATGGATTGCTTGTAAAGTCACTCTTATACACCATTTGAAACAGTTTATAAACTACTCAATCAAACAAAAGTGTCTCCTTTGTTATGATTATGATAGACCTGGAGTATACTAAGGCATCCTTTGTTGTTCTTAGCATAGACCTGGATGACCTAAAACATGATCCAAAAAGATTCCTAATGAGCAACATTCCTTCTTTGATGAAACACTAATAAAGTCTTCATAGACTACATTCCCTGTGAATGCATCAAAAGAATCCCAAAGAGGATCACCTTCCAAAGTGAAGTGCAAAAGAATCCCAATGTGGATCAATCAATATGGATCAAATTGATCATTTATACTCCTAAGTAGATAGGTTATAAGTATTGAAAGTGCTTTTTGGCATATCTTGAGGAGGGTTGATCTTAACATACAACCAAGTGTAAGGTACATATAAATCATTCAAATATACCCAAAACATGATAATCACTCACTATTTAAATCAATTATTAATGCCCTGTTTGAGTTTAAGCGGACAACAATATCTACAATCGACATTGTATTAGTCTATGTCTATTCTCAAAATCATCCAATCAACTCAATGAGGATTTAAGACTAGTATGATGTCATGGCATATGAAAATGATTCATGTCCAAGCAGAAAAACCATACATCTCTTTATTAGATGAAGTGTCATCTCTCTAAATGTTTGTCATTCATCATGCAAGCAAACAAATTGGAATTTTATAATTTCCATAAAGCAATTTCAAATATTAACATTTTATAAAGGCTTTTATAAATATGCAAAAATTTAGGGGAGTAAAATGAACATGGACATATCAAAAGTAGTAGAATATGAGCATCATCATACATTTTAAAATTTGAAATATTAAAATTTTAAGGATTTTAAAATTTTAAGTTTTAAACAAAGAAAATCAGCCAAGCCAAGTAAGCACTCAAAATTAGCAGGTTGACATATATATATGCACATTATTGCTTGAGAGTGATATTTTAACATTTATATATCAATCATGTTAAAATTGTAAAGTTTTAGCAAACAAACAATTTTTGAAAACATTTCACAAACTTTGTTAAGTATGGGCAATGCATGAACAAACACAATGCGCTTCAAATACAAGCAAAACAGAAAACCAAGTGTTCACAGCGTATGTATTAAGTTACATAGCTGATGAGCAAATTTTTCAAAACAAATAAAGATTTTTAAATTTTGTCAACTGTTGACATAGCGGACACACAAACATACATCCGCTGTAGCAACAGTTAAACATTAAATATGCAAAATACACCAAGTGTATATAGTGGACAACCAACATGCATCCGCTATGCATCAATGAACATAAAAAGTGTTCACTGCACATGATGTCAGGTAAAACATCCGTTGTGAATACAGTGGCATTCCATAACACATGACTAAAATAAGTCGTCCATTGTAGAAACAGTGCAAGTATGCACAGCGTATGTACACAGGTAAGCTTACGATGTACACAATCATAAAAGTGTTCATAGCGCAAGACAATAAGTCATCGGTGTTAATATTCTTAAAAACAATCAAAGTGTACACAGAGCATGACCGAACAGTCATCCGCTGTGAACAATCAAATAAAACATTCAAGTATGCATAGCACATGAATAAATGTTCATTCGCTTTGTGTACAGTGCACGTTTGCATCGAGTATGACTATCAGTCATAAGTTGTAAACATTCATCAACCACTCAAGTGTACACAGCGCATGACCATAGAGTCATCCACTGTGAGCAAAATCAAAATCATTCAAGTGTCCACAGCGTACACTTAAAAATGTACAGCGGACACACTATTCCCATAGCGCACGTGATATTCACAGCACATGATTTAAAATTCAATTTTAAGTTAACACTGTTTATACAGTGTATGAACACACTGTATACACAATGGGCACATGATTTGTTCAATGTATATATAGTTCAACACTTGTCAGATTTTCAATAATCATGAGTGTGCGAGGCAAAATCAAATTTTATAAACGTTGCTACAGTACGAACATCCATTGATCATCCATACTGATATCTATTTGATTTCAACCTTGATTTTCGATCGAATAGGTATAATAACAAGTTTATAATTATCAAACAATCATCAAAATAGACTGTTGATTAATATTGATTCGAACATTGTTAAACCCTAGTTAAACAATAAACCGGAACCAAAATGAAATTAATAAGCATAATTAGTGAAATCAAACATTGAATACATGTTTAATGACCATTGTCGCATGTATTAGATCTGTTTATTTGATGAATTTTGATTAATTGTTCATCAGACATATGAACAGTCAATCTGTTCATGTCAAAATAAATCAAAGTTGAATGTTTGATCTTGAAAAATATTGAAAATACTTTAAATATGATATAACCTATCAAACATGTTCAAAATACATTAAAACACTTTGTTATAGTTGATTTTCCATTAAACACAACAACATTCAATGCACACGTTAAATGTGCATTAAATGAACAAGTTTGACTTAAAAAGTTAACAGAAAAACACTGACTAATCTGTAATGAGATATAATCATTGATTGTTGAACAAATTAACTCTATGTTATAAATCAAACATGATGACAATGAATTTTGAACAAAACATCATCAAAACAATGAGATTTGCAAGTGCAAAGTTGACTTAAATTGACTTTTGATCAATTTCATCAAAGTCAAACTGTACAAAATGAACAATGTCAACAAGCAAACCTTTTGGCATAGTGATATGCTTAAAAAACATGATTTTTCCATCTCATAATATTCCAAATCACCAATGAACACTTAGTCAAAGTTGCATCAGATTAAACATCATACACTTCAACCATTCAAGTACTAACATACATTCTCTTTATTTGCAGATAAGGCAAACCTTGTGTTTGTTAGGGATCACAACCTGTGTGCTTATCTAAACCCTAATTCTCCTAAGTCTGAGAACTATAGGGATATAATTCAAGCAATCAGACAAATAAAACAGGTGCATGCAATGACTGCAAGACCAGAGATTATAAAAGATCATATAGTCCAGTTTTGGACTAATGCTCAATCGGAGCAAGTGCAAGATCAACAAGTTGTAATTTCCACTATTTATGACCAGTAGATCACCATTTCTAAAGATGTGATCAGAAGAGTACTTCAATTAGGAGATGAAGATGCATAAGGCCTTATTGAGTTTGATGAGAACTATGTACTCCATGTATTCAAGCAAATTGGTTACACTGGAACCATTGACAGGAAACAGATCATGAAATCATACATGTGTGCTCAGTTTGGGTTCCTCATGCACACCTACCAGAAGACTAAGACCAATTAAAGATTGGATGGGATGCTACTTCTTTGAGAAGTTCCTCTGCTATAGCAAGTATCATAGCAAGGAGACCATTCAACTTTGCAGCACAAGTTCTCAATAGAATGACATACAACTTGACTAAAGTGAGGAATAAATTCAAAATGTATCCAAGATTTTTTCAAATGATTATTGATGATCTATTACTAAACATTCCAAGAGAAGGGGTGGTTTTTGAGCCAGTTTATTCTAATGAACATGTCTTCAACAGAATCAAGTCCAGTTTATATCATGGTGAGGAAGTGCCTGTTCCACCTCACATGATCAACCATGATCTTCATGTTCTAGATGTATTCATGAGGATTCCAGGTCAAGGAGAACCTCATATGTTATTTCAAAATATGATTCATCATGCTCCCATCATTCAACCAGTTCTTGTCATACAAGAAAAAGTACAAATCATGCTAGAACCAGAACCCAATCAAGAAAAAACTCAAGAGCAAGAACAGTTTTAGTTTGACCAACACATTCCTTCTCCACCACACATCCCTCATTTATCTAATCAACAAAACACTCTCATCTTTGTTAAGAGGAAGTGGGAGCATCCTCTATGCATGAAACAAAACAAGAGAAACAGAGTGTTTAGCATGAGCAAACTGAAACTGAAGAACAATCAGGTGAAATACCAACAGAAGAGAAATTCAGCAAGTATTTCTATTCACAGACTACAATAAACTCATTGAAAAGTCAAAAAAAAGGGAAAAGAAGCTTAAAGATAAACTCAAAGCTAAAGATGAAGAGATTGAGAAGTTAGTGGCTAATCAGAAAGCTTAGAAGTTGATTGTTTAATTTCATGAATAACAACTTGATCAATCAAAAGATGAAGTGAAAGTAAAAGATCAAGACATAAGCAGTGCAAGGCTTGACATAGAGATTAAAGATAACGAGATTGATGAGCTAAAAAAATAATCTTAGAACAAGCTAAAGAGATTAAGAGATTAAACACAGAGTTGGAAGATGTTGACCAACAGAGACTGAATGAGGAAGAACATTCAGATGATCATGAACATAACTTGACTGAAGAGTTCATTGATCAACCATTATCACCAGTTAGAGAAACAAGCTCTCAGGAACTTCATACATAACAATCAATCATCATTCCTGAAGAAACATACTCTATGGATACATTGTTTGGTGAAACAAATCCATTTGAGAACATACACTATTCTCCTATCCTGAGGCAAGACTTTCATACTCCATATTCACGGCAACAACAGACAAGCATCATAGCTGTGAATGCTTTGACTGAACAACAGAAAAAGCTTATTAGACAATTTGTTGAGTCTTTGAAAGAACAGTCTGAACAATCAAAGCATCCAAAGTCATCTTCATCTCAACAGCCACTGAAAACTTATGAAAGGAAAAGGAAAAGGTTATAGCTTGTTGCTTTAACCAAAGGAAAAGAAAAGGTTATAGAGCAAGATGAACCAAAATCACCTCCAATGAAGCTGTTGAAAGTCAAAGCAAAACCAATTGATGAGGATGAGCTCAAACAGAAAGAAGATGAGTTTATGAACTTAGAAGAAGGTGAGATTAACCAAAATCTAGATCAAGCACATGATCCTATCATCATCACTGATTCTGAAGAAGAATATGAAAACAGACAAAAAGAGACTAAGAATATTCAAGACTTATTGCCTGATGATCCAGAAACACTTATGTGAATTGAGCTAGCAACAAGAGGTTTCCCTTATGATTCCTTCATTCATCTAAATCGGTCAGAGGTTAAAGACCTGTTTAAAAACTTTTAAGAAGTTACAAAGAATGAAAGTGAACAGACATACAGGAGGTAAAAAGAATTCAATGACCAGCAAGAATTCCAAAAGAATCTACCAAAGGATCCTCCGATTGATAAGATGACATACTCCTAGGTTAAAAGCTAGATGAGTCATAAAAGGATGCCTTACAGGTCATATGCAAGTAGATCATTGTCTCAGATGAAAGATCTTACAAGAGGAATCTACAAAAACATGGTTACTAATGCCCTAAAAATCCTCAGATCATCAGAACTCATCCAACATCTTCCATATCCACTTATCATCAAGCTCCTCAAGAGCTTTATCCAATAAAAGAGCCCAGATAGTTTATGCCACACAACCTATGGCCAGACTGAATGAAGTAAGGGAGATGATCAATACCAAAACAAATTTTGTGAAGCTTTATGATAGAATCACACTAACAGCTTCAGCGAGTTAGAGAAAGATTGTTGCATGGAAGTTTGATGAGGTATGGGATGCAGTACTGATAAAGAGAGTATCTGGCTTTGTCCAGTACTTATCATTCATATCCCAACTAGGATCACTTTCCTATGAAGACAAACTTGACTTGATGTAGTTAAGGATGGTGAACCATACACACATTCCAAAGGGTGCTGACTTCTTTCACATCATGAGATCATATATGAATAGACAGCATCATGAGCTCAAATAGATAGCAGACAGAGAAGACAAACTTCACATTGCTAAGCTAATAAGAGAACAAAGAGCAGCTAACAAACAACAAACACAAGGTGAAGAAAAAGCAGAATACCTTGACAGTGAGCTTCTTAACAGAGTTGGTTATCCTCTTAGACCAACAGGTCTTAAGCTCATTATGAAAAAGATTAAAGGAAATTAGTACAACCATCCAATCACCAGATGGTTCTATGATGTGAATCATTTTGAAGTGGTGTTGGAAAGAAAGCTAGAAAGGAAGGAGGCAGCTGATATTAGATTATTTGATCCTATGGAGATCAAACTTTTTCATCCATCATATGTATCATTTTTTAAGAAAAAGTCATTTCCTACCATTGAAGATGTGTTATGCAGGGTGACTGTTGCAACTTTATACATATGCTAAGGATCTTAGGCATAGTCTATGTGAATGCTGCGTTGAAGCAAAGATTAGAGACTAATCAGCAATCACTAACTCACATTGATGGTATAACAAGCATGAAGACCTCAGACTACAACAATTTGGAAGTTTTGAAGGGTGATCATGTTGTAACCACTCTAGTTAGCAACATTAAAGTACAAAGCCTGGATCAATCCACCCTTGAATAAATGGTTCAACTTCCAATCACTTACAAGTATGATGATCAGGTCAGTGCAGTTCAATACTTTACGAAGCATATTCTGAACTATCTGAATGCTTTGAAGGTTGTACCTTTGCCTGATCAAGTGAAAGAGGCTGAAATGGATCTGATCACTAAGAAAGATGTTAAAGATTCAATCAAAGCTTCTTTAGAAGTGACAAAAAGTGCAGATGAAGCAGGCCTTTCTCACTCTTAAAGGTTTACTAACATTCAAAGAAACAATTCAAGTAACAAACATTCATTTCTAACCACATAGAACATTCATAACATTAATCATTCAGTAATATTATCATACAATCAATCTGATTACACATATGTAATCAGTAGAACATGCAATCATACATAATCAGTAAATCATTCAATCATACATAATCATTAAAACATGCAATCAATCAATCATTCAAAATCAAACATAATCAAATACACCATATCTAACAAACAAAATCAGTAACAATCAAACATAAAGATTGGCAGCATCATCCTTAGGGGGAGTATTATTGGACTTAACAAGTGCATTAAAGGATAATGCCTGCCATAACCAATCAAATGATGTTCTAACATCCAAACAATCAATTACTAACATACAAACATTATTAACATTCATAACAAACTCTAATTATTAATTAAAATTCTATTCAGATTTTGTAGATAAAAGGAATTTTTGCTAAGTGTCCACAGCGGATGAAGAAAGTCACAGTGGATGACTTTTGTGAGCAGCGGATGAAGAATGAAGTCCAAGTGTAGACAGCGAATGAGAACATACACGGAGGATGACAAAATCATCGCTGATGCATAACTACACATAGCGGATGACAAGTCCACAGCTGATGAACTATCCATAGCAGATGAACATTCCACAACAGACAACAACAAAGCAAACAATACAAGTGTTCACAGCGGACAACATTCATACACAGCAGACAGCTCATTTATCATCCACAACGGACAGTCATCATCCACAATGGACAGCTTATAGACTTAGGATTTTATGTAATTTGTTTATAAATAAGGGTATTATTGTAAATGTACATACTATGTACATAGGCTATAAATAGCCGTACACCCTAATCCTTTATAAGCTTTTGAACAAATTATCAATCAAGCAAGTAATTATCATTTATCTTGGCATTCAATCATACAAACACACAATCATACACACACAATAGAGATCATATCAACAATCATGGGTTTCCGCACCTTGATTGTTTGAGTATTGATTCATACCACACTCTGTTTTTATTTTGAGAGATTGAATAAGGTTCTTGGGGGATTCAACCTTTGTTCATTGCAATAAAACCTGAATCCATCACTTTTTAACATACCATTATATTTAGACAACCATAACAATTACTGCAGATTTCTCAGACTAATAAAAGGGAACCCGCAAATATTCAGAAAGCTAAAGTTATATGATTTCGAATAACCATTTCTAGTTCATTAGCCATGAATTTTTTATGAAGACAAGTTTCATGGATAAAAGCTAGTTCATACATTTTTCAACCTTGTATGACATTCACAATTACAAACCATAAGTTTATAACACCCCATTCAAATGTAGATGTTGCCCATCAAAAGTTTACCTAAGATTACCATAACATCAACCTAACATGATTCAACCTTTGTTCATTGCCACAAAACCCGAATCCATCACTTTTTAACATACCATTATATTTAGACAACCATAATTAATTACTGTAGATTTCTTAGACTAATAAAAAACAACCCGCAAATGATCAAAAAGCTAAAGTTATATGATTTCGAATAACCATTTCTAGTTCATTAGCCATGGATTTTTTATGAAGACCGGTTTCGTGAATAAAAGCTAGTTCATACATTTTTCAACCTTGCATGACATTCATAATTGCAAACCATAAGTTTATAACTTCCTGTTCAAATATAAATGCTACCCATTAAAAGTTTACCTAATATTACCATAACATCAACATAACATAAATCACACCATTGGTTCATCACAAATTACATAAGCTTCATCTAATTAGGATGATAATAAAAGTTTAGCTCATAATGAGCTTTAACATAACAACATACAACATAGAAGATACATATGAAATCATTGAAGAAATAGAACAATCATACCAGTGATCCATAATGGATGATGTTTAAACAATCCCGAGCTTCTTCCAAGTGTTGTAGCACCTCCAGAGACTCCCAAGGGTCTTCAAATCTTGATTCCCGAGAGAAATTAATAGGGTAACCCTCCACCAAAAGCTTTCTTCCAATTTGCAAATGAGCCCCTATTTATAGGCTTTCTAGAGTATTTAAGCATGGCCCGGTGCATAAAAGGCACGGCCCCATGCTAGTACAATGCTTACGAAAGTTGGTCGGTTCAGACATGCAGATGTTGTAGGGCACGACCCTGTGCTTGATGGAGCAAGTCCTCTTGATTGGGGTGGCGCACGCCCCTATGACTCGTGGGGCAAGGCCCCGCAACTATTTTTGAGGGACAATACTTTTTGTCCTGTCAGATCTTCTAACATAGGGGTGTGCTAATTTAAGCATGGGGTGTGTTTCAGGCTGGGCATGAAGGCTTGCTTGATGACGCATGGCCCCATGCTTGGAATTCAAAGCTTGGTTTTCTTCAAATTCTTGCTAAATATGCTTCTTTTGTCCATCTTGGCCTTTTGAACGCTTGAAAACACAATTTAAATTTTTTAAGTTTAGTTTCATCATTTTAAGGAAGATATTAAGGAATAATTAATGTGCTTTTGTAGGTTTTTATGTATAATTTAGAGCATATCAATAATCACTAAATATTTACATAGTTATAATAATAATACCCAAATAAATCAGTGTTTAAGGCAGGTCAAAAAGGAGGCTCGATAACACCCTGTCGCATCTCTATATATGACAAATTGATAATCCGTTAACCCTAATGTATCAAACACTTGCAATGTAACTAAATTTTACACCACGTTAACAACACTTTCACAGTTGGAGATAACACACTTACTAGATCAAATAGGGAACTAGGCAAAGAAACAATGAATAAACAAGTAAGAATACTCAAGAACACAAAGACTAGTTTTCAAGTGTTACAAGGCTTAGTCCTAAGACTGATTACATGAGATACTTTACATTACATCCTACACCTGACCATACTTTGAAGGCCAGCTGGACACTAATCTAGACAACAAGACCAATGTAAAGTCAAAATGCAAATTTGCCTTTTGACATGTGACTATGAAATGCCATAGCTCACATCCTATTGTATTACAATAAAAATAAAAATACTAAAGTAGGAAGTTGCAGATAAAACACCATATTGTATAGTTGACAAAAGTAAAAAGATAATCACCAACTTGTATAAGTTGGTGAGTCTTCAGAGCTGGCAGCGAAAAGGTTTTCTTCTTTTGTCAAAAGTGTGTTAGTAGACACATGTCTTCTTAGTCTTCAAAAGAGTTCAGTCTTTAGGCTTTGTTAGACTTTGTCTTCAAGATTCAAAAGACTTCATTTTTAGCTTTGGAAGATTTCTATCTTTGGCTTCGGAAGATTTGACACTTAGTTATTTTCTTTGTTCCTTATCAAATCTTTCGAAGTACTTTGTTGTACTTCAGTGCATACTGAGAAATCTTTGGTTAGTATCAGCCTCTAAGATAAAATTTTTATCTTACAGTGGCATTTTTACGTAAAAATGTATCTTTTAACGAGTTCTATGATGATGTTTGATGCAAGATATGTTCTAGTTATGAACTCGAGCTATTTAAGGACTAGATCTATGGGTTAGGGTCATGCACAATTCCTTATGTTGTAAAATGCCTACGTTTGAAATTGGACAAAAGTTGTACTCAGCCGCATTAGTTCACTATTCCTTGCATTTGTTTAACTAGGCCTCATTTTGACTAAGTGTTGGTCATCCGCATTAGTTAACTATTACCTGCATTAGTTTACTATTAACCGCATTAGTTGACTATTACCCACATTAGTTCACTATTACCCACATTAGTTCACTATTACCCATATTAGTTTACTATTACTGCATTAGTTTACTATTACACACATTGGTTTATTATTGACACTTAGGTCATTTCATCAGGGTTAATGCTTTAATTCTGTTATGACGGTTATTATATGAATAATATTTAATGTTCCATGGTATGTGATGATAATGATGAGGGATACCATATAAGTACTACCTATAATTAAAGAGGAACATTAACGAATAGAAATAATGACACTGGAACATAATGAATGTTACCGGGCCCTAATGAAGATGAAAATCCTTACAAGCACTACTGATGGATTATATGGGTCAAATGAGATGTTAGACCCTTGTTCATGAGCAGGCTATAAGCCTTGCAGTATGGGTTAACTATCAGGTATTAGCTATCACTCTATATGAGGTCTTGAAAGAAGGTGGCATTTGTTGCCAACCTGATATTTTAGGCTCTTGCTTTATGCAAGCGTAGTTATGAAAGAGGAAGATAATGAAAAGAAGAAAGATAATGACCATGATAAATGATGTTACGAAAGTTAATGAGATTAGTATGTATGATGGATGTGTGTTCATTAAAAGAAGTTTCCAAAAGTATATTTTCTATATTATTATAAAATTAGAACTCACTCAATAACGCTTAGTTTATATGCTTATTGGTTAACAGGTAATGATGTTTGTTGAGGATGTCACGGATGATGAAGCTACTTGGCAATGGACATCTGGCGTCCACACATTTAACTTATGTTTTAATTCGTAAAGAACAATATGTAATTTGACAATATGTTGATGAATGTGATGAACGACTTAAAGTATTCTGCCATAATGTTTTCATATACTAACATATTATAGTATGGTTTATGCTATGATTGACCAACTGTGAGGCTTCTCAGGAACGGGGCCTTTCTCGTTGGTATTAAAGCCAAAGTTTTAAGAGAATTGGGTAATTTATTTTCAAAACCTAATCTTATAGGATCGAATGAAGGGATGCCAACCTAAGTAGCTACATGCTTTCAGGTAAAAGTTTTCATAAAAACTAGCATTATGTGCATGCGCCACTTGAATTTATGTGATTAGTAGGTTTTAATACTGATGTGTGTCACGATAGAGAGTGCTTAGGACATGGGGGTAAGTTAAGTAGGTAATCACACTTGGCCACTATAATTAAGGACTTACTATACTTGTCATGCTCTAAGCAATTACCTTGAATGACCTTATTGGTGTTTAAATCTTAAATGAGATAGAAACTATGGCCGGTATGAAATCAAGAAAGGCAACTCGAGGAGGTGCTTGTAGCGAGCTTAATGCTAGACCAAGTGTCACCCGGAGCAAAGCTAAGGCTCCACAGACTATTCATGAGGAGTCAGATCTCCATAGTCACCTAGAGGAAAAGGGATCAGCTACCCTCAAATTTACTATGAAGAAGGCCATTGCTGATGAGGTCTACAACGTTACGCAGAATGTCTTACCTTTAGTGGTGACTGAGGTGATTAAATTCGGTAAGGATGGAGAGAAGGCTAAGAAAAAGGGGAAGAAAGACGAGAAGAAGTTGGTAAAATCTACTGAGAGGGCTGAAGAATCTGAGGAGGAACCACAAAACCCTATGGTGGTAGTTCAAGATGATGATAGTAAAGATGATTCAGAGAAGGAGACTACTAAGGGATGTAATTATAGGGCATTTCAGAGGTGCAAGCCCCTGAACTTTAATGGTACCGGCAATGCTACTATCGCTCACCATTGGGCCAGAGAAATGGAAGTTGTTATGGATATTAGTTAATGTCGGGAGGATCAGAAGTTAAAGTTTGCTACTCATTCATTTTGACTTAGCGTTGTGCTGGTGAGACAACATTGTCCAAGCCGAGGGAAGACGAGAAATAGCAAAAATAAAGTGGTCTAAGTTGAAGGAGTTGGTTCTGGAGGAGCCCATATCAGGATTTGGACAAGATTAAGAAGGAGTTCTTGTATTTGGAGGCCAGGAACAAGACTCATTAAGGGTACACCTCCAAATTTAATGAACTGGCTAGGCTTGTGCCAGATATGATGACTCCTATATCCAAGAAGATCAAATGGTACATGCAGGGTTTACCGGTGGACATAAGGAGAAACATGATTGCTGCCAGACTGAGTACGTTCAGTTCTGCTGTTGACTAGCAGGGAGGTTATACGACGAGAGAGAACCGGTGCCAATCCAGAAGAAGGTTGAGAAGTGGAACTGGAACAGGAATAGGAATGGGAAGAGGTTTAGGAATGACAACTCCAGGATTGGGGAAAAGAGAATAAGGGTTGATGGTGGTCGTGTGGACCATGAAAGATGATGGAGGTGAGTGTGTGCAAGAGGTATGGTAATGGTCATCAAAGGGAGTGTAGATGGGGATTAAATATATGTTTCAAGTTTGGAAAAAAGGGTCACCGTGTTAGTTACTGCTGGGCGATTAGGTGCTATCAGTGTGGCAGATTGGGTCATTATGGCCTGACTGTAAGAAGGGCAAGGTTGAGAGTTCTAAATCTAATCAAACAGGGGAGAAAGGAAAGGATGATCATACTAAGGCAAAGGCAAGGCATTCAACATGACCAAGGAAGAGGCTAGAGTGGAGCCTGAAGTGGTTTCAGGTATGTTATTAGTGAACTATTTATATGCTTTCATGCTCTTTGATTTTGGTGCTAGTAGGAGTTTTGTATCTGCTACTTTTTTGTTGCAGGACCGTGTGAAGGGTGGTCAATACAATCAGTCCCACAATGAGGAGAGTTTTAGAACACTTAACAAATCAAATAAGGAACTGGGTTTGTTTAAGATGATACTAAGAACAGAAGTAAGTAATGAGATAAAAACTAAGAACACAAACAGAGAAGTATGGTTTTCAAGGATGTTGTATATTGCTCTTAAGTTCTATTACAAGTGTTACAAAGCATAAAAGAATTACAAGGACCTGAGATACTTTATACTACATCCTACAACCGTCAATACTTAGAAAGACAGTTGGAAATACTAATCTAGACAACAAGATCAATATAGAGTCAAAAGGCAGTTTGTCTTTTGACTAGTGACTATGACATGCCATAGCTCACATCCTATCTAATATAAAAAGGTTTAATGGTACAAAGTAAGAAGTTACAGAACAAAGACCTTAATCTACAATTTAAAAAAGCATGGACTTTTCACCAACTTGTATAAGTTGGTGAGTCTTCAGAGTTGCAGCGGAAAGTATGTCAGCTTTATGAAAAAGTAGATCAGAGAAAGCATGTCTTCTCTATCTTCAGAAGAACTCAGTCTTCACAGCAAATTGGCTTCGAAAGACTTTGTCTCTGAAGCTTCAGAAGACTTTATCTTTTGCTTTGGAAGATTTGAACTTTGGCTTTGGAAGATTTTACACTTAGAATATTTTTCTATGGAGAGTGTAGAACTTCCGAAGCAACTTTTACCTTGTACATTTAGTGCATGCATGCAGGAAGATCCTTGGTTGTTTTGCCTTTTTTGGTTTCATCACCCTTATAATCTTCTAATATAACCTTACAAACTCCCCCAGGCTGATGCTACCAAAACAGAGAAGTTATTCAGATGTTGACAGTCCTTATTAGGATCAAGACCATACCTTTCCTCATCATCTGGTCAGGATCCCTCACACTCTCATAATATCTTCTCATGTCATGGAGATCATGTAGAGGAAGATCAAGCATGTGATGCCAGAAGTAGACAACTTGACCTCCTTGATCTCTGATGACATGCCATCTGTCTGGATTAGCAGCAAAAGTCCAGGATAAGATGGGTCTTCTAGTTGCAAGAGGCTCTACTTGAATAGAAGTTGGTTGAGCAGCCTCTTCATGCACTACCTTAGGATGCTTTGACTCATCCTGAGGTGTAAAGGTGGATGCCTTGGTCTTCTTCTTCTTGGAAACACTTTTCCTGGCCATCATTTTCCTCCTCTTGGAAGTCTTTAATTGAGAGGACTGGTCTTCAGCACCAGGTTGTTCTATTGCATCTCTCTCAGTTGGGTTCTCTTATCTCACAGATTCAGAAGGAGAGAGAAGAGGACCCTACTGTGGATCAGAATATGAAGTTGGCTGAGATGCAGCTCTAGGTTCAGGTTGTGTTGTCTTAAGGGGTTCAACCTTTACCTCAACTTTAGGTTGAGCTGGACTTGGTGGAGAATGAAATTCAACAAGCTCTCCTTTCTTAATCTTCTGCTTGATCACTCTGATATGCTCATCCATAATGGATAGAGACATAGGACCAAGCCTCCTTTTGGAGAATCCATACAGCTTCAAGAATCTCATCATCCTTTGTCTGTCAGTAAACTTCTTTTGGCTTTTGTGGATGATGGCTCTTGACTTTGCAGCTTCTTCCCTTAGTTTTCTCTTATCAGCGTTTCTTTCTTTGGTAGCTTGTTCCTCCAGCTGCTTGAGATATTCAAATTCAATATACTCAAATGATAAGGAAAGAAGTACAAATGCCTGATAGAGTCTTGTGTCACTCCGGTAGTTGATCATGTTCATTCTTTCAGCTTTCTTGTCGACCTGAGGTTTTGCAGTTGCCACAGCCTCTTTCTCAGGACTTTCTTGAACTGGGGAGAGGATAGGAGCATGTTTGTAGAGCCTTTTCAGTCTCCTTTCTTCTTTGATCTTGAGGAGCAATGTTGCATCCTCTGCCTCCTTCCTCTCCTTTGACAATTCATTGTCAGCCAGTTCATTCAACTCATCTAAGGGGAGAGATATGAGTTCATCAATGTTATAGTTCCTGGTCCCTAGAAAGTTTAGCTTGGCTGCCCTCAACTCATCATCTTGAGTGTTTGTCCGGGGGGCAGCCCTGATGGTAGCTTCCATGAAGCCTGGAGACCCTCTTGAACTCTCTCCCCTTAGCTTCCTCTTCCTCTACCTCTTCTCCTCCTCGATCTCCTCAGAGGTCATCTTCCTCTTCCCTTTGTGACAGGTTCAAATGGATCGATCTGTGATGATATTGTAATGCAATAATCAATTCAAACACTAAGAAATCAAAACATAGGCAATTACTTCAAAAATTCATAGATCTTATTGATAGCAAACGCTATGGATACAAAGTGTATGGGTGAATTACAGTGATTCACTTACCCTCTTTTTCTTTCATTTTTTACACAATACATAAAGTATCCTATTTATACTATCAAAAGAAACAAGGAACATATATTTACAAAACAAGTTCGTATACTATGACAAAAAGTAAAAGGCAAATGTTAATCTTCTAAGGGCTCTAACGATACTCCCCCTAAGATTAGCATTGTCTTCAGTCCAACATGAAGTCTTCTGGTTCATTTTTGATCTTGAACATTGGCTTCTCTTTGCAGAGTTCCAACTCTCGCAAATCTTTCTTGATCGCAGACTTGAACTTCTTGGCAAGGATGGCTTGCTCAGGCTTTGACTCATTGGTTTTGATCTCAATATTGTCCATTGCTTCCAGAGTTTCTTTTGACAAACCTACGATGTCAATGTTAGCATAGAACTCATAAGGTTTTGGATGATTTTGAGAGTGAACTTCCAACACTCCTTTACTAGATATTCTTATAAAGTCAATATACCTTATGTCCTTCATCATGATATTTGCAAATGCTAGAGCTTTCTGTAATGAAATTCACTCCATAGTAGCATTCATTACCTTAATGATCGTCATGAAATATTTTCTATCATTATTAGCAGCTTCCGGCTCAAACTTCTGGTTGGACAAGAAAAAGATATAACTTGGATGGAGAAGCTTAAGCTCAAAAACTCCAAATAAGGATTTCATATCCTGATCCCAATCGTCCAAATTACGAACTAACTTCAATTGAAATGAGTCTGCGTGATAAAACCACCTCAAAATCGGCTTAGAGGTTTGTGTACCATCTTTCACTTTTGAGCCTAGGTTAGTGACTTTCTCAAAATACTGGTCACAATACTCATTCAGGAAATGTTCTTCTTCCTCTGAATTAGCAGCTACTTTCCTTTTGCTCTTTAATGACTTGAAATATTCTTTATCTTCTTGATCACATCGAGTTTTAAGATAAGTATTCATCCTGGTAATGCCACGATTGAGAAGTTTGACAAAGTTTTCACCTTGAGTTTCCTTGGAATCAACTCCTTTAAATCTTGTACTGGCAATGCAATGATGCTCATGTAAAAGTGATAAACATCTCACAATGCATTTACACATTTAATCAGAAAAGCATCAAAGATCTCATCGTATTTCCAGGTGATTATCTTAACCTCCTTTGTATTATCAGGCCCAATCATTGCATTAAGCAACTCAGATATAAATTGGCCTTTCTGCAATATATTTCTGACTAAGTCACCTGCAGTCTTGCTTTGTTCCACAGTTGTTTTTGTTCAACCGAGACTTTATACGCTTGCTTCTCAGTCTCAAGGAACATATCAATCAGTTCTTTTCTTTTCTCATGACCCCTTTTTACCAACTCCATTGCCTTTATCTCTTGAGGCTTTAAAATTTGAGTTCATTTGGTAATCTCCAGATACTGTGGGTTTTCCATGTCTAACACAATCATCTTATTATTTTGGTTCTCTGTCTCTTGAAAAGCTCTAACCAAATTTCTTAGAGAATCAGATTGCAGCCTGTTCAATCTCTTCCTTGGATAGTTTATTGATTGTAACCACAATCTAAGCTCAATAGTAGTCATATTCTCAGGATCTAGATGATGAAGCTCTGATGTTGGAAGATCTTCAGTATTGATACTTTCTTGCATCGGAACCCATTCTCCATGTTCAACAACTATTTCATTCGAATCAACTGTAGCTGTTGTCTCTGCTATCATACGCTTTTCATACTCCTCATTGATTTGAGAAACTGTGAGACCATCTAAGAATACATGATTGTAATTCTTCTGGACCAGATAGTTTTATCTGTCCTTAATATCTATAGGGATGTCTTCACAAACAACTTCAACTGGAGAACCTGTAGCTTCAATGATGTCTTCTTCCTCCAATATCTCATAGTACCAAGCATCTAAGAACTCTGGATCTAAATAATCCAATGCTCCAGTTTGCTCTTGAACATCTACTTCTGCACTTTCCTGTATAGAAAGATTATCTGCATTCACTGTATAAGAAAAACAAATTAGATTCAAGCATATAAGAAACTAAACAACACCAATAATCGGAAGATTTGGACTTTGGCTTCAAAAGATTTTACACTTAGAGTATTTTTCTGTGGAGAGTGTAAAACTTTCGAAGCAATTTCTACCTTGTACGTTCAGTGCATGCATGCAGGAAGACCCTTGGTTGTTTTGGCTTCTTTGGTTGCATCAACCTTATAATCTTCTAATATTACCTTACATTTGTTGTTTGATGCATGGTAAGACTAGAAAGATAGATGTGTCCTTCTATGTTAAGATTGCAATAGGTAAATCTACCAAAGTAATTGATATGATTGAAGATTGTCTTAGAGAATTAAAGGGTCATAGGTTTCCTACTAGATTGTATATTATGGCCCTAGGAGGTTTTGAAGTAGTGTTAGGATAGGATTGGTTAGCAACCTACAAAGTGAATATCGTATGCCGGAAGAAGATGATTCGTTTGATTGCGCCCGACGGTGATCTGGTTACGGTTTATGGAGACCAGAAACACGTCATTCCATGAGTGATATCTATGATAACGAAAGAAAAGTTTATCAGACGAGGGTGTGGTGCTTACCTGGCCTACATAAAGGATGTTGATGCGATGGTGCTTCAACTATCGAAGGTACTAGTGGTATGTGACTTTCCTGATGTGTTCCCCAAGGATCTGTCGGGAGTATCACCTGATAGAGAAACAAGTTTCAAATTGACTTAGTACATGGAGCTCAACCCGTCGACAAAGCACCGTATCGCTTAGCCCCCTTGGAACTGAAAGAATTAATGACACAGTTGCAAGACCTTTTGGATAAGGGTTTTGTCCGACCAAGCATCTCTCTATGGGGTGCTTCGGTATTATTCACTAAGAAGAAAGATGGCAGTATGAGGATGTGAATCAATTATCACTAGTTCAATAAGTCAACAATGAAGAACTAGTACGCATTGCCTCAAATTGATGATCTTTTTGATCAACTCCAAGGCCTGAGTTGGTTTTCTAGAATTAATCTCAGATCAGGGTACCATCAGTTGGAGGTGAAGGAGCTGGATATTCCGAAGACGGCATTGCTCACATGTTATGGACACTACGAGTTTCTCGCGATGTCATTTGGGTACTAATGCTCCTGTGGCATTTATGGATCTGATGAACCGTGTGTGCCGACCTATGCTTGACAAGTCAGTGATCGTGTTCATAGACGACATCTTAATCTACTTAAGGAGCGAGAAGGGTCATGCCAATCACATCAAGGAAGTGTTAGAAACCTTGAGAAGAGAGAAGTTGTATGCAAAGTTTTCAAAATGTGCATTCTGGTTGTGCGAGGTATAATTTCTTGGCCACGTCATCAATCAGGTAGGGATTATGGTGGACCCTGCTAAGGTCGAGGTGGTAATAAAATGGACTTCTCTGAAGACGCCATCCGAGATCTGCAATTTCTCTGGTTTGGCGGGTTACTATCGAAGGTTTATTCAAAACTTTGCTAAGATAGCTTTTCGTTAACCAAATTCTCGAAAGGAAGTGAAGTTCGAGTGGAGTATGGATCAGGGGAATGTATTTTGGAACCTAAAGACGAGGCTAACTTAAGCTCCTGTCTTGTAGGTATATATATATATATATATATATATATATATATATATATATATGTAGGTATATATATATATTGTATATATATACATACATATATATGTATGTATATACCTACATATATATAAATATATATATATATATATATATATATATATCATATATATATATACCTATATATATATACATATATATGTATATCATACATATATATACCTATATATATACATATATATGTATATATACATATATCTACATATATATATTGTATATATATACATACATATATATGTATGTATATACCTACATATATATATATATATATATATATATATATATATATATATATATATATATATATATATATATATATAGTATGTCGTATTATATATGTATGTATATATATATGTATGTATATAGAGTTTATTTTGTACCTAGAAATAAACACAATAACTGAACTGTGTATCCAAATAATAACAATAACTTTAAATAGCAATTAAATAGTCTTTTGTTTGACGTCGGTGTTACATTGGTGAAAGAATCCACTGTAGTTTAAATGGTCTTCTGTTTTGACATAACGATTCGGTACATGTTCAAATCACCTCCTTTATCTACTTTAATCTAACTATAGAACATAAAAAAAAACTTTTTGTTATATATCTAAGGCTATACTAATAGTGCTAGAAAAAGTTACAGTACAAGAACTAATCAGTTTGTTCTTCCCATTCTTCTACTATAACACCTGGAATAACTAAATTATGTTACATTACAACATAAAAAGCACCTCAAATACTCACCAATACATAACACACCAAATATGAAACAAATTTTATGTTTAAAACTCACACTGATACTTTATCCAACATGTGGCGTACATCTAAATTACATCATACAAAAAATAACAACCTTAAAACATCTTTTATATAGAGAAGTATAACTTTTAAAATTCTTTCAATTCAACCTAAACATTAAGTTTTTACAAATGTATGTTTCATGAAAACTGATTTGTTCACTCATATTACCCATCAACATGAACCACTATAAGCTAACTTAAAACATACTTTTAGGGGGCTCTTTATGATTACGACTTCCAGATTTAAAGGTTTTTGGAGGTTCTTAGGTGTTCATGGAAGAAGGTGGAGTACGGTGTAGAAGAAGGTGAAGGTGACCGGCGACGACTGGTGAAGGTGAGCAGCGGAGGGAAGCTTTGTTGCTACATTGTCACTTTTGATGCCTTGAAATCTGAAACGAAGTGCATAATGTTTTGGTGTAACAATAGATGGTGAAAAAGATGAATTGATCTACAAGAACCTTGCATTGATCATGATATTTAAAAAGGAAAGAAAGAACATGCAGATCTTGATAAGAGAAAAATAGAAAGAGAGAGATTTTGATTTTATGGTTAAGTGTTTAAAGAAGAATTAAAGGTTAAAAATGATGGTTGCATGTCTATACATTATAGGGTGTCAAGATTACCATCTTACCTTCTAGTACTAATGTAACAATTACTTTAAATCAATAAGTTGTTTTTAATGACAGCCATTAGATCATGTTAGAAATTCAAACTCAATATGATTGAGCTAATTAGTTAACACAAGAAAGGTGGGGTTAACAAAATATGCACATCCATATATATTGCAGGATCGGTTTTTGACTCTAACACAGAACTCACTAAGTCTCAATTGATCAATGAAACACAGAATCTCAAACTAAAGTTGATAATAATATACGAAGTTAGTGAACAAGGGAATGATTTTCAAGATACTTGTATATATTACTTCTCAACTCAGTATTACAAGACTCTTAAGCTCATGCTACATAAGTTACAATGAGAAACTATATATACTACTATCTACAGCGGTTTTACTTGGAAAACCAGCAGGAATCTACTACTAGACAAATACTACATTGCTAGAAGTAAAGTATCTAAGATAAAATAATATCGTAGATAAGATAGTCATGACAGGTCCATGACTTACCTTTTGGCACCACCTAAGAATGGTATCTGTACTAAGTTGAAAAGGTGAACAATGGATTAAAGTATGGTCAACTATATGGGTTAGGAATAGCACCATGCAGTGTATCAGAGTCTGTCAGACAGACCATACTTTTGTCCACTGTTTCATAGTTGATTCTTCCAAAGCTAAATGGCTTCGGAAGAATAAGTTCTTCCGAGGCCATTTATACTTCGAAAGAAACAACTTCTTCCGAATCTTCTACAGGACTTTATGACTTTATTCTTCGGAAGACTTTATCTTGGACCTTCTAAGTGTGAATACTTTGGAAGGAGAGCTGCTTGGACTTCGAAAGACTTTTTTCTATCCTTCGAAAGTTCTTCATATACTTCGGAAGGAAAACTAGTCTCAGAAGACTTAGTTTTTCCTCCGGAAGCTCTTCGGACATAATGCTTCGGAAGATCTTTGACATAGCTACGGAAGAGTAGTTTTGTCTTCGGAAGACTTCTTCAACTTGTACACAAAATTGTTCTAAATGTTGTTTTGGTTGCACCAGCATCATATGATCCAACAAACTCCCCTTAGGCTGATGCTATCAAAACTTCACTTCCTCTTGCTCTTCAAGGCCTTCAACACCAGGGAAAGTAGATATCTATCTGTCTCTTTGTTTTTTCCTGAAGCGGTGGTGAGGAGTTTGTACAGGTTATTTGTAGATAATAAATCCAGTCGATTGCTCTGATGACATGTACTCTTGCTGCATCCCTCTGAAGATAGTTAGTTGATGGGAAAGGTAGTTATATTCCCATCTAACTATAGGATCTGAACTGGAGCCCTCAACCATCTGTAGAAAGGTCTTCCCTTTTATGATTGTGCCTTCTTCAGCATCCTGTGCTCTACTTTTCAACTCTTCTTCAATCTTGGCCTTCTTTAAGAGCTCGGCTAGATGAAGGTTGCTTAAATGATTTCTAATGTGAGTAGCTATCTCAGAGTTGGAGGGATTGGAGAATGGCTTCTCTGCTAACTCAGCAATGTCAAATCTGCTGGAATGTAGTAGAGATGAAGTGTCAGCCCTGGTAGCTTCACCATTCTCCCTTTCCGTAGCAAAGCTCTGGGAATCTTCATCGAACCTCCACTGAACAATTTGCTTTCTAGGATAGAGGGGTTTTGTTGGTAGTTTGTCCCTTTTCCTAGTGTCCAGCAGAGTCACTAGCATTCTTCTTAACTTTTTCTCTACTTCATTGAGAGTATCTGAATTTATTGCAAGAAGTTAAAGAACTTGGTCTAGTGTTTCTCCAGGAAGATCAAGGAATGCATCTCTTGTGAGGGAACTGGAAGAGCCATCAATGAAAGTTAGCTGGATGGACTCTTCCTGATAAGATATGTCGCTCAGTGTTGTGCAATTTGTGATCTTCTTCTTTATCTCCTTGAATTCTTCCAAGGTTAGGGGTTTTGATGGATCAGAGGATGGTTTGGTTTTGAGTGGGTTCTTGGTTGTGTTTTGGGTCGTAGGATAGGTGATGGTGGTGGTTGGTGGGACGCAGTGGGTGATGGTATAGGTAAGGTTGATGGAGAAGGTTCAGGGGTGAATGGTTCTGTTTTGATGGGGAAGGGAGACGGTGTAGGTTGTGTTTTGGGTAGTGGTTTGGGTGTTGGTTTGGGTGCTATAAGGCCCCGTTCCCGGAGACCTCACAGTTGGACAATCATAGCATTATTATATTAAACAATACGTATTTTATAAAATATTACAGCAGAATTTAATTAACAAAAGGCATTCATGCATGTAATTAATGTTGCAAAATAATACATCAGAGTAATTTAGAGTTACGAAATAATCAATTAGTTGTATTATAATACAAAAAAATCCATTAAGCATGAACGGACGCCAGTTTTGCCCCGACGAGTAGGCTCCCCGAGTGCCATTCTCAGCAAAATTACCTACCAACTGAAAATGCATAAAAGTCAGCGTTGCTGAGTGAGCTCTAGTTTTAGAAACATTAAAATACCTTGTAAGATTTATGTATAAAAATACCAATTAAAATAATGCACATTTCTTTCGTACGCGATCACACATCATACGTACAGTTAGACAACATTCATTATCTTCTTTTACCATTTCCATCACCAATCATTTCGAACTTTCATTTTTATCTTTCACTTTATTCCAGACCAATGTGCTATGCCCCCAAATAATGCGCATGAAACTGGTACTGGGCCGAGGTCTATAAATAGACCCCTACCTGGGTGCACGAAGCTGACTCCATTACCAGGGCAGCAACAAAGGTCCCCTCAATCTCAATGATTGACTCGTGTGCATCCCTCAGGTTAGCTAAACCGCACACAGTTAAGCTAACAACCTAATGGTTATGAACCTCCAGTGAATTTGCTTGCAAGACTTTCTTTCGTTCTTTATGTTCCACTTTTCATTATCATTAATTTTTCCATTTTCTTTAATGATAATACTTTACGTATACGGATAAAATCACACCACGTAAAGTCACATAATAATATAATAATAAGGACAACAAGAACAACCCAAAATATGAATAAAATAATCAAATAGCAGCATCAAGTCAAACCAGGGTCAAACCCTAAAATTCTGATGTTCCCGAAATTCCCGAAAATTTCTAAGTGTTTAGGCGCATGGACACTATGCAGGCACATGAGCCCTGCTAAGGCGTATTAACACTATACGGGGCGCATGAATCTTACACTTAGGCATTTCAGCTTACGCTTCTGGGCGCATGAACTGTTTAGGCGCATGTCCAACACTTAGGCGCCTGAACAAAAGGGCTGGGCGCACGAGGTACTGTTTGGGCGCATGAGTCTATACTTAGTATTTTCAGGCAAAATCTTGGGCGCATGGGCACTATTGGGGTGCATGACCCCTTCTTAAAAGTTTTTCTAAGGCAAATTCCAGGCGCATGGGCCCTGTTTGGGCGCATGGCCTGTACTTAGGCATTTCTAAGTCAAAATCTCAGGCGCATGGGCCCAGTTGGGCGCATGACCACCTGTTGTGCATTTTTCAGAATCAAAACCATCCCAGACCTGCATTTGCACCTGTTCTAAGCATAAACATAACATTCTAAGCAGCCACAACACATAAACAAGCATAGAACATAAGCACATACATACATAAACATACGGGTAGCATAAAACAGTTGTAAAATCCTTTTTAACATGCATATTCAGCCTAAAACTTGTTTAAAACACATATAAAACGGGGTCTAGAACTCACCTATTGCAGTAAACAAGCAAAACTCCTCCAAACTTGCTTGCATAAGAGTTCAAGCACCTAAAACAAGCCAAAACAAACACCCAAACACAAAGATCACTTAAATATCGGTTTTAAGGATGAAAACCCCATAAAAACCGAACCAATTAACACGAAAACACTTACCTACGAAGATTTTCAGTTCCATTCTTCTTCTTCAAACCAAGAGAACAAAGTTTCAGTCTTATTTTCTTCTTCTCGATCGAACAAAAACAGGTAATGGTTAAGCATGGGCGGCAATACCTTCTTTATATTAAAATATTGACTTTTGTGTACTTTTGCACAAAAGCCCCCTCCACTTTGCTCTTTTCTGTTTTCTTCAAGATACTTTTCTCTTCTTTGATGCGATATGGAAATTTCGGGTGTTACAGGTGCCATCCTCTGAACACTAGGAGTTTGAGCAACCTCCTGCCTTCTTCCTAAGCGAATGTCAGCTTTGATGTCGCTGATATGTCATTGTAGGGACTTGACCGACATGGGACCCACTTGCCTTCCGGAGAAGCCATGAGCTCGGAGAAAGGATTTCATCCAATCCTTGTCTCCCTCCTTTTTGGTAGCCGCAAGTTCTCCCTCTACCTCTTTCTTTCTCTTTTCCCTCAACTTCTCCTAGCAGCCTTCTCTTCTCCTTGTTGATTAGATCTCGTTCTTTGTGAAAAAGAAACAATCATGTCATTTTGGTGAGGTTCCAGCTCCTTTGAGAATAGCCTCTATTGTAGAAAAAGGCTATTCTCTCCATCCTCTCCTTTCCATGGCTTCTTCCTTCTTCTTCCTTCTTTCCTCCTCTTTGGAAACCTTGCTGCTTCTTCCTTTTCTTTATTCAGTAAGGTTGCCTTTTCCTAGTTTCACAAGCTCATTAGTTGGGAGTAGAAGAGTTTCTTCATTGGCTACTCCCAGGCTGATGAGCTTGTCAATGATTTCCACCCTCCTTTTATTGTTGAGACTTGCTTGGGCGGCTGTTGCTGCTTTGCTACTTGCAGCCAACAACTTTCCAGTATCAAGTCTACCTTTCTTCTTTAGCTTCTCCAATCTTTCCTCTTCTAGTAGCTCCTCAGCTATAAGCCTTCTCTTCCCCTTAGGATCAGAGGAAGATTCAGCCTTTAGGAACTTAGGTTCAGAAGATTCAGGTTGGAGTGATGGTGTTTGAGGTGGTGGTTCTTGTAAGAGAGGGGTTGTAAGGAAGTCCTCACTGTTAATCTCAAAGGCTAGTTCAAGGATTGCCTCTGTGATGAACAGATCACTGGATAATGAAGACAGTCCAATTATTCCTTCGACAGCTTGGATTTCTGCCTCGGAAGTTACTGGAACTGCATCACCTGTCCCATCCAAATCAGTTGCTGGGCCATCAGTCTGTACATCCCCTTCAAAGTTAATCTTGGGTTTAGTAGAGACCTTAGGTTGACCAACTTACTCTTTAGAGGTAGGTGGTGCATTCAGTCTTTGAAGCTCTTCAGCTCCAAAGTAGGCAATAGCTAGATCAGGGGAGGGCTGTTCAATGGAGGAGCTCAACAGAAATTTGGTTAGAAACCTATTGAGATCTATGAGCATCCTTTGGTCCACTTGAAAGGTAATGGGAGCTGGTTGAGGGAAGACTGTTGTAGGGTGATGTTGTTGGGGTGAAAGATAGATAAGGCACCAGGAGAGGTTGTTGCTATGGGGTAAGTGGGTTCCTCATGATGTTGTTTCTGTACATTCTCCCCCTTTCTGGTAGCATCATCTTGAGAAGTAATTGAGCTGGAGGAAGAACTTAAAGAAACCTGAATAGGTACGCGCCTGACAAACTTCTCAATCTGTGTCTCAGCTAGTTTAGCCTTGAGATATTCAATCGCAAGTTGCTGAGTGGCAGACCTGTCCTATAAAGTCTTAACCTTTGATTCAAGGTTTGAGACTTTAGAAATAGGGTCTTCTATAATGAGTTGCAGTCTACCCTCATCTTCTTTTGAACAATCATAGGGAGATGAGATAACATGCCAGGCATGTTCATCATCACCACCAGTTAAAGTTTCTTGGTGCCCTGGATACCCTTCCCTACTGATGTCCTTTTCAGAAACATCAATTGGCAAGGTTGTCGTAGACTCAGTCTCACTGATGTCATCATTTCCTTAAGAGGCCAGTAAGACACACTCAGTAGTGGTGGCTGAGCCTACATGTGTCACCTCCACACCAGTTGGACTCACGTTAGTTTGGCTGATCTGATGTTGGCAGAGGTTCCATGGGGCTCAGTTGATCTTGAGAGAGGTATTGTAGATCAACATCATGGCCCTGACGAAACATAATATCCTCATCAGATTGGATTAAAAGGTCAGTGAAGGATAGATAGGTTAATTCTAATGACCCGAGACCTGGTCAGCTCCTAATGGCTCTTCTGCGATAGCAGATGTGCCAATGATGTGGCTGTCCCTTTTTGGTTGCTCAGGGGAGTGTTGGGACTCACCTAGATAGCTAATGGCTTGGGTTTTGGGCTCATCAGGTTGAGATTGAGGAGACTCAACACTGATATTGAGGTCGATGGTGGAGGAAAGTGTGACCTCTGGTTGAGTGGAGCCTTGAGTTCCACTCGAGCCTTTTGGTGTGAATAGTAGGGACCTGATCAATCAGAGTAGATTGATCAGGGGCTTGCTTGGAGCGTTTGGTGTATGTAAATTTAATTGGGGGGGAAGAAGTAGTTGGCATTTGAGTGGGGAGGTTTGGTGTGGGTTCATCGCTTGCTGGGCTTGCAGGGATGTCACCAGGAGCAGTTGGCTCAAGCATTCCTGGGAGAAGATCAGTGAATCTTCCCGTGAAATTGGTGGACACCTTCTTCAAGGTCATGAAGATGCTCGGCCTCATGTGTGGGACCATGAGGTGTCTTCACATTGTAGCCTACTCTGGTCTAGCTCACGGTTTATGATATGCTGAATGAACCGGGGATACATGAAAAATGAATCCCGGGTAAGATTTGCTTGCAAATTGTTCAGCACAAATCTTGAATAGTTGAAGCGGAGGCCTTTTACCATTCCATGGAGTAGGCATCCCAGATCATTCGGGATTTGATCCCAACCCTTGATTTGTTAGATAGGTAGTGTAGAATGATGTGTAACAAGAATTTCCAGTTGTAAGAGAAATTAAACTTGTAGACAGTGGACTTGTGCACATCACCACCATATCCCATCTGAGTATATGTGTTTGATAGCTCAGATTTGGGGAATTCAGTCGGGGTGCCTTCGTCATGAAGCTCCAGATGCTCCCTGATGGTAGATTCAGAAATGATGATCTCTTGTCTAATTATTCTCGACCTGATGACCTGCTCATCGTTCAAAGTTTCACAACGACCGTTTGCCCAAAATTTGGTCATTTGATTAGAGTATATGGTAGGGTTTACGGTGAGGGCGGTAAAGTATGTGGAGTGAAACAGAAAATTGATGATGGGGGCAAAGTCAGCATCCTTAGAAGAGTCAAGGATGGCGACTTGGTTATGTTGAGGAATGAGAGCCATTGTAAGAAAGTATGGTTGGATTGAAGGAATTTTGAGAGTGAGTGAAGATGATAATAGGAGTATTAGGTTTCAATGGTGGTAAAAAGGGTAAAGAAAGAGAGTCAAAAGTTTTAAATAGGGGGTAAAAGACTATGCCGATAAGGTGAAAAGACAGTTTGGGAGTGTACTTGAGTACGGCGGCAAGGTAGATAATTTAAAATATTCCGAAAAGATTTTAATCTTTACACAGTGGGGCCCAAAGGTTTCCGTTACACAGTAAAAGTTTTCTTCTGAAGAAAAAGTTGCTTCCGAGAGAAAAGACTTTTTCCGAGAGTAAGTTAATAGCCTTCGAAAGTAAATTTGATCTATGATCAAATTTGCTTCTGAGGGTAAAATTCTTCGGAAGAGAATACTAAAGTAAAGGAATTTACCTTCGGAATACATAAAGATCTTTTCCGAGAGTAAATTTCTTTTCAGAAAAATTTCCACTTAGAAGAAAAACATTAATAACAGGGCTTAGATTGTAATTAGACAACATAAAGAAGAGACATTTTAAAAGGTTTTCAAAAAGAAAAATAAACTAGCCAAGGTTAATCATCCTAATAGCTATGATTAAGTATTTAAATCTTTGTTCATCAAAGGCTTTGGTGAACAAGTCAGCATATTGTTCATTTGAATTAACTTTTACTAGTTTAATGACGTGTTTCTCATGAATATCTCGAATGAAATGATACCTGATGTCAATGTGCTTTGTATTGGAGTGCCTGACTGTATTTTCTGTAATGGAAATAGCACTCATGTTGTCTATGTGGATAGGAGTATTCATGAAATTGAATCCATAGTCTAACATCTGATTTTGAATCCATAGCAGTTGAGCACAGCAACTCGCAGCAGCAATGTATTCAGCTTCAGCAGTTGATATAGAGACACATGATTGCTTCTTACATTGCCAGGAAATAATCCTTCAACCAAGAAATTGACATCCTCCTGATGTGGATTTCTTGTTAATGTTACAGCCACCATAATCACTGTTAGAGTACCCATAGAGATTGAAATCCTTATTCTTAGGATACCAGAGACCCAGTTTGGGAGCTTCTTTGAGGTATCTAAGAATCCTTTTGACAGCAATTAGGTGAGACACCTTGGGAGCAGCCTGATATCTTGCACAGATGTAATTTGCAAACATGATATCAGGTCTACTAGCTGTGAATACATCAGAGATCCAATAATTGCCCTGTACTGATGCTGATCAGTATCCTCCCCCTCGGAATCAGGACATAATTATGATTTCTGGTATATGTCTTGGCTGTCTTACAATCTTTCATCTGAAATCTTTTAAGATGTCCTTGACATACTTAGACTGATTGATAAAGAATCCTTCTTCCATCTGCTTCACTTGAATCCCAAGAAAAAATCCATGAGCTCATCTCAAATCTTTTTCATGATGCTTTCAAAGTCACATTTGGTCATTTGAGGAACCAAATAGATGTGTCTTGATGAACAGCAGCATGTCAAAGAACAATGCTTGTCTATGGTGCCTAGCTTTTTTTAGGAAAACACACATAGTTGGATGTAAGTGGGTCTTCAAATCTTGGTGGTTGACACACATAGACTTCTCTATCTATATTTCCATACAAAAATGCACATTTGACATCAATTTGATAGACCGTGAAGTTCTTGGATGCTGCAAAAGCAAGGAAGATTCGCACAGCTTCAAGTCTTGCAACAGGTGCAAAGACATCAGTGTAATCTATGGCTTCTTCCTTTGTGTATCCTTGAACAAAAAGTCTTGCTTTGTTCTTGATGATCAAACCTCTATCATCTCTTTTGTTTCTGAACACCCACTTGGTGCCAATAGGGACTTGACCAGGTGGCAAAGGACATAGATTCCATACATTTTGCCTTTTAAATTAAATCAATTCCTCTTGCAAAGATTCAATCCAATTGTTGTCCTTGAGGGCTTCTTCTACCTTCTTTGGTTTCATTTGAGAGAGAAAGCATAAGTACAAGCATACATTCCCATTGTGGGTCTGACTTCTTGTTCTCACACCTTCTGATACATCCCCAATGATATTTTCAGCTAGATGAGTGTTGTGTATCCTGAGCCTAGGAATCACATATAGTTGCATAGATAGGTCTAGGTTTGAGAAGTTTTGCTCAGAACTTCGAACACCTTCTCCAACTGATGTTTCATATTCATTCAATGAGGACTGATTGAATGAATGAGTGACATCATCAATGTCAGTATGCTGTGAAGCAGCATTAATAGTTACCTATTCCTCCATGTCACTGTCTTCATCAGCTTGGTGTTGAGTGCTTGAATTGTCAACTTCTGGGTTACAAGGCTCAGTGAGTTGACAATTTGTTGAAGCTCCTTTGTTTCCTGAGATACTCATTCTTTCAGGAGTTTTAGTAGAGGAGCTTGTTCTTCATTTCTTCTTGGAGAACTGGAAATACGTCTGGGTAGCTCAAACAGTTGATCTTCGTATGGGTCACTTTGATTTCATGTTTCAACTGAAACATTCTCACATGATGGTTTAGAATAGTTTGGAAACAAGTCTAAATCAAAAATGTATTCAGGTCCATTCCCTCTAACACAAGGAATGTGCTAATTAACAACAATGTTGGATGATTCCTCAAACTGTTGACTTTTGATATTATACTCTATAAGCAATAGAGGTGGAGGAATATCCAACAAGATAGCATCATCCGCTTTTCAGCAAATTTTGCTAAATTGTCCTTTGTGTTGAGTATGGTACACCTGCTACCAAAGGACCTAAGAAAGCCAATGAACGGTGCCCTCTTGTTTCAATTCTCATAAGGGGCAATGAGAACTCTGTTTTGCACATAGCATGCAATGCTGACTGCCTCTGCCCAGAAAGTTAGAGGCAGCTTTGAATCAGCTAACATTGTTCTTGCAGCCTCAATGAGTGTCCTGTTCCTCCTCTCAGCAACACCATTCTGTTGAGGAGTTCTAGGAGCACTATATTGTCTGGCAATCCCTTTTGAGTTACAGAATGAGTCAAGAACTTGATTCTTAAACTCAGTCCCTTGATCAGTTCTAATGCTTTTCACTTTGTGATCCTTTTGATTTTTAATTTTAAGAATAAAAGATTTTAAAGTTTCAGCTGTTTCATCTTTAGTTCTTAAAAAGAATACCCAAGTGAATCTTGTAAAATCATCAATAATCACAAGGCAGTATGATTTCTTTCCAATGCACATTATACTTGTGGGACCAAAAAGATCCATGTGCAATAAGTGTAATGGAGTGGTGATAGAGTTAACTTCTTTGGATTTGTGAGTGACTTTGTGTTGTTTTCCTTTTAGGCAAGCAATACAGTCGTCTTTACAAAAAAACTCCTTTTTAGGCACACCATATGCTAAATTATTTTTAACTAAATTGTTTATGGTTTTAAAATTAACATGGCATATTTTTTTATGCCAAAGAGTTGACTCATCACCATTGGCTTTGGAAAGAAAGCATGATACTTCACCCAGTGGGGAAGCATTGTTCATGTCCAGCTTGCACATATCCCCTCTCCTGGGAGATCTAACAAGCACCAATTCCTGAGGAATTGTCATCCCGGGTTTGAGAATAATGCACTCATGTTCTGTGAAAAACATTTGGTGCTTTTGGTCATAGAATTGAGAAACACTTAACAGATGGTGTTCAAGCTGTCTGACAAAGTTTACTTTGTCAACTTTTAACTTACCATTGGATACACTATCTCTACCAGAAATGTATCCCCCGACTTCACCTACAAACTGAACAGGACCTCCATCAAAATGTCCAAATTATTGAAGAAGAGATCTGTTCCCTGTCATGTGCCTGGAGCATCCGCTGTCCACAATCCATATATTTCCATTCTTGTCATGTGGATGTCCCTGCACATAAAGTGAGATAATTAGTTACTATTGGAAACCCAAGCCTTGTTGGTCTTGGGTTCTTCCAATATAAATGATTTAATTGAACCAAAGTATAGGCAAGTGGGTTCAATTTGTGTTTGTGAGGAAGAGGTACTGGCTACAGCATCTGTTTTGTTCTTCCATACCATCCTATGGTTAACCAGTGTAGATGATCCTGAAGAGGATTGAGCAGCATGACCTTCTTCCGATACTACTTTCTTTTTAGAAGATTTCAAAGGATTCCTTTTGTTCCTTTGTTTGTTCTTTGGCTTGTCTTTCGAAGCTATTTTTTCTTTAGAAGAATGATTTTCTTCCAAAACCAACTTAGCTTCGGAAACAAGCTTTCCTTTTCTTTTCACTTAGACCATGTGATAAGGTCCAAATGTGAAACCTTCCTTGACTCCTTCTCTTTTAACATTGGTTCACAAAGTTGGATTTGAAGAGTAAATATTTCAAGATTCGTCTTGGACCTGGTGATGAATGGAAAACTACCTTCAAGACTCGTGAAGGGTTGTATGAATGCTTGTGATGAATCAGTTGCTCAGGCCTTTAATTGGAAGTTTGTGGTAGTGTATTTTGATGATATTCTTATTTATAATGCTTTTTCTAGTGAGCATGCCATGCATGCCAAGCAAGTTTTGGCCTTATCGCAGGGATACTTTCTATGCAACAGCCAAGAAGTGTGTGTTCATGACCCCTAAAGTTATGTTTTTAGGGTATGTCGTCTCTAGTGATGGGATACAGGTGGATGAATCTAAGGTACTTTTTTTGGAGTCAATAAAGTAGAATAGCATAGGGGCTCATACTTTCACAAACATGGCCCTTAGAAATCAACTCCTCAACCTGTCTACGCAACTCCTCATGATCTACTGGGCTCATCCTGTAATATGGTCTATTGGGCAATTGTGATGCAGACTCTAAATCAATATGATGCTAAATATCACGTAAAGGTGGCAATCCATTAGGCAATTCATTAGGAAAAACATCATAAAATTCCTCAAGTAATGGTGCGGGCCCAAGTGTGAAGGACCAAGCTATCTCGTTTTTAGAGGCCTATGATCGCTTGTCCAAGGGGGCTTCACTAAAATGACCATAACTTGGGCTACAAGTCTTCGTTCTAGGTGTGCGACTAGTCAAATCGACCATTGGATTGAGGAGCATGTTTCTCAAATGGCCATAGGCGGTTTGGGTCATTTTTTTGGCCCAAAAAAGGCTTATTTTATGAGTTTTTTACTTTTTGTCTTATTTCTAGTTTTTGTTGGACTTTGTTTATAGCCCAGTTTTTGGCCCATTGATGTTTAGAGGCCCATTCGACTTTTGTCTTTCTTTTTATACTCATGTAAACAATGGAGATCATCCGTTTTGAAGTTTATGATAAATCAAATTTCTTTCTATCATAAAACGTGTGTTAGTGTGTGATTATCCTGATTATTAGTATTCTGTGAGAATTAACGATAGTTAGAAAAGTTGTTTTTGGTATTCTTTGTGAATCAACAGGTTCAGTTAGTTATCTTGTGGTTCCGCCTACGTCAGAAGTCTACTAAAACTTCTTGAGGAAGTGGTCGTGGTGGACGTGGTGCTGGGCCACACGTCACCAGGAGTAGAGCTAAGGCTACTAAATACTCATGAGGAGCCTAAGCTTCATAGTCATCCCTCTGTGGATGAGAGTGCTAGATTGAAGGCAGTAGTGAAATTGACTATAGTAGATGAGATGTATCATGTATATAGGCAATTCTACCATCTGTAGTGACTGAGGCCATCAAAGTAGTTAAGGAAGAAGAGAAAGAAGAAAAGAGAATCAAGAAGAGTTCTAGTGCGAGGGAATATGAAAAGGAAAAATTTTGAGAAAAATAGCAACTAGTGACTTAGAGGGTTGTTTCTAGTGACGAGGAAGATTATTATGTGACAGAGATCGCAAAAGCATGTAATTATGGGGTATTTTGGAGGTCTAAGCCATCAACTTTTGATGGTAATGGTAGTGCTACAGCTGCTCACGATAGGTGAGAGAAATGGGAGTTGTTTAGGATATCAGTGAAGGTAGGAAAGATCAGAAGGTGAAGTTTGTTACCTATTCATTCATAGACTCAGCTCTGTGTTAGTGGGACAACATTGTTCAAGCTGAGTGCAGCAGAGCAATAGCTAAGATTAAGTGGCTTGAGTTGAAGAAGTTGGTACTTGAGGAATTTTGTCCTCACGGGGAACTAGATAAGATTGAGAGAGAGTTTTTAAAATTTGAGGCGGAAACCATGACTCATGAGCAGTACACTTTTAAGTTCAATGAGATGGCAAGACTTGTATCGTAGTTGGTTAATCCGGTGTCAAGGAAGATCAAGAGGTATATTCAGGGTTTGCAAGTGGATGCTTGTAGGCATATAATCACCACCTAACCAGGTGCATTCAGGTCGGTGGTGGACTTGGCGGGAAGGCTTTATGATGAACGAAACGAGGTATAGGTGTTACGGCCTCCGCTGCCCACTTGTGTTTCTTGTTATGACGCCGAGTGTCTCTTTCACCACCTGAGTAACGGTGCTCGCCATATCCACCCATATTTGATTTGTATCTTCACTCCACTGTGTTAATATCACTGCAATTCCTTTATCTGTAAACACTTGAATGTTGTTGCCCTTTAAGTTTCTCATCTAATCATAGGTTTTTTATTCTTCTTCGTGTATTTCTCGGTCAATTTTTGTCTCATGGCGATATCTGCCACCAACAACCGGTGTTACGTCACTACGTCTTTCCAAGTTTAACCATGCAGTCCATCCAACATCTTTTATCTACTCGTCTCATTACTTTTTAATCAATCTACGTGTTACGGCCTCCGCTGCTAAAAGTAATCAAATGTGATTTCCTCTTCTTAAAGAATGAGTTTAAAATGCAAAGGTCGTGTTATCGCAAAGTATAAAAACTCCTCACTAGGTTCATTCCTATCACCAAAGCCAAAACCCTCATGTACCGACTGAAAACCATTTTTATCCTTGCCAATGTGACCATTAAAATCTCCTCCTATAACAATTTTATCCTCCCAAGGTGTATCCTTGACTGCTACATCTAAACCTTCCCAAAAGTCTCTCTTCTCTTGATCCCCTAGTCCTACTTGTGGTGTGTAAGCGCTAATCACCATCACTACTTCGTCACTAATACTAGCCTCAAAACCCTAATCCTATCACTATGACTTATCACCTCAGTCACATTCTTATGTAATCGAATATCCACTAAGAATCCAACTTTGTTCTTAACCCTATTAGACCCCGAATACAATAACTTTTATCCTTTGTGCTCTTCTCCCTTATGCCCCTTCCATCTAGTCTCCTAAAGGCATGCAATATCTACTTTACGCCTTTTCATTACATCTTCTACCTCTAGCAATTTATCATTTAGCGTTCCTGCGTTCCAAGAAGCCACACGCAACCTATTCTCCCATTTATATCCCATCCCTCTGCTCCTCTTCCTCAGACACAATCTCAATGAATCGCCATGATTTCTATAGTCTATGATTGCAACAAGTTACTCAGCTAAAGAAATGAATACCAAAAAACACAAATACCAATACACAATGATCAAAAAGGAACATGGATAGGTAATAGCCAATCAAGCAACACCCACTAGCAATAAGTAATCACTATATAGTGAAACAAGTATAATAGTCAGCAATAAACAATCAAGTAACATTAAATGAGGAAGAACGTATAATAGTCAACACGAATCAAGCATTAATCATATAAAATGAGCAATAACAATCCTACAATAATAATCAAAACCAACTAGCAACAAGACGCTTATGAGACGCCAAATAAAAACACAACGATCCAACATGACAATATCACGTGAATACAATGTAAAATACACACAATGACGAATGCGAAGTCAATAAGCATGTAAAAGACGTACAATGATACTCGTCACAGGAAACACACGTTACACACTTGAGGACAGTATAATATACGAGAATTAGTAAATAACTAGGAGCATACAATGATAATAGAAAAACAAGAACCATAGAAAGATTGTATATAACAATTTGTATGTTAATTAGGCTTCTTTTTGTTTTATTATTATTACCAATTTATTTTTTTTAAACTATTGTTTATACATGTGATTAATATATAACACACAGCATAAATTAGTATCATAATATAAACACACTGTATAAATGAGAATATTTAAAAAAAGAAGTCAGATGTAGCATATATGTTGTCGTTCTGGAGGCGTGTTGGTGGTTTGTCCATGCTTGGTCGGCGGGCGCGTCGGCAATCGACGATGGTTGACACTCCGTTGAGTCTTAATCACTTACAAGATAGTGTTGCGAGGTTGTTGTTGTTTGTAGGGATTTGTAGCGACCAAGATCTGAAGGGAGTCTGCTATTTTTAGACCTGTAAAAGAAGGAAAATAACAGTGGTGGGAGAGCTGGCGGTTAGGATGGGTGACCGGTCTGGTTTTTGTTTTAGATGGATGGAAAGCTGGGTGGCAGGTAAGGTTTAGGTTAGAATTAAGTTTGTAGGTGACGGTAGCTGTTTTCCGGTCGGCCGGCGGCTGATTATGGTGACGGGTGAAGTGAGGAGGAGGAGAGGAGAAAAGGAAGAAGAAGAAGAAGAAGAAGAAGAAGAAGAGAAAGTGTGGTATCCAAACCGTAAGGGTAGAAGTAGAGGTGGTATACGTTGTTTTGTGACTTTGCTGTTTGCAACTTTAGAATGAAATTAAATGCTTGACCCGAAGTGCTTTATCTTAACAACTTATTTCAAGAAACAATAACCAGATTAACAATTTCAATAAGCGATTCTTAACAACTTTGTTTTTATGTGAATAATTAGAAACATGAATCTAATAAGTTTATTAATATAAAAATATTTTTATTTCAAAATGACATTGTTTAAGAGATAATTAAAAAAAAAAGAATGGTTGTTACAAAAAACAATTTTATAACAAAAAAAAAAAAAAAAGATTTTAAGACGAAAGCTTAAAAAAATGTTATCATTTTTATTATTTAAAGTGGTTAATTTTACATAATTTCAAACATATCTTATCATAAAAAAATATTTTATCATTTTAAATATTAATTAATAATTGTTAACTTAGTACTTTTTATTCAACCCGTTTACTAAATGTGTTTCAAAACTAATACGTAATTGATAAATATCTTAAAATACGCATGTCACTATCATATGCCTCATCAGTCTTTTTCCGCCCTATTTTCACTATTAATTATATATATATTTTTTTATTTTTGTTTCCTCTCTCTGTTGTTAACTAATAAATTTCTATTATTTATTATAAAACATTATAAATTTTAAAATAACTTAGGCTTGTTCATAAAACATTTTTATAAATCGAACATATCTTCATTCCTTTATAATATTTCTAAAAATTGTATTAAAAAGTTACGTATAATATCAAAAATATATAATTTGTTAATTCTTATTATTAAAAATAAAACATTACATTTATTCATTACGTGTAACACATAAAATTTCTAACCTAGCATGTGAAATAGTAATTCTATCCAAAGCAAACAGGTTGATCAACCCATTTGCTCTAAATCAACCCAAATATATCAAACAATTTTTTACCAAGTTCAGTTGTATGACTGGTAACAAACTTGGAACAGCAATTGAGGACACCAAAACAGCTAATCATCCCATAGTCACGGGATTTACTGGAAGTCTAGCGATTTTCGAATTGGTTCGAATCAACCCCATTCGCATTCGATAACAGCCCAGCCGCTCGTGGTTCGCTCAATGGTTCGATTGTGGTTCGCCCGGTGGTTCGATTGTGGTTCGTGGCTGCAATTCACTCGTAGTCCAAGAAATTCGCTATCGATTCGAGAATTTGATAACCATGATTCACGATTTATATAAATGTGAATTCATGAATTCATAAAACTGAAGAGAAAATTAATTTCAACCTAGACCAATCAAATTCCTATGGTGTTCGATGTTCCAGGTTGTTTTTTTGGAGGGAATATGGCAACCGCCTTTTTCTCTTAATAAAAATGGCAATCTATTTTGTGTTTTTATTTATTTTGAATTTGGGTTTTTTTTCATAATTCTGGATTTTTAGAACTATCAGTTTGTTTAATGAGAATATATGTTTTTTAGATATATAATTAGGTTGCTTTTAAACATGCCTTGTTTTTAATTATGTGGAGTGAACCGAATTCATTGTTACACCGAACCGGAAAGAACCTACCCCCTACGAACCGGATTCGTGGCCTCTAGCGAATCGCGAACCCGTTCCAGGTTTTCGAACCGAAGCGAAGCGTGAATTAGGTGACTATTGATTTCATAGGGGTAAATTAGTCCTCTAGCAATCTAATTGTTGTCAACCCACATGAACGGACCATGTAACAATGTAACATAATAAGGTGCTTTTTAGCAGGGGTCAAGTTCTGCAGAGTCAACCCACACAGTGGCTCTTCTTTTTCTTGTAAATGAAAACTAAATGTTACAATACTAATCTAAAACGATATAATGAAGCATAATACCTTTTATGTGTCGGGCCACTTTCGACCCGTTTAACTCACCAGAGAAAAAATATAAGATCCTAGAATAGAAAACCTGTTAAAATATAACTCAATAGAGGTATGAGTAACCCAACTTACAATGGTAAGTAGCTCCACCAGGCACCAAGCCACCAACTGCTATCCAAACAAACACTGCAACAACATACATGTATAAAATTACTTTTTCAAACTAACTCACTTGTCAACGAGCTCCCTAAACTTTACTCGCTTCTTCACACTACCCTTCCTATCATACCCAATCCCGATTTTACTATGCATCAGTTTCACTGCCATCTCTGAATTCCCTGATTTCCTCAACGCGTTGATCAATATCGTACGAACCTTCCCCGGTATCTCCCGACCCCTTTCCACAATCCCATCAGCCAACTTACACGCTTGATCAACACGACCACCTTTCACCAAAACATTAATCATATCCTCACACGCTGTGTCTATGACCACACCCATCGGTGCCAACTCATCCAAGATCTTGCACGCTCGTGACACTTTACCCGAAAGGCAGAGCCCCGTTGAAAGGACCCGAAAAGAAGCAGGAGTAGGGGTTATACCTTTATCAATCATCATATCCCAAATCTTTAATGCATCTTCGTTTCGATGTTTGTTAAATAATCCGTTCATTATGATTGTGTATGTATACACCGTTTGATCACAGCCATCCATTTCCATCCGGTTAAAAAGCACCAATGCTTCATCAATCTTATCATTCTTCACATACGCATCAATAAGTGCATTGTAGCAATAAGAATCCCGACTACATTCATCGCTAACCATTTCTTCAAAAAGCTTCTCGGCCTCGCTTAATCTCCCAGCTTTTCCAAATCCATCTATAAGACTCGAATAAAACTTGGCATTAACTGCCACTTGATTCTCTTTACATAACTCAAAGTAACTAAACGCCTCCTCTAATCTCTCGGTTTTGCATAATACATTCACAATAACACCATATGTAACCTCATCAGGGTTAAAACCATCGTTTTTCATCCTCTCGAAAAGCCTAATCACCTCATCTATACGCCCGGCTTTTGCATACGCGTCCATTAGAGCAGTATACATTGCAACATTAGCTTTACCACCCTTTTGAATCATACATTCAAACAATGTATAACCTTCCATCGGCTTCCCATCTTTACAAAGACCAGAGATCACCAAACTATAAGCATGTGGCGGTATTTCAAGATTCTTTTCATCCATTTCATTGTAAAGTTTCAAACAATAATCATAATCACAGTCTGAATAATAAGCTTGAATCAAAGTTAAATAAGTAATCTTATCAGGCTCTATCTTCACCTCCTGCATTCGTTTAAATTTCTCAAATGCGTTCTTCGTTTTCCCACATTTACAGTACCCTTTGATCATCGTATTGTAAGTTACAGCATCAGGTTTAACAGATCCAGCTTCCATAACTTCCAAAACCTGTTCAGCAGACTCCATAAACATTGAATTAACCAGACCATTTATCAAGAAATTAAACGTAAACAAGCTATGTTCGATATTGTTTGCTTTCATTTCCTTCCACACCCACAATAATTCTTCAACCATACCAAGATTCCCAAATGATTTGATCAATAAATTTGCAGATTTTATGTTCATCAAAAACCCCCTTTCTTAAGCTCATTAAACACACACTTAACCCTATCAACATCTTTAGAAACAGATAAAGCATCGATCAATACAGCAAAGCATTCAAGGCTATGAGAATAACTGTACCCACCACCCTTTTGATCACCTGCCCATTTGAAAAACCGAAAAGCCAATTCGGGTTGATTTTTGACCCGATCCGAACTAAGAATGTAGGAGACAAAATTGGGTGATAATCTGACGAACCATTTGCGGCAAAAAGCGTCTAATTTGGGTTCCATCTGAGATGAATCGTCAATTAACAGATTGAAGATTTGGTGTACCCATGGAGAGGGTTTGGGGTGTGGTGTGATGAGGTCGGAGGTGTCGTTGAAGGGTTCTACCCACTCCGGCGGTGGGGGTGCGGTTGTGGTGAAAACCCACCTGGAAGTGGACACTGGTGGGGAATTCGGGTCGGGTATTGATGAGTAATGAGGTGGATGATGAACCCTTCTACCGCCATAGACATGAGGTCTGCAGACTGTGATGGGGTAGAGGGATTTCAGCAGGGTTTTCCTCATGGTCTGAATTGAAGTTGTGAAATGGTTATCGATTCGGCCCTGGTTTCCATTTTGGATTTGGGAGTTGAGAAACCTGAGTTGAGGGGTTTATTAGGGTTTCAAAACATGTAACTCAATATAATCTTTTTGAATACCAACTCCTGTAACTTTTGGAGCAAGATCATCGTATCTACATAAGAGGATATAAAATCTTTTACTTTAATCGTATACAACTTGTCATTAAAATATCTTTTTAGAAACATTTTTTCCTTGATAAATATGATAAGCCGGTGATAATAAACAAAAAACCTATATTACTCGAAATACCCTTAGGTGCTTTCATCATTTATATTCAATAATTATGTTATACGTCCTTTGTATGAAGGATTTTGAACGTATTAGGTCGTTTACAATAATTAATTCAATTTGTTTTTTGAAAATGACAATTTTTCCCTTACATTTGAAAAACAAAATCAAATTAAAAACCCTACCCCTCTTTATCATCTTCATCTTCATATCTATCATAGATCTCTCCCTCAACACGTGAATGGTTATAGAATTGGATTGAAATCAGATCTTCCATCATTGTCTCTATTAGCATCCCTAACCCGCTTGTTAACGTCGATGTTCTCCTAAATCCTAAAAGCCCTAAAACCCTAACGTCTATGTCATGAGGAACTCGATTGCTTTTGAATTAACATGCTCGAATTTGATTATCTTCTCTTTTTGTTTTGTTAACTTTAAGATTTGGATCGACTAGAAAACCCAAGATTCATCTGAACAAACCCTTTTTGATAATCTTTTCTTTTGAATTAACTAGCTCGAATTTGACATGCTCACATAAGATAGTTTTCTACTTAGATTAAAATGCATGGACACCAAGTTTGTTATAGACGTCCACAACTTGATTCGGTTCGAGTTTTCAAAATTAATTGAGGATACTAAAAATATATGGGCTAGGACAACTCATGTGCTAAGAAAATATTATCTCAAATAGAATGTTTTCTTCTTGGATTTATAAAATAGGTGAAACTAGGGATAGGTTTAAGACAAATATGGCATTTCATACTTCAATTTAACAAGGGACATGTCGCAATTGGTTTGCTTGGACGAAAGGAATTTGCCTTACATATGGCTGAGGAGGTCTTGTCGCAGTTACTCTAATGATTAATGAGAAACATTGTTGTTGAATCTAGTGCCTTACATTCTCTAGCAAAAAATTCTAATTTTGTGACAATTATAGCAATTAATATTATTCTTGTTCATCTTGATCTTGGGTCTTGAAAGATTATTGGGAAAAGGACTCCCGCTCTCATCATCAATATGGTAAATTGATTTTGAATCTTGTAGTCCTTCGGATAAAATCTGCAGGACCGGTGAAGAGGGGTCAATGCAATAATTTCATAGTGGTTGGAGAGACTTATAACACTTAACAAATCAAATAGGAAACTAGCTATGTTGAAACAATGAACATAATTAAAGAACACACTAAGACATAATAAGATGGTTTTCAAGAATATTGTATATTGCTCCCAAGTGTTTTACAAAGTGTTACAAGGCTTAGTCCTATGGACTGGTACTTGAGATACTTTATACTACATCCTACAGCCGGTCATACTTTGAAGGCCAGCTGGAAACACTAATCTAGACTACAAAATTAATGTAAAGTCAAAAAGGCAGATTGCTTTTTTTGACTAGTGACTATGATATGCCATAGCTCACATCCTTATCTACTATAAAAAGGATAAAAGTACATAAGTGGAAAGTTATATATTCTATAACCATAATCTACAATTGACAAATGTATAGACTTTTCACCAAATTGTATGAGTTGGTGAGTAATCAGAAGTAGCAACGGAATGTGGTTTGGCTTTTGTCAAAAGGGAGTCAGAGAAAGCATGTCTTCTCTGTCTTCGGAAAAAATCAGTTTCTTGGCTTCGGAAGACTTTGTCTTAAAGTTTCGGAAGACTTCATCTTTGGCTTTGAAAGAAATGGTCTTTTGGCTTTGGAAGATTTGATACTTAGTGAATTTCATTAAGTAGTATCAAATCTTCCAAAGTAACTTTTCTTGTACTTGACATGTGCATGCTGAGATTTCATTGGTTGTATCAGCCTCTAAGTATACTCTTACAAAATCTTTTTAGGTGATATATTGATTATCTATTATTGCAACAAATTATATTTCTTAATATCCATGGAAAGAAAATTGTCCACTAAACTCATGATAGGGTATAGTTCCCATAAGAACATGACTGTATATCCATGTTCAATGATAAAAAGAACAAAGTTGTAGACACGATCATTGAAAAAACTCTTCTAACTTTCTTGAAACCTTTTTATCCTTGTTTATTTCAAGCTCATAGGTCTTTAGCATCCTATGAAGTTCTATAGGAGATAGTTTTCATATCATCTCAACCTCTCATAAAGATGCAGGACCGGTGAAGGGGGTCAATACAATAGTTTCACAGTGTTAGGAGAATTAGAACACTTAGCAGATCAAATAGGGAACCGACTTAAGATGAAACAAAGAACACAAGTAAAGAACAGAACAACAACAAGATAATATGATTTTCAAGAATGATGTATATTGCTCTCAAGTTTTCACAAAGTTTTACAAAGCTTAAAGTGAAATGACAAGTACTTGAGATACTTTATACTACATCCTACAGTCGGCCATACTTTGAAGGCCAGCTGGAAACACTAATCTAGACAACAAGATCAATGTAAAGTTAAAAGGTAGATTGCCTTTTAACTATTGACTATGACATACCATAGCTCACATCCTTATCTAATACAAAAAGAATAAATGTACAAAAGTAGAAAGTTACAGACTCAAGAACTTAATCTACAGTTTGACAAAAGTATGACCTTTTCACCAACTCATATAAATTGGCGAGTCTTCAGAGGTGGTAGCAAAAAGTAGTTCAGCTTTTGTCAAAAGGTGATTTAGAAAATGCATGTCTTCTCTATCTTCGGAAGAAATCAGTCTTTTGCTTCGGAAGACTTTATCTTTGAAGCTTTGGAAGACTTCATCTTTGTCTTCGAAAGATTTGTTCTTTTGGCTTCGGAAGATTTGATACTTAGAATAATTCATTGAGTTATATCAAATATTTCAAAGTAACTTCCTGATCTGGTTGTCGAGACTCAATCAAAAACAAGTTAGAGTATCAGTCTTAGCTACCTTTATTGTGTAAGTTTAAGTAAGGTCGTCTCCACAGGGAATATGTGGAAAGTGTTTAAAAACGTGGCTCAATTAACTTAAAGACACAAACTTTATAATTAAAGATTAAAACTTTGGATGAATTAATGAGCAAAGGTGTATAAAGCATGAAACTTTAGAATGAATTTACTTAAATAATGAAAAACAATTACTTCCTGGTTTCTAATTCCACAAGATCAACAATTGGTACTTTTGAATTAGGGTTTGTAAGAACGTGATTTCAAGATTTTAGCTTTTGATTAAAGTGAGAACAAAGGAACAAGCATTTAAGATTCATTCATTCACAATGTTCCAATTTACTTATATCATGTTATCTACTTTTTTTAATGAGCTCACTATGCAAGGAAACCGAAAACTGATAATCAAGCAAACAACTTTATTTACAAGTAATCCTTTTAAGTTAATCAAAACATAAAACCTAATTCAATAGTTCATTGTTTAGTAAAAAAATCCTAATCAAAGCATACCAATTGTCTCACTTGACAATAATTATACTCTCGAAAGCAATCAAAGAAGAATTAGCCACTCATGATCTTCATCAGATCTTCAATCTTGATTTGATAATGTTTGTAGATGAATGGGAAGGCTTGAGATCACCACAAATTAGCTTAGAATCATCAAGAATTGAGCTTGGAAAGTTGTTCTTCAAATTAGGGTTGGATGTGTTTAAATAAACTTCAAGATCCATAAAATCCGAAAGTTGTGTTGGATCATAAGAGGCTGGTGCAACCAAAACAACACTTAGAACAATTTTGTGTCCAAGTTGAAGAAGTCTTCCAAAGACAACACTACTCTTCTGCAGCTATGTCAAAGATCTTCCGAAGCATTAAGTCTGAAGAGCTTCCAGAGGAAAACTAAGTCTTCCAAGACAAAGAAGTTTTCCTTCCGAAGTATATGAAGAACTTTCGAAGTATAGAACAAAGTCTTCCGAAGACCAAGCAGTTCTCCTTCCGAAGTATTCACACTTAGAAGATCCAAGATAAAGTCTTCCAAAGAATAAAGTCATAAAGACCTGTAGAAGATTCGAAAGAAGTTGTTTCTTCTGAAGTATAAATGGCCTCGGAAGAACTTATTCTTCCGAAGCCATTTAGCTTCGGAAGAATCAACTATGAACTAGTGGATAAAAGTATGGTCTGTCTGACAGACTCTGATACACTGCATGGTGCTTTTCCTAACCCATGTAGTTGACCATACTTTAATCCATTGTTCACCATTTCAACTTAGTACAGATACCATTCTTAGTTGGTGCCAAAAGGTAAGTCATGGACCTGTCATGACTACCTTATCTAGGATATTATTTTATCTTAGATACTTTACTACTAGTAATGTACTATTTGTCTAGTAGTAGATTCAAGCTGGTTTTCCAAGTATAACCGGCTGTAGATAGTAGTATATATAGTTTCTCATTGTAACTTATGTAGCATGAGCTTAAGAGTCTTGTAATACTGAGTTCAGAAGTGATATATACAAGTATCTTGAAAACCATTCTCTTGCTCATTAACTTCGTATATTATTATCAACTTTAGTTTGAGATTCTGTGTTTCATCAAGTGAGAGTTAGTGAGTTCTGTGTTTAGAGTCAAAACCGATCCTTGCAATTGCTATCAGAGCTTCAGGCTCTTGATTATGAGATCTAAGCATCCCAAATCACCCTTGTTTCTTCACACTCACTCACCCATCTCACTTTAATGGATCTTAACCAGAAATTTTCAGAGTCCGAAATAGGAACCATGACCAAGGCTCCTATCATCACTCCTGATGATTTTGGAACTTGGTGTAAACGTATCGAAGGGTTCATCAAGTACCAAGATAGCCGCATGTGGAAATCTGTCACTCATGGTCCTTATGTTCCTAAGGTAGCATCCCCAGCGGGTAATGGTGCCATGATAGAGAAGGCCATTGAAGACTACTCTGATGAAGACTTTAAGAAAATAGACATTAACTGCAAAGCAATGACTGTTTTGCTTACAGCCATACCAAACTCGATAATGGTTGGCTTTTAGTAATACGAGTCAGCCAAAGAACTCTTTGATGCTTTGAAGCTGATGTACTCTTGTTCCACTAAATCCAAGGAGTTCAAGAAGGATGTACAGAAGCAGAAGTTTGAAAACTTCACATATATCGTTGGTAAGACCTTGAGCCAACAATACTTTAGGTACATGAACTTGATCACCTCTCTAAAAAGAGACATTGTAAGGAAATTCATGAGTGCTCTTCCTCATGAATGGACTTTCTACTATGTTTCTATCAAGAGAACTGAGAATCTTAACACTCTTACCATGACTAAACTGTACGGAATCCTTGTTGGATACTGTATGGAAATGGAGACTCAAAAAAGCCAACAGATGAACCGGCCCTCAAATCCTGCTGTCAGCAATGCTTTACATGTTGCTGAAGGATTAAGAAAACCCTAGTTGTACCTAAACTATCCCCAACAGCCATCATCTTCCTCTGGGCCATACATCACTTTCCCTGAGACACCCAGGTCTCAACAGGCTCAACACACTCCTTTTCAGGATAATTATGCCTTTGTCTCAGAAAATGAACACTTTGGAGATTTTCAATTCTGCTTTGATGATCTAGAATGCTTTAGCCCAGATGACATTGAGTACATGGAAATTGTCCAATAGATAGCTCTCCTGACCTACAGAGCAAAGAAGTTCTTCAAAAGAACAGGAAGGCAGTTCCCTCAGAATCCAACCAACAGCAAATTTGGAGTTGATAAAAGCAAAGCCAAGTGTTACAACTGTAACCAGCTTGGTCACTTTGCTAGGGAATGCAAAGCTCCAAGATCCAATCCTGGAGCAACTCAAGCCTCCTAACATCCTACCACCTCAAGGGCTACACCAAAACCTACTGAGTAGCAAACTGCGGCTGTTCCTCAAGAAGTTGACTGGAGCTTCATGGTGCAAGATGTCACTCCTGCTCAAGCACTCATGGCTGGAACTGAAGACAGCAAGGTATATGAAAACCTCTGTACTCCAGCTTGTATTGCTAAGGTTAAACTTTATCAAGATTACAACAGGGAAATTAAATCTGATATTGAGTCCTTGAACATCCTAAAATTTGATTTCAAGAAAGCAGAATCTGACTATAAACTCAAAATTAAAGAGTTAGAGAAAACTGTTTCTTTTTAAAACATGAACATACAAACTACAAGACTCAAATAAAGGATTTGATTTCTAAGTTGATTGAAGCTCAAGCCCAGCTTGTAATAGCTGAGGCTAAAGCAAAGAAGTATGCTATTGAAGAGCATAACTTCAACACCATCATTGCATCATCCTCCCACTCAAAGGTGTGTTATCAAAACAAAAGTGGGTTGGGAACCAATGAAATTGATCCACCACACTCTTATGTGTCTGTTAGACAGCCAAGATGTGGCACTCATGAGCAAAAGGTTCCAACTGCTGACCCACTACCCAATGAGCAAAAGAATGATGCAACTATGGTGACTACCACAGGGAAGAATAAGGTAGAAAACCTCATACCCACCGCTGATGTCCTACCCCTAACCACCGAAGAGAGAAAGAAAAAAATCAAGGCAGCAAAGAAAACTTCCAAGAAGGTGGCTGAGTCTAGGATGAAGATAGATCCCAGACAAAAGGCTGTATTCATTTCAGTCGGATTCCAAGTGGTTGGAAACTCTGACCCAGGAAAAAGAAAGGAGAAGTGCAAGAACCAACAGCCATCATGCCCATCAAGAGTAACATTGAGTGCATAATCTATGGTCTGCATAACCACATGGCTAAAGATTGTTACTACAATCCTGCAAGCACACATTATGCAACCAATGTTAATAGAGAATGAGTCAAGGAAGGTTTCACATTTTGACCTTATCATATGGTCCAAGTGAAAAGGAAAGGAAAGCTTATTTTCGAAGCTAAGTTTCTTTCGGAAGAAAATCATTCTTCCGAAGGAAAAATAGCTTTGGAAGACATGCCAAAGAACAAACAAAGGAACAAAAAGAATCCTTTGAAATCTTCTGAAAAGAAAGTAGTCTTGGAAGAAGGTCATGCTACTCAATCCTCTTCAGGATCGTCTACACTGGTCAACCATAGGATGGTATGGAAGAACAAAACAGATGCTGCACCCAGTACCTTTTCCTCACAAACACAAATTGAACCCACTTGCCTATACTTTGGTTCAATTAAATCATCTACATTGGAAGAACCCAAGACCAACAAGGCTTAATTTCCAGTAGTAACTATTCATCTCACTTTATGTGCAGGGACATCCACATGACAAGAATGGAAATATATGGATTATGGATAGCGGATGCTCCAGGCACATGACAGGGAATAGATCTCTTCTTCAACAATTTGAACATTTTGATGGAGGTCCTGTTCAGTTTGGAGGTGAAAACGAAGGATACATTTCTGGTAGAGGTAGTGTATCCAATGGTAAGTTAAAAGTTGATAAAGTAAACTTTGTCAAACAGCTTGAACACAATCTGTTAAGTGTTTCTCAATTCTATGACTAAAAGCACCAAATGCTTTACACAGAACATGAGTGCATTATCCTCAAACCCGGGATGACAATTCCTTAGGAATTGGTACTTTTAGATCTCCCAGGAGAGGGGATATGTACAAGCTGGACATGAGCAATGCTTCCCCACTAGGTGAAGTATCATGCTTTCTTTCAAAAGCCAATGGTGATGAGTCAACTCTTTGGCATAAAAGAATGTGCCATGTTAATTTTAAAACCATGAACAATTTGGTTAAAAATAATTTGGTAAATGGTGTGCCTAAAAAGGAGTTTTTCTGTAAAGACAACTGTATTGCTTGCCTAAAAGGAAAACAACACAAGGTCACTCACAAATCCAAAGAAGTTAACTCTATCACCACTCTATTACACTTATTGCACATGGATCTTTTTGGTCCCAAAAGTATAATGAGCATTAGAAGGAAATCATACTACATTGTGATTATTGATGATTTTACAAGATTCACTTGGTATTCTTTTTAAGAACTAAAGATGAAACAGCTAAAACTTTAAAATCTTTTATTCTTAAAATTGAAAATCAAAAGGATCGCAAGGTGAAAATCATTAGAAGTGATCAAGGGACTGAGTTTAAGAATCAAGTTTTTGACTTATTTTGTAACTCAAAAGGGATTGCCAGACAATATAGTGCTCCTAGAACTCCTCAACAGAATAGTGTTGCTGAAAGAAGGAACTGGACACTTATTGAGACTGCAAGAACAATGTTAGCTGATTCAAAGCAGCCTCTGACTTTCTGGGCAGAGGCAGTCAGCACTGCATGTTATGTGTAAAACAGAGTTCTCATTGTTAAGCCTCATGGGAAGACCCCTTATGAGCTACGGAACAAGAGGCCACCGTTTATTGGCTTTCTTAGGTCCTTTGGCAGCAGGTGTACCATACTCAACACAAAGGACAATTTAGCAAAATTTACTAAAAAGTCGGATGATGCTATCTTTGTTGGATATTCCTCCACCTTTATTGCTTATAGAGTGTATAATATCAAAACATAACAGTTTGAGGAATCATCCAACATTATTGTTAATGAGCATACTCCTTGTGTTAGAGGGAATGGACCTGAATATATTTTTGATTTAGAATTTTTTCCAAACTATTCTAAACCATCTTGTGAGAATGTTTCAGCTGAAACAGGAACTCAAAGTGACCCATATGAAGATCAATTGTTTGAGCTACCCAGACCTATTTCTAGTTCTCCAAGAAGAAATGAAGAACAAGCTCCTACTGCTGAAAGTCCTAAAAGCATGAGTATCTCAGGAAACAAAGGAGCTTCAACGAGTTGTCAACTCACTGAGCCTCATAACCCAGAGGTTGACAATTCAAGCACTCAACACTAAGCTGATGAAGACAGTGACATGGAGGAATAGGCAACTGTTGATGCTGCTTCACAGTATACTGACATTGATGATGTCACTTATTCATTCAATCAGTCCTCATTGAATGAATGTGAGACATCAGCTGGAGAAGGTGTTTGAAGTTCTGAGCAAAACTTCTCAAACCTAGACCTATCTATGCAATTAGATGTGATTCCTAGGCCCAGGATACACAACACTCATCCAGCTAAAAACATCATTGGGGATGTATCAGAAGGTGTGAGAACAAGAAGTCAGACCCACAATGGGAATGTATGCTTGTACTCATGCTTTCTCTCTCAAATAGAACCAAAGAAGGTGGAAGAAGCCCTCAAGGATAAGCTATGCAAGAGGAATTGCTTCAATTAAAGAGGCAAAAGGTATGGAACCTATGTCCTTTACCACCTGGTCAAGTCCCTATTGGCACCAAGTGGGTGTTTAGAAACAAAAGAGATGATAGAGGTTTGATCATCAAGAATAAAGCAAGACTTGTTGTTCAAGGATACACACAGGAAGAAGGCATAGATTACACTGATGTCTTTGCACCTATTACAAGACTTGAAGCTGTGCGAATCTTCCTTGCTTTTGTAGCATCCAAGAACTTTACAGTCTATCAACTTGATGTTAAATGTGCATTTTTGTATGGGAATATAGACAGAGAAGTCTATGTGTGTTAGCCACCTGGAATTGAAGACCCACAACATCCCAACTATGTGTGCAAACAGGATAAAGCTCTTTATGGGCTGCATCAAGCTCCTAGGCTGTGGTATGAGACTTTGTCTCAGTTTCTCCTCAAAAACGGCTACACCAGAGGCACCATAGACAAGACATTGTTTATAAAGAAATCTAGGAAGGACATGCTGCTTGTTCAAGTCTATGTCGATGACATCATATTTGGTTCCTCAAATGACCAAATGTGCAAAGACTTTGAAAGCATCATGAGAAAAAAATTTGAGATGAGCTCCACGGGAAAGATGGATTTCTTTCTTGGGATTTAAGTGAAGCAGATGGAAGAAGGATTCATTATCAACCAGTCTAAGTATGTCAAGGACATCTTAGAAAGATTTAATATGAAAGATTGTAAGACAGCCAAGACACCTATACCCAAAATCACAATCTATGTCCTGATTCTGAGGGGGAGGATACTGATCAGCATTAGTACAGGGCAATTATTGGATCTCTGATGTATCTCACAGCTAGTAGACTTGATATCATGTTTGCAACTTGCATTTGTGCAAGATATCAGGCTGCTCCCAAGGTGTCTCACCTAATTGCTGTTTAAAGGATTCTTAGATACCTCAAAGGAGCTACCAAACTGGGTCTCTGGTATCCTAAGAATAAGGATTTCAATCTCTATAGGTACTCTGACAGTGATTATGGTGGCTGTAACATTAACAAGAAATCCATATCAGGAGGATGTCAATTTCTTGGTGGAAGGATTATTTCCTGGCAATGCAAGAAGCAATCATGTGTCTCTACATCAACTGCTGAAGCTGAATACATTGCTGCTATGAGTTGCTGTGCTCAACTACTATGGATTCAAAATCAGATGTTAGACTGTGGATTCAATTTCATGAATACTCCTATCCACATAGACAACACAAGTGTTATTTCCATTATAGAAAATCTAGTCAAGCCTCTAAGACAAAGCACATTGACATCAGGTATCATTTCATTCAAGATATTCATGAGAAAAACTTGATTAAACTAGTAAAAGTTAATTCAAATGAACAATATGCTGACTTGTTCACCATAGCCTTTGGTGAACAAAGATTTAAATACTTAATCACAGCTATTGGGATGATTAACATTAACTAGTTTATTTCTTTTGAAAACCTTTTAAAATGTGTCTTGTTTATGTTGTCTAATTACAATCTAAGCCCTGTTACTAAAGTTTTTCTTCTAAGTGGAAATTCTTCCGAAAAGAAATTTACTCTCGGAAGAGATCTTTATATCTTCCGAAGGTAAATTCCTTCACTTTAGTACTCTCTTCTGAAGAATTTTTACCCTCGGAAGCAAATATGATCATAGATCAAATTTACTTCCGAAGGCTATTAACTTACTCTCGGAAGAAGTCTTTTCTCTCGAAAGCAACTTTTCCTTTAGAAGAAAACTTTTACTGTGTAATGCAAACCTTTGGGCCCCATTGTGTAAAGATTAAGATCTTTTCAGAATATTTTAAATTATCTACCTTGCCGCCGTACTCAAGTACACTCCCAAACTGTCTTTTCACCTTATCGGCATGGTCTTTTACTCCCTATTTAAAACTTTCGACTCTCTTTCTTTACTCTTTTTACCACCACTGAAACCTAATACTCCCATTATCATCTTCACTCTCTCTCAAAATTCCTTCAATCCAACCATATTTTCTTATAATGGCTCTCAATCCTCAACATAACCAAGTCGCCATCCTTGACTCTTCTAAGGATGCTGACTTTGCCCCCATCATCAATTTTCTGTTTCACTCCACATACTTTACTGCCCTCACCGTAAACCCCACCATATACTCTAATCACATGACCAAATTTTGGGCAAACGGTCATTGTGAAACTCTGAATGATGAGAGGGTAATCAGGTTGAGAATCAGCGGACAAGAGATCATTATTTTTGAATCTATGATCAGGGTGCATCTAGAGCTTCATGACGAAGGTGCCCCTACTGAATTCCCCAAATCTGAGCTTGCAAATACATACACTCAGATGGGATATGGTGGTGATATGCACAAGTCCACTGTCTACAAGCTTAATTTCTCTTACAACTAGAAATTCTTGTTGCATATCGTTCTACACTGCCTATCTAACAAATCAGGGGGTTGGGATCAAATCCCATATGATCTGGGATGCCTAGTCCATGGAATGGTAAAAGGCCTCCACTTCAACTATTCAAGGTTTGTTCTGAACAATTTGGGAGGAAATCATACCCGGGATTCATTTTTCATGTATCCTTGGTTCATTCAACATATCATAAACTGTGAGCTGGACCAGAGTAGACTACAACATGAAGAAAATCTCATGGTCCCACACATGAGGCCGAGCATCTTCAAGACCTTGAAGAAGGTGTCCACTAATTTCACGGAGAGATTCACTAATCTTCTCCCAGGTATGCTTGAGCCAACGGCTCCTAGTGACATCCCTGCAAGCCCAGCAGGCAATGAACCCACACCAGACCTCCCCACTCAAATACCAACTACTTCTTCCCACCCAATTAAATTTACATACACCAGACACCCCAAGCGAACCCCTAATCAATCTACCTTGATTGATCAGGTCCCTACTGTTCACACCAAAAAGGCTCGAGTGGAACTCAGGGCTCCCACTCAACCAGAGGTCACACCTTCTTCCACCATCGACCTCAATGTCAGTGTTGAGTCTCCTCAGTCTTAACCTGATGAGCCCAAAACCCAAGCCATTAGCCCTCAAGGTGAGTCCCAACACTCCTCGAGCAACCAAAAAGGGACAACCACATCATTAGCACATCTGCTATTACAAAAGAGCCATTAGGTGCTGACCAAGGTCCCGGGTCATTAGAATTAATCCAACCTAATAAGGATATTATGTTCCGTCAGGGCCATGATGTTGGTCTACAATACCTCTCTCAAGATCAACTGAGCCCCAAAGAACCTCTAATATCTAGCCAACATCATTTCAGCCAAATTGAGGTGAGTCCAACTGGTGTGGAGGTGACTCAGGTAGGCTCAGCCGCCACTACTGAGACTGTCTCATTGGCCTCTTAGGAAAGTGGTGATATCAGTGAGACTGAGTCTACGACATCCTTGCCAATTGATGTTTCTGAAAAGGACATTAGTAGGGAAGGGTATCCAGGGCGCCGAGAAACCATAACTGGTGGTGATGATGAACATATGAGGCATGTTATCTCATCTCTCTATGATTCTTCAAAGGAAGATGAGGGTAGACTACAACTCATTATCAAAACCTGATTTCTAAAGTCTCAAACCTTGAATCAAAGGTTAAGACTTTAAAGGACAGGTCTGCCACTCAGCAACCTGAGATTGAATATCTCAAGGCTAAACTAGCTGAGACACAGATTAAGAAGTCTGTCAGGCTCGTACCTATTCAGGTTTCTTTAAGTTCTTCCTCAAGCTCATCTACTTCTTAAGATGATGCTACCAAAAAAGGGGAGAATGTACAAAGACAACATCATGAGGAACCCACTTAACCCATAGCAACAACCTCTCCTGATGCCTTATCTATCTTTTACCCCAACAGCATCACCCTACAACAGTCTTCCCTCAACCAGCTCCCATTACCCTTCAAGTGGACCAAAGGATGCTCATAGATCTCAATAGGTTTCTAACCAAATTTCTGTTGAGCTCCTCTATTAAACAGCCCTCCCCTGATCTAGCTATCACCTACTTTGGAGCTGAAGAGCTTTAAAGGCTGAATGCACCACCTACCTCCAAAGAGAAAGTTGGTCAACCTAAGGTGTCTACTGAACCCAAGATTAACTTTGAAGGGGATGTACAGACTGATGGTCCAACAACTGATTTGGATGGGACAAGTGATGCAGTTCCAGTTACTTTTGAGGCAGAAGTCCAAGCTGCCGAAGGAATAATTGGACTGTCTTCATTGTCCAGTGATCTGTTCATCACAGAAGCAATCCTTGAACTAGCCTCTGAGATTAACAGTGAGGACTTCCTTACAACCGCCTCTTACAAGAACCACCACTTTAAACACCCTCACTCCAACCTGAATCTTTTGAACCCGAGTTCCCAAAGGCTGAATCTTCCTCTGATCTTAAGGGGAAGAGAAAGCTTACTGCTGATGAGCTACTAGAAGAGGAAAGATTGGAGGAGCTAAAGAAGAAAGGTAGACTTGATACTGGAAAGTTGTTGGCTGCTAGTAGCAAAGCAGCAACAGCCGCCCAAGCAAGTCTCAACAATAAAAGGAGGGTGGAAATCATTGATAGGCTCATCAGCCTGGGAGTAGCCAACAAAAAAACTCTTTTACTCCCAACTGATGAGCTTGTGAAACTAGAAAAGGCAACCTTGCTGAACAAAGAAAAGGAAGAAGCAGTAAGGTTAGCCAAAGAGGAGGGAAGAAGGAAGAAGAAGGAAGAAGCCATGGAAAGGGAGAGGATGGAGAGAATAGCCTTTCTTTACAATAGAGGTTGTTCTCAAGAGGAGCTGGCACCTCACCAAGATGACATGAACTTGTTTATTTTTCACAAAGAACAAGATCTAATCAACAAGGAGAGGAAGAAGGCTGTTAGGGAGAAGTTGAGAGAAAAGAGAAAGAAAGAGGAAGAGGGAAAACTTAAGGCTGCCAAAAAGGAGGGAGACAAAGATTGGATGAAATTCTATCTCCGAGCTCATGGCTTCTCCAGCAGGAAATTGGGTCCCATGTCAATCAAGACCCTACAGCGACATGTCAGCGAAATCAAAGCTAACATTCGCTTAGGAAGAAGGCAGGAGGTTGCTCAAACTTCTAGTGTTCAGAGGATGGCACCCAAACCAACAACCAAACCACTACCCAAAACACAACCTATATCATCTCCTTTCCCCATCAAAACAGAACCTTTCACCCCTGAACCTTCTCCATCAACCTTACCTATACCATCACTGCAGGAGCGGGTAATGGTGCCTAACCCAATCAGTTTCATAATAAGGAGGGACTTGGAACACTTAACAGTTCAAATAGGGAACTAGGTTTGATTATGAGGATACTAAGAAAACAAGTAAGTAATGAGACAGAACAAGCAGCAATAACATAGAAATATGGTTTTCAAGGAGTGTTGTATATTGCTCTCAAGTTTTATTACAAGTGTTACAAAAGCATATCTAAATTACAAGAACCTGAGATACTTAGAAGGATAGTTGAAATTGACTAATCTAGATAACAAGATCAATCTAAAGTCAAAAGGCAGATTGCCTTTTGACTAGTGACTATGACATGCTATAGCTCATATCCTTTTCTATTACAAATATGGTTTACAGGTACAAAAGTAGAAAGTTACCGACAAAGACCTTAATCTATAGTTTACAAAAGCATGGACTTTTCACGAACTCATACAAGTTGGTGAGTCTTTAGTGTTGTAGCGAAAAAAGTGTCAGCTTTATGTAAAGTAGATCAGAGAAAGCATGTCTTTCTCTGTCTTTAGAAGAAATCAGTCTTCACAGCAAAATGGCTTAGAAGACTTTGTCTCTAAAGCTTCGTAAGACTTCATCTTTGGCTTCAGAAGATTTATACTTTGGCTTCGGAAGATTTTACAATTAGAGTATTTTCTGATGTAGTGTGTAAAACTTCTGAAGCACTTCTACCTTTGTACGTCCAGTGCATGCATGCAGGAAGACCTTTGGTTGTTTTGGCTTCTTTGGTTGCATTAGCCTTATAATCTTCTAATATTACCTTACAAACTCCCCCTAGGCTGATGCTACTAAAACAGAGATGTATTTCAGATGTTGATAGTCCTCATTAGGATCAAGACCAAGCCTCTCTTTATCATCTGGTCAAGATACTTCAGACTTTCATAGTATCTTCTCATGTCATGGAGATCATGTAGAGGAAGATGAAGCAAGTCTTACCAGAAGTAGACATCTTGACCTCCTTGATCTCTGATGACATACCATCTATCCGGATTGGCAGCAAAACTCCAGGACAAGATGGGGCTTCCAATGGCAAGAGGCTCTACTTGAATAGGAGTTGGTTGAGCAGCCTCTTCATGCTGCTCTGACTCATCCTAAGGTGTGAAAGTGGATGCCTTAGTTTTCTTCTTCTTTGAAACACTTTTCCTTGCCATCCTTTTCCTCCTCTTTGACGTTTTCAACTGAGATGACTGGTCTTCAGCACCAGATTTGTAACGCCCAAAATTTTGTCACATAAAATAAAAGAAAAGAAAGTATCTTGAAGAAAACTAAAAGAAGCCAAAGATGAGGGGTGTTTTGTGTAAAAATACACAAAAGTAAAAAAGTGCACTTTATATGGGCCCATATCACCCGTGCTGCTGCTGTGTTTGACTGAAACAAAAGAAGAAGAAGAAGAAATCAAAGTTCTCTCGGTTCTAGAGAGAGAGAAAGAGGTTGTTTTTTATCTTCGTAAGTATTTCTATGCATAATTGGCTCGGTTTATATTGGGTTTTGACCATGAAACTAATCTATATGTGTTTATGTGTTTTGTTGTTTGTTTTTGCTTGTTTTAGGCGCTTGAACTCGTGTGCAAGCAGGTTCGGTGGAGTTTTACTTGTTTACTGCACTAGGTGAGTTCTAGAGCCCGATTTACATGTGTTTTAAACTAACTTCGGGGCTGAAAATGCATTTTTAAGGATTTTCAAACTTGTACTTATGTAACCATATGTTTATGTATGTTTATGTTGATGTTCTATGCTTGTTTATGTGTTATGGTTGCTTAGAATGATGGGTATAAGCTTAGAACATGTTAGTATGCAGTTTGGGGTTCGAATGTAAGTCTAAAATATACACAACAGGTGGTCATGTGCCCAAACAGGGCCCACGCGCCTGGGATTTTAACTTAGAAACGCCTAAGTACGGGCCATGCGCCTAAAAAGGGCCCAGGTGCCTGGAAAATTTGCCTTAGAAACCGTTTAAGGAGGGATCATGCGCCCCAATAGTGCTCATGCGCCCAAAATGTTGGTCTGAAAATACTAAGTGAAGACTCATGTGCCTAAATAGTGTCATGCGCCCAACCATTGTTCAGGCGCCTAAGTACTAGTCCATGCGCCTGAACAGTTCATGTGCCCAGAATGTAAGCTACAATGCCTAAGTATAGGATTCATGCGCCCGAATAGTGTTAATGCGCCTAAGCAGGGCTCATGCGCCTGCATAGTGCCCATGCGCCTAAACACTTAGAAAATTTTCTGAAATTTTGGAAAATCAGGATTTTAAGGTTTGACCCCTGGTTTGACTTGATAGTATTATTTGATTATTTTATTTATGTTTTGGGCTGTTCTTGTGTTCCCTATTATGTTATTATGTGGCTTTACGTGGTGTGATTTTATCCGTATCCATAAAGTATTATCTTTAAGAAAGTGGAAAGATTAATGAAAGTGGAACATAAAGAACGTAAGAAAGTCTTGCAAGCAAATTCACATGAGGTTCACAACCACTAGGTTGTTAGCTCAACTGTGTGTGGTTTAGCTAACCCGTTGGATTCATACAAGGTCAATCTTTGAGATTGAGGGGACCCTTGTTGCTGTCCAGGTACTGGATTCAGCTTCGTGCACCAGTTTGGGGTCTATTTGTAGACCTCGGCCCAGTACCAGTTTTGTGCGCATTTATCGGGGGCATAGCACATTGGTCCGGATTAAGTGAAAGATTAAAATAAAGGTTCGAATGAACGATGATGGAAATGGTAAAGAAGATAATGGATGTTATCTTAACTGTACGTATGATGTGTGATCACATACGAAAGAAAAGTATATTATTTTAAAAGGGTATTTTCATATACAAATCTTTCAAGGTATGTTAACGTTTTAAAACTAGAGCTCACTCAGCAATGCTGACTTTTATGCATTTTTAGTTGGCAGGTAATTTTGCTAGGGATGGCACTCGGGGAGGCTACTCGTCGGGGCTAGACTGGCATCCGTTCACACATATTAATATTGTTGCTTTGTAATGCAATCAATATGATCTTTTGTAACTATTAACAATTAACTATGTATTGTTTAGCAACAGTATTTATTAATGAAGTGAATGGCTTTTATTAGTAATTCCGCTACCCTGATTTATTAACTATGAAATGTTTTATGCTATGATTGACCAATTGTGAGGTCTCCGGAAACGGGGCCTTACAAGTTGGTATCAGAGCCAAAGTTTAAGAAAAATAAGTAAATATTTTCAAAACCTAAACTTAAACTGAGAATGGGACGAATGGAGGGATGCCAGCCCGAGTAGCTATGTGCCTTCAGGTATTTCTTTTCTTAATGTTAACCGGTATTATGTGCGTGTGCTATTTGATAGGAATACTGATATAGTCAGGATAGGAAATGCATGGGGGATGAAGAGTAAAGTAAGTGGCTAATCACAACTGGCCACTGTAATTAGGGACTTACTATACTTAACATAAACTGAGCTATTACCTTGAATGACCATGTTGGTGTTTGAATCTTATAATGATTAGTGGATGGCTGGTGGAAGATCATCTAAGGCTGGTAGGTTTTGCTGGTAGGTCACGGGCCGCAAGGAACAAGACGAAGACTGCAGAGATGGCTCCTGGTGAGCCTGGGCTTCATCACCCAGAGGGCGGTGATGAGAGTGCCAATCTAAGTGCCTCGGTGAAAGAGGCAGTGGTGGAGGAGGTTCACCAAGTCATGCAGACAATCCTACCGTCTGTCATGACAGATGTTATCCGGGCTGTTAGAGAAGATGAAAGGAAAGAGAAGGAGGAGGAAAGGAGGATGACTGCTGGTAGGAGGGGTAACGTGAGGAATCATAATGATGAGGAGGAGATGAATACTGGAAGGGGAGCCTCTAGTGATGAAGAAGAGGTGGTGGTGCGGGAAACCGCGAGGGGATGCAGCTACGGGGCATTCCAACGATGTAAACCCCCTACTTTTGATGGTAATGGCAATGCTACAGCTGCCCACCACTGGATAAGGGAGATGGAGGTAGTATTGAAGATCAGTGAGTGTCAGGAGGACCAGAAAGTGAAGTTCGCTACTCACTCGTTTGTCGACTCGACACTATGTTGGTGGGACAATTTTGTCCATGCTGAGGGTGACAGGGCAATCGAGAGAATGAGATGGGGAGAGCTGAAGAAGTTGGTGATTGAGGAATACTGTCCTCACCGAGAGCTCAACAAGATCGCAAAGGAGTTCTTGCAGCTGGAGGCGGGAACTATGACCCACCAGCAATACACCGCCAAGTTTAACGAAATGGTGAGGTGGGTGCCGGATCAGGTTACGCCAATATCGAGGAAGATTAATCGATACGTCTAGGGACTACCGGCTGACATTCACAGACACTTGATCGCTTCCCAACCGAGCACTTTCAGGTAGGCAGTGGATTTGGCAGGAATGTTGTATTATGAAAGGGAAGTAGTGGTGGTTGAGGTGAAAAAGGCAGATGGAGGTGATAAGAACTGGAGAGGTAAGCGGTTTGGGCATGGCGGTTACACCCCAAACAATAAGAGGATGAGGATGGATGACCGGCGGGTGGTGTCATCAGGCCCGGAGTTGAGGAAGTGCGACTGATGTGGTAGGGAGCACACTGGTGATTGTATGAGGGGAGTGACTGTATGCTTCAAGTGTGGGAAGCCCGGTCATATAGCAAAAGATTATGGAATGCCGAAATGCTTAAACTATGGTGGGACTGGCCACAAGAGCTATGAGTGCAAGAAGCCAAGAGCTGAGAGCTCTGGGGCCAAGAAGGGGACCAAAGAAGGAGGACAGAGGGCGAGTGCTAGAGCCTTCATGATGACCCGAGAAGAGGCCCGGGTAGACCCAGACGTGCTGTAAGGTATGTTTCTAGTAAACCAAACTTGTGCCTCTGTATTATTTGATTCTGGTGCTAGTAGGAGTTTCATTTCTATTGCTTTCTATGCTAAGTTGCTTGTTAATAGTAGGAATATTGATGAACCATTTGATGTAGAAACTGCTATTGGTAAGTCAACCAGATTTTATAAGATGATTGAGGATTGTGGCATAGAGTTAGAAGGCCATAGGTTTGCTGCTAAACTATATGTGATGCCCCTAGAAGGATTCAATGCAGTACTAGGGATGGATTGGTTAGCAGCCTATGAGGAAAATATCATGTGTCGCAAGAAGATGATTCGATTAGTTGCGCCCAATGGGAGTTCGGTGACGGTCTACGGTGATCGCATCATTACGGTTCCGAGGGTGATTTCGATGGCGGTGGCAGAGAAGTGCATGAAGCGGGGATGTAGTGCCTACCTGGCTTATGTGAAGGATGTGGACGCGTCAGTACCACAGTTGTCTGAAGTACCCCTGGTGTGTGACTTTCCAGACGTGTTCCCATAAGATTTACCAGGTGTGCCACCGGACCGCGAGATCGAGTTTCAGATTGATCTGATACCTGATGCTCAACCCGGTGCCAAAGCACCATACCGATTAGCTCCGACTGAGATGAAGGAACTAATGGTTCAACTGCAGGAGTTGATGGACAAGGGATTCATCCGACCGAGCATCTCTCCCTGGGGTGCCCCGGTCTTGTTTGTAAAGAAAAAGGACGGTAGTATGAGAATGTGTATCGACTATCGAGAACTGAACAAGTTGACGGTGAAGAATTGATATCCCCTACCGAGAATTGATGACTTGTTCGACCAGCTCCAAGGTGCCAGTTGGTTCTCGAGGATAGATCTCCGATATGGTTACCATCAGTTGAAGGTTAAGGAGCAAGATATCCCAAAGACAGCTTTTCGCACGCGTTATGGACACTACGAGTTCCTCGTTATGTCTTTCGGTCTGACTAACGTGCCAGCTACCTTTATGGATTTGATGAACCAAGTGTGTCGGCCAATGTTGGATAAATCAGTGATTGTGTTTATTGATGATATACTGATTTATTCAAAGAGCGAAGAAGAACATGCCGGTCACATACGCGAAGTGTTGGAGACACTTAAAAGGAAAAAGCTTTATGCTAAATTCTTAAAGTGTGCTTTCTGGTTACGTGAAGTTCAATTTTTGGGTCACGTGGTGAATCCTGAAGGAATCATGGTGGACTCGGCAAAGGTTGAGGCGGTGATGCAATGGAAGTCTCCAAAGACGCCATCCGAGATTCGTAGTTTCTTGGGTTTGGCGGGCTACTACAGAAGATTTATCCAAGACTTTTCCAAGATAGCCTCACCTTTGACAAAATTGGCGCGCAAGGAGGTGAAGTTTGTATGGGGTCAAGAACAGGAGGATGCTTTTGAGGAGTTAAAGGCAAGATTAACTCAAGCTCCTGTCTTGATACTGCCCGAGGGAAACGAGGATTTAGTGGTCTATTCGGATGCCTCCTATTCAGGATTGGGTTGCGTGCTAATGCAACGTGGGAAAGTGATAGCTTACACATCCCGGTAATTGAAGACCCATGAGACCAATTACCCCACTCATGACTTACAGCTAGCAGCGGTGGTTTTTGCATTGAAGATTTGGAGGCACTACTTATACGGGACGAAGTGCATAATCTTCACGGACCACAAGAGCTTAAAGTATTTCTTTGAGCGAAAGGATCTCAACATGAGGCAGAGGAGGTGGTTAGAATTGATCAAGAATTATGATTGTGAGATCCACTACCATCCGGGTAAAGCTAATATAGTGCCGATTCCCTGAGCCGAAAGGAGAGACCAGAGCCAATCCGGGTGAAGGCTTATCAATTAGTTATGACCACTTATGTGATCACACAGGTCAAAGAATTTCAGGATGAGGCATTGAAGGAAGATCGCCTTAACTATGAAAGGATGAGAGGTCTAGTCACGGAGTTGGGAGAAAATACCCACGGATTTAGAACCCGCTTCGGGCGGATGTGGATTCCCCAATATGGAGATCTACGGGGGCGAATTCTGGACGAAGCTCATAAGACTTGATACTCCATTCATCCCGTTGCTACCAAGATGTATCAAGACTTAAAGAAAGATTTCTGGTGGCCGGGAATGAAGCGCGATGTAGTGGAGTATGTGAGTAAGTGCCTTACTTGCTTGCAAGTGAAGGCAGAACACCAGAAGCCATACGGGATGATCCAGCCATTAGATATACCCGAGTGGAAGTGGGAGCACATCATCATGGAATTCATCACAAAGTTACCCCGTACTGCGAGGGGGTACGATCCATATGGGTGATAGTTGATCGTCTGACAAAGAGTGCTCACTTCCTACCGATCCGCGAGACGTATTCCTCCGAGAGACTGGCGGATCTGTTCATCAAGGAGATTGTGGCTCGTCATGGTATGCCGGTGTCTATTGTGTCGGACCGTGACACCCGGTTCACATCGAAGTTTTAGAAGAGATTCCACGTTGCGATGGGGACGAGGCTACACATCAGTACGGCTTATCATCCTCAGACAGATGGTCAGTCTGAGAGGACAATTCAGACGCTCGAGGATATGCTCCGAGCATGCGTGATCGACTTTGGAGGAAGTTGGGATGATCGCCTACTGTTAGCAGAGTTCTCGTACAACAACAGTTATCATGCCAGCAATAGGCATTCCACCATATGAGATGTTATATGGTAGTAGATGTAGGACGCTTGTATGTTGGGGAGACATCGGGCAGAAGGAGTTAGGAAGTACTCAGGTGATCGAGGCTACGACAGAGAAACTGGAAAAGATCAAAGCCTTTATGAAGGCAGCGAAGGATAGACAAAAGTCGTATGCCGACAAAAGGCGTAGACCGATTGAATTCAACGTAGGTGATAAAGTTATCTTGAAGGTCTCACCTTGGAAAGGGATCATCCAGTTCAGGAAGAGGGGCAAGCTGAGCCTGAGGTACATAGGGCCTTTCCGAATCATTGCACGAGTAGGAGAGGTGGCCTATGGCTTAGACTTGCCTGATGAGTTAAGTGGAATTCATCCGACATTCAAGTATCTCATCTGAGAAAGTGCTTAGCCGATGAAGACATGATTGTACCATTGGAAGATATTGAAGTGGATGAACGACTTAATTATGTAGAGCAACCAGTGGCAATCATCGACCAGAAGGAGAAGAGACTGAGAAATAAAGTGGTTCCACTTGTGCGAGTCAGTGAAAACATCAGAAGGGTTCGGAGTCTATGTGGGAGACTAAAGATGAAATAAGACAGCATTACCCACAACTATTCGAAGAGTGACATGTTTCTGGGACGAAACCTCTTTCAGGGGGGTAGACTTGTAACGCCCGAAATTTTGTCACAAAAAATAAAAGAAAAGAAAGTATCTTGAAGAAAACTAAAAGAAGTCAAAGATGAGGGGTGTTTTGTGTAAAAATACACAAAAGTCAAAAAGTACACTTTATATGGGCATGGCCGCCCATATCACCCCTGCTGCTACTGCGTTCGACTGAAATAAAAGAAGAAGAAGAAGAAATCGAAGTTCTCTCAGTTCTAGAGAGAGAGAGAGAGAGGTTGTTTTTGATCTTCGTAAGTATTTCTATGCATAATTGGCTCGGTTTAAATTGGGTTTTGACCATGAAACTAATTTATATGTGTTTATGTGTTTTGTTGTTTGTTTTTGCTTGTTTTAGGCGCTTGAACTCGTGTGCAAGCAGGTTCGGTGGAGTTTTACTTGTTTGCTGCACTAGGTGAGTTCTAGACCCCGATTTACATGTGTTTTAAACTAACTTTAGGGCTGAAAATACATTTTTAAGGATTTTCAAACTTGTACTTATGTAACCGTATGTTTATGTATGTTTATGCTGATGTTCTATGCTTGTTTATGTGTTATGGTTGCTTAAAATGATGGGTATTAGCTTAGAACATGTTAGTATGTAGTTTGGGGTTCGAATGTAAGTCTGAAATATACACAATAGGTGGTCATGTGCCCAAACAGGGCCCACGCGCCTGGGATTTTAACTTAGAAACACCTAAGTACGGGCCATGCTCCCAAACAGGGCCCATGTGCCTGGAAAATTTGCCTTAGAGACCATTTAAGGAGGGCTCATGCGCCCCAATAGTGCTCATGCGCCCAAAATGTTGGTCTGAAAATACTAAGTGAAGACTCATACGCCTAAATAATGTCATGCGCCCAACCATTGTTTAGGTGCCTAAGTGCTAGTCCATGCGCCTGAACAGTTCATGCACCCAGAATATAAGCTACAATGCCTAAGTATAGGATTCATGCACCGGAATAGTGTTAATGCGCCTAAGCAGGGCTCATGCGCCTGCATAGTGCCCATGCGCCAAAACACTTAGAAAATTTTCTAGAACTTTGGGAAATCAGGATTTTAAGGTTTGACCCCTGGTTTGACTTGATGGTATTATTTGATTATTTTATTTATGTTTTGGGCTGTTCTTGTGTTCCCTATTATGTTATTATGTGGCTTTACGTGGTGTGATTTTATTCGTATCCGTAAAGTATTATCTTTAAGAAAGTGGAAAGATTAATGAAAGTGGAACATAAAGAACGTAAGATAGTCTTGCAAGCAAATTCACATGAGGTTCACAACCACTAGGTTGTTAGCTCAACTGTGTGTGGTTTAGCTAACCCGTTGGATGCACACAGGGTTAATCTTTGAGATTGAGGGGACCCTTGTTGCTGCCCCGGTACTGGAGTCAGCTTCGTGCACCAGTTTGGGGTCTATTTGTAGACCTCGGCCCAGTACCAGTTTTGTGCGCATTAATCGGGGGCATAGCACATTGGTCCAGATTAAGTGAAAGATTAAAATAAAGGTTTAGATGAACGATGATGGAAATAGTAAAGAAGATAATGGATGTTATCTTAACTGTATGTATGATGTGTGATCGCATACGAAAGAAAAGTATATTATTTTAAAAGGGTATTTTCATATACAAATCTTTCAAGGTATGTTAACATTTTAAAACTAGAGCTCACTCAGCAACGCTGACTTTTATGCATTTTTAGTTGGCAGGTAATTTTGCTGAGGATGGCACTAGGGGAGGCTACTTGTCGGGGCTAGACTGGCATCCGTTCACACATATTAATATTGTTGCTTTGTAATGCAATCAATATGATCTTTTGTAACTATTAACAATTAACGATGTATTGTTTAGCAACAGTATTTATTAATGAAGTGAATGGCTTTTATTATTAATTCCGCTGCCCTAACTTACTAACTATGAAATGTTTTATGCTATGATTGACCAACTGTAAGGTCTCTGGAAATGGGGCCTTACAAGATTGATCTGTTGTGTCCCTTTCAGTTAGGATCTTTTCTCTTATAGGTTCAGATGGAGAGAGAGGAGAACACTGTTATGGATCAGAAGATGAAGTTGGCTGAGATGTAGCTTTAGGATCAGGTGGTGTTGTCTCAGAGGGTTCAACCTTCATCTCAACTTCAGGTTGAGCTGGACTTGGTGGAGAATGCAGATCTACAAACTCTCCCTTTAAACTTCTGCTAGATCACTCTTATGTGCTCATCCATGGTGGATAGAGACATAGGACCAAGCCTCCTTCTGAAGAATTTGTATAGCTTCAAGAAGCTCATCATCCTTTGTCTATCTTCAGACTTCTTTTTGCTTTTATGGATGATGGCCCTTGACCTTGCAGCTTCTTCCCTTAACTTTCTCTTAGCAACTTTTCTTTCTTTTGTGGCTTATTCCTCCAACTTCTTAAGATATTCAAACTCTATGTACTCAATGGATAAGGGAAGAAGTGTAGCAGCCTGATAGAGTCATGTGGCACTCAAGTAGTTGATCATATTCATTCTTTCAGCTTCCCTATCTACCTAAGGTTGTGCATGTTCCATAGTCTCTGTCTTAGGACTTTCTTGAACTGGGAGAGGACATAAGCATGTTTGTAGAGCCTTTTCAGTCTCCTTTCTTCCTTAATCTTGAGGAGTAATGCTGCATCCTCTGCCTCCCTCCTCTCCTTTGACAGCTCAGTGTCTACCAGCTCATTCAACTCTTCTAAGGGGAGAGATATGAGTTCATCAACATTATAGTTCCTAGTCCCAGGTAGTTTAGCCTAGCTACCCTCAACTCATCATCTTGAATGTTTGGATTGGGGGCAGCTCGGATAGCAGCATGTATGAAGCCTGAGGACCCTCCTAAACTCTCTCCCCTTAGTTTCCTCTTCCTCTCTCTCTTCTCCTCCACTAACTTCTCGGAGGTCATTTTCCTCTTCCCTTTTTCATACACAGGCCTTGGTGACTTAGGGTGGAGAGAGCTTTGGCCTTCATTTGCTTGGTTTAGTAGTCAAGCTCTGGCCAGAAAGAGTTGTGGAGCACCATCACCAGCTGGTGCTTCACTAAGGGTACTGGGTGTAGAAGGAGATCCTATCTCAAGGTTCACAGGCTCAAACTCTGGGCTTTCAGTTAAAGTTTTTCCTAAAGCTAATCTTGGGGTCCACCTTAACATCCAGTTGACCAAAGATCTCACCTGCTACCCTCTGTCTATATAATCTTGATCTCATCTTGAACTCTTCTAGCACCCTTTCTTGTATCCAGTCTGCTAGTCTTCTAGCTTGTCTGTTTTGGCTTGGGTTGACAAGTGAAAGATCAATCAGATTTATGCACTCATAGAAACTCAGGTTTGAAAGGTTGAAAGTTTCTTGTTGACCCTGAGTTCTAGAGTTGATGAGAGCTCTTCTTTTTATGTCATACCTCCATCCTATGATTGGGTTCTTAGAGTGGGGAGATGGGGTAGACATGGCTCTGAGTATACCCTCCTCAAATAGACTTTGAATGAGAGAGTCCACATCCATGTAGACTTGAGGAGGTTGCTGAGTATGGACTATTTCAAGAGAGGGTGGTGAATCCTTTATGTCCATACTATGAGAGGAACTCCTAGGTTCTGTGACTGTTTAGACTTTCTCCCCTTTTTTGGTAGCATCACCTTCTTGCATAAGTGGGTTGACTCTGTCACATTCACAGGTTCTTGTGGACCTGGTTGAGTTCATCTTGGTAGTCTCTCAGCTAGCTGGCCCTTGAGATCGGTGATCTCAAGTTGCTGGTCATTGACCCTTCTTTCTAAGACAGTCACCTGAGATTCCAGGTGACTTATCTTTGAGACTAAATAGGTGCATATTTGAGTTAGTTTTTGCACCTTTAGTTTCAGACTCCCCTCATCTTCATCAGAAAATCACGAGGGGATGAGAGAATTGGACCAAGATCCTCCTCCTCATCACCAACATATTGTTCTTGGCTACTGGGTTTCCCCTGCCTTATGACAGCTTCAAGAGAAGTGTCAAAAGGCCTGGTTGTCGTGGTTGAGGTCTTAAAGATGCAATCACTTGTTGAAGTGAGAGCCTCTTCGATATGGGCCTCCTCAGGGAGATCCACCTCAGTGATAGGTGAATGATGTAGGATAGATCTGGGTGAGACAGGAGTACTCATCTCTCCTTGAGTAGGTGTGGAGATGACAGACTCATGGTACTCACTGAATGCCATGTCTTCATCATCATAGAAGTCAAGGCTGGGAATTGGTTGGTTTAGATCCAGCGGCTGGGGATGGTAACTTTCCCCGGAAGGTTATTCACTAGAGTGTGGAGACTTTGAGTGAAGGCTTAAGGCTGTTTGGGGTGTTAGCTCATCAGGCTGAGCATGAGGAACCTTAGCACTTATCATATAAGAGATGGGAGTGGTTTGCTCCTCAGGGGAAGTGGGAGCTCGAGTGTCCACTTCCTCCTGTAAGGTTGGTGATATGGGGGCCTGCACAAGCTTAATAGCATATGCAGGGGTTCGTTTGGTTTTTCGTGGTAGGTGATGGTTATTGTTGGCTGTATGTGTGGTTGAGAGATAGAAGGTATGGGTTCAACACTAGCTGGTGCTGCTAGGTTGCCACCTTGAGCAATGAGCTCAAACATTTTTTGGGCAAGGGCTGTTTCTACCTCAGAGAAGCCAACAGTTGGCTTCCTTATTATTTTGAAGATGTCAGGCTTCATTTGTCCCAATTTAAGAATATTACCTGTTCCCTTCAACTGTGTGCCCAGTTCACAGTTGAGAATATGCTGGACATATCTAGGGAACATGTAATACTCTAGGGACTCCAAGTTAGCAAGCAAATTGGTATATACAAATTGAGAATACTAAACTTGACCCTCTGAACCATTCCATGGACTATGAAGGAGAGGTCTTCTGAAATCTGATCCCATCCTCCATGCTTGTTTGACAAGCTGTGTATGACAACATGAATGAGGTACTTCCATTGGGATGAGTCCTTCCCCTTCCTAAAGGTTTTGACTGAGAAGTTACCCTCATAGCCTATCTGCACAAAAGAGTGGTTGACTACAGCTTTGGGGAAGGACAAGTCACCTTCTACATCATCCAGCTGAAGATGTGTGTTTATGATGGCCGGAGTGATGAAGATTGTCCTCCACTGCACTGTGGCAGATAGTGCCTTCTCCCCGTCCATGGTGACCTCTTCGTAGGTCCGCCAGAACTCCAAGAAATGATCCTCATAGAGATGAGGATCAATGGTGAGGGAGGTGAAGTAGTTAGTCAAAGAAAGGTAACGACAAACCTTTGAGAAACCTGGATCTTTCTTAGAGTCTAACAGAGCAACTTGATTATGTTGCCTATGAAGATGCATGGAAAAATCGTGTTGATTTCTGTGGTCAAGGTTGGCCATTTGAAGTAGCTTTGTGATGAAAGAAGATAAGGACGTAGGTGGTTAGTGGGTAAAATTAGGTTAAAGAACAATGTAGATGAAGAGGAGAGTGAGAAGAGGGGGAACCATTTGAGAATATGTATGAAATGGATTTGAAACAAAGTTATTGCAAAATGATGAACTTTGAAATCCGAAAGTAGGCCCCACCTCTAAAAACGTTTCCAAAAAGGTAGTTATTTTGGAAGTTGAAAATCTTCCGAAGGTAATTTAGCTTCGGAAGTTTTTAAGAAAAAGCTTCCGAAGCCAATTTGGCTTCGGAAGATATTCTTAAGAATTGTGAAAATTTGGCTTCGAAAGAAAAATACTTAGAGAGTTTTTCTTCCGACACTTATTTTACTTCAGAAGATATTAAGACTTGGGAGTTTTATTCTAAAGAGAATAAATCTTCCGAGACTTAATTGCTTTTGAAAGAGATTTGTCCTTCAAATACATGCAAGTACTTAGAAGCATATTTAAGCTTCTGAAGATATTCTCAGAATTTCTTACGAAGTTAAATTTCTTATAAGTAGTTATTTGATTTGAAGACATAAATTTTTTCCGAAGGCAACCTGAAATCTTCCGAAGGAAAATATGTTTTCAAAAATTTTAAAAAATCTAAGGAATATCATTAAAAAATTTTCTTCCAAAATAAACTAGGCTTATGAAGGTGATAAAATAGACAACTTAGGACACATAGGTTTTAGAAATAAAGTTGATTTAAGTTTATAAGAAAATCTACTCAAAGTTAATCATCCCAATAGCTTATACAAGATATTTGAATCTCTGTTCATCAAAAGCTTTAGTGAATAGATCAGCATATTGTTCATTTGTGTTAACTTTGACTAATTTGATTAATCCCTTCTCAAAATTATCTCTAATAAAATGATACCTGATGTTGATGTGTTTGGTCCTTGAGTGCTGCACAGGATTCTCTGTAATGGAGATAGCACTGTTATTGTCTATGTGGATGGGAGTCTCTTTGAAGTTGAATCCATAGTCCAACATCTGATTCTGAATCCAAAGCACTTGAGCATAGCAACTTGCAGCAGCAATGTATTCAGCCTCAGCAGTTGATGCAGAGACATAAGATTATTATTGCATTGCCATGAGACAATCCTTCCACCAAGATATTAACATCCCCCAGATGTAGACTTTGCAGTCATGTTGCAACCTCCATAGTCACTATTTGTATAAGCATACAGATTGAAACCAGAACTCTTTGGATACGGAAGGCCAAGCTTGGGAGCACCTTTGAGATATCTAAGAATCCTCTTGACAGCAACCAGGTGTGACATCTTGGGGTTTGCTTGATATCTTGCACAGGTGCATGTTGCAAACATGATATCAGGCCTACTAGCTGTTAGGTACATAAGAGACCCAATCATAGCCCTGTAAAGATGCTCATCCACACACTCCCCCTCAAGATCAGGTCCTAGGGAGTGGTTTCTGGCTATGGGTGTCTTAGCAACCTTACATTCAGCCATGTTGAATCTTGTAAGTATGTCTTGTACATACTTTGACTGACTTATGAAGATGCCATTGTCAACTTGCTTCACTTAAATTCCCAGAAAGAAATTTAGTTCCCCCATGGCACTCATTTCAAATCTTTTCTTCATCAGCCTCTCAAAGTCTTTGCAAAGCTTTGGATTAGTTGACCCGAAGATAATGTCATCCACATATACTTGAACCAGCATTAAGTCATTCCCTGTCCCTTTGATGAAGAGAGTACCATCTATAGTACCCCTATTGTAACCATGTTGACAGAGATACTGAGATAATGTTTCATACCACTTCCTTGGAGCTTGGTGCAGCCCATAAAGAGCTTTATCAAGCTTGCAGACATAATCAGGATGATCTGGGTCTGCAAAGCCAGGTGGTTGTTTGACATACACCTCTTCATCAATCGTCCTATACAGAAAAGCACACTTGACATCAAGTTGGTAGACCTTGAAATCCTTGGATGCAGCAAAAGCCAGGAATATTCTTACAGCTTCAAGTCTTGCCACAGGAGCAAAAACATCTGTGTAATCAATTCCCTCTTCTTGTGTGTACCCTCGAACAACTAGTCTTGCCTTGTTCTTGATGACAATTCCTCTAACATCCTTCTTGTTCCTAAACACCCACTTGGTTCCTATGACAGTCTTCCCATGAGGAAGAGGACATAGGTTCCAAACCTTTTGTCTTTTGAATTAAAGCAGCTCCTCTTGCATTGCTTCAACAAAGCTTCCATCTTTCAAAGCCTCATCAACTTTCTTTGGCTCTACTTGGGACAAGAAGCAAGAATATAGACAAACATTTTTGTCATGGGTTTGTCCTCTTGTTCTCACCCCTGTATCAATATTTCCAATGATGTTTGTGGTGGGGGTATGACTTGTGGATCCTGAGTTAAGGGATCACAAGAAGTTGATTTGAAAGATCTAGATTAGTAAAATTCAGATCTGGCAATGGAGTGTCACGCACCATATCAGCACACTTATCAAGTGAGACTTGATCCAATGAGTGTGTGACATCATTTATGTTGTCTTCTGTGGAGTGGTTATCAGCATCAAGAAATTCTTGATCACTATCACCACCTTTATTTCCTCCTACATTTGAAGCTCCTTCACCTGAGTTTTGAACCTCTAAGCTGGAATTTGAAGGCATCTAAGATGTATCAGCTGAATTTGTCATGTTTATGCTAATAGGATCTTCATTTGCAGGGTTAGTCACCAAAGAAGCTGAAGTAGTAATCTTGCTTGGTCTTCTCAGCTCAAACTTAGGTCGGGATCTCCTGTTGATATGTTATCTGTAGATCCTGAAACATTCTCACAAGACTTGTTAAAACAATTATTAACTAAGTCAAGATCATATAGCCAATCCGGACTAGAACCTTTCACACTAGGAGTGTGCTCATTGAAGGTCACATTGGCTGACTCCTCAACTACTCTAGTTTTGAGATTGTATACTCTATAAGCCTTAGCTTGGGAAGAATATCCAATAAAGTGTCCATCATCTGACTTCTCATCAAATTTAGCTACTTGATCTTTCATATTCAAGATGGTGCAAGGACATCCAAATGACCTGAGGAAACCAAAAAATGGTCTCCTTTTGTGCCACAACTCATAAGGAGTCTTACCATGAGTCTTAACCACTAAAACTCTATTCTGCACGTAGCAGGTTGTGTTAACTGCCTCTACCCAGAAGGTGATGGGCAGTTTAGAGTCAGATAACATGGTTCTTGCAGCTTCAATAAGTGTCCTGTTTCTCCTCTCAGCAACACCATTTTGCTGAGGAGTCCTGGGAGCACTATATTGTCTTGTAATACCCTTTTCATCACAAAATGTATCAAGGATTTGGTTCTTAAATTCTGTTTCTTGATCACATCTTATGGTCTTGACCTTGTGATCAGATTGATTCTCAATTTTCAGAATGAAGTTCTTCAAGATCTCAGGAGTCTCATCCTTAGTTCTAAGGAAAAAGATTCAAGTGAATCTTGTGAAATCATCTGTGATCACTAAACAATATAAGGTCCTTCCTAAACTCATTACCCACTGGGGCCAAAGAGATCCATATGTAATAAGTGTAGGGGAGTAGTGATAGAGTTCTTTTCCTTTGGCTTGTGAGACACTTTGTGTTGCTTCCCTTTCAGGCATGCAACACAATGATCACCACTTGTAAACTCTTTCTTTGGCATTCCAGTTACCAAATCATTCTTAATTAATTTATTCATGTTATTAAAGTTTACATGGCACATTCTTTTATGCCATAGGAAAGACTCATCACTATTTGCTTTAGATAGAGAGCAAGAAACCTCTCCTAAGGGAAATGTTTCCTGCAAGTCCATCTTGTACATGTTCCCTTTCGTGGGGGCTCTGAGCAAGATATGTGTAACGCCCGAGAATTCTGAAGAAAAAGAAGGCAGATGAAGTTCTCCACGTGAAAGGAAGTTCTCGCGTAAGAAGTTCATGCGATAAGTTCAGCTGGGTATAAATAGCTGAGAACACCCAGTCTGACTCCATTTCACGCGAAAAGTTCAGCTGCTAGAGAGAAATCGGCAGCGTAGAGAGAGAAAGTGAAGAATCCAAGTGCTTAAGGTATGTAACTTGTGTAGTAACTCGTGTTATGTACCAAGAATGGATTATTGATGAATATAATGCATGGTTATGTAGTTTTCACTCGGCAAAGGCTTCGGGGAGGGTTGTGTTTGTGCTAGAACTTCAAGACGTGAGTTTCTAGTCCCCTTTTTATGCAAGTTTTTATGTTTTGGGGCTATTATGCATGCTAGAAGTTTGAATGTTCCTGTTCATGCTTGGTATGATGTTGTTAAGGTGTTTGCATGTTAGAACAGCCTTAGACGCGATAAGTTGTGATTGGGCGGGGAAAACCTATAGTTTTCGCGAGAGCAGTTTTGATGTACTTTAAGATTTTGAATTATGGGAAGTTTTCACGTGAAAGGTGTAGTTTTTGCGTGATATGCATGTTTTCGTGTGGCAGGTAGTTCTCGCGTGATTTGTAAGTTCTCGATGATATATGGTTCTCGCGCGACTTGATGGTTTTCGCGCGATAGGATAGTTCTCTCGCGAAAGGGGTAGTTCTCGCGTGAGATGTTGCTGATGTATGTTAAGTTTTCGCATGCTATGTTGTTTTGTGTGATGTGTTATTTTTTCATGTTAAACAACTTTTTAAAACTATATGTTTTATGATGCGACTTTATTTGATATGTATGATTATGTAAGTAAAGTATTACGTAACAAAAGTGAAAGATAACGATGAGGAAAGTGGAACGTAATGAATGAATGAAAGTCTTGCAAGCAAATTGAAAGGAGGTTCACAACTCATTAAGGGTTGTTAGCTCAAATGTATGAGGTTTAGATAACCCATGAGGATTCACATAGGGGGGGTCAGTTTTTGTGACTGATCAAGACGTATGAAAACAGGATCCTTGTTGCTTGACCCCAAGACATAAGTTGCTTCGTGCATGAAGATGGGGCGTAGCCTATGTCAAGATCTATATTAAAAAGTGAAAGAACGAAAGAAAGTACGAAAACGAACGATTATGAACGATGATCATAAGATAATAATAATTATTATCAAGATGTACATACGATGTGTGATCATGAACGAAAGTGAAGGATATGTTTTAACAAAAAGTAAAGTATTTTAATTATAAACTAGAACTCACTCAGCGTAGCTGACCTTTTGTATGCATAATAGTTGGCAGGTAATCGTTTGATGCTGAGGAGGTGCAGGCATGGATGCATAAGCCACTGGGAATGATTTGCGTCTGGCATCCACAATTTTTGGAAATGATTGTTGTATTAACAAAATTTTGAGATGTAAATGAACGATTTGATGTAATGACGCAATTTTAATTATAAATAAAAAGTTTTAATTCCGCTGCAAATGATGTGTTTTAAATGTTTTATGCGATGATTGACTAGCTGTAAGCGTCCCGGGAACGGGGTTTACAAGTTGGTATCAGAGTCAAAGTTTAAGAGAATTGGGTAAAATATTTCAAAAACCAAAAACTTAAACTGAGAATGGGACGAAAAAGGGAAGGGATGCCAGTCCTAGTAGCTACATGCCTGCAGGTAAAGGTTTTATGTAAATGTTTTATGCAAGATGATATAAAAAGGAATTATGTTCATGTGTTATGTGATTTATGTGCCCCTAGTAGATTTGGATACCGATGTAGTCAGGATAGGGAATGCGTAGAGAAGGAAGAGTAAAGTAAATTGCTAATCACAACTGGCCACTGTAATTAGGGACTTAATATACTTGACGTAATCTGAGCTATTACGTTGAATGATCGTGTTGGTGTTTGAATCTTATAGTTTTTAGATGGCTGGTGGTAGATCTTCGAAGGCATCCCGAGGTGGAGTGCGTGGTGGATGTGGTGCTGGAACACATGCCATGAGGAATAAGGCTAGAACTGTCGAGACGGCACCTACAGATCCCGAGATTAATCACCATGAGGGCGGTGATAAGTGTGCTATTCTGAAGGCCTCAGTGAAGGAGGCGGTGGTTGAGGAGGTTTATCAGGTCATGCAGATGATTCTGCCGTCTGTAGTGACCGAGGTTATTTGTGCTTTGAAGGAGGATGAAACGAAGGAAAAGGAGAAGAGGAGGAAAGCTGCTAGGCGAGGGGGCGAAGAAGGAGGTTCAGGGGCAAAAGAGCAACCGGATACTGAGATGGTTGTTTCTGGTGATGATGAGGAGGAGGCGGCGCAGGAAACTGCAAAGGGGTGCAACTATGGGGCATTCCAAAGATGCAAGCCCCCGAATTTAGACTGGAATGGGAATGCTACTGCTTCTCACTGATGGGTGAGAGAGATAGAGGCGGTACTTGATATTAGCAAGTGCCGAGAGGATCAGAAGGTAAAGTTTGCTACCCACTCGTTTGTGGATTCGGCCTTATGCTGGTGGGATAATATTGTCCAGGCCGAGGGTAGTAGGGTGATTGGGAGGATGAGGAAGAGTGAACTGAAGAAGCTGGTGATTGAGGAGTTTTGTCCTCACAGGGAACTCGATAAGGTCGAGAGGGAGTTCCTGCAGTTGGAGGCGGGAACTATGACGCACCAACAGTACACGAAGAAGTTTGATGAGATGGCAAGGTTGGTGCCAGATCAGGTGACGCCTGTGTCATGAAAGATTAAGAGGTACATCCAGGGTCTACCGACGGATATCCGCAGACACATGATCGCCGCCCAGCCAAGTACGTTTAGGTTAGTGGCCGATTTGGTAGGAAGACCTTACGATGAGAGGGAGGAGGTACCCGTGGTGGAGGTGAACAGGAAAGGAATTGGAGATATGAACAGGAGTGGGAATGTTTTGGCAGTGGTGGTTTCAGCCCCAAGGGCAAGAAGGCAAAGGTGGAGGGTCGTAAGGCAGCTACGACCGAGGTAGTGGTGAAGTTCAGTAGCAAGTGTGGGAGAGACCACGTGGGAGAATGCAAGTGGGGATCGAACGTCTGCTTCAAGTGTGGGAGGCCTGGTCATGTGGCAAGAGATTGCGGGGTATAAAGTGTTATAATTGTGGTGAATAGGGCCATATGAGCAGGGATTGCAAGAAGCCGAGGGCCGAGAACTCCTGGGCAAGGAAGGGCATTGAGAAGGAGGGGCAGAGGGTGAAGGCCAGGTCATTCACTATGACTCGAGAGGAGGCTAGAGTGGACCCCGATGTTGTGTCAAGTACATTCCTAGTTAACCAGACTTGTGCCTCTGTAATTTTTGATTCCGGTGCTAGTAGGAGTTTTATTTCTACTGCCTTCTGTGATAAGTTGCCCGCTAGGAGTAGAAAGATTGATAAGCCCTTCGATGTAGAAACTACTATTGGTAAGTCTACCAGGATTTCTGATGTGGTAGAGGATTGGGACATAGAGTTGGAAGGCCATAGGTTCATAGCTAAATTATTCGTGATGCCTTTAGGCGGATTCGATGTAGTCCTAGGGATGGATTGGTTAGTAGCCTAAGAGGCAAATATTATGTGTCCCAAGAAGATGATTCGATTGACTACATCGATGGGTGTTCAGTGACGATCTATGGCGATAGGGTTACTACGGTTACAAAGGTGATTTCGATGGTTGTGGTTGAGAAGTGTATGAGGCGTGGATGTGGTGCCTATCTAGCCTATGTGAAGGACGTGGATGCGTCGGTACCACGATTGTCGAACGTGCCGGTAGTGTGCGACTTCCCTGACGTATTCTAGGAAGACTTATCAGGTGTGCCACCTGACCGTGAGATCGATTTCCAGATTGACCTGATACCTGGTGCCCAACCTGTTGCTAAGGTGCCGTATCATCTAACTCCCTCCGAGATGAAAGAGTTGATGACTCAACTACAAGAGCTGTTGGATAAGGCATTCATTCAACCGAGTATCTCTCCATGGGGTGCTCCGGTCTTGTTTGTGAAGAAGAAGGACGGTAGCATGAGAATGTGCATCGACTACCATGACCAGAACAAGTTGACCGTGAAGAACCGGTATCCGTTATCGACGATTGATGACTTATTTGACCAGGTCCAAGGTGCCAGTTGGTTCTCGAGGATAGATCTCCGATCTGGTTACCATGAGTTGAAGGTGAAGGAGTAGGATATACCTAAAACAGCTTTTCACACGGACACTACAAGTTTCTTGTTATGTCCTTTGGTTTAACCAACGCGCCAGCTGCTTTTATGGATAAATCAGTGATTGTGTTCATTGATGATATCCTGATTTACCTGAAGAGCGAAGAGGAACATGCCGGTCATATTCGGGAGGTGCTGGAAACACTTAGAAGGGAGAAGCTGTATGCTAAGTTCTCCAAATGCGCATTCTGGTTGCGCGAGGTTCAGTTTCTGGGTCATGTGGTCAACCCGAAAGGGATCATGGTAGACCCGGCGAAGGTTGAGGCAGTGATGCAATGAAATTCTCCAAGGAAGCCATTCGAGATTTGTAGTTTCTTAGGTTTGGTGGGCTACTACAGAAGATTCATCCATGACTTCTCTACGATAGCTTCACCATTGACTAGGTTGACCCGTAAGGATGCGAAGTTTATATGGGGAATAGAGTAGGAGAATGCTTTCGAAGAGCTAAAGACAAGATTGACTCAAGCTCTTGTATTGACGTTACCCAAAGGGAGCGAAGATCTGGTGGTCTATTCAGATGCTTCTTATTCGGGATTGGGTTGCATGTTAAGGCAATGAGGGAGGGTTATAGCCTATGTGTCCCGACAGTTGAAGATCCATGAGGCTAACTACCCTGCTCATGATTTGGAGTTGGCGGCTGTGGTATTTGCATTGAAGATTTGGAGTCACTACTTGTACGGGACGAAGTGAAGCATCTTCAGTGACCACAAAAGCTTGAAGTACTTCTTCAAGCAAAAGGATCTCATTATAAGGCAAAGAAGGTGGCTAGAGCTAATCAAGGATTATGATTGTGAGATCCACTACCATCCGAGCAAGGCCAACATAGTGGCGGATGCCCTTAGTTGAAAAGAGAGACTCGAGCCGATTCGGGTAAAGGCTTATCAGTTGGTAATGACCTCTGACGTGATGAAGCTGGTCAAGGAATTTCAGGACAAGGCATTGAAAGAGGGTCGAATCAACTCCGAAAGGATGAAAGGCCTAGTTGCGGAGTTGGGTGAGAACACTCTCGGTGTTAGAACCCGATTTAGGTGGATGTGGATTCCTAGTTACAAGGATCTACGGGGAAAGATCATGAATGAGGCCGATAAGACTCGATACTAGATTCACCCGGTGCAACGAAGATGTATCAGGATATGAAGAAAGATTACTGGTAGCCGGGAATGAAGCGCGACGTAGCGGAGTATGTGAGTAAGTGCCTTACTTGCCAGCAAGTGAAGGCGGAGCATCAGAAGCCATACGAGAAGATCCAACCTTTGGATATACCCATGTGGAAATGGAAGCACGTCACCATGGACTTCATTACGAAGTTACCGCGTACGGCAAGAGGGTATGATGCCATATGGGTGATAGTAGACCATCTGACGAAGAGTGCTCATTTCTTGCCAATCCATGAGACGTATTCATCTGAGAGGTTGGAGGATCTGTTCATTAAGGAGATCGTAGCTCGTCATGGCGTACCGGTGTCTATCATGTCGGACCGTGACACTCAGTTTACATCAAAGTTTTGGAAGAGATTCCACGATGCAATGAGGACGAGGCTACATATCAGTACGGCGTACCATCCTCAGACAGATGGTTAGTCGGAGAGGATGATCCAAATGTTGGAAGATATGCCACGGGCATGCGTGATCGGTTTTGGAGGAAGTTGGGATGAACACTTACCGTTAGCCGAGTTCTCATATAACAACAGTTATCATGCCAGTATTGGTGTGCCTCCTTATGAAATGCTATATGGTAGGAAGTGTAGAATGCTCGTATGTTGGGGTGACATCATGCAGAAGGAGTTGGGAAGCATTAAGGTGATCGAGGCTACGACTGAGAAGTTAGAGAAGATTAAGGCTTTTATGAAGGCGGCGAAGGATAGACAAAAGTCGTATGCCGACAAGAGGCGTAGACCGATTGAATTCAAGGTGGAGGATAGAGTTATGTTGAAGGTATCGCCTTGGAAAGGGATCATCCGGTTCAAAAAGTGAGGAAAGCTAAGCCCGAGGTATAGAGGGCCTTTTCGAATTATTGCTCGGGTAGGAGAGGTGGCCTGTTGATTGGAGCTACCCAATGAGTTAAGTGGGATTCACCCGACGTTCCATGTATCTCATCTGAGAAAGTGCTTAGCCGATGAGGATATGATTGTGCCACTGGAGGATATTGAGGTAGATGAATGGCTCAATTATGTGGAGCAACCGGTGGCCATGATTGATAGAAAAGAGAAGAGGTTAAGGAACAAAGTGGTTCCACTTGTACATGTACAGTGGAAACACCGAAAAGGGTCTGAGTCTACATGGGAGTCTGAGGAAGAGATGAGATAGCATTACCCGCAGCTGTTCGAGAACTGACAAGTTTCGGGGACGAAACCTCAATAAGGGGGGTGGACTTGTAACGCCCGAGAATTTTGAAGAAAAAGAAGGCAGATGAAGTTCTCGCGCGAAAGGAAGTTCTCATGTGAGAAGTTCATGTGATAAGTTCAGTTGGGTATAAATAGCTGAGAACACCCAATCTAACTCCATTTCGCGTGAAAAGTTCAGCTGCTAGAGAGAGAAATCGACTGCGTAGAGAGAGAAAGTGAAGAATCCAAGTGCTTAAGGTATGTAACTCATGTAGTAACTCGTATTATGTACTAAGAGTGGATTATTGATGAATATAACGCATGGTTATGTAGATTTTGCTCAGCAAAGGCTTCGGGGAGGGTTGTGTTTTTGCTAGAACTTCAAGAGGTGAGTTTCTAGTCCCCTTTTTACGCAAGTTTTTATGTTTTGGGGTTATTATGCATACTAGATGTTTGAATGTTCCTATTCATGCTTGGTATGATGTTGTTAAGGTGTTTGCATGTTAGTACTGCCTTAGACGCGATAAGTTGTGATTGGGCGGGGAAAACCTGTAGTTTTCGCAGGAGCAGTTTTGATGTACTTTAAGATCTTGAATTATGGGAAGTTTTCACTTGAAAGGTGTACTTTTAGCGCGATATGCATGTTTTCGCGTGGCAGGTAGTTCTCGCGCGATTTGTAAGTTCTCGCATGACATGTGGTTCTCGCGCGACTTGATGGTTTTCGCGGCATAGGATAGTTCTCTCGCGAAAGGGGTAGTTCTCGCGTGAGATGTTACTGATGTATGTTAAGTTTTCGCATGCTATGCTGTTATGTGTGATGTGTTATCTTTACACGTTAAACGACTTTTTAAAACTATATGATTATGATGTGACTTTACTTGATATGTATGATTATGTAAGTGAAGTATTACGTAACGAAAGTGAAAGATAACGATGATGAAAATAGAACGTAATGAATTAATGAAAGTCTTTCAAGCAAATTGAAAGGAGGTTCACAACTCACTGAGGGGTTGTTAGCTTAACTGTACGGTTTAGCTAACCCATGAGGATGCACACTAGGGGGTCAGTCTTTGTGACTGATCAAGACGTACGAAAACGGGATCCTTGTCGCTTGACCCCAAGACAGAAGTTGCTTCGTGCATGACGATGGGGCGTAGCCTATGATAGGATCCAGATTAAAAAGTGAAAGAACGAAATAAAGTACAAAACGAACAATTATGAATGATGATCATAAGATAATAATAATTATTATTAAGATGTACGTACGATGTGTGATCATGAACGAAAGTAAAGGATATGTTTTAACGAAAAGTAAAGTATTTTAATTATAAACTAGAACTCACTCAGCGTAGCTGACTTTTTGTATGCATAATAGTTGGCAGGTAATCGTTTGATGCTGAGGAGGTGCAGGCATGGATGCATAAGCCACTGGGAATGATTTGCTTCTGGCATCCATAATTTTTGGAAATGATTGTTGTATTAACAAAATTTTGAGATGTAAATGAACGATTTGATGTAATGACATGATTTTAATTTTTAATGAAAAGTTTTAATTCCGCTGCAAATGATGTGTTTTAAATGTTTTATGCGATGATTGACCAACTGTAAGCGTCCCGGGAAGGGGGCCGTACAATATGCTCTTGAGGAATAACCACCCCGGGCTTGGAACAATTCACTCATGCCCAGTAAAGAGCATGTTGTGTCTCTGATCTCAACACTAGGATACACTTAGTATATTGTATCCAAGCTCCTTAACAAAATTTACCTTCTTAATGGTAAGCTTACCATTTGTGACCATACCCCTTATAGTGATGTAACCACTTGCATATCCTCCAAAAGCAACTGGTCCTCCATCAATTTTCTCAAATTGTGTAGCAAAGAACCATTGCCAGTCATGTGCCTTGAACATCCACTATCAATGATCCATACATTTTCTTTGGTCTTTAGTTGTTCCTACATAAAAGGAAGTGGTTAGTTATATTTGGAAACCCAAGCCTCATTGGTCTTGGGCTTTTCAAAGTGATCTGAAGACAATGTAACAGTAACAGATCCTATATTCAAGCTTTGAGGATCATTAGTTGTTGTTAATGAAGAACTCTCAATCACCAGGTCTTTCTTCATCTTCCACACCATCTTTGGAAGATTGGATTTGACCTTCAACACCTCGGAAGTTTTAATAACTTCTGAAGTTTTGGATACTGAACCTTCTGAAGATCTTGCTTTCACTGTACCATGCTCTAGTACTTCGGAAGCATTCCTTTCTTCTGAGACCAAAATTTCTTCCAAAGGCAAGTTCTCACTTGTCTTCTTCTTCACTTTGGAGCTTTCGAAGGAAATAGATTTTCCTTCCAAAGCTTGCTTTTCCTTCTTCTTCTCGGAAGCTTTCTCTTTGACCATGTGGATAGTGCCTTTGGGATTGTAGATGCAATCCTTAGCCAGATGAGAAGTACTACCATATATGATGCAGTTTGATTCCTTCTGGGAGTCTTCTTTTGAAAGCAAGACTGAGTTTGATCACTTTCCTTCTCCATCTTCATCTTTACAGGTGATGCAACAAGCTTCTTAGGGAGAGGCTTGCTCTTGGAGCTGGATGGTTTAGGCTGTGTAGCAGTAGTACACAGTTGCTCAGTCTTCTTCTTCTTGCTGGAATGGTTTGGAACTAAACTAGAACTCCTGGTACTAGAGTTCATAGTTGAGTCTTCAGCCTTTACCACTTCAAACCCTACAAAAAAGAACACTTGTTTTTGCTTGGAGTCAAAAGTGGCCTTGATTTCTTGAGCCTTCTTTGATCTTCTCTTAGCTCTTCTGATCAAGTTCTTTCTCTTTGACTTGGTCATTCCAGACTCTTTCCTCTCCTCAAGAAAATAGTGACCCTTCTTAGGATGATCTTCTTCACTCTTCTCAAAGTCATCCTTCACTATCTCCTCTTCATCCTCTTCAACAATAGGGTCTATGAGGGGAAGCTAATCTTGACAAGTTCCACACCTTGGAGATCTGACAGACAATAGAGTGTGTGGAGGAGCTATCTCAATATATCCCAATCCTTGCTTATTCTGATAACAAACTTTTTCAAGTAGGGAGGAGGATATTATGTTCTTGAAGGTCTCTTCTTCAAGAATACATTTTTCTACCCTGGCTTTGCTGATCACAAGCTCAGCCTGGCATTCAGTTAACTTTGAGATGAGATCTTTGATTTGAGTCCTGTAGTTAGTGTGCTCATGATTAAGAGTTGAAAAGGTTTTCTCTGGATCTTCTATCTTAAGTTTATAATCATTTTCAGCTCTTTTAAAATCAGCTTTTAAGATATTTAAGGACTCAAGATCAGATCTCATCACTAAGTTATAGGACCTGTATCTATTAACTTTAGCAATACATTCAGGTGTACAGAGATGTTCTAGTACCTTGGCTTCATCATGATTTGCCATGAATGCTTGGTTTGGAGATGCATCTTCCACCTGAAAGCTCCAGTCAAAGCCTCCTTCTTCAACAGCAACTGCGGCTTGCTGTCTTGGCTTCTCATTCTGGTGAGCTCCTTCAGTGTAGTTTGGCTTGGTTTGTGCTTGCCCACCATTTGACCTTGGTGCCTTGAACTCTCTAGCAAAGTGTCCTATTTGGTTACATTTGTAACACTTCACTTTGCTTTTATCAAGCCCAAACTTTCCACTGGCTGCATTGCTAGGAAACTTCCTTCCAGTCTGAATTTGTTGGCCCTGTGAGTGAGAAGAGCCATCTGCTGGACTATTTCCATATACTCTAGATCATCTGGATGGATACAGTCTAGATCTTCAAGGGTGAAGAGAAAGTTTCCTGAACTTTCATCAGAAAATACAAAAGCTTGTGAAGAGCTTGTCTCTTGGAATGGGCTTCCAGGGATGTAGCCTTCCCTTGGTGTCTCCGGAAAGGTGATGAAAGGAGCTAGGTAGCAGATGAGATGGTGCTGTGGTTCTCTGTAATCCCTTTCAACCACATGAAGGGCTGAACTCTGTTGGTTGTTGGAGTTACCAGATGGATTTTGCATGTTCATCTCTATCTGGTAACCACTAAGGATACCATATAACTCTGTGAGAGTAAGGGTCTTGAGGTTCCCAGTCCTCTTGATGACCACACAATAGTGTGTCCATTGTTTGGGAAGAGAGGACATGAACTTCCTCATAATGTCCCTGTTCTCAAGAGTTACTCCAACATCTGACAGAGTATCCACAATCTCAACATACCTAAAGTATTGTTGAGTCATGGTTTCACCTGTCTTGAAGGTGAAGTTCTCAAACTACTGCTTCAAGAGGTCTTTCTTGTTTTCTTTTGCATCATCAGACCCCTCATACATCAGCTTCAGTGCATCCTGGAGTTGCTTGGCAGTTCTGCACTTCTTGAAGCCTCTGTAGATAGAGTTTGGAATAGCAGTTTGGAGGGCGGTCATGGCTTTCTGATCAATATCAATCTTCTTCCGGTCTTCATCAGAATAGCCAGCCACTTCCTTTGGTATCATACCACCACCAGTAGCAGCTAAAAAGTTGGATGGTACATGAGGTCCATTGACAACAGACCCCCATATCCTAGAGTCTTGAGACTTGATAAAGCCTTCCATTCTTTGACACCAAGTATCAAAGTCTTCAGGAGTGATTAGTGGGGACTTTGTCATTGTACCGGTTTCCATATCAGCCTTTGTGTTAGCTGCCATTTGAGATGTTAAGTGAACTGTGAAACTGAGAGGATTAAAGATGGTGAGATCTTACAATCAAGAGCCTGAAATGCTCTGATACCAATTGCAGGACCGGGTAAGGGTGCCTAACACAATTAGTTTCACAATAAGGAGAGACTTGGAACTTCCTCATAACGTCCCTGTTCTCAAGAGTTACTCCAACATCTGCCAGAGTAACCACAATCTCAACATACCTAAAGTATTGTTGAGTCATGGTTTCACCTGTCTTGAAGGTGAAGTTCTCAAACTGCTGCTTCAAGAGGTCTTTCTTGTTTTCTTTTGCATCATCAGACCCCTCATACATCAGCTTCAGTGCATCCTGGAGTTGCTTGGCAGTCTTGCACTTCTTGAAGCCTCTGTAGATAGAGTTTGGAATAGCAGTTTGGAGGGCGGTCATGGCTTTCTGATCAATATCAATCTTCTTCCAGTCTTCATCAGAATAGTCAGCCACTTCCTTTGGTATCATACCACCACCAGTAGCAGCTAAAAAGTTGGATGGTACATGAGGTCCATTGACAACAGACCCCCATATCCTAGAGTCTTGAGACTTGATAAAGCCTTCCATTCTTTGACACCAAGTATCAAGTCTTCAGGAGTGATCAGTGGGGACTTTGTCATTGTACCGGTTTCCATATCAGCCTTTGTGATAGCTGCCATTTGAGATGTTAAGTGAACTGTGAAACTAAGAGGATTAAAGATGGTGAGATCTTACAATCAAGAGCCTGAAATGCTCTGATACCAATTGCAGGACCGGGTAAGGGTGCCTAACACAATCAGTTTCATAATAAGGAGAGACTTGGAACACTTAACAGTTCATACAGGGAACCAGGTTTGATTATGAGGATACTAAGAACACAAGTAAGTAATGAGACAGAACAAGCAGCAATAACACAGATAGATGGTTTTCAAGGAGTGTTATATATTGCTCTCAAGTTCTATTACAAGTGTTACAAAAGCATATCTAAATTACAAGAACCTGAGACTCTTTATACTACATCCTACAACCGTCAATACTTAGAAGGACAGTTGGAATTGACTAATCTAGACAACAAGATCAATCTAAAGTCAAAAGGTAGATTTCCTTTTGACTAGTGACTATGACATGCCATAGCTCACATCCTTTTCTATTACAAAAAGGTTTACAGGTACAAAAGTAGGAAGTTACAAACAAAGACCTTAATCAACAGTTTACAAAAGCATGGACTTTTCACCAACTCATACAAGTTGGTGAGTCTTCAGAGTTGCTGCAGAAAGTGTGTCAGCTTTATGTAAAGTAGATCAGAGAAAGCATGTCTTTATCTGTCTTCGGAAGAAACCAGTCTTCACAGCAAAATGGCTTTGGAAGACTTTGTTTCTGAAGCTTCGGAAGACTTCATCTTTGGCTTTAGAAGATTTGGTCTTTGGCTTCAGAAGATTTTACACTTAGAGTATTTTCTGATATAGTGTGTAAAACTTCCGAAGCACTTCTACCTTTGTACGTCCAGTGCATGCATGCAGGAAGACCTATGGTTGTTTTGGCTTCTTTGGTTGCATCAGCCTTATAATCTTCTGATATTACCTTACAATCACCCACTGCTTCCCACCAACCACCACCACCACCTATCCTACGACCCAAAACACAACCAAGAACCTAGTCAAAAACCAAACCATCCTCTGATCCATCAAAACCCCTGACCTTGGAAGAATTCAAGGAGATAAATAAGAAGTTCACAAATTGCACAACATTGAGCGACATCTCTTGTGAGGAAGAATCTATCCAGCTAACTTTCATTGATAGATCTTCCAGTTCCCTCATAAGAGATGCATTCCTTGATCTTCCTAGAGGAACACTAAACCAAGCTCTTCAACTTCTTGCAACAAATTTAGATACTCTCAGTGAAGTAGAGAACAAGTTAAGAAGAATGCTGGTGACTCTGCTGGACACTAGGAAAGGGGACAAACTACCAACAAAACCCCTTTATCCTAGAAAGCAAATTGTCTAGTGGAGGTTCGATGAAGATTCCCATAGCTTTGCTGTGGAAAGGGAGAATGGTGAAGTTACCAGGGCTGACACTTCATCTTTGCTACATTCCAGCAGATTTGACATTGCTGAGTTAGTAGGGAAGCTATTCTCCAATCCCTCCAACTATGAGATAGCTGCTCACATAAGAAATCATTTAAGCAGCCTTCATCTAGCCGAGCTCACAGAGAAGGCCAAGATTGAAAAAGAGTTGAAAAAAAGAGTACAGGATGCTGAAAAAGGCACAACCATAAAAGGGAAGACCTTTCTACAGATGGTTGAAGGCTCCACTTCCGATCATATAGTTAGATGGGAATATGAATACCTTTCCAATCAACTCTCTTCAAATGGATGCAACAAAGAGTACATGTCATTCAAAGCAATTGACTGGATTTATTATCTACGAATGACCTGTACAAACTCCTTACCACCACATCAGGGAAAAACAAAGAGACAGATAGATATCTACTTTCTATGGTGTTGAAGGCCTTGAAGAGCAAGAGGAAGTGAAGTTTTGGTAGCATCAGCTTAGGGGGATTTTGTTGGATCATATGAGGCTGGTGCAACCAAAACAACACTTAGAACAATTTTATGTACAAGTTGAAGAAGTCTTCCGAAGACAACACTACTCTTCCGCAGCTATGTCAAAGATCTTCCAAAGCATTATGTTTGAAGATCTTCCAGAGGAAAAACTAAGTCTTCCGAGACTAAGTAGTTTTCCTTCCGAAGTATATGAAGAAATTCTGAAGCATAGAACAAAGTCTTCCGAAGACCAAGCAGTTCTCCTTCCGAAGTACTCATACTTAGAAGATCCAAGATAAAGTTTTCCAAAGAATAAAGTCATAGCGACCTGTAGAAGATTCAGAAGAAGTTGTTTCTTTCGAAGTATAAATGGCCTCGGAAGAACTTATTCTTCCGAAGCCATTTAGCTTCGGAAGAATCAAATATGAACCAGTGGAGAAAAGTATGGTCTGTCTGATAGACTCTGATACACTACATGGTGCTTTTCCTAACCCATGTAGTTGACCATACTTTAATCCACTGTTCACCTTTCCAACTTAGAACAGATACCATTATTAGTTGGTGCCAAAAGGTAAGTAATGGACCTGTCATGACTACCTTATCTAGGATATTATTTTATCTTAGATACTTTACTTCTAGCAATGTAGTATTTGTCTAGTAGTAGATTCCAACTAGTTTTCCAAGTACAACCGGCTGTAGATAGTAGTATATATAGTTTCTTATTATAACTTATGTAGCATGAGCTTAAGAGTCTAGTAATACTGAGTTGGGAAGTAATATATACAAATATCTTGAAAACCATTCTCTTGTTCATTAACTTCGTATATTATTATCAACATTAGTTTGAGATTCTGTGTTTCATCAAGTGAGAGTTAGTGAGTTCTGTGTTTAGAGTCAAAACCGATCCTTGCAAGTTGGTTGGTGACCGGCGTATGATGCGCCGGCCATGGGCATATCATACGTCCCCCTCAGCTTTCTACGCCCAACTTTCTGTTATATGCCATACCCGGTGTATCATACGCCGGTACACCTAAATTTATGCCTTTTTTGTAAATTTTGATGTTTACATATTTAGTCCTTGTAGTTTCGAGTTTGGCTTCTTTTACTTCCAATTAAGCTTGTTTAGGCTTCGAACACCTATAAACAAAACACAACCAAAGTAATCTCATTCCATAATAACAAAATCACATAATTAGATCAATTAAGCCTTTAATATTATCACGTTATGCCCAACTTTCTATTATTTTTTCCAAATATGCCCACTGATACGCCGCCCATACGCCGACCAACGTATTATACGCCCATACCCGGTGTATCATATGCCGGTACACCTATATTTGTGCCTTTTTGTAACTTTTGATGTTTACATATTTAGTCTTTGTAGTTTCGTGTTTGGCTTCTTTTACTTCCAATTAAGCTTGTTTAGGCTTCAAACACCTATAAACAAAACACAACCAAAGTAATCCCATTCCATAATAAAAACTATGTAAAATTAAATAATTAGATCGATTAAGCCTTGAAATATTATCACGTGATCACTTCCTTGTACTTCACACGTGCATGCTGAGAGCTCTTTGGTTGCATCAGCCTCTAAGTGTAATCCTTACAGAAGATGATATACATTCTCCATTATGGTGGTAAAGATAGTAAGAACTTCTTAAAAATTTCTTCATTGTCTTATTCCTTGTCAACAAGTTGTGATCATGTAAACAATTGATAAATCTATTACAATGCTTTGAATGAAATTGTCTTCAATATGGTTAAACATTTCATATGGTTGCATCAATAGCCTTTTTTCTCTATTCTTAACATGTAAGTGCCATCATACTTTACCTTAAAAGCGTCTCATAGCTCATTAGCATTTCTATAGTGTAGAAAAATATTGTATTTGTCATTTGAAATTACCATTGCCTTTCTACCCTTTCTAATTAGTTTATGATCTTCCTCGAAAAAAGTTCATTGGCTCCTTTTTATGATTATGACTAGACTTTTCTTTTAAAAGACACACGTTCAAGGAACATAAACATCAATTTAAAAATTAGTGTATCATTACGTCTATTATCCAAACTAGATAAAGAAACATGGGTATGGCATTCTTGTTTTGGTCATATGTTTTAATGCTATAAAATCTATGACTCACAAAGGATTAGTTCAAGGAATTCCTCATATAAGTCTTACAAATCAAATTTGTGATGCATGTCTATTGTGAAAATACGCTAAAGCTCTGTTTCCAAATCAAGCAAAGTTCAAATCTTTTAAACCTTTAGACTTGGTTTATGGAGATCTTTGTGGTTCCATTTTCCACCTATTCATTCTGGAAAGATATATATTTCAGACTTGTAGATGATTGTACTAGTTTCATGTGGGTATATTTCTTTAACTCTAAGGATCAAGCTTGTGAAACTTTTAGAAAATTTAAACAAATGGTGAAAAATGAGTTTGGAACCAAATTACAGGTATTGAGAACTGATAGAGGAGGAGTATTCACATCTAGTGAATTTACTCGGTCTTGTAAAGAAAATAGTATTTGTTGGATAAATTCTATCACCCTATTCACCACAATAGAACGGTGTGGTTGAATGTAGAAGCAGTGCTATGTTATCTACCACTTATAGCATAATGACGCCTATGTCTATACCTCAAGTTTTTTAGGGTGAGGCTATAAGGCATACCTTATATTTGCCTAACAAAATTCTAACTAAAGTACTAACAAATGCTACACCTTTTGAAGCATTAAAAGGTATAAAACCTAACCTAAAACATTTAAAGATTTTCAAGTGTGAAGCATATACTAAGGGATCATCAAATCATCTAACCAAAATAGATGATAGAAATGATATTAACTAAGACCAAAGGTGGAAAATTGATTGATCCACTGAAAATAGAAGTCTAATTGGTTATATGAGGTATCTACTTCATACCAGATCAGACTTATCCTACTCAATTAGTTTGCTTAGTAGGCTTAAGTGGGAACCTAAATGGCATCATCTTAAATGTATTCATCAAATTCTTTGTTGTATCAAAGGAACAAAAAAAACTTTGGTATAACCTATAAAAGGAACGGTGGATGTAAAATAGCAGGAGATAATAATAGTAATTATGGGGTTAATACTAAATAAGGAAAATGAACTATATGGTTAGTGTTCTGCTTTGAAAACTCACCTATAACTTGGTGCATATAGAAGCAACAAACAAGAACACTCTTGTAGGACTGTTAAAGGGTGGTCAATACAACAGTTTCACAAGGTGGAGAGAATTAGAACACTTAGCAAATCAAATAGGTAACCGGCTTAGATGATGAAACAGTGAACATAAGTAAAAGGAAAGAATAAGAACAAGAACAAGATAATATGGTTTTCAAGAATATTGTATATTGATCTCAAGTATTTACAAGTGTTACAAAGCTTAATTCTAAATACAAGTACTTGAGATACTTTATACTACATCCTACAGCTGGCCATACTTTAAAGGCCACCTGGAAACACTAATCTAGACAACAAGATCAATGTAAGGTCAAAAGGTAGATTGCCTTTAAACTAGTGACTATGACATGCCATAGCTCACATCCTAATATATTACAAAAAGGATAAAAGTACAAGAGTAGAAAGTTACAGACAAAATACCTTAATCTACAGTTTGACAAAAGCATGGACTTTTCACCAACTTATATAAGTTGGTGAGTCTTCAGAAGTGGCAGTGGAAAGTTGTTCAGCTTTTGTCAAAAGGTGATTCAGAAAAAGCATGTCTTCTCTGTCATTGGAAGAAATCAGTCTTTGACTTCAGAAGACTTTGTCTTTCAAGCTTTGAAAGACTTCAACTTTGGCTTTGGTAGATATGATCTTTTGACTTTGGAAGATTTGATACTTAGCATAATTCAATAGGTTATATCAAATCTTTTGAAGTAACTTCCTTGTACTTCACATGTGCATGCTGAGAGCTCTTTGGTTGTTCTTTGGTTGCATCAGTCTTTAAGTGTATTCCTTACAACTCTCTTCATCTGAATCTAAATTCATGGCTGCAATGGCTGTAGTATATACAGTGGAGAACCACAAAAGGGAACACATTAATACTCGTTAATGTATTACCAGATGGAAGAAAGAATATATCACACTCTCTATGTTGACAACATATTCGCTATCGGTGTTCCATGGAAGAAGCAACCATATTAATACTCGTTATCATTTCATTAGAAAATGTGTTGAAAATGAGCACATCATTGTTAAACATATTAATGGAGAACTACAAAGGGAACACATTCTGATGAAAGCATTGGCCAAGAATCAAGTTTTTCACAATGTGCAATTAGTGTTCAAGATCAACTTGTTTGTGATTAAAGGGGTGAATGCTAGCATAATTTCCTCACATAAGAAACCTTAAGGTTATATATGTAATTTGTACAAGTATGCTTAGTTTATTATTGTCATTTCTGTAATTAAAAGGGTGAAACTTGTAATCAAGGATTATGAATCGGTACCAAGAAGGCAAGAACCAATCCATCCCTTCGGTATGTTTTTAAACCTACAACATTAATGAAATCAATGTTTAGTTATAATACTAATTATTTCTTCATAATTGTTTTTCGTAATTCTTGTGATCTTGGGCAATAAGTGATTGATTTTGTTTTAATCTGGTACCATCTATGTAATGTTCATAACCCAGGTTGTGCTTGATATTGTAGTATTAAACTGATTGATTTTGTTCTAATGTGATACTTTCACCCATTTAGAAACGGGTTAAAATTCATTTGGATACTTTGACCGGTTTGAGAATGAGCTAAAACTGCTTCTGGCACATTTGAGTTGTTTAGGGATGGGTCAAAACTAATCTTGATACTTTGACCCGTACAAAAATGGGTTAAAACTCATTCGAACACTTTGCCCCATTTCCAGATGGGTTAGACTTGAGTTTAGCCCATTTGATCTGTTTAGAGAAGCGTTAACACAATGAACTACAAGAACGAAAATTATGGGCTATTATTATCATTTAGCCTCTATGTTAACATTTTCAAACATGTTAGGGAAGATAAATAAAAGAGACCTAATTTCTGGTGGGATGAATATTATAGTTGGGTAGGGTTATAGTAAAAAAATGTTCAATCTAAAAAGTATAAGAAGAATTATGGGCTTGACACGTGTCCTTCTATTGTTTTAAAAAGGATGACATTTTGGTTATTGTGTCAAATACGTCAGCTCATTGTGTCAAATATCAGTTCATTATGTCATATGTTTTACATCATTTTATGTATTCATCATTGTATTTTACGTTTTAGATCATTTTGTGTTATTATTGTAATTGATTATAGATTATATAAACTTGTTTTTATTATTATGTTGTATAATTAGGAGTACACAATGATATACTTTAACCAATGTATTTTTCAAAACACATAGTGTTGAAGATAACACAATGAGTTATTTTTGTCATCATTTTTTAATAGATTATATGAACTTGTTATTATCTATCATTGTGTTCTACAACTAGAAGTATATAATGAAGTTATTACACCATTGTATTTTCCAAAACTCATAATGTTGAAGATAACATAATGACCATCGAAAAACACTATGAGACATTATGTTATTTATCGTTGTTTTTAATGTATTAGATTAATTAGTTGTTAAATTATTAATTTGTTTTACATATTAGAGATACACAACAATGTTATTCCACCATTATATTTTTTTTTCTAAATTTATCATTATAGTAATACACAATAGTATTAAGAAAAACACAATAACTAACAAAAAGATACAATGAACTGCACTAAAAATATAATAACATGATATGAGGTTAAAAATGTAAAAAAAAAATTATACTGCACTCATTTTAAAGATAAAACGCTCTTTTTTATGGTGTATTTTTTAAGAAAAAATAATATTATAGATAAAAGTTATGAACGTTTAAAACAATAGAAAATTGTAAAAAGAGAACAAAAGTGGTTATTTCTAAAATACCTATCTAACAAACTTTTTTATACAGTTTGATCTTAACCCTTGATTAAATAGATTGATGGTTGAGATAACTTCTTATACTTTTTAGTTTTAGAAGACTTTGTATTTGAACCTTTTGCACTTTACTTAAAAAATTAAAACCCTAGGGTTGGTTAACCTACAAAGACAAAAATAAGGAGTAACTAACTTATAGAAAGATACTATGCTTAACGCTTTGAGCACCCTTCAACACATATCAAGTTCCTTTCTGCCACAGGTTCAAATATCAAGTTCCTTTCTGCCACAAATTCAATAATAAAACTGTGAAAACACTAACCCAACAAAATTTTCAAAGCTCAATAACAAATTACAAGTTACAACAACATTTAGATCTAACCAACTTGAAAACACAGAGTATGACACAAAGCATTGATGCAGAAAAATTAAAGACATAACAATGAGAATGGAGACCACCCTTTGCTACCATTCCCCTGTTTAATTTTTGACCAAAAAGTATGTAACCAGGTAAGCTTCTTCTTAACCATCTACTTATTTTATATTATCAAGTATTAAAAGATATTTAGAATTGCATATGTTTGTTATAATCACAGTGATACCTTTACCTACACATATAAATTCTATTCACAGAAGTCTTTCGCCAGGTTGTGACACCATTGTTAACACATAAGAAATAGTAGGTAATAGAAAGGCTAGATATTGACCTCAAATACAATCAGCGTCTTATTGGATACATTGGTTTTAGATGATAAGAGAAATAAACAATTAAACGTGCTTAGGTAATAGTCTCCACCTGTGTTGTCAAAGGCGCAAGGCGCAAAGGCCTCGCCTGTCGCCTAGACACAAGGCGTAAAAAAGGCGGACGCCCGAGACAAGCAAAAAAGACACTAGTAGAAACAATAAAAAAATAAGTATAAAATAGCCATAGAAATATAAAGTACATAAAGTGTAATATACAAAACTTAATAATCTAATAATAAACAAACTTAAAAATTGAAAATTTAATGAACTTCTTTATTTTTTTACACCCTTTTATAGCAGTGTAATATACAAAACTTAATAATTTAGTATAAAAAAATTTAAAAATTGAATATTTAATGAACTTTTTTTTTTATTTTCCTGCACTCTTTTTCTACACTTAGTACTATTTTTCTGCACTTTCTACTACACAAACCAGCTTTTTCCCTTTCTATTATCTTTTAAACGCTATCAACACATAATCATACACCAAACATCTCCTCTCTCTTCTTACCAGCATCTGCTACAAAGAAAAAACTCCCTAGAGTTTCTTATTTTGGCCGAAATCTTGCTGGAATATCCCTAGGGTCTCGACGAAGCGCCTTGACACACAGCAAGGCGGTTTCCTTACGCCTCGCCTCGCGCTTTTGACAACACAGGTCTCCACTAACTAAAAACAAAATCATGAGTTTTCAAAAGGTTGAAAAACAACATTGGCTTGCGTGAAAAGTAGAATGTGACACTATCCAAATTTCACTAGAGTGATGTGAGAAATATCAAACTTCAAATACACTGTAAATTTAGTTCTTGTGGATGAGAGAAGTTTTCCATAGTTAAGGAGTGCATGGTGAGATATTAATTGATTAAGAACCCTAGAAACTCTCTATAAAGGGAAAAAAACCATAATCTTACAATGAACAAAAAGTAGAGTCATGGTGGCATTCAGGGCCGGCTCGTTAATATATGTGGGCTAAGCTAGGGCTTGGGGAAAAGTTTTATATGTGCGTGTTGGGCTAAATATCTAACTGATTTGGGCCTAAAAATCTTGAATCGTTACTCGGTTACGGCAGTGAGCATTGCCATAAGAGTTTGGGATTTCCTTTTGGTTTTGTATAGGGTAATTCACCATTCATTACAGCCGCACAACCGCAGGGACTGCGATTCTACGAAATCAAAGAGTTGAACTTTATAATCATGGCAGATGGGGACAATTACGAGTGCAATAGGACGGGATTACTCTTCAAACTATAATATTTGCCTATTATAGCGGCAAGAACTTTCATTAATCCTTTCAAATCATTTAATTTTTTTAATCTTAAATCAACAAATTCTCACTTGGTTTGTTAACAAATCACAACATAGCCAACAAATATTGTTTGTATTTCAATTTCAATCGTGATTCCGAACTCAGGTTATTGTTTATGTCTTTTTGATTCGAGACTTTGAGTCACTTTTGTTTCCTGATTATTTGGTAACTGAGTAATTGTAGACTTTGACTTTTTATTTGTTTTCTAGATAACTAGATTAACATATTGCTAATTTGCTACTAATTGCTTGATTGGTGATAAAGTTAATTATTTGCTTTAAGCCTTTGAATTGAATTGCTATTACTACTTGGTAGGGCTAGTGAACCAGTGATAAATTGATTAGGTTCTTTGAATTTGAATTACTTGATTAGTTTATGGTTTGACTTTGGCTACAGACTAGAACTAAAAATGCAAAATTAATCTTAGAACTAAAAAGTGCAATATAAAGTTTGTTGATTGTTTTTACTATATAGCTATTGTGTTTATGTTTTAGGTTATTATATTCTTACTACAAATATGGCTAGCATGCTTATGTTTGACACCATGTCAAAATTTAGTGTCATTATATTCTGATTGTTAGTCTTAGTATGGGCATTGGCGTTTGTAAGGTTATATTTGAAAGGCTGATGCAACCAAAGAAACCAAAGCAACCAAAGAGTCTCCGGCTTGCATGCACTTTGTGCAGAGTAGAAGTTACTTCAAAAGTTTTACACTTTTCACAGAAAACTATTCTAAGTGTAAAATCTTCCGAAGCCAAAGACCAAATCTTCTAAAGCCAAAGAGTAAGTCTTCTGAAGCTTTGTAACGCCCGAAAATTTTGAAAAAAAGAAGGCACGTGAAGTTCTTGCGCGAAAGGAAGTTCTCACGTGAGAAGTTCATACGATAATCTCAGATGGGTATAAATAGCTGAGAACACCCAGTCTGACTCCATTTCGCGTGAAAAGTTCAGCTACTAGACAGAGAAATCGGCTGCGTAGAGAGAGAAAGTGAAGAATCCAAGTGTTTAAGGTATGTAACTCGTGTAGTAACTCGTGTTATGTACTAAGAATGAATTATTGTTGAATATAATGCATGGTTATTTACTTTTTGCTCGGCAAATGCATTGGGAAGGTTGTGTTTGTGCTAGAACTTCAAGAAGTGAGTTTCTAGTACCCTTTTTACGCAAGGTTTTATGTTTTGGGGCTATTATGCATACTAGACATTTGAATGTTCCTGTTCATGCTTGGTATGATGTTGTTAAGGTGTTTGCATGTTAGAACAGCCTTAGACGCCATAAGTTGTGATTGGGCGGGGGAAACCGATAGTTTTCACGCGAGCAGTTTTGATGTACGTTAAGATTTTGAATTATGGGAGGTTTTCGGACGAAAGGTGTAGTTTTCACGCGATATGCATGTTTTCACGTGACAGGTAGTTCTCGCGCGACTTTTAAGTTGTCTCACGATATGTGGTTCTCGCGCTACTTGATGGTTTTCGCGCGATAGTATGGTTCTCGCGCGAAAGGGGTAGTTCTCGCGCGAGATGTTGCTGATGTATGTTAAGGTTTCGCATGCTATGCTGTTATGTGTGATGTGTTATCTTTTCACGTTAAATGATTTTTAAAACTATATGTTTTATGATGTGACTTTCCTTGATATGTATGAGTATGTAAGTAAAGTATTACGTAACGAAAGTGAAAGATAACGATGATGAAAGTGGAACGTAATGAATGAATGAAAGTCTTGCAAGCAAATTGAAAGGAGGTTCACAACCCATTGAGGGGTTGTTAGCTTAACTGTGTGTGGTTTAGCTAACCCATGAAAATGCACACAGGGGGGGTCAGTCGTTGTGACTAATCAAGACGTACGAAAACGGGATCCTTGTCGCTTGACCCCATGACGGAAGTTGCTTCGTCCACAATGATGGGCGTAGCCTATGACAGGATCTAGACTAAAAGTGAAAGAATGAAAGAAAGTACGAAAATGAATGATTAATGAATAATGATGATAAGATAATAATAATTATTATCAAGATGTACGTACGATGTGTGATCATGAACGAAAGTAAAGGATATGTTTTAACGAAAAGTAAAGTATTTTAATTGTAAGCTAGAACTCACTTAGCGTAGCTGACTTTTGTATGCATAATAGTTGGCAGGTAATCGTTTGATGCTGAGGAGGTGCACGCATGGATGCATAACCCACTGGGAATGATTTGCGTCTGGCATCCATATTTTTGGGAATGATTAATGTGTAAACAAAATTTTGAGATGTAAATGAATGATGTGATGTATTGACACGATTTTAATCATGAATGAAAAGTTTTAGTATGCGATGATTGACCGACTGTAAACGTCCTGGGAACAAGGCCTAAGTTGGTATTAGAGCCAAAGTTTAAGAGAATTGGGTAAAATATTTCAAAAAAAACCTAAAATTTAAACTGAGATTGGGACTAAAAAAAGGGGGAAGGGATGCCAGTCCTAGTAGCTACATGCCTGCAGGTAAAGGTTTTATGTATATGTTTTATGTAAGATAATAAAAATAAATTATGTGTATGTGTTATGTGGTTTATGTGCCCCTAGTAGATTTGGATACCGATTTTGTCAGGATAGGGAATGCTTAATGAAGGAAGAGTAAAGTAAGTGGTTTATCTGCCGTCTATAGTGACCGAGGTTATTCGTGCTATGAGGGAGGATGAAAACAAGGAGAAGGAGGAGAGGAGGAAAGCTGCTAGGTGAGGGGGCGAAGAAGGAGGTTCAGGGGCAAGAGAGCAACCGGATACTGCGATGGTTATATCCAGTGATGATGAAGAGGAGGTGGCGGCGCAGGAAACTGTAAAGGGGTACAACTATGGGGCATTTCAAAGTTGTAAGCCCCTGATTTTCGATGGGAATGGGAATGCTACTGCTACTCACCATTGGGTGAGAGAGATAGAGGCGGTACTTGATATTATCGAGTGCCGAGAGGATCAAAAGGTAAAGTTTGCTACCCACTCGTTTGTGGATTCAGCCTTGTGCTGGTAGACAATATTGTCCAGGCCGAGGGTAGTAGGGTGATTGGGAGGATGAGGTGGAGTGAACTGAAGAGGCTGGTGATTAAGGAGTTTTGTCCTCATAGGGAACTTGATAAGGTCGAGAGGGAGTTCCTGCAGTTAGAGGCGGGAATTATGACACACCAGCAGTATACGACCAAGTTCAACGAGATGGCAAGGCTGGTGCCAGATCAGGTGATGCCCGTGTCATGAAAGATTAAGAGGTACATCCAGGATCTACCGGCGGATATCCGCAGACACATGATCGCCTCCCGGCTAAGTACGTTTAGGTCTGTGGTCGATTTGGCAGGAAGACTGTACGATGAGAGGGAGGAGGTGACCATGGTGGAGGTGAACAGGAAGGGAAGTAGAGATAGGAACTAGAGTGGGAAATGTTTTGACAGTGGTGGTTTCACCCCCAAGGGCAAGAAGTCAGAGGTGGAGGGTCGTAGGGAAACTGCGACCGAGGTAGTGGCGAAGGTGTGCAGCAAGTGTGGGAGAGACCATGTGAGGGAATGTAAGTAGGGATCGAACGTCTGCTTCAAGTGTGGGAGGCCTGGTCATGTGGCAAGAGATTATAGGGTTGTAAAGTGTTATAATTATGGTGAAGAGGGCCATATGAGCAGGGATTGCAAGAAGCTGAGGGCCGAGAACCCCGGGGCAAGGAAAGGGATTGAGAAGGATGGGCAAAGGGTAAAGGCCAGGGCATTCACTATGGCTCGGGAGGAGGCTAGAGTGGACGCCGATGTTGTGTCAGGTACATTCCTGGTTAACCAAACTTGTGCCTCTGTTCTATTTGATTCGGGTGCTAGTAAGAGTTTTATTTCTGCTGCCTTCTGTGCTAAGTTGCTTGTTAGGAGTAGAAAGATTGATGAGCCCTTCAATGTAGAAACTGCTATTATTAAGTCTACCAAGATTTCTGATCTGATAGAGAATTATGACATAGAGTTGGAAGGCCATAGGTTCTCTGCTAAATTATTCATGATGCCCTTAGGTGGATTTGATGTAGTCCTAGGGATGGATTGGTTAGCAGCCTATAAGGAAAATATTATATGTCGCAAGAAGATGATTCGATTGACTGCGTCGGATGGGAGTTTAGTGACGATCTATGGTGATAGGGTTACTACAGTTCTGAAGGTGATTTCGATGGTTGTGGCTGAGAAGTGTATGAGGCGTGGATGTGGTGCCTAACTAGCCTATGTGAAGGATGTGGAGGCGTCGGTACCACGGTTGTCGGACGTGCCGGTAGTGTGCGATTTCCCTGATGTATTTCCGGAAGACTTATCAGGTGTGCCACCTGAGCGTGAGATCGAGTTCCAGATTGACCTGATACCTGGTACCCAACCTGTTGTTAAGGCGCCGTATCATCTAGCTCCCTCCGAGTTGAAAGAGTTGATGACTCAGCAACAAGAGCTATTGGATAAGGGATTCACTCGACCGAGTATCTCTCCATGGGGTGCTCCGATCTTGTTTATGAAGAAGAAGGACGGTAGCATGAGGATGTGCATCGACTACCATGAGCTGAACGAGTTGACCGTGAAGAACCGGTATCCGTTACCGAGGATTGATGACCTATTCGATCTAGTTACCATCAGTTGAAGGTGAAGGAGCAAGATATACCTAAAACAGCTTTTCACGCGTGTTATGGGCACTACGAGTTTCTTGTTATGTCCTTTGGTTTAACCAATGCGCCAGCTGCTTTTATGGATTTGATGAATAGGGTGTGTCAGCCAATGTTGGATAAATCATTGATTGTGTTCATTGGTGATATCCTGATTTACTCGAAGAGCAAAGAGGAACATGCCGGTCATATTCGGGAGGTGCTGGAAACGCTTAGAAGGGAGAAGCTGTATACCAAGTTCTCCAAATGCGTATTCTAGTTGCACGAGGTTCAGTTTCTGGGTCATGTGGTCAACCCAGAAGGGATCATGGTAGACCCGGTGAAGGTTGAGGCATTGAGGCAATGGAAGTCTCCAAAGGCGCCATCCGAGATTCGTAGTTTCTTGGGTTTGGCGGGCTACTACAGAAGATTCATCCAAGACTTCTCCAAGAAAGCTTCACCATTGACTAAGTTGACCCGTAAGGATACGAAGTTTATATGGGGAGTAGAGCAGGAGAATGATTTCGAAGAGCTAACGACAAGATTGACTCAAGCTCCTGTCTCGACGTTACCCGAAGGGAGCAAAGTTCCGGTGGTCTATTCAGATGATTCTTATTCGGGATTGGGTTGCGTGTTAATGCAAGGGGGAGGGTTATAGCCTATGCGTCCTGATAGTTGAAGATCCATGAGGCTAACTACCCTACTCATGATTTGGAGTTGGCGGCTGTGGTCTTTGCATTAAAGATTTGGAGGCACTACTTGTACGGGACGAAGTGAACCATCTTCACTGAACACAAAAGCTTGAAGTACTTCTTCAAGCAAAAGGATCTCAATATGTGGGAAAGAAGGTGGTTAGAAGTGATCAAGGATTATGATTATGAGATCCACTACCATCCGAGCAAGGCCAACGTAGTGGCGGATGCCCTTAGTCGAAAAGAGAGACCTGAGCTGATTCGGGTAAAGGCTTATCAGTTGGTAATGACCTCTGACTTGATGAAGCAGGTCAAGGAATTTCAGGACGAGGCATTGAAAGAGGGTCGAATCAACTTCGAAAGGATGAAAGGCCTAGTCGCAGAGTTAGGTGAGAACACTCTCGGTGTTAGAACCCGATTTGGGCTGATGTGGATTCCTAGTTACGAGGATCTACTCATGGATGAGGCCCATAAGACTCGATACTCGATTCACCCCGGTGCCACGAAGATGTATCAGGATATGAAGAAAGATTACTGGTGGCCGGGAATGAAGCGCGACGTAGCGAAGTATGTGAGTAAGTGCCTTACTTGCCTACAAGTGAAGGTGGAGCATCGGAAGCCATAAGGGAAGATCCAACCTTTGGATATACCCGAGTGGAAATGGGAGCACGTCACCATGGACTTCATTACGAAGTTGCCGCGTACGGCAAGAGGGTATGATGCCATATGGGTGATAGTAGACCGTCTGATGAAGAGTGCTCATTTCTAGCCAATTCATGAGACGTATTCATCTGAGAGGTTGGCCGATCTGTTCATTAAAGAGATTATGACTCGTCATGGTGTACCGGTGTCTATTGTGTCAGACCGTGATATTCGGTTTACATCTAAGTTTTGGATGAGATTCCATGATGCGATGGGTATGAGGCTACACATCAGTACAACTTAATCCTCAGACAGATGGTCAGTCAGAGAGAACCATACAGACGCTTGAGGATATGCTCCGAGCATGTGTTATTGATTTTGGAGGAAGTAGGGACGAACACTTACCGTTAGTTGAATTTTCATACAACAACTATCATGCCAGCATTGGTATGCCACCATATGAGATGCTATACGGTAGAAAGTGTAGAACACCTGTATGTTGGGGTGACATCAGGCAGAAGGACTTGGGGAGCATTGAGGTGATCGAGGCTACGACTGAAAAGTTAGAAAAGATAAAAGCCTTTATTAAGGCAGCAAAGGATAGACAAAATTCGTATGCCGACAAAAGGCGTAGATCGATTGAATTCAAGGTGGGGGATAGAGTTTTGTTGAAGGTCTCGCCTTGGAAAGGGATTTACCGGTTCAGAAAGCGAGGAAAGCTAAGCCCAAGGTATATAGTGCCTTTCCTAATTATTGCCCGGGTAGGAGAGGTGGCCTATCGATTGGAGCTACCCGATGAGTTAAGTGGAATTCACCCGACATTCCATGTATCTCATCTGAGAAAGTGCTTAGCCGACGAGAATATAATTGTGCCACTAGAAGATATTGAGGTAGATGAACGGCTCAATTATGTGGAGCACCCGGGTGGCCATCATTGATAGAAAGGAGAAGAGGTTAAGGAACAAAGTGGTTCCGCTTGTACGTGTACAGTGGAAACACCGAAAGGGGTCTGAGTCTACATGGGAGACTAAGGAAGATATGAGATAGCATTTCCCGAAGCTGTTCAAGAGCTGACAGGTTTCAGGGATGAAACCTCAATAAGGGGGGTGGAATTGTAATGCCCGAAAATGTTAAAGAAAAAGAAGGCAGGTGACTCGCGCTAAAGGAAGTTCTTGCGTGAGAAGTTCATGCGATAAGCTCAGCTGGTATAAATAGCTGAGAACACCCAGTCTGACTCTATTTCTCACCAAAAGTTCAGCTGCTAGAGAGAGAATTCGGCTGCGTAGAGAGAGAAAGTGAAGAATCCAAGTGTTTAAGGTATGTAACTCATGTAGTAACTTGTGTTATGTACTAAGAATGAATTATTGATGAATATAACGCATGGTTATGTAGTTTTCGCTTGGTAAAGGCTTCGGGAAGGTTGTGTTTGTGCTAGAACTTCAAGAAGTGACTTTCTAGACCCCTTTTTACGCAAGTTTTTATGTTTTGGGGCTATTATGCATACTAGACATTTGAATGTTCCTGTTCATGCTTGGTATGATGTTGTCAAGGTGTTTGCATGTTAGAACAACCTTAGATGTGATAAGTTGTGATTGGGCGGGGAAAACCTGTAGTTTTCGCTCGAGCAGTTTTGATGTACGTTAAGATTTTGAATTATGGAAGGTTTTCGCGTGAAAGGTGTAGTTTTCACGTGATATGCATGTTTTCGTGCGACAGGTAGTTCTCGCGCGACTTGTAAGTTCTCGCACGATATGTGGTTCTCACGCAACTTGATGGTTTTCATGTGATAGGATGGTTCTCGCGCAAAAGAAGTAGTTCTCGCGCGAGATGTTGCTGATGTATGTTAAGTTTTCTCATGCTAGGCTGTTATGTGTGATGTGTTATCTTTTCATGTTAAATGACTTTTAAAACTATATGTTTTATGATGTGATTTTACTTGATATGTATGATTATGTACGTAAAGTATTACGTAACGAAAGTGAAAGATAACAATGATGAAAATGGAACGTAATGAATGAATGAAAGTCTTGTAAGAAAATTGAAAGGAGGTTCACAACTCATTGAGGGGTTGTTAGCTCAACTGTGTGTGGTTTAGCTAACCCATGAGGATGCACACAGGGGGGTCAGTCTTTGTGACTGATCAAGACGTACGAAAACGGGATCCTTGTCGTTTGACCCCAAGACGGAAGTTGCTTTGTGCACAATGATGAGGTGTAGCCTATGACAGGATCTAGACTAAAAGTGAAAGAACGAAAGAAAGTACAAAAACGAACGATTATGAACGATGATGATAAGATAATAATAATTGTTATCAAGATGTACGTACGATGTGTGATCATGAATGAAAGTAAAGGATATGTTTTAACGAAAAGTAAAGTATTTAATTATAAACAAGAACTCACTCAGTATAGCTGACTTTTGTATACATAATAGTTTGCAGGTAATCGTATGATGCTGAGGAGGTGCAGGCATGGATGCATAAGCCACTGGGAATGATTTGCGTCTGGCATCCATATTTTTGGGTATGATTATTGTGTTAACAAAATTTTGTGATGAATGAATGATTTGATGTATTGACATGATTTTAATCATGAATGAAAAGTTTTAATTCTGCTACCAATGATGTGTTTTAAATGTATTATGCGATGATTGACCGACTGTAAGCGTCCCGGGAACGGGGCCTTACAAGCTTCAGAGACAAAGTCTTCCGAAGCAAATGAAGTGAAGATTGATTTTTCTGAAGACAGAGAAGACATGCTTTCTTTGATCTACTTTTGTATATAGCTGACCCACTTTCTGCTGCAACTCTGAAGACTCACCAACTTGTATTAGTTGGTGAAAAGGTCCATGCTTTTGCAACTGTAGATTATGGTTAAGAGTCTGTAACTTTCTACTTTGTACCTTTTATCCTTTTTGTAATATATTAGGATGTGAGCTATGGCATGTCATAGTCACTTGTCAAAAGGCAATCTACCTTTTGACTTTGCATTGATCTTGTTGTCTAGATTAGTGTTTCCAGCTGGCCTTCAATGTATGGCTGGCTGTAGGATGTAGTATAACGTATCTCAGGTTCTTGTATTTCTTTTTATGCTTTGTAACACTTGTAAAAGAACTTGAGAGCAATATACAACATTCTTGAAAACCATATTAATATGTTCTTGTTCTTAGTTTTGTCTCATTGTTTACTTGTGTTCTTAGTGTCTTTCACATAAACCTGGTTCCCTATTTAATCTATTAAGTGTTCTAACACTCTCCTTATTGTGAGACTGATTGTATTAACCATCCTTTAACCGGTCCTACAATTGGTATCAGAGCTTTTTAGGCTCTTGATTGTAAGAACCCACCATCTTAAATCCCTTTAGTTTCTCAAAAGACTTAACAACTCAAATGGAAACTATCACAAAAGCTTATATGGAATCCGGTACCATGACAAAGTCTCCACTGATCACTCCTAATGATTTTGATACTTGGTGCCAAAGAATGGAAGGCTTCATCAAGTCTCAAGACTCTAGGATGTGGGGATCAGTTGTCTCTAGACCTCATGTACCATCCACTTCTTCAGCTGGTGGTGGTGGTGGTATGATACCAAAGGAAGTGGATGACTACTCTGAAGAAGACTGGAAAAAGATAGATTTTGATCAAAAAGCCATGACCGCCCTCCAAACTGCTCTTCCAAACTCCATCTACAGAGGCTTCAAGAAGTGCAAGACTGCTAAGCAACTATGGGATGTACTAAAGCTTATGTATGAGGGGTCCACTGAAACAAAAAAGAACAAGAAGGACCTCTTAAAGCAGCAGTTTGAGAACTTCACCTTTAAGGCAGGTGAAACCATGACTCAACAATACTTCAGGTATGTTGAGATTATGGATACTCTAATGGATGTTGGAGTAACTCTTGAGAACAGGGATATTGTGAAGAAGGTCATGTCCTCTCTTCCCAAACATAGGACACACTATTGTGTGGTCATTAAGAGGACTGTGAACCTCAAGACCCTTACTCTCACTCAGTTGTATGGTATCCTTAGTGGCTACCAAATGGAGATGAACATGCAAAATCCATCTGGTAACTCCAACAATCAGCAGAGTTTAGCCCTTCATGTGGTTGATAGGGATTGCAGAGAACCACAGTATCATCTCGTCTTCTACCCTGACAACTCACAAAAGGGTCCTTTCATCACCTTCACGGAGACACCAAGGGAGAGCTACATCCAAGGAAGCCCATTCCAAGAGACAAGCTCTTCACAAGTCTTTATTTCTACTGATGAAAGCATAGGCAACCTTCTCTTTACCCTTTAAGACCTGGACTGTATCCATTCAGATGATCTGGAGTACATGGAAAAAGTCTAGCAGATGGCTCTTCTTACTCATAGAGCCAAGAAGTTCTACAAAAGGACAGGAGGAAGTTTTCTAGCAATGCAACCAATGGAATGTTTGGGTTGGACAAAAGCAAGGTGAAGTATTACAAATGTAACCAAATAGGACACTTTGCTAAAGAGTGCAAGGCACCAAGAACAAGTGGTGGCCAAGCACAAACCAAACCAAACTACACTGATGGAGCTCCCTAGAAAGAGAAGCCCAAGCATCAAGCAATAGTTGCTGTTGAAGAAGGAGGCTTTGTTTGGAGATGCATCTCATCACTAAGTTAACTAAATGCCAGGCTAAGCTTGTGATCAGTAAAGCCAGGGCAGAAAAATGTGTTCTTGAAGAAGAGACCTTCAAGAACATGATATCCTCATCCTTGCATGCAAAAGTTTGTTATCAGAATAAGAAGGGACTAGGATCTACTAAGATAGCTCCTTCACACACTATATTGTCCGTAAGATCTCCAAGTTGTGGAACTTATGAAGATGAGCTTCCCCTCATACCATTGATGAAGAGGATGAAGAGGAGATAGTGAAGGATGATTCTGAGAGGAGTGAAGAAGATCATCCTAAGAAGGGACACTATTCTCCTGAGGAGAGAAAAGAATCTAGGATGACCAAGTATAAGAGGAAGAACTTGATGAAAAAAGCCAAGAGGAAATTAAAGAAGGCTCAAGACATCAAGGCCACTTTCAACTCTAAGGAGAAATAAGTGTTTATCTCTGTAGGATTTGAAGTGGTGAAGGCTAAAAAATCAACTATGAACTCTAGTACCAGGAGTTCTAGTTCATGTCCAACTCATTCTAGCAAAGAGAAGAAGGCTGATCAGCTTTGTACCACTGCTACACAGCCTGAACCATCGAGTTCTAAAAGAAAGCCTCCCCCTAAGAAGCTTGCTGCATCATCTGTGAAGATGAAGATGGAGGTGAAAAGTGATCATTCAGTCTCTCTCTCAAAATAAGACTCTCAAAAGGAAGCAACTGGATTGGATCATGTGTGGTAGTACTACACATCCTGCTAAGGATTGCATCTACAATCCTAAAAGTACTATCCACATGATCAAAAAGAAAACTTCTGAGAAGAAGAAAGAAAAGCTAGCTTTGGAAGGAAAGTCTTTTCCTTTCGGAAACTCCAAGGTGAAGAAGAAGAAGACAAGTGAAAAATTGCCTTTGGAAGAAAAGTTGGTCTCGAAAGAAAGGAATGCTTCCGAAGTACTGAAGCCTACTGCAATGAATGCAAGATCTTCCGAGGGTCCAGTCTCCAAAACTTCCAAAGTTGTCAAAACTTCCAAAGTATTGAAGGTCAAGTCAAATCTTCCAAAAATGATGTGGAAGATGAAGGACGACTAAGTGACTGAAAGTTCTTCATCAACAACAGCTGATGATCCTCAAAGCTTGAACATAGGATCAGTTACTATTATATTGTCTTCAACTTATATTGACAAGCCCAAGACCAATGAGGCTTGGGTTTCCAAATATAACTAAACATCTCTTTTTTGTGCAGGAACAGCTAACGACTAAGAGGAATGTATGGATTATTGATAGTGGTTGTTCCAGGCACATGACAGGCAATGGTTCTCTACTTTAAAATTTTGAGAAGATTGTTAGAGGGCCAGTTGCTTTTGGAGGAGATGCTGGAGGTTACATTACTAGAAGGGGCAGGGTCACAAATAGTAAGCTTAGCATTGAAAAGGTAAGCTTTGTCAAAGAGCTTGGGTACAATCTACTGAGTGTATCCTAACTTTATGATCAGAGCCATAACATGCACTTCATTGAGCATGAGTGTATTGTTCTCAAGCTCGGGGTGGTCATTCCTCAAGAGCATATCCTACTTAAAGCCCCGAGGAAAGGGAATATGTACAAGATGGACCTTCAGGAAACATCTCCCTCAAGATAAGTTTCTTTCTTTCTATCTAAAGTAAATAGTAATGAGTCTTTCCACTGGCATAAAAGAATGTGCCATGTAAACTTTAAAAACATGAATAAATTAATTAAGAATGATTTGATAATTAGAATGCCAAAGAAAGAGTTTACAAGTGATGACCACTGTGTAGCATGCCTAAAAAGGAAGCAACACAAAGTGTCTCACAAGTCAAAGGAAAGAAACTCTATCACTACTCCCCTATACTTATTACATATGGATCTCTTTTGCCCCACCAGTGTAATGAGTTTAGGAAGGACCTCATATTATTTGATGATGACAGATGACTTCATAAGATCCACTTGGTTCTTTTTCCTTAGAACTAAGGATGAGACTCCTGAGATCTTAAAGAAATTCATTATGAAAGTTGAGAATCAATGTGATCACAAGGTCAAAACCGTAAGATGTGATCAAGGAATAGAATTTAAGAACCAAATCCTTGACATATTTTGTGATGAAAAAGGTATTACAAGACAGTATAGTGCTCCCAGGTCTCCTCAACAAAATGGTGTTGCTGAGAGGAGAAACAAGACACTTATTGAGGCTGCAAGAACCATGTTGTTGTCTGACTCTAAACTACCCATCACCTTCTGGGCAGAGGCAGTCAACATAGCCTGCTATGTGCAGAATAGAGTTTTAATGGTTAAGACTCATGGTAAGACTCCTTATGAGCTGTGGCACAAAAGAAGACTGTTTATTGGTTTCCTCAAGTCATTTGGATGTCCTTGCGCCATCTTGAATACCAAAGATCAAGTAGCCAAATTTGTTGAGAAATCAAAAGATGGACACTTTATTAGATACTCTTCCTAAGCTAAGGCTTATAGAGTATACAATCTCATAACTAGAGTAGTTGAGGAGTCAACCAATGTGACTTTCAATGAACACACTTCTAGTGTGGAAGGTTCTGGTTTTGATCTTGATTTAGTTACCAACGGTTTTAACAAATCTTGTGAGAATGTTTCAGGATCTACAGGTAACTTATCAATAGGAGATCCTGACCCAAGATTTGAGCTGAGAAGAGCAAGCAAGCATACTACCTCAGCTCCAGCGGTAACTAACCCTGCAAGTGAAGATCCTATCAGCACAAACATGGCAAATTCAGCTGATACATCTGGTGCCTATAAATTCCAGTTCAAAGGGTCAAAACTCAAGAGAAGGAGCTTCAAATGTAGGAGGAAATGGAGGTGGTGATAGTGTTCAAGAATTTATTGATGCTAATAATCACTCCATAGAAGACAACATAAATGATGTCACACACTCATTGGATCAAGCCTCTCTTGATAAGTGTGCTGATGTGGTGGGTGATACTCCATTGCTAGATCTGAATTTCTCAAATTTAGATCTTTCTAATCAACTTACTGTGATCCCTCAACTCAGGATCCACAAGTCACACCCCACCATAAACATCATTGGAAATGTTGATACAGGAGTGAGAACAAGAGGACAAACCTATGACAAAAATGTTTGTCTATACTCTTGCTTCTTGTCCCAGATAGAGCCGAAGAAAGTTGATGACGCTTTGAAGGATGGAAGTTAGGTTGAAGCAATGCAAGAGGAGCTGCTTCAATTCAAAAGACAAAGGTTTGGAACCTATGTCCTCTTCCTCAAAGGAAGACTACCATAGGAACCAACTGGGTTTTTAGAAACAAGAAGGATGATAGAGGACTTGTCATCAAGAACAAGGCCAGACTAGTTGTTCAAGGATACACATAAGAAGATGGAATTGGGTACATAGATGTTTTTGCTCCTGTAGCAAGACTTGAAGCTGTTAGAATATTCCTGGCTTTTGCTGCATCCAATGATTTCATGTTCTACCAACTTGATATCAAGTGTTCTTTCTTATATAGGGTGATTGATGAAGAGGTGTATGTCAAACAACCACCTGGCTTTGCAGACCCAGATCATCCTGATTATGTCTGCAAGCTTGATAAAGCTCTTTATGGGCTGCACCAAGCTCTAAGAAAGTGGTATGAGACACTATCTCAGTATCTCTGTAAACATGGCTACAAAAGGGGTACTATAGATGGAACTCTCTTCATCAAAGGAACAGGGAATGACTTAATGCTGGTTCAAGTATATGTAGATGACATTATCTTCGGGTCAACTAATCCAAAGCTCTACAAAGACTTTGAGAGGCTGATGAAGAATAGATTTGAAATAAGTGCCATGGGGGAACTCAATTTCTTTCTAGGAATTCAAGTGAAACAAGTTTACAATGGCATCTTCATAAGTCAGTCAAAGTATGCATAAGATATCCTTACAATATTCAACATGACTGATTGTAAGGTTGCTAAGACACTCATAGCCAGAAACCACTCCCTTGGACCTGATCTTGAAGGGGAGTGTGTGGATAAACATCTCTACAGGGCTATGATTGGGTCTCTTATGTACCTCAAAGCTAGCAGGCCTGATATCATGTTTGCCACATGCATCTATGCAAGATATTAAGCCAACCCTAAGATATCTAAAAGGTGCTCCTAAGTTTGGCCTTTGGTATCCAAAGAATTCTGACTTCAATCTGTATGCCTATACAGATAGTGACTAGGTGGTTGTAACATGACTACAAAGTCTACATCTAGGGGATGTCAATTCCTTGGTGAAAGGATAGTCTTATGGCAATGAAAGAAACAATCATGTATGTCTGCAACAACTGCTGAAGCTGAATACATTGCTGCTGCAAGCTGCTGTGCTCAACTGCTTAGGATTCAGAATCAGATGCTGGACTATGGATTCAACTTCAAAGAGACTCCCATCCATATAGACAATAACCGTGCTATCTCTATTACAGAGAATCCTGTGCAGCACTCAAGGACAAAACACATCAACATCATGTATCATTTGATTAGAGATAATTTTGAAAAAGGATTAGTCAAACTAGTCAAGGTTAACACAAAGGAACAACATGCTGATCTGTTCACTAAAGCTTTTAATGAACAGAGATTCAAATTTCTTGTATCAGCTATTCGGATGATTAACTTTGAGTAGATTTTCTTAAACTTAAACCAATTCTATTTCTAAAACCTGTGTGTGCTAAGTTGTCTATTTTATCACCTTCATAAGCCCAGTTTACATTGGAAGAAAAATTTTCAAATGATATTCCTTAGATTTTCGAAAAATTTTCAAACATATTTTCTTTTGAAAGACCAGGTTGTTATCGGAAGAACATTATGTCTTCAAATCAAATAACTACTTATAAGACATTTACCTTCAAAAGAAATTCTGATATATCTTCCGAAGCCTAAACATGCTTCTAAGTACTTACATGTATTTGAAAGATAATTTTCTTCCGAAAGCAATTAAGTCTCGTAAGATTTATTCTATTTAGAATAAAACTTCCAAGTCTTGATCTCTTTCGAAACCAAACATGTCTCAGAAGTGAAAATTCTCTAAGTATTTTCCTTACAAAGCAAAATTTTCAGAAACCTTAGGAATATCTTTCGAAGCTAAAATTGGCTTCAGAAGCTTTTATCAAAACTTCCGAAGACAAAATACCTTCGAAAGATTTTCGACTTCCAAGAAAACTACCTTGAGAACTTTTTTAGAGGGGGGACCGACATTCGAATTTCAAAGTTTATCCTTTTGCATTAACTTTGTCTCAAATCCATTTCATATATATTCACTCAATGGTTCCCCCTCTTTCACTATCTTCTTCATTTGAAAATTCTCTAACCTAAATTCACCCACAAACCACCCTTGTTCTTATCTTCCTTCACAACAAAGCTACCTCAAAAATGGCCAACCTTAATCGCAGAAACCAACCCGATTTCTCCATGCAACTTCACAGGCAACAAAATCAAGTTGCTCTGTTGAACACTGACAAAGATCCTGATTTCTCAGAGGTCTACCGCTTTCTCACTCTATCAAACTACTTCACCTCCCTCACCATGGACCTCCACTCTATGAGGATCAGCTGTTGGAATTCTGGAGGACCTGTCAGGAGGTCACCATGGATGGGGAGAAGGCACTATCTGCCATAGTGCAGGGGAGGACAATCTTCATCACTCCAGCATCCATAAACACACATCTAAGGCTAGATGATGTAAAAGGTGATTTGTCCTTCCCTAAGTCTGCTGTTAACCATTCTTTTAGTCAGATGGGCTATGAAGGGGATTTCTTTGTAAAGACCTTCAGGAAAGGGAAGGTTTCCTCTCAATGGAAATACCTCCTCCATATTGTCATTCACAGTCTATCTAACAAGCATGGAGGATGGGACCAAGTTCCAGAGGACCTTTCCTACATAGTCCATGGGATGGTTCAAGGAGTCAAGTTCAAGTATTCACATTTTATGTACATTAATTTACTTGCAAACTTTGACTCCTTAGAATATTACATGTTCCCTAGATATGTCCAGCATATTCTCAACTGTGAACTAGGCTCACAGTTGAGGGGAACAGGTAATGTTCTAAAATTGGGATAGATGAAGCCTGGCATCTTCAAGACTATGAGAAAGCCAACTATTAGCTTCTCAGGGGTAGAAACAGCCCTTGTCCCAAAAATATTAGAGCTCATTACTCAAGGTGACAACCTAGCAGCACCAACTAGTGTTGAACCCACATCTTCTACTTCTCAACCACCTATACAGCCACCAATAACCATCACCTACCAAAGAAAATCCAAACGAACCCCTGCACATGCTACTCAGTTTGTGCAGGCTCCTATATCACCACCCGTATAGGAGGAAGTGGACACTGGAGCTCCCACTTCTCCTGAGGAGCAAACCACTCCTATCTTATAAATGATCAGTGCTGAGATTCCTCATGCTCAACCTGATAAGCTCACAACCACAAAAGCTTTAAGCCTTCACTCAAACTCTCAAAACTCTAGTGAGTAACCTTTAGGGGACAATTAACATCCCCAGCCTCTTGATCTAAACCAACCCATTTCAAACCTAGAATTCTATGATGATGAAGACATGGGATTTAGTCAGTATCATGATTCTCTCTTCTCCTCCCCTGCTCAAGGAGAGATGAGTACTCCTACTTCTCCTATGTTTAGCCCACATCATCCACCTACTACTAAGGTGGATCTCCCTGAACCTGTTTAGGAGGTCCATGTGGAAGAGGCTCTCACTTCAGCAAGTGACTATATCATTAAGACCTTAACCATGGCAACCCAACCCATTGACACTTCACTTGAACCTGCCATGGCGTAGGGGAAATCCAGCAGCCAAGAACAAAGTGCTGGTGATGAGGAAGAAGACCTTGGTCCTATTCTCTCATCCCCCCATGATTTTTCTGATGATGATGAGGGGAACATGAGACTAAAGGTGCAAAAGCTGACTCAAACATGCACCTATTTAGTCTCAAAGTTTAGTCACTTGGAATCTCAAGTGACTACCCCGCAAAGAAGGGTTAATGATCAGCAACTTGAGATTTCTGATCTCAAATAAAAACTAGCTGGGAGACCTTTAAGGAGGACTCAACCAGGAACACAAGAACCTGTGGATGTGACAGACCTAACTCCTAGCTCACCTATGCAAGAGGGTGATGCTACCAAAAAGGGGGAAAAAGTCCAAACAATCAAAGAACCTGGGAGTTCTTCACAAAGTATGGACTTTAAGGACTCACCACCCTCACTTGCAATTGTCCATACTTAGCAACCTCCTCAAGTCCACATGAATGTGGACTCACTCATACAAAATTTGTTTAAGGAGGGTATTCCAAGAGCTATGCCTACCCCATCTTATTACTCTGAGAATCCAATCATGAGATGGAGGTATGACACTGATAGAAGAGCTCTGGTAATCTCAAGATCTCAGGGGCAACAGGAACTCCTTTAGCACCCATTACCCTCAGTGAGGCCCCAGCTAGTAAAGGTGTTTCATAACCTCTCTCTAGCCAGAGTTTGACTGCTGAACCAAACAATGAAGGCCAAAGCTCTCTCCACCTTGAGTCACCAAGGCTTATGAGTGACAAAGGGAAAGAAAACTAACTCCTGAGGAGATTGAGGAGGAGGAGAGAGTGAGGAAGAGGAAGCTAAGGGGAGAAAGTTCAAGAGGGTCTCCAGGCTTCATAGAAGCTACTATTAGGGCTGCCACAAGGCCAAATACTCAGGATGATGAGTTGAGGGCAGCCAGGTTAAGCTACTTGGGGACCAGGAATTACAACATTGATGAACTCATGTCTTTTCCCTTAGAAGAACTAAATGAACTGGCAGACATAGAGTTGTTAAAGGAGAAGAAGGAGGCAGAGGATGCAGAGTTGATCCTTAAGATCAAAGAAGAAAAGAGCTAGAAAAGCCTCTATAAGCATGCTCCTACCCTCGCCTCAGTTTAGGAAAGCCCTGAGACAAAGGCTGTGGCAACTGAACGACTACAGGTAGACAACGAAGCTGATAGCCAAAACATGATTAGCTACCTGAGTGCCATAGGCCTCTATTAGACATCTGCACTTCTTCCCTTATCATATGACTATATTGAATTCAAGTATATTAAGCAGCTTGAGCAACAAGTTATCAAAGAACAAAAAGCTACTAAGAGAAAGATGAGGGAAGAAGCTGCAAAGTATCATCCAAAAGAGTCAAAAGAAGACTGTTGATAGGCAGAGGATGAAGAGTTTCTTAAAGCTATATGTATTCTCTAGAAGGAGGCTTGGTCCAATGTCTCTATCCACTATGAATGAGAAAATTATAGTGATCAAGCAGAAGATTAAAAGGGAGAGCTTGTTGACTTACATTCTCAACCAAGTCAAGCTCTACCTGAAGTTGAGGTAAAGGTTGAACCCCCTGAGACAACACAACCTGGACCAAGAGCTGCATCTCAGCCAACTTTATCTTCTAATCCACAGCAGGGTCCTAATCCCTCCCCTTCTGAACTTGTGAGGGAAAAAGGCCCAACTGAGAAAGACACAACAAAACAACCTGGTACTGAAGGCCAGTCTTCTCAGTTAAAGACTTCACAGAGGAGGAAAAGGATAGCCATGAAGAGTGTTTCTAAGAAGAAGTCCAAGGCATCCACCTCTACACCTCAGGATGAGTCAGCACATCCTGAGGTAGTGCAAAAAGAGACTGCTCAACCAACTCCAACTCAAGAAGAGCCTCTTGCAACTGGAAGACCCATCTTGTCCTAGACCTTTGATGCTAATCCAGACAGGTGGTATGTCATCAGAGATCAAGGGGGTCAAGATGTCTATTTCTAGCAAGACATTATTGATCTTCCTCTGCATGATCTCTATGATATGAGAAGGTACTATGAGAGTCTAAGGGATCGTGATCAATTGATGAAGAAAGGAATGGTCTTGATCCTAATGAGGACTGTCAATATCTAAGTATACTTCTCTGTTTTGGTAGCATCAACCTAAGGGGAGTTTATAAGGTTATACTTGAAAAGCTGATGCAACCAAAGAAACCAAAGCAACCAAAGAATCTCCAGCTTGCATACACTTTGTGCAGAGTAGAAGTTACTTCAGAAGTTTTACACTTCTCACAGAAAAATATTCTAAGTTTAAAATCTTTCGAAGCCAAAGACCAAATTTTCCGAAGCCAAAGAGTAAGTCTTCAAAAGCTTCAAAGACAAAGTATTCCAAAGCAAATGAAGTGAAGATTGATTTCTTCTGAATACAGAGAAGACATGCTTTCTCTGATCTACTTTTGTATAAAGCTGACCTACTTTCATTGCAACTCTGAAGGCTCACCAACTTGTATTAGTTGGTGAAAAGGTCCATGCTTTTGCAACTGTAGATTATGGTTTATAGCCTTTAACTTTCTACTTTATACCTTTTATCCTTTTTGTAATATATTAGGATGTGAGTTATGGCATGTCATTGTCACTAGTCAAAAGGCAATCAGCCTTTTGACTTTACATTGTTCTTGTTGTCTAGATTAGTGTTTCCAGCTGATCTTCAAAGTATAGCCGACTGTAGGATGTAGTATAAAGTATCTCAGGTTCTTGTATTTCTTTTTATGCTTTGTAACACTTGTAAAAGAACTTGAGAGCAATATACAGCATTCTTGAAAACCATAGTAATCTGTTCTTGTTCTTAGTTCTGTCTCATTGTTTATTTGTGTTCTTAGTATCTTTCACATAAACCCGATTCCCTATTTGATCTGTTAAGTGTTCTGACACTCTCATTGTGAGACTGATTGCATTGACCATCCCTTATCCGGTCCTGCAGTGTTATCACCATCATGTAAGTTGGGCTTCTACTTCCTTTTCTTTTTCTACTCTAGATGTATATTGAATATTGTTATATGTATTTTTTACAAATAAAGTATACGTATATGATTTACATAAAAAGTAATGACAGAAAACTAAAAAAGTTTATAAAAAGAGTCTCAATTTTAGTATCTGCTTGGGGCCTTCAAAAAACTTGATTCGGCCCTGGTGGCGTTGAGGCAGCGGCAAAACCATAAATACCAAAACTTGCAACGATAGAATGACACGGGGAGGGAAAAAAATTAACAAGCAAGGAAAATATTCACCACAGATGTTCAAGGTTTCATTTCCTAAGAAAAAACATTATAGATGATCATTTTATGTATACACAATTTAGAGGTAGAATATTTACTCAAACGCCCATGAATTTTCCCTGCGAACTTCCTCTTCTTCCTCCGGGGTGAAGTCATTCTTGATGTTGAAAGTCTTGCGAATCTCTTCAGGAGCCTTACCCTTGATCATGTCAGCCACTGTTTGACATGTCAGATGTAGTAGGCTCTTGATGTTCAGATAGTTTGCAGCCTAAGACCATCCACAAATACAACATATCACACGATTATATGAAAATAATAAATGCATGTGTGATCTTACAGGTTAACATTTCAATAACACTAACAAAGTCAGATGCAAGCTATTCTTGGAGAGCCACCAAAACAATAACAAAACTATATGATAGGATAAATATTTGATATAACAAAAATGAGATCTCTAGAGCATAATGTTAATTTACCTCAAGTAAAAAAACATCAGTAATTTCCAGTAAACCTAGCTACAAGACATGCTTCTATTCTACTCAGAATCAAAAAATTTCAGATCTTCATCAGCAGTCTTATCATCATTCTTGGTTGATCCGACGTGTTTCTTACAATACTCAATAACCTTGGATAGGATTTTGCTGGTGATGTTAGGGAGGGGTATGGTGGTGTCGGCACAATCATCGTCGATCATGTGTTTGATGGTTTGTGATTCCAAGGCCACCACCTCTTCAACCTCGAAGGTTTCTCCGTCAGAGCTCTTCGAACGATGGTCTTCGGCGACCACACGGTGGTTTGATCGAACGAAATTTAGTCGCAAAGATTGGGGATGCTCAAAACCCTAGGAGATGATATTTGGAACGAAGTCGATTGCAAAAACTGGAAGATACAAATCGGTGGTGCACCTCCTTTTATAATCATTAATCAATGGTTGGATGATGGTTTATCGTTTAATAGATACGTTAGAAAAAGTCCTTTTTGTTATAGATGCACACTATTTTAGTCTCTATGTGCTTTAAGGTTTGATAATTATGTATAAATGTGTGATGTATGTATTGTCTATGGTAACCTTAATGAATGAAATCATTTTCCCCTTTTATCTTTTCTCTTGTTTATCTCTCGTTTACAATACGTTATCAGCACGTAACGCTCTCCAATCAAAATTCATCAATTATATATTTCTTGTTTTCATTGTTCCAATGATCTACCAGCCCAAAACCGTACAACTATCACCGTCTGTGGCATGTATGTGGTACAAACCTTTGCACCCTGTTTATGTTAGAACTACTGCAACAAGTGCAGCAAAGCTTCATGGAGATCCAACAATTTCGAAACAATTCAGAACTATAGATCTGATGTTGATGCGTCCCGGTGGATCACCATTAATGGTATGCCCTTGTATCCAACTGGTTCCTGAGACTGATTTAATTTAGCCGTCGCTACTGCATCAATCCGTGCTATGCAAGTAAGCCTTGTAACAAACACTTGTTATTACAATTTTTTTACCTCGATTTTGTGGGTTTAATTATTCCTTCCGGCGAGCGATATCAAACCTACCGGTCAAAGTCTTTAAAATATTACGCAGTTTTCGGCGTAAAAAAAGAAAAGGAACGACTTGACTAAAAACCTTATTTTCCTGATTTGGTCAAAATCGAGTAACTCAAACAATTACGTATTTTGCTCATTGAAATTAAGCCACGTTGTTCTTTTTCCAAATATTACTACAGATTTAATTTTAAAAAAAAATTAAAATTACTGATTTTCTCGCAAAATCAAATGATTTCTTTTAGATATATTGCATAAACTAATGTGATAAATTAAATCAAATGATTTAATTTATAAGATTGTGGACAAAGTTGCACCTTAATACATTTACAATATTTTTCGTCTCACGTAACAATCATTATTTATATATATTAACTATAACTTATTTGTTATATAAATTTACAACTTTCTATTGTATAAATCACATGATTGATAGTTTTGGTGAATGAGACTCTTGGATTTTTGAATCTTCTCCGCGACTAGACGTAGTGGTGCTCCTAAAAGGCTTCAAAGTTGATGAGGTGGACATAATTGTTACGTTAAAACCACTACGTCCTAGTTAAAAGGGGCTTTAAACTCCTTTTTAGTTAAACCCTTAACGGACGTTAAAAGATATGAATGATTCATTTTTTCTCATTTTTAACTAAAAAATACTTTAAACCCACTACACTTGATTTAAAATGATTTTAATAAATTCATATTTGTGTATGTGGTATTTTAACTAAATAAACCACTACACATGAAGTGGCTTATACCACAATTTTTATTCGGTTAAAATCAATGGGTTCTTTAAATCTCAAGGTTTGATATCAGTTTTAGTCGCATGACAATAATATAGCTAGTGGTCTCTTGTTTAGTTACGTCGGCTTTAGGTTAGATAAACAAATGAATAGGTAATTAACCATAATATTTGAAGTCATGGTCTCTAGTTTTGTATGAAAGCAACATTCAATCACACCCATACCTAAAAGTTAAAAGAACATTGATTAATGTTTGAAAGTATAAATTTGATTCCTAGAGATTGATCATCTTCTTCCTCCTAAAAAGTCACTATGAGTATTTTTCTACTTGTCATTGCAAGAATTTTAGTTCGATGGTTAACGAGTATAACCCTACTCTTTTTCCGCATCATCTTTGTTTTCAACATGTTACAAAAGACTATGTTAAACTTTGATACTCTTAACTTGCTACTTCAAAGTGGGTACGTAGGTACGTACGTACGCGGTACGTACGTACGCAGGTACGCAGGTACGTAGGTACGTAGTACGCAGGTATGTAGGTATGCAGGTATGTAGGTATGCAGGTATGTATGTATGCATGCAGGTATGTATGTATGCAGGAATGTATGTATGATGCAGGTATGTATGTATGCAGGCATGTATGTATGTATGTATGTATGTATGTATGTATGTATGTATGTACGTATGTATTTATGTACGTATGTATGTATGTACGTATGTATGAATGTACGTATGTATGAATGTACGTATGTATGTATGTACGTATGTACGTATGTATGTATGTATGTATGTATGTATGTATGTATGTATGTATGTATGTATGTATGTATGTATGTATGTATGTATGTATGCATGTATGTATGCATGGATGTATGTATGCATGGATGCATGGATGCATGCATGGATGGATGCATGGATGGATGGATGGATGCATGGATGGATGGATGCATGGATACATGGATGGATGGATGCATGGATGCATGGATGCATGGAAGCATGGATGCATGGATGCATGTATGTATGTATGTATGTTTGTATGTATGTATGTATGTATGTATGTATGTGTCACACCCCGGGCCCAAGGAGGGTGGGACGTCGCAGATTAGTAAAACACATGGCAGCGGAAACTAACCACTCAAGAGCATACAAGGAGGAAATCACATGGCATTATATTAAAACAACATATTTGGGCTATGAAAGTCTTGCCCAAACCTCAAATCCACACCCATAGTAAATTATCCAAATTTATTACACAACAATTCCGAATGTCAAATAATGTTTTCAAAATCAAGTAATGCCATTCGTAGTCACGGTACTAAGCCATCCATTAGGTGTCCATTACAATCCATGCTTCATCAAGGGTTACCTGAAACATGCTCAAAAAGATTTTGTGTCAACTAAAAAGTTGGTGAGTTCAAGTGCTTAAAGTTCAAAAACAAAAGGGCTCTTTAGATTCCATAAGTTAGATTCCTAAGCATAAGTATCACTGTTGTGGGGTCACAATCAACCCTGCACTTAGCCCCGGCTAGCTTCTACTAAACTTGTGTTGTACCGGTTATCCCATAGGGGAAACTTAGCCTCAAAGAGTGTACCATACCTGCTGAGTGGTACACCATAGTATCATATAAAACTAATCATATGACACAAACGACCCCGCAGGATCTCAATATGGTACCCTTCCGGTTATGACGGAAGGCACTGTGCGTGGGGGATTCCCCAAGTAGATATACCCATATAAAACAAGCGGTTCACACAAGAATTAATGATTGTGATACAAGTAGGTGCAGGTTCTAACATTAGCCACAGCATATAATAGCATCGCATAATAGTACACAGATAATTTTCAGTTCGAACATAGCAAGTTTCATCCCAAAATAGTAGTAAAAAAGGAACACTAAAACTAACCTTAGGTAACTCAACAGTTCTTCAGTCACAGAAAAATGTTCAAGCCCTAGCATCCTATGATCAAGATACAATTAGTAAGCTAATGCTCTTAGGCTATTGAAGTCTATCTAAATGTATTTTATGGTCATACGTTCACGTGGCTTCGTTTCTTAGAAGTTTGTGTCAAAAAATTTCCTTTTTAGGAAAGTTAGGGTTTCTGATATGGATGACAAGTTATATGACTTTTATATGTTTGTTTATATTATAATAACTTTAATAAGAGTTTTCTAGTCATAAGATTACTGAAATTTAGTTTTATTTACGAAATTTACACTTTGCTGCCTCAAGTTTCAAAATTTACAATTTTGACCCCCAAAGTCGCACTCTTTCCATTTCTTGACCCAATATGGCCCTTATTAGTTCCTAGGGGTTTTTATATTACTTTTAGGCCTGTTTTAACTTAATATTTCCAGATTTTAACTTGAGAGGTTTAAAACACAAAATTCAAGTTACCGGTTAATGTAAAACCGTTAATTTAAGCATCTTGTTTTAGATCTCTTAATTTCAACCTATGACCTCAAGTATAATGTTTTAAGGGCTTCTAACCAAGATCATAATCTGTTTTAAAAGTAGTTTTGGGGTTATTTGAGCAAAAAGTCCATTTTTTAAAAAACTAACCCGTTAAAACCCGTTTTTACCTGAAACAACATTTTAATCCACTTTCTTTTAATTTCCCACCAAAATATCACCTTGAGGTCTTCTAACTTACTGAAATATCATGGATTTATAGGCCTTAGGCTTGTCACACCATTTTTTTGTAATTTATCCAAAAATTTCCCAATTTAAGCTTAATTTAACTAAATAAATCCATAGAAATTACATATTAACCCCAAAAATTTACCAAGTTTGGTTTTTAACAATATAACACACGTTTTAAGTCCTGGATTTTAATAATTGCAACTTATTTGTAATCACTGTAACTGTTAGGATTTGCGTTCAATTGAATATGACATAGTTAAATACACTGTGTTTCATCATTATAATCTGGAATGTAGATATTTTTTTAGGTTTATGCATTGCACAAAGGAGAATGGTAACTATGAGGTATCAGGTCCAAATTTATTTGAAGCTCGGATTTCAATTTTAAAAGGATTTGAACCCATTTTATTAGGTTTTATTTTTGTTAGTTTTTATATATGTTTATTCAATGTAATTTTCTATAAGTAATTAAAATATGATGTAATTTACCATAAGTATTAGGATTTGGATTTAAAGATACCTGATTTTAATTCATTGTAAAGGTTTCCATTACATTTGCTTGTTAGATATGAGTGGTAGTTTGTAAGTAATTACAATATAATGTAATTCACTATAAGTAATTACATTATGATGTAATTCACTGTAATATGGAACGTTCGAAAAAAAAATTATTTTTGTAAGACTATATTAGAATTAAAGAAAAAAATGAGATGAGTTTAATGGTTTAATCTTTATAAAAGACTAAAAATATCTAAAAAAATTGTAGAGGTTTTAAAAATAAAATGGGTAAACTTTTTTGAAAAAAAGGAAAAAAGAAATACATTAAAAGAGTGTAGGTTGTGACACTTGTCACCACCATATTAAATCTGTATTTAAATGGGTATGTAAAATGTCTAAACTATATTTTTTTATTAAAAAAAGAATATTGACACATGGCATGATCTTGTAGCACCTGAAGAAGATCAATGTTCTAGAAAAGATTAAAGAGTTCTTACAAAAACATAGGGTTTTCATTTGAGCAATACCTTTTATATATATATATATATATATATATATATATATATATATATATATATATATATATATATATGATAGGGTTATCTTGAGAACCATCCTTTATTGTGAGAACTTTAGTAACCAATATGAGCCACACAATTTACATCGCATGCCATTTCCACCATTTTTTTATAACGTCCATAACTTTTTTCACGACATTATTTTTCATAAAAATTTCACCATTAATTTAAGTATTTTTTATCTTTCTAACGCCCACCATATTGATATACTTTTTTTTTAAAAAATTCGTCCACCTGTTATTTACACATGTGTAAATCTGGTTATATACATGTGTAATACTGGATTTACACATGTGTAAACACATGTGTAAATCCGATATTACATATATGTAAAATGAATTTTGTAAAAAAAATGAGATTTTTTTTATGTTTTATAATTTGTTTATTTTTTATGAAAGAGGGAAAAGAGAGAAACATTTTTATTTTTTAATTTTTTATGTTATTTTTTGTTTTATAACTTTTTATTATATTTTTGTTAATTATCATTTTGCCACTGAAAACTAGTGGCTGAGATTAGATCCTATAGTTCTCACAAAAAAGTGAGTTCTTATTTGATCCATTTCCTATATATATATATATATTAGGCTGGTTCAAATAAAAAAGTTGATTTGACTAAAGAACCTAAGAAGAAATAAGGTAAGGACACATGAAAATATTTAGAATTTAGTATAAAATGTAATATTTTCATTTTGCATTTATCAAGATATCAAACAACATCAAAATTATTTTCTTTGTTTTCTTCAACACGCTTCTTGATTTTAAGATCTAATTCTATTTTATCCATCTATTATTTAAGTTTTTGATTTCATTCAATCAAAATTGAATTTAAGTTCAATATAGAATCAATTTCTTCTTCTAGATCTATTTATTCTGATCAATGTGTTCTTGAGCTGTTCTTCATCAACTACATCTTCTTCATCTTTTGCTTTCATTAGGTTTAAACAAATGTAGTTTTGCATTCATTTTTTTTGATTGATACGTAACATAGACGTACCTTGTTTTTCATTCAGGTTTCATTTAGTTTTGTTCATATTTATAGGCTGGAACATCATCCTATGTATAACAGAGGTTGGTTTTACTCATGAATCATTTTGATCTGCTCAATTTCCTACTTCACAAGTTATACCATATCTTCAAACATGATCAATGATATTCAAATTAACGATATAATTCAATCAATTGATTTTGTCATCTCATTATTAAGATTTAATATACGTTTTTATACTATTTTTTATATTAGCACAATCGATTGTATTGTTTGTTGAGATTTGATATATAATTTTTATACTATTTTTTATATTAGCACAATTGATTGTACAATTTATCATATTATGTTGTTTTCCTAACAATGCTACTTAATGTTCTATGCATATCAACTATATCATTTGATCGTTTGCTTCGTTATGTTTTTTGTTAATTTCAGGCTTTCGTAGCTCCCCTAGTAAGAAGTATTACGCTCTCAGATTGCTAATTCAAGTAAACCTAAAGTTGGTATGGTGTTTTCTTCCTTTGATGAAATGTGTCATCTCTATGGTTCTTATCCTAAGTTACATTTGTCGAATGTGCTGGATTTGAGCAAAAAGAGAAAGGAATGTGCTAGATTTCATAACATGCGATAAAAAAAAACAGAGCGTGTTATTTCCCCCTAAAACAACACAAGATGTGTTATTTTACGATACTCGTAACAAAGGGTATTGTTTTATGGTAAATCAGTTAAGAGTGTGTTGTTTACGTTAAATAAGCACACAACATGCAGTTTTACACTATATCATCATAGAGCGTGTTGTTTTACATTAGACCGTCACAGAGTGTGTTGTTTTACGTTAAATCAGCACAAATCGTGTTACGCGTTGTTTTAGAGTAAAACATCATAGAGCGTAGTGTTTTACCTGAACTAGTTCTTGTAATGTAAACGACACATAAATGTATGTTGTTTGTATGAGGTGCTACCCTAAACAACATAGAACCTAATGTCTTATCGTAAAATAACACATAATGTAAAACAACACATAGAGTGTTTTTCTTATTGTGAAACAACATAGAATACATTGTTTTATCGTAAAATAGCACAATTTCACTATAGGTTTATATGATGTTTTAAGATAAAAAACACAATTTCATAATAGAATTATTTTTATAAAAATATAGCAATACTATGCTAAAATTAAAGAGAAAAGAACGCTTGATTTTATGGTGCAATTTATATTAAAAGATAATATCGTATAAAAAAGTTACAAACTTATAAATAAAGTGAAGGAATTTATAAAAAGTCAACAAAAATGGTTTTCCCATAATACACTTGAGGCCACTTTTTTTCTTCAATATTGATCTTAACCATTGATTTATGTAATAGATAGCTGAGATCACTTCTTACACTTTTTAGTCAAATGCATTTTTTTATTTTAACCAGCCCCTATTATATATATTGGAGGAAAGTTACTATACAAAGTGAAAAAAACATGCGAAGCGTACGAAGTCACCAGGACATGACACGTGTCTTTTGGGAGAGGGGTAATTTCGTTCACGCCCCAAGTACGCATATAAGGTGGATAAAGAAGTTATATTCATTATTACGCAGGTAGTAATTATCATTACGCAAGTTAAAATTACTCAAGTTACAAATAACAATTACGTAAGTTATAGTTATAATTATGCAAGTTATATGATAATTACACAAGTTATTTTTATAATTACACAATTATTATCACACAAGTTATATGCACAGCACATTCATGTTTTTCAAAAAAACGTTGAACTTTTTAAAGAAAAGTATAGTAATACTATACTCATATTAAAAGGATAAAATGCTTAATTTTGTGGTGCAATTTTAAAAAAAATAATATTGTATAAAAAAGATATATGCGTTTAAAAGAAAGAGAGAAAATTGAAAAAAAATCAACAATTGTAGGTTATTTCAATTTATCCCTCTAGCCACATTCATTGTGTTGTTATGCCAGCTTAAATCTAAACCATTCATCTCTTAAATCAATGGTTGTTATCAGAAAGGTGCATTTCCTCAGTTGATAGAAGAAAGAATGCAACTTCGTACATTTCACACGAAATTATCACTTCGTACCATAAACTTTTCCGATATATATATATATGGTAGGTTTATCTCGACAACCACCCTTTTTTGTGAGAACTGTAGGAACCAATACGAGCCACACAATTTACATCACATGCAAATCACATGTCATTTTTATCTTTTTTAAAAACTTTCATAACTTTTTTTCATAATATATTTTGTCAAAAAAAATTTCGCCATTAATTTCAGTAATTTTATCTTTCTAACGCATACCATATTGATATACTTTTTTCAAAAAAAACTGTCCACCAGTTATTTACACATGTGTAAATCTGGTTATACACATGTGTAATACCAGATTTACACATGTGTAAAACGAATTTTGTAAAAAAACGAGTTTTTTTTAACATTTAAATTTTTATTTTTTTTTTTATGAAAGAGAGAAACGAGGGAAAAAATTTTGTGTGTTTACTTTTTTTTATTCTTGTGTTATTTTTAATAAATTTTTTATTATATTTTTGTTGATTACTATTTGTCATTAAAAACTAATGACACATATTGGTTCCTAGAATTCTCACAAAAAAAAGTTCTCATTTGATCCCTCATATATATATATATATATATATATATATATATATATATATATATATATATATGTATATATATATATGTATATATATGTATATATGTGTATGTATATATATGTATATATATATGTATATATATATGTATATATATATATATATATGTGTATGTATATATATGTATATATATATATATATGTATATATATATGTATATATATATATATGTATATATATATATATGTATATATATATATATATATATATATATATAGAGAGAGAGAGATAGCGAGAAAAAGACAGAAAGAGGGAAGCATTCTATTAAGAACCACAAATATGTAAAGAACTACTAAGAAACCGCATAAGCAATGCGTATAACACCTTAATAAAAATGCTAATACTAAAAAATGACGGTTTGATTATATATTTTCAATGTTTCTTTAATTTTACGGCAATTCTCCTTAATTCTTTTAGAAAAACTATAACAAGTTCATACATGCAATACAATAAGGGTGCATATATGCATATTATCAAAATACTATAAATGTCGTAATTTTTTAAAATTTAGCTTAAAAGTAGTAAAATTAAAAACATTTTGATATTTTTATATTATAAATAATATAAGAGTTAAAATGATTCTTTGTGATTTTTTACAATTTATGGTTCTCAACAAAATTTATATATATATATATATATATATATATATATATATATATATATATATATATATATATATATATATATATATATATATATATGTAGTTTTAAGAGTAAAATGTCATTTCCGTACCTAATGTTTCGTTGAATTTGTTATTTCAATCCAAGAGCTCTTTTTGTCTTTTTAATCTGTATAGTTTACCAAATATTATTATTTACAACCACTCCACTAACACTGTTACAACCTTCATTAAAATCAAGGGTAATTTAGTCTCTTTCATCACCCTAATTATCTAATTAAACAAATTAACCAATTAATATTCAATTAAAACAAAAAAACACATGAAGCTACTAGTGAGACCGGATTCTTCGATTTAAAAGCTTTGATTAACCTTAATACATGTTGTTCGATTGAGGTATGCTTTAGGATTTCAATTATCTTCATGTTTTGTTCAAACGGGTATCATTGTTTGATTGAGGTCTGCTGTTGTCATACTTGTTTGATTAAGGTCTGCTGTTGTCATGTTTTATTCGATTGAATATATATATTATTGTTCAATTGCGGGAGATATGAATAAAGTGGGGAATAGTGTTTGCTATAGCAAATACTAAAAAAAAAGATACAACAGGATGTCATCCTATGGTTAGGTGTCATGGTATTGGTTTGTTTCTTTTGTATAGGTCAAATAATGGTTTTGCTATGTTTGGTTTTTATTTTGTTTATCTTTGTTATTTTGATCTTTTGCTGAACATGTTTTAAGAATAGTTCAACCGGGTTTTTGTTGTTAGCACTTCATGTTCAACAAAATATCAACATAACAAATACAAACAAAATAAAAACCGTATGTGACAATAGGGGACCCAATCAAACAAAATAAGACAACATCAGACCTCAATCTCACAGTAGACCTCAATCTTACAATGGACCTGAAGCGAACAGTGGTACCCATTCGAATAAAACATGAAGATTAATTATAATCTCACAACAGATCTCAATCGAACAACATGTATTATGGTTAATCGAAGCGCTCGGTCTCATTAGTCGCTTCATGTGTTTTTTAGTTTTAATTGAATATTAATTAGTTAAATTGTTTTATTTGAATAATTAGGGAGTTAAAAAAGACTAAAATACCTTTAATTATAATAATGTTAGTGGAATAAATGAAATTGATAACATTTAGTAAACTACAGTGATTGAAATGACGAAAAAAACAATTTTTGGATTGAATGACAAATTCAATGAAATATCAAGGAAGAAAATAACATTTTACTCTAGTTATAAGCTATATATCAAGGAAGAAAATAACATTTTACTCTAGTTATAAGCTATAATCTAATCAAAAACTTAACCCAATTATGTGTTAAACAAAATACAAATTTTGGGCCTATTATTAACCCGATTACTCAACTAGAAACTCATTTTTAAAAAACAAAATAGTCAAATCTGATGGGTTATGATCCATTCTTATTTGTTTAATTGTATTATATGGTTATTGGTGAGTTAAGTCAATTAGAAGCCCACCTAAAAAAAGTAAAAAAATCAATTGCATTCAAGGGGAATATAAGGCTATTGTGCGACGTGCAGCTTTGTGCGACTATCATTTTACACCAAGTACCAACCATTTATTTGATTATTTCTTTTTGAAATTGTCACTTGTGGCTTTGGATTTTGTGTAACGAGTCACTCAATTAAGTATTCAAAGTAATTGTTATATGTTAGTTGTTTTAACTTGTTTTGTATACTAAGGTCTCTTGGGTTTTTATTAGAATATAGATGTTATGTATATATTATGTTAATTATGTGTTTTATTAGAATTTAGATGTTAGAACTTAGAATTGAGTAATTGTTAGAAATTTATAATTTAGATGTTAGAACCTAAAGTTGAGTAATAACTTATTCGTTTATTATTATTTGTCAACGCTTTAATGGTTTTGAATTTGGATTTGATTTTTGGAAATAATGGCTCCTAAACAAACATCTGAATGTCAAAAACATAAAACGCAATCTCAAGATAAAAAAAATTCATTATATAAATTAATTCGTTAGGGTGTGTCATTCTATGATTTTGCTATATTTATCACAAAAATTTTGTTTTCCTTTTAAAAGAAATTAGTTTATATAATTTAATTCGTTAGGGCCCACATGTCTTTTTTCCGGTTTGTCCAAGGCATTTAAATTCTAAGGACCGGCCATTGGTATAGGTTTGTACTGCAGGTTTGCTTAACCAGATGACATTTTTAAAAACCATTATCATTTATAAATATATGAACTATTGTGTTTTTTAACTAAAACTTTATTCTAGCTTATAAGTACATGTATATATTATAATATTAATTGTTTGCTTATTATATATATTAACTAAAGTTTAAGAAAAAATATTAATACATATAAAGCATAGTCTATCAATAAAATTATTAAATTAAATTAGATAAGATGGGGTTGCAAATGAAATTACGAACACAGAAGTCAAAGCTAGTAATATATTTATACTGCTATATACTACTATATAATACATCTTTTTTAATAGATATGTAATTTTGTCCAAGCGTACAAGTTTTGAAGCAACATGTATAAATGAGTGTAAGGCATTTGAAAGGGGTAGAATAGGCAATCGATTGAGATTTTAAGACACTTAAAAGGTAACGTTGTAAATTTATCCATTAAACTTTATATACCTTGATAATTTTGCATTTGTCTACTTCATGTATATAATACATATTATTAATACATTATTTAATAATATGGCATTATTTAATTTACTTCATTAAATTTATTTTATTTATGATACTATAAATTAACATTTAAATTTATATTTACTATTCATATTTTTATAACTAAATACTATTTAAATTAAGTTTATTTAATTTAAGTATTTAAGTATATAACTAATATATATCTTCATATTTTTATAATAACAATAATACTAATATTTTTCTAGGGCATATTGTGAGTTTAATAATTTTAATATTTATCTATATCTTTTATAATAAAGTGAAAGGAGGAAAGATTGGTAATTTTACATATGGATTAAGACATCCATATAAAAAGTCATGCTTAACCTTCAAAATATTAGTCATTTTATTCCGTTTATGCCCTTACAATAAAGTACAACATATGATGATTATAATACAAATGCTAAAACATATACATATGGCCAAACAAAACTGCCATTCACTTTTAGTGCCATTCATTCATTGCGATTGAGCACTAATCTCCCTTCCCCTTTCCCGTGCCAGTTGTAAACAGCTCAATAACAATCAAGATGGTAATTTGTGGTGACAATTTATCCATAAACTTTCTCCGGTCTATGCAAATCCTTACCGAAAGCTGGCTCCAATGATCATTATGTTGAATTATGCTATAAATTCTCCACTGAATTTCCAGAATTATTGACTCACAACACCACTGTACTTCCATCTTCCTATTCCACCCTCAACCCCTCATCGCATTATCAACATCATCATCATCGCACGCCTCAACCATCACTGGTCACACCCTAGTTTTATTTCCAAGTGTTTGGCAGTACATACCAATTCACTCTCGTTCACCATCACCGGTTTCTTATTCGACAGGAATAACATTTGTCGCAAATATCCAAAGATTTCTGTAAGGTTTATACTTAAAGGCTGATGCAACCAAAGAAACGAAAGAGCTCTCAGCATGCATGCACGAAGTACAGAGTGAAGTTACTTCGGAAGTTTTACACAACTCAAAGGAAATAAGCTAAGTGTAAAATCATTCGAAGCCAATGACCAAAATCTTCCAAAGCCAAAAAGTATTACACAACTCAAAGGAAATAAGTAAGTGTAAAATCATTCAAAGCCAAATGACCAAAATCTTCCAAAGCCAAAGATGATGTCTTCCGAAGCTTTAGAGACAAAGTGTTCAGAAGCCAAAGACTGATTTCTTCTGAAGACAGAGAAGATAGCTTTCTCTGATCACCTTTTGACTAAAGCTGAACAACTTTCCGCTGCCACTCTGGAGACTCACTGTAACACCCCGAATTTTTATTTAAAAGAAAACAAAAAGGAAGTATCTAGAAAGAAACGATATTGGGCACAAGTTGAAGGGGCAAAGTGCAAAAGTGCACAAACTCTATTATTTTAATAATATAATAGGTATGGCCACCTCTTTAAAAGCAGAGATCTGCTTTTGGCCTTCGGCCAAAGCAGAAAAAGGGTGAAAGCTTGCGGGTTTTTGGAGAAAGAGGAAGAAGAAGCTGCTAAGGTGAGTTCTCTTGAACACGAGTTCGGTTTTAGTTGGGTTTTAAGTCCTAAACCGAAGTTCTTGATGTTTTAGAAGTGGTTCTAGGGAATTTAAAGCTGAAATCGTAGGTGGAAGTACCTGGTTTGATGATCTGCTTCAGGTGAGTTTCTAGACCCCTCTTTTACATATTTTAAAGCTTTGGGGTTGTTATGCATACCGGGTAAACGTTTTTGAAAGATAATCGTATGTTATGCTTGTTGTGGTTCGTATGGTATTCTGTGGTTTTATGTTTTGATGATTGTTTTGAGGTTAGAATTGTTGCTAGAATGTTTAGACGCCCTTAGTATGCTAGATCTGTGCTTGGGTAGTGTTAGAATGCCTTTCGGATGATATTTGGCAGTTTAGACACTTCAGAAAGATCCCATGCGCCCAACTATCTTCATACGCCCAGGTTCATGCGCCCCAACAGTACCCTCATGCTCCCAGAAGGGTACTTAAATGACTAAGTGTTGGTCATGCGCCCAAATGACCTAATGCGCCCAAGGTGGTGAGCCCAAATAGTTGTCATGCGCCCAGGAAATGTGCCCAAATGCCTAAGTATAGATGGTGCGCCCAAATAGTGCTCATGCGCCCAGAATTGTTTTTGTGGCCAAGTGTTGGAACGCCTGTATAGGGCTCATGCGCCCAAATAGTTCCCATGCGCCCAGGAGCTTTTATACTTAGAATTTTCTGCTGATGCGCCTAGAATGTTATGTTGTGCATAGTTTTAGACTTAGGGCTTTCTTAGGGGCTTTAAGAGGTGATGTTTAAGATAGGTCTCGTTGGGATGTGGTGGCTTATGCATGATGTGGTGTTGTGGTTTATGTTGTGTGTGTGGTGTGTTGTCTTTCTTCGTTAAATGGTTTTCAAAACGTATGTATTATGTTTTATTATACGTTATGTATGATGTATGGCTTTACGTGGTTTGATGTTTGATGATTGTAAAGTATTATATAACGAAGTGAAAGACAATAATAATGAAAAGTGGAACGTAATAATAGTCTTGCAAGCAAGACTGAGGTGAGTGACTGTGTTGTCACAAAAGACTCGTTAGCCAAGGTTGTGGTGAGTGACTGTGTTGTCACAAAAGACTTGTATGCCAGGCTGAGGTGAGTGACTGTGTGTCACAACAGACTCGTAAGGGGTTTAATCCAAGAGATTGACCCGAGTGATGTCTTGATGCTCGCCCCGGTGCTATGTCGGTCTTCGGACATGACGCGGGGGTTTGTTTACAGACCCCGGCACAGTACCCGTCTTCGGACATTAGTCGAGGGTGTTGCAAATAGAGAAGGGGTCCTTGTCGCTAACCCCGGTACTGTGTTGGTCTTCATACATGACGCGGGGGCTTGATTACAGGCCCCGGCACAGTATCGGTCTTCGGACATGAGTCGGGGGTATTGCATGAGACAGGATCCAGATTGAAGTAAAAGAAAATGATAAAAGTACGAAATGTATGAATTGAACGATGATGAAGATAATAATAATATTATCAATGTGTACGATGATGTGTGATCGCATACGATTTCGAAGGTTATGTTTTAAAGAAATTCAAGTATTTTATTTGTAAAACTAGAACTCACTCAGCGTCGCTGACTTTTTGTATGCATAATAGTTGGCAGGTATTTTGTTGATGCTGAGGAGTTGTAGGCATGGATGCATAAGCTACTGGGAGTGTTTTGAAGACTGGCATCCACATTTTGACATGTTATTGTATTTTAATATGTAAACGATTTATGTAACGAGATAACATGTTTTAATTATTAATAAAAGTTTTTAAATTCCGCTGCAAAAGAAATGTTTATTTTGAATATTCTATGCGATGACGGTCCAACTGTAAGCTTCCCGGGAACGGGGCCTTACACTTACCAACTTATATGAGTTGGTGAAAAGGTCCATGCTTTTTTTTACTATAGATTATGGTCATTGGTCTGTAATTTTCTACTTCTGTACCTTTTATCCTTATTGTAATACATTAGGATGTGAGCTATGGGATGTCATAGTCACAAGTCGAAAGGCAATCTACCTTTTGACTCTACTTTGATCTTGTTGTCTAGATTAGTGTTTCCAGCTGGCCTTCAAAGTATGGCCGGCTGTAGGATATAGTATAAAGTGTCTCAAGTACTTGTATCTTTCTTATGTATGCTTTGTAACACTTGTAAAAAACTTGAGTGCAATACACATTATTCTAGAAAACCAATATCATATTGTTATTGTTCTTGTTCTGTCTCATCTTTACTTGTGTTCTTAGTATAATCTATACAAACCCGGTTCCCTAATTGATCTGTTAAGTGTTTTAACTCTCTCCTCATTGTGAAACTGTTGCATTGACCCGCTTCAACGGTCTTGCAATTGGTATCAGAGCTTTTTAGGCTCTTGATTGTAAGATCTCACAATCTTAAATCCTTCAGTTTCACAAAACACTTAACAACTCAAATGGCAGCTCTTACCAAGGCTGATATGGAAACCGGTACCATGACAAAATCTCCACTGATCACTCCTGATAACTTTGATACTTGGTGCCAAAGAATGGAAGGCTTCATCAAGTCTCAAGACAGCAGGATGTGGGGATCTGTTGTCTCAAGACCTCATGTACCATTCACCACTTAAGCTGCTGCTGCTGGTGGCATGATACCAAAGGAAGTGGCTGACTACTTAGAAGAAGACTGGAAGAAGATTGATGTAGATCAGAAGGCCATGATCGCTCTCCAAATTGCTCTTCCTAAATCTATCTATAGAGGCTTCAAGAAGTGCAAGACTGCTAAGCAACTATGGGATGCACTTAAGCTTATGTATTAGGGTTCCAATGAAGCAAAAGAAAACAAGAAAGACCTCTTAAAGTAGCAGTTTGAGAATTTCACCTATAAAACGGGTGAAACCATGACTTAACAATACGTCAGGTATGTTGAGATTATGGATACTCTAATGGATGTTTAGTAAATCTTTAGAATAGGGATATTATGAGGAAGTTCATGTTTGCTCTTCCTAGATAATGGACACACTATTGTGTGGTCATTAAGAGGACTGAAAACCTTAAGACCCTTACTCTCACAGAGTTGTATGGTATCCTCAGTGGATACCAGATGGAGATGAACATGCAAAATCCATCTGGTAACTCCTCCAACAACAGCAGAGTTCAGGCCTTCACGTGGTTGAAAGGGACTATAGAGAACCACATCATCATCTACTCTACTACCCTGAAAACTCATAAAATGATCCTTTTATCACCTTCCCGGAGACACCAAGGGAGAGCTACATCCAAGAAAGCCCATTCCAAGAGAGAAGCTCTTCACAAGCCTTTGTGTCTACTGATGAAAGCAGTGGTAACTTTCTCTTCATTCTTGAAGACCTAGACTGCATCCATCCAGATGATCGGGAGTACATGGAGATAGTCCAGCAAATGGCTCTTCTCACTCACAGGGCCAAGAAGTTCTACAAGAGAACTGGGAGGAAGTTTCCCAGCAAGGCATCTAGTGGAAAGTTTAGGCTGGATAAAAGCAAAGTGAAGTGTTATAATTGTAACCAAATGGGACACTTTGCTAGGGAGTGCAAGGCACCAAGAACAAATGGTGGCCAAGCTCAAACCAGGCCAAACTATACTGATGGAGCTCCAAAGACTGAGAAGTCCAAGTAGCAAGCTACAGTTGCTGTTAAAGAAGGAGGCTTTTACAGGACCAGTTAAGAGATTGTCAATACACTCAGTCTCATAATAAGGACAGTGTTAGAACACTTAACAGATCAAATAGAGAACCAGGTTTATATGAATGATACTAAGAACACAAGTAAATAATGAAACAGAACTAAGAACAAGAACAAGATAAGTATGGTTTTCAAGAATGCTGTATATTGCTCTCAAGTTCTTTTACAAGTGTTAGAAAGCATAAAAAGAAATACAAGGACCTGAGATACCTTATACTACATCCTACAGCCGGCCATACTTTGAAGGCCAGCTGGAAACACTAATTTAGACAACAAGATCAATGTAAAGTCAAAAGGTAGATTACCTTTTCTCTAGTGACTATGACATGCCATAGCTCACATGCTAATATATTACAAAAAGGATAAAAGGTACAAAGTAGGAAGTTACAGATTCAAGACCATAATCTATAGTTTACTAAAGCATGAACCTTTTCACCAACTTGTATAAGTTGGTGAGTCTTCAGAGTTGCAGTGGAAAGTAAGTCAGCTTTATGTAAAAGTACAACAGAGAAAGCATGTCTTCTCTGCCTTCAGAAGAAATCAGTCTTCACTTCATTGGCTTCGAAAGACTTTGTCTTTGAAGCTTTGGAAGACTTCATCTTTGGCTTTGGAAGATTTGGTCTTTGGCTTTGGAAAATTTTACACTTAGAATAATTTTAGTGATAAATGTAAAACTTCTGAATTAACTTCTACCTTATACATCAGTGCATGCATGTAGGAAGCTCCTTGGTTGTTTTGGCTTCTTTGGTTGCATCAGCTTTCTAATATAACCTTACAATCTCCCCCTAGGCTGATGCTACAAACACAGAGAAGTTATTCAGATGTTGATAGTCCTCATTAGGATTAGACCATACCTTTCTTCATCATCTGGTCAGGATCCCTCAGACTCTCATAATATCTTCTCATGTCATAGAGATCATGTAAAAGAAGATCAAGCATTTCTTGCTAGAAATAGATCTGGATTAGTAGTAAAAGTCCAGGACAGGATAGGTCTTCTAGTTGCAAGAGGTTCTACTTGAATTGGAGTTTGTTGAGCAGCCTCTTCTAGCACTACCTTAGTATGCTTTGACTCAACCTGAGGTGTAGAGGTGGATGCTTTTGACTTCTTCTTAGAAACACTCTTCCTGGCCATCCTTTTCCTTCTCTTTGAAGTCTTTAACTGAGAAGACTGGCCTTCAGCACCAGGTTGACTTGTTGTGTCTTTCTTAGTTGGGTCCTCTTCCCTCACAAGGTCAGAAGTAGAGGGATTTGGACCGTGCTATGGATTAGAAGATGAAGTTGGCTGAGATGTAGCTCTAGGCTTAGCTTGTGTTGTCTCAGTGGGTTCAACCTTTACCTCAACTTCAGGTTGAGCTTGACTTGGTGGAGAATGTGCTTGATCACTCTAATGTGCTCATCCATAGTGGATAGAGACATTGGACCAAGCCTCCTTCTAGAGAATCCATAAAGCTTTAAGAAGCTCATCATCCTCTGCCTATCAGCAAACTTCTTTTGACTCTTTTGGATGATGGCTCTTGAATTTGCAGCTTCTTCCCTCATTTTTCTCTTAGCAGCCTTTTGTTCTTTGATAACTTGTCGCTCCATCTGCTTAAGATACTTGAATTCAACATATTCATATGATAAGGGAAGAAGTGTAGATGCCTGATAGAGACCTATGACACTCTAGCAGCTACTCATGTTTTGCCTATCAGCTTCCTTGTCTACCTGAGGTTGTTCAGTTGCCATAGCCTCTTTCTCAGGACTTTCCTGAACTGGGGAGAGAATAGGACCATGCTTGTAGAGCCTTTTCTGTCTCCTTTTTTCCTTGACTTTTAGGAGCAATTTGCATCATCTGCCTCCTTCCTCTCCTTTAACAACTCTGTGTCTACCAGTTCATTTAGTTACTCTAAGGGAAGAGATATGAGTTCATCTATTTTGTAGTTTTTAGTCCCCAGGTAGTTTAATCTGGCTGCCCTCAACTCATCATCCTGAGTGTTTGGCCTGGGGGCAGCCTTGATAGCAGCTTCCATGAACCCTAGAGACCTTCTTAAACGCTCTCCCCTTAGCTGCCTCTTCCTCTTTCTCTCTTCTCCTCCTCGATCTCCACAGAGGTCATCTTCCTATTCCTTTTGTCACGCATAGGCATTGGTGACTCAGGGTGGAGAGAGCTTTGGCCTTTATTGCTTGGTTCAGCAGTCAAGCTCTAGCCAAAGAGAGGTTGTGAAGCACCTTCTCCAGCTGGTGCCTCACTGAGGGTTGATGATGTTGAAGCAGTTCTTGTAACAAGGTTCAAAGGGTCTATCACTGTGCCTTCAGTCAAGGTTTCCTCTTCAAAGCTAATCTTAGGTTCCATCTCAACATCCAGTTGACCAATGACATTGCCTGTTAGCCTTTGTCTTCTTCTTTGTCTGAACTCTTAAACAATCCTGTCTTGAATCCTCTCAGCCTGTCTACCAGCTTGCCTGTTTTGACTAGGATTGGGAAGTGGCATGTGGACTAGAAGAAGAATGTCATAGAACTTCAGGGTTTGAAAATTGAAAACCTCTTGCTACCCCTGAAGTCTATGCAAAATCAAAGCTCTCCTTTTAGCATCATTCCTCCACCCAAGTATTTCATTCTCAGCATCATGGGGTGGGTTAGACATAGCTCTGGGAATACCCTCCTCAAACAGACATTGAATGAGTGAGTCCACATCAATATGGACTTGAGGAGGTTGCTGAGTATGGACAATTGCAAGTGAGTTTGGTGAATCCTCAATGTCCATACTTTATGAAGCAATCCCAGGTTCTGTGATTGCTTGGATAGGTGAGGTAGGGGTTAGGTCTATCACATCCACAGGATCTTGTGTTCCTGGTTGAGTCCTCCTTAAAGGTCTCTGAGCTAGTTGTTTCTTGAGATCAGAAATCTCAAGTTGCTGATGATTAACCTTTTTTAGCAAGGTAGTCACCTGAGATTCCAAGTGACTAACCTTGGAGACCAAATAGGTGCATGTTTGGGTCAGCTTTTGCACATTTAGTCTCATATTCCCCTCATCTTCATTAGAAGAATCATAGGGGGATGAGAGAATAGGACCTAAGTCTTCTTCCTCATCACTAGCACTTTGTTCTTGGCCGTTGGATTTCCCCTGCACCATGACACCTTCAAGTGAAGTGTCATGGGCTAGGTTGCCATGGTCAAGGTCTTAATAATGTAATCAGTTATTGAAGTGAGAGCCTCTTCCATATAGACCTCCTAAACAAGTTCAGGAAGATCCACCTCAGTAGTAGGTGGATGATGTGGGCAAGACATAGGAGAAACAGGAGTACTCAACTCTCCTTGAGTAGGGGAGGAGAAGAGAGACTCATGATACTCACTGAATCCTATGTCTTTATCATCGTAGAATTCTAGGTTTGGAATGGGTTGGTTTAGATCAAGAGGCTGGGGATGGTAACTATCCCCTGAAGGTTGTTCATAAGAGTGTTGAGACTCTGAGTGAAGGCTTAAGGCTTGGGGGGTTGTGAGCTCATCAGGCTGAGCATGAGGAACCTCAGCGCTGATCATTGGTAAGATGGGAATGGTTTGCTCCTCAGGAGAAGTAGGAGCTCTAGTGTCCACTTCCTCCTGTATGGGTGGTAATATAGGGGCCTGCACAAACTAAGTAGTATGTGCAGGGCTTCGTTTGGATTTTCTTTGGTAGGTGATGGTTATTTGTGGCTGGGGTTGAGAAGTAGAAGGTGTGGGTTCAACACTAGCTGGTGCTGCTAGGTTGTCACCTTGAGCAATGAGCTCTAACATTTTCGGGACAAAGGCTGTTTCTACCCCTGAGAAGCCAAAAGTTGGCTTTCTCATAGTCTTGAAGATGCCAGGCTTCATCTGTCCCAATTTTAGAACATTACCTATTCCCCTCAACTGTGAGCCCAGTTCACAGTTGAGAATATGTTGGACATATCTAGGGAACATGTAGTATTCTAAGGAGTCCAAGTTTGCAATTAAATTAATGTACATAAAATGTGAATACTTGAACTAGACTCCTTGAACCCTCCCATGTATGTAGGAAAGGTCCTCTGGAACTTGGTCCCATACTCCATGCTTGTTAGATAGACTGTGAATGATGACATGGAGGAGGTATTTCCATTAAGAGGAAACCTTCCCTTTCCTGAAGGTCTTGACGAAGAAATCCCCTTCATAGCCCATCTGACCAAAGGTATGGTTAACAACAGATTTGGGGAAGGACAAATCACCTTCGACATGGGGAACCAGTTATGGGATGGTCAATACAATCAGTCTCATAATGGGGAGAGTTTTAGAACGCTAAATAGATCAAATGTGGAACCGGGTTTATGTAAATGATACTAAGAACACAAGTAACTAAGACAAAAGTAAGAACAAGAATAGACTAATATAGTTAAGGATGTTGTATATGGCTCTCAAGTTCTTTTACAAGTGTTACAAAACATAAAAAGAAATACAAGGACCTGAGATACTTTATACTACATCCTACAGCTAGTTATACTTGGAAAACCAGCTGGAATTTACCACTAGACAAATACTGCATTGCTAAAAGTAAAGTATCTAAGATAAAATATTATCCTAGATTAGGTAGTCATGATAGGTCCATGACTTACCTTTTGTCACCAACTAAGTATGATAATTGTACTAACTGATAAAGGTGAATAGTGGATTAAAGTATGGTCAACTACATGGGCGTGGGAAAGCGCCATGCAGTATATCAGAGTTGGCAGCGGATGTAAGACAACCCATACTTATGTCCACTGGTTCATAGTTGATTCTTCTAAAGGCAAATGGATTCAGAAGAATAAGTTCTTCCGAGGCCATTTATACTTCAATAGAATCAACTTCTTCCGAGTCTTCTGCAAGTCTTCATGACTTCATTCTTTGGAAGACTTTGTCTTGGATCTTCTAAGTGTGAATGCTTTGGAAAGAGAACTACTTGGTCTCATAAGACTTGGTTCTACCTTTGGAAGTTCTTCATATACTTCGGAAGGAAAACTACTTAGTTTTGAAAGACTTAGTTTTCCTTCAGAAGCTCTTCATACTTAAGCTTCAGAAGATCTTCAATTTGTCTTCGAAAGAGCAGCTTTGTCTTCGGATGACTTCTTCAATTGTACTTCAAAATGCTTTAAGTGTTGTTTAGGTTGCACCATCCTCGTATGATCCAACATCCATCTTATACATGTTCCCTTTCCTGGGGCTCTGAGCAGGATATGCTCTTGAGGAATGACCACCCCCGGCTTGAGAATAATGCACTCATGCTCAGTGAAAGCATGTTATGTCTCTGATCACAAAATTGAGATACACTCAGTAGATTGTACCCAAGTTCTTTGACAAAGTTTACCTTTTTAATGCTGAGCTTACCATTTGTGACCATGCCCCTTCTAGTAATGTAACCTCCAGCATCTCCTCTAAAACCAACTGGCCCTCCATCAGTTTTCTCAAAATTTTGAAGTAGAGAACCATTCCCTGTCATGTGCCTGGAACGACCACTATCAATGATCCATACATTTCTCTTGGTCTTTAGCTATTCCTGCATAAGAAAGAAGTGTTTAGAAACCCAAGCCTCATTCGTCTTGGGCTTATCAAAGTGATTTGAAGACAATGTAACATTAATTGATCCTATTTTCAAGTTTTGAAGATCATCAGCTACTTTAGATGAAGAACTTTTAGTCGCTTGGGCTGTTTCTACCCCTGATAGTCTTCCTCATAGTTTTAAAGATGCCGGGCTTTATCTATCCTATTTAGAAAAGCCAAGCCTTGGTCTTGGGCTTATCAAAATGATTTGAAGACAATGTAACAGTAACTGATCCTATGTTCAAGCTTTGAGGGTCATTAGCTGTTATTGATGAAGAACTTTCAGTCACTTGGTCTTTCTTCATCTTCCACACCATCTTTGAAAGATTAGACTTGACCTTCAACACCTCGGAAGTTTTGACAAAATTCAGAAGTTTTGGAGACTGGACCTTCGGAAGATCTTGCATCCACTGTAGCAGGCTTCAGTACTTGGGAAGCATTCCTTTCTTTCAAGACCAAATTTCTTCCGAAGGCAAGTTTTCACTTGTCTTTTTTTTCACCTAGGAGCTTCCGAAGGGAAAATATTTTCCTTTCGAAGCTATTTCTTCTTGGAAGTTTTCTCTTTGATCATGTGAATAGTACTTTTAGGATTGTAGATGCAATCCTTAGCAAGATGAGAAGTACTATCACACATGATGCAATCCATTTGCTTCCTTCTGAGAGTCTTCTTTTCAGAGAAAGACTGAACTTGATCACTTTCCACCTCCATCCTCATCTTCACAGAAGATGCAACGAGCTTCTTTGGGTGAGGCTTGCTCTTGGAACTGGATGGTTCAGGCTGTGTAGCACTGATACACAGCTGATTAGCCTTCTTCTCTTTTCTAGAATGAGTTAGACATAAACTAAAACTCCTGGTACTAGAGTTCATAGTTGAGTCTTCAACCTTCACCACTTTAAATCCTACAGAGATAAACACTTGTTTCTGCTTAGAGTTGAAAGTGGCCTTGTTCTCTTGAGCCTTCTTTGATTTTCTCTTTGCTTTCCTGATCAAGTTCTTCCTCTTAGACTTGGTCATCCCAGATTCTTTTCTCTCCTCAGGAGAACAGTGACCCTTTTTAGGATGATCTTCTTCACTCTTCTCAGAATCATCCTTCACTATCTCCTCCTCATCCTCTTCATCAATGGGGTCTATAAGGGGAAGCTCATCTTCACAAGTTCCACACCTTGGTGATCTTATAGAAAACAGTGTGTGGAGGAGCTATCTCAGTAGATTCCAGTCCCTGCTTATTCTTATAACAAATGTTTGCATGGAGGATATCATGTTCTTGAAGGTCTCTTCTTCAAGAACACGTTTTTCTGCCCTACTTTGCTGATCACAAGCTCAGCCTGGCATTCAGTTAACTTAGTGATGAGATCTTTTATCTGAGTCCTGTAGTTGGTATGTTCATGCTTAAGAGTTGAAATGGTTTTCTCTAAATCTTCTATTTTAAGTATGTAATCATTTTCAGATCTTTTGAAATCAACTTTTAAAATGTTTAAGGACTCAAGATCAAATCTCATCTCTAAGTTATAGGACCTATATTTGTTAACTATAGCAATACATTTAGGTGTACAAAGATGTTCCAATACCTTGGCTTCTTCATGATCTGTCATCAGTGCTTGGTTTGGAGATGCATCCTCAACCTGAAAGCTCCAATCACTTCTTGAACAGCAAATGCAACTTGCTGCTTGGGCTTCTTATTCTGGGGAACTCCATCAGTGTAGTTGGTCTGGTGTGTGCTTGGCCACCACTTGTTCTTGGTGCCCTACACTCTCTAGCAAAGTGTCCCATTTGGTTATAGTTATAACACTTCACTTTGCTTTTGTCCAGCCCAAACTTTCCATTGGTTGTATTACTAGGAAACTTCCTCCCTGTCCTCTTGTAAAACTTCTTGGCTCTATGAGTGAGACGAGCCATTTGCTGGACTATTTCCATCTACCATAGATCATCTGGATGGATACAGTCCAGGTCTTCATGTGTAAAGAGAAAGCTGCCTGTGCTTTCATCAGTAGACACAAAGGTTTGTGAAGAGCTTGTCTCTTGGAATGGGCTTCCTTGGATGTAGCTCTCTCTTGGTGTCTCCGGGATGGTAATGAAAGGACCATTTTGTGAGTTTTCAAGGTAGCAGTTGAGATGATGCTATGGTTCTCTACAATCCCTTTCAACCACATGCAGGGCTGAACTCTGCTGATTGTTGGAGTTACCAAAATTTTGAAGTAGAGAACCATTCCCTGTCATGTGTCTGGAACGACCACTATTAAAGGATCCATACATTTCTCTTGGTCTTTAACTGTTCCTGCATAAGAAAGAAGTGTTTAGTTACATTTGGAAACCCAAGCCTTGTCTTGGGCTTATCAAAGTGATTTGAAGACAATGTAACATTAATTGATCCTAGTTTCAAGTTTTGAAGATCATCAGCTGTTGTAGATGAAGAACTTTTAGTCACTTGGTCTTCCTTTATCTTCCTCACCATCTTTGGAAGATTAGACTTGACCTTCAATACTTTGAAAATTTTGACAACTTTGAAAGTTTTGGAGACTGGACCTTCAGAAGATCTTGCTTTCACTGCAGCAGGCTTCAGTACTTCAGAAGCATTCCTTTCTTTCGAGACCAACTTTTTTTCCGAAGACAAGTTTTCACTTGTTTTCTTCTTCACCTTGGAGCTTTCAAAAGGAAAAGATTTTCCTTCTGAAGCTAGCTTTTCTTTCTTCTTCTCAGAAGTTTTCTTTTTGATCATATAAACAGTACTTTTAGGAATGTAAATGCAAAGTGCTACCACACATGATGCAATCCATTTGCTTCCTTCTGAGATCATTCTTTTGAGAGAAAGGATGAACTTGATCACTTTCCACCTTCATCTTCATCTTTACAAATGATGCAGCAAGCTCCTTAGGGTGTGGCTTGATTTAGGAACTGGATGGTTTAGGCTGTGTAGCAGTGGTAACAACTGATTAGCCTTCTTCTCTTGCTGGAATGAGTTGGACATGAACTACAACTTCTGGTACTAAAGTTCATAGTTGAGTCTTTAACCTTCACCACTTCAAATTCTGCAGAGATAAACACTTGTTTCTGATTAGAGTTAAAAGTGGCCCTGATCTCTTGAACCTTCTTTGATTTCCTTTTGGCTTTTCTGATCAAGTTCTTCCTCTTAGACTTCGTCTTCCCAGATTTTTTCTCTCCTCAGGAGAATAGTGTCCCTTATTAGGATGATCTTCTTCACTCTTCTCAGAATCCTCTTCACTATCTTCTCTTTATCCTCTTCATCAATGGAGTCTATGAGAGGAAGCTCATCTTCACAAGTTCCACACCTTGGAAATCTTACAGACAATAGAGTGTGTGGAGGAGATATCTCAGTAGATCCCAGTCCTTGCTTATTTTGATAACAAACTTTTTCATGCAAAGATGAGGATATCATGTTCTTGAAGGTCTCTTCTTCAAGAACACATTTTTCTACCCTGGCTTTGCTGATCATAAGCTCAGCCTGGTATTCACTTAGCTAAGTGATGAGATCTTTTATCTGAGTCCTGTAATTGGTATGTTCATGCTTAAGAGTTGAAATTGTTTTATCTGGATCTTCTATTTTAAGTTTGTAATCATTTTCAGTTCGTTTGAAATCAGCTATTAAAATGTTTAAGGACTCAAGATCAGACCTCATCTCTAAGTTATAGGACCCATATCTATTAACTTTAGCAATACATTCAGGTGTACCAAGATTTTCCAATACCTTGGCTTCTTCATGATCCGCCATCAGTGCTTGGTTTGGAGATGCATCCTCGACATGAAAGCTCCAGTCAAAACCTCCATCTTCAATAGCAACTGCCGCTTGCTACTTGGGCTTCTTATTTTGGGGAGCTCCATCAGTGTAGTTTGGTCTGGTTTGTGCTTGGCCACCATTTGTCTTTGGTGCCTTGCACTCTCTAGCAAAGTGTCCTATTTGGTTATAGTTGTAACACTTTACTTTGCTTTTGTCTAGGCCAAACTTTCCACTGGTTGCATTGCTAGGAAACTTCCTCCTTGTCCTCCTGTAAAACTTCTGGCTTTGTGAGTAAGAAAACCCATCTGCTGGACTATTTTCATGTACTCCATATCATCTGGATGAATATAGTCCAGGTCTTCAAGTGTAAAGAGAAGGTTGCCTGTGCTTTCATCAGTAGACATAAAGGCTAATGAAGAGCTTGTCTCTTGGAATGGGCTTCCTTGGATATAGCTCTCTCTTGGCTACTCCGGGAAGGTGATGAAAGGTCCTTTTTAAGAGTTGTTAGGGTAGCAGATGAGATTATGTTTTAGTTCTCTGTAATCCCTTTCAACCACATGTAGGGCTGAACTCTGCTGATTGTTGGAGTTACCAGATGGATTTTGCATGTTCATCTCCATTTGGTAGCCACTGAAGATACCATATAAGTCAGTAAGAGTAAGGGTCTTGAGGTTCTCAGTCCTCTTGATGACCATACAATAGTGTGTCCATTGTTTGGGAAGAGAGGACATGAGCTTCCTCATAATGTCTCTGTTCTCAAAAGTTACTCCAACATCCATTAGAGTTTCCACAATCTCAACATACCTGAAGTATTGTTGAGTCATGGTTTCACATGTTTTGAAGGTGAAGTTCTCAAATTGCTGCTTCATGAGGTCCTTCTTGTTCTCTTTTGCCTCAGTGGACCCCTCATACATCAGCTTCAGTGCATCCCATAGTTGATTAGCAGTCTTTCACTTCTTGAAGCCTTTGTAGATGGAGTTTGGAAGAGCAGTTTGGAGAGCAGTCATGGCTTTCTGATCTATATCTATCTTTTTCTAGTCTTCTTTAGAATAGTTAGCCACTTCCTTTGGTATCATACCACCACCAGCAGCAGTTGAATAGGTGGATGGTACATGAGGTCCAGAGATAACAGATCCCCACATCCTAGAGTCTTGAGACTTGATGAAGCCTTCCATTCTTTGGCACCAAGTTTGAAAATCATCAGGAGTGATCAGTGGAGACTTTGTCATGGTACCGGTTTCCATATCATCCTTTGTGATAGCTGCCGTTTGAGTTGTTATGTGTTTTGTGAAACTGAAGGGATTTAAGATGGTGAGATCTTACAATAAAGAGCCTAAAATGCTCTGATACCAATTGCAGGACTGGTTAAGGGATGGTCAATACAATCAGTCTCACAACGAGGAGAGTGTTAGAACACTTAATAGATCAAATAGGGAACCAAGTTTATATGAATGATACTAAACACAAGTAAACAATGAAATAGAACTAAGAACAAGAACAAGATAAGTATGGCTTTCAAGAATGCTATATATTGCTCTCAAGTTCTTTTACAAGTGTTACAAAGCATAAAAAGAAATACAAGGACCTGAGATACTTTATACTATATCCTACAGCCAGTCATACTTTGAAGGCCAGCTCTAAACATTAATCTAGACAACAAGATCAATGTAAAGTCCAAAGGCAGATTGCCTTTTGACTGGTGACTATGACATGCCATAGCTCACATCCTAATATTTTACAAAAAGGATAAAAGATAAAAAGTAGGAAGTTATAGACTTAAGACTATAATCTACAGTTTAATAAAGCATGGACCTTTTCACCAACTTGTATAATTTGGCGAGTCTTCAGAGTTGCAGCGGAAAGTAAGTCAGCTTTATGTAAAAGTACATCAGAGAAAGCATATCTTCTCTGTCTTCAGAAGAAATCAGTCTTCATTTCATTGGCTTTGAAAGGCTTTGTCTTTGAAGCTTCGGAAGACTTCATCTTTGGCTTCGGAAGATTTGGTCTTTGGCTTTGGAAGATTTTACACTTAGAATAATTTATGTTATGAGTGTAAAACTTCCGAAGTAACTTTTACCTTATTTTGGCTTCTTTGGTTGTATCAGCCTTCTAATATAAGCTTACAGCTTTGATTGGAGCTTTCAGGTTGAAGATGTCTCCCCAAATCAAGCACTAATGGCTGATCATGAAGAAACAAAGGTACTTGAACATCTTTGCACCCCTGAATGTATTGCTAAAGTTAATAGATACAGGTCCTATAACTTGGAAATAAGATATGATCTTGAGTCCTTGAATATTTTAAAAGCTGATTTTAAAAGAGCTGAAAATGATTACAAATTTAAGATAGAAGATCTAGAGAAAACCATTTCAACTCTAAAGCACAAGCACACAAATTACAGGACTCAAATTAAGGATCTCATTACCAAGTTAACTGAATGCAAGGCTGAGCTTGTGATCAGCAAAACCTGGGCAGAAAAATGTGTTCTTGAAGAAGAGACCTTCAAGAATATCATATCCTCATCCTTGCATGCAAAGATTTGTTATCAGAATAAGAAGGGACTGGGATCTACTGTGATAGCTCCTCCACACACTCTACTATCCGTAAGATCTCCAAGGTGTGGAACTTGTCAAGATGAGCTTCCACTCATAGACCCCATTCAAGAAAATGATGAAGATAAAGAGGATGTAGTGAAGGATGGATCTGAGATGAGTGAAGAAGATCATCCTAAGAAGGTTCACTATTCTCCTGAGGAGAGAAAAAACAAAGTTTGAGTAAGTCCAAGAGAAAGAACTTGATCAGAGCAGTAAAGAGAAAAACAAGAAAGGCTTAAGAGATAAAGGCCAGCTTCAACTCCAAGCAGAAACAAGTCTTTATCTCTGCAGGATTTGAAGTGGTAAAGACTGAGGATACAACTATGAACTCTAGTACTAGAAGTTCTAGTTCATGTCTACCTGATCCCTGTAAAGAAAAGAAGGCTGATCAAATATGCACCACTACTGCATAGCTTGAACCATTTATTTCCAAAAGCTAGCATTGCCCTTAGAAGCCTGCTGCATCATCTGTGAAGATGAAGATGGGACTAGAAAGTGATCAAGCTCAGCTTTCAACACAAAAGAAGACTCTTAGAAGGAAACGAACTGAATGTGTCATGTGTGGTAGTACTTATCATCTTGCTAAGGATTGCATTTATAATCTTAAAAGTACTATCCACATCGTGGAAATTTGATTATGAAGGATCGAATATTGCAATCATATTGTTGTCGTTTATCAGATCTGTGATGCAGAATCTCACAGACCCATTGATGATTACAAGTGAAGATCTATACAATATTTAGTGTATGATGATGAATGAATGATGAACAATCAAGAACACATTCATAAATATTTCATTCATTCATATGTATGTTTGATGCTAGGAGATTACAAAGGGAGTTTGTAAGAAAAATCTCTCTTACACACACTAAACCTAATTGTTTCTCTCTCTAGACTAATTCTCTCTTGACTAATGCTTAGGAATGCTTGCTTAGAGTATAAATGACTACACTTAGAGTATTTATACTCTTTACATAAATGAACAAAATTACATTTAAGCCCTAATGATTACACAAATATTCTTCTACGTCTGATAAATTCTCTGTTGCTGATGTGTGACTGCAGTGTGCTAACATCATTCGGGACGACCGCTAATGTTGTCTACTGACTTTGACCACAGTTGACCAAGTTTGATCAAGTTTGACTTTGGTCAATTTTCTTTGTTTTGATCGTATTTTTAGTGTAGCTTCACCGTGTCAGTTTTGGTAATCATCATGAGATTCGGCACTTAGGTTTTGGTAAGTATCATCTTCAAATAGTCCAACAATACTCCCCCTAAGATGATGCTACCAAAACCTCAAGATTATCAAAACCTTGGATGTTGATTGATGTGCAGTCTAGGAGTCCAGTCTTCTCCCCTTTCTTAGTAGCATCTTCTTAGAAGCTTTAGAAAAAGGCATTGATAAATAGACTTTGTTTCGGCACATAAAGACTTTGTTTGTTTGAAGTATATATAAGGTCCATCTGATTGTCATGGAACCATTTCTCGAACTTCTGCAGTCTTGACGGCTGTTGATCAGGTATCCTTACCCTGTTGATGGTCTTTGCAGGCTTTAATTTCAGTACAATCTTCCCTTTCCCTGTCACCCAATAAAGATCCTTTTTTGACCTTCTCCTCTCACGCTTCATGAATCCAAAAGCTTCAAAGTTATCCTGAACGCCCTGACGGATCTCATTCTCCAACATTTTGGCACGTTCGCTCAAGCCCGAGTCAAGGAGGGGAATCTCAGCTAGTCTCCTTAAATCCTACTTAGGAAGGGTCTTGAACGCCTTCCTTTTTTGAATATATAAGATCCGCCTCCATGCCTTTTGATCGTAAACATTTTCAGCTTTGTGTTATATTTCCAGCTCACTATCTTCTTGTCCGTCTCCTTCCTCCCTGGTTAATGTTTGGGAAGAGAGGTGTTAGTTTCTCTGGTTCTTCCTCCTTATAGAACCAGTCCTCTTTGTTCATCTCAACCATATCTCCTTCAACTGAACTCCTCTGAGCCATATAAGTCATTGGCCTCTCATCAACTATATAAAACTCTGGCTCAGAATCATAGTCCACTAACTATTCCTCCACCTCATCCTCCTCATCAATCAAATTTAGCTTAACATGCCCTTTCTCTCCTCCTTGTCTCTCATCCCTTAACACCTCATTCCATGTCAGATCAGTATCTAAATCAAACCACATGTCAATAAACCCAGCCTCAATCACCTTATCCACAACAACTCCTTCACCACTACCTACTCCAACATCAAATCCAATGCCACTACTACCAGCAATACCTCCACCAGCTTCAGCACCACCTACATCACTTCCACCAGCTCCTGATGTTCCAACACCACTACCTCTAGCTCCCGATCCTCCTACACCACTCACACCAGCTCCTGATGTCTTATGAATAAAAGGGAACTTGGATGTCTCAGTCATTTCCCTGATTTGTTTAGCACTTAGTACATCAGCAGCACCAACAGTCCTCCTTAGATCACTTACCTCTTCTAACAACCTTTTTATCAAATCTTGTTGGCTCAATATAACTTTCTTTGTCTCATCAATCTTTAAATCCCTTAGTTTCTCCATCTCCTCTGATTTAATCAGCTTGGTCTTTATTATACTTAGCTTATTTGATAAGGATGTGTTGACATTTTTAATCACATCCTCATCAAGCTCTGATCTAATGTCCCTCCTTGGCCTCCCAGCTTCTCCTGCAGGCCTAGTCTTAGGAATGACTGGTTGCTTGCTTTTACTTCTCTTTTCTCCTATAGGGGAATCAGCTCTAGCATGGGAAGATGATTTATCTTTCACCCTTCTTCTTCCCCTTCTTCCTTAACTCCTCCTCTATCTCATGTACTTCTTTCTCATTCTTAGTCTCCTTCATGTACATCTTTCTCTTTCTAATCTCCTCTACATTTCCTCCAGTTTCTACTGCTCTTCTTTCCTCCAGAGGGATCAGAGTCTTGATATAGTTCCACCTTTCTTCTATATACGTGATCTTTCCTGAAAAATCATGCCTGGAGGCAGCACATTCAGCAAAGATCCTCGGGTTCATCGGAGTCAGTATCAGTTCATTTTTGAGCTTAGGTAAGTTTGGCTTTACGTAATCTAGAATGATCTGAATGAATCTTGGATATAGCTGCCACTTATCCATTTTTAAGGCCATGATGTTCTCTAATAAGTAGTTATGAATGATCTAAGCTATGCTTTCCTTTTCGCCTCTACAGAACATAATCGTAGCTGTGGACCATCTCAGATTTAGCCCATCTGATCTTCCCTTCCAATGATCCAAACAGCTAATGAAGACATGAGCGATAAACCTCCACTCCTTCGAGAGAAATGACTTCTTGATTTCCTTTTACTTCTCGAAGTCAGTTCCCTTATAACCAGTATCCTTAAACGCTCTAATGACTTCTAAATCAGTCATCTCTACACTCTCCCCCATGTTATCCTCCAGACGCAGGGTCGTAGCCACTGTCTTGGCCAATATCTCAATCAATTATCCCTGAACTGACGCTTTAATAATCCTCTGCTTGGCGTCATAATCAGCCGTTCTCCAGAACTCTCTTATCAGCTTCTCATCTATAATGGGAGAGTGAGAAATAGCATAGTAGATGGGAGATCTCTTCAGCCAATCAATAGCATCTCTATAACCAGTAGACTTTGGATATCGGTCGTTTAGGTATGCCATTACGTTTGATCTGGGATCAAACTTCAAGCTCCCATAGTGACTGCAGGTGAAACCGAGAGTTTGTTAGATCACAAGAAATTACAAAACATTTAAAATATTATAATTATAATAATTGATTAATAATTTCATTAAATTATTATTATTATTATTATTATTATATTATTATTATTTATTATTATTATTAATTTTATTTATTTATTTTTATAGATTCACAGATAATTTCGCATGTAGAAACTATAGTTTCGCATGGAATAATATAGATTCGCATGATCTGACGAAATTGATGAAAGTACTAGAGAGAAACTATAGTTTCGCGGCCAAGACAATATTGTTTCGCATGGGGATGAGAAACTACAGTTTCGCAAAGAGAAACTGTAGTTTCACATTGGAAACTATAGTTTCACATGGACTACGAAACTATAGATTTGCAAGACCGATCGAAACTTGTTCAGTGCATACGGGCAGCTTGACTAGACAGTTTCGCACAGATCAGAGAACTTTTGTGCAGTTTCGTAACATAACACTTTAGTTCGTACATTGAATTTGTGAAACCCAAAAGTCACCGAATCCATTTTTCGTCTTAAAACCCAAACAAAATACATTCCACGGTTCAAAACATGTTCACGAATAAGATTACCGGTTAGTTTTGCAAGAAATCACCTCAGAATACGGATTCGATTTCAAGGTCAGAAAAAAGGTTCGAATTCAACATATTTAGAAAATTTCGCAAATGGTGAAACAACCGACGAAACTGGTATTTTTACACCACAGTTTTGCATATGCCAAAACTATAGATTCGCATGGCGAAACAATAGTTTCGAACAGCCAACGAAACTATAGTTTCGCTTGCAGAACCAGGTCAGTGAAAACGTAGTTTCACATTGCATAACAATAGTTTCGCACTGCGAAATAACAGTTTCGCATGAACAAAATTTTATATTATCATATTTTATATGTGTAAAGAAAACTTCTCAACCCACAAGACTTGTCAAGAAAAAGAAGAATTTGAAAATAAAGCACAGAGGCAAGGATATCGAACACGCTTTTGCAAGAAATCATCTAGAGAGTTAAGGATTGCCAATATGCTTGTTCATTTAAACCCATGCCGTATTCTTTTCAATGAAGACTTGTAACATAATTTTATCATATTTTGGGTTCTCTTTAGAACGCTCAAGAAACTTGGTTCCCACAGTCATTCGGCAAAGAACTCATATCGTCATCATGGTTTATTGAGTTTAATCGTTGATTCTGCTTGAAATTTTCTGGAATGGACATAATACAATCATGTGATATACATAAGGATGGATGAAGGGTGGATGATCAGAGCTCCAGGTCTATACTCACGTATAATAGAGAAGATAATCATTTAAGCAAAATGATGAGAACTTCAGGTCTACACTCATGTATAATAGTGATGATCATCATTTGAGCGTGTTAATGAGAGCTTCAGGTCTATACTCACGTATAACAGAGAAGATCATCACTCCAGGTCAATGCTTACGCATAGCAGAGGAGTTGGACACGCAACTTATTCATGGCTAAAGGATGAAGGAAATTTGGTAATACAAGATCAAACACAGAAATCAGCCACTCTCAACACAAATTTTGACAAGATTTGTAACTTTGTGCAAGCCAAGATGACATGGGAATAAACCTTATCACTGAGGTTAATTCTTAGTTAAGTCACACAATCACCGTCTACTTTGTTTTAGGCCATCGGGCCTACCGACATATCCCAACACAACGCCTCTGACCTCCTTCAGACACTATAATCCTACACCAAAGATAAGATAAGATTATATGTAGAACTACTTAAAAGGAAGAGGGAAAGTAAAATATAAAACTGTCAAAGTCTATTCTCCCTTGAAATCTCTATTAAAGTGCAACAAAAGAAATTTCCTATTAAACAGGGATACACTTTGGGGAAGTGTGGGTTTTGAAGCTTCTTAGCCCATGAATTATAAAGATTTTTTTTAAATGAACTCAAACACAAATCATATATAAAATATTTACAGATCACCGCCAGAACTTTCCCTTAAAAAGATATTAGACCCAACATGTTAATCAATTCATAAAAACGAGGTTTGTGAAATTTTTTTGTGAAAAGATCTGCCTTTTGACTTTTGGTGTCAATGGGAATAATATCAATAAAATCCTTTTCTTGTGCATCTCGGATTGCATGAATTCTTGTTTAAATGTGCTTGGTGCGAGTATGAAATTTATGGGGTTGTACCGTGTTTGGATTGGATTTTTGACAATTCCAACAGCTGCTTCATTATCGCAGAAGATCAGCATGTGAAGAAAATTAATCCCGTAATCCATCATTTGATGTTGAATCCACAACACTTGATAGCAACAACTTGAAGCAACAATATACTCAGCCTCGCTTGTGGATAGAGAAATTGTTATCTGCTTCTTACTTTGCCATGAAACCAGGCAATCCCCAAGATATTGACATCCGCCGGTAATAGACTTTCTATCAAGCATACAACCTCCATGATCATTATCAGAGTACGCATGAAGAACAAAATTTCCTCCCTTTAGATACAAAAGACCCAAACAAGGAGAGCCCTTCAAGTAGCAGAAGATACGTTTAACAACTTTTTCATGAGATTCCTTTGGATTGGCTTGATATCAAGCGTAGTAACAGATAGCAAATGTAATATCTGGATGAATCGTGATGAGATACATTAGGGATTCGATCATAGAATGATAACGGTGAGCATCAACTGGCTTTCTATTGTCATCAGGGGTTAGGCAGGTTTGTGTAGAAAATGGAGTAAGCTCGGGAAAAGCATGATTAATGTTGTACTTCGATAGGATTTCCAGAATGTATTTCTATTGATGAATGAGAATTCCCTATGGCTTTTGCTCGGCTTGTAATCCTAAGAAGAAGCATATCTCCCCCATCATGCTCATTTCAAAGGGCTCTTTCATCACTTCTTCAAACTCTCTACACAACTTCTCATTCGTGGAGCCGAAGATGATGTCATCGACATATACTTGAACAATAAGCACATCTCCATTAACCTCCTTCTTAAACAAAGTCATGTCTATAGTTCCACATGTGAAGCCTTTTTCGAGGAGATATTGTGTTAGGGTTTCGTACCAGCTTCTAGGAGCTTGATGTAATCCATATAAGGATTTATCTAGTTTGTAAACTTTTTCATGAAAATCTGGATCTTCGAAACCCAGTGGTTGACAGATATAGATCTCTTTGTCAATAGATCCATATAGGAATGCACACTTGATGTCCATCTGGAAGACTTTGAATTTTTTGTGAGCAGCATGAGCTAGGAAAATCTGAATGGCTTCAATCCGGGCCATGGGGGCAAACACCTCAGTATAATCAATCCCCTCCTCCTAAGCAAATCCTTGAATAACCAGTCTTGATTTGTTTCTAATCACAACCCCACAATCATCTGGTTTGTTGTTGAATATCCACTTTGTACCAATTGGATACTTATTTGGAGGAAGATCAACTAATTGCCACATTTTCAATTTTCTGAATTGTTGAAGCTCTAATTGTATTGACTCCACCCAGCTTGGGTCTTGAAGAGCCATGGCCACATTTTTTGGGACAGTTTGAGATAGAAAGAAAGAAAAAAGACATTCATTGATTAGACCTGATTGGCTTCGAGTCCTGACATCATCAAATATTAAACCAATGACATAATCATGTGGGTGATATTTTAGGGTTTTAAAGTTAGTGTTGAGGGTTGAGGAATTGGATGAAGTGGGTTATGGGGAAGATAGTTGTGAGGTGGATGGTGGTAAGGTTGATGGTTGATTGGAAACAGGACTTTGTGGCATTTGTGATGGTGTTGAAGGGATTTGGTTTTCAGCTACAGGTTGATGTTGAGGTGGGAGATCTGGTTGAAGATGAGGTTGTAGTTCAGGTTGAGGTAGTGGTTCTGGTTATGGTTGAGGTTGTGGTTAAATAGGAATGAAGGGTTGACCACTTGATGAAGGAACATTATCATCAGGGAAGGATGGCAGATCGAATGAGATAAAAATGGTGTTTGAATATAAAACCAATCTGGATCAGAACCAACATTGGAAACATTGGACTCTTGCCAATCAACATAGAAAGATTCTTTCACTATTCGTGCTCGTTTGTTGTATACTCTGTAAGCCTTTTTAGTTGAAGAGTATCCGACAAAGTAACATTCACCTGACACTGCTCCAAACTTGGAATTTTGAGCTCGAGTATTCAATAACATGCAAGAGCAACTGGAAGGACGAAAAAAGTCAATCAAGGGTTTTTGCTTATGAACTGTTCATATGGAGTCTTCATCTTGTCTTTCACAATCAAACACTGGTTAGAACATAGGAAGCACAGTTGACTGCTTCTATCCAAAAAATAATAGGAAGTTTAGATTCTATGAGCATAGTCCGTGCTGCTTCAATAAGCGTGCGATTCTTTCTTTCTGCAACAACATTCTGCTGAGGTGTTTGGGCAGCACTGAATTGTCTGAGAATCACTTTGCCTGCACAAAATGAATCAAAGATCTGATTTCTAAATTTTGTTCTGTTGTTGCTTCTGATTGCCAAAACTTTCTTGTTGCTGATATTCTCAATGGTTACAATCAGCTTCTGCAACGCCTCTGCTGTCTTCCCTTTATGTGCTAGGAAACGAACCCAAGAATATCTAGAATAATCATCTGTAACAACAAGACAATAAGATTTCTTAGAAATACTCTTCAAACTTATTGGACCGAACAGACCACAATGTAATAACTCAAGGGGATTAGAAATGGAATTTTCTTGTTTAGGCTTGTGTGATTTCTTGTGCTGTTTACCTTTAGCATAAGATATACACTTTTTGACTACAGAAAAATTCTTTTGTGGTAAACCTCTGACAAGATTATTTTTAACCAACTTGTTAATATTTTTAAATTCACATGGCCTAAACATCTATGCTAGAGAAATGACTCAGAGGGAGAAGCTTTTGACAAGAGATTAGTCATAGTGGAGGTTGATTCTTTGGAGTTCATATCAAGCAGATACGTGTCATTTTTCCTTGGAGCTCGCATGATAACCAAATCATCTAAAACTAAAAATTTTGGCTTAAGAAACAAACATTCGTTAGATTTAAAAAGCATGAGAATATTCTTGTCACAACTTTGTGAACGCTCAAAAGATTGAATGCTAATTCAGGTACGAAGTTTACCTTTTCCAAGGTTAATGAACCATTGGACATCTCTCCTTGACCTATCATTTTACCTCTCTTTTTATCACCCGCAAAAGCAATATATCCTCCATTGATTATCTGATAATTGGTAAGACGGTCCTTCAAGCCGGTCATATGCCTGGAGCATCCATTATCTACGTGCCAAGTGCTGTTGGTAGTCCTTCTCGAATGTTCTTGGAAAATGAATTAAAGAAAATCATTTAGACACGGGTACCCAAACCTTAACTGGCTTGGTTCTGAGAGAAGATGAATTTGTATAAAAGAAACTATCAACAAAATGTTTTATTCTATTCCTAAAGAACGGTTATCTACATTTCTATTTACAACCTCCATAATTATAATCTTCCCAAACCTCTTTATGATTCACCCCTTTTAAACCTGCAAACAAACTGTTAGTATCCTCTTTAGTTAAATTATTTTTAGGATGAGGTGTAGGCATTAGAGAATAGCAAAAGGTGTTAGGCGGTGGGTAAACATGAGTGGTTTCACCACAACCCAACCCTGTCTTAATTCTATCTCTCCTTTGTTTGCTATAGAGTTTCTCTAGCTTTATTCTAGAAATAGTCCATTTATCAAGTTTTGTTTTAAGTTTAGTGGTCTCAAATTCAGCTAAAGTTACCCTTTCTGCAAGGCATTTACTTCCACGTTTCTCTCAAAAAGGGTTCTTTTTAAATGATCATTTTCTTTTAAAGCTTTATTTAATTTTACAAAAAATTTTGCTTCATTCTTTTTAAGTTCCTCATTTACCCTTCTTAGTTCCCCTTCATGTTCTTTTAATATATTGTTTACTTTATAAATCCCAAAAAATGAATTTTACAAGTAGATGAACAATGTCTTGAACTACCTCATATGGAATCTCCATCACCTTCTTCTCTACAGCCAGGGCCTTTTCATAGTTGCAAACCCTTGATTCCACTTTCAACTCCTCTTCCCTTGCAACTTTTCCATCTTCACTCTTTTCTTTCTTTTTACAAGCATCCACCACACTGGTCATCACCATACTCTCCTTTTCCTTCTTTTCACAAGCATTCTTCAAACTGTCTTTCTCTTAACACCCCTTCCTTCTTCCTGCTTCATTCTTCACTACCTCTGCAATCTCAGCTACCAGGGCATTATTGATTTCTTCTTCGGTCTCTGCTAACTTAGCACTCTAGTCAAAGTTAGTTAGCAGAGCTGTTACCTTCTTCTTCTTGTTCTCTTCCTTATCATCAATTGGAATGACCCGGTTAACTCCCGTTCTAGGTTTAATGATTATGGGAGATGGACATTCTCTTTTAAAATGCCCTAGCTGTTTGCAGTTGAAGCACCTGAGCTTTGATTTGTCAAATCCATCCTTTGCACTTTGGTTTCCAAAATTCTTCCTTCATGTTCTCTCCATGAATCTTCTCGCCCTTAAAGTGATCATAACCATCTGCCACTGAAGATTGGCTTCCTCCAGATCATTAGGATCCACCTGATACATATCTTCTGCAGTCATTCCTCTTCCCTTTTGTTCACCAGCCACCAATGCTTTATAACTATGCACGAAGAGTCCAAATAGAGGCATACTCTCCGATGAGACCTGTGGAAGATTTGGCGATTTTGATGTAGATCCACTACTTGTAGTCTTGTCGGAAGTGCCAGTCGTACCGCCATAAGATGACACATGCTTTGATGAGTCTGAACTAGATAAAATAAGAGTAGCATTCTATGAATAAGCTTGAGCTGGAAGCATTGCTTGATTGTATTCTCTTTGTTTATGGTCTAACTCAAACTACTTCAACTTGTTGATTATGTCCATAAGTTTGTAATCCAGAAATTCCCTTTCTTGCCTCAACATCCTCACTTGCAAACTCCATTGTGGTGGTAGAGAATCTAGCAGCTTCATGACATGTTCATTGTTTGATAGCTTCACATCATACTTCTTCAGTGTGCTAGTAATAGACAAAAAGCTATTGGCAAGATCAGTGAGACTCTTATTTTTGTGTCCAACAAAAGAGTTGAATTCCTTTTCAGCTTGAGCGGCTTTATCCTTGACCAATTCCTCATTACCATCATAGAATTCACACAACGCATCGTATAAAGCCTTTGCACTTTTATACTCACCAATCTGTTGTAGATTTCTGCTGATAGGCATAAGGTCTGAGCACCAAATGCCTTTTAATCCTGATCAATCAGCTTGATGTCTCTCTCAGAGTATTTTATCGGATCTGCAATTTGAATGGTCACATTGTCTTCTATTGAAACAGGCACATGAGGCCCTTTCACAATTGACTCCCATTAAGTGTGATCGGTGTACAAGAAGAAGGCTTTTAAACATCTTTTCCAATCATCAAAGTTGTCACCATAAGATGACACATGCTTTGATGAGTCTGAACTAGATGAAATAAGAGCTTAGGAGGTCTGTTTGGTGCCACACTCTCAAGATTAGCAAGAGTAAAACTTGTTGTCATTGAAATTTGATTAGGTCAAAGAACCAGTAGTTTTGCACAACAAAGAGTAGTTTCGCATAACAAAGTGTAGTTTCACACAGGAAACAGTAGTTTCACAGGTGGAAGTTTCGCACGCAGAGCTTAGTTTCGCAACTAGTTTCTGCAGTAGTTTCGGCAAGGAAACTGATCAGAATGAAGAACTTTCGTTCTAGATTCGCAAAGGAATCAAAACTACCAAAGATCTATAGTTTTGCACTATAGTTTCGCACAAAGAACTTCAGTTTCGCACGATGAATCAGAAAACCCTCTTTTTGGCGAAAAAGACCCAAAAATCACCAAAACTCACTCAAATCACAACTAATTTGAGATCTGATGATTTTAGAGTTTTCCCAAGTTTACACCATACTTTCCTCAACCAACTTCCAAGGATAACACATGTAAAACAACTCCATAATGATTGAAAAGATGAATATGTCAAAATTACCCAAAAACACAAATAATCAAGAGCACAAAGGCTCTGATACCATATTGTTGGTCCAACTAATCGATTGAACATGCTTTTAATGAAGATTTAACATTGAAATCCATAAGGTATCACTAAGTCTAATAGCTTATGGACCAAGTAATGATAGAATATGAACACAAATCAAACATAAGACCCATTTGTAACAGAATTTGTGAGGATTAAGAAGAATAAAGCTCAAATGTATGAAATATAAGCTCCTAGCAATACACAAAAAAAGAATGAACTCAAATCTGTAATATCAATAAAGTTCCAAGAGTTACACAATGAAGAACAAAGAAACATATATATACAGGACCTAGTTTCGTATACAGTTTCGCATACTGCGAAACTGTATGCACCATGGCATGAGAAACTACCGGGTGAATACAAAACAAGTCTAAACTAAACTAGATCCTATTACATTAATATCTAAGCAATAATAAACTATAACTAAACAAAAACAAACGGCAAGGTGAATACCATCCTATTCATGATCGTCAACTGTGATGCCAAGAAAAGAGTTTACAAGTGACAATCATTATGTTGCATGCCTGAAAGGGAAGCAACACAAGGTATCTCACAAGCCAAAGGAAATGAACTCCATCACTAGACCCCTATACTTATTACATATGGATCTCTTTGGCCCCACCAGTGTAATGAGTTTAGGAAGGACCTTTTATTGCTTAGTGATCACAGATGACTTCACAAGAAACACTTGGGTCTTCTTCCTTAGAACTAAGGATGAGACCCCTAATATCTTGAAAAGCTTATTCTGAAAATTAAGAATCAATGTGATCACAGGGTCAAGATCATAAGATGTGATCAAGGAACCGAACTTAAAAACCAAATCTTTGACACATTTTATGATGAAAAAGATATTACACGAAAATATAGTGCTCTCAGGACTCCTCAACAAAACAGTGTTGCTAAGAGGAGAAACATGACACTTATTGAAGCTGCAAGAACCATGTTATCTGACTCTATACTGCCCATCACCTTCTGGGCAAAGGTAGTCAAGACTACCTGCTATATGCAAAATAGAGTTTTAGTAGTCAATACTCATGGTAAGACTCCTCATGAATTGTGGCACAAAAGGAGACCTTTCATTGGTATCCTCAGATCATTTGGATGTCCTTGCACCATCTTGAATACCAAAGATCAAATAGCTAAATTTGCTAAGAAATCAGATGATGGACACTTTATTAGATACTCTTCCCAAGCCAAGGCTTATAGAGTATACAATCTCAGAACTAAAGTAGTTGAGGAGTCAGCCAATGTGACCCTTAATGAGCACACACCCAATGTAAAAGGTTTTGGTCCTGATTGGTTGTTTGATCTTGAACTAGTTACCAACTGTTTTAACAAATCTTGTGAGAATGTTTTAGGATCTACAGGTATCTTATTAAAAGGGGATTCTGATCCAAGATTTTAGCTAAGAAGACCAACTAATCAAACTACTTCAGCTCTAGTGGTAACTAGCCCTGCAGTTGGAAATCCTATCAGCACAACCATGTACATTCTTTAGCTGATACATCTGAGGTGCCTATAAATTCCAGCATAGAGGCACAAAACTCAGATGAAGGAATTTTGAATATAGGAGGAGATGGAGGTGGTGAGAGTGATCAAGAATTCCTTGATGCTGATAGCCACTCCATAGAAGAAAACATCAATGATGTAACACACTCATTGGATCAAGTGTCACTTGATAAGTGTGTTGATGTGCTGGATGATTCTCAAGCACCATATCTAAATTTCACCAACTTAGATCTGTCCAAGCAACTTGCTGTGATTCCTCAACTAAGAATCCACAAGTCCCATCCTACCACAAACATAATCGGAGATGTTGGGACTGGGGTGAGAACAAAAGGACAAACCCATGACAAAAATGTTTGTGTTCACTCTTGTTTCTTGTCCCAAATAGAGCCTAAGAAGATTAAAAGGCTTTGAAAGATGGAAGTTGGGTTGAAGAAATGCCAGAGGAGCTGCTTCAATTCAAAAGACAAAAGGTTTGGAATCTATGTCCTCTTCCTCAAGGGAAGACTACCATAGGTACCAAGTGGGTTTTTAGGAACAAGAAGGATGATAGAGGACTTGTCATCAAGAACAAGGCAAGACTAGTTGTTCAAGGATACACACAAGAAAAAAGGATTGACTACATAGATGTTTTTGCTCCTGTAGCAAGACTTGAAGCTGTTAGGATATTCCTATCTTTTGCTGCATCCAAGGATTTCAAGGTCTACCAACTTGATATCAAGTGTACCTTTTTATATGGGGTGATTGATGAGGAGGTGTATGTCAAACAACCACCTGGCTTTGCAGAAGCAGATCATCTGATTATGTTTGTAAGCTTGAAAAATCTCTCTATGGGCTACATCAGGCTCCAAGAAAGTGGTGTGAGACACTATCATAGTATCTCTATAAGCACGGATATAAGAGAGGTACTATTGATGTAACACTCTTCATTAAAGGAACAGGAAATGACTTGATGTTGGTTCAAGTTTATGTAGATGACATTATCTTTGGGTCAACTAATCCAAAACTCTATAAAGACATTGAGAAGCTGATAAAGAATAGATTTGAAATAAGTGATATGGGGGAACTCAATTTCTTTCTAGGAATTCAAATGAAGCAAGTTGACAACGTCATCTTCATAAATCAGTCAAAGTATGTACAAGACATACTTACCTGGTTTCACATGACTGAGTGCAAGGTTGCTAAGACACCCATAGCCAAAAACTACTCTCTAGGACCAGATCTTGAGGGGGAGTGTGTTGATGAACATCTCTATAGGGCTATGATTGGGTCTCTTATGTACCTCATAACAAGCAGGCCTGATATCATGTTTGCTACATGTATTTGTGCAAGGTATCAAGCCAACCCCAGGATGTCACACCTGGTTGCTGTCAAGAGAATTCTCAGATATCTTAAGGGTGCTCCTAAATTGGGCCTTGGTATCCAAAAAATTCTGACTTCAATTTGTATGCTTATACAGATAGTGACTATAGTGGCTGCAACATGACTGCAAAGTCAACATCTGGGGGATGTCAATTTCTTGGTGGAAGGATAGTCTACTGGCAATGCAGAAACAATCCTACTACGCTCAAGTGCTTTGGATTTAGAATCAGATGCTAGACTATGGATTCAACTTCAAGGAGACTTCTATCCACATAGACAACAGCAGTTCTATCTCTATTATAGAGAATCATGTGCAGCACTCAAAGACAAAGCATATCAATATCAGGTATCATTTAATTAGAGATAATTTTGAAAAGGGATTGATAAAACTAGTCAAAGTTAACACAAATGAATAATATGCCGATCTGTTCACAAAAGCTTTTGATGAGCAGAGATTTAAGTATCTTGTATCAACTATTAGGATGATTAACTTTGAGTAGATTTTCATTAAACAAACTCAAGATTATTTTTAAAATATGTGTGTCTTAAGTTGTTTATTTCATCACCATATAAGCCTAAATTTTTCAAAATGATATCCCTTAGAATTTTGAGAATTTTGGATATATTTTCCTTCGGAAGACATCAAATTGTCTTCGGAAGATAATTATGTCTTCAAAAACAAATAACTACTTCTGAGAAGTTAACCTTCAGAAGAAATTTGATTATATCTCCTAAAGCTTATATTTGTCACTAAGTACTTATATGTATTGAAGGACTCTTTCTTCAAAAAGCAATTAAGTCTCGGAAGACTTATTCTCTTATTGAATAAGATTTCTGATATTTGATATCTTCCGAGCAGAATCTATCTAGGAAGTAAAAATACCTTAAGTATTTTTCTTTCGAAGCAAAATTCTTAGAAAACTAAAGAATATCTTCCGAAGCCAAACTGGCTTCGGACGTTTTTCTAAAACCTTACGAAGACAAATTACCTTCGGAAGATTTTGACTTCCAAGAAAACTAACTTTTTTGGGTAATTTTTCTGAGGTGGGACCGACATTCGGATTTCAAAGTTTATCCGTTTACATTAATTTTGTCTCAAATCCATACCATATATATTTGTACAATGGTTCCCCCTCTTTCACTATTCACCTTCATCTACAAGATTCAAACCTTAAATTCACCCACAAACCGACCTTGTTCTTACCTTCCTTCATCTCAAAGCTACTCAAAATGGCCAACCCTGATCCACAAAACTAGTCCGATTTCTCCATGCAACTACACAGAAAACATAATTAGGTTGTTCTGTTAGTGTCTGAGAAGGATCCTGGCTTCTCAGATGTTTGCTGTTTCTTGGCTCTATCCAACTACTTCGCCTCCCTCACCATAAATCCTCCACTATATGAAGAACAGCTTTTGGAGTTTTGGAAGACCTATCAAGAGGTCATCATGGATGGGGAGAAGGCACTGTCTACCATAGTGCAGGGCAGGACAATTTACATCACTCCAGCCACCATTCGTACTCATCTAAGGCTGGATAATGAAGAAGGAAAATTGTCATTCCCAAAATATATTGTGAACCAGTCCTTCAGGCAGATGGGCTATGAGGGTGATTACCCAGTAAGAACCTTTAAGAAGGGTAAGGTCTTCTCCTAATGGAAGTGCATCCTCCGTGTTGTCATCCACTGTCTATTAAACAAACATAGAGGGTGGGATCAAATTCTGGAAGATCTTTCCTACACAGTCTATGGATTGGTACAAGGGGTCAAGTTTAGTTACTTATAATTTGTTTATACTAATTTACTTTCAAACTTGGACTCTTTAGAATATTATATGTTCCCTAGATTTGTCCAGTACATTCTTAACTGTGAACTGGGCTCACAGTTAACGAAATAGGTAATGTTCTTAAATTGGGACAGATGAAGCCCGACATCTTTAAAACAATAAGAAAGCCAACTGTTGGCTTCTCAGGGGTAGAAACAGCCCTAGTCCCAAAAATGTTAGAGCTCATTGCTCAAGGTGACAACTTAGCAACACAAGCTAATGTTGAACCCACATCTTCCACATCTGCACAACCCACACAGCCAAAAATTACCATCACCTAGCAAAGAAAATCCAAACAAACCCCTACACAAACTACTCAGGATGCACAGGCCCCCATATTCTCACCTATACAAAAGGAAGTGGACACTAGAGCTCCCACTTCCCCTGAGGAGCAAATCACTCCCATCACTTCAAGGATCAGTGACCGGGTCCGAATCTGAATATTAATTGATGTGACTCAACTAGGATCAAATATGATGATTAAGGCAATGATTGTGTAGCGGAAATACAGAATCAATGATCATTAAATGCTGAAAATAGTAATAAATGCTTTGTATATTGATACTGAAGAACAAAATACAAACTATGCTAGGGTTTGTAGCATGAAAAAGAGAAACTTATAAACATTGAGAATACTATTCTATTTATAGGCAAATACAATGCCTGTATAAAATGACTAAACTACCCTAACAACTAAACATCAGAATACTAGTCTAAGTACAAAATATTGATCTACATTTGTATTGTAGATCCGCATTAACTAATGCGGATGTATTGGTCTTTTTTGCATTTCTTCTCTTGAGCATCAACATTAAGTATGTCATCCACATTGACTAATACGGATGAACAAATACTTAATAGCATTTGTTTTTGCGTATCCGCATTAGTAAATGGGGATGAACAAATACTTAACTGTATTTGTTCTTGCTCATCCGCATTGAATAATGCGGACAACCAACACTTGTCTTTTTCTTCTGTTTTCTTCACCCGCATTACTTCTTTGACTTGAGCATTTTCTTCCAACCAGAACAACCTTCAACCACCTCTTGAATTGGCATGTATGATCCTTTCAGGGTTCAACAATACTCTCCCTAAGGATTATACAACCTATGTACTTCAAGGGTTTGATGGTGGTGGAGGGTGTGAAGATTCTGGTGGTTCTTTTTTCACCTGTGCTAGGAAGAATGGATCAACGTATGGTTCGGGGGCAGATGTAAAAGCTATTGTAGGATCTGGATCAGAGGAGAATTGAGTAATGGTTGGATCCAGAATTGCTTTGATCATGGTGGCAAATTCATGTGCCTCCTTCATCCAATCAAAATCCAGTACATGTATGGTCATTTCCCTCATCCGGTGGATAGTTTCAAGAGTTATCCTTCTGAGCATCTGAGGTTCATACATAGAAATGGATAACATTCCATCTCTTTGCATAACTAGCTCACCTTTGGAGTTGACCTCTAGCTTCATAATGTTACCGAATTGTAGTGAAACCCTCTTTTTTTTCTTCTGTTCTTTCTTTCTGTTGATTCTGTCAAATGCTATTTTGAGTATCTTGATGCATTTAAAAAAGAAATACATATCTACTTCTCCCAGCTTGTTATCTACTTCTCTGAAGTGTCTTGTGAACATGTAGTGGATATAGGATTTATCTAGCAATCTCACCTCATATTCATTAAGCAGCCTTATCTCGGGTCCTTCTTTTCCTCCCTATTTTCTTTCTATTACCAACTCATAAGTTTTCTCATCATAGAATACATTGAGATTGATTTGGACTTGTGGGTTCTAGCAACTACCTTCTTGTTAATGACTCAGTTGGTTTTACATTTAGCTTAGGAAATACCCAACTCTTCAGTCTCTTTCTTTTTCTTCTTCTTTTCTAAAGGACTGTTGAATGATTTGTCTTTTCTGATGCATATTGCCTTTAGAGCTTTAAAGTTGTTTGTTTTCTTAAACATCTTTAGAATTTCTTAAAACTCATATCCTCTGTACATTGCATTATGATTGATCAATTCCAGCTCAGCTAATTCTTTGAAATCATGTATCTGCAGGGAGTTCACTAATGTCATGTATTCAGTGAAGAACTAAACTAGCCCTGAGATTCATTTCACCATGAACATATTCCAATCACTGTCATACGTCCAGACAATGATCTTTATATCTACTTTTCATTCTGGAGGAGACACACCCCTAATCATCTCTGAAGTGGTCAACCCTTCATATAACTCCACTTGAGAGGGTTCAATAAACCACTTAGGTTTTTTATGCAACACAGGTGCCAAGACATCATGGTCTTTAGTATTAAATTGAATGTCTTGAGCTGAAATTCTAGTTTTGGGCTTCCTCCTTACAACCTCCTCTTCTATTGTCTTTAATCTTTCTTTCTTTTCTTTAATTATCGAGGATTGTAGCCTGGAGGGAATTAGTCTTCATGTTACCCAGTTTTCTTCTAGTGAAGCCTTGAACAGAGAGACAATCCTTCATTTCCCTATCTTTCATGCTACAGGGATTTGAATATTGGAATTGAGGCACTGGAGTTTGTGGAGTCTATCTTGAAGTGAATGAGATTGGGGATCTAACTGTCAAATCATGCTTTTTCATCTTTGTCTTTTTCTCCATTCTTTTATTCTCATACTCAGTCTTAAAGGTAGGGTCTAGAAGTTTTTGCATCTTTTGACTTCCTCTACCATTCCCTCATAGGTCATTCCAAATACATTATCAGCATCATTAGTTTGAGCTTTTTTCCACCATCTCCTCAATAGATGTCTCAACCTTTGCAGGAATGTCCCTGAACAAAGGGTCATCAAATATGCTTTCATCATATCCTCCCTCAATTTCTCCTTCTTCCAAGTCAATTACTTCAATTTTCTTCTTCAACTGTTCCTTAGCCTTCTCGTGCTCGTCAAGGAATTAAGCAATAGCAGCTAGGCTTCTTGGATCATATTTTTGTTTCTTAGGAGCCTGTTCTTCTTCTACCACTGGCATTTTGCCTTTTGCCCTCTCAGACAAGTACTTTCTCTTCCTGGAATATGTATGCAAACATAGACTAGAAGAAGAGGGTACTGAGGCTTTGGCTTCCTTTTCTTTTCTTTCTTTCTCAAGTCTTTCAACTTCTTCATTTTTCTTTTCAGCAGCTTCTTTTTCTTTAAGCTCTTCACACAGCTTCATGACAAGTTCCTTTTACTCATCAGTCAAAGAGAATGCAGGAACAAGCTGTAGGCTTAGTTCTTCTTCTAATGGTACATGGTTAGGGGGAATAACCACAATTGGTTCAACTAGAGCTATGAGTTCATTGATAAATTCCTAGATGTCATCATCTATAATAAAATCTCCAAAAGAATAAACCTCTAAGTCTTGAATCAAATCTTTCATTTCAGTTTCTTCATCAAGTCTGCCTTCAGATGTTGGTTTGGAATAAACAACCATAGAAAGACTTTCCACCCTAAGCTCACTGTGTTGGGTTTTAGACTCATCTTCCTTATCTTTATCATCACTACTGCTCCTACCGGAGACATCTTCATCTTTTTTACCTTCCTTTTCTTTATCCATCTCTTCTTTAACTTCAAGCAACCTCTCAAGTTTAGAAACTCTCTTTCTATCTATCTATTGAGATCAGAAATTATGTCAGTCTGGATATCAAAAAGATTCTCTTATTCTTCCATGGCAAGGGTTTGGATGTTTACAGTATCCAAATGCCCACTGACTTCTTCTCTAGCATGTTCGAGAGTTGCTTTAAGTCTATCAATCTCTTTATCTTTTTCTTCTTTTTCAGATTGATACTTGGCTTTTAACTCCTTCTCTTTCTCATCTAGTTCATTAAGTCTATCTCTTATAATGCTAGATCTTCTATCTAATAGTTTCTCCATTCTAGCTACCTTCAGTAAGAGGTCAGAAATCATTTCATCCTTGGCATCAGGTTTATTGACTTTAGATTCAGCAAAGCCTTTTGAAGGACATGCCTTGGAGCTTACTTGTCTCACGGGCATTTGAAATCCAGCTTGAGGATCCTCATCATCCAAAGATGATTCAAAACTACCTAAAGAACTAGTAGATTTGCCAAACTCAACAGATATAGTTGCAGCCTTTGGAGAAGAATGAATAGGTGATACATGAGGAGAACGAATAGGAGATACTCTTAAAGGTGATGGGATATCAGCATCTTGAACTAAAGGCACAGTATGAAGATCACCACCTACATGAGGAGAAGCGAATAGGAGATACTCCATCATAGGGCCATCATGAACTACATCATATTAGAAAATGCTTCATTGATGAAGCATTGAATGAATCGAGGATACATCCTTCTGCTAGAAAATGCATTGATGAAGCATCTTCTATGTCTTCTGGCTTCCTGAATGTTAGACATATTGTATTGTCTGTTAGTGCATAAGGCACAAATTGCTGAAGATGTAGTGATAGGGTTGTCATTCCAACCTGTCTTCCTCTTTGACAGGCAGTGTTGGAATAGGTGGATCAGGAATCTCCACTGTAAATCAACTAACCCTTTGATAATCTATTTTCCCTCAAAACCCCCCTTCATAGCCAATATTAGCAAAGAAGGTCAGAATGTCATCTTCTTCCATTTCTTGGGGAAAGTTAGCATCATCCCCAAACTGTAGACACTGTCTCACAATTTGTTCAGAGACAACTAGAGTATGATCATTAGTGATCCTTCCAGTTATGGTCCTCACACCATCAATTGATTCACTTTAGTAGTTCCCTAAAATGATCTGATGAAGTTCTCATAGATAATGGGTCTGAGAGTGATGGCATGTGCTATTCTTGTTGTGGAAATAAATCTGATCATGTCTCTTAAACCCTCAGCTTCTGGCACATCCAGATCAAGATATCCACTGACATTATGGAGTTTGCTCCAGGTAAGATTTGCCATAGATCTGCAATAGAGACACATGTGTTAGTAATGTACTAACAAGTATCAAATTGTACAACCAAGAAAAGGTTTGACTTTCTCAGTTTGACTCTCTTAGGTCAAAATTAAGAGTTCAAAGTCACTGTTGTATAGAAATTTGACCTATCTTGGATTTTGTGATTTTTAACCATTTGTTTTATGTTTTTATGATGATTTTTAGTCATATTAAATGTTTTAAACATCTTGTTACAGTGAAACATTAGATTTGAGTTCAACATTTTAAGTCTCGGTTCCCCTGTTAATCATAGTTAACCTAGGGTTTCTGATTTGATTGTTACTTGTTGTAAACATCAAAGTCAGTTTCATTGAACTCGAAAATGTCATTAAAATCCATTGTTTATGGTTAATTTTGATTTTTCTAAACCTAGGGTTCTATGCTCATTACTGGTTTGGTATTTAAAGTATGCAAATCCATCGAGAATCACCTTGTTTTGATACTACTTGTGCTAAGAATCAAAGTATAGAGGAAATGAAGCTGAATGAACAATCAACAGGCAAGGTTTATGATAATTTGAATGGATGATGAAGAACAGTTGAAAAACACTCGTTGCGCTTTGGGTCTCTCAAATTTGAAAAGTATTAAATGAGTCTGATTAATGTGTTTAAATAGTCAATTGAATGGACTTCTTAAACTTTGCAAGTGAATGAACAAACGCTGAAGATTTATGTTTCACACTGTAGCAAATGCAAAAGATTTAACTTGTTCGCATTTGTGTACTGAGACAAATGCGGACACATAATTTTGTCCACATTGACTTTGTAACAAATGCGGAAGAATATTAAGACATATCCGCATTTACTCCGGTGCGCATTGATGAACAGTACCAAATACGGATGAACAATTGAGTTGGCCGCAATTTTTTTTTAGAACTTCAGTCTGCATTAGTTAATGCTGATGAATGTCAGTAATATTGTGCTTCACATTACCTATCTGCATTAATTAAGGTTCAAACACTTATCATGACAGAGGAGAGAGAGCACATGTTTTATTTTTAGTACAAAAACACAACACATGTCATTCGCATTGGCATGTCATCCTCATTTAGGAAATGCGGATGGACAAAAAACTAACCCGCATTGGGAACTGCAGAAGAACAAAGTTTTATCCGCATAGGTTTTCTGCCTTGGTGCTTAATGGAGACATTGTTGTACGAATTTTTTTTTCATCTTGGGAACAAATGCGGATGACTTAACATATCTGTATTAGTTTCACTTGGTTTATCTTGCACAAAACTATTACCCGCATTGGTTAAATGCCTGGGTTACCTTCACCCGCATTAACCAACACTGTTACCTGCATTAAAATTTGAACTTTATCAAAAATTAATGTTTTTGCTGCGGATAGTGTTGACTGTTTTTGCACTGTTGCTTTGACTTTTATGAAGTTCTGATTGTGCTTGGATTTTCAATTCTTTCTTGGATTGAATTGAACACCTGATGTGATACAAATTTCCCAGATTTGACTGATCTTGGACTTTTGTGCTTCCAAAGGTCTGCTTACACTTAGATACTATAGTATAAGTTTCACACCAACACAACCATTTTTCTAATTTTATATTTTCAAAAAAAGAAACAAGTATACAACATAATTAAAATCTTTTTGAGATTTTGCTGATTCCTTTTATGTTTTTGTGAATATTTTCATTTAATTTTATTTACTCCCCCTAAATTTTATATCCATATGGGATAAAAACTTTAAAAATTTTAAAATTTTAAATATTGAAATGAAAATGTTTCTGTAATTTTTTATTTTTTTATCTGTACACTAAGTAGAAGTATACCTTACTTGAGATCATATCAATCTTACCTTTCACAAATGCAAGCAATTGTTAGTAAAATAGACATAATCATGTACATATTGATTGTAGGTATGTTTGCCCTCTTAAACTCATACTTGGTTAATATTTTAATGCTTGTGATCTTTATCATGTTTTGAGCGGATTAAATATTCAACATGTACCTCACACTTAAAAACATGGCAAGATCAACCACTCGCATGAAATGCATGGTAGAACTTTTTTACAACTTACATGACCAGGTCATTTGAGTTATGAAATCTCATTTTGTTTTGGGTAAGGGGGGTCCTCATTGGGATTTTACTTTGATCCTTATATTAATTTGATCCTCATTAGGATTCTTTTTGCACTTTATTTTGGAAGGGTGATCCATTTTGGGATTCTTTTTATTCATTCACAAGGAATGTAGTCTAGAGAAGACTTTATTAATTCATCCATTTAGGATGTGTTCCACATTCGGAATCTTTTTGGATCATGACATCAGCATTTTGTGCCTGTTTCTCCATTTCTTTGCTCAGCAAAATAGAGGAGAAACCGATATGGGTAAATGAGATTCATAAGGCATCATTACCTTGTGTGTTTAGGTTATTACACACACACCCACTTGGATAAGCTAATACTTACTCGCACAGAGACGATGGCTTCACAGTTGAATATGAGCTTTAGTTCATCACACCACGTGTCTTCTTTTTCAAGCTGAGCCTACCCTTTTATCAGATAAGTCATGTTAGTCTTTTAAGATTTTGAAGTAAGCACTGTGAATGATATAATGACTATAATTATATCATTTCCCATAAGTGTACATTTCACAAAAATATTTTTTTATTTGAATGTTTTTTTTGTAAATTTTGATTTTTACTCAAGGTTAATCATGCTATTGATTGAACTAAGAATTCAAACCGACTAGGGTCAAATTCCTTAGTGAACAAATCAGCTAATTGATTGTCCATGTAAACCTATATCAACTTGATTAACCCTTTTTCAACACAATCTCTCAAAAGTGATATCTAATTTCAATTTGTTTGGTTTTTGAGTGCTGAACTGGATTGTTTGTTATGAACATGGCGGCTATGTTGTCAATATAAATTGGTGTGTGCAAGAAGTTATAACCATAAAAAAGCATCTGGTTTTGAATCTAGAGAACTTGATAGCAACAAGATGATGCTGCTATGTACTCAGCTTATGCTATGGAAACAGACACGTTTGTCTGCTTCTTGCACTGCCAGGAGACTAGTCTAGGACCAATAAATTGACAACCTCTAGAAGTGGACTTCTGAGTGAAGTTGCATCCCTCGTAATCACTGTCTGTGTAGGCAAAGAGATTGAAATCTCCCTCCTTTAGGTACCATAATCCAAGTGCGGGCTTGCCCTAGAGATATCTGAATATCCTCTTTACAGCATTTACATGTGATTCCTTGGGATCTGCATGATATCTGGCACAAACACATACACCAAACATTATGTCAAGTCTACTTGCTATTAAATACATGAGTGACCCTATCATTGATCGATAGTGAGTCTGATCCACTGATGTGCCATCTGAGTCTGGATCAATCTTCAATTTTTTATCAATAGGAGTTCTGATAGACTGATAATCCGCAAAATGAAATTTCTTCAACATGGTTTCCACATATTTTGATTTATTGATGAAGATTCCATCTGCTGTTTGCTATACTTGCAACCCTAAGAAGAATGTAAGGTCCCCCATTGCACTTATCAGGAACTTGGAATGCATAAGGTCTTCAAAATCCTTACAAAGTTGTTTGTTTGTTGACCGAAAATGATATCATCCATGTAGATCCGGACTAGAAACATTTCATGTCCTTTTCTTTTTTTGAACAAAGTCTGATCAATCTTTCCTCTCTCGTACCCGTATGCAAGAAGAAAAGACGATAGAGTCTCATACCATTTTCGTGGGGCTTGATGTAGACCATACAAAGATTTGTCAAGCTTGTACACCTTGTAAGGGAAATTCGGGTCCTCAAAGCCTAGTGGTTGACTCACATAGACTTCTTTAGAGATTTTACCATAAAGAAATACACACTTTACATCAATTTGATACACAGTGAAATTCATGGATGCAGAGTAAGTAAGAAAAAGTCTGATGGCTTCTAATCTAGCAACAGGGGCAAACACCTCATCATAGTCTATTCCTTCTTCTTGGGTGTATCCTTGTGCAACCAATCTTGCCTTGTTTCTGATAACAATGCCCTGTCATTAGTCTTGTTTTTGTATAACCATCTGGTACCGATCGGGTATTGTCCTTCGAGAAAGTCTACCAGCTGCCATATTTCTTTTTTATTAAACTGGAGCAATTCTTCCTGCATTGCTTTGATCCAGCTGTTGTCTTGAAGAGCCTCTTTTATATTCTTGGGTATAGTTTGACATAGAAAGCAAGAAAACAAACAGATGTTTGCAATACTTGACTTTCTTCTTGTCACCCGCTCATCTAATTCACCAATGTTGCTTGACACAGGATGAGCCTTATGTATCCTGGTGGTTGGAATTGAGTCACCAATAATTGATACATCAACGTTAGAGACATTCAGATCATATTGGGTGAGAGGCACCTTTAGGTTGGGATATAGTAGAATAGTGAAAGTAATCAAAGGCTTTATTAGCTTTAGCTTCTGCATCAGCAACACTTTGAAGACATTCATTATTTGCATTCTCTTCAGATTCAACTGGCGCAGTAGCTGGTTATGGATTTCTAACTTCAGTAGACAGTTCTGCAGAAGGAGTGGGCAGTGTACTAGGACCAGCCTCAGTTGAGACACACTGATTTTGTACTTCTTGTCTAACAGGATCAGCTTGCAATGGACCTTCTTTATTAAATTGATTAGTAGAAGATGGAGGAATCATTGCAAAATCATCCATTCTCTCTATTGTTTCAGACATTCCAGTTGATTGTAGTTTACCTGCATTAGACAAGTGAAACTGATCAAAAGTTCTTGTAAAATAGTCAATATCAAACAACCAATTGGGACCATTCATTGACTTAGGAAAGGAGTGCTTATTGAATTGAATATTTGTTGATTTATCAATAATGTTTTATCTAGGATTAAACACTCTGAAAGCCTTTGAGACTGAGGAATAACCTATACAGAATTGCTAATCAGACTTAGGAGCAAACTTTCCTAAATGGTCTCTGGTGTTTAATATTAAGACAGGACAACCAAATGACTTGCAAAATCCAATAAATGGTTTTCTATGAAAAAGCAGTTCATAAGGTGTTCAGTTGCTTTCTTTAACTATCAGAGTTCGATTTTGCATAAAACACGATGTGTTGACTGCTTCGGCTCAAAAGGTAATTGGCAGCTTAGCATCGGCTAGCATTGTTCTTACTGCTTCAATCAGTGTGGAAATCCGATAATCGTAGGATCGAATATTGCAATCGTATTGTTTCCGTTTATCAGATCTATGATGCGGAATCTCATAGAGATGTTGATGATTTCAAGTGAAGATCTGTTGCAAGATTTAATGTATGATGATGAATGAATGATGAACAATTCAAGAACACATATTCATAAAAATTTCATTCATTCATATGGATGTTGATGCTAGGAGATTACAAAAGGAGTTTGTAAGAAAATTCTCTCTCACACACACTCAATTTAATTGTTTCTCTCACTAGACTAATTCTCTCTACTTTATTATTGTTAGTGCTTACAATGCTTCTTAATGCTTAGCAATGCTTAGAGTATAAATGAATACACTAAGTCTATTTATACTTTTTACATAAATAAATAAAATTACATTTAAGCCCAATGATTACACAAATATTCTTTTAAGTCTAATAAATTCTCTGTTGCTGATGCATGACTGCCGAGTGGCTGACGTCATTTGGGAAAACCGCTGATGTTGACTGTTGACTTTGACCATGGTTGACCAAGTTTGACTTTGGTCAATTTTCTTTGTTTTGATCATATTTTTAGCATAGCTTCACCGTGTCTGTTTTGGTAATCATCATGAGATTCGGCACTTAGGTTTTGGTAAGTATCATCTTCAAATAGTCCAACAATACTCCCCCTAAGATGTTGCTGCCAAAACCTCATGATTATCAAAAACCTAGGATGTTGATTGATGTGCCGTCTTCTCCTCCTTTTTGGTAGCATCTTCTTAGAGGCTTAAAAAAGGCATTGAGAAAAAGACTTTGTTTCGGCACATACAGACTTTGTTTCGGCACTTGATGGATGTTTCATCAGCTTGATCTTCTAGTCTTATTTTGAAGACTTGAAAATACAACTATTTGTAAACACTGTGGATTGCACAGGTAGCAATATCAGCAGCTTTATCTCAACTTCTGAAGTGAAGGAAAAGCATCAGACATTCTTCAGACTTGACATATACTCTCCCTCAACAAAAGCTTTGGAGGGTGAGGAACTTTTTGTATGAGACACCAAGAGGAGGATTCTTAGTTCTCAGCAACTGGCAGGAGATCATTGAAGGAAGTAGGAGTGTTCACTTGACATCTTGAACTAAATGAGAAACTCAGCCATGTTGTGCAATTCATCACCTGCAAAAGTCTAAATCCTCTCGGTAGAGGCATTGCATGGAAGTTTCACTCCTAAATCAATAACACATGTAAATCTGCCAAAACTAAGAAAAATACTAAAAATGACAAATCTTTTTGGAATTTTATATTTTTCAAAATTATGATATTTACAAGCATGAATCCTTCAACTACAATGAGATCATACTATCCAAAATCCTCTACATCTATGAATTTAAAATTAGAATAGACATAGACAAAGAACAAAGTTGATTGTAAGTATGTTTGTCCACTTAAACTCATGCAAGGATCTATTTTCAACACTTTGTGATATTTATCATGTTTAGGTTTGATTAGATATGCTAATTGAGTAACCCACACTCAGAAGTATGGAAGAATAACCCTCCTCATGAAATGCAAGGTGGCACTTTATCACAACTTGAACCAGGCTACTTAGAGTATAAATCCTTATGATATGATCCACTTGAGGATTCTTGTACACTTCACTTTGGAAGTTGATCCTCACTGGGATTCTTTTAGCTTTGATCCATATTAGGATTCTTTTCTTTGCCTTTTTGGCATGCATCAGCACTTTTAGTGCAAGGTCAACTAGGTCTGTGCTCAGCACAACAGAAATTGTCCTTATGTTTACTCCAAGTTTGTATTTACATACAACAAAGGAGAAACAGATGCTTTTATGATTGAGAAATTTATAAACCATTTTTGCATGGTGTGTTTAGGTAACCACACAAGCAAACACTTGGAAAAGTCATTGCTTACCAATACCCTAAGATGGTTTTGGTCCATAATGCATATTGATTTAGTTCATCATAAATATGCTTATCTTGAATCCATACTGAGCCTACTGAAATATCAAACAGAGCCTTGTCAATATTTATTGGTGTGAAAAATAGATGTAGAAGATAGTAGATGAGTGTACTATCATTTCTCATGTAAATGCAGGAAGATTCAAAAATAATTACATAATAGTAATATTTTTGGACTTTTCTTGATTTTTTAATTTTTTTTAGGATTTTTGGTTTTGAGAACATAAAGAAATAGCATATGTGTTATCAAATCAATAGAGATCATCAAAAGTTAGTCCATGTAGCAAGGTAATCAGACTTAGCAGATGGAATGAAACATCAATCGTTTCTTGCATTGCCATCATAGTTTCTGTGAATGATTGATGTCCTGCATTGAATCATGGTTAATTTCTGCTCAATTTGGCTTAGTTGCATCATAAACATCATGAGCAGGAAGAACGTTCCTGTCATGGGAAGGGATCAGCCACTACTAACTTTTCTTGGGTTGGCAGGCCTCCATAACTGTTCCTAATACACTAGCAAATCAATTAGATATTTCAACCCAAGCCATTACTTTCTTGAGCTGTCCATTAGCATCTTTATATGTGACTTGCTGGTATGTGTATGATTTTTCTTTATCTGATGATCTATCATACTCACCTCCTGAAATTGTTTTCTTTCTACAACATTGTTTTGATTTTGAATCAACTGACTTAACTTTAGTTTGTTTAGCAAAAGGAGTTTGTTTGGCTTTTGAAGATCTTTTGGTTGGTTTAGAAAATCTATTTTTCTTTTGAAAGTTTTGTGGAGGTGTAGTAAAGGATGTTTGTACTTGATCATGTTTGTTTCTTCTAGGCATGTGATCATATTCATCATAAGAATTATAATCATGATTATAATAATTTGATGGATGTGATCTTCTATGATAGCCATTATGCCAAGTATTATTCCTATATCTGTCATACTTATGTTGCGTGCATGACCTAGGATAATGTCTTGGTGTCCAATAATCATGAATATCATAATGTTTAAAATCATACCCATGCCGATATGATCGAGGAGAAGAGTAGCTATGACGTATGTTGTAGTACTCATGCTCTGATCTCGGTGAGTATGACTCTAATAGATGATAAGATCTTTGACCTCTTCTGTGTTATGATGTTGGAGAGTTATTGTATGAACACTCTGAATTGGTATGATTCTCCATGTCATAATTTAAGCAGTAAGGAGAAGGTCTGGATCTTCTTCCCTTAAGCTTGGATGATGATGTTGGATTTGAATGGAACTTCACAACCTTTTGTCTTGGTTGTTTTTGTTGCTTTCTCTTATGAGGACATATATGTGTATCACTCTCAGTGTTTTTACACTCAGACGTGTTGTGTGAATCTGAATTGCATGTCTTGTAGAGAACTGGTTGTTGTTTTAGAGTTTTTAATGTAGCTTTTGAGGTTGATGGTTGGCTTGGATCAGGTGTAGAAGACTTGGTCTAATTTTTCTTCTTTCTTTTCGATCTGGTTTTCTTCCTCTTGACCTGGTCTTTGATTTCTTGTACCTCAGGCTTCTGCTTGTTTTTTAACTCCATCTTAATCTTCGCCTTTAGTTTGGCCTTTTTGAATTCTGGTTCACGAAATCCAACGGGTTTGAATTTCTCATAGAGAACGATAGCCTTTTGTTTTGCAGGACCAGTTAAGGGATGGTCAATACAATCAGTCTCACAATGAGGAGAGTTTTAGAAAACTTAATCGGGTTTATGTAAATGATACTAAGAACACAAGTAACTAAGATAGAACTAAGAACAAGAACATACTAATATGGTTTTCAAGGATGTTGTATATTGCTCTCAAGTTCTATTACAAGTGTTACAAAGCATAAAAAGAAATACAATGACCTAAGATACTTTATACTACATCCTACAACCATCCATACTTCGAAAGCCAGCTGGAAACACTAATCTAGACAACAAGATCAATGTAAAGTCAAAAGGCAGATTGCCTTTTGACTAGTGACTATGAAATGCCATAGTTCACATCCAAATATATTATAACAGGATAAAAGGTACTCTAGGACCATGTAAAGGGTGGTCAATACAATCAGTCTCACAATGAGGAGAGTTTTTGAACAATTAACATATCAAATGGGGAACCGGGTTTGTATAAGATGATACTAAGAACACAAGTAAGTAATAAGAGAGAACTAAGAACAAGAATAGAGAAGTATGGGTTTCAAGGATGCTGTATATTGCTCTCAAGTTATATTTCAAGTGTTACAAAGCATAAAAGAAATACAAGGACCTGAGATACTTTATAATACATCCTTAACCATCAATACTTAGAAAGAGAGTTGGAAACACTAATCTAGACAACAAGATCAATGTAGAGTCAAAAGGTAGAATGCCTTTTGACTAGTGACTATGACATGCCATAGCTCACATCCTTTTCTAATATAAAAAGGTTTAAAGGTACAAAGTAAGAAGTTAAAGACCAAAGACCTTAATCTACAATTTACAAAAGCATGGACTTTTCACCAACTTGTATAAGTTGGTGAGTCTTCAGAGTTGCAGCAGAAAGTGTGTCAGCTTTATGAAAAAGTAGATCAGAGAAAGCATGTCTTCTCTGTCTTCGAAAGAAATCAGTCTTCACAGCAAATTGGCTTCTGAAGACTTTGTCTTTGAAGCTTCTAAAGACTTTATCTTTGGCTTCAGAAGATTTGGACTTTGGCTTCGGAATATTCTATACTTAGAATATTTTTCTGTGGAGAGTGTAGAACTTCTGAAGCAACTTTTACCTTGTATATTCAGTGCATGCATGCAGGAAGATCCTTGGTTGTTTTGGTTTCATTGGTTGCATTAGCCTTATAATCTTCTAATATAACCTTACAAACTCCCCCTAGGCTGATGCTACGGAAACAGAGAAGTTATTCAGATGTTGACAGTCCTTGTTAGGATCAAGACCATACCTTTCTTCATCATCTGGTTAGGATCCCTCAGACTCTCATAATATCTTCTCATGTCATAGAGATTATGTAAAGGAAGATCAAGCATGTCTTTCCAGAAATAGACATCTTGACCTCCTTGATCTCTAATGACATACCATCTATCTGGATTAGCAGCAAAAGTCCAGGACAAGATGGGTCTTCAAGTTGCAAGAGGCTCTACTTGAATTGGAGTTGGTTGAGCAACCTCTTCTTGCACTACCTCAGGATGCTCTGACTTATCCTAAGGTGTAGAGGTGGATACCTTGGTCTTCTTCTTGAAAACACTTTTCATGGCCATCCTTTTCCTCCTCTTTGAAGTCTTTAACTGAAAGGACTGGTCTTCAGCACCAGGTTGTTCTACTGTGTCTCTCTCAGTTGGGTTGTCTTCTCTCACAGGTTTAGAAAGAGAGTGAAGAGGACCCTGCTATGGATCAAAAGATGAATTTGGCTAAGATGTAGCTCTAGGTCCAGGTTGTGTTGTCCTAGGGGGTTCAACCATTACCTCAATATCAGGTTGAGCTGGACTTGGTGGAGAATACAAGTCAACAAGCTCTCCGTTCTTAATCTTCTGCTTGATCACTCTGATATGCTCATCCCTAATGGATAGAGACATTGGACCAAGACTGCTTCCGAAGAATCCATATAGCTTCAAGAAGCTCATCATCCTTTGTCTCTTGACTTTGCAGCTTCTTCCCTTAGTTTTCTCTTAGTAGGTTTTCTTTCTTTAGTCACTTATTGCTCCAGCTGCTTGAGATACTCAAATTCAACATACTCATATGATAAGGGAAGAAGTGAATATGCCTAATAGAGTCCTATAGCACTCAGGTAGTTGATCATGTTCAGTCTCTCAGCTTTCTTGTCTACCTGAGGTTGTGCAGTTTCCACAGCCTCTTTCTCAGGACTTTCCTGAACTGGGGAGAGGATAGGAGCATGCTTGTAGAGCCTTTTTTGCATTCTTTCTTGATCTTGAGAAGCAATTCTGCATCCTCTGCCTCCTTCCTCTTCTTGGACAATTCCTTGTTAGCCAGTTCATTCAATTCATCTAAGGGGAGAGATATGAGTTCATTAATGTTTTAGTTCCTGGTCCCCAGGTAGTTTAGTCTGGCTGCCCTCAACTTATCATCTTGAGTGTTTGGCCTGGGGCAGCCCAAATGGTAGCTTCCATGAAGCCTGGAGACCCTCTTAAACTCTCTCCCCTTAGCTTCCTCTTCCTTTTTCTCTTCTCCTCCTCGATATCCTCTGAGGTCATCTTCCTCTTCTTTTTGTCACACTTAGGGTGGAGAGCTTTGACCTTCATTGCTTGGTTCAGCAGTCAAGCTCTGGCTAGAGAGAGGTTATGAAGCACCTTCACTAGCTGGTGCCTCACTAAGGGTAATGGGTGCTGAAGAAGATCCTGTCTCAAGGTTTAGAGGTTCAACTTCTAGGCCTTTAGTCAAGGCTCCCCTTCGAAACTAATCTTAGGGTCCACCTTAACATCCAGTTGACCAAAAATCTCACCTGCTAGCCTCTGTCTATATAATATTGATCTCAGCTTGAACTCTTCAAGCACCCTTTCTTGAATCCTATCTGCTAATCTTGCAGCTTGTATGTTTTTACTTGGGTTGACAAGTGGAAGATCAATCAGATGGATTCACTCATAAAAACTCAGGTTGAAAAAGTTGAAGATTTCTTGTTGACCCTGAGATCTAGAGATGACAAGACCTCTTCTTTCTATGTCTTACCTCCATCCCATGATTGGGTTCTCAGAGTGATGAGATGGGGTAGGCATAGCTCTAGGGATACCCTCCTCAAACAAGCTTTGTATGAGTGAGTCCACATCCATGTGGACTTGGGTAAGTAAGTCCATATTCATGTAGACTTGAGGAGGTTGCTGAGTATAGATCATTGCAAGTGAGGGTGGTGAATTCTCAAAGTCCATACTCTATGAAGAACTCCCAGGTTCTGTGGTTGTTTGGACTTTCTCCCCTTTTTTGGTAGCATCACCTTCTTGCATAAGTGAGCTAGTGGTTGGGTCTGTCACATCCACAGGTTCTTGTGGACCTGGTTGAGTTCTCTTAAGTGGTCTCTCAGCTAACTTGCCCTTGAGATCGGTGATCTCAAGTTATTTGTCATTAAACCTCCTTTGTAAGATAGTCACCTGAGATTCCAGGTGACTTATCTTTGAGACTTAATAGGTGCATGTTTTTTTCAGTTGGTGCACCTTTAGTTTCAGACCCCCCTCATTTGCATCAGAAGAATCATGAAGGGATGAGAGAATAGGACCAAGGTCTTCTTCCTTATCACCAGCACTTTGTTCTTGAAGGCTGGATTTCCCCTGCATCATGACAACTTCAAGAGAAGTGTCAAGAGGCTAGGTTGCCATGGTTGAGGTCTAAATGATGTAATCACTTGCTGAAGTGAGAGGCTCTTTCATATGGACCTCCTAAACAGTTTCAGGGAGATCCACCTCAGTAGTAGGTAGATGATGTGGGCTAGACATGGGAGAAATAGGAGTACTCATCTCTCCTTGAGTAGGGGTGGAGAAGAGAGTCTCATGTTACTCACTGAAGCCTATGTCTTCATCATCGTAGTATTCAAGGCTTGGGATTGGTTGGTTTAGATTAAGAGGCTGGGGATGGTAACTGTCCCCTGAAGGTTCTTCACTAGGGTGTTGAGACTCTGAGTGAAGGCTTAAGTCTGTGGGGGTTGTGAGCTCATCAGGCTGAGCATAAGGAACCTTAGCACTAATTATTTGTGAGATGGGAGTGGTTTGCTCCTCAAGAGAAGTGGGAGCTCTAGTGTCCACTTCCTCCTATATGGGTGATGATATAGGGACCTGCACAAACTGAGTAGCACGTGCAGGGGTTTATTTGGTTTTTCTCTAATAGGTGATGGTTATTTATGGCTGTATTGGTGGTTAGGAAGTAGAAGGTGTGGGTTCAACACTAGCTGGTGCTACGAGGTTGTCACCAATTTTAGAATATTACCTGTTCCCCTCAGCTGTCAGCCCAGTTCACAGTTAAAAATATGCTGGACATATCTAGTAAACATGTAGTACTCTAAGGAGTCTAAGTTTGCAAGTAAATTGGTTTACACAAATTGTGAATACCTGAACTTAACCCCTGGAACCATCCTATGGACTATAAAGGAAAGTTCTTCTGGAATCTAGTCCCAACCTCCATGCTTGTTGGATAAGCTGTGAATGATGAAATGGAGGAGGTACTTCTACTAACAGAAGACCTTCTCTTTTCTAAAGGTTCTGAGAAGTCACCTTCATAGCCCATCTGCATAAAGGAGTGGTTAACAATAGATTTTGGAAAGGACAAATCACCTTCTACATCATCCAGCTGAAGATGAGTGTTTATGGAGGTCGGAGTGATGATGATTGTCCTCCCCTACACTATGGCAGACAATGCCTTCTCCCCATCCATGGTGACCTCTTTACATGTATTCCAGAATTACAACAACTAATCCTCATAGAGAGGAGGATCAATGGTAAGGGAGGTGAAGTAGTTTGTCAAAGAAAGGTAACGAAAAACCTCTGAGAAACTGGGATCTTTCTTAGAGTCTAACAGAGAAACTTGATTATGCTTCCTGTGAAGATGCATGGAGAAATCGGGTTGGTTTCTGCGGTTGGGGTTGCCTATTTGAGGTAGCTTTACGGAGAAGGAAAATAAGAACAAAGGCAGTTTATGGGTGAATTAGGTTAGAGAAAAATGCAGATGAAGAGAATAATGAGAAGAGGGGGAACCGTTAAGAGAATATATATGAAATGGATTTGAAACAAACTTAAAGCAAAAGAATAAACTTTGAAATCTGAATGTCGGTCCCACCTCTGAAAAAGTTCCCAAAAAGGTAGTTTTCTTGGAAGTTGAAAATCTTCCGAATGTAATTTTGCTTCGGAAGTTTTTAGAAAAAGCTTTCAAAGCCAATTTGACTTCGGAAGATATTCTTAAGATTTGTGAAAACTTTGCTTCGGAAGAAAAATACTTACAAAATTTTTCTTTCGAGACATGTTTGGTTTCAGAAGAGATTAAGACTTGGGAGTTTTATTCTAAAGAGAATAAATCATCCGAGACTTAATTGCTTTTGAAAGAAATTTGTCCTTCAAATACATGTAAGTACTCAGAAGCGTATTTAAGCTTCGGAAGATATTCTCAGAATTTCTTCCGAAGGTAAATTTCTTATAAGTAGTTATTTGATTTGAAGGCATAATTTTCTTTCGAAGGTAACTTGAAATCTTCCGAAAGAAAAATTGTTTGAAAACTTTTCAAAAATCTAAGGAATATCCTTGTAAAGATTTTCTTCCAAAATAAACTGGGCTTATGAAGGTGATAAAATAGACAACTTAGGACACACAGGTTTTAGAAATAAAGTTGATTTAAGTTTAAGAAAATCTACTCAAAGTTAATCATCCCAATAGCTTATACAAGATATTTGAATCCCTGTTCATCAAGAGCTTTAGTGAACAGATCAGCATATTGTTCATTTATGTTAACTTTGACTAGTTTGATTAATCCCATGAGAAAGAGGACATAGGTTCCAAACCTTTTCTCTTTTGAATTAAAGCAGCTCCTCTTGCATTGCTTCAACCCAACTTCCATCCTTCAAAGCCTCATCAACTTTCTTTGGCTCTATCTGGGACAAGAAGCAAGAGTATAGACAAACATTTTTGTCATGGGTTTGTCCTTTTGTTTTCACCCCTGTATCAACATTTCCAATGATGTTTATGGTGGGGTGTGACTTGTGGATCCTAAGTTAAGGGATCACTGTAAGTTGACTGAAAAGATCTATTAGACTATTTGAAGATGATACTTACCAAAAACTAAGTGTCAAATCTCATTATGATTACCAAAACTGACACGGTGAAGCTATGCTGAAAATATGATCAAAACAAAAAAAATTGACCAAAGTCAAACTTGGTCAACCGTGATCAAAGTCAACAGTCAACATCAGCGGTCGTCCCGAATGATGTTAGCACCTGGCAGTCACGCATCAGCAATAGAGAAGTTATCAGATGTAGAAGAATATTTGTGTAATCATTAGGGCTTAAATGTAATTTTGTTCATTTATGTAAAGAGTATAAATAGTCTAAGTGTAGTCATTTATCCTCTAAGCAAACATTCCTAAGTATTAGTCAAGAGAGAATTAGTCTAGAGAAAGAAACAATTAGGTTGAGTGTGTGTGAGAGAGAATTTTCTTACAAACTTCATTTGTAATCTCCTAGCATCAAGCATACATATGAATGAATGAAATATTTATGAATGTTTTCTTGATTGTTCATCATTCATTCATCATCATACATTAAATCTTATATATATCTTCACTTGGAATCATCAATGGGTCTGTGAGATTCCGCATCACAGATCTGATAAACGAGAACAATACGATTGCAATATTCCATCCATCATTATCGAATTTTCACAGTTGGTATCAGAGCCTTGGCTCCTTGTTCTTCAAATTTTTCTCAAAAAATTTGAACCACAAGTATGGTCTACAAATTGTTGTTGTTTTTGATGAAATCAAGCTACCATTAGCTTAGATTTGTTATTTCGTGAAGTTCTGCAAGTTTTCACATCAATTGAAGTTCATTTGAGCCACTAATTTGAAGATTTAAGCAAATTTGTTCTTCAAGTCTTCAAATGCTTATGAACATGAAATTTTGATTTTGTTGTTGTTTGATAGAATTTAAGCTTCTAATAGCTTTAGTTTGTGATAACTAACACATTTGCAAAGTTTCATATCAATTGAACATCCACAACCCTTGAATTTGAAGATTTTTGAAAATTTTGGGTTCTTGAGAAAAGTTCACTGTTCTTGAGGAAAAATCATCAAAAATCATGAATCTGATGTTGTTTAGCTGAAATTAATAGTAGTTTTAGCTTAGAAACATCAAATCTAAGGTTTTTTATCATTTTCAACAAAACAAAACATATATCTCGGTCCACCGCGGACGTTTTTCCTCAATCATAGCGGACATTCCCAGGTCCATAGCGGACATTGCCTAAATCAAAGCGGACGAGCAAGAAAAGGAGTTGAGAAACACCACAAAACCATTCAAATCCATTTGGTAGCGGATATCAAAACACACACTAGGTTTGTGAAAACAACCATTACTGCTGCCAATCCGACTCACCGCGAACAACCGACCACTGATTCACATCGGTTTGATTTCAACACTCCCCGAAGAAGCACAAACCATCACTAATCTTCCAATCTGGTTCAATATGTCCACAGCGGACATTCACCCATATCCACAGCGAATGTACAACTTGGGTAACATTCAACTTCACAGCGGACGTTGAACAAACAAAAGGTCCACAGCAGACGTTAAACAAACAAGAGGTCCACAGCGGACTTGGAAACAAACAAACAGGTCCATAGCGGATGTTACCTTGATCACAGTGGATGATAAATCGAACAACAGACCATTCACCTCATTCATAGCGGATAAAGACCCATTCTACAGCGGATGAGTAAATAATAAGAACATTCCTCAGTGGTCGACCGAAATCACACACCTCCTGACCACCAAGATTCAAAATTTTTGTTTGACCATAACCAAAACCATTTGAAATCCATTCCATAGCAGTCCTTAGACCCAGTGTCAACACCAATTGCCCACCACTCCATTGCAAACAATCACCATTGTCGTCACCAATCCACCGCAACTACCCAATAGACCATCGTCATCATCGACACCATCACCGATCTTTCAATCGGACCAACAAAACATCATCCCTGACCATCACATCAACACCGGTCTTCAAATTGAGTTTGATTTTGACCGATCCCAACCATCAACCTTCGTCAGTGACTAGTTGTTGGTTCACCGAAGAGAGAGTGAGAACAAAAAGATCGAGAGACTTTGGGTGTTTGGACATTTCATTTTGACTCTAAGTTTTTTTAATTGTGCCCGACTTATAAATTTTTCTCAGAAGAATTTAGTAAGTTACAGAATTTTTTAAGTTTTAACAACTTATAATCTTTTGTTCTCGGAAGATATCAATTTTGAACAAAGAATTTTATTGTTCTCGGAAGTTGAAGTGTTCTCAAAAAGTTAAAGTGTTCTTGGAAGAAATTTCACATTGACTATCATTTGTTTATTTTGAACTTCACTTATCCGGCATATATTCATTCAAACAAACAAAATAACAATATTTTTTATCAGGTCACTTAATCAATTAATTTTAATTGGAAAATCCAAATATTATTACTTTTTAATTAAGCCAGATTAATCTTAGTCTGGCTTAAATAAATTGTAATTAAACAAAGTTAACTCTTTAATTAGGTTGATCTAATTAAATTGTCTTTTGACATTCTTTGGATTCAACTAAAGTTTAAATCTGATTTTGATTTAAACACAAAAACAATTTTTAAATCATTTTTGTTTTTAAACAAAATGGAAAATTTAACAACATTCACTAACACTCGTGTTTCAAGAAACCGCGTTATCTTTCTTGCTGCAGGTAGAAAGAGGTTTCATGAATTCAAGTAAAGCAAACCAAACTACAACCAATCAAACAACAGCAACAAATCAAACAGAAGATGCAACCACTCAAACAATAGCAGCAAATCAAACAAAAGCTGCAACCAACCAAACAAAGTAACATTGACATGTACTAATCATGTCATTGAAGAAATCAATCCAAAACAAACATAGCCATAGAAATCCAAAGCAGCAAAGCCTGAAAACAAACAAAAGGATGAGAAATTCAAACCAGCTAGATTTATTGAACCAAAATTGCCTAAGGTTGAGCTAAAGGCAAAGATCAAGATGGAGTTAAAGAACAAGCAAAATCCTAAGGTACAAGAAATCAAAGAACAGGTCAACAGGTCAAGAGTAAGAAAACCAGATCTAAAACAAAGAAGAAAAATCAGATCAAGTCCTCTACACCTGATCCGAACCAAGCATCAACCTCAAAAGCTACATTAGAAACTCCAAAACAACAACCAATTCTGTAAGGAACATCTGAAGATTAAAGGCTGATGCAACCAAAGGATACAAGAACAACCAAGTCTTCCAGCATGCACTAAGGAACAATGATGAACTAGCTTCGGAAGTCTTACCCTCACAAATAAGTCTAAGTGTAAGATCTTCCAAAGCCATCAGTTCAGAAGAAGTTGCTTCGGAAGTTTCACACTTATCAGAAAATATTACAAGTGTGAAATCTTCCGAAGCCAAAGACCCTTTTCTTCTAAAGCCAAAGATGAAGTCTTTCGAAGCTTCACAAGACAAAGTCTTCCGAAGCCATTTTGATGAGAAGACTGATTTCTTCTAAAGACAGAGAAAATATGCTTTCTCTGAGTTACTTTTTGATAAAGCTGTTGTACCTTCAGCTGCTGCTCTGAAGACTCACCTGCTTTTCATTAGTTGGTGAAACTTCCATACTTTATCAAACTATAGAAAAATTTCTTTGCCTATAACTTCCCATAATTGTTCATGTAGACTTGTCTTATTAGATAAAGTCAGTGAGCTATGACATGTCATAGTCACTAGTCAAAAGGCAATCTGCCTTTTGACTGTAGATTGATCTTGTTGTCTTGATTAGTCAAATCCCAACTGTCTTTTTGTATATTGACGGTTGTAGGTTGTAGTATATAAGAGTCTCAAGTTCTTGTAACTAAGACATACTTGAACACATTTGTAATAGAACTAGAGAATCAATATACAACTTCCTTGAAAATTTTATCTTGTGTTCTTGTGATTTTGTTCTTGTTTCACTTGCATTACTTGCATTGGCTTAGTATCTTCTAAATAGTTACCAGCTCCCTATTTGAATTGTTAAGTGATCTAAAGTTCTCTCCTCCTGTGAAGCTAATTGAAAACTTAAGCACCCTTAACCGATCCTGCAATTGGTATCAGAGCATTACAGGCTCTTGATTGTAAGATCTCACCATCTTTAATCCTCTTAGCTTCACACATCACTTAACTCTTCAAATGGCAGCTATCTCTAAGGCTGATATGGAAAATGGAACTATGAAAAAGTCCCCACTGATCACTCCTGAGGATTTTGACACTTGGTGCCAAAGAATGGAAGGCTTCATCAAGTCTCAGGATTCCAGGATGTGGGGGTCTGTTGTCAATGGACCTCATGTACCATGCACCACTTCAGCTGCTGCTGCTGGTGGTGTGATACCCAAAGAAAGGGCTGACTTCTCTAAAGAAGACTGGAAGAAGATTGACATTGATCAGAAAGCCATGACAGCCCTTCAGATTGCTCTTCCAAATTCCATCTATAGAGGTTCCAAGAAGTGCAAGACCGCTAAACAACTATGGGATGCACTGAAACTGATGTATGAGGGGTCCAATAAAGCCAAGGAAAACAAGAAGGACCTCTTGAAGCAGCAGTTTGAAAATTTCACCTTGAAGACAGGTGAAACCATGACTCAACAGTATTTCAGGTATGTTGAGATTGTGGATACTCTGGCTGATATTGGAGTAACTATTGAGAATAGGGATATTGTTAGGAAGTTCATGTCCTCTCTTCCTAGATAGTGGACACACTATTGTGTGGTCATTAAAAGGACTAAAAACCTCAAGACCCTGACTCTCACTGAGTTATATGGAATACTCAGTGGATACCAGATGGAGATGAACATGCAAAACCCATCTGGTAACCCCAACACTCACCAGAGTTTTGCCCTTTATACGGGTGAAAGGGATAGCAGAGAACCACAACACCATCTTATCTGCTACCTTAACTCTTCACAAAAGGGTCCTTTCATCACCTTCCCAAAGACACCCAGAGAGTGCTACATCCAAGGAAGTCCATTCCAAGAGATAAGTACCTCTCAAGCCTTTGTCTCTACTGATGAAAGTTTAGGCAACTTTCTTTTCACTCTTGAAGACCTGGATTGTATCCATCCAGATGATCTGGAATACATGGAGATAGTCTAGTAGATGGCTCTTCTCAATCACAGAGCCCAAAAGTTCTACAAGAGGACAGGGAGAAGGTTTCCCAATAATGCTACCAGTGGCAGGTTTGGACTGGACAAAAGCAAAGTGAAGTGTTACAACTGCAACCAGATGGGTCACTTTGCCAGAGAATGCAAGGCACCTGAGTCAAATGGTGGCCAAGCATCATCCAGGCCAAACTACACAAAAGGAGGGCACCAGAATAAGAAGCCAAGACAGTAAGCTGCTGTTGTTGTTGAAGAAGGAGGCTTTGACTGGAGCTTTCAGGTTGAAGATACTTCACCAAATCAAGCACTCATGGTTGACCATAATGAGGCTAAGGTACTAGAACATCTTTGCTCTCTTGAATGTATTGCTAAAGTGAATAGATACAGGTCCTACAACTTGGAAATGAGATATGATATTGAGTCCTTGAATATCCTAAAAGCTTATTTTAAAAGAGCTGAAAATGACTATAAACTTAAGATAGAAGATCTAGAGAAAACAATTTCAACTCTTAAACATTAGCAAACAAATTACAGGACTCAAATTAAAGATCTCATTAACAAGTTAACTGAAGGCCAGGCTGAGCTTGTGATCAGCAAAGCCCAGGCTGAAAAATGTGTTCTTGAAGAAGAGACCTTTAAGAACATGATATCCTCATCTCTGCATACAAAAGTTTGTTATCAGAATAAGCAGGGACTGGGATCTATTGAGATAGCTCCTCCACACATTCTATTATCTGTAAGATCTCCAAGGTGTGGATATGGTGAAGATGAGCTTCCCCTCATAGACCCTAGTATTGAAAAGGATAAAGAGAAGATGGTGAGGGATGACTCTGAAATGAGTGAAGAGAGTCAATCCAAAAAGGGTCATCATGCTCCTGAGGAGAGTAACAAGGCTGGTATGATAAAGACAAAGAGGAAGAACCTGATCAGAAGAGCAAAGAGAAGATCAAAGAAGGATCAAGAGATCAAGGCCACTTTTGACTCCAAGTAGAAACAAGTGTTCATCTCTGCAGGGTTTGAAGTGGTAAAGGCTGAGGAATCAACTACAAACTCTAGTACCAGGAGTTTTAGTATAGTTCCAACTCATTCCAGCAAAGAGAAGGCTGAATTGCTGTGTACCATTGCTACACAGTCCGAACCATCCTCCTCCATGAGCAAGTCTCTCCCTAAGAAGCATGTTGCATCATCTGTGAAGAAGAAGCTGGAGAAAGAAAGTGTTCAAGTTCAGTATTGTTTTTAGAAGAAGACTCCCAGAAGGAAGCAAATGGAATGCATCATGTGTGGTAGTACTCCTCATCTGGCTAAGGATTGCCTCTACAATCCCAAAAGCACTATCCACATGATTAAAAAGAAAGCTTCTGGGAAGAAGAAGGAAAAGCTAGCTTCGGAAGGAAAATTTGTTTCCTTTGGAAGCTCCAAAGTGAAAAGGAAAACAGGTGGTAAATTTCCTTCGGAAGGAAAAATGGTCTCGGAAGAAAGGAATACTTTCGAAGCACCAAATCCAGCTGTAGTGAAAGCTAGATCTTCCGAAGGCCCAGTCTCCAAATCTTCCAAAGTTGTTAAAACTTCTAAAGCTTTGAAGGTCAAGCCCAATCTTCCGAAGGTGGTGTGGAAGATGAAGGAAGACCATGTGACTGAAAGTTCATCATCAGCAACAGCAAATGATCCTCAAAGCCTGAACATAGGATTACTTACTGTTTCATTGTCTTCTATTCACTTTGAAAAGCCCAAGACCAATGAGGCTTGGGTTCCCAAATGTAACTAAATCATCTCTTATTATGCAGGGGTAGCTGAAAACCAACAGGAATGTATGGATCATTGCTTCAAAACTTTGAGAAGTTTGATGGAGGGCTAGTTGCTTTTGGAGTAGATGCAGGAGGTTATATCACTGGCAGGGGCATGGTCTTAAATGGTAAGCTCAGCATTAAGAAGGTAAATTTTGTCAAGGAACTTGGATACAATCTTTTGAGTGTGTCCTAATTTTGTGACCAAAAACATCACATGCTCTTCACTGAGCATGAGTGCAATGTTCTCAAGCCTGGTGTGGTTATTCCTCAGGAGTACATCCTGCTCAAAGCCCCCAGGAAGGGAAACATGTACAAGATGGATCTACAAGAAACAACTCCCTCCGGAGAAGTGTCTTGCTTTCTATCTAAAGCAAATAGTGATTAGTCTTTCCTCTGGCATAAAAGAATGTGCCATGTAAACTACAAAAACATGAATAAATTGATTAAAAATGATTTGGTAACTGGAATGCCAAAGAAAGAGCTTACATGTGATGACCATTGTGTTGCATGCCTGAAAGGGAAGCAGCACAAAGTGTCTCACATGCCAAAGGAAACCAACTCTATCACTACTCCCCTACACTTGTTACATATGGATCTGTTTGACCCCACCAGTGTAATGAGTCTAGGAAGGACCTCTTATTGTTTAGTGATCACAGATGACTTCATAAGATTCACTTGGGTCTTCTTCCTTAGAACTAAGGATGAGACTCCTGAGATCTTGAAGAAATTCATTCTAAAAAATTGAGAATCAATGTGATCACAATGTCAAAATCATAAGATGTGATCAGGGAACAAAATTTAAAAACCAAATCCTTGATACATTTTATGATGAAAAGGGTATTTCAAGACAATATAGTGCTCCCAGGACTCCTCAGTAAAATGGTGTTGCTGAGAGGAGAAACAGGACACTTATTGAGGCTGCTAGAACCATGTTGTCTGACTCTAAATTGCCTATCACCTTCTTGGCAGAGGCTGTCAACACAGCCTGTTATGTGCAGAATAGAGTTAAGACTCATGGCAAGACTCCTTATGAGCTGTGGCATAAAAGGAGACCATTCATTGGTTTCCTCAGGTCATTTGGATGTCCGTGCACCATCTTGAATACCAGAGATCAAGTAGCCAAGTTTGCTGAGAATTCAGATGATGGACAGTTTGTTGGATACTCCTTTTAAGGGCGGGTTAGCTGAGAGACCAAGGAGGATAACTCAACCAGGTCCACAAGAACCTGTGGATGTTTTGCACTAATTCCCCAACTCACCTAGTCAAGAGGGTGATGCTACAAAAAATGGGGAGAAAGTCTTAACAGCCACAGAACCTAGGAGTTCTTCCCAGAGTATGGACGTAGAGGATTCACCACCCTCTCTTGAACTTGTCCATACTCAACAACCTCCTCATGGTAGTGATCTAGACTTGCTCATCCAACAACTGTTGGGGGTATGATAGTAACAGGAGAGCTCTTGTGATCTCTAGAGCTCAGGGTCAACTAGAAGTTTTCAACATTTTAAGACTGAGCTACTATGAGAGTATAAATTTAGTGGATCTGCCACTTGTCAACGCAAGCAACAACAAACAAGCTGCAAGATTGGCAGAAAGGATCCAAGATAGGGTGCTAGAGGAATTCAAATTGAGATCAAAACTATATAGACAGAGGCTACCAGGTGAGATCTTTGGTCAACTAGATGTTGAGGTGGACCTGATAATTAGCTTCGAAGGGAAAGCCTGGACTGAAGGCCCAGAGGTTGAACCTGTAAACCTTGAGACAGGATCTCCCTCTGCACCCATTACCCTTAGTGAAACACCAGCTGGTGATGGTGCTTCACAACCTCTCTCTGGCCAGAGCTTGATAGCTGAACCAAGTAATAAAGGCCAAAGCTCTCACCTGCCTAAGTCACCAAGGCCTGTGGTTGACAAAGGCTAAAGGAAAATGACTCCAGAGAAGATTGAGGAGGAGAAGAGAGAGAGGAAAAGGAAGCTGAGGGGAGAGAGTTCAAGTGATTCCCTAGGATTCATGGAAGCTGCAATCAGGGCTGCCCCCAGGCTAAACACTCAAGAAGATGATTTAAGGGTAGCCAGACTGAATTACATGGGAACCAGAAACTATAATGTCAATGAACTCATCTCTCTCCCTTTAGAGGAGCTGAATGAACTGGCTGACATTGAATTGTCAAAAGAGAAGAAGGAAGCAGCGGATGCAGAATTGCTCCTTAAAATCAAAGAAGAAAGGAGACTTAAAAGACTCTACAAAGATGCTCCTATCCTCTCTCCAGTTCAAGAAAGTCCTGAGCTAGAGACTATGGCCACTGAACACCCTCAGGTAGTTAGTAAAGAAGAAAGACTAAAGATGATCAACTACCTGAGTGCCACAGGTCTCTATCAGGCAGCTGCACTTATTTCCTTATCATATGAGTACATAATATTTGAATACAACAAGCAGCTGGAAGAATAAGCCAAAAAGGAAAGGCAAGCTGCAAGGAAGAGATTAAGGGAAGAAACTGCAAAGTCAAGGGCCATCATCCACAAAAGCCAAAAGAAGTCAGCTGACAAACAAAGGATGATGAGCTTCTTGAAGCTGTATGGGTTCTCCGAAAGGAGGCTTGGTCCTATGTCTCTATCCATAATGGATGAGCATATTAGGGTGATCAAGCAGAAGATAAAAAGGGGAGAGCTGGTGGATTTGCATTCTCCACCAAATCCAGCACAACCTAAAGTTGAGGTGAAGGTTGAACCTACTGAGACAACACAACCTGAACCTAGAGTTGCATCTGAGCCAACTTCATCTTCTGACCCACAGCAGGGTCCTCCTCTCTTTTCTTCTGAACCTATGAGAGAGGAGAACCTAACTGAGCGAGACACAACAGAACTAACTGGTACTCAAGACCAGCCCCTCAGTTGAAGAAATCAGGGAGGAGAAAAAGGATGGCCAGAAGAAGATCCACTTCAAAGAAGAAGAGAAGAAAGGCATTCACCTCCCAACCTCAGGATGAGTCAGAGCATCCTAAGGGAGTGCATGAAGAGGTCTCTAAACAAACTCCAATCATAGTAGAGCCTCTTGCTACTAGAAGACAAATTCTATCATGGACTTTTGCTGAAGATCCAGACAGATGGTATGTCACAAGAGATCAGGGAGAGCAACATGTCTACTTCACAAATGACATGCTTGAACTTCCTCTGCATGATCTCTTTGACATGAGAAGGTTTTATGTTAGTCTGAAGGATCTAGATCTTATGATGAAGAAAGGAATGATGAAGATCCTGATGTGGACTACCAAAATTTGAAGAACTTCTTTGTTTTGGTAGCATCAGCCTAGGGGGAGTTTGTAAGGAACATCTGATGATTAAAGGCTGATGCAACCAAAGGATACCAGAACAACCAAGTCTTCCAGCATGCACTAAGGAACAAGGATGAACTAGCTTCGGAAGTCTTACACTCACAAATAAGTCTAAGTGTAAGATCTTTCAAAGCCAACAGTTTAGAAGAAGTTGCTTTGGAAGTTTCACACTTATCAAAAAATATTACAAGTGTGAAATCTTCCGAAGCCAAAGGCCCTTTTCTTCCGAAGCCAAAGATGAAGTCTTCCGAAGCTTCACAAGACAAAGTCTTCCGAAGCCATTTTGATGAGAAGACTGATTTCTTCCTAAGACAGAGAAAATATGCTTTCTCTGAGTTACTTTTTGATAAAGCTATTGTACCTTCCGCTGCTGCTCTAAAGACTCACCTGCTTTTCATTAGTTGGTGAAACTTCCATACTTTATCAAACTATAGAAAAAGGTCTTTGCTTGTGACTTCCCATAATTGTTCCTGTAGACTTGACTTATTAGATAAAGTCAGTGAGCTATGGCATGTCATAGTCACTAGTCAAAAGGCAATCTGCCTTTTGACTGTAGACTGATCTTGTTGTCTAGATTAGTCAAATCCCAACTGTCTTTTTGTATATTGACGGTTGTAGGTTGTAGTATATAAGAGTCTCAAGTTCTTGTAACTAAGACATACTTGAACACACTTGTAATAGAACTAGAGAATCAATATGCAACTTCCTTGAAAACTTTACCTTGTGTTCTTGTGATTTTGTTCTTGTTTCACTTGCATTGCTTGTGTTGGCTTAGTATCTTCTAAATAGTTACCAGTTCCCTATTTGAATTGTTAAGTGATCTAAATTTCTCTCCTCCTGTGAAGCTATTTGCAAACTTAAGCACCCTTAACCGATCCTGCAAATTCTCTACGAGTCATGCAATTCAGATTCACACAAAACATCTAAGTGTAAAAACACTCAGAGTGATACATATATATGTCCATATAAGAGAAAGCAACAAAAATAACCAAGACAAAAGGCTGTGAAGTTCCAATCAAATCCAACTTCATCATCCAAACCTTAGGGAGAAGATCCAGACCTACTCCTTACTACTTGAATTGTGACATGGAGAATCATACAACTTCAGAGTGTTCATACAACAACTCTCTTACATCACAACATAGAAGAGGTCAAAGATCTGATCATCCATCAGAGTCGTACTCACCGAGATCGAAGAATGAGTACTATAACAGACATCATAGCTACTCTTCTCCTCGATTACATCGGCATGGGTATGATTTTAAACATTATGTTATTCATAATTATTGGGCACCTAGACATTATCCTAGGTCAAACATACAACATAAGTATGACAGATATAGGAATAATGCTTGGTATGATGGCTATCATTGAAGATCACATCCATCAAATTATTATAATCATTATTATAATTCTTATGATGAATATGATCACATGTCCAGAAGAAACAAACATGATCAATGACAAAGATCCTTTGCTACACCTCCACAAAACATTCAAACGAAAAATAGATTTTCTAAACCAACCAAAAGATTTTCAAAACCCAAACAAACTCCTTATGTTAAACAAGCTAAAGTTGAGTCAGTTGGTTTACAATAAAAAAAATGTTAAAGAAAACAATTTCAGGAGGTGAATCTGATACATCATCACATAAAGCAAAATCATACACATACCAGAAAGTCACATATAAAGATGTTAATGGACAACTCAGGACAGTAATGGCCTGGGTTGAAATATCTAACTGATTTGCTAGTGTGATAGGGACAGTTATGGAGGCCTACCAACCTAAGAAAAGTTAGCAATGGCTGATCCCTTCACATGATAGTAATGTTCTTCCAACCCATGATGTTTATGATGCAACTAAGTGAAATGGAGCAGAACTTAACCATGATTCAATGCAGGACATCAATCTTTCACAGAAACTATGATGGCAATGCAAGAAACAACCGATGTTTCATTCCATCTGCTTAGTCTGATTACATTGCTACATGGACTAACAGTTAGTGATCTCTATTGATTTGATAACACATATGCCATTTCTTTATTTTCTCAAAATCAAAAATCCTAAAAATTAGAAAATCAAAAAAAGTTCAAAATATTACTATTATGTAATTATTTTTGAATCTTCCTGCATTTACATGAGAAATGATAGTACACTCATCTACTATTTTTTGCATCTATTTTTCAAATCAATAAAGACTACAAAGGCTCTGTTTTATATGTCAGCAGGCTCAGCTTGGATTTAAGATAAGCATATATGTGATGAACTAAATCAATATGCATTGTGGACCAAAACCATCTTAGGGTATTGGTGAGCAATGTCTTTTCCAAGTGTTTGCTTATGTGGTTACCTAAACATACTATACGAAAATGGTTAATCATTTCTCATTGATAAAAGCATCTGTTTCTCCTTTGTTGTATGTAAATACAGACCTGGAGTAAACATGAGGACAACTTATGTTGTGCTGAGCATAGACCTAGTTGTCCTTGCACTAAAAGTGTTGATGCTTGCCAAAAAGGCAAAGAAAAGAATCCCAATGTGGATCAAAGCTAAAAGAATCCAATGAGGATCAACTTCCAAAGTGAAGTGTAAATGAATCCCAAAGTGGATCATATCATGAGAATTTATACTCTAAGTAGCCTGGTTCAAGTTGTAATAAAGTGCCACCTTACATTTCATGAGGAGGGTTATTCTTCCATACTTCTGAGTGTAGTGTACTCAATTAGCATATCTAATCAAACCTAAACACGATAAATATCACAAAGTGTTGACAATAGGTCCTTGCATGAGTTTAAGTGGACACTTATCAAGAGAGGCTTGAAATCATCAACGGGTCAGTGAGATTCCGCATCACAGATCTGATAAACGATAACAATACGATTGCAATATTCGATCCATCATTATTGAATTTTCACAAGATCTAAATTAGAGAAACTCAGATCTGGCAATAGAGTATCACCCACCATATTAGCATACTTATCAAGAGAGGTTTGATCTAATGAGTGTGTGACATCATTTATGTTGTCTTCTATGGACTGGTTATCAGCATCAAGAAATTCTTGATCACTGTCACTAGCTCCATTTCCTCCTACATTTGAAGCTCCTTCACTTGAGTTTTGAACCTTTGAGCTGGAATTTGTAGGCATCTCAGATGTATCAACTGAATTTGTCATGTTTGTGCTAATAGGATCTTCACTTGTAGGGTTAGTTACTACTGGAGCTGAAGTAGTATTCTTGCTTGGTCTTCTCAGCTCAAACATTGGGTCAGGGTCTCCTATTGATAAGTTACCTGTAGATCTTGAAACATTCTCATAAGATTTGTTAAAATAGTTGGTAACTAAATCAAGATCAAATAGCCAATCAGGACCAGAACCTTTCACACTAAAAGTGTGCTCATTGAAGGTCACATTGGCTGACTCCTCCACTACTCTAGTCCTGAGATTGTATACTCTATAAGCCTTAGCTTGGGAAGAGTATCCAATAAAATGTTCATCATCTGATTTCTCAGCAAATTTGGCTACCTAATCTTTGGTATTCAAGATGGTGCAAGGACATCCAAATGACATGAGGAAACCAATAAATGGTCTTCTTTTGTGCCACAGCTCATAAGGATTCTTACCATGAGTCTTAACTACTAAAACCCTGTTTTGCACATAACAGGTTATGTTGACTGCCTTTTTCCAGAAGGTGATGGGCAGTTTAGAGTCAGATAGCATGGTTCTTGCAGCCTTAATAAGTGTCATGTTTCTCCTCTCAGTAACACCATTTTGATGAGGAGTCCTGGGAGCACTATATTGTCTTGTAATACCCTTTTCATCACAAAATGAATCAAGGATTTCGTTCTTAAATTCTATTCCTTGATCACATCTTATGGTCTTGACCTTGTGATCAGATTGATTCACAATTTTCAGAATGAAGTTCTTTAATATCTTAGGAGTCTCATCCTTTGTTCTAAGGAAAAAGACCCAAGTGAATCTTGTGAAGTCATCTGTGATCACTAAAAAATATAAGGTCCTTCCTAAACTCATTACACTGGTGGGGCCAAAGAGATCCATATGTAATAAGTGTAGGAAAGTAGTGATAGAGTTCCTTTCCTTTGGCTTGTGAGACACTTTGTGTTGCTTTCCTTTCAGGCATGCAACATAGTAGTCATCACTTGTAAACTCTTTTTTTGGCATTCCAGTTACCAAATCATTCTTAATTAATTTATTCATGTTTTTAAAGTTTACATGACACATTCTTTTATGCCAAAGGAAATACTCATCACTATACGCTTTAGATAGAAAGCAAGAAACTTCTCCTGAGGGAGATGTTTCCTGCAAGTCGATCTTGTACATGTTCCCTTTCCTGGGGGCTCTGAGCAGGATATGCTCTTGAGGAATGACCACCCCGGGCTTGAGAATAATGCACTCATGCTCAGTAAAGAGATGTTATGTCTTTGATCACAAAATTAGGATACACTCAGTAGATTGTACCCAAGCTCTTTGACAAAATTTACCTTTTCAATGCTGAGCTTACCATTTGTGACCATGCCCCTTCCTATAATGTAACCTCCCGCATCTCCTCCAAAAGCAACTGGCCCTCCATCAATTTTATCAAATTTTGATATAGAGAACCATTGCCAGTCATATGCCTAGAACAGCCACTATCAATTATCCATACATTTCCCTTAGTCTTCAGCTGTTCCTGCACAAGAAAGAAGTGGTTAGTTACATTTGATAACCTAAGCCTCATTGGTCTTAGGCTTTTCAAAGTGATCTGAAGACAATGTAACAGTAACTGATCCTATGTTCAAGCTTGGAGGATCATTAGCTGTTGTTGATGAAGAACTTTCAGTCACCAGGTCTTTCTTCATCTTCCACACCATCTTTAAAAGATTGGACTTGACCTTCAACACCTCGGAAATTTTAACAACTTCGGAAGTTTTGGAGACTGGACCTTCGGATGATCTTGCTTTCACTGTAGCAGGCTTCAGTACTTTGGAAGCATTCCTTTCTTCCAATACCAAATTTTCTTCCTAAGGCAAGTTTTAACATGTCTTCTTTTTCACCTTGCAGCTTTCGAAGGAAAAGGATTTTCCTTCCAAAGCTAGCTTTTCCTTATTCTTCTCAGAAGTTTTCTCTTTAATCATATGAATAGTAATTTTAGAATTGTAAATGCAATCCTTAGCCAGATGTGAAGTACTACCACACATGATGTAGTCCATTTGCTTCCTTCTGAGAGTCTTCTTTTGAGAGAAAGACTGAACTTGATCACTTTCCACCTCCATGTTCATCTTCACAGATGATGCAGCAAGCTTCTTAGGGAGAGGCTTGCTCTTGGAGCTGGATGGTTCAGGCTATGTAGCAGTGGTACACAGCTGATCAGCCTTCTTCTCTTTGCTGGAATGATTTGGTCCTGAACTAGAACTCCTGGTATTAGAGTTCATAGTTGAGTCTTCAGCCTTAACCATTTCAAATCCTTCAGAGATAAACACTTGTTTCTTCTTAGAGTTGAAAGTGGCCTTGATCTCTTGAGCCTTCTTTGATCTCATCTTTGCTCTTCTGATCAAGTTCTCCCCTTGAGACTTGGTCATCCTAGATTCTTTTCTCTCCTTAGGAGAATAGTGACCCTTCTTAGTATGATCTTCTTCACTCTTCTCAGACTCATCCTTTACTATCTTCTCCTCATCCTCTTCAATAATAGGGTCTATGAGAGGAAGCTCATCTTCACAAGTTCCATACCTTGGAAATCGTACAGACAATAAACTGTATGGAGGAGCTATCTCAGTAGATCATAGTCCCTGCTTATTCTGATAACAAACTTTTGCATGCAGGGATGGGGATATCATGTTCTTGAAGGTCTCTTCATCAAGAACAAGTTTTTCTGCCCTGGCTTTACTGATCACAAGCTTAACCTGGCATTCAGTTAACCTAGTAATGAGATCTTTTATTTGAGTCACGTAGTTAGTATGTTCATGCTTAAGAGTTGAAATGGTTTTCTCTAAATCTTTTGTTTTAAGTTTGTAATCATTTTCAGCTCTTTTGAAATTAGCTTTTAAGATGTTTAAGGACTCAAGATCATATCTCATCTCTAAGTTATAGGACCTATATTTATTGACTTTAGCAATACATTCAGGTGTACAGAGATGTTCCAATACCTTGGCTTCTTTATGATTTGTCATCAGTGCTTGGTTTGGAGATGCATCCTCAACCTAAAAGCTCTAGTCAAAGCCTCCTTCTTCAATAGCAACTATAGCTTACTGCTTGGGCTTCTTATTCTGGTGAGCTCCATCAGTGTAGTTTGGTTTGGTTTGTGCTTGGCCACCATTTGTCTTTGGTGCCTTGCACTCTCTAGCAAAGTGTCCCATTTGGTTACAGTTGCAACACTTCACCTTGCTTTTGTCTAGCCCAAACTTTCCACTGGATATTTTGCTAGGATACTTCCTCCCTGTCCTCTTGTAGAACTTCTTGGCTCTGTGAGTGAGAAGAGCCATCTGCTGGACAATTTCCACGTACTCAAAATCATCTGGATGGATACAGTCCAGGTCTTAACGGGTGAAGAGAAAGTTGTCTGTGCTTTCATCAGTAGACACAAAGGCTTGTGAAGAGCTTGTCTCTTGGAATGGGCTTCCATGGATGTAGCTCTCTCTTGGTGTCTCCGGGAAGGTGATGAAAGGACCCTTTTGTGAGTTGTCAGGGTAGTAGATAAGATGATGTTGTGGTTCTCTGCAATCCCTTTCAACCACATGTAGGGCTAAACTCTGTTGGTTTGTAACACCCGAAATTTTGTTAAAAATAAAATAAGAAGAAAAGTATCTTGAAAGAAAGGAAAAGAAAGTGTAAAAGATACAAACTCAAATATTTTTATATATTTTTAGTATGGCCGCCCCCATAACACCTTTTTGCACCTGCTTTTCGACTGGAACAAGAAAGAAGAAAGAGAGCATATTTTTCTCTCGGTTTTTCAAGGAAAAAGAGGCTGATTTTCGCAAATTGGTGAGTGTTCTTTGTGTTTTTGGTTTGGTTTTGTTGGGTTTCAACCTTAAAACCGATTTTTATGTGATCATTGTGTTTGGTTGTTTTATTTGTGGTGTTTTTAGGTGTTTGAACTCTTGTGCACGCAAGTTTGGAGGAGTTTTACTTGTTTGCTGCATAGGTGAGTTCTAGACCCTGGTTTTTATGTGTTTTAAACTTCTTGGGGCTGAAAATGCATGTTTAAAAGGTTTTATAGCTGTTTTATTTTTACCCGTATGTATATGTGTGTTTATGTTTGTGTTTTATGGTTGAATATGTGTTGCTGATGCTTAGAATGATAGGAATAAGCTTCGAACAGGTTAATATGCAGATTGGGTTTGAAAATAAGTCTAAAATATGCATAACAGTTGGTCATGCGCCCAAATAGGGCTCATGCACCTGAAATTTTGACTTAGAAAACTTAAGTGAAGCTCATGCGCCCTAATAGTTCCCATGCGCCAAGAATTTTTGCCAAAATAGCCTAAGTACCGGCCCATGTGCCTAAATAGTACCTCATGCGCTTGAAACTTAACTCAGACGCTTAAATCTTTTCTCATGCGCCCAAGTACCTCATGCGCCTACTGACCAAATGACTAAGTGTAGTTCATGTGCCCAAATAGTCTTCATGCGCCTAAGTTTCTCATGCGCCTAAGTGCTCATGCGCCCGCATAGTGCTCATGCGCCTACATAGTGCTCATGCGCCTAGAACACTTAGAAAATTTTCTGAAATTTTGGGAAAAAGGAAATTAAGGAATTGCCCTGGGATGTTTTGATGGTTCTATTTGTTTACTCCATGCTTGTTTATGGCCAAGTTGGTATCTGAGTCAAAGTTTAAGAGAAATGGGTAAATATTTTCAAATCCTAAACTTAAACTGAGAATGGGACCGAATGGAGGGATGCCAGCCCGAGTAGCTACGTGCCATCAGGAATTTCTTTTCTTAATGTTAACCGGTATTATGTGCGTGTACTTTTTGATTTATGTGCTTTTAGTAGATTTGAATACTGATATAGTCAGGATAGGAAATGCTCGGGGGATGAAGACTAAAGTAAGTGGCTAATCACAACTGGCCACTATAATTAGGGACTTACTATACTTAACTTAAACTGAGCTATTACCATGAATGACCATGTTAGTGTTTGAATCTTATAGTGTTAGAGGATGGCTGGTGGTAGATCATCGAAAGCTTCCCAAGGAGGAGTACGAGGTGGTCGTGGTGTTGGGCCACGTGCCACAAGGAACAAGACAAAGACTACAGAAACGGCTCATGCTGAGCCTGGGCTTCATCATCCGAAGGGTGTGGATGAGAGTGCTAACTTAAGAGCCTTAGTAAAGGAGGCAGTTGTGAGGAAGTGCATCAGGTCATGCAGACGATCCTACCGTCTGAAGTGACTGAAGTCATCCGTGCTGTACGGGAGGATGAGAGAAAGGAGAAGGAGAAGGAGAAGGAGGGAAGGACCACGGCTGGGAGAAGAGGGAATGAAGAAGATCATAATGAGGAGGAGCTGAATGCTAGAATGGCGGCCTCTAGTGATGAGGAAGAGGTGGAAATGCGGGAAGCCGCGAAGGGGTGCAGCTATGGGGCATTCCAACGATGCAAGCCCCCAACGTTCGATAGCAACGGTAATGCTGCCGCTGCTCACTGCTGGGTAAGAGAGATAGGGGCAGTGTTAGAGATTAGTGAGTGCAGGGAGGACCAGAAGGTGAAGTTTTCCACTCACTCGTTCGTTGACTCGGTTTTGTGTTGGTGGGACAATATTATCCAAGCCGAGGGCAGCAGGGCCATCGGGAGGATGAAGTGGGGAGAGTTGAAGAAAATGGTGATTGAGGAATTCTATCCTCACCGAGAACTCGATAAGATTGAGAGGGAGTTCCCACCAGCAATACACCACCAAGTTCAACAAAATAGCTAGGTTGGAGCCAGACCAGGTGACACCCGTTTCATGGAAGATTAAGAGATATATTTAAGGATTGCTAGTGGATATCTACAGACACCTGATTGCTTCCCGACCGAGTACCTTTAGGTCAAAAGTGGACCTGGCAGGAAGACTCTATGATGAGAGGGAAGTGGATGTGGTTGAGGTGAGCAAGACGGGTGGTGGTGACAAGAACTAGAAAAGGAAACACTTTGGGCGTGGTGGTTACACTCCAAACAATAAGAAGATGAGAATGGACGATCGAAGGGTGGTGTCATCAAGCACGGGGATGAAGATATGTGACAAATGTGGGAAGGAGCACACTCGTGAGTGCAAGTGGGGATCAAAGGTATGTTTCAAGTGCGGGAGGCCTGGTCATATTGCAAAGGATTGTAGGGTGTTGAGGTGCTATAACTGTGGTGAAGAAGGTCATGTGAGTAGGGATTGCAAGAGGCCGAGGGCCGAGAGTTCTGGGGCACAGAAGGGGACCGAGAATGAACAACAGAGGGCAAGCGCTAGAGCATTCACGATGACCCGGGAGGAGGCCAGAGTGGACCCCGACGTTGTGTCAGATATGTTTCTAGTAAACCAAACTTGTGCCTCTATGTTATTTGATTCTGATGCTAGTAGGAGTTTTATTTTTTCTTCTTTCTGTGCTAAGTTTCCTGTTAGTAGTAGAAGTATTGACGAGCCCTTCGAAGTAGAAACTATTATTGGTAAGTCCACCAGAATTTCTGAGATGATAGAAGATTATGACATAGAACTAGAAGGCCATAGGTTCTCTGCTAAACTATTTGTGATGCCCCTAGGCGGATTTGATGTAGTTCTAGGGATGGATTGGTTAGCAGCCAATGAGGCAAATATTATGTGCCACAAGAAGATGATTCGATTAATTACGCCCGACGGAAGTTCGGTGACGGTCTACGGTGATCGAGTGACAACTGTTCCTAAGGTGATCTCGATGGCGGTGGCAGAAAAGTGCATGAAACGCGGATGTAGTGCCTACCTGGCTTATGTGAAGGATGTGGACACGTCAGTACCACAATTGTCTGATGTACCAGTTGTGTGTGACTTTACGAATGTGTTCCCAGAAGACTTATCGGGTGTGCCACCGGACCGTGAGATCGAGTTTTAGATTGATTTGATACCCGGTGCTCAACCCATTGCCAAAGCACCGTATCAATTGGCTCCGACGGAGATGAAGGAACTAATGGTTCAACTGCAGGAGTTGATGGTTAAGGGATTCATCCGACCGAGTATCTCTCCCTGGGGTGCTCTGGTCCTGTTTGTGAAGAAGAAGGACAGTAGTATGAGGATGTGTACCGACTACCAAGAATTGAACAAGTTGACGGTGAAAAACCGATATCCCCTACCGAGAATTGATGACTTGTTCGATCAGCTCCAAGGTGTCAGTTGGTTCTCAAGGATAGATTTCGGATCTGGCTACCATCAATTAAAGGTGAAGGAACAAGATATTCCTAAGATGGCTTTTCGCACGCGTTATGGACACTACGAGTTTCTTGTTATGTTTATCGGTCTAACTAACGCTCCAGTTGCCTTTATGGATTTGATGAACCGAGTGTGTCAGCCAATGTTGGATAATTCAGTGATTATGTTTATTGATGATATCTTGATTTATTCAAAGAGCAAATAAAAACATGCCGGCCGCATACACGAAGTATTGGAGATGCTTAGGAGAGAGAAGCTGTACGCCAAATTCTCTAAGTGCGCTTTCTGGTTGCGCGAAGTTCAATTTTTGGGTCACGTGGTAAATTCTGAAGGAATCATGGTGGACCCGGTGAAGGTTGAGGCAGTGATGCAGTGGAAGTCTCCAAAGACGCCATCCGAGATTCGTAGTTTCTTGGGTTTGGCGGGCTACTACAGAAGATTTATTCAAGACTTTTCCAAGATAGCCTCACCTTTGACTAAATTGACTCGCAAAGAGGTGAAGTTTGTGTGGGGTCGAGAACAGGTGGATGCTTTTGAGGAGTTAAAGGCAAGATTAACTCAAGCTCCTGTCTTGACATTACCTGAAGGGAGTGAAGATTTAGTGGTATACTTGGATGCCTCTTATTCGGGGCTGGGCTGCGTGTTGATGCAACGTGGAAGGGTAATAGCCTACGCATCCTGACAGCTAAAAATCCATGAGGTCAATTATTCCACTCATGATTTGGAGCTAGCAGCTGTGGTCTTTGCATTGAAGATTTGGAGACATTACTTGTACGGGACGAAGTGCACAATCTTCACGGACCACAAAAGCCTAAAGTATTTCTTTAAGCAGAAGGACCTCAACATGAGGCAGAGGAGGTGGCTGGAATTGATCAAAGATTATGATTGTGAGATCCATTACCACCCGGGTAAAGCCAATGTAGTGGCCGATGCCCTCAGCCGAAAGGAGAGACCTGAGCCGATCCGGGTGAAAGCTTATCAACTGGTGATGACCTCTGATGTGATTACCTAGGTCAAAGAATTTCAAAATTAAGCATTGAAAGAAGATCGCCTTAATTCTGAAAGGATAAGAGGTCTAGTCACGGAGTTGGGAGAAAATACCCATGGAGTTAGAACCCGCTTCGGGCGGATGTGGATCCCTCGTTACGGAGACCTACGAGAGCGGATCATGGATGAAGCTCATAAGACTCGATACTCCATTCATCCCGGTGCTACCAAGATGTATCATGATATGAAGAAAGATTACTGGTGGCCGGGTATGAAGCGTGGCGTGGCAGAGTACGTGAGTAAGTGCCTTACTTGCTTGCAAGTGAAGGCAGAGCATCAGAAGCGACACGGGAAGATCCAACCGTTGGATATACCCGAGTGGAAGTGGGAGCACATCACCATGGACTTCATCACAAAGTTACCTCGTACGGCAAGGGGGTACGATACCATATGGGTGATAGTTGATCGTCTGACCAAGAGTGCTTACTTCCTACCGATCCGTGAGACAGATTCATCTGAGAGACTTGCGGATCTGCATTAAAGAGATTGTAGCTTGTCATGGTGTGGCGGTTTCTATCATGTCGGACCGTGACACCCAGTTCACATCAAAATTCTGGAAGAGATTCCATTATGCGTTGGGGACGAGGCTACACATCAGCAAAGCTTACCACCCTCAGACAGATGGTCAGTTTGAAAGGATGATTTAGATGCTCGAGGATATGTTAAGAGCATGCGTGATTGATTTTAGAGGAAGTTGGGATGATCACTTACCGTTAGTAGAATTCTCATACAACAACAGTTATCATGCCAGCATTGGTATGCCACCATATGACATGCTATACGGTAGAAGGTGTAGAATGCCCGTGTGTTGGGGAGACATCGGGCAGAAGGAGTTGGGAAGTCTTGAGGTGATCAAGGCTATGGCGGAGAAATTGAGAAGATCAAAGCCTTTATCAAGGCGGCGAAAGATAGACAAAAGTCGTATGTCGACAAAAGGCGTAGACCAATCGAGTTCAATATGGGCGATAGAGTCATGTTGAAGGTCTCACCTTGGAAGGGGATCATTCGGTTCAGGAAAAGGTGTAAGCTGAGTCCAAGATACTTAGGGCCTTTTCGAATTATCGCACGAGTAGGAGAGGTGGCCTATCGATTAGAACTGTCTGATGAGTTAAATGGAATTCATCCGACATTCCGTGTATCTCATATGAGAAAGTTCTTAGCCGATGAGGATATGATTGTACCACTGGAGGACATCGAGGTGGATGAACGGCTTAATTATGTAGAGCAACCAGTGGCAATCATCGACCGGAAGGAGAAGAGTTGTGCATGTGCAGTGGAAACACCGAAAGGGTTCTGAGTCTACGTGGGAGACTGAGGAAGAAATGAGACAGGACTACCCACAGTTGTTCGAAGAGTGACGTGTTTCGAGGACGAAACCTCTTTAAGAGGGTAGACTTGTAACACCGGAAATATTGTTAAAAATAAAAGAAGAAGAAAAGTATCTTGAAAGAAAGGAAAAAGAGCCAAAGTGGAGGGGGCCAAAGTGTAAAAGGTACAAACTCAAATATTTTAATATATTTTGAGTATGGCCGCCCCCATAACACCTTTTTGCACCTGCTTTTCGACTGGAACAAGAAAGAAGAAAGAGAGCAAATTTTTCTCTCGGTTTTTCAAGGAAGAAGAGGCTGATTTTTTCAAATTGGTGAGTGTCTTTGTGTTTTTAGTTCGGTTTTGTCGGGTTTCGACCTTAGAACCAATTTTTATGTGATCTTTGTGTTTGGTTGTTTGTTTTTGTTTTTGTAGTGTTTTTAGGTGTTTGAACTCTTGTGCACGCAAGTTTGGAAGAGTTTTACTTGTTGGCTGCATAGGTGAGTTCTAGACCCCGGTTTTTATATGTTTTAAACTTCTTGGGGCTAAAAATGCATGTTTAAAAGGTTTTCTAACTGTTTTATGTTTACCGTATGTATATGTGTGTTTATGTTTGTGTTTTATGGTTGAATATGTGTTGTTGATGCTTAGAATGATAGGAATAAGCTTCGAACAGGTTAATATGCAGATTGGGTTTGAAAATAAGTTTGAAATATGCATAACAGTTGGTCATGTGCCCAAATAGGGCTCATGCGCCTGAAATTTTGACTTAGAAAACTTAAGTGAAGCTCATGCACCCCAATAGTTCCCATGCACCTGGAATTTTTGCCAAAATAGCCCAAGTACCAGCCCATGCGCCTAAATAGTACCTCATGCGCCTGAAACTTAGCTCAGACGCCTAAGTCTTTTCTCATGCGCCCACGTACCTCATGCGCCTGAAACTTAGCTCAGACGCCTAAGTCTTTTCTCATGCGCCCACGTACCTCATGTGCCTACTAACCAAATGACTAAGTGTAGTTCATGCGCCCAAATAGTCTTCATGCACCTAGGTTTCTCATGCGCTTAAGTGTTGGTGCGCCCGCATAGTGCTCATGCGCCAACATAGTGCTCATGCACCTAGAACACTTAAAAAATTTATGAAATTTTAGGAAAAAGGAAATTTAAGGAATTGCGCTGGGATGTTTTGATGGTTGTATTTGTTTACTCCATGCTTGTTTATGGCCTGTTTTTGTGTTCCATATTATGTATTATTATGTGACTTTACGTGGTGTGTTTATGATCGTATACGTAAAGTATTATCATAATGAAAGTGAAAGACTAATGTTAATGAAAAGTGGAACACAATGAATGAATGAAAGTCTTGCAAGCAAATTGAATAGAGGTGCACAACCATGTTGTCGTTAGCTCAACGGTGTGCGGTTTAGCTAACCCAAAAGATGCACATAGGGTCAATCTTTGAGATTGACGGGACCCTTATGGCATGCCCTGGTACTGGTTCAGGCTTCGTGCGCAATGTTAGGGGTCTATTTATAGACTCCGACCCAGTACCCGCTTCATGCACAATGTTTAGGGTATTGCACATTGGTCTGGTAGAAAGTGAAAGATAATAACGAAAGTATGAAATGAACGATGAAAGATAATGAGGAATATTATCTTGCTGTATGTATGCCGTGTGATCACGTACGAAAGTAATGAGTTTTATGAAAAGGAAGTATTTTAAGAAAAATGATATTTTCATATATAAATAAAGTTGTTTTGAATGTTTTAAAACTAGAACTCACTCATCAACGCTGACTTTTATGCATTTTCAGTTGGCAGGTAATTATTGCTGAGGATGGCACGCGGGGGAAGCTACTCGTCGGGGCAAGTTTGGCATCCATTCATGCGTAATGATATTGTTGTTTTGTAATGCAATTAAAATGGTCTTTTGTAACTTAAGAAACAATGATGTATTGCTTAACAATAGTAAACATTAATGAAATGAATGGTTTTGGTATTATTTCCACTGTGTTGTTTTATGAAATGTAAGTTGTTTTATATATATTATGCTATGATTGACCAACTGTGAGGTCTCTGGGAACGGGGCCTTACATGGTTGTTGGAGTTACCAGATGAATTTTGCATGTTCATCTCCATCTAGTAGCCACTGAGGACACCATAAAACTCAGTGAGACTAAGGGTCATGAGGTTCTCAGTCCTCTTAATGACCACACAATAGTGTGTCCATTGTCTGGGAAGAGAGGACATGAACTTCCTCATAATATCCCTGTTCTCAAGATTTACTCCAGCATCCATTAGAGTATCCATAATCTCAACATACCTAAAGTACCTGTTGAGTCATGGTTTCACCTGTCTTGAAGGTGAAATTCTCAAACTGCTACTTCAAGAGGTCATTCTTGTTCTCTTTTGCTTCATTTGACCCCTCATACATCAGCTTTAGTGCATCCTATAGTTGCTTGGCAGTCTTGCACTTCTTGAAGCCTCTGTAGATAGAGTTTAGAAGAGCAGTTTGGAGGGCGGTCAGGGCCTTCTGATCTATGTCAATTTTCTTCCAGTCTTCATCAGAATAGTCAGCCATTTCCTTTGGTATCATACCACTAGTAGCAGCAGCTAAAGGGGTGGATTGTACTCAGGTTCATAGACAACAGATCCCCACGTCCTGGAGTCTTGATACTTGATGAAGCCTTCCATTCTTTGGCACCAAGTGTCAAAGTCTTCAGGAGTAATCAGTGGAGATTTTGTCATAGTACTAGTTTCCATATCAGCCTTTGTGATAGCTACCATTTGAGATGTTAAGTATTTTGTGAAACTTAAAGGATTTAAGATAGTGAGATCTTACAATCAATTGCGTAAAATGCTCTGATACCATTTGTAGGACCATGTAAAGGGTGGTCAATACATTCAGTCTCATAATGAGGAGAGTTTTAGAACACTTAACAGATCAAATGGGGAATCGGGTTTGTGTGAGATGATACTAAGAACACAAGTAAGTAATGAGACAGAACTAAGAACAAGAATAGAGAAGTATGGTTTTCAAGGATGTTGTATATTGCTCTCAAGTTCTATTACAAGTGTTACAAAGCATAAAAGAAATACAAGGACTTGAGATACTTTATACTACATCCTACAACCATCAATACTTAGAAAGACAGTTGGAAATACTAATCTAGACAACAAGATCAATGTAGAGTCAATAGGCAGATTGCCTTTTGACTAGTGACTATGACATGCCACAGCTCACATCCTTTTCTAATATAAAAAGGTTTACAGGTACAAAGTAGGAAGTTACAGACCAAAGACCTTAATCTACAGTTTACAAAAGCATGGACTTCTCACCAACTTGTATAAGTTGGTGAGTCTTTAGAGTTGCAAGAGAAAGTGTGTCAGCTTTATGAAAAAGTAGATCAGAGAAAGCATGTCATCTCTGTCTTCGGAAGAAATCAGTCTTTACAGCAAATTGGATTTGGAAGACTTTGTCTATGAAGCTTTGGAAGACTTCATCTTTGGCTTCGGAAGATTTGGACTTTAGCTTCGGAGGATTTTACACTTAGAATAATTTCTGTGGTGAGTGTAAAACTTTCGAAGTAGCTTCTACCTTGTACATCAGTGCATGCATGCAGGAAGCTCCTTGGTTTTTTTGGCTTTTTTGGTTGCATCAACCTTCTAATATAACCTTACATGTTTGTTGTCAGGCTTTGCTGCTTTGGATTTCTGTGGCTGTGTTTGTTTTGGATTGATTTCTTCAATGACATGGTTAGTACATGTCAATGTTGCTTTGTTTGGTTGGTTGGTTTATTCATCACTATAATCACTTGCAGGATCTCCATCTTGACCATCACAGGAATGAAAGGTTTCATTCAGTGGTGATTCAGGTTTGAGGTACGGCTTTGATGTTGTTTCAAGATAAGTGATTTGAGTGATAGTGTATGGTGTGTGTAGGAAGATGATCATGATTCAATCATGCATATTTGAATCTTTTTTTACTGGACTTGTCATTGAAGTTGGCATTTCTGTGTAGTTATCGTTGTAAGGAGGAGGAATAGCATGGTATGTAGTTCTAGCACTCTTGTTTTGATCTCTTTATGCATTAAGTAGTTCTTCCAACTTGCTAGAAGTCAGCTTTAAATTCTCAAGTTCAACTTCCGTTGATGCATGATATGCTTTTATCTTTGTTTGAGACTTAGTGAGTCTTGTAACTTGAGCTTGAAGACTTAGGCCCTGTTTGTTTTCGGCTGACACAGCTGACCCGGCTGACCCGCTGACTCGGTCAGCCGGTCAGCCCGTTTGCTGATGGCGAAACCACTTCTGACCGGGTCATATGGGCTGACCCAGACCTTAGGTTTATAATTGCTGACCGACCACCATAACCAAATTGAAACCCCCATCGGCACCTCCATCGATTCGGCCTCTCCACCCACCTTCGGCACCTCCATCCGGCGGCACCCCATCGACCCACCTTCTTCGGCCTCTCCACCCACCTTCGACACCCCATCGACCCACCTTCGGAACCCCATCGATTCGGCCCCCATCGGAACCCCATCGATTCGGCCTCTCCACCCACCTTCGGCACCTCCATCCAGCGGCACCCCATCGACCCACTTTCTTCGGCCTCTCCACCAACCATCGACGGCGAACCCCCATCCTCAATCGGCACCTCCGGAGACCCACCTTCTTCGGCCTCCAATCGTTGGCACCTCCATCCCCGTCCTCGGCAGAAGTTAACCCCTCGATGGTTTTATGTGTATGGTTTTATTTAGGTGTTAAGATGGGAGCGATTGAAACTTTTGCAATAGATTAGGTAATGGGTTGTAGCACAGTTGATGCAATTGATCTTTGTTGGTAGTGAAAATGTAGCCTTTTTGGTTTATGTGGTTGTAAAAAAGAACTATCTTGACTTTAGGAATCATGTTTTTGCTAATAACTCATGGTTTTGGTTCTAGTAAATGTAGCCTTTAGGTTTATGTGGTTTATGTAGCCTTTTAGTTCTTGTTTTAGGCATGACAGAAAAAAAGACCAGAGTTGTTTCGAAGTTGGATTGTCTCGACAAAACATTTCTCGAAGCATGTATACATGAAATAACAAACAAGGGTCGGGAGGGTAGTAGCCTAAAAGGAAGCTCATGGAAAGTTGTTGCGGAAAAACTTAAAAATGATCATAATTTCATTGTAGACCATAAACAAATGAGAAATCGATATGACTACCTGAAGTCAAAGTACGGGGCCTGGGTGAAACTGAAAAACAAAACGGGGAATATTTATGATCCTATAACCAACACTTTTAATATGAGTGATGAAGAATGGGAAGCAGAGGCAAAGGTATTTTTTAATATGAAAACCTTATTAATAAGATTATTTTCTGTTTAGTAGCTTGATTATATCTATAAAAATTTTCAAACAGTTAAACAAGTTTGTGGAAAAGTTGAGAAATGCGCCCCTTCCTTACCCTGATCTTTGTACCACACTGTTTGCGGGGGTGACCGCGACCGGCATTCACAGTTGGGGGCCATCTTCTACACTTCCTCATCCAGCTGAAGGATTATTTGAGCATGATTTGGATGATGTTCAGTGCACTCAAATGGAAATAGAGCCCCCACCTGTAAGTGAAGAATCCTCTGGCCGGTCAAAACGCAAGGCTAGTACTAAAACTAGCAAAGAAGTTCGTAGAAAAACAATAGATGATGACTTAAGAGAAGTTGGGAATGAAATTATAAATGTTGCAAAGATGTTGGTGGAAAAAAATAATATTGACAATGAAATGGACGCATGCATGGAAAAGCTGGAAAAAATGGAATGGGGGGAAGAAGATCCTAGATACAACACAGCTCTTTTGCTATTCGGTGAAAGCGCTGATATTAGAAAAGTTTGGTTACGTCTTAAACCGGTGAGTTGCGAGTCGTGGGTGAGAAATGCTGGGAGAAAGTTTGGATTATTCAGCTGATTAGGTTGTTTTGCGTATGACTTTTGTCTGACTTTTTTATGAACTTTGAATGACTTATGTAAGACTTTAATATAACTATTGTATGACTTGCGCATGACTTTTGAATGACTTATTTATGACCTTCGTAATGTTATGAATGACTTCTAACAGGTCAAAATATGTATACGGATGGTGAAATTTTATCCTTTTTTATCCTTTCATGGTATTGGTTGAAGTTGGTCCGGAAAAGGAAACGAGAGAGTAGTATTGAAAGATTACGAGATAATGATTCTGCTTTAACTGGGCATGCATATACATATGAATTACTACATGGATCTTCTACACAATGTCAAGAAATGATGAGACTTTCACGCGAGGCATTTGTACTATTATGCAATCATTTTACACAATGAAATTGGTTGCGACCTAGTAGGACGATAAGCATTGAAGAGAAGCTGGCTATGTTCTTACATATTATAGGGCATAATGAACGTTTTCGAGTGGTTAAACGACGATTTCAACACTCCAATCAAACGGTTCATAAATGTTTTCACGAGGCTCTAGTTGCTATGATGTCTTTTGCTAAAGAAATTATAGTCCCAACATCGTCAGATGAAACTACAAATACCTCAGAACGACTTCAAAGATTAAAAGGAATATTTCCCGGAGCAATAGGTGCTTTAGATGGAACACTTGTACATGCAGTTGTGCCCGCTAATCAACAAACTTGTTTTAGGGGAAGAGGAAAAGGTGAATGTTATCAAAATGTGTTAGGAATATGTGATTTTGATATGATATTCACCTTTGTATGGGCTGGATGGGAAGGCGTAGCACATGATTCATGAGTTTTGAGAGAAGTTGCATTTAATCCGACATCTGGGTTTCGATTCCCTCCACCAGGTTTATAATATAATTATAACTTTTATTATTAAATATATTATTTGTATTCTTTATATAATAGATGTCACACTTGCATTCACAGATAAATATTACCTTTACGACGCTGCATATACCAACACTCGTGGATTTATGACTCCATACCGCAATACTAGGTATTGGTTAGCTGATTTTCGACGACGAAGGCCGTTAACTAAGGAAGAAAGATTCAACCATGCTCATGTTTGCTTAGAAACGTTATTGAGCGTGCTTATGGTGTATTGAAGGCAAGATTCCCGATCCTAAAACAAATGGCTCCTTACCCTTTTCCAGTGCAAAGAGACGTAGTCATTGCTTGTTTTGCAGTCCATAATTTTATAAGAAAATACAAAATTCAAGATGAATTATTTACAAACTTTGATGTGAACACTATGGTTACCCCTGATGGTGAAGGTGGACAAAGTGAGGGTCAAAACACACAAGAGATAGATTGGGGTTCAGGAGGCATTGAATACATGACTACTTTGCGTGATCAAATTGCTAATTAACTGCTTTCAAATGCTTCAATTTAGATTTGTATGCAAACTCTTATAATATGTTTAACTTGTATTTTGTATGACATTTTGAATTTTAAGCTATTGTTTTATTTTTAAAATTTTGCCTATTTTTATTGATTATACAAGACCAGTTAAATGCAAACTCGTCAGAACTTCGGGGAAATATGGTTATTTTTATCATTCAGCATAGTCAGTCAGATACTGAATCAAACAGCCAAGTTTCAATCAGATGCAGACTCAGTCAGAACTTCTAACTGGGTCAGCTTCTGACTCAGTCAGATCTTACCGAGTCAGCTGTATCAAACAACCCCTTAATCTTTCTCCAAGGAGTTTGTCTACATCCTTTAAAAGAGAATTGATTTTATCTTCAAAGGCTTTATGTTGTATCTTCAATTATGCATTTATAGCCTTTTCTATATTGATTGCTTGATTTAGACGCTCAATGTAATGTTGTAAGTTATTGGTTGTTTTGGTTGTACTTGCCTCTGATATTTTGGCTTCAACTTCAGCCTTTGTGTTTGTTAACTTCACAGAGAGTTCAAATGCATGAGCATTCAGCTTGTGGTTTTCTTGAATCCTATCTGCTCATAGAAGCTCAGTTGAAAAAGTTGAAAATTTCCTGTTGACCCTAAAATTTAAAGATAACTAGAGCTCTTCTATCAGTGTCATACCTCCATCCTATGATTGGATTCTCAGAGTGATGAGATGGGGTAGATATAGCTCTAGGAATACCATCCTCAAACAAACTTTGTATGAGTGAGTCCACATCCATGTAGACTTGGGCAAGTGAGTCCACATTCATGTAGACTTGAGGAGGTTGCTAAGTATGGACCATTGCAAGTGAGGGTGGTGAATCCTCAATGTCCATACTCTGTGAAGAACTCCCAGGTTCTGTGAATGTTTGGACTTTCTCCCCCTTTTTGGTAGCATCACCTTCTTGTATAAGTGAGCTTGGGGTTGGGTCTGCCACATCCGTAGGTTCTTGTGAACCTGGTTGAGTTCTCATGAGTGGTCTCTCAACTAACTTACCCTTGAGATCGGTGATCTCAAGTTGCTAGTCATTGACCCTCCTTTGTAAGATAGTCACTTGAGATTCCAGGTGACTTATCTTTGAGACTAAATAGGTGCATATTTTTGTCAGTTTTTGCACCTTTAGTTTCAGACTCCCCTCATCTTCATCAGAAGAATCATGTGGGGATGAGAGAATAGGACCAAGGTCTTCTTCCTTATCAACAGCACTTTGTTCTTGGCTGCTGGATTTCCCTTGCATCATGACAACTTCAAGAGAAGTGTCAAGAGGCTGGGTTGCCATGGTTGAAGTCTAAATGATGTAGTCACTTGCTGAACTAAGAACCTTTTCCATATGGACCTCCTGAACAGGTTCAGGGAGATCCACCTCAGTAGTAGGTGGATTATGTGGGCTAGACATAGGAGAAATAGGAGTACTCATCTCTCCTTGAGCGGGGGAGGAGTAGAGAGACTCATGATACTCATTGAATCCCATGTCTTTATCATCATAGAATTCTAGGTCAGGAATGGGTTGGTTTAGATCAAGAGGCTGGGGATGGTAACTGTCCCCTGAAGGTTGTTCACTAGAGTTTCAAGACTCTGAGTGAAGGCTTAAGGCTTGGGGGGCTGTGAGCTCATCAGGCTGAGCATGAGGAACCTCAACACTGATTATTTGTAAGATGGGAGTAGTTTGCTCCTCAGGAAAAGTAGGAGCTCTAGTGTCCACTTTGTCCTATATGGGTGGTGATATAGGAGCCTGCATAAACTGAGTAGCATGTACAGGGGTTTGTTTGGATTTTCTTTCATAGGTGATGGTTATTTGTGGCTATAAGGTGGTTAAGAAGTAGAAGGTGCGGTTTCAACACTAGCTGGTGCTGCTAGGTTGTCACCTTGAGCAATGATCTCTAACATTTTTAGGACTAGGGCGGTTTCTACCCCTAAGAAGCCAACAGTTGGCTTCCTCATAGTCTTGAAGATGTCAGGCTTCATCTGCCCCAAAGTAGGAAGTTACAGACTCAAGACCATAATTTACAGTTTACTACAGCATGGACCTTTCCACCAACTTGGATAAGTTGGTGTGTCTTCAGAGTTGCAGCGGAAAGTAAGTCAGCTTTATGTAAAAGTAGATCAGAGAAAGCATGTCCTCTTTGTCTTTTGGAAGAAATTAGTCTTCACTTCATTGGCTTTGGAAGACTTTGTCTTTGAAGCTTCAAAAGACTTTAACTTTGGTTTCGGAAGATTTGGACTTTGGCTTCGAAAGATTTTACACTTAGAATAATTTCTTTGGTGAGTGTAAAACTTTCGAAGTAACTTCTACCTTGTACATCAATGCATGCATCCAGGAAGCTCCTTGGTTGTTTTGGCTTTTTTGGTTGCATCAACCTTCTAATATAACATTGCATGTTTGTTGTCAGGCTTTGCTGCTTTGGATTTCTATGGTTGTGTTTGTTTTGGATTGATTTATTCAATGGCATGGTTAGTACATGTCAATGTGGCTTTGTTTGGTTGGTTGGTTTCTTCATCACTGTCATCACTTGCATGATCTCCATCTTGACCATCACAGGATTGAAAGGTTTCATTTTGTGGTGATTCAGGTTTGAGGTACAGCTTTGATGTTGTTTCAAGAGAAGTGATTTGAGTGATAGTGTATGGTGTGTCTGTTGGAGGATGATCATGCATATTTGAATCTTTTTTTACTGGAATTGTCATTGAAGTTGGCATTTCTGTTTAGTTATCATTGTAAGGAGAAGGAACAACATGGTATGTAGTTCTAGCACTCTTGTTTTGATCTCTTTATGCATTAAGTAGTTCTTCCAACTTGCTAGAAGTCAACTTTAAATTCTCAAGTTCAACTTTTGTTGATGCATGCTATGCTTTTATCTTTTTTTGAGACTTAGTGAGTCTTGTAACTTAAGCTTGAAGACTAAATCTTTCTCCAAGGAGTTTGTCTACATCCTTTAAAAGAGAATTGATTTTATCTTCAAAGGCTTTATGTTGTATCTTCAATTCTGCATTTGCAGCCTTTTCTATATTGATTGCTTGATTTAGACGCTCAATGTAATGTTGCAAGTTATTGATTTTTTTGGTTGTACTTGCTTTTTATATTTTGGCTTCAACTTCAGCCTTTGTGTTTGTTAACTTCACAGAGAGTTCAAATGCATGAGCATTTAGCTTGTTGTTTTCTCTAAGCAAGTTATCAACTTCTTTCTCTAGTGAACTGATTTGATTTGCAGAAGCTTGTAGTTTCTCTACATGTGAAGCTCTTTCCTCCTTTATCATGTATGCTAGATTGTTGCAATATTTCCGATATGCTTGTACTTCATCTATGCATGCTAATGAGCTTAGATTGATCTTTCTGCCTTGAGGAATTTCAAGCAATTGAACCATTTTGTCTTGCAACTTGTCCATCTCTTGAGCTAAACTGATGTTTTATTGATTCAACGTCTTGATTCGTTCTTGATTATTTCTTTGAGATCGTTCTATCTTTGACCTTTAGGTATTCACCGGTTTACTCGTCCCTTCTGTCGACGATGCACTCTTAGCCTTAATTGGCCGGGTCGTGCCTCCGGCGTTGTTACTTTGAAGAAATTAGAGTGCTCAAGGCAAGCCTATGCTCTGTATACATTAGCATGGGATAACATCATATGATTTCAGTCCTATTACATTGGCCTTCGAGATCAGAGTAATGATTAATAGGGACAGTTATAGAGTCCTGCCAACACAAGAAATGTTAGCAGTGGCTGATCCCTTCCCATGACAGGAACGTTCTTCCTGCTCATAATGTTTATGATGCAACTGAGCCAAATGGAGTAGAAATTAACCATGATTTAGTGCAGGATATCAATCATTCACAGAAAGTATGATGGAGATGCAAGAAACAACCGATGTTTCATTCCATCTGCTTAGTCTGATTACATTGCTACATGGACTAACTGTTGATGATCTCTATTAATTTGATAAAACATATGCCATTTCTTTATTTTCTCAAAATCTAAAAGCCCAAAAAGAAATTATAAAATCAAGAAAAATTCAAAAATATTACTATGGAATCTTTCTGCATTTACATGAGAAATGATAGTACATTATTCTGCATCTATTTTTCAGATCAATAAAGACCGACAAGACTCTGTTTGATATGTTAGTAGGCTCAGCTTGGATTCAAGATAAGAATATTTGTGATGAACTAAACAATATGCATTATGGACCAAAACCATCTTTGGGTATTGGTAAGCAATGACTTTTCCAAGTGCTTGCTTGTGTGGTTGCCTAAACACAACATGCGAAAATGGTTTACAAATTTCTCATTGATAAAAACGTCTGTTTCTCCTTTGTTGTATGTAAATACAGACCTGGAGTAAACATAAGGACAATTTATGTTGTGCTAAGCACAGACCTAGTTGACCTTGCACTAAAAGTGCTGATGCATGCCAAAAAGGTAAAGAAAAGAATCCTAATGTGGATCAAAGCTAAAAGAATCTCAATGTGGATCAAATCCAAAAAGAATCCCAAAGTGGATCATATCATGAGAATTTATACTCCAAGTAGCCTGGTTTAAGTTGTGATAAAGTGACACCTTACATTTCATGTTCCATACCTCTGAGTGTGAGGTACTCAATTAGCTTATCTAATCAAACCTAAACATGATAAATATCAAAAGTGTTGAAAATAGATCCTTGCATGGGTTTAAGTGGACAAACTACTTACAATCAACTTTGTTCTTTGTCTATGTCTATTCCAACTTTAAATTCTTAGATGTAGATAATTTTGGATTAATATGATCTCATTGCAATTGATGGATTCATCCTAAAATTGAAAAATATCAAAAATATTGAAAAATCTAAAATTTCAAAAAGATTTGTCATTTTTAGTATTTTTTTTAGTTTTGGTAGATTTACATGTGTTATTGATTTAGGAGTGAAACTTCCATGGAATACCTCTACCGAGAGGATTTAGACTTTTGCAGGTGATGAATTGCACAACATGCCTGAGTTTCTCATTCAGTTCAAGATATCAAGTGAACACTCCTTCTTCCTTCAAAGATGTCCTGCCAGTTATAGAGAACTAAGAATCCTCCTCTTGGTGTCTCATACACAAAAGTTCCTCACCCTCCAAAGCTTTTGTTGAGGGAGAGTATATGTCAAGTTTGAAGAATGTTTGATGCTTCTCCTTCACTTTTGAAGTTGAGATAAAGCTGCTGATATTGCTACCTGTGCAATCTATAGTGTATGCAAATGGGTGCATTTTCAAGTCCTTAAAATAAGACTAGAAGATCAAGCTGATGAAACATCCATCAAGTGTCAAAACAAAATCTTTATGTGCCAAAACAAAATCTATTTCTCAATGCCTTTTTTCTAAAGCTTCTAAGAAGATGCTACCAAAAAGGGGGAGAAGACTGCACTTTAAGACTGCACATCAATCAACATCTAAGGTTTTTGATAATCATGAGTTTTTGGCGGCATCATCTAAGGGGGAGTATTGTTGGACTATTTGAAGATGATACTTACCAAAACCTAAGTGCCGAATCTCATGATAATTACCAAAACCGACAAGGTGAAGCTATGATGAAAATATTATCAAAACGACCAAAGTTAACCTTGGTCAAACATGGTCAACCATGGTCAAAGTAAATAGTCAACATCAGCGGTCGTCCCAAAGGATGTCAGCACCCGGCAGTCACGTATCAGCAACATAGAATTTATTAGACTTAGAAGAATATTTGTGTAATCATTGGGCTTAAATGTAATTTTGTTTATTTATGTAAAGAGTATAAATAGACTAAGTGTAGTCATTTTATACTCTAAGCATTTCAAAACATTGCTAAGTCTAGTGAGAGAAACAATTAGGTTGAGTGTGTGAGTCAGAGAATTTTCTTACAAACTTCCTTTGTAATCTCCTAGCATCGTCATCCATATGAATGAATGAAATTTTTATGAATATGTGTTCTTGAATTGTTCATCATTCATTCATCATCATACATTAAACTTTCAACAGATCTTCACTTGAAATCATCAACAGGTCTGTGAGATTCCGCATCACAGATCTGATAAACGGCAACAATACGATTGCAATATTCGATCCTACGATTATCGATTTCAACATCAAATCATTAGACAATGTGTTGTTTGAGTTTGCAAGATCACACAAATGTAAATACATCAGTTCTTTCTCAATGTGACTGATGTACAACTGAATATTTGTCTTGTAAAACAATGAATTGTTGTTATTGTTTGATATGCTGTTGTTCTTTGGTTGGTTGCAGCTTTTGTTTGATTTGCTGCTGTTGTTTGGTTAGTTGCAGCTTTAGTTTGATTTGTTGCTGTTGTTTGGTTGGTTGCAGTAGCTTGGTTTGCTCTGTTTAAATTCCTGGAACCTCTTTCTACCTGCAGCAAGAAAGATATCTCGGTTTCTCGAAACACGAGTGTTAGTGAATGATGTTAAATTTTCCATTTTGTTTAAAAACAAAAATGATTTGAAAATTGTTTTTATGTTTAAATCAAAATCAAACTTAAACTTTAATCGAATCCAAAGAACGTCGAAACTCAATTTAATTAGATCGGCCTAATTAAAGAGTTAACTTTGTTCAATTACAATTTAGTTAAGCCGGACTTTAATCTAGCTTAATTAGAAAGTAATAATATTTCGATCGTCCAATTAAAATTTAAATGATTTTATGACCCGATTAAAATTATTGTTAATTTGTTTGTTTGAATGAATATATGCCGGATATGTGACGTTCAAAATAAACAAATGATAGTCAAAGTGAAATTTCTTCCAGAACACTTCAACTTTTTAAGAACATTTCAACTACCGAGTACAAACTTCGGTGAAGTGATGTTTATAAGATCAGCTATGAACAAAGAACGGTTCAATGGGTCTTAACACATCACCTGTGTATGTCCGTTGTGGACATTTTGAGTTGTGTATATTCTTGTTATTTACTCATCTGCTGTGGACATTTTGAATGTCCGTTGTGGACAATGTTGTGTATGCTCTTGTTCTTTAATCGTCCGCTGTGGACAGATGTAAATGAGTGTGTCCGCTGTGAAGCTTCTTACTCGTCCGCTGTGGAGTTTTCTTACTCGTCCGCAGTGGATCGAGTTGTGAGTTTAATGTGCGCTGTGGACATGATAAATGTCCGCTGTGAGTGATTATTGAATCAGCTGTGGATGAGTTGTGTTGTGGGTGGTGATGTTTACTTGTCCGCTTTGGACCTAGGTGTTTGCTTCAATGTCCGCTGTGGATAGATGTAGCGGAGTGTGTCCGCTGTGGACATGATGATTCAACATCCGCTGTGGATTTTCTTAAGCGTCCGCTGTGGACTTTCTTAAGCGTCCGATGTGGACTTTTTTAAGCTTCCGCTGTGGACTTTCTTAAGCGTCCGCTGTGGATGTTTAACGTCCGCTATGGATATTTTAACGTCCGCTGTGGATGTTTAACGTCTGCTTTGAAAAATTTTGGGATGTGAGCTATGAAAATTAACACATTAGCTATGGATGATTTATTCATCAGCTGTTAATACTTAGAAAAATTTGATGACTGATGGTCTTTATCCGTTGTGGAATTTTACACATCAGCTGTGAAGACTTGGTCAAATATGAACGTTTGAAGTGTTTGTTAGCTGTGAAATTAGTGCATCAGCTGTGGATAAAAGAATGATGAACAAACGAATCAAAATCTGGATTAAATCATAAATTTTGCTGAATTTTGAGATTTCAAAACAGTTTGACTTTGAAAAAGTCAAACTTCATGTTCTTGAATGAACAAACTTTTGATTCTTGGGTTTCTGATGGAATTTGATAAAACTAAATGTTGTAATAGCTATAGATAAGTGATTCTAAGCTAAAACAACAATAAATTTCATATAACCATCACCTAAACTCGGATTTAGATGATGAACTCATGAAGAACACAATGAAAAACAAAAACCCAGATATAAGAATCAATGTTCAAAAATAGATGATTTGGTTGTTGAAAATGATAAAAAAAATCATAGATTTGATGTTTCTAAGCTAAAACCACTATTAACTTCAGCAAAACAACAACAGATTCGTGATTTTTGATGATTTTTTCTCAAGAATAGTGAACTTTTCTCAAGAACACAAAATTTTCAAAAATCTTCAAATTCAAGAGTTGTGGAAGTTCAATTAATATGAAACTTTGCAGATGTGTTAGTTATCACAAACTAAAACTATTAGAAGCTTAAATTCGATCAAACAACAACAAAATCAGAATTTCATGTTCATGAGCATTTGAAGACTTGAAGAATAAGTTTGCTTAAATCTTCAAATTAATGGCTCAAATGAACTTCAGTTGATGTGAAAACTTGCAGATCTTCACGAAATAACAAATCTAAGCTAATGGTAGCTTGATTTCATCAAAAAACAACAACAATTTGCAGATCAAACTTATGGTTCAAATTTTTGAGAAAAAATTGAAGGCCAAGGAGCCAAGGCTCTGATACCAACTGTGGAAATCTGATAATCGTAGGATCGAATATTGCAATCGTATTGTTGCCATTTATCAGATCTATGATGCGGAATCTCACAGACCTGTTGATGATTTCAAGTGAAGATCTGTTGCAAGATTTAATGTATGATGATGAATGAATAATGAACAATTTAAGAACACATATTCATAAAAATTTCATTCATTCATATGGATGATGATGCTAGGAGATTTACAAAGGGAGATTGTAAGAAATTCTCTCTCACACACACTCAACCTAATTATTTTTCTCACTAGACTAATTCTCTGTACTTTGTTATTGTTAGTGCTTACAATGCTTCTTAATGCTTAGCAATGCTTAGAGTATAAATGACTACACTAAGTCTATTTATATTTTTATATAAATGAATAAAATTACATTTAAACCCAATGATTACACAAATATTCTTCTATGTCTGATGAATTCTCTGTTGCTGATACGTTACTGCCTGGTGGCTGACGTCATTCGGGACGACCGCTGATGTTAACTATTGACTTTGACCACGGTTGACCAAGTTTGACTTTGGTCAATTTTCTTCGTTTTGATCATATTTTTAGCATAGCTTCATCGTGTCGGTTTTGGTAATCACCATGAGATTTGGCACTTAGGTTTTGGTAAGTATCATCTTCAAATAGTCCAACAATCAGTGTTCTGTTTCTCCTGTCAGCTATCCTATTTTGTTGAGGAGTTCTAGCTACACTGAATTGATGAGCAATGCCTTTGTGTGCAAAACGAACTTAGATTTTCATTTTTAAACTCTGTCTCATTATCACTTCTAATTTATTTTACCTTTTAATCACGTTGGTTTTTGATTTTGGTGATAAAATCTTTTATTATTTGGGACGCTTCATTTTTATGAAGTAGAAAAAAGACCCATGTGAATCGTGAAAAGTCATCAATGATCACCAAACAATATTGTTTCTTGTCAATACTGTAGGATCGATATTTGTCTCACAACACAAGCTAATCATACAAACTCACTTAAGGTCACTCGGGTTAATGAAGCAGAATCCTAACCAAGTTCACAAGTAATATAATAAGTTCAAACAGAAAACATAAAATCACAAGAGTGGTTTTCAAGATACTTGTATATATTACTTCTCAACTCAGTATTACAAGACTCTTACAAGCATAGTTACTAAGTTACATGAAGAAACTATATATACTACTATCTATAGCCGGTTATACTTGGAAAACCAGCGGGAACTTACAACTAGACAAATACTACATCGTTTAGGAGTAAGGTATCTAAGATAAAATAATAATATCTCAGATTAGGTAGTCATGACATGTCCATGACTTACCCTTTGTCACCAACTAAAAGTGGCAAGTGTACTAAGCTGAGAATGGTTGAACAGTGGATTAAAGTAAGGTCAATGACATGGGTGTGGGAAAGTGCCATGCAGTCTATCAGAATGGCAGCTGGCTGTCAGACAGACCATACTTATGTCCACTGCTTCATAGTTAGTTCTTCCGAAGCTAAATGGCTTTGGAAGAATAAATTCTTCCGACGTCATTTATACTTCGGAAGAATCAACTTCTTTCGAGTTACTGCAAGTCTTTAGGACTTTATTCTTTGAAAGACTTTGTCTTAGAATCTTCTAAGATGCATACTTCGAAAAAATAAGAACTTAGTCTCGAACTGAGTTCCTTCCTGATGCAGTGGAGAGGATGTTGTACAAGTCATCCGTGCAGAGTAGATTCAGTTGGTCACTTTGAATGACATGTCTCCTCTGTTGTACCCCTCAGAAAAGAGTTAGTTGATGAGAACCATAGTCATATTCCTATCTAATTATAGGTTCTGAAGTTGGTCCCTCAACCATTTGCAGGAATGTTCTTCCCTTGATGACTGTTTTTCCACTTCAGCCTGTGCTTTCAACTTCATTTCGTTGACATGAATGCTACTAAAATGATTTCTTATATGAGTAGCAATCTGAGAGCTGGAGGGGTTGGAGAATGGTCTCTCTACTAACTCAGCAATATCAAATCTACTTGAGTGTAATAGAGCAGATGCGTCAAGTCTGGTTACTTGACCATTCTCCCTCTGAATTATGAAGCTTTGAGTAATTCATAGAACCTCCACTAGACAATTGAGCTTCTAGGAACGAAGGGGCTGGTTGGCAGCATATTCCCTTTTCTAGTGTCCAGCAGAGTCACCAACCTTCTCCTTAACTTCTTTTCCTTTTCTTCAAGAGTATCATTGTTGATTGCTAGAAGTGGAGAGCTTGATCCAATATTCCTCTGGGCAGATCAAGGAATGCATCTCTTGTGAGGGAACATGAAGAGCCATCAATGTATTTCAGTTTAATTGACTTTTTCTCATAAGAGATGTTGCTCAAGGTTGTGCAGTTGATGAGGAAAGTTCAAACAGAAAGTGTTTTAAAACTGAAAAGTCTAATAAGTAATCTCAACCATCCACCTTTTTAATCAATGGTTGAGATCAAATTGTAGGATAAAGTTTGATAGATAGGTATTTTAGGAATAACCACTTTTGTTGACTTTTTGCAAGTTCCCACATTTTTTTAAAACGTTTATAACTTTTAAATACGACATTTCTCTTTATAAAAATTACACCATAAAAATGAGCATTTTTATATCTTTAAAATGAATACAGTATTGTTATAGAAAAAGATAGAAAAAATTGACGTTGTTAAGCTCGCATCTCGTCATTGTGTCTTTAGTGTAGGTCATTGTGTCTTTTTGTTGGTTATTGTGTTAATTTTGAATACTATTGTGTTTTTTCTAAAATAATGAATTTTAAAAAATATAATGATGGAATAACGTTGTTGTGTATCTCTAATATATAAAATACAATAATAAGGGGTTGTTTGGTTGGGTCTGACCGACCCCGGTCAGACATGCACGTCTGACTCGATCAGACGTCCCTTGTTTGGTTGCTTGCATCTTACCGGAGAATAGGTTTGACCGAACCCCTTATTCGGTTAGATCTAAACCCACATCTGACCCGACTCAGACGTGGTTCACGGTGGTCGTTCGCGACGGCGGTTGAGGAAGAAGATGACCAAACATACCTCACGGTGGTGGTTAGTGACGGCGGTTGAGGAAGAAGATGACCAAACATACCTCACGGTGGTGGTTCGCGACGTGGTTCACGGTGGTGGTTCGCGACGTGGTTCACGATGGTGGTTCGCGACGGTGGTTGAGGAAGCAGATGACCAAACATACCTCACGGTGGTGGTTCGCGACGTGGTTCACGGTGGTGGTTCGCGACAGCGGTTGAGGAAGAAGATGACCAAACATACCTCACGGTGGTGGTTCGCGATGTGGTTCACGGTGGTGGTTCGTGATGGTGGTTCGCGACGGTGGTTTACGGGGGTTGTGGTAGGTCTAGGGTTTGGGGGTTGTGGGGTGAGGGAGAAGATGCAGGTGAATGAAGGGGGTGTTTGAGGGGTGTTGTTTTTATTTTGTTTTATTTTATTAATTTTCTTTTTTACAACCAAACACACTTATTGGTTCAGACTACTTATTGGTTCAGACCTGTTACTGGCTGAGACCTCTTACTAGTTCAGCACTTATTCAATCAGATGTTGCCAAACAACCCCTAAATTAACAACTAATTAATCTAATACAATAAAAACAATGACAAAATAACACAATGTCTCATTGTGTCTTTTAATCGCCATTGTATTATATTAAATAATATGAGTTTTGAAAAGTATATTGTTAAAATAAAATCATTATGTATTTCTAATAGTAAAGCACAATGAATAATAATAAGTTTATATAATCTATTAAAGAACAATAACAAAAATAACGTATTGTTATATCTTCAACACTATGAGTTTTGAAAACTAGATTGGTAAAAATATACCACTATGTCTTCTAATTATAAAACATAATGATAGATAACAAGTTCTATAAAAACAATAACAAAACTAGCACAAAATGATTTAAAATGTAAATCACATTGATTAATACACATAACAAATGATGTAAAATATATGACACTATGAATTAATATTTGACACAATAAACATATAAAACACAATAAACTAGCATATTTGACACAATAACCAAAATGTCAATTTTCTTTAAAACAATAGAAGGACACGTGTCAAGCTCACAATCCTTCTTAGGCTTTTTAGATTAAACATTCTTTTTAATATAACCCTACCCATAAATAATAACACCAAAAGTAATTTCATAACAAACCGAGCATAGGTTGATAAAACATATGAACCTCACTCTCAACAGAACAATCTATTACATATCAACATATCCCGAACAACCATATAAAGCTCATTTAGGACTTGGAACTGGACTGAGAAGCTGCAGCTTTGACAAGGGTCGTTGGTTTCACAACACTCTTCGGGTTCAAAGCCTTCCGTATCTTGAAGACCGCCCAAGCCGTGCCGATCGCATGCCCAGCAGCGTCCATCCCTGTGCTCGTCACCTTCCCCGCATCTTCACCATGCCTGTATTAACACACACATTACCTTGATAAGTCCATCATTTCTAAGAAAAATAATGACAGAGGTCGTAAGATAGATGGTTTAGTTTGGACACCCAACAAACCGTGAAAGAACCAAAGCTTTAGTATGATTCTCTCTGTGACAACTACAACTATAGATCCAGTAATGTTATTTAGAAAAAAAAAATCTTAGCTTTTAAGGTTCCTTTGTTTTTGATGTTCCTTCGTATATTTACGGATTTCACCCCGACACATGAAATTCCAGTCTCCTCTCTCTCTCACTCAAGTGAATTGGTTTCGAGAGCATTAACCCACTTTTGGGTGTAACTGACAACTTGTGATAACACACCCACAAACCAATCTAGTGTGGGCTGAAATATGAACCAAGAGCACCTACTTATGAGTAACAAGATCGGTTGTAACAGTTGACGTTGTCGACATGACGTTTCTCCCTGCGTATTCAACCGCATCGCACACCTTGTCTGCGCAGGAAAAAGTTAATCATCTCGATTCACAAATCAGAAGCAAAGATTTGAGAAATAAGAACATACTGAATCCATCTAAGGAAGCAAGAATAATCTCCCCAGGAAGAAGGTTGAAGAACTTCTTTCCTGGCACCGAGTTCACAATTGCGCTCGTAAAGAATCCAGACACCTTCACCACTCCTGAAAGCAGCCCCTTCGCTATATTCTCCGACATTTTGGTCAATTTCTTCACCCTTAACAACACCAAAATATTAAAATACTTTAGACCACATAGTAGAAAGTACAGATTGATACATAAATGTAGTTCACTACATGACTACCAAAGTCAATATTGTTCATTCCCCTCAAGGTTCAGGACTATCATCTGATTATTATAACATCTTTTTTCAAAAGGCTAATTAGGGGCGTTCAAATGTATTAAAAAAAGAACAAGGTAGATAAAAAGTGGCGCTAATTCACGATAATAATGGAATTAAAAGATCATTATAATAGATTAATAGTTGACTTTTGAAGTAAAAAGATCAAAGTGAATACCTTTCCATTCTCCTCAAAGCTTGAGGACTCACTTCCGATTTGTGCGATGGTTTCATCCTCTTCTTCAGCAACTCATTCCCCCACTTCAACCTATCAACCGTCACATCCCCACACCACAATATCCCTTTAATCAACTGACCCGACCGGGCAGCAATCATCCTAGCAACCGACCCACTATAATCCTCCACGTTGGGCGCCAACGTCGTCCAATAGGCCGCCGCTCTAGCCTCCGGCGAGCCACCGTCCACCACCGCCACAGCCCCACCACTCTCCACCTCCTTCACCGAAAACGCACTGTACTCATCCAACACCCTATCCAGTTCCTCCGTACCATCTCCAGTGATAGTCAAACCGTAGTTTATAAGATCTTCAGGTGCGACGCTGGTTCCAGTTCCGGATTCCGAAGGCACACGGAGAGTGAAGAAGTAGTGAGATCCGTCGAGTTTCACGGCGGCTTCGTCTTTGGCTAAGGGCCATTGGATTTTGTCGCCGATGCGGGCCAGAACGGCGACCACGTTGCCCGATTGTCGGAGACGGATGACTTCGAACACCCCGGAAGCTAATTCGATGCTTTGTTCTTTGTCGATTAAGTGGACGATTGAGTCTGGGATTTTGATCACCACTTCCTCCGATGATTCAACGGGAACCGGTGGTTGTTGATCGGTGTCGGGGAACAGTTTCTCGGCTAGATCTTTGGCTTCTAAAGATGGATACATGAAGTCGGATGAATGTTGTGGTGATGAAATTGAAGAGTGTGAATCTGGGTTTGTTTGATCGACTTGTGGGTAGAGGGATTTGGGGTTTTGTGATGCCATTTGATTTGTTTGTGATGAATGATGATTGCAGAGAATTAGGGATATTTATTTGGATTGAAACTTAGAAATGAAGAAAGTGTGGGAGCGTAAAAGCCGAGTATCTGGTGACACGTGACATACACGGAAATGTCAGATGATTAACAAGCGTGTGTACGTGGAGAACATGTTTTTTAGATAAGAGACATGGGTCAAGTTGTTCCAAGTTATCTGGCTTTGATTTGGTTAAGGCAAGATAGTTTGATGGTTAGGACACCGGCTTTGAAAGAAGCAAATTTCGCAAGGCTTGTCAAGTGGTCCTAAGTAGGTTTTAAAGAAAAGTTATCTTAAGTGGTCGTAAGTAGATTTAAAAAAAAAATATCTGGGTTATTCATCATAACTCGTGATTATAACTTCATTCCCATCAATTTTTTTTATCCGAGGGCCATGATCCATGGACACAAATACTTATAATTTCGGATGATTTATCGCAGTTGAGAATCAATCTATCAAATTCATTTAGAGTTATCTCCAGACATGGTTTTAGCATTTTATTTTGGATAGAGTACCGAATTGATACAAAACCTTTATCATTGAAGTTCCTCGCCCTGTTCTTTCTTGAATCACCTAAATTATGTTTCATCGCTAATAGGATGCAATACTTTAATGGTGTAAGTGTGTAACATTATAGACCTTCCATTGGAAACATAATTTCTTCTCTTAGGACAAACACAATGAGTTGAATCAACTCATTGACCTGTTAAAGTCAGCCTCTTTATCATTAAACAATAATTGCTGGTCAGAGATCTTTGACGAGGCTGGTTCTTTTATTGTAAAAGAACTAAATCTCATATTCAATGTAGGAATATGGAAACTCTCGAATTATGTTTTTCGTGGAATAACAAGGTTCTATTTAAAGTCAGCTTTCCAGTTTGACGAGCTAAACTTGATTGTTTACATACTTTAGTGCCATTAAAAAAGAGAAATGTGAATCTTCAATCCATCTTATGTAGCTTTTGTGGTGAATACTATGAAACAATTGATTATCTTCTCACTTCATGTAATTTGGTTAAATTATTCTTGGATTTTATTCTCTAATGGTGTGGAATTTCCTTCCTTTTGCATTTGAAAGTAGGGATATTATTAATCTTCATACTTAAATTCGTGGTTCAAAGAAAAAAAAGAAGGTGGTGCACTCTGTAATTTTGAAGATGATTTGAAGTTTGTGGAAGGCTCGTTACAATCTTATCTTCAACGGTAAGCATGTTTTGGTTGTCAACTTAATTAAAACGATAAAAAATAATGGCGCATTTGAAGAACTGCTCAAACTCAAATCCTCTATCTTGGAAATGGTGTGATTTAGGGGTGTTAAATGAATCAAATTTCAAATACATGAAATAATTGAATTATATAATATGAATTTTAATTTTTTTTAAACGGGATTCATATTCGAATTAAATTCAAAAGATTCGATTTATATTCGTATTTGAATTCTAAACCACATTCAAATTCGATTCTACTTGAATTTGATTGTCGAATTTGAATTCACCAAAAGAAATTATTTTACTTTTTATTTTCAAACCTAATACCCATTTAATATATGGGTAGGGTTATACTAAAAATGATATTTAATCTAAAAACCTTAAAAAGGATCGTGGGCTTAACACGTATTCATTTATTGTTTTAAAGAGGAGAGCATTTTGGTAATTTGTCAAATACAACAGTTCATTGTGTTTTATATGTTCATTATGTCATATATTTTACATCATTTGTTATGTGTATTAATCATTTGTGTTTTACGTTTTAGATTATTTTGTGTATTTTTGTCATTGCTTTTTATAGATTATAAACTTGTTATCCATAATTGTGTCTTACAATTACAAGTACACAATGACATACTTTCACCAATGTATTTTTTAAAACTCATAGTGTTGAATATAACATATTATGTTATTTTTGTTATTATTTTTAATAGATTATAGAGTAAACTTCACTTTTGCTCCATGTGATATGATCCAAATACCGGTTTTCATCCAAAGGTTTAGAAATCTTGATTTCACTCCCTATGGTTATAGTTTGTTTCAATTAACTCCAACCCACTAACTTCGTTAATTTTTTCTGTTAACTACAAGGGTATTTTAGTCTTTCCAAATATAAAAGCTAATTATATAATTTACTTAAATTGGGGGACTAATAATGTAATTTAATTAATGATAATGTGACCTTGCTTCACAACCCTACCCCATCCCCCCTACCCCATCCCCCCTCCCCCACAACCACCACCAGCACCTTCACGGCTAGCCACCACCAGCAAACCGATTGTAACCACCTACCAGCATTGACGCCACCACCTGTATTGATCACCCACATCATCATCCATATTCACCGTCACCGAGTCGAACACCCACCTCAACCACCTGCAAAATCGTAATTACAGACCGCCACCATCACCATCATTCTTTATTTCTTTCTCTCTCTTTTCTTTTCCAACGACTTCCACAACCACCGCACCGCCACCACTTAGTCATAAATCGAACCCCTATCACAGCCCTAAAAGGGTTAGGGTGGTGTCGATAGCCCTAACTAGTCGTCCATCCCACACCACCATAACGACCACCACCATGACCCCACCACGCAACCAAATGAACACAATGGACCAACTACCATCGTCCTTTGAATATCGCCTCAGATCTCCACCATCACCACCATCGCTTTGCCTACTAGTTAACAAAAAATCCTAAATCGATTTGGCTTGTGATGGTAGTGGTGCGACTAGATGATGGCGATGGTGAAAGACAAAGATGACAATTGTGTTGTCAGAGGTGCTCTAGGGTGCAGTGGCGGTGGTCGCCAGCGGTGACGTGGGATGTGTTATGGAGTGGTGGCGGTGGTTGTTTCTGTTGTTAGGGTTCTTTGAAGATGACAAATAGTCAAATACATTTTTATTACTTTATTAAAGTTACACAACCAATCCCTTTAATTATTTTGAATAAATTATACTTTTAGCCCTTCTATTGTAAAAAGACTTAAATGCCCTTACTTTTAACAAAAATGTTTAACGCGGTTAGCAGGTTGGAGTTAATTAAAACAAATTAGAAACCACAAGGAGTAAAATCAAGATTTTTAAATCTTTGGATGAAAACCGTTATTTGGACCAAACCCCAAGAAGTGAAAGTAAAGTTTACTCTAGATTATATAAACTTGTTATCTATCATTGTGTCTTATCATTAGAAGTACATAATTATGTTAATTTACTAATGTATTTTTCAAAACTAATAGTGTTTAATATGACACAATAATACGTTGTGTTATTTCGTTATTGTTTTTAATGTATTAGATTAATTAGTTTTTTATTTATTATTATGTTTTATATATTAGAGATACATAACAATGTTATTCTATCATTATATTTTTTTAAAATTCATTACTTCAGGAAAACACAATAGTATTCAAAAGAACACAATAACTAATAAAAAGACACAATGAAATACATTAAAGATAATGATTAGATATGACCATAATAACATAAATTTTTTTTTATCTTTTTATTTAACAATGCTGTAGTCCTTTTAAAAATAAAAAAACATTCGTTTTAATGGAGTAAATTTTATAAAAAATAATGTTGTATATAATAGTCATGAACTTTTAAAAAAATGGGGGAACTTGCAAAAAGTTAACAAAAGTGACTATTTCTAAAATACCCCTCTAACAAATTTTTATCTATAATTTGATCTCAACCATTGATTAAGTATATGGATAGTTAGGATTCCTTTTTAAACTTTTTAGTTTTAGAAGATTTTGTATTTGAACCTTTCTCTTAATATATAAAACAACTAAAGGAATAAAAGTAGAGTTACGAAATTAGAAACACAAATTTAAAGTATTAAACACATAATTGAATACATATTGTTATGGGTGAAAATCCTGATGAGTATTCTGGATGACGTTTGATAAGTCATGTTGTGTCACAGGTCTGATATCCTAAATTATATTCCGAATTATTATCATAATATTCTTTTTAAACACCATTAACACTCTCTAAGGCAAGCCATATTTTTTCTATCCCAACTCTAATCTCAAACCCAAGACCCTAATTTAAACCAGGTTGCTACTGAGATCGAACCCAAGAAGTAGTCCCCAAAGCTTCCTTGAATTCGGTTATTGTAATCAATCTTTAATCTATGTAAATATGACATCATATTGTTTCCATTCATGTTATAATCCATTAAGCACACTCATGCAGAATATTTGTATTCTTGATGATCCTATCATGTACTTGTATCAACCCCCATAACCGATTCCCGTAAGGTAAATCAAAGTCCGCACTTCGAACCCTTGAATTCATATGTTGATGATATGCTATAATGCTAAACTAGAGGAACGGTTATGTATATTGCTCTTAAGTGTTTTACAATTGTTATAATGCTTAGTCCTAAGACTGGTTACATGAGATACTTTATACTATATCCTCAACAGGCCGTACTTTGAAAGCCATCTAGACACTAAACTAGACAACAAGATCAATATAATGTCAAAAGGCAGATTGCCTTTTGACATGTGACTATGACATGCCATAGCTCACATCCTATTGTATTACAATAACGATAAAAGTACTAAAGTAGAAAGTTACAGACATAGAAACCATAATGAAAAGTTCACAAAAGTAAAAAGGTAATCACCAACTTATATAAGCTGGTGAGTATTCAGAGCTGGTAGCGAAAAGATCTTCTGCTTTTGTCAAAAGTATATCAGAGAAGCATGCCTTCTCTACCTTCGAAAGAGTTTAGTATTCAGGCTTCGGAAGATTTTGTCTTCAAGCTTCGGAAGACTTCACTTTTGGCTTCAGAAGATTTCAGTCTTTGGCTTCGAAAGTTTTGACTCATAGTTATTTTTCTTTATGCATGGTCAAATCTTCCGAAGTAACTTCCTTGTACTTCAGTGCATGCTAAGAGATCTTTGGTTAGTATCAGCCTTTAAGATAAACTCTTACAAACTTCCCCTAGGCTGACGCTACCAAAACTTGAAGATTTTTATGAATCTTGATCCTTCACTTGTTTACAGCCATCATCAGAATCAGAGCCATTCCTCTCTTCATCAGTTGGTCTGGATCATTTAGGCTCTCATAGTATCTCCTTATGTCCAAGAGATCATGCTCAGGAAGGTCAAGTATATTCTGCTAGAAGTATACTTGTGGATGTAACACCCAGAAAATCTCAAAAAAGAAAAGAAAAATAAAAGAAAAGATAAGAGAGAAAAGGAAATTATTTCAAAGCAAGGAGTTAAAGGTGTGCAAAGGTCAAACCTGCCCATAATCGGTTCAAAAAGGTGATATGGCCGCCCATACCCCTTCTCTCATGCATAACTTTCGGCTAGAGTGAGGAAAAAGAAGCTCTCAACCAATTTTAATGAGAGAAAGTGGAAGACATCTTTAGAAAGGTAAGATTTAAATATGTTTCTTATTGGTTTCAGTTGGGTTTAAGCTTCTGGTCTGATCTTTATGTGTTTTGGTGTGTTTGGTTGCCTGTTTTCGTGTGTTTAGGTGCTAGAACTCCAGGTTGCTCTCGGGTTGGTGGTGTTTTACTCGAAAGCTGTTAGAGGTGAGTTTTAGATTCCCTCTTTGACATGTTTTTTCTATGTTTTAGGGCTGATATGTATATCAAACTGTTGTTTTATAAAACATACTATGGTTTTCCATGAAAGTACAACTGTTTATGAAAGATGTATGTTTTAACAGATTTCTATGATGTTGTGTAGATGTTTGTTATGTATTAAGTGTGAATCTGGTAGGTCTATGCTAAGTATATGTTTAGAAATGATGTATGGGCTAGAAACTACATAAGTTGAATCGCAGGTGTTGGACTTGGTGTCCGCTGTGGACACTAGCTGTCCGCTGTGGACACTTGAGCATGGATAAGGTGTCCGTTGTAGATATTTAGGCAGTGGGACTGTCCGTCGTGGACTTTGCATGTCCACTGTGGACTTTGCATGTCCGTTGTGGACACTTAGAGATTTTATGTTGTCCGTTGTGGACATAAACTGTCCGCTGTGGACCCTTAAGTACTTTATACTGTCCGCTATGGACACTTAGAATGTTTTAAGTCATCCGCTATGAAGCTTAGTCATCCGCTGTGGACAATGCATGTCCGCTGTAGACCTTTTAAGAATGCATACATGTCCGCTGTGAACCTTTAGCCATCCGCTATGAATACACTTAGTGTTTCATTCATGCGCTGTGGACTTTGGCCAAGTGGGGAATTCTTCCAAAGCCCAGGGGAATTCTTCCGAAGCCAAGAAGAAATCTTCCGAAGCTTTGGAAGATTTCCGAAGCTTAGGAAGAAATCTTCCGAAGCTTGGGAAGAAATCTTCCAAAGCTTGGGAAGAAATCTTCCGAAGCCAATGTGAAATCTTTTAAATGTATCATGAAGTCTTCTGAAGCTTCATAGATGTATCTAGTGATGTGTTAGGTGCTTTGAACCCCTAGGCTTATTCTAAATTTTAGGAAATAGAATTAAGTGCTAAGTACAAATGTTTTATGGGGGTCTATGCTTGTTGATGTTGTATGCTTGTGGGCTGCTGTTATGTTGATTATGTTCCATATTATCTTTTATGATGTGACTTTACGTGGCGTGATATGTGTTTATGTATGTAAAGTATTATTGTAATGAAAGTGAAAGATAAAGATAATTAAAAGTGGAACGTAATGAATAAATGAAAGTCTTGCAATTAGATTAAAAGGGGTTCACAACTCATTAAGGGTTGTTAACTCGACTGTGTGTCGTATGCACACAGGGGGGTCAGTCTTCGTGATTGATCGAAATGTACGAAACGGGATACTTGTCGCTTGACCCTAAGATTGTAGTCGCTTTGTGTACAAATGATGGGGCGTAGCATATGGCAGGATGTAGATAAAAATGAAAGATTAAAAATGAAAGAAAGTACGAAATGAACGATTACGAACGATGATAAAAGATAATAAATGATTATTTTCAAGATGTACGTATGATGTGTGATCACGTACAAAAGTAAAGGTAATGTTTTATTAAAAGTAAAGTATTTTATTATATAAACTAGAACTCACTCAGCGTCGCTAACTTTTTATATGCATATCAGTTAGCAGGTAATTGTTGATGCTGAGGAGGTGCAGTCATGGATGCATAAGCTACTAGGGACGATCCGAGTTTGGCATTCTAGATTTCCAAACAATGCTTGTAAATGTCAAGTTTTTGTGATGCAACTATAAAAACAATGTTTTGTCATGTAATTATAAATTATGTATGAAAAGTTATATTTCTGCTGCAAAAATGAAGTGTTTTATATGTTTTATGCGATGATTGACCAACTGTATGCATCCGGGAACGGGGTCTTACAAGTTGGTATTAGAGCCAAAGTTTAAGAGAATTGGGTAAATTATTTTCAAAACCTAAACTTAAACTGAGAATGGGACAAGAAAGGGAAATAATGGAAAATGGAATTATGTGCGTGTGCTATGTGAGTTATGTGCTCTTAGTAGATTTGGATACTAATATAGTCAAGATAGAAAATGCTTGGGGAATGATATGATCATATAAATAAATATTGACACTTAGAATATTTGGAAATTGGGTTTCCACATATTTACACTTGTGTTGTATATAAATTATATGGATAATTTATTTCAAAGAGAGAGGAATATTAATTCATCCGCATTCGTTTTACTCAGCCGCATTTGATATGGTTCAACAAATGCGGATGATGTTTACTCATCCGCATTCGTTTTACACTGCCGCATTTGATGTGGTTGAACAAATGCGGATGATGCTTACTCATCCGCATTTACAAATGCGGGTGAACAAACCCTGTCCGCATTTATTTTGGAACAAATGCGGATGAGCATTTCTGGAAATGCTGATGGAAACATACATCTGCATTAGCTAATGCGGATGACCATTTGCAAATGCAGACGAATTACTTCACCCATATTTACAAATACGGGAGAACAACTTCATCCGCATTAACTAATGCGGATGTTATTCTGAGAAATGCTGATGGGTTAAGAGGCTGGGCCCCACCCACTTTTCTCTCTCCTGAACTTTATGTATCTAAGGACATGCAATATAAGATGGCTTGCAGATCTCTCTAATCACAGGACTTGAGAACACAAAAAGTGTAAGAACCCTTTTTCTCTCGATCGGTCTAGAGAAACATAAAAGGGAGTTGTATAAGTGAAAATCCTAGCAACCGGTGTTCTTGTTGGTGGCTCATGGGTAGACCAGCTTGAGGCTTCTTGCTTTAGGAGCTACCATCCTCGTTCACCTCCTCCTGACCTCATAGTTAAAGGTAGTTCTTCGTACCTTCTATGGTTGTTTGTAAGCATGATTTCATATATCGATTCATATGGGTTTTGACTGATTTTATATAAAAATGTTTTATATATAAATTAGCTCACTGTAACAAGTTTAAATTATATATATATTCCTCTGCGTTCTTCTATTTTATAAGGATAAAATAGATCTGTTTAACTTGTGAAAACCCTACAATGGCATCAAGAGCCGGTTATATGGATACATGCTTCATTTGGACTGAAAATTCGGTTTCTTGGTGATGATTCACCAAAAGCCGAGAGGCTTCAGCCCTAGTATCCCCTATTTTTCAAGATCTATTTAGACATGCATATAGGAATCTTGGAAAATTTATATCATTTGGATGATTTTGTTTTGGAAACAAAACCATGGTTCTTGGCTGTTTGTACTTCAGCCGAGAATCTATGGTTCAAGGGGATGCTTTTGGATTTTGCTTACATATGTGGATATGAATTTTATTTGTTCATAACCAAAACCGAGACCTATGGATGAATGTGTTGTGATTTGTTTTAATTATTCAAATGGTTTGTAATAATTAAACATGTTTATTCTTCCTATTGGGTATGTAATTTATTTATTTTTCATTTGGTATGTAAATAAAAAGGCTAGTTGCACTTTACTTTTTCTAGAAAAAATGTATTTAGAATATGTTTTGTAAAAGAAGCTGCAACAAGACTATCTTTCTCGGTTTTAACCGAAAGGAGAAGATGAAGGCCCAAAGGAGTTTGGTGCTGAAGTCAAAGCCTAAATGGAGACCCAAATGGATTGGAAGAGTCACAACACAAGGTGGACACTTGAAGCATTTGGATGGGGGATCAAGTGGGAGTTCACCGGCACAAATGTTGTGTCATTTTCACCCTTAGAAACGACTTATTAACTCACTTGTTTCGGTCAACAAGTGATGTTTAGCTTAGATGGCTACGGTTATGGACTCATGTGATGCTTGTGTGGTTGTTTTATTATTGTTTTGTGATATATGGATATGCATGTTTAAACAATTTAAAATCAACAACAAGCATAAAATTAGTTCTTATAAAACATTAACATGGGTAATAAAAGGGTTTATTAAAAGTTAATGTGTTCACAATAAAATTGGTTTTATTGAAAGAACCTTGAAAATTGTTTCACACTGGTACCACACATTTGAATGATTGCAAATGTTAGGTGCAAAATAGTTTTCAAAACTAGAATTAATGAAAACTAAATCCCTTTTGAAACAAGTTTAACACCATCCTTTTACACAACACTCGAATCACTTGGGAACTATTTGTGGGATAAAGGTCACCTAACCACTCTTAGGGAACTTGTGTGTTTGAGGTGGGGTTAACATATTTGTGGGATAAAGGTCACCTAACCACTTGTATGTGTAAACTCACACGTGTGTGTAAGTAGGACAACTTGAGTTGGAAACCATGTGAATAGGGTCACCGAAGCATGGTATACAATGGTGTTGATGGGATTAAACATGCCAACTAAACATAAAGATGTTTAACCGATCCCATAAAACTAGAAGTTGCAAAGGGTTGCAATTGTCAAGTGTTGACTACCTTGTTAATTTAAATGATGGGATAAAGGTCACCTAACCATTATTTAATGTAACGTTGGATTCTAGATTTTAATTATTAATTGTCTATGAGACGTGAAAAGGGTATTAATAATTAAAGTTTTATTTTCGGAAATACTAAAAATGAACTTTGTTTGTAGAAATGGCCGCCAACAACAACGCTCCCACCCCGACCGTCCATAACCTATCACTAAGAACTATATTAGAAAGGGATCGTCTTAACCATAATAATTTTATGGATTGGTTTCGTAACTTGAGAATCGTTCTCAAGAAAGAAAAGAAATCTTACGTACTAGACGATCCCATTCCCGACGAACCCGACGTTAATGATGTTGAGGCCTATAACGATTGGGTTAAGCACACTAAGGATTCTGTGCAGGTTTCTTGCCTCATGTTGGGAACTATGATTCCCGAGCTCCAAATGGATTTAAAGCATCATGGGGCATATGACATGATTACCCAGTTGAAGGAAATGTTCCTTCAACAAGCAAGGGTAGAACGCTTCGAAACGGTTCGAGCGCTTCATGCATGTCGCATGGAAGAAACTCAATCGGTTTCATCTTATGTACTTAAGATGAAGAGCCACATTGATCGCCTTGAAAGGCTAAATTGTCCCGTCTCAAAAGAGTTGGCCACGGATTTGATCCTTAATGGCCTAACTAAAAGGTTTGAGACGTTCATCATGAATTATAACATGAACGGGTGGGACAAGAGCATTGGTGAGCTTCACGCAATGCTCAAAACGGCCGAGGCGGGGATGGGTAAAAGGGTTTTACCCGTCCTCACGATCAATGAGGGAGGCAACAAGAAAAGGCAACACCCCGATCCCAAGGCAAATGTTGCTAAAGGAAAGGGATACATCAAAGGAAAGGGTAAGGGAAAGGCAAGAACTGAACCTCCAAAACCAAAGCTTAAGAAGCCTAAGGTAACGAAGAACGATCCATGCTTTGAGTGTGGTGAGATAGGACATTGGAAGAGGAATTGTCCAACCTATCTCAAAGAGTTGAGAAACAAGAGGGATGCTGGGCAGACCTCAGGTACAACTTTCATGATTCATATTGAATTGAATGTTATTTCTTCAAACACATGGGTATTGGATACCGGATGTGGAACTCATATTTGCAATTTGTTGCAGGGGTTCAAAAGAAATAAGCATTTCAAGAAGGGAGACACAAGTCTCTACATGGGCAACGGAGCAAAAGTTGATGTTGAAGCCCAAGGAGACTATGTTTTGAAGCTTCCAAATGGTTTGGAAGTTGTCTTGAAAAACATCTTGTATGCTCCTAGTTTGACTAGGAACATAATTTCTGTTTCCCTTTTAAAACAATATGGTTATGTATTAAAGTTTGTAAACAATGGTATTTGTGTTTTTATGGATGATGTATTTTATTTTGAGGCTATGCCTTATAATGGTATCTATGAATTGGTTCATGATAACTCATCTTTTAATAACTCGTTATACCAAACAAGCACCAAGAAACTTAAAATGGGTTTAAGTGATTTATATCTTTGGCATTGTCGTCTTGGGCATATAAACAAGAATCGGATTCAAACACTTCAAAAGAATGGTCTTTTGGAAACAAATGAAAATGGTTCATTTAATAAGTGTGAATCTTGTTTACAAGGAAAGATGACCAAGTTGCCCTTTAGTGGTACTAACGAAAGGGCAAAGGATTTATTAGGAATCATACATTCGGATGTATGTGGTCCTTTTAAGACAATGACAAGGAATGGTGAGAGATACTTCATTACCTTTATCGACTATTATAGTCGTTATAGTTATGTGTACTTGTTGACACACAAACATGAAACTTTTGAAATGTTCAAAATATTTAAGAATGAAGTAGAAAATCAACTCAATAAAACAATCAAAGTTCTTCGTTCAAATAGAGGAGGTGAATACCTCAGTGATGCTTTTCAAGATCATCTTATGAGTTGTGGGATTGTCTCACAACTTACTCCACCCGGAACACCGCAACATAATGGTGTGTCTGAAAGGAGAAACCGAACCTTATTGGATATGGTTCGATCTATGATGGCTAGAAGCTCACTACCTCTATCATTTTGGGGTTTCGCATTGCTCTCCGCGGCTCGTATTTTGAATATGGCCCCAACCAAGAAAGTGGATACGACACCTTTTGAAATATGGCATGGAAGAGTTCCATCACTATCATATTTAAAGGTATGGGTTGTGAAGCTTATGTGAAGCAGAACAGCCAAAACAAGTTAGATAGTCGATCCATTAAGTGTATATTTGTTGGATATCCCAAAGACTGTATGGGATATTACTTCTTTAATCCAACCGAGCAAAAGGTATTTATTGCTAGAAAGGCTGAGTTCTTGGAAACTAAGTTTCTTATGGAAGAAACGACGTATAGAACAGTGGAATTGATGAGGATCAAGAACCACAAGCCAATACACGTTTGGTTGAAATTAGCGATCAACAAGAGTTTGTTGATAATGATCAAATGGTTGATCAATACACACAAAACGTTCGTAGATCTGGTAGAATTAACATTCCACCTGAAAGATATGGATTTTTCATGAATGGATGCTATGTGGTTGACTCCGATGAACCAACTACATACCATGATGCAAAGTCCAATTCTGATTGTGACAAATGGCTAGAAGCCATGAACGTTGAGATGCAATCCATGTATGACAACCAAGTATGTGAATTAGTTGAACCACCACTTAACTCCAAACTTGTTGGATGTAAGTGGGTTTTCAAAAGGAAAACCGATATGCATGGAAACTTGGATACTTATAAAGCAAGAATTGTAGCAAAAGGTTTCACTCAAACTCAAGGGGTTGATTATGATGAAACATTCTCACCTGTGGCAATGCTAAAGTCAATTAGGATATTATTTGCCATAGCTGCATATTATGACTATAAGATTTGGCAAATGGATGTCAAAACCGCTTTCCTTAATGGACATCTCGAAGAGACTGTCTATATGGTTCAGCCTGATGGTTTTGTCGATCCAAAACATCCTAATAAAGTATGCAAGTTAAAGAAATCAATCTACGGATTCAAACAAGCATCTAGAAGTTGGAATCAACGTTTTGATAAAGAGATCAAGAAATTTGGATTCATCAAGAACGCTGATGAAGCTTGTGTGTATAAAAAGGCTAGTGGGAGCATTATCGCATTCTTAGTATTGTATGTTGATGACATACTACTATTTGGAAATGATGTTCCAACCATGGAAGGTGTTAAAGCCTGGCTTGGAAGTTGCTTTTCCATAAAAGATCTTGGTGAAGCCGCCTATATTTTGGGAATAAAGATCTATAGGGATAGATCAAGACGGTTGATAGGTTTAAACCAAAGTGCATACATTGATAAAATCTTGAAAAGGTTTAAGATGGAAAACTCTAAGAAAGGTATGGTACCTATTCAAAGAGGGACAATATTGAGTACATCTCAATGTCCGAACTCAAAGGATGAGCAAGAAAGAATGAAGGAAATCTCATATGCATCTGCTATAGGATCCATCATGTATGTAATGATATGCACTAGACCGGACGTGTCATGCGCATTAAGCATGACAAGTAGATATCAACAGAACCCAGGTAACAGCCATTGGATGGCTGTTAAAAGTATATTGAAATACCTTAGGAGGACTAAGGATATGTTTCTAATATATGGATCTGGTGAGGAGGAGCTCGTTGTAAAAGGTTACACGGATGCGAGCTTCCAGACTGATCGAGATGATTCTTGATCACAATCGGGGTATGTCTTCATTATGAATGGAGGGGCAGTGTCCTGGAAGAGCTCGAAGCAGGACGTGGTAGCATTGTCCACTACAGAATCCGAATACATCGCCGCTTCATTGGCAGCTCAAGAGGCTGCATGGTTAAAGAAATTTATTACCGATCTAGTGGTAGTCTTTACCATTCAAGACCCCCTAGAGATCTTTTATGATAACGAGGGTGTGATTGCTCAAATCAAGGAACCCCGTGCACATCAAAAGACAAGGCACATTGAGCGGAGATTCAACTACATAAGGGATGAAGTTGAAAAGGGAAAGATATGTATTCACAAAGTTCACACAGATCAAAATATAGCGGATCCACTCACGAAGCTCCTTGAAAGGGCAAAGCATGAGAGTCATACTTGTGCCTTAGGACTTCGATATTCTAGTGGTTGGATTTGATCTGTTTTGTATTTTAACTTTAGAACGAATGTAATACCAACTCTTTGTATAAATTATGACAATTTGAGTTATGTTCCATTTTAGCATGTTTACATCAATGAATATGTTTATTATTCTAAATGTCCGTAGTCGGTTATATTTGTGGGAACAAATATGAATGTAAGACTATTATGAACATGGATTGGTAGATATTCATAAGGTATGAATATAGAGCAAAAGGTTGCTACAAAGGTTCATAGATATTTGTGGGATACAAATATTGGACTGACCCGCTCTTAAATGTTACTGCATGGAATTTTATAATTGATCATAAGTAAATTTGAGTAAAGGCGAATATCATAGTGTCCTCTGACCTGAGATACATATTAGGTTTTGATATTCACCAAATATTATACCTTGATCTAGTTCTTCACTGTTCTGAAATAATGGACAATACACAAGGCTATGTTCAAGTGTGATACAAGGTGATCGTGATAAACGTATGTAGTTAAGATGGGATTTGTTCCTCTTATTCGTTGAGAGTATGATGTCTAAGGCCTGATAAAGTTAAATCAACAGGGAATGATCATTCTATGTCCCTGGATTGAACATGACATCTAAACAAAAGGATATATGATTGATTCACCTAAATCAGTTCAAGTAAGGGACTTGAAAGGAATGATGTTATTGAATGGCACTTAGTCATGCATATTAGGGGTAGTAAACCATTGTTAGGCGGTATTTGCTACTTGCATCAGTCCTTTATGTATCCTGTGCAAGTGGGAGATTGATGGAAATGATCTGCCCAAAATACATATTGAATTGATGTGGCTAGTATGTCATGATCCAAGTCGGGTCATACCCAATAACGAGCTAGACAAACACCAAAGATATTTGTTTTATGATATGATCATATAAATAAATATTGACACTTAGAATATTTGGAAATTGGGTTTCCAAACATTTACACTTGTGTTGTATATAAATTATATGGATAATTTATTTCAAAGAGAGAGGAATATTAATTCATTCGCATTCGTTTTACTTAGCCGCATTTGATATGGTTCAACAAATGCGGATGATGTTTACTCATCCGCATTCATTTTACACTGCCGCATTTGATGTGGTTGAACAAATTCGGATGATGTTTACTCATCCGCATTTACAAATGCGGTTGAACAAACCCTGTCCGCATTTTTGGAAATGCTGATGGAAACATACATCCGCATTAACTAATGCGGATGACCATTTGCAAATGCGGACGAATTACTTCACCCGCATTTACAAATGCGGGAGAACAACTTCATCCGCATTAACTAATGCGGATGTTGTTCTGAGAAATGCGGATGGGTTAAGGGGCTGGGCCCCACCCACTTTTCTCTCTCTTGAACTTTATGTTTCCAAGGACGTGCAATATAAGATGGCTTGCAGATCTCTCTAAACACAGGACTTGAGAACACAAAAAGTCTAAGAACCCTTTTTCTCTCGATCGATCTAGAGAAACATAAAAGGGAGCTGTATAAGTGAAATTTCTAGCAACCGGTGTTCTTGTTGGTGGCTCGTGGGTAGACCAGCTTGAGGCTTCTTGCTTTAGGAGCTGCCATCCTCGTTCACCTCCTCCCGACCTCATAGTTAAAGGTAGTTCTTCGTACCTTCTATGGTTGTTTGTAAGCATGATTTCATATATTGATCCATATGGGTTTTGACTGATTTTATATAAAAAAATTTTATATATAAATTAGCTCACTGTAACAAGTTTAAATTATATATATATTCCGCTGCGTTCTTCTATTTTATAAGGATAAAATAGATCTGTTTAACTTGTGAAAACCCTACAGAATGACCTTGTTGGTGTTTGAAACTTATAGTGCTTAGAGATAAATAGTGGTAGATCTTCGAAGGCTTCCCGAGGTGGAGGTCGTGGTGGACGTGGTGCTGGGCCGCATGTCACAAGGAACAGGGCTAGGACTGTTAAAATGGCTCCTGAAGAGCTCAAGCTTCATCACCATGAAGGCGGTGATGAGAGTGCTAACCTGAGGGCCTCAGTGAAGGAGGCAGTTGTGGAGGAAGTTCATCAAGTCATGCAGACGATTCTACCATCTGTGGTGAATGAGGTTATTAGAGCCGTGAGAAGGGTTGAAAAGAAAGCAAAAGAGTATAGGAGGAAAACTGTTGAGAGTGAGGGCGAGGAGAGAGGTTTAAGGGAAGGGGAGTAACCAGGGACTGAGATGGTTGTCTCTAGTGACGATAAGGAAGAGGAGGCAGTGTAAGAAACTGCAAAGGGGTACAACTATGGGGCATTCCAGAGATCCAAGCCCCCAACTTTTGATGGGAATAGGAATGCTGCTGCTGCTCACCGATGGGTGAGGGAAATGGAAGTTGTGTTGGACATCAGCGAGTGCAGGGAGGACCAGAAGGTGAAGTTTGCTACCCACTCGTTTGTGGATTCGGCCTTATGTTGGTGGGACAATATTGTCCAGGCCGAGGGTAGCAGGGCGATTGGAAGGATGAGGTGGAGTGAACTGAAGAAGTTGGTGATCAAGGAGTTTTGTCCTCACAGGGAACTCGACAAGATTAAGAAAGAGTTCCTGCTGTTGCAGGTGGGAGCCATGACACATCAGTAGTATACGACTAAGTTCAATGAGATGGCGAGGCTAGTGCCAGATCAGGTGATGCATGTCACGAAAGATTAAGAGATACATCCAGGGTCTGCCGGTGAATATTCGTAGACATCTGATTGCCGCCCGACCAGGTATGTTTAGCTCAGTGGTCGATCTGGCAGGGAGACTATACGATGAGAGAGAGGAAGTGGTAGTGGTGGAGGTGAGTAAGAAAGGTGGTGGTGATAGAAACTGGAATGGGAAACGATTTGGCAGTGGTGGTTTCACTCTCAAGAACAAAAAGGCAAGGGTGGATGACCGGAAGGTGGTGACGGTAGGTACAGTGATGATGGCGTGTAATAAGTGTGGGAAGAAGCATGCGGGGGAATGTAAGTGGGGATTGAACATCTGCTTCAAGTGTAGGAGGCTTGGTCATGTGGTGAGAGACTGTGGGGTTATAAGATGTTATAACTACGATAAAGAGGGCCATCTGAGTAGGGATTGCAAGAAGCCGAGGGCTGAGATCTTCAGGGCAAAGAAGGGGATTGAGAAGGAGAAGGAGGGGCAGAGGGCGAAGGCTAGGGCATTCACTATGACCTGGGAGGAAGCTAGGGTGGACCTCGATGTTGTGTCAGGTACATTCCTAGTAAACCAAACTTGTGCCTTGTAGGAGTTTTATTTCTGCTGCCTACTGTGGTAAGTTGCCCATAGGAGTAGAAAGATTTATGAGCCCTTCGATGTAGAAACTACCATTGGTAAGTCTACCAGGATTTCTGATATGGTAGAAGATTGTGACATAGAGTTAGAAGGCCATAGGTTCTCTGCTAGGTTGTTTGTGATGCCCTTAGGCAGATTCGATGTAGTCATAGGGATGGATTGGCTAGCAGCCTATGAGGCAAACATCATGTGTCGTAAGAAGATGACTCGGTTGACCTTGCCTGATGGGAGTTTGGTAACGATTTATGGCGATAGAGGGTGTATGGTCCCTAAAGTAATTTCGATGATTGTGGCAGAGAAGTATATGAGGCGTGGATGTGGTGCATATCTGGCCTATGTGAAGGATGTGGATGCGTTAGTACCACGATTGTCGGACGAGCCGGTCGTGTGTGACTTCCCAGACGTATTCCCGGAGGATATATCAGGTGTGCCACCTGACCACGAGATCGAGTTCCAGATCGATCTGATACCTGGTGCCCAACTTATTGTAAATGCTTCATATTGTCTAGCTCCCTCTGAAATGAAGGAATTGATGACTCAGCTGCAAGAGTTGCTGGATAAGGGGTTCATTTGACCGAGTATCTCTCCATGGGGTGCTTCGGTCTTATTTGTAAAGGAGAAGGACGATAGTATGAGGATGTGCATCGACTACCGAGAGCTAAGCAAGTTGACAGTGAAGAATCGGTATCCATTACCTAGGATTGATGACTTGTTTGATCAGCTCCAAGGTGCCAGTTGGTTCTCGAGAATAGATCTCCGATTTGGTTACCACTAATTGAAGGTGAAGGAGCGGGATATTCCTAAAACAGCTTTTCAAACGCGTTATGGACACTACGAGTTTCTCGTTATGTCTTTTGATTTTTTCAACTTGCAAGCTGCTTTTATGGATTTGATGAATCGGGTGTGTCGACCTATGGTAGATAAATCAGTGATTGTGTTTATTGATGACATCCTGATTTATTCGAAGAGTGAAGAAGAGCATGCCAGTCATATTTGGGAGGTGCTGGAGATGTTTAGAAGGGAGAAGCTGTATGCCAAGTTCTCTAAGTGTGTGTTCTGGTTACACGAAGTTCAGTTTCTGGGTCATGTGGTTAATCCTGAAGGGATCATGGTGGACCCGACGAAAGTTGAGGTGGGGATGCAATGGAAGTCGCCAAAGATGCCATCCGAGATCTGTAGTTTCTTGGGTTTGGCGGGCTATTACAGAGGATTCATCCAAGACTTCTCCAAGATAGCTTCACCATTGACCAAGTTGACCCATAAGGATGTCAAGTTCATATGGGGTCTAGAGCAGGAGAATGCTTTCGAAGAGCTAAAGACAAGATTGACTCAAGCTCCTGTCTTGACGTTACCCAAAGGGAACGAAGACTTGATGGTCTATTCGGATGCTTCTTATTCGGGATTGGGTTGCGCGTTGATGCAACAGGGGAGGGTTATAGCCTATGCATCCCGACAGTTGAATATCCATGAGGCTAACTACCCTACTCATGACTTGGAGTTGGCGGCTGTGGTCTTTGCATTGAAGATTTGGAGGCACTACTTGTACGGGACGAAGTCACCATCTTCACTGACCGCAAAAGCTTGAAGTACTTCTTCGAGGAGAAGGAATTGAACATAAGGCAAAGAAGATGGTTGGAGCTTATCAAGGACTATGATTGCGAGATCCACTACCATCCAGGCAAGGCCAACGTGGTGGCGGATGTCCTTAGCCGAAAGGAGAGACCTAAGCTGATACGAGTGAAGGCTTATCAGTTGGTTATGACCTCCCATGTGATAAAGCAGGTCAAAGAATTTCAGGATGAAGCGCTGAAAGAAGATCAGATTAACTCCAAAAGGATGAAAGGCCTAGTCGCCGAGTTGGGGGAGAACACTCCTGGTGTCAGGACCCGATCAGGGCAGATATGGATTTATTGTTATGGGGATCTATGTAGGAAGATCATGGATGAGGCTCATACAACTCGATACTCAATTCATCCCGGTGCTACAAAAATGTATCAAGATATGAAGAAGGATTATTCGTGGCTGGGAATGATGCGTGACGTAGCGGAATATGTGAGTAAGTGCCTTACTTGTTTGAAAGTGAAGGCGGAGCATCAAAAGCCATACGGGAAGATCCAACCCTTGGATATACCCGAGTGGAAATGGGAGCACATCACCATGGACTTCATTAAGGAATCTCCACGTACGACAAGGGGATACGATGCCATATGGGTGATAGATGATCGTCTGACGACGAGTACTCCCTTTCTGCCGATTCACGAGACGTATTCATTTGAGAGGTTGGCTGATCTGTTCATCAAAGAGATTGTGACTCATCATGGTGTACCGATGTCTATCATGTCTGACCGGGACACTCAGTTTACATCTAACTTTTGGAAGAGATTTCATGATACGATGGGGAGGAGGTTACATATCAGTACGACTTACCATCCTCAGATAGATGGTCAAGTTCTCATATAACAACAGTTATCATGCCAGCATTGGTATGCCTCCATATGAGATGCTATACGGTAGGAAGAGTAGAACGCCTATATGTTGAGGTGACATCGGGCAAAAGGAGTTGGGGAGCATTGAGGTGATCGAGGCTATGAGAGAAAAGTTGGATAAGACAAGGCCTTTTTGATGGCAGCAAAGGATAGACAGAAGTCGTATGCCGACAAGAGACGTAGACCGATCGAATTCAAGGTGGGTGATAGAGTTATGTTGAAGGTCTCGCCTTGGAAAGGGATCATCCGGTTCAGAAAGCAGGGGAAGTTAAGCTCGAGGTACATAAGGCCTTTCCGAATCAATACTCGAGTAGGAGAGGTGGCTTACAAGTTAGAGCTACCCTATGAGTTAAGTGGAATTCATCCGACGTTCCATGTATCTCATCTGAGGAAGTGCTTAGACGATAAAGATATGATCGTGCCACTTGAGGATATCGAGGTAGATGAATGGCTCAATTACATGGAGCAACTAGTGGCCATTATTGATAGAAAGGTGAAAAGGCTGAGGAATAAACTGTTTCCACTTGTGCGAGTATAGTGGAGACACAGGAAGGGATCAGAGTCCACTTGGGAAACCGAGGAAGAAATGAGATGGCACTACCCAGATCTTTTTAAGGAGTGATAGGTTTCGGGGAAGAAACCTATATAAGGGGGGTGGACTTGTAACACGCGGAAAATTTCAGTGAAAGAAAAGAAAAAGAAAAGAAAAGATAAGGGAGAAGAGCGAATTATTTCAAAGCAAGGGGTTAAAGGTGTGAAAAGGTCAAACCTGCCCATAATGGGTTCAAAAAGGTGATATGGCTGCCCTTACCCCTTTTCTCATGCATAACTTTCGGCTAGAGTGAGGAAAAAGAAGCTCTCAACCGATTTTAGTGAGAGAAAGTGGAAGAAATCTTCAAAAAGGTAAGATTTTAAGGTGTTTCTTCTCGGTTTCAGTTGGGGTTAAGCTTCTGGTATGATCTTTATGTGTTTCTATGTGTTTGGTTGCCTGTTTTCGTGTGTTTAGGTGCTAGAACTCTAGGTTGCTCTTGGGATGGTGGTGTTTTACTCGAAAGTTATTAGAGGTGAGTTCTAGATTCCCTCTTTTACATGTTTTTTCTATGTTTTGGGGGCTGATATGTATATCAAACTATTGTTTTATAAAACATACTATGGTTTTCCATTAAAGTACAACTGTTTATGAAATATGTATGCTTTTAACAAATTTTTATGATGTTGTGTAGATGTTTGTTATGTGTTAAGTGTGAATCCGGTATATCTATGCTAAGTATAAGTTTAGAAATGATGTATGGGCTAGAAACTGCATAAGTTGAATCGAAGTGTTGGACTTGGTGTCTGCTGTGGACACTAGCTGTCCGTTGTGGACACTTGAGCATGGATAAGGTGTCCGCTGTAGACACTTAGGCAGTGGGACTATCCGCTGTGGACTTTGCATGTCAACTATGGACTTTGCATGTCCGCTATGGACACTTAGAGATTTTATGTTGTCCCTCTATGGATATAAACTATCTGCTGTGGACCCTTAAGTACTTTATACTATTTGCTGTAGACACTTTAAATGTTTTAAGTCATCCGCTATGTTCCTTATTCATTCGCTGTGGACAATGCATGTCCGCTGTAGACATTTAAAGTATGCATACATGTTTGCTGTGAACCTTTAGCCATCCACTGTGAATACGCTTAGTGCTTCATTCATGCGCTATGGACTTTGGCCAAGTGGGGAATTCTTCCGAAGCCAAGGGGAATTCTTCTGAAGCCAAGAAGAAATCTTTCGAAGCTTAGGAAGAAATCTTCTAAAGCTTGGGAAGAAATCTTCCGAAGCTTGGGAAGAAAACTTCCGATACCAAGGTGAAATCTTCCGAAGGTATCATGAAGTCATCCGAAGCTTCATCGATGTATCTAGTGACGTGTTAGGCTCTGTGAACCCCTAGGCTTATTCTGAATTTTGGGAAATATAATTAAGTGCTAAGTACAAATGTTTTTTGGGGGTCTATGCTTGTTGATGTTGTATGCCTTTTGGGCTGCTGTTATGTTGATTATATTTCGTATTATCTATTATGATGTGACTTTACGTGGTGTGATATGTGCTTATGTACGTAATGTATTATTGTATGGAAAGTGAAAGATAAAGATAATGAAAAGTTAAATGTAATGAATTAATGAAAATCTTGCAAGCAGATTAAAAGGGGTTCACAACTCATTAAGGGTTGTCATCTAGACTATGTGCCGTATGCACATAGGGGGTCAGTCTTCGTGATTGATCGAAATGTACAAAACGGGATCCTTGTTGCTTGACCCCAAGACTGTAGTTGCTTCGTGCACAAATGATGGGGCATAGCATATAGTAGGATCTAGATAAAAGTGAAAGATAATAATGAAAGAAAGTATGAAACTAACGATTATGAATAATGATGAAAGATAATAAATGATTATTATCAAGATGTAGGTATGATGTGTGATCACATACGAAAGTAAAGGAAATGTTTTATCAAAAGTTAAGTATTTTATTATATAAACTAGAACTCACTCAGCGTCGCTGACTTTTTATATGCATATCAGTTGGCAGGTAATTGTTGATGCTCAGGAGGTGCAGGGATGGATGCATAAGCTACTGGGGACGATCCGAGTCTGGCATTCTAGATTTCCAGACAATGCTTGTAAATGTCAAGTTTTTGTGATGCAACTATAAGAACAATGTTTTGTCATGTATTTATAAATTATGTAAGAAAAGTTATATTTCCGCTGCCAAAATGAAGTGTTTTATATGTTTTATGCAATGATTGACCAAGTGTAAGCGTCTCGGGAACTAGGCCTTACAGTGGACCTCCTTGATCTTTTGTGACATACCATCTGTTTGGGTTTGGAGAGTACATCCAAGACATGATGGGTCTCTCAGCAGCTAGAGGATCTATTTGGAAGGGAGTCAGTTGAGCAGCCTTTTTTGGTTTACCCTCGGGATGTTCTGATTCATCCTGAGGTACAGAGGTGGATGCCTTAGACATCTTATTTTTCTTTGACTTTAAATTTCTTCTAATGGCCATCCTTTTCCTGTTTCTAAACTTCAACTGAGAAGGTTGGTCTTGATCACCTCTTCCTTCTTTATCCTTCTCAATTTGGTCCTTCCCCTTTAGAGGTTCAGAAGAAGGTTTAGGACCCTGCTGGTTAGAAGATGAAGCTGGCTGTGGATCAGGAGCAGGTCTAGGTTAAGTTGTCTGTTGGGGTTCAACCTTGACCTCAACTTCAGGTGTAGCTTGAATTAATGGAGTATGCAAGTCTTTAAGCTTACCCCTCTTGATCTTCTGCTTGATCACCCTAGTGTGCTCATCCATTATGGATTGAGACATGGGACCAAGCCTCCTTCCGGAGAACCCATACAGCTTCAAGAAGCTCACCATCCTTTGTCTATCTTCAAATTTCTTCTTGTTTGCTTTGATGGTGGCACTTGATTTTGTAGCTTCCTCCCTCATCTTTCACTTAGCATCTTTTCATTTTTTGATAGCTTCTTGTTCCAGCTGCTTAAGATACTGAAACTCTATGTACTCATAAGATAGAGGGAGTAAAGCTTCTGCCTGGCAGAGACCTGTGGCATTCAAGTAGGTAAACATGTTTTGTCTGTCTTCTTCTTTACCTACTTGAGTTTCTTCCTCTACTGCCACAGACTCTACCTTATGCCTTTCTTGAACTGGAGAGAGGATAGGGGATTTATATAATTGTCTTCTTTTTCTCTCTTCATTGGTCTTGAGGATTAAAGAAGCAACCTCAGACTCCTTCCTCTCTCTTGACACCTCTGTGTCTACCACTTAATTTGATTCCGCTAAGGGAAGAGAGATTAGATCATATATATAGTAGTTCCTAATTCCTAGGTAGTTCAATCTAGTTGCCCTTAACTCATCTTCCTAAGTGTTTGGCTTATGGGCAGCCGTGATTATAGCTTTCATGAAGCTAGGGGTCTCTCTCATTCTTTCTTCCCTTGACTTCCTCTTCCCCTCCCTCTTCTTACCCTCAATCTCCTTTGAAGATATAATTTTCTTTCCTTTGTCAGTTACAAGCCTGTGTGACTCAGGGAGGAGAGAGCTTTGCCCTACTTGTTTTGCACTTGAGCTCTATCCAGGGAGAGGCTGTGAGACATCTTCACCAACTAGTGTCTCACTGAGGGTAATTGGTGCTGAAGGAGTATGAATCTCAAGGTTCACAGGGAGCATAGCTCGGCCTTTAACTGAAGTTTCCTTTTTGAAGCTAATCTTAGGGCCAACACAGTATCCAGTTGACCAACTATTTTCCTTGCTAGCCTCTATCTATATAAACTTGTTCTTATTTTGAACTTCTCAGACACCCTCATCTGAAACCTCTCTGCTAACCTGTCAGCCTGTCTGTTTTGGCTTGGGTTGACAAGCTACATGTTAATTAGAGGGAAGCTTTCATAGAAAACTAGGTTGTAGATGTTGAAGATCTCTTGTTGAGCTAGGAATCTAGAAAGCACCAGGGCCCTTCTATTAATGTCATACCGCCATCCTACTATTTGATTGTCAGCAGGGTTGGATGGAGGAGACATGGTCGTTGGTACTGCACCCTCCTCAAATAAACTTTGAAATATGGTATCCACATTGATGTGTTCCTGAGGAGGTTGTTAAGTCTAGACAATTGCAAGTGAGGGTGATGAATCCTCAGTGTCCATTCTCTAGGCAATGCTCCCATGTTCTATAACTATGGTGACTTTCTCCCCCTGTTTGGTAGCATCACTTACTTGCACAAGTGAGCTAGAGGTTAGGTCTACCATATCCATAGGTTCTTGTAGACATGATTAAGCATGCCTGGTAGGCCTCTTAGCTAGCTTACCCTTGAGATTGGTAATCTCAAGTTGCTAATTAAGCATCTACCTTTGTAAGCTAGCCACTTGATATTCAAGGTGACTAACCTTAGAGACAAGATGTGTGCAAGTTTTTGTCAATTGTTTCACCTTTTGTTCTGAACCACCCTCATCTTCATCAGAAGAATAATGGGGGGATGGAGGACATAACCAAAGTCATCCCCCTTACCACCAGATATTTGTTCCTGGTCTCTAGAATTCTCCTACTCTATGACAGCTTTGTGATAAGTGCCAAGGAGCTGGGTTGCTGTGGTTGAGGTCTTAAGGATGTAATAACTTGTAGAAGTGAGAGCCTCTTCTACATGGACCCCTTGAACTTGTTTAGAGAGGTCCACCTCAGCAGTAGGTCGATGATATGGGCTAGACATGGGAGTGTTAGGAGCACTCATCTCTTCTTGAGTAGGGGAGGAGAAGAGAGACTCATGATACTCGCTGAATCCCATGTCTTCATCATCATAGAATTCTAGGTTGGGGATTGGTTGGTTAAGGTCTAACAGCTAGAGATGGTAACTTCCCCCTGAAGGTTGGTCATCTGAGTGTTAAGACTTAGAATGATGGCTTAAAGCTGGGGTTGTGAGCTTATCAGGTTGAGCATTAGGAACCTCAACACTGATCATAGAAGGAATAGGAGTGGTCTGCTACTCAGGAGAAGTGGAAGCTCTTGGTTCCACTTGCTACTACATGGGTGAGTATATGGGGACCTTCTCAATCTGAATAGAATGAGCAGGGGTTCGTTTGGATTTTCTTTTATAGGCGATGGTAATTTCTGGCTCTGTGGGTGCTGAAGATGAAGAAGGTGTGAGTTTAACATTGGCTGGGAATGCCAAGTTGTCACCTTGAGCAGGTTGCTCTAACATTACCTATTCTCCTCAACTATGGGCCATGTTCACAGTTGAGAATGTGCTAGATATATCTAAGGAATATGTAATATTCAAGGGAATCTAAGTTAGCAAGTAATTTGTATAAACAAATTATGAATACCTGATCCCCTAGACCATTCCATGGACTATATAGGAAATGTCTTCAGGAACATAGAGGATTTATTTTCATTTAGAGGAGACCTTTCCTTTCCTGAAGGTCTTGATTGAAATGTCACCTTCATAGCCTATCAGATGTTGGTTGATGGTGGCTGGCGTGATGAAAACCATCCTTCCCTATACTGAGGTAGAGAGTGCCTTCTCACTGTCCATAATACCTCTTGGCAGGTCCTCTAGAACTCCAACAGTTGATCTTCATAAAGAGGAGGGTCTATGGTAAGGGCAATGAGATAGGATGAGCGTGAAAGAAAGTTGCAGATCCCTAAAAAACCAGGGTCTTTCACAGCTGATAACAGAGCAACCTGGTTGTGTTGCCTATGTAGGTATATGACAAAGGCTGGCCGATTTTAGGGTTCAGGGTTGGCCATTTTATAAAGCTTTAATAAGAGAAACTGAAAGAACAACAAGGGTTTGTAGGTAATTTAGGGCTTGATATTTGAAGATGAAGAAGAAGAAGAGAGAGGGAGATCTGTTATGAAGGCTATTTATATGCTTGGATTTGAGATAAAGTTATTGTAAAAGATAAACTTTAAAATCTGGATGTCAGTCCAACCTTTAAAAAAGTACCCAAAAAGGTAGTTATCTTGGAAGTTTAAAATATTCCGAAGGTAATTTGCCTTCGAAAGTTTAAAGAAAAATTTCAAAGCTAAATTGACTTCAGAAGATATTTCTTAGTTTAGGAAGAAGTACTTTGAAAGAAAATATACTTAGAGTAATTTTGCTTCCAAGACAGTTTTGGTTTCGAAAGAGATTAAGCTTGAGAAGTTTTACATAAAGAGTAAATAAAACTTCCAAGACTAAATTGCTTTCGGAAGAAAATTGTCCTTCAAAACATATAAGTACTTAGAAGCAGATTTAAACTTTGGAAGATTTTATCAGAATTTCTTCCGGAGTTAAATCCCTTAGTAAGTAGTTATTAGTTTCGAAGACATAATTTTCTTCTGAAGTCAAATCAATGTCTTTCGAGAGAAAATCTGTCTATATTTCTTAAAATTCTAAGGAATATATACTTTGAAAAATTTCTTCGGAGATTAACTAGGCTTATATGAGTGATAAATTAGACAACATTAAAGACACATATTTTGAAAAAAAAAATTGAAATTAATTTAAAATTTCTACTCAAAGTTAATCATCCCAGTAGTTGATACAAGATATTTAAATCTTTGTCCATTAATAGCTTTTATGAACAGATAAGCATTTTGTTCATTTGTGTTAACTTTGACCACTTTTATCAATCCCTTTCCGAAATTAACTCGGATTAAATGATACCTGATGTTGATGTGCTTTGTCTTTGAGTGGTGCATTGGAGGTTTTGTGATGGAGATAGCACTATTGTTGTCTATGTGGATAGAAGTCTTATTGAAGTTGAATCCATAATCTAGCATCTAATTCAGAATCCAAAGAACTTGAGCATAGCAGCTTACAACAACATTGTATTATGCTTCAGTAGTTGATGCAGATACATAGGATTGTTTCTTTCATTGCCATGAGACTATCCTTCCACCAAGGAATTGACATCCCTAGATGTAGATTTTGTAGTCATGTTGCAATCACCATAGTTACTGCAAGACCATTAAAGGGTGGTCAATGCAACAGTTTCACAAGGTGGAGAGATTTAGAACACTTTACAGATCAAATACGAAACCGGTTAGGATGGAACTGATGACTTAGTATAGGTTGGACTCACCATAGTTGTTAGGATTATTTTGTCTTTTTTGTAATAGGTTGAATGTTAGTTTGTTTCTATGTATTTTGTATTTGTATAATTTCACTGACCCAGTGAAACTTCAGTTTCGTTCATAGTCAGCTGTCCTAGGTCACCTGGCGAAACTGTATTTCGCTGCCGGGTGAATCTAGTTGATGGTCAAGATAGTTTCGCTATCCAGTGAAACTGTCAGCGAAACTAACTCTGCTTATATATTGTCATGTTCTATCATTGTAAGGAAGTTTTTGCAAAACCCTAATACTGAAATATTATTGTTGCAACTCTGTGTTTTCGGCTGGAAGCATATTTGTTATTACTTTTGAGCCTTTATTTGGTGATTATTGAATAGATTCGAAACTTATCCATTATGTTATTGTGAGTATTGTGTTGATTCAGTGGGATTTCTAAGTTTATTCATCAATTACACTATTATATTAATCACAAGGACCAACACTGTCTTCAAATCTTTCAACCTTCCAGTATGTGAGATGATCTTGTTCATCAAACCAATGTGCAAATCATTCCTCCAACCGAACCTCTTCCACCTGAACCTCATCCACAACAACTAATTGACCCTCCACCTCAACCTTCGCTTCATGTTCTACCCACACCTCCACCACAATCGATTCCTCTATCCCAACCAACTTCCCCTTCACAATCATCATAAACCACATCTTCATCTCATTCCAATCCATTAACCCTTAACACCAACTTCAAAACCTTAAAAGACCATCCACATGATTACATCAATGGTTCTATTACAGATGGTGTGAGGACACAAAGTCAATCTGGATTGATAAATGAATGTCTTTATGCATGTTTCTTATCTCAAATCATTCCCAAAAATATCTCAGCAGCACTTCAAGACCTAAGTTGAGTTGAATCTATGCAGATGGAGCTTCAGCAGTTCAGGAAACTGAAAGTTTGGTAATTAGTTGATCTTCCTCCAAACAAGTTTCCCATTGGTACCAAATCGGTATACCAGACACACCAGATGATTAAGGAGTTGTAATAAGGAACAAATCAAGGTTAGTTGTTCAGGGATTTGCTTAGGAGGAGGGAATTGACTATACTGAAGTGTTTGCTCCAGTTGCTCGCATTGAAGCTATCATAATCTTTCTTGCTCACACTGCTCACAAAAACTTTAAAGTCTTTCAAATAGATGTGAAGTGCGCATTTCTCTACGGGAACATTGATAAGGAGATTAATGTTTGTCAACCACCAGGTTTCAAGGATCCAGATTTCCCAGACAAAGTATATAGACTTGATAAATCCTTATATGGATTACATCAAGCACCTTGTATCTGGTATGAAACTTTGACCCAATATCTGCTCAGCAAGGGTTTCTCTTGTGGATCTATAGACATGACTCTATTCAAGAAGGAAGTTGATGGTGAAATGCTGATTGTTCAAGTGTATGTTGATGATATCATTTTTGGTTCAACAAATGAGAAATTGTGTAGAGAGTTTGAAGTAATGAAGGATCGCTTTGAAATGAGCATGATGGGGGAGCTGTGCTTTTTCTTGGGGTTGCAAGTTGAACAAAAGCCTGATGGTATTCTAATTCACTAAGAAAAGTATGTTCTGGAGATTCTCAAAAAGTTCAAGATGGATGATGCTTCTCCAGAACTCACTCCATTCACTGCTCAAACATGTTTAACTCCAGATTATATTGGGAAATCCATGGATGCTCATCGCTATCGTTCTATGATCGAATCTCTCATGTATCTAATGGCTAGCCGTCCTGATATTACATTCACCATGTGCTACTGTGCCCGTTTTCAAGCCAACCCAAAAGAATCACATGAAAAAGCTGTTAAACTATCTTTCGTTACTTAAAGAGTTCTTCTTGTTTGGGTCTTTGGTACCTAAAAGGAGGGAACTTTGATTTACATGCTTATTCTGACAGTGATCATGGTGGTTGCAGGATCAACAGGAAATCCATCACTGGCGGATGTCAATATCTCGGGGACTGTCTTGTTTCATGGCAAAGCAAGAAGCAAACAATAGTATCTCTATCTACAGGAAAGGCTAAATCTGTTGTTGCATCCAGTTGCTGCTAAGTCCTTTGGATACAACATCAGATGATAGATTACAGAATCAATTTTCTTCCTACACCACTTTTTTGTGATAATGAAGCTGCTATCAGAATTACCAAAAATCTAATTTATCATACTCGCACCAAGCACATTGAAACAAGGATTATTGCAATCCGAGACGCTCAGGAAAAGGGTTTTATAGATATTATTCCATATGACACAAAAAATCAAAGAGCAGATCTTTTCACAAAAACATTTGATAAACCTTGTTTTTATTAATTGATCTTAATGTTGGGTTTAATATATTTTTGAAACCTATTTTCTTAACAAAGTGTGTAAATAGTTGTAAATAACTCTTTTGTTTATTTTTTTTATATAAATTTTTTCTGATAAACTTCTGAGTCCCATATTCCTTCACATCTTTGACCTTTAACAAAATTTAAAAAACAAAAATTTCTATTACATGGCAATTAGAAATAAATTTTGGTGGAGAATAAAGATTAAACTCTTAAGTTTTTCAATTTTGACTTTTCAGGAACCCCGGGAAAAAAAGTTTGAAGGAGGTCAATAGCCTTGTGTTGGGATATGGATGGTAGGCTCAGCCTGAAAACGAAGTAAATAGTGATCGTGTAGCTAAATTAAAGTTTAAGAACTCGGTGATAAGGATTATCCTCCTGACATTTTGGCCCGCACAAAGTTACAATTCCTTGTCAAAAATTAGTTGAGAGTTTCAAATCTCTGCTTTGATATTCTCAAAATCTCCCTATCACCTAGTCTCTGAATTGAAGCTTCTTGTTAGCTCTTCAAAAATATATCTCGTGCTTATCTCCTCTGCTATGTGTGAACATTGACCTGGAGTGATGATCTCCTTCGTTATATGTGAGTATAGACCTGGAGCTCTCATCAGCACGTTCTGATGATCTTCTCTGTTATACGTAAGTATAGAACTGAAGCTCTCATCAGCAAGTTCAGATGGTCATCTCCTCTATTATACGTATGTATAGACCTGGAGCTCTTATCATCGGTTCCCCAGATAAAGGCACAATGATTCTTAAATTAAGATCATTGTTGGAAACACAAAAGAAAATTCAAGCAAAGTTAATCATATTGCTCAATAAACCATGAGGACAAGATAAGTACTTTGCCAAATGTCTGTGGGGACCAAGTCATCAATGTTTCTAAAATTAAACCAAAACATGATAAAGACAGCTGCAGATTACATGTTGAAAAGAATAAGGCATGGGCGTAAAAGGACAAACATATCAGCAATCCCGCCAATCTTTGACTCTCTGGAACAATTTCTTGAAAAAAAAGTGTCTATATCCTTTTATTCTTAATTTTTCTATTATTTCTTATTTTAATATGATTAAATTTTATTTTAATCTTCTATTATTCTTATTTTGTTTGTGTTGGTATTATGGGGTGAACAAGTTTTTTATGAAAGTCTTTTTGTAAATATAAGACTTAATTTCTTTTATTTTTCTTAAAAGTATATAAATTTTCAAAAATTTTATAAAAATTTACTAAGTGTTAGGTTCCAGCGAAACTAAGTTTCGCTGGTTGTTTCGCTAAACGAATCTATAGATTCGTCGGCAAACTCGCTCTACACTGGGATACATGACATCATCTGTGATGCCGAGCGAAACTATAGTTTCACTGCTAGCAAAACTAGTGTCTATATATTGCATAGTGTGAAATTAGTTTCACACACTTGTTTGGCGAAAGTAAACCCTAGTTTCTCTGTGCATTCACACCCATATTCTTCTAAATCAATTTCCGTAGCGATTAATTGTTTCTAAGTGCTTAGGTGGGTGTTTCAAACCTGTTCTTATGCATTTATTGAGATTTTAAACATTGGACCTTAGTTTTAGGTTGATTCGCTGGGTCGGTAGTTTCTCAGATTCGTTTAGCGAAACTGCGAAACTAACCAGCGAATCTAAATGAAAGTTCAAGTGTTCCGAGCGAAACTGTCCAGTCATGCTGTTCAAGCGTACTTGACAGTTTTGCCAGGATAGTTACAGCGAAACTATAGATTCGCTCAGGCACATGATTTTGTGTCAGGGTCTCAACAAACTTACAATTTCTCTGCTGTAAAAACTATAAATTCGTCCTCAGTGAAACTATAGAATCGCTCAGACACATGAGTTTGTGCCTGTATCACAGAAAATCTATAATTTTGCTTGAACGAAACTACAGTTTAAACAGTAGCAAAACTATTAATCTGTGCTCTAGCGAAACTACAGTTTCGCTGACAAGCGAAACTGTTGAACTTTCTGCATTTTCTTGTATTTTGTATATTTCATTGTTTATTCATACTTCAATGTTTTAACTAACCTATTTTTGTTTACTTTTCAGTTAAATGGCAAACCTAAAGTTTGATGAGAGAACAAACATTGTTGAATTATTGGATGATAGCAACCCGAAGGCCATTGTCTTTAGAGATTGCACGAAGTGGCTGAAGCAGTCCCCAATTAGTTATGCTATATCTCACATGCCAACGATCTATGATCTTCATGTAAGAGACTTTTGGAGAACTGCGGAGTATGACCTTAGGTCTAATCCATATCGGATTACTGCTAGAGTCCTTGGGCATAAACTTGTTATTATTGTTGAGACTGTGGCAAGAGTATTAAAGCTGGAGGAAGATTGTGGGGAAGAGGTGGTAATGTCTGATGCAGAAGTATTAAATGCATTTAGAAGCATTGGGTATTAGGGACCCTCTTTTGGCTCAGAGAAAGAAATCAAGAAGTACCTCCTATCTAAGGAATGGAGATACATTGCCCACGTATTTATTATGTGCCTGGATCATAGGAAAGGAGGGTCAGATGGTCTAAATCAGCACTAGGCAAGGGCTATGATTGTAAGTTACAAGGGACAGAAATCCAATATTGCTAAGTTGATCTTTGATTGCACGACTAAAAATATAATGGCTCTGAAAAAGGCTAAGTGGTTGCTATATCCAAGGTTTGTACAGATGCTGATTAATGATTTGAAGCCAGATCTGCCTAGACATGGAGAAATTAAAAGACTGGTGCAAATGAATACAAGAATATTTGTAGATTGCTCAGCAGTGAGACATGACTTTAGCGGGAAGATAACATATCTTTTGGAAAATATGTACTCAGCTGGGAGATGGAATTACATCAAGAGATTAGTTAAAAATGAAAAAAAGAATGCTAAAGAGAACCGAGAGAAGCAAGATGAGACAATAAAGAAAAGAAAAAGATATGCAAAGGAGAAGGAGTATGATTTGGAAGAAAAAATTGATGAAGTGGAGGTGGAATTAAGGACTCAAAGGGAGAGGAGAACGAAAAAGAAAGATGATCAAGGTGAACCTGCAAATGTTGCTGAACGAAGAACCAAGCACAAACAACAAACTTTTTTTGAAGCCCCTGAAAGAAGGGATGCAAGGTCAGAGCTAGATCAAGATGTTATTCGAAATTTGAATACATCATTGGCAAATGAATTGGGGATGATTAAGACAAAGTTGGTGAATCAAGAACTGAGAGAGAAGGAGAAAGATAAGGAAATAGAGAGCATGAAGAAAATGATGGTAGATCAACAAGACTTAATCAAAAGACTACTCAAGGAGGTGAACGAGCTGAAAGCCAATGCTGGTCTGCCCAACCAGTTAACTCAAGCTGAAATAAATGATCTTACTGATACGTCTATGTATTCCTTTTTGAAAGTGGGGAGTTCAACTGGGATCGGAGGAGACACAAGTAGAGCTAGAGTTAATGCAAGTGATGCTGGTGCTGGTAGAGCGGGTGCTAGTGGCAGTGGTGATGGTTGTCCTGATGTTGGAGTTGATGATATTGTGGGATCTGGAGTTCAGAAAGGAAGTGATGTAGGAGGTGTTGTAGGAGATGAGGCTAGGTTTGTAGAAGTAGGGTTTATAGATTTAGGGCTTGATATAAATACTGATTTGATTGGTGATGAAGTATTTAGAGAAGAACCAGACGGAGCAGGAAAGAAAGGAACTGAGTTGAATCTGATAGATGAAGAAGTGGAGTTTGAGGAACAGTTGGTTGAGTATGACTCTGAGCTTGAATTCTATGAACTAGATGAGCATCCAATGACTTATATGGCTCAGAGGAGTTCTATTGAAGGAGATGTGTTTGAGTTGAACAAGGAGGATTGGTTCGTTAAGGAGAAAGAACCAGAACAACTGACTCCCTTATTTCAAAACATAAGTGAACCAAGTAGGAAGAAATCCAACAAGAAAATAGTTAGTTGGAAATATAATCATAAATTAAAAATGTTTATGATTAAAAGAAGAGGAGGGGAAATCTCATATCTACATAAAAGGAAAGCATTCAAGACCTTACCGAGATGGGATTTGAGAAGGTTAGCTGAGATTCCCTTGATAGACTCAAGCCTAAGCGAGAGGGCAATTGTGCTAGAGAATGAGATACGAAAGGGGCATAAGGACAACTTTGAACCATTTGGGTATATGAAAACTGAAAGGAGGAGATCAAAGAAAGATTTGGATTGTGCTACAGGAAAGGGCAAGATTATGTTGAAACTCAAGCCAACCAAAACTGTTAATAGAGTGAGAGTACCCAATCTACTTCCCCCAAGATTACAAAAATTTGAGAAGTGGTTCTATGATAATAATATAGGAGAAGCAGTGATTAGACTAAAAGGTGGAGAAAAAATTAAATTATTTGATCCTATGGAAGTATTCTCCTTTTGCGAAGAAGATTTGGTGGTTTTGTGTGAAAACCACATCAAAGTCGGAGCCGGAGCTGAAATGAGGAATGAAGCTATCCTATTCATGAGGGTAGCTAACAAGGCTCGCGGTGTTAGGGCTGAAGTCAGGGAGCTTACAGAGAAAGTACTTCAAGCTGATAAGTTGAGGATGGATGTGCAGGAGCTGACAAGAAAATTTGAAAAGGCCAGTGCAAGGGGAGTGGAAGAGATTACAGCTGGATCTGATCAGGAAACTTTAGATAAAGCTGCTGAGGAAGTGGAAGATGAAGGAGATGATCAAGGGTGAGGTCCAACCTAGGGGGAGTATTGATGATTTAGTATAGGTTGGACTCACCATAGTTGTTAGGATTATTTTGTCTTTTAAGTAATTGGTTGAATGTTAGTTTGTTTCCATGTATTTTATATATGTATAGTTTCACTGACCCAGCGGAACTACGAGCGAAACTATAGTTACGCTCATAGTCAGCTGTCCTAGGTCACCCGGCGTAAGTGTATTTCGCTGCCGGGTGAATCTAGTTGATGGTCAAGATAGTTTCCCTATCCAGCGAAACTGTTAGTGAAACTAACTCTGCTTATATATTATCATGTTCTATCATTGTAAGGAAGTTTTTGCAAAACCCTAATACTGAATATTATTATTGTAACTCTGTGTTTTCAGCTGGAAGCATATTTGTCATTACTTTTAAGCCTTTGTTTGGTGATTATTGAATAGATTTGAAACTTATCCATTATGTTATTGTGAGTATTATGTTGATTTAGTGGGATTTCTAAGTTTATTCATCAATTGCACTGTTATATCGATCACAAGGACAAACAGAAACAATAAACACAAGTGTAAGGTTATACTTGAAAGGCTGATGCAACCAAAGAAACCAAAGCAACCAAATAGCTTCCAGCTTGCATGCATATTGTGCAGAGTAGAAGTTACTTCGGAAGTTTTAAACTTCTCACAGAAGATTATTGTAAGTGTAAAATCTTCCAAAGCCAAAGACCAAATCTTCCTAAGCCAAAGATGAAGTCTTCCAAAGCTTCAAAGACAAAGTCTTTCGAGGCCAATGAAGTGAAGACTGAATTCTTCCAAAGACAGAAAAGGCATGATTTCTCTGATATACTTTTGTATAAAGCTAACCAACTTTCCACTACAACTCTGAAGACTCACCAACTTGCATTAGTTGGTGAGAAGGTCCATGCTTTTGCAACTGTAGATTATGGTTTAGAGTCTGTAACTTTCTACTTTGTACCTTTTATCCTATTTGTAATATATTAGGATGTAAGCTATGGCATGTCATAGTCACTTGTCAAAAGGCAATCTGCCTTTTGACTTTACATTGATCTTATTGTCTAGATTAGTGTTTCCAGCTGGCCTTCAAAGTATGACCAGCTGTAGGATGTAGTATAAAGTATCTCAAGTTCTTGTATTTCTTTTTATGCTTTGTAACACTTGTAAAAGAACTTGAGAGCAATATACAACATTCTTGAAAACTATACTCATCCTGTTCTTGTTCTTAGTTCTGTCTCATTGTTTACTTATGTTCCTAGTATCCTTCATATAAACCCGGTTCCTTATTTGATCTATTAAGTGTTCTAACACTATTCTTATTGTAAGACTAATTGTATTAACCATCCTTTAACCGGTCCTGCAATTGGTATCAGAGCTTTTTAGACTCTTGATTGTAAGATCACACCATCTTAAATCCCTTTAGTTTCACAAAACACTTAACAACTCAAATGGAAGCTCTCACAAAGGATGATATGGAAACCGGTACCATGACAAAGTCTTCACTGATCACACCTGATGATTTTGATACTGGTGCCAAAAAATGGAAAGCTTCATCAAGTCTCAAGACTCCAAGATGTGGGGATCTGTTGTCTCTAGACCTCATATACCATTCACCTCTTCAGCTGCCGCTGCTTGTGGTATGATACCAAAGGAAGTGGCTGACTACTCTGAAGAAGGCTGGAAAAAGATAGATATAGATCAGAAAGCCATGACCGCTCTCCAAACTGCTCTTCCAAACTCCATCTACAGAGGCTTCAAGAAGTGCAAGACTGCTAAGAAATTATGATGCACTAAAGCTTATGTATGAGGGGTCCACTGAAGCAAAAGAGAACAAGAAGGACCTCTTGAAGTAGCAGTTTGAGAACTTCACCTTTAAGGAAGGTGAAACCATGACTCAACAATACTTCAGGTATGTTGAGATTGTGGACACTCTAATGGATGTTAGAGTAACTCTTGAGAATAATGACATTGTAAGGAAGTTCATGTCCTCTCTTCCCAGAAAATGAACACACTATTATGTGGGCGTTAAGAGACTAAGAATCTCAAGACCCTTTCACTGAGTTTTATGGTATCCTCAGTGGCTACCAAATAGAGATGAACATGCAAAATCCATCTGGTAATTCCAACAATCAGCAGAGTTCAGCCCTTCATGTGGTTGAAAGGGATTGAAGAGAACCACAGCATCATCTCATCTGCTACCCTGGCAACTCACAAAAGGGTCCTTTCATCACCTTCCCAGAGACACCAAGAGAGAGCTATATCCAAGGAAGCCCATTCCAAGAGACAAGCTCTTCACAAGCCTTTGTGTCTACTGATGAAAGCACAGGCAACCTTCTCTTTACCCTTGAAGACCTGGACTGTATCCATCCAGATGATCTGGAGTACATGGAAATAGTCTAGCAGATGGCTCTTCTCACTCACAGAGCCAAGAAGTTCTATAAGAGGACATGGAGGAAGTTTCCTAGCAATGCAACCAGTGGAAAGTTTGGGTTGGACAAAAGCAAAGTGAAATGTTATAACTGTAACCAAATAGGACACTTTGCTAGAGAGTGCAAGGCATGAAGAACAAATGATGGCCAAGCATAAACCAGACCAAACTACACTGATGGAGGCCCCTAGAATGAGAAGACCAAGCAGCAAGCTGCAGTTGTTATTGAAGATGGGGGCTTTGACTGGAGCTTTCAGGTTGAGGATGCATCTCCAAACCAAGCACTGATGGCAGATCATGAAGAAGCCAAGGCATTGGAACATATTTGTACACCTGAATGTATTTCTAAAGTTAACAGATATAGATCCTATAAATTTGAGATGAGGTCTGATCTTGAGACCTTAAACATTTTAAAAGATGATTTCAAAAGAGCTGAAAAGATTACAAACTTAAAATAGAAGATTTAGAGAAAACCATTTCAACTCTTAAGCATGAACATACCAACTACAAGACTCAGATAAAAGATCCCATCACTAAGTTAACTGAATGCCAGGCTGAGCTTGTGATCAACAAAGCCAAGGCAGAAAAATGTGTTCTTGAAGAAGAGATCTTCAAGAACATGATATTATCATCATTGCATGCAAAAGTTTGTTATCAGAATAAGCAGAAACTAGGATCTACTAAGATAGCTCCTCGACACACTCTATTGTCCGTAAGATCTCCAAGGTGTGGAACTTATGAAGATAAGCTTCCCCTCATAGACCCCATTGATGAAGAGGAGATAGTGAAGGATGATTTTGAGAAGAATGAAAAAGATCATCCTAAGAAAGGACACTATTCTCTTGAGAAGAGAAAAGAATCTGGGATGACCAAGTCTAAGAGGAAGAACTTGATTAGAAAAGCCAAGAGGAAATCAAAGAAGGCTCAAAAGATCAAGGCCACTTTCAACTCTAAGCAGAAACAAGTGTTTATCTCTGTTGGATTTGAAGTGATGAAGGCTGAAGACTCAACTATGAACTTTAGTACTAGAAGTTCTAGTTCATGTCCTACTCATTCCAGCAAAGAGAAGAAGGCTGATCAGTTGTGTACACTGCTACACATCCTGAACCATCTAGTTCCAAAAGCAAGCCTCACCCTAAGAAGCTTGCTGCATCATTTGTGAAGATAAAGATGAGGTGGAAAGTGATGAAGTTTAGTCTTTCACTCAAAAGAAGGCTCTCAGAAGGAAGCAAATGGATTGCATCATGTGTAGTAGTACTTCCCATCTTGCTAAGGATTGCATATACAATCCTAAAAGTACTGTCCACATGATCAAAAAGAAAACTTCTGAGAAGAAGAAAGAAAAGCTAGCTTCAAAAGGAAAATCTTTTACTTTCGGAAGCTCCAAGATGAAGAAGAAGACAAGTGAAAACTTGCCTTCAGAAGAAAAGTTGGTCTTGGAAGAAAGGAATGCTTCCGAGGTACTAAACCCTGCTATAGTGAAAGCAAGATCTTTCGAAGGTCTAGTCTCCAAAACTTCTAAAGTATTGAAGGTCAGGTCTAATCTTCCAAAGATGGCGTGGAAGACGAAGGAAGACCAAGTGACTGAAAGTTCTTCATCAATAATAGCTAATGATCCTCAAACCTTGACCATAGGATCAATTACTGTTACATTATCTTCAAATCACTTTGATAAGCCCAAGACCAATGAGGCTTGGGTTTCCTAATGTAATTAAACATTTCTTTCTTGTGCAAAAACAACTAAAGACCAAGAGGAATGTATGGATCATTGATAGTGGCTGTTCCAGGCACATGACAGGCAATGGTTCTCTGCTTCAAAATTTTGAGAAAATTGATGGAGGGCCAGTTGCTTTTGGAGGAGATGCTGGAGGTTACACTACTAGAAGGGGCAGGATCATAAATGGTAAGCTCAGCATTGAAAAGGTAAACTTTTTCAAAGTGCTTGGGTATAATCTACTAAGTGTATCCCAATTTTGTGATCAGAGACATAACATGCTCTTCACTGAGCATGAGTGCATTGTTCTCAAGCTTGGGGTGGTCATTCCTCAAGAGCATATACTGCTCAGAGATCCCAGGAAAGGGAACATGTACAAGATGGACCTACAGGAAACATCTCTCCCAAGAGAGGTTTTTTGCTTTTTATCTAAAGCAAATAGTGATGATTCTTTCCTCTACCATAAAAGAATGTTCCATGTAAACTTTAAAAACATGAATAAACTAATTAAGAATGATTTTTTAACTAGAATACCAAAGAAAAAGTTTACAAGTGATGACCACTGCGTAGCATGCCTGAAAGGGAAGCAACACAAAGTGTCTCACAAGCCAAAGGAAAGAAACTCTATCACTACTCCCCTATACTTATTACATATGGATCTCTTTGGCCCCATTAGTGTAATGAGTCTAGGAAGGACCTCGTATTGTTTGGTGATCACAGATGACTTCACAAGATTCACTTGGGTCTTTTTCCTTAGTACTAAGGATGAGACTCCAGAGATCTTGAAGAACATCATTCTGAAAATTGAGAATCAATGTGATCAGAAGGTCAAAACCATAAGATGTGATCAAGGAATAGAATTTAAGAACCAAATCCTTGACATATTTTGTGATGAAAAAGGTATTAGAAGACAATATAGTGCTCCCAAGACTCCTCAGCAAAATGGTGTTGCTGAGAGGAGAAACAAGACACTTATTGAGGCTGCAAGAACCATGTTGTCTAACTCTAAACTGCCCATCACCTTCTAGGCAGAGGCAATCAACACATCCTGCTATGTGCAGAACAGAGTTTTAGTGGTTAAGACTTATTGTAAGACTCCTTATGAGCTTTGGCACAAAAGGAGACCGTTTATTGGTTTCCTCAGGTCATTTGGATGTCCTTGCACCATCTTGAACACCAAAGATAAAATATCAAAATTTGCTTAGAAATCATACTATAGACACTTTATTGGATACTCTTCCCAAGCTAAGGCTTATAGAGTATACAATCTCAAAACTAGAGTAGTTGAGGAATCATCCAATGTGACCTTTAATGAGCACACTCCTAGTGTGAAAGGTTCTGGTCCTGATTGGCTGTTTGATCTTGATTTAGTAACAAACTGTTTTAATAAATCTTATGAGAATGTTTTAGGATCTAAAATAACTTATCAACAGGAGATCCTGACCTAAGATTTGAGCTGCGAAGAGCAAGCAAGCATACTACCTCAGCTTCAGTGGTAACTAACCCTGCAAGTAAAGATCCTATCAGCATAAACATGACAAATTCAGCTGATACATCTGAGGCGCTTACAAATTCCAGCTCATAGGCTCAAAACTTAGATGGAGGAACTTTAAATGTAGGAGGAAACGAAGGTGGTGACAGTGATCAAGAATATCGTGATGCTGATAACCACTTCATAGAAGACAACATGAATGATGTCACACACTCATGTCACACACTCATTGGAAGCTTCCCCAGTTCTTGTTCGGACAATTTTTCGGCTAATTTCCCTAATTGCTTGGCAATGGCCTCATTGGTCTTTTCTTGCACCTCTCTGAATTGCTTAAACTCTTTCATCTCCTTTGTAAGATCTTGAATTGCTGACAAAATTGCATTGTCATTGCCATTGTTAGTAGAAGCACCTTGTTGATGTTGTTTATTCCTTTGATTATATTGACCACCTTGTTGTTAGTTTCTTTGATTGTAGTTGTTTCTTTGATAACCGCCTTGATTGTATTCTTGTTGTTTGCCTTGATATTGGTTGCTTCCTTGATTTGGTACCCCCAAAGGAGGATTCAATTGGTTAGTATTATTAATGTTAGATTATTTGAAGATGATACTTACCAAAACCTAAGTGCCAAATCTCATGATGATTACCAAAACTGACACGGTGAAGATTTGCTAAAGATATGATCAAAACGAAGAAAATTGACCAAAGTCAAGCTTGGTCAACCGTGGTCAAAGTCAACCATCAACATCAGCGGACGACCCGAATGACGTCAGCATCCGGCAGTCACGCATCAGCAACAGAAGAATATATCAAACTTAGAACTATATTTGTGTAATCATTTGTGCTTAAATGTAATTTTTTCTTATTTTTGTAAAGAGTATAAATGACTAAGTGTAGTCATTTATACTCTAAGATGAGAAAAATCAAACATTAGAACAATTACTAAGGATCAATAGCATTCACTAGAGAAATCAAGGTTGAGTGTGTGTGAGAGAGTGTCCTTACAAACTCCCTTGTAATCCCCTAGCTAAAATACATATGAATGGATTTAATTTTTATAATTATGTGTTCTTGAATTGTTCATCATTCATTCATCATCATACATTTCATCTTGCAATAGATCTTCACTTGAAATCATCAACGGGTTTGTGAGATTCCGCATCACAAATTTGATAAATGGAAACAATACGATTGCAATATTCGATCCACTAGCAGAATCAGTGGTTTCCACAATTGGTATCAGAGTCTTGGCTCCTTGTTCTTCAAATTTTTCTCCAAAATTTGAACCACAAGTTTGATCTACAAATTGTTATTGTTTTTGATGAAATCAAGCTACCATTAGCTTAGATTTTTTATTTCGTGAAGGTCTGCAAGTTTTCACATCAATTGAAGTTCATTTGAGCCATTAATTTAAAGATTTAAGAAAACTTGTTCTTTAAGTCTTTAAATGCTTATGAACGTGAAATTTTGATTTTGATGTTGTTTGATCAAATTTAAGCTTCTAATAGCTTTAGTTTGTGATAACTAACACATCTGCAAAGTTTCGTATCAATTAAACATCCACAACTCTTAAATTTGAAGATTTTTTAAAAATTTGTGTTCTTGAGAAAAGTTCACTGTTCTTGAGGAAAATCATCAAAAATCACGAATCTGATGTTGTTTAGCTGAAATTGATAGTGGTTTTAGCATAGAAACACCAAATCTAAGGTTCGTTTATCATTTTCAACATCCAAATCATACTTTTTGAACATTGATTCTTAGATCTGGGTTTTTGTTCTTCATTGTGTTCTTCATGAGTTCATCATCTAAATCAGAGTTTAGATGATGATTATATGAAATTGTTTGCTGTTCTAGCTTAGAATCACTTTTCTACAGCTATTATTACCTTTGATTTTACCCAATTTCATCATAAATCCAAGAATCAAAAGTTTGTTCATTCAAGAACATGAAGTTTGACTTTTTAAAGTCAAACTGTTTTGAAATCTGAAAATCAGCCAAATCTATGATTTGATTTAGATTTTGATTCATTTGTTCATCACACAATCATTCAACAATCACACATACAACAAGTTGTGAATTTGAAAGTGGAATTTCATTCATAATCAAAGTTTTCAAAGATTATACAAATTACACTTGTAGTTGATTTTTGACTAAGTGTTCATCATACACAGTTGATGAGCTAATCCTACAGCTGATGTTCTAATTCCACAGCTGACAATCTTCATCTTTTTTGCAATCAAGTGTCCACAGCTAATGCATTACATCCACAGCTGATGCACAAGGTCCACAGCTGACAAACATCCAATTTGTCTAAGTATTCACAGCTGATGAAGAAATACATCCACAGCTGATGTGTTAACACTCACAGCTGATGTGATAATCTTTTCAGCTTTCATTTCAGTTCAAAGCAGACGAGCAGAAGTTTGCCCACACTCATTCACCTACCATCAAACACCATACAACCTACTTCTAATCTTCATCTTCCATAACCACACACAATTCACCTATCTATCACCACACAAGTTGAATCAACACAAACAAATACAGCAAACAACGTCCACAGCAAAAGCTTTTCACAGCGGACGAGATTAAACATCCAAAATCACATCCATAGCGGACGTGTTGATACCAGCATCACACAAGACACTCACAGCGCATGAGCAAACTCGGTCCACAGCGGACAAATTGTACCTGAAACCACAGCGGACGAACACACTTGAAACATACAGCGGACGCATGAATTTGAAACATACGGCGGACGTTTTACCTGAACATACAGCGGACGACTAGCAACTCATAGCGGACAAGCAATCTTGTCCACAGCGGATAAGTAAACTTGATCACAGCGGATGTTTGAGCAAGAAAGAGTTGGTCACAGCGGACGACCCAAATCATCTTGTATTCCACAGTGGACAACCACAACCACACCAATTGAACACCACTCATCACGGAGACCAATAATCAATAACAACCGACACCGAATCCTCGATCATCTGTATCTACATCCGACCATCGGTCACCACCCAACACCAATCACCTTCGATTTCGACCTTAGACCCACTGTCGAAACCAATCGCCCACCACTCCATCGAAATCCATCACCACAGTTGACACCAATCAACCGAAACTACACCATCAACCATCATCACTGCTGAAACCAATCGAAGATTCATCTACCATCGCCAGTTGATTTCAATGCATCAGACAAGGAAGAAGAGTTTGAATTGAAGAAGAAGGAAGAAGAATCAATGTGTGTGTGTATGTGCTTTGTCATTGTCCTTATCGGGTGAATAAAAGAACAGTGAACACCGATCCCTTTTTCTATTCCTTTTTAATTTTGACTTTGGTCAATTGATTTATTGGGTTTTGATCAGGTGAACCACAGTACACTAACACTCCATAAAACTCACTTTGGCCAGATTTAAATATTCAGTGGGGCCCTTCACATTGTTATGTTCATCTTGTAGGATTAAATTTTTTTTTAAATTAAAACGTTAACTGTGACCGGGGTGTGACAAAACTTGTTTGGGTTAACAAAAGTTTCAGGTAACACATTGAATTGAATTAATTAAAATTTGAGTAAAACCAAATTTTATTACTTTTTATTTAAGCTTGATTAATATTAATTAAGCTTAAATAAAATGTAATCGAACAAAGTTAACTTTTTAATTAGGCTGATCTAATTAAATTGACTTTCTACGTTCTTTGGATTCAATTAAAGTTTAAAATTTGATTTCAATTGAAACACAAAACAAATTCTCAAATCATTTTGGTTGTTAAACAAAATGGAAAATTTAACATCATTCACTGACACTCGTGTTTCAAGAAACCGAGCTATCTTTCTTGCTGTAGGTAGAAAGAGGTTTCAAGAATTCAAACAAAGCAAACCAAGCTGCAAACAACCAAACAATAGCAGCAAATCAAACAAAAGCTGCAAACAACCAAACATTAGCAACACATCAAACAATAATTCATTGTTTGACAACACAAACATACAGTTGTACATCAGTCACATTGAAAAAGAACTGATGCACTTACATTTTTGTGATCTTGCAAACTCAAACAACACATTGTCTAATGATTTGATAAAATGCAGGTCAGAGATGGAACAATCTCAAAGAAATGATCAAGCACAAATCAAGACATTAAATCAACAAAACATCAGTTTAACTCAAGAGATGAACCAGTTGCAAGACAAAATTGTTCAACAACAAATCAAACTTGAAGAGTTAACTGCTGAGCTTGCAAAAACCATAAACATCAACAACACAAACATTCCTCCATTGCCTGAAATTCCTGAAGACTGAAAGATCAATCTATGTTCCTCAGCATGCATAGATGAAGTTCAGGCATATCGAAAACGTTGCAACAATATATCATACATGATAAAGGAGAAAAGAGCTTCACATGCAGAGGAACTACAAACTTCTACAAAAAAAATCAGTTCATTAGAGAAAGAAGTTGATAAGTTGCATAAAGAAAATCACAAGCTGAATGCTCAATCAACTGAACTCTCTGTGAAGTTAACAAACACAAAGGCTGAAGCTGAAGCCAAAATATCAGAAGCAAGTACAACCAAAACAATCAATAACTTGCAACATTACATTGAGCGTCTAAATCAAGCAATCATAATAGAAAAGGCTACAAATGCAGAATTGAAGATACAACATAAAGCCTTTGAAGATAAAATCAATTCTCTTCTCAAGGATGTAGACAAACTCTTTGGAGAAAGATTTAGTCTTCAAGCTCAAGTTACAAGACTCACTGAGTCTCTAACAAAGACAAAAACAGATCATGCATCAACTGAAGTTGAACTTGAGAATTTAAAGATGACTGCCAGCAAGTTGGAAGAACTACTTAATGCATAAAGAGATCAGAAGAAGAGTGCTGGAACTACATACCATGTTGTTCCTCCTCCTTACAATGATAACTACACAGAAATGCCAACTTCAATGACAAGTCCAGTTAAAGAAGATTCAAAGATGCATGATCATCATCAAACAGACAAACCATCCACTATCACTCAAATCACTTCTCCTGAGACAGCACCAAAGCTGTATCTCAAACCAAAATCACCAAAGAATGAAACTTATCATTCTTGTGATGATCAAGATAGAGATCCTGCAAGTGATGATAGTGATGAAGAAATCAACCAACCAAACAAACAAAGCCACATAAATCCAAAGTAGCAAAGCCTGACAACAAACAAAAGGCAATGGTTCTCTATGAGAAATTCAAACAGGATTCCTTGAACCAGAATTGCCTAAGGCTGAACTGAAGACAAAGATCAAGATGGAGTTAAAGAACAAACAGAAGCCTGAGATACATGAAATCAAAGAACAAATCAAGAGGAAAAAGACCAGATCTAAAAGAAAGAAGAAAAGTCAGACCAAGTCTTCTAATCCTGATCCAAACCAACCATCAACCTCAAAGGCTACATTAGAAACTCCAAAACAATAACTAATTCTCTATGAGACATGTAATTCAGATTCACACAACACTTCAGAGTGTAAAAACACTAAGAGTGATACATATATATGTCCTCACAAGAGAAAACAACACAAACAAACAAGACAAAAGGCTGTGAAGTTCCAAGCAAATCCAACTTCATTATTCAAGCCTAAGGGAAGAAGATCCTGACCTAATCCTTACTGCTTAAATTATGACATGGAGAATCATACCACTTCAGAGTGTTCATACAACAACTCTCCAACATCACAACATAAAAAAGGTCAAAGATGTTATCATCCATTAGAGTCATACTCACCAAGATTGGAGCATTCGTACTACAACAGACGTCATACTACTCTTCTCCTCAATCACATCGGCATGGGTATGATTTCAAACATTATGATATTCATGATTATTGGGCACCAAGACATTATCCTAGGTCATACACATAACATAAGTATGATAGATATAGGAATAATACTTGGAATAATAGATATCATAGAAGATCATATCCATCAAATTATTATAATCATAATTATAATTCTTATGATGAATATGATCACATGCCCAGAAGAAACAAACATGATCAAGGACAAAGATCCTTTGCTACACCTCCACAAAACTTTCAAAAGCAAACTAGATTTTCTAAACCAACCAAAAGATTTTCAAAAGCCAAACAAACTCCTTTTGTTAAACAAACTAAAGTTGAGTTAGTTGGTTTAAAAACAAAACAATGTTGGAGAAAGAAAATAATTTCTAGAGGTGAATCTGATATATCATCAGATACAACAAAATCATACACATACGAGCAAGTCACATATAAAAATGCAAATGGATAGCTCAGGACAATAATGGCCTGGGTTGATACATCTAACTGATTTGCTAGTGTAATAGGGACAGTTATGGAGGCCTGCCAACCCAAGAAAAGTTAGCAATGGCTGATCCCTTCTCATGACAGGAACGTTCTTCCTGTTCATGATATTATGATGCAACTGAGCCAAATGGAGCAGAAATTAACCAAAATTCAATGCAGGATATAAATCACTCACAGAAACTATGATGGTAATGCAAGAAACAACCGATGTTTCATTCCATCTGCTTAGTCTGATTACATTGCTACATGGACTAACTGTTTATAATCTCTATTGAATTGATAACAACCGATGCCATTTCTTTATTTTCTCAAAAAACAAAAATCCTAAAAAATTAGAAAATCAATTAGAAAATCAAGAAAAGTCCAAAAAATATTTCTATTGAATCTTCCTGTATTTACATGAGAAATGATAGTACACTCATCTGCTATCTTCTGTATCTATTTTTCAAATCAATAAAGACTGATAAGACTTTGTTTGATATGTCAGTAGGATCAGCTTGGATTGAAGATAAGCATATTTGTGATGAACTAAATCAATATGCATTGTGGACCAAAACCATCTTTGGGTATAGGTAAGCAATGACTTTTCCAAGTGTTTGCCTGTGTGGTTACCTAAACACCCCATACGAAAACGGTTTATAAATTTCTCATTGATAAAAGCTTCTGTTTCTCCTTTGTTGTATGTAAATACAGACCTGGAGTAAACATAAGGACAACTTCTGTTGTGCTAAGCACAAACCTAGTTGACCTTGCACTAAAAGTGGTGATGCATGCCAAAAATGCAAAGAAAAGAATCCCAATGTGGATCAAAGCTAAAAGAATCCCAATGAGGATCAACTTACAATGTGAAGTATAAAAGAATCTCAATACGGATCAAATATAAAAGAATCCCAAAGTGGATCAAATCATGAGAATTTATTCTCTAAGTAGCCTGGTTCAAGTTGTAATAAAATGCCACCTTGCATTTCATGAGGAGAGTTATTCTTCCATACTTCTGAGTGTGGGGTACTCAATTAGCATATCTAATCAAACCTAAATATGATAAATATCACAAAGTGTTGAAAATAGATCCTTGCATGAGTTTAAGTAGACAAACATACCTAAAATCAACTTTGTTTTTTCTCTATGTCTATTCCAAACTTTAAACATTCTTAGATGTAGAGGATTTTGGATTAGTATGATCTTATTGCAGTTGAAGGATTCATGCTTGTAAATACTTAATTTTGAAAAATCTGAAATACCAAAAAGATTTGTCATTTTTCAGTATTTTTCTTAGTTTTGGCAGATTTACATGTGTTATTAATTTAGGAGTGAAACTTCCATTCAATACCTCTACCAAGAGGATTTAGACTTTTGCAGGTGATGAATTGCATGACATGCTTGAGTTTCTTATTCAGTTCAAGATGTTAAGAGAACACTCCTGCTTCCTTCAAAGATCTCCTGCCAGTTGCTGAGAACTAAGAATCCTCCTCTTGGTGTCTCATACATAAAAGTTCCTCACCCTCCAAAGCTTTTGTTGAGGGAGAGTATATGTCAAGTCTGAAGAATTTCTGATGCTTCTCCTTCACTTCTGAAGTTGAGATAAAGCTGCTGATATTGCTACCTGTGCAATCCACAGTGTATGCCCATGGGTTCATTTTCAAGTCTTCAAAACAAGACTAGAAGATCAAGCTGATAATCATAAGGTTTTGGCAGCATCATCTTAGGGGGAGTATTGTTAGACTATTTGAAGATGATACTTACCAAAACCTAAGTGCCAAATCTTATGATGATTACCAAAATCGACACGATGAAGATATGCTAAAGATATGATCAAAAGAAAGTAAATTGACCAAAGTCCCGAATGGCATCAGCAGCAGACGTCCTGGATGACGTCATCATCCGACAGTCACGCATCAACAATAGAAGAATTTATCTGACTTAGAACTATATTTGTGTAATCATTTGTGCTTAAATGTAATTTTTCTTATTTTTTTAAAGAGTATAAATGACTAAGTGTAGTCATTTATACTCTAAGATGAGAAAAATCAAACATTAGAATAATTACTAAGGATCAATAGCATTCACTAGAGAAATCAAGATTGAGTGTGTGAGAGGGAGTGTTCTTACAAAATCCCTTGTAATCCCCTAGCTAACATACATATGAATGAATGAAATTTTTATGATTATATGTTCTTGAATTGTTCATCATTCATTCATCATCATACATTTCATCTTGCAATAGATCTTCACTTGAAATCATTAACGGGTTTGTGAGATTCCGCATCACAAATTCGATAAACGGCAATAATACGATTGCAATATTTGATCCACTAGCAGAATCAGTTGTTTTCACAATTAACATATCTAAGATTTGGGTGATTTCTAAGACGGGATGATAAGGGTTAGAATTCATGTTGTATGTCTTCCTTTCTCCTTGACCTTGTAATTGATGGACACTTTCACTCTTCCCCAAATTCAAGTAGCATGTGACCGATGTATGGCCGATGTCATTGCACATGTCACACACTTCATACTCACTAGATATGTTTGCCACGCCACTCTTTCCATCTTTAAGGCTTACAATTTCTCGTTCTAGCACTACAATTCTATCCATGGCCACATGACCATTCACTATCTTCATCGTTGCACCCCTTGACCTCCGACTTGATTGTCCACTCTTCTTGGTGATTACACTCATCCTTTCAAGAATATCCCAATCATCATCCTAATGGTTTAAGGTGAACGTTCCTGCACTTGTGTAATTTACATCTCTACCATCCTCCGGTGATAGCCCATCATAGAATGCTGAACTCAACTCCCACTTAGCTATGCCATGATGCAGATAAGTTCTTAACATCTCTTTGAATCAGTGAAAAGCTTCATGGAACTGTTCACCTGATTGTTGTGTAAATCCTTGAATGGCTCGGCTTGCATCACTTGTCCTTTGAGAAGTATAGTATTCATCCAAGAATTGTTGTTGCATTTGTACCCATGTGTGAATACTTGCAGATGGTAGAGATAGGAATCATTGTTTGGCCTTTTCTTTAAGGGTAAATTAGAATAGGGCGAATTTAAATTCATCCGGTGAAAAGCCTTGGCCACCAATAGTGCTACATGATGCCTCAAATTCAGATATATGCAAATAGGGTTCTTCAGTCGCCATACCATAGAAGTGAGGGAGAATTCCCAAGCATTGTGGTCGGACTTCAAAAGCTCATCCCCTTTGTGTTGGTGAAACTATAGGAGATGAATTGATGGCAACAGCAGGGCAAAAGTGACTATCCACACCATGTGCTGGTGCATAGTGTTGCGGTCCTAGATTGGCAGGTATGTCATTAAACGGTTGACCTCCAATGTTGTTGCGAATGGGTGATTGAACATAACCATCCTGATCCTGATTTGGTTGATGGTTTCGATAGCCTGGTTGGTTCTTATAATCCCTAAAATCATGTTGGTTTGGTCCATCTATATTGACTTGATCTTCAATCCACTCTTCCATATAATTAGTGTGGTGACTTCCTTCGACTGTAAACTGGTCCTTATTGCTATGATGGCTCCCGTCCACGTCATGCTGAAAACATGGGTTACGAACCCAGAAATTTGGCATCGGTTGGAAGTTCATGGGTGGAGCTTAGTTTTGCACACCTTGATTTATAGGGATCGGCCCTTGAGGTTGAGGTTGCACTAGTTGTGGTTGAGGTGGAGGATCATCAGATGGAGGGAACACGGGTAATGGAATATCTCCCAAAGGTTGGTTGGGTTGTGGTACCCCTTGGTTTCCTAGATTGTCCATCATTCTTGATTGATTACTGTTGGGTGTTCTTGAAAGTCTGTTTAATATCCAATGGGCTGTTACTGATGATGTACCTTCTTCCGATCTTGTTTGACCACGAATTTGAGAAGTCCTTAAAGTTGATGCTTTGAAACACACGATTCGCTCTTGTAGTCTTCTCGATTTCTGGAACAAATTGTAGTGGTGAGGTCCTTCCTGAAAATCTCGTATGCATTAACGTAGTAGCTACCTGCAAACAAGAAAACACAAAATACCTCACGTAATACTAAATAATATAAAAAATTAAAAGGAAAAAAAACAGAAAAGCAAAATCTTTTTGGGATGAAAATCTTGTGTAAGGGTAAGTAAGGTCGTCTCCATAGGGAATATGTGGAAAGTGTTTAACAATATGACTCAATTAACTTAAAGACACGAACTTTAATATTAAAAATTAGAACTTGGGATGAAATTAAGAACACAATTTGCAAAAAGCAACAAACTTTGAAACTAATTTGATTAAATATTAAGAAACAATCACTTTTAGGTTTTCAATTCCGCAAGATCCACAATTGATACTTTCAAATTAGGGTTTGTCAGAAACAATACTTCAAGATATTAGCTTTTGATTAAAGTGGTAACAAAGGAACAATCTTTTAAGACTTGTTCATTCACAAAGTTACCAATTCACCTATATCACGTTGTCTACTTTTCTTAATAACCTTAAGATGCAAGCAAACCGAAAACTCATAATCAAGCACATAACCTTTTTTATAAGTAAACCTTTTAACTTAATCAAAACATAAAACTTCATTCACTAATCCATTGTTCAATACAAAAACCTAATCAAATTGCCTCACTTGACAAGAATTGTTCTCCCGAAAGCAATCAAGAAAAACTATCCACTCATGATCTTCATCGGATCTTCAATCTTGATTTGATGATGATGAATGATGATTTGGTATGAGTTTGGAAGCTTGAAAGCACCCAAAATCACCTTTGAACTTGCTACATTTTGGCTGGGAAGAGTTTTTTTTCGAGTTGGGGTTGGATAGGTTTAAGTAGACATCTAGATCCACAAAATCCGGGTGTTAGTTGAAGACCGGCGTATGATACGCCCAAGGTCGGCATATCATATGCCACCCTCCGCATCCATACGCCCAACATTCTATAATTTTTGTCAAATACGCTCACAAATACGCTGCCAATACGCCGACCGACGTATTATACACCCATACCCAGCGTATCATACGCCGGTATGCCTAATTTTGTGCCTTTTTTTATAACTTTTGATGTTTACATCTTTAGTCCTTCTAGTTTTGTGTTTGGCTTCTATTACTTCCAATTAAGCATGTTTAGGCTTCGAACACCTATAAATCAAAACACAAACATCTTGAAACTATTCCACCATAATCATGATGTAAAATCACATAACTAGATCAATTAAACCTGGAATTATTAGCACTCGATCAATAAGTGTGCTGATGTGGTGGGTGATACTCCATTGCCAGATCTAAATTTCTCAAATTTAGATCTTTCTAATCAACTTTCTGTGATCCCTCAACTCAGGATCCACAAGTCACACCCCACCACAAACATCATTGGAAATGTTGATGCAGGGGTGAGAACAAGAGGACAAACCCATGACAAAAATGCTTGTATATACTCTTGTTTCTTGTCCTTGATAGAGCCAAAGAAAGTTGATGATGCTTCGAAGGGAAGTTGGGTTGAAGCAATGCAAGAGGAGTTTCTTCAATTCAAAAGACAAAAGGTTTGGAACCTATGTCCTCTTCCTCAATGGAAGACTACCATAGGAACCAAGTGGGTTTTTAGAAACAAGAAGGATGATAGAGGACTTGTCATCAAGAACAAGCCTAGACTAGTTGTTCAAGGATACACACAAGAAGAGGGAATTGACTACATAGATATTTTTTCTCCTGTAGCAAGACCTTGAAGCTATTAGAATATTCTTGGCTTTTGCTACATCCAAAAATTTCAAGGTCTATTGCAGGACCGTGTGAAGGGTGGTCAATACAATCAGTCTCATAATGAGGAGAGTTTTAGAACAGTTAACAGATCAAATGGAGAAATGGGTTTATGTGAGATGATACTTAGAACACAAGTACGTAATAAGACAAAACTAAGAACACAAGCAGAGAAATATGGTTTTCAAGGATGTTGTATATTGCTCTCAAGTTCTATTACAAGTGTTACAAAGCATAAAAGAATTACAAGGACCTGAGATACTTTATACTATATCCTACAACCATCAATACTTAGAAAGACAGTTGGAAACACTAATCTAGACAACAAGATCAATGTAGAGTCAAAAGGCAGATTGCCTTTTAACTAGTGACTATGACATGCCATAGCTCAAATCCTTTTCTAATATAAAAAGGTTAACAGGTACGATAGTAAGAAGTTACAGACAAAGACCTTAATTTATAGTTTACAAAAGCATGGACTTTTCACCAACTTGTATGAGTTGGTGAGTCTTCAGAGTTGTAGCGGATGGTGTGTCAGCTTTATGAAAAAGTAGATCAGAGAAAGCATGTCTTCTCTGTCTTCGGAAGAAATCAGTCTTTATAGCAAATTGGCTTTGAAAGACTTTGTCTTTGAAGCTTCGAAAGACTTCATCTTTGGCTTTGGAAGACTTCATCTTTGGCTTGGAAGATTTGGACTTTGGTTTCGGAATATTTTACACTTAGAGATTTTTCTGTGGAGAGTGTAAAACTTCCAAAGAAACTTCTACCTTGTACGTTCAGTGCATGCATGCAGGAAGATCCTTGGTTGTTTTGGCTTCTTTGGTTGCATCGGCCTTATAATCTTCTAATATTACCTTACAAACTCCCCCTAGGCTGATGCTACCAAAACAGAGAAGTTCTTCAGATGTTGACAGTCCTCATTAGGATCAAGACCATACCTTTCTTCATCATCTGGTTAGGATCCCTCGAACTCTCATAATATCTTCTTATGTCATAGAGATCATGTGAAGGAAGATCAAGCATGTCTTGCCAGAAGTAGACATCTTAAACTCCTTGATCTCTGATGACATACCATCTATGTGGATTAGCAGCAAAAGTCCACGATAAGATGGGTCTTCTAGTTGCAAGAGGCTCTACTTGATTTGGAGTTGGTTGAGCAGCCTCTTCATGCACTACCTCATGATACTCTGACTCATCCTGAGGTGTAGAGGTGGATGCCTTGGTCTTCTTCTTGGAAACACTTTTCCTGGCCATCCTTTTCCTCCTCTTTGAAGTCTTTAACTGAGAGGACTGGTCTTCAGCACCAGGTTGTTCTAGTTTATCTCTCTTAGTTGGGTTCTCTTCTCTCACAGGTTCAAAAAAAGAGAGAAGAGGACCCTGCTATGGATCAAAAGATGAAGTTGGCTGAGATACAGCTCTAGGTCCAGGTTGTGTTGTCTCAGGGGTTTCAAGCTTTACCTCAACTTCAGGTTGAGCTGGACTTGGTGGAGAATGAAAGTCAACAAGCCCTCCCTTCTTAATCTTCTACTTGATCACTCTGATATGCTCATCCATATTAGATAGAGACATAGGACCAATCCTCCTTCCCGAGAATCCATACGGCTTCAAGAAACTCATCGTCCTTTGTCTTTCAGCAGATTTCTTTTGGCTTTTATGGATGATGGCTCTTGACTTTGAAACTTCTTCCCTTAGTTGTCTCTTAGCTGCTTTTATTTCTTTGGTAGCCTGTTGCTCCAGCTACTTGAGATATTCAAATTCAGCATACTCAAATGATAAGGGAAGAAGTGCAGATGCCTGATAGAGTCTTGTGGCACTTAGGTAGTTGATCATGTTCAGTCTTTCAGCTTCCTTGTCTACCCGAGGTTGTCCAGTTGCAACAGCCTCTTTCTCAGGACTTTCTTGAACTAGGGAGAGGATAAGAGCATGTTTGTAGAGCCTTTTCAGTCTCTTTTCTTCCTTGATCTCGAGGAGCAATGCTGCATCCTCTGCCTCCTTCCTCTCCTTTGAGAATTCATTATCAGCCAGTTCATTCAATTCATCTAAGGGGAGAGATATGAGTTCATCAATGTTGTAGTTCCTAGTCCCAAGATAGTTTAGCCTAGCTGCCCTCAACTCATCATCTTAAGTGTTTGGCTTGGAGATAGCCCTGATGGTAGCTTCTATAAAACCTAGAGACCCTTTTGAACTCTCTCCCCTTAGCTTCCTCTTCCTCTCTCTCTTCTCTTCCTCGATCTCCTCAAAGGTAATCTTCCTCTTCCCTTTGTCACGCACAGGCCTTGGTGACTTAGGGTGGAGAGAGCTTTGGCCTTCATTGCTTGGTTCAACAGTCAATCTCTAGCCAGAGAGAGGTTGTGAAGCACCTTCACCAGCTGGTGCCTCATTAAGGGTAATGGGTGTTGAAGAAGATCTTGTCTTAAGGTTCACAGGTTCAACTTCTGGGCCTTCAGTCATGGCTCCCCTTTGAAGCTAATCTTAGGGTCTACCTCAACATCCAGTTGACAAAAAATCTCACCTGCTAACCTCTGTCTAGATAATTTTGATCTCAACTTGAACTCTTCTAGCACCCTTTCTTGAATCCTATCTGCTAATCTTGCAGCTTGTCTGTTTTGATTTGGGATGACAAGTGGAAGATCAACCAGATGGATGCACTCATATAAACTCAGGTTTGAAAAGTTGAAAATTTCTTGTTGACTCTGAGCTCTAGAGATGACAAGAGCTCTTCTTTCTTTGTCATACCTCCATCCCATGATTGGGTTCTTAGAGTGATGAGTTGGAGTAGGCATGGCTCTGGGATACCTTCTTCAAATAGGCTATGTGTGAGTGAGTCCACATCAATGTGGACTTGGGCAAGTAAATCCACATTCATGTAGACTTGAGGAGGTTGCTGAGTACGGACCATTGCAAGTGAGGGTGATGAGTCCTTAAAGTCCATACTCTGTGAAGATCTCCCAGGTTCTGTGATTGTTCGGACTTTCTCCCCCTTTTTGGAAGCATCACTTTCTTGCATAAGTGAGCTAGGGGTTGAGTCTATCACATTCACAGGTTCTTGTGGACCTGGTTGAGTTCTCCTGAGTGGTCTCTCAGCTAACTTGCCCTTAAGATCAGTGATCTCAAGTTGCTGGTCATTGACCCTCCTATATAAGATAGTCACCCAAGATTCCAGGTGACTTATCTTGGAGACTAAATAGGTGCATGTTTTAGTAAGTTGGTGCACCTTTAGTTTCAGACTCCCCTCATCTTCTTCAGAAGAATCACGGGGGATGAGAGAATAGGACCAAGGTCTTCTTCCTCATCACCAGCACTTTGTTCTTGGCTGCTGGATTTCCCTTGCATCATGACAACTTCAAGAGAAGTTTCAAGAGGCTGGGTTGCCATGGTTGAGGTCTAAATGATGTAATCACTTGCTAAAGTGAGAGCCTCTTCCATATGGACCTCCTGAATAGGTTTAGGGAGATCCACCTCAGTAGTGGGTAGATGATGTGGGCTAGACATGGGTGAAACAGGAGTACTCATCTCTCCTTGAGTACGGGTGGAGAAGACAGACTCATGGTACTCACTGAAGCCTATGTCTTTATCATCATAGAATTCAAGACTTGGGATTGGTTGGTTTAAATCAAGCGGCTGGGGATGGTAACTTTCCTCTGAAGGTTGTTCACTAGAGTGCTAAGACTCTGAGTGAAAGCATAAGGCTGTGGGGGTTGTAAGCTCATCAGGCTGAGCATGAGGAACCTCAGCACTGATCATTTGAGAGACGGGAGTGGTTTGCTCCTTAGGAGAAGTGGGAGCTTGAGTGTCCACTTCCTCCTGCATGGGTGACGATATAGGGGCCTGCACAAACTGAGTAGCATGTGCAAGGGTTCATTGTAGGCTGTATTTATGGTTGGTAAGTAGAAGGTGTGGGTTCAACACTAGCTGGTGCCGCTAGGTTGTCACCTTGAGCAATGAGCTCTAACATTTTTAGGACTATAGCTATTTCTAACCCTGAGAAGCCAATAGTTGGCTTCCTCATGGTCTTGAAGATGCCGGGCTTCATCTGTCCCAGTTTTAGAGTATTACCTATTCCCCTCAACTGTGTGCCTAGTTCATAGTTGAGAATGTGCTGGACATATCTAGGAAACATGTGATACTCTAAGGAGTCTAAGTTTGCAAGTAAATTGGTATAAACAAATTGTGAATACCTGATCTTGACCCCCAGAACCATCCCATGGACTATATAGGAAAGGTCTTCTGGAATCTGGTCCCAACCTTCGTGCTTATTGGATAAGCTATGAATAATGACATGGAGGAGGTACTTCCAATGAGAGGAGATCTTCTTCTTTCTAAAGGTTCTGACTAAGAAGTCACCTTCATAGCCCTTCTACTCAAAGGAGTGATTAACATCAGCTTTACGAAAGGACAAATTACCTTCTATATCATCCAGCTGAAGATGAGTGTTTATAGAGGCCGGAGTGATGAAGATTGTCATCCCTTGCACTATGGCAGACAGTGCCTTCTCCCCATCCATGGTGACCTCTTGGCCAGTCCTCCAAAATTCCAACAACTGATCCTCATAAAGAGGATGATCAATGGTGAGGGAGGTGAAGTAGTTTGTCAGAGAAAGGTAATGGCAAACCTCTGAGAAACCAGGATCTTTCTCAGAGTCTAACAGAGCAACCTGATTATGTAGCCTATGAAGATGCATGGAAAAATCGGGTTGCTTTCTGCGGTTAGGGTTGGCCATTTGAGGTAGCTTTACGTTGAAGGAAGATAAGAACGAAGGCGGTTTGTGGGTGAAATTAGGTTAGAGAAAAATGTAGATGAAGAGGATAGTGAGAAGGGGGAACCGTTATGAGAATATATATAAAATAAATTTAAGACAAAGTTAAAGCGAAAGTGTAAACTTTGAAATCCAAATTTCGGTCCCACCTCTGAAAAAGTGCCCAAAAAGGTAGTTTCTTGGAAGTTGAAAAACTTCTGAAGGTAATTTTGCTTTGTAAGTTTTAAGAAAAAGCTTCCGAAGCCAATTTGGCTTCAAAATATATTCTTAAGATTTGTGAAAATTTGGCTTCGGAAGAAAAATACTTGGAGAATTTTTCTTCTGACACATATTTGGTTTCGGAAAATATTAAGACTTGGGAGTTTTATTCTAAAGAGAATAAATCTTCCGAGACTTAATTGCTTTCGAAAGAAAATTTTCCTTCGAATACATGTAAGTACTTAGAAGCATATTTAAGCTTCGGAAGATATCTTAGAATTTATTCCGAAGGTAAATTTCTTATAAGTAGTTATTTGATTTGAAGACATAATTTTCTTCCAAAGGCAACTTGAAATCTTCTGAAAGAAAATATGTTTGGAAAAATTTTCAAAAGTCTAAGGAATATCATTTTAAAAATTTTCTTTCAAAATAAACTGGGCTTGTGAAGGTGATAAAATAGACAACTTAGGACACACAGGTTTTAGAAATAAAGTTGATTTAAATTTAAGAAAATCTACTCAAAGTTAATCATCCTAATAGCTAATTCAAGATATTTGAATCTCTGTTCATCAAAAGCTTTAGTGAACAGATCAGCATATTATTCATTTGTGTTAACTTTGACTAGTTTGATTAATCCATTTTCCAAGTTATCTCTAATCAAATGATACCTGATGTTGTTGTGTTTTGTCCTTGAGTGCTGAACATGATTCTTTGTAATAGAGATAGCACTATTGTTGTCTATGTGGATGGGAGTCTCTTTGAAGTTGAATCCATAGTTCAGCATCTGATTCAGAATCCAAAGCACTTGAGCATAGCAGCTTGCAGCAGTAATGTATTCAGCTTCAGCAGTTGATGCAGACACACATGATTGTTTCTTGCATTGCCACGAGACAATCCTTCCACCAACGAATTGACATCCCCAGACGTAGACTTTGTAGTCATATTGCAACCACTATAGTCACTATCTGTATAGGCATATAGATTGAAGTCAGAACACTTTAGATACCAAAGCCCAAGCTTGGGAGCACCTTTGAGATATCTAAGAATCCTTTTGACAGCAACCAGGTGTGACATCTTGGGGTTGGCTTGATATCTTGCACAGATGCATGTGGCAAACATGATATCAGGCCTGCTAGCTGTAAGATACATAAGAGACCCAGTCATAGCCATGTAAAGATGTCAGGAGTCTCATCCTTAGTTCTAAGGAAAAAGACCCAAGTGAATATTGTGAAATAATCTGTGATCACCAAACAATATGAGGTCCTTCCTAAACTCATTACACTAGTGGGGCCAAGGAGATCCATCTGTAATAAGTGTAGGGGAGTAGTGATAGAGTTCCTTTTCTTGGCTTGTGAGACACTTTGTGTTGCTTCCCTTTCAGGCATGCAACACAGTGGTCATCACTTGTAAACTCTTTCTTTGGCATTCTAGTTACGAAATCATTCTTAATTAATTTATTTATGTTTTTAAAGTTTACATGGCATATTCTTTTATGCTAGAGGAAAGACTTATCACTATTTGCTTTAGATAGAAAGCAAGAAACTTCTCCTGAGGGAGATGTTTCCTGCAAGTCCATCTTGTACATGTTCCCTTTCCTGGGGGCTCTAAACAGGATATGCTCTTGAGGAATGACCACCCCGGGCTTGAGAACAATGCACTCATGCTCAGTAAAGAGCATGTTATGTCTCTGATCATAAAATTAGGATACACTCAGTAGATTGTAACCAAGCTCTTTGACAAAATTTACCTTTTCAATGGTGAGCTTACCATTTATGACCATGCCCCTTCCGTAATGTAACCTCCAGCATCTTCTCAAAAAGCAACTGGTCCTCCATCAATTTTCTCAAAATTCTAAAGCAGAGAACCTGGAACAACCACTATCAATTATCCATACATTTCCCTTGGTCTTTAGCTGGTCCTGCACAAAAAGAAGTGGTTAGTTACATTTGAAAACCCAAGCCTCATTGGTCTTGGGCATTTTAAAGTGATCTGAAGACAATGTAATAGTAACTGATTCTATGTTCAAGCTTTGAGGATCATTAGCTGTTTTTGATGAAGAACTTCTAGTCACCAGTTCTTTCTTCATCTTCCACACAATCTTTGAAAGAGTGGACTTGACCTTCAACACCTCAAAAGTGTTAACAACTTCTGAATTTTTAGAGACTGGACCTTCGGAAGATCTTGCTTTCACTGTAGCAGGCTTATTAGTTTGGAAGCATTCCTTTCTTCTGAGACCAAATTTTCTTTCAAAGGCAAGTTTTCACTTGTCTTCTTTTTCACCTTGGAGCTTCTGAAGGAAAAAGATTTTCCTTCTGAAGCTATCTTTTCCTTCTTCTTCTCAGAAGTTTTCTCTTTGATCATATGAATAGTACTTTTAGGATTGTAGATGCAATCCTTAGCAAGATGAGAAGTACTACCACACATGATGCAGTCCATTTGCTTCCTTCTGAGAGTCTTCTTTTGAGAGGAAGACTAAACATGATCACTTTCCACCTCCATCATCATCTTCATGGATGATGTAGCAAGCTTCATAGGGAGAGGCTTGCTCTAGGAGCTGGATGGTTTAGGCTGTGTAGTAGTGGTACACAGCTGATCAACCTTCTTCTCTTTGCCGGAATGATTTGGACGTGAACTAGAAATCCTGGTACTAGAGTTCATAGTTGAGTCTTCAGCCTTTACCACTACAAATTCTGTAGAGATAAACACTTGTTTCTGCTTAGGGTTGAAAGTGGCCATGATTTCTTGAGCCTTCTTTGACTTTATCTTGACTCTCCTGATCAAGTTCTTCCTTTGAGACTTGGCCATCCCAGCTTCATCTCTTTCCTAAGGAGAATAGTGACCCTTCTTAGGATGGTCTTCTTCACTCTTCTCAGACACATCCTTCACTATCTCCTCCTTATCTTCTTCAATAATGGGTCTATGAGGGGAAGCTCATCTTCATAAGTTCCACACCTTGGAGATCTTATAGATAATAGAGTGTGGGGAGGAGCTATCTCAGTAGATCCCAGTCCCTGCTTATTCTGATAACAAACTTATGCATGCAGGGATGAGGATATCATGTTCTTGAAGGTCTTGTTTTCAAGAACATGTTTTTCTACCCTGGCTTTGCTGATCACAAGCTCAGCTTGGCATTCAGTTAACTTAGTGATGAGATCTTTTATCTGAGTCCTGTAGTTGGTGTGTTCATGGTTTAGAATTGAAATGGTTTTCTCTAAATCTTTTATTTTAAGTTTGTAATCATTTTCAGCTCTTTGAAATCAGCTTTTAAGATGTTTAAGGACTCAAGCTTAGATCTTATTTATAAGTTATAGGACCTATATTTATTGACTTTAGCAATACATTTAGGTGTACAGAGATGTTCCAATACCTTGGCTTCGTCATGATCTGCCATCAGTACTTGGTTTGGAGATGCATCCTCCACCTGAAAGCTCCAGTCAAAGCCTTCTTCTTCAATAGCAACTGCAGCTTGCTGCTTGGGCTTCTCATTCTGGTGAGCTCCTTTAGTGTAGTTTGGCCTGGTTTGTGCTTAGCCACCATTTGTCTTTGGTGCCTTGCACTCTATTGCAAAGTGTCCTATTTGGTTATAGTTGTAACACTTCACCTTGCTTTTATCCAGCCCAAGCTTTCCACTGGATATATTGCTAGCAAACTTCCTCCCTATCCTCTTGTAGAATTTCTTGGCCCTATGAGTAAGAAGAGTCATTTGTTGGACTATTTCCATATACTCCAGATCATCTGGATGTATATAGTCCAGGTCTTCAAGGATGACGAGAAAGTTTCCTATGCTTTCATCAAAAGACACAAAGGCTTGTGCAGAGCTTGTCTCTTGGAATGGGCTTCCATGGATGTAGCTCTCTCTTGATGTCTTCGAGAAGGTGATGAAAGGACTCTTTTGTGAGTTGTCAGGGTAGCAGATGTGATGATGCTGTGGTTCTCTGCAATCCCTTTCAACCACATGAAGGGCTGAACTCTGCTGAATGCTGGAGTTGCCGGATGAATTTTGCATGTTCATCTCCATCTGGTAGCCACTGAGGATACCATACAACTCAGTGAGAGTAAGGGTCTTCGGGTTCTCAGTCCTCTTAATGACCACACAATAGTGTGTCCGTTGTCTGGGAAGAGAGGACATGAACTTCCTCACAATATCCCTGTTCTCAAGAGTTACTCTAAAATCCATTAGAGTATCCACAATCTCAACATACCTGAAGTATTGTTGAGTCATGGTTTCACCTATTTTGAAGGTGAAGTTCATAATCTGCTGCTTCAAGAGGTCCTTCTTATTCTCTTTAGCTTCATTTGACCCCTCATACATCAGCTTCAGTGCATCCTACAGTTGTTTGGTAGTCTTACACTTCTTGAAGCCTCTGTTGATAGAGTTTGGAAGAGCAGTTTGGAGGGTGGTCATGGCCTTCTTGATCAATGTCTATCTTATTCTAGTCTTCATCAAAATAATCAGCCACTTCCTTTGGTATCATAACACCACTAGCAGCAGCTGAAGGGGTGGATGGTACATGAGGCCCAAAGATAATTGATCCCCACATCCTAGAGTCTTGAGACTTGATAAAGCCTTCCATTCTTTTGCACCAAGTGTCAAAGTCTTCAGGAGTGATCAGTGGAGACTTAGTCATAGTACCAGTTTCCATGTCAGCCTTGGTGATAGATGCCATTTGAGATGTTAAGTATTTTGTGAAACTGAAAGGATTAAAGATGGTGAGATCTTACAATCAAGAGCCTAAAATGCTCTGATACAAATTGGAGGACCATGTAAAGGGTGGTCAATACAATCAGTCTCATAATGAGGAGAGTTTTAGAACATTTAACAGATTAAATAGGGAACTGGGTTTGTATAAGATGACACTAAGAACACAAGTAAGTAATGAGACAGAATTAAGAACAAGAACAGAGAAGTATGGTTTTCAAGAATGCTGTATATTGCTCTCAAGTTTTATTACAAGTGTTATAAAGCATAAAAGAATTACAAGGACCTGAGATACTTTATACTACATCCTACAACCATTAATACTTAGAAAGACAGTTGGAAACACTAATCTAGACAATAAGATCAATGTAGAGTCAAAAGGCAGATTGCCTTTTGACTAGTGACTATGACATGCCATAGCTCACTTCCTTTTCTAATATAAAAAGGTTAACAGGTACAATAGTAGGAAGTTACAGAAAAAGACCTTAATCTATAGTTTACAAAAGCATAGACTTTTCACCAACTTGTATAAGTTGGTGAGTCTTCAAAGTTGCAGCGGATGATGTGTCAGATTTATGAAAAAGTAGATCAGAGAAAGCATGTCTTCTCTATCTTCGAAAGAAATCAGTCTTCACAGCAAATTGGTTTCGGAAGACTTTGTCTTTAAAGCTTCGAAAGACTTTGTCTTCGGCTTCGGAAGATTTGGACTTTGGCTTCGGAAGATTTTACACTTAGAGTATTTTTCTATAGAGAGTGTAAAACTTCTGAAGCAACTTCTACCTTGTACGTTTAGTGCATGCATGCAGGAAGATCCTTGGTTGTTTTGGCTTCTTTGGTTGCATCAGGCTTATAATCTTCTAATATTACCTTACATCTACTAACTTGATGTCAAGTGTGCTTTCTTATATGGGATGATTGATGAAGATGTGTATGTTAAACAACCACCTGGCTTTACAGACCCAAATCATCCTGATTATGTCTGCAAGCTTGATAAAGCTCTTTATGGGCTGTACCAAGCTCCAAGAAAGTGGTGTGAGATACTATCTTAGTATCTCTATCAGCATGGCTACAAGAGGGGTACTATAGATGGAACTGTCTTCATCAAAAGAACATGGAATGACCTAATGCTGGTTCAAGTATATGTAGATGAAATTATCTTCTAGTCAACTAATCCAAAGCTCTGCAAAGACTTTTGAGAGGCTGATGAAGAATAGATTTGAAATTAGTGCCATGGGGGAACTCAATTTCTTTCTAGGAATTCAAGTGAAGCAAGTTAAAATCGCATCTTCATAAGTCAGTCAAAGTATGTACAAGACATCCTTACAAGATTCAACTTGACTGATTGTAAGGTTGCAAAGACTCCTATAGCCAGAAACCACTCCCTTGGACCTGATCTTGAGGGGGAGAGTGTGGATGAACATCTCTACAGGGCTATGATCGGGTCTCTTATGTGCCTCACAGCCAACATGCCTGATATCATGTTTTCCACATGCATCTATGCAAGATATCAAGCCAACCCTAAGATGTCATATCTGGTTGCTCTCAAGAGGATTCTTAGATATCTCATAGGTGCTCCTAAGCTTGGCCTTTGGTATCCAAAGAATTCCGACTTCAATCTGTATGCCTATACAAATAGTGAGTATGGTGGCTATAACATGATTGCAATGTCTACATCTGGGGGATGTCAATTCCTTGGTGGAAGGATAGTCTGATGGCAATGTAAGAAACAATCATGTCTGTCTGCATCAACTGCTGAAGCTGAATACACTGCTGCTGCAAGCTATTGTGCTCAAGTGCTTTGGATTTAGAGCAGATGCTGGACTATGGATTCAACTTCCAAGAGACTCCCATTCACATAAACAACAACAGTGCTATCCCTATTATAGAGAATCCTGTGCAGCACTCAAGGACAAAACACATAAACATCAAGCATCATTTGATTAGAGATAATTTTGAAAAAGGATTAATCAAACTAGTCAAAGTTAACACAAATGAACAATATGCTGATCTGTTCACTAACGCTTTTGATGAACAAAGATTCAAATATCTTGTATCAGCTATTGGGATGATTAAGTTTGAGTAGATTTTTCTTAAACTTAAATCAATTCTATTTCTAAAACCTATGTGTCCTAAGTTGTAATTATATCATCTTCATAAGCCTAGTTTCCTTTGGAAGAAAATTTTTCAAATGAAATTTCTTAAATTTTTGAAAAAAAATTTTAAACATATTTTCTTTCGGAAGATATCAAGTTGTCTTCGGAAGAACATTATGTCTTCAAATCAAAAAACTACTTATAAGACATTTACCTTCTTAAGAAATTATGATATATCTTCTGAAGCTTAAATATGCTTTTAAGTACTTACATGTATTTGAAGGACAATTTTCTTCCGAAAACAATTAAGTCTAAATCATCTTTAGAATAAAACTTCCAAGTCCTGATCTCTTTCGAAACCAAACATGTCTTAGAAGTAAAATTCTCTAAGTATTTTCCTTCCAAAGCAAAATTTTAACAAACCTTACAAATATCTTCCAAAGCCAAATTGGCTTCGGAAGCTTTTCTTAAAACTTCCGAAGACAAAAATATCTTCGGAAGATTTTCAACTTCCAAAAAAACTACCTTTTTAGGCACTTTTTAAAGGTGGGACTGACATTCAGATTTCAAAGTTTATCCTTTTTCATTAACTTTGTCTCAAATTCATTTCATATATATTCTCAATGGTTCCCTTTCTTTCACTATCTTCTTCATTTGACAATTTTCTAACCTAAAAATCCTCTAAACTCACCCATAAACCGCCCTTGTTCTTATCTTCCTTCACAACAAAGATGCCTTAAAATGGCCAACCTTAATCGCAGGAACCAACCTGATTTCTCCATGCAACTTCACAGGCAACATAATCAAGTTGCTCTATTGAACTCTGAGAAAGATCCTGGTTTCTCAGAGGTCTGCCACTTTCTCACTTTATCAAACTACTTCACCTCCCTCACCATCGATCCTCCACTCTATAAGGATCAGCTGTTTGAATTTTAGAGGACCTGTCAAGAGGTCACCATGGATGGGGAGAAGGCACTGCCTGCCATAGAGCAGGGGAGGACAATCTTTATCACTCCAGCATCCATAAACACACATCTAAGGCTAGATGATGTAGAAGAAGATTTGTCCTTCCCCAAGTCTACTGTTAACCATTCTTTTGGTCAGATGGGCTATGAAGGGGATTTCTCTGTAAAGACCTTTAGGAAAGGGAAGGTTTCCTCTCAATGAAAATACCTCCTTGATATTGTCATTCACAGTCTATCTAACAAGCATAGAGGATGGGACCAAGTTCCCAAGGACCTTTCCTATATAGTCCATGGGATGGTTCAGGGAGTCAAGTTCGGGTATTCACAATTTGTTTACACTAATTTACTTGCAAACTCATGTTCCCTAGATATGTCCAGCATATTCTCAATTGTGAACTGGGCTCACAGTTGAGGGGAATATGTAATGTTCTAAAATTGGGACAGATGAAGCCTGACATCTTCAAGACTATGAGGAAGCCAACTGTTGGCTTCTCAGGGGTAGAAACAGTCCTTGTCCAAAAAATATTAGAGCTCATTGCTCAAGGTGACAACCTAGCAGCACCAGCTAGTGTTGAACCCACACCTTCTACTTCTCAACCACCTATACAACCACAAATAACCATCACCTACCAAAGAAAATCCAAACAAACCCCTACACATGCTACTTAGTTTGTGTAGGCTCCTATATCACCACCCATACAGGTGAAAGTGGACACTGGATCTCCCACTTCTCCTGAGGAGCAAACCGCTCCCATCTTACAAATGATCAGTGCTGAGGTTCCTCATGCTCAGCCTGATGAGCTCACAACCCCTCAAGCCTTAAGCCTTCACTCAGAGTCTCGAAACTCTAGTGAACAACCTTCAGGGGATAGTTACCATCCCTATCCTCTTGAGCTAAACCAACCCATTCCATACCTAGAATTCTATGATGATGAAGACATCAGATTCAGTGAGTATCATGAGTCTCTCTACTCCTCCCCTGCTCAAGGAGAGATGAGTACTCATGTTTCTCCTATGTCTAGTCCACATCATCCACCTACTACTGAGGTAGATCTCCCTGAACCTATTCAGGAGGTCCATATGGAAGAGGCTCTCACTTCAGCAAGTGACTATATCATTGAGACCTCAACCATGGCAACCCAGCCTATTGAAACTTCACCTGAAGCTGTCATGGTGTAGGAGAAATCCAACAGCCTAGAACAAAGTGCTTGTGATGAGGAAGAAGACTTAGGTCCTATTCTCTCATCCCCCCGATGATTCTTCTGATGAAGGTGAGGGGAACATGAGACTAAAGGTGCAAAAGCTAACTCACACCTGCACCTATTTAGTCTTAAAGGTTAGTAACTTGGAATCTCAGGTGACTACCCTGCTAAGAAGGGTCAATGATCAGCAACTTGAGCTTTCTGATCTCAAGGAAAAACTAGCTGGGAGACCTTTTAGGAGGACTCAACCAGGAACTCAAGAACCTATGGTTGTGACAGACATAACCTCCAGCTCACCTATACAAGAGGGTGATGCTACCAAAAAGGGGGAGAAAGTCCAAGCAATCACAGAACCTGGGAGTTCTTCACAGAGTATGGACATTGAGAATTCACCAACCTCACTTGCAATTGTCCATACTCAGCAACCTCCTCAAGTCCATATTGATATGGACCCACTCATTCAAAATCTGTTTGAGGAGGGTATTCCAAGAGCTATGTATACCCCACCCTATGATGATGAGAATGAAATACTTGGGTGGAGGTATGATGCTGACAGAGGAGCTCTGATTTTGCATAGATTTTTGGGGCAGCAAGAGGTTTTCAATTTTTAGACCCTGAAGTACTGTGACAGTCTTCCTCTAGTCCATGCCATTTGCCAATCAGTCAAAGCAGACAAGCTGACAGACTGGCTGAGAGGATTCAAGAAAGGATTGTTAAAGAGTTCAGGCAAAAAAGAAGACAAAGGCTAACAGGCAATGTCATTGGTCAACTAGATGTTGAGGTGGACCCTAAGATTAGCTTCACAGGAGAAACCTTGACTGAAGGCCCAGTGATAGACCCTGTCAACCTTGTTACAAGAACTGCTTCAACATCATCAACCCTTAGTGGGGTACCAGCTGGTGAAAGTGCTTCAAAACCTCTCTCTGGCCAGAGTCGACTAATGAACCAAGCAATGAAGGCCAAATCTTTCTCCACCCTGAGTCACCAAGGCCTGTGCGTGACAAAGGGAAAAGGAAACTGACTCCTAAGGAGATTGAGGAAGAGGAGAGAGAGAGAGAGAGGAAGAGGAAGCTAAGGGGAGAGAGTTCAAGGGGGTCTCCAGGCTTCATGGAAGCAGTTATCAGGGCTGCCCCCAAGCTAAATACTCAGGATGATGAGTTGAGGGTAGCCAGATTAAACTACTTGGGGACCAGGAACTACAACATAGATAAACCCATCTCTCTTCCCTTAGAGGAACTCAATGAACTGGCAGACATAGAGCTGTTAAAGGAGAGGAAGGAGGCAGGGGATGCAGAATTGCTCCTAAAGATCAAGGAAGAAAGGAGACAAAAAAGGCTCTACAAGCATGCTCCTACCCTCTCCCCAGTTCAGGAAACCCTGAGAAAGAGGCTGTTGCAACTAAACAACCTTAGGTAGACAAGGAAGCTGATAGACAAAACATGATTAGCTACTTGAGTGCCATAGGTCTTTACCAGGCATCTGCACTTCTTCACTTATCATATGAGTATGTTGAATTCGAGTATCTTAAGCAGTTGGACCAACAAGTTATCAAAGCACAAAAGGTTGCTAAGAGAAAAATAAGGGAAGAAGCTGTAAAGTCAAGAGCCATCATCCAAAAGAGTCAAAAGAAGTCTGCTGATAGGCAGAGGATGATGAGCTTCTTGAAGCTGTATGGATTCTCCGGAAGGAGGCTTGGTCCAATGTCTCTATCCACTATGGATGAGCACATTAGAGTAATCAAGCGGATGATTAAAAAGGGAGAGCTTGTTGACTTGCATTCTCCACCAAGTCAAGCTCCACCTAAAGTTGAGGTAAAGGCTGAACACCCTGAGACAACACAACCTGAACCTAAAGCTGCATCTCAGCCAACTTTATCTTCTAATCAACAACAGGGTCCAAATCCCTCTCCTTCTGAACTTATGAGGGAAGAGGACCCAACTGAGAAAGACACAACAAATCAACCTAGTGCTGAAGGTCAGTCTTCTCAGTTAAAGACTTCAAAGTGGAGGAAAAGGATGGCCATGAATAGTGTTTCTAAGAAGAAGTCGAAGGCATCCACCACTACACCTCAGGATGAGTCAGAGCATCCTAAGGTAGTGCAAGAAGAGGCTGCTCAACCAACTCCAACACAAGTAGAGCCTCTTGCAACTGGAGGACCCATCCTGTCCGGGACCTTTGCTACTAATCCAGACAGGTGGTATGTCATCAGAAATCAAGGGGGTCAAGATGTCTATTTCTGGCAAGACATGCTTGATCTTCCTCTACATGATCTCCATGACATGAGAAGGTATTATAAGAGTCTGAGGGATCCTGATCAGTTGATCAAGAAGGAATGGTCTTGATCCTGATAAGGACTATCAATATCTAAGTATACTTCTTTGTTTGGTAGTATCATCCTATAAGGGGAGTTTGCAAGGTTATACTTGAAAGGCTGATGCAACCAAAGAAACCAAAGCAACCAAAGAGCTTCCAGCTTACATGCACATTATGCAGAGTAGAAGTTACTTTGGAAGTTTTACACTTCTAACATAAATAAATTCTAAGTGTAAAATCTTTCGAAGCCAAAGACTAAATCTTTCAAAGCCAAAGATGAAGTCTTCTGAAGCTTCAAACACAAAGTCTTCTGAGGCCAATAAAGTGAAGACTGATTTCTTCCGAAGATAGAGAAGACATGCTTTCTCTGCTCTACTTTTGTATAAAGCTAACCAACTTTCCGCAGCCACACTGAAGACTCACCAACTTGCATTAGTTGGAGAAAAGGTCCATGATTTTGCAAGTGTAGATTATGGTTTAGAGTCTGTAACTTTCTACTTTGTACCTTTTATCCATTTTGTAATATATTAGGATATGAGCTATGGCATGTCATAGTCACTTATTAAAAGGCAATCTACCTTTTGACTTTACATTGATCTTGTTGTCTAGATTAGTGTTTCCAGCTGGACTTCAAAGTATGGCTAGCTATAGGATGTAGTATAAAGTATCTCAGGTTCTTGTATTTCTTTTTATGCTTTGTAACACTTGTAAAAGAACTTATGAGCAATATACAGCATTCTTGAAAACCATACTCATCCTGTTCTTATTCTTAGTTCTGTCTTATTGTTTACTTGTGTTTTTAGTATCATTCATTTAAACCCGGTTCGCTATTTGATCTGTTAAGAGTTTTAACACTAAAGTCCTAGCAATCACAGAACCTGGGAGTTCTTCATAGAGTATGGACATTGAGGATTCACCAACCTCATTTGAAATTGTCCATACTCAGCAACCTCCTCAAGTCCATATTGATATGGACTCACTCATTTAAAGTCTGTTTGAGGAGGGTATTCCAAGAGCTATGTCTACCCCACCCTATGATTCTGAGAATGAAAAACTTGGGTGGAGGTATGATGCTGACAGGAGAACTCTGATTTCGCATAGGCTTTAGGAACAACAAGAGGTTTTCAATTTTCAGACCCTGAAGTACTATGACATTCTTCCTCTAATCCACATGCCACTTGCCAATCCTGGTCAAAGCAGGCTAGCTGTCAGACAGGCTGAGAGGATTCAAGATAGGATTGTTGAAGAGTTCAGGCAAAGAAGAAGACAACGGCTAACAGGCAATGTCATTGGTCAACTGGATGTTGAGGTGGATCCTAAGATTAGCTTCATAGGTGAAACCTTGACTGAGGGCCCAGTGATAGACCCTGTGAACCTTGTTACAGTAATTACTTCAACATCATCAACTGTCAGTGAGGCACCAGCTGGTGAAAGTGCTTCACATCCTCTCTCTGACCAGAGCTTGACTGCTGAACCAAGCAATAAAGGCCAAATCTCTCTCCACCTTGAGTCACCAAGGCCTGTACATGACAAAGGGAAAAGGAAACTGACTCCTATGGAGATTGAGGAGGAGGAGAGAGAGAGAGAGAGAGAGGAACAGGAAGCTAAGGGGAGAGAGTTCAAGGGGGTCTCCAGGCTTCATGAACGCTACTATTAGGGCTGCCCCCAGGCCAAATACTCAGGATGATGAGTTGAGGGCAGCCAAATTAAACTACTTGGGGACCAGGACTACAACATAGATAAACTCATCTCTCTTCCCTTAGAGGAAGTCAATGAACTAACAGACACAGAGCTGTTAACGGAGAGGAAGGAGGCAGAGGATGCAGAATTGCTCCTAAAGATCAAGGAAGAAAGGAGACAGAAAAGGCTCTACAAGCATGCTACTACCTTCTCCCAGTTCAGGAAAGCCTTGAGAAAAAGGCTGTGGCAACTATACAACCTCAGGTAGACAAGGAAGCTGATAGACAAAACATGTTTAGCTACCTGAGTGCCATAAGTCTCTATCAGGCATCTGCATTTCTTCCCTTATCATATGAGTATATTGAATTTGAGTATCTTAAGCAGTTAGAGCAACAAGTTATCAAAGAACAAAAGGCTGCTAGGAGAAAAATAAGGGAAAAAGCTACAAAGTCAAGAGCCATGATCCAAAAGAGTCAAAAGAAGTCTACTGATAGGCAAAGGATGATGAGCTTTTTAAAGCTGTATGGATTCTCTAGAAGGAGGCTTGATCCAATATCTCTATCCACTATGGATGAGCATATTAGAGTGATCAAGCAGAAGATTAAAAAATGAGAGCTTGTTGACTTGCATTCTCCACCAAGTCAAGCTCCACCTAAAGTTAAGGTAAAGGTTGAACACCCTGCGACAACACAACATGAACCTAGAGCTGCATCTCAGCCAACTTCATCTTATAATCCAAAGCAAGGTCTAACTCCCTCTCCTTCTGAACTTGTGAAGGAAAAGGACCCAACTGAGAAAGACACAACAAATTAACCTGGTTCTGAAGGCCAGTCGAATGACTTCAAAGAGGAGGAAAAGGAATGCCATGAAGAGTGTTTCTAAGAAAAAGTCCTAGGCATCCACCTCTACACCTCAGGATGAGTCAGAGGAGGTAGTGCAAGAAGAGGTTGCGCAACCAAGTCCAACTCATGTAGAGCCTCTTGCAACTGGAAGACCTATCCTGTCTTGGACCTTTGCTACTAATCCAGACAGGTGGTATGTCATCAGAGACTAAAGGGGTCAAGATGTCTATATCTGGTAAGAGATGCTTGATCTTCCTCTTCATGATCTCCATGAGAAGGTATTATGAGAGTTTGAGGGATCCTGATCAGTTGATAAAGAAAAGAATGGTCTTGATCCAGATGAGGACTATTAATATCTAAGTATACTTCTCTATTTTGGTAGCAGCAGCCTAGGGGGAGTTTGTAGGTTTATACTAGAAAGGCTAATGCAACTAAAGAAACCAAAGCAACCAAAGAGCTTCCAGCTTGCATGCACATTGTGTAGAGTAGAAGTTACTTTGGAAGTTTAAACTTCTCACAGAAATATATTCTAAGTGTAAAATCTTCCAAATCAAAGACCAAATCTTCCAAAGCCAAAGATTAAGTCTTCTAAAGCTTCAAAGACAAAGTCTTTCGAGGCCACTGAAGTGAAGACTAATTTCTTCTGAAGACAGAGAAGACATGCTTTCTCTGATCTACTTTTGTATAAAGCTGACCAATTTCTGTTGCAACTCTGAAGACTCACCAACTTGCATTAGTTGGTAAAGAGGACCATGCTTTCGCAACAATAGATTATGGTTTAGAGTCTGTAACTTTCTACTTTGTACCTTATATCCATTTTGTTATATAATAGGATGTGAGCTATGGCCTGTCATAGTCACTTGTCAAAAGGCAATCTGCCTTTTGACTTTACATTGATCTTGTTATCTAGATTAGTATTTCCAGCTGGCCTTCAAAGTATGGCCAGTTTTAGGATGTAGTATAAAGTATCTCAGGTTCTTGTATTTCTTTTTATGCTTTGTAACACTTGTAAAATAACTTGAGAGCAATATATAGCATTCTTGAAAACCATACTCATCCTGTTCTTGTTCTTATTTTGTCACATTGTTTACTTGTGTTCTTAGTATCATTCATATAAACCCGGTTCCCTATTTGATCTGTTAAGTGTTCTATCGCTAAAGTCCAAGCAATCACAGAACCTAGTAGTTCTTCACAGAGTATGGACATTAAGGATTCACCAACCTCACTTGTAATTGTTCATACTCAGCAACCTCCTAAAGTCCATATTGATGTAGACTCACTCATTCAAAGTCTGTTTGAGGAGGGTATTCCAAGAGCTATGTCTACCCCACCCTATGATGCTGAGAATGAAATACTTGGGTGGAGGTATGATGCTGACAAGAGAGCTCTGATTTTACATAGACTTCAGGGGTAGCAAGAGGTTTTCAATTTTCAAACCCTAATGTACTATGATAGCCATCCTCTAGTCCACATGCCACTTGCCAATCCTAGTTAAAACAGGCAAGCTGACAGGCTGGCTGAGAGGATTCAAGACAGGATTATTTAATAGTTCAGGAAAAGAAGAAGACAAAGGCTAACAGGCAATGTCATTGGTCAAGTGGATGTTAAGGTGGACCCTAAGATTAGCTTCAAAGGGGAAACCTTGACAAAAGGCCCAGTGATAGACCCTGTGCACCTTGTTACAAGAACTGCTTCAACATCATCAACCCTCAGTGCGGAACTAGCTGGTGAAAGTGCTTCACAACCTCTCTCTGGCCATAGCTTGACTGCTGAACCAAGCAATGAAGGCCAAATCTCTCTCCACCCTAAGTCACCAAGGCCTGTGCATGACAAAGGGAAAAGAAAACTAACTCTTGAGGATATTAAGGAGGAGGAGGAGAGAGAGGAACAGGAAGCTAAGGGGAAAGAGTTCAAGGGGGTCTCCAGACTTCATAGAAGCTGCTATTAGGGCTGCCCCCAGGCCAAATACTCAGGATGATGAGTTAAGGGCAGCTAGATTAAACTACTTAGGGACCAAGAACTATAACATAGATAAACTCATCTCTCTTCCCTTAGAGGAACTCAACGAACTGGCAGACACAGAGATGTTAAAGGAGAGGAAGGAGGCAGAGGATGCAGAATTGCTCCTAAATATCAAGGAAAGGGAGATAGAAAAGGCTCTACAAGCATGCTCCTACCCTCTCCCCAGTTCAGAAAAGCCCTAAGAAAGAGGTTGTGGCACCTGAATAACCTCAGGTAGACAAGGAAGCTGATAGACAGAACAAGATTAGCTACTTGAGTGCCGTAAGTCTCTACCAGGCATCTTCACTTCTTCCCTTATCATATGAGTATATTGAATTCGAGTATCTTAAGCAGTTGGAGCAACAAGTTATCAAAGAACAAAAGGCTGCTAAGAGAAAAATTAGGGAAGAAGCTACAAAGTCAGGAGCCATCATCCAAAAGAGTCAAAAGAAGTCTGCTGATAGGCAGAGGATGATGAGCTTTTTAAAGCTGTATGGATTCTCTGGAAGGAGGCTTGATCCAATATCTCTATCTACTATGGATGAGCATATTAGAGTGATCAAGCAGAAGATTAAAAAAGGAGAGCTTGTTGACTTGTATTCTCCACCAAGTCAAGCTCCACCTGAAGTTAAGGTAAAGGTTGAACACCCTGCGACAAGACAACATGAACCTAGAGCTACATCTCAGCCAACTTTTAGTAGCATCAGCCTAGGGGGAGTTTGTAAGGTTATACTTGAAAGGCTGATGCAACCAAAGAAACCAAAGCAACCAAAGATCTTCCAGCTTGTATGCACATTGTTTAGAGTAGAAGTTACATCAGAAGTTTTACACTTCTCACAAAAAAATATTCTAAGTGTAAAATCATCTGAAGCCATAGAGCAAATCTTCCAAAGCCAAAGATGAAGTCTTCCGTAGCTTCAAAGACAAAGTGTTCCAAGTCCAATGAAGTGAAGACTAATTTCTTCCAAAGACAGAGAAGACATGCTTTCCCTGATCTACTTTTGTATAAAGCTGACCAACTTTCCTCTACAACTCTAAAGACTCACCAACTTACATTAGTTGGTGAAAAGGTCTATGCTTTTGCAACTATAGATTATGGTTTAGAGTCTGTAACTTTCTACTTTGTACCTTTTATCCTTTTTGTAATATATTAGGATGTGAGCTATGGCATGTCATAGTCACTTGTCAAAAGGTAATCTGTCTTTTGACTTTACATTGATCTTGTTGTCTAGATTAGTGTTTCTAGCTTGCCTTCAAAGTATGGCTAGCTATAGGATGTAGTATAAAGTATCTCAGGTTATTATATTTCATTTTATGCTTTGTAACACTTGTAAAAGAACGTGAGAGCAATATACAACATTCTTGAAAACCATACTCATCTTGTTCTTGTTCTTAGTTCTGTCTCATTATTTACTTGTGTTCTTTGTATCATTTATATAAACCCGATTCCCTATTTGATCTGTTAAGTGTTCTATCGCTAAAGTCCTAGCAATCACAGAACCTAGTAGTTCTTCACAGAGTATGGACATTAAGGATTCACCATCCCTTAACCGGTCCTGCAACAAGTAACAAGAACAATAAATAAGAACACTCAAATATGGTTTTCAAGAATAATGTATATTGCTCTCAATTTCTTACAAGTGTTACAATGCTTAATTCTAAATACAAGTACTTGAGATACTTTAGACTACATCTTACAACCGGCCATACTTTGAAGGCTAACTGGAAACACTAATCTAGATAACAAGATCAATGTAGAGTCAAAAAGGTGAATTACCTTTTTGACTAGTGACTATAACATACCATAGCTCACATCCTTATCTAATACAAAAAGGATAAAAGTACATAGCTGAAAAGTTACAAACTTAACACCTTAATCTACAGTTGATAAAAGTATGGACTTTTCACCAAACCATGCTGGTTGGTTAGTCTTCAGAAATGGTAGTGGAAAGGTGGTTCAACGTTTGTCAAAAGTAAGTTAGAGAAAGCATGTGTTCTTTGTCTTCGAAAGAAATCAGTCTTTGGCTTCTGAAGACTTTGTCTTTGAAGCATCGGAAGACTTCATCTTTGGCTTTGGAAGAATTGGTCTTTTGGCTTCAGAAGTTTTAATACTTAGCATAATTCTCTGAGTTAGATCAATTCTTCCAAAGTACTTTCCTAGTACTTCATATGTGCATGTTGAGAGCTCTTTGATTATTCATTGGTTGCATCAGCCTTTAAGTGTATTCCTTACAAACTCCCCCTATGCTGATGCTACCAAAACTAAAGAGACCATTGAGTCTTGATCTTTATTTATTGACAATCCTCATCAGAATCAAGACCATTCCCCTTATCATCAGTTGGTCAGGATTCCTCCGACTGTTAAAGTATCTCTTCATTTGATAGAGATCATGTAGAGGGAGACCAAGATTATTTTGCTAGAAGTACATGTCTTGACCTTCTTGATCTCTAGTGACATATCATCTATCTTGTTAGTAGAAAACACCCAAGACTGGATGGGTCTCTCAGCTATAAGAGGCTCTACTATGAGTGGACTTTGTTGAGCAGTCCCTTCTTGAGCACCCTCAGGATGTTCTAACCCATCCTGAGGTGCAGTGGTAGATGCCTTGGACTTCTTCTTCTTCTTTTCTTGTCCCTTCTTATGGCATCCTTTTCCTCTTTCTATACCTTAACTGAGAGGTCTGGCTTGCAGTACTAGATTGTTCTTGTTTGTCCTTCTTAGTTGGGTCCTTGTCCTTCATAGGTTTAGAAGGAGAAGGATCAGGACCCTGTTGTGGATCAGAAGATGAAGCTAGCCATGATGCAGTACTAGATCTAGTTGGGTTCAACCTTGACCTCATCTTAAGGTGTAACCTGACTTGGTAGAGAATGCAAGTCAACTAGCTCACCCTTTTTGATCTTTTGTATGATCACTCTAATGTGCTCATCCATAGTGGATAGAGATAGTAGACCAAGTCGCCTTTTGAAGAATCCATACAGCTTTAAGAAGCTCACCATCTTTTGTCTATCAGCAGACTTCTTCATATTTGCTCTGATGGTGGCTCTTGACCTTTATAGAGTCTTTTCTCCACCTTTGTTCATTGATCTTGAGGAGCAATTCTGCATCCTTAGCTTCCCTCCTATCCTTTGACACTTCCATGTCAGCCAGTTCATTTTGTTCATGCAAGGGGTGAGAGATGAGTTCATTAACATTATAGTTCCTAGACCCCAGATAGTTCAAGCCGGCTACCTTTAACTCATCATCTTGAGTGCTTGGCCTAGGGCCAACCCTGATTGCAGCTTCCATGAAGCTAGGGGTCCTATTTGAACTCTCTCCCCTTGCCTTCTGCTTCCTCTCTCTCTTCTCCTCCTCAATCTCCTCAGAGGTCATCTTCCTCTTCCCTTTGTCAGTCACTAGCATGTGTGACTCATGGTGGAGAGAGATTCGGCCTTCATTGCTTGGTGTTGTACTTCAGGTCTAACCAGAGAAAGGCTGTGAGACATCTTCATAAGCTAGTGCCTCACTGAGGGTAATGGGTGTTGAAGAAGTTCCTGTCTCAAGGTTCACATGCTCAACTATTAGGCCTTCAGCCAAGGTTTCCCCTTCGAAGCTAATATTAGGGTCCACCTCAGCATCCAGTCAGCATCCCGTTGACCAACAGTCTTGCCTGCTAGCCTCTATCTATATAATTTGGATCTCAGCTTGAACTCTTCAAGCACCCTTTCTTGTATACTCTTAGCTAACCTTGCAGCTTACCTGGATTGACTTGGTTTGGCAAGTGGTAAGTCAACTAGAGAGAAGCTCTCATAGTATCTCAGGTTGTAGAAGTTGAAGATTTCTTGTTGTCCCTGAGACCTAGAGATTACCAGGGCTCTCCATTCAGCATCATACCTCCATCCCACTATTGGATTTTCATCAGGGTGAGATGGAGTAGGCATAGCCCTTGGTATACCCTCCTCAAACAAGCTGTGAATGAGTGAGTCCACTTCAATATGGACCTGAGGAGGTTGTTGAGTATGGACAACTGCAAGTAAAGGTGGTGAGTTCTCCATGTCCATACTCTGAGAGGAACTACCAGGTTCTGTGATTATAGGTAGGACTTTCTCCCCGTTTTTGGTAGCATCACCCTCTTGCATAGGGGAGCCAAGAGTTAGGTCTTCCACATCCATAGGTTCTTGTGGACCTGGTTGAGTTCTATGGATGGGTCTCTCAGCCAACTTGCCCTTGAGATCGATTATCTTAAGTTGCTAGTCATTGACCCTTCTTTGTAAGGTAGTAACCTGAGATTCCAGGTGACTCACCTTTGAAAGTAAATAGGTGCATGTTTTTAATAGTTTTTGCACCTTTAGTTCCAAACTCCCCTCATCTTCATCAAAAGAATCATGGGGGGATGAGAGAATAGGACCAAAGACTTCTTACTTATCACCAGCTAGAGTTTCTTGGCTACTAGATTTCCCCTGCACCCAGACAGCTTCAAGAGAAGTGTCAATGGGCTAGGTTGCCATGGTTGAGCTTTTAATGATGTAGTTACTTACAAAAGTGAGAGCCTCTTCCATATGGACTTCCTGAGGATGTTCAGGGAGGTGCACCTTAGTTGTGGGTGGATGATGTGGGCTGGATATGGGTGATTCAGGAGCACTCATCTCTCCTTGAGTATGGGTGGAGAATAGAGACTCGTGATACTCACTTAAGCCCTTATCCTCATCATCATATAATTCCAGGTTTGGAATTGGTTGGTTGAGGTCTAGCGGCTGGGGATGGTAGCTTTCCCTCAAAGGTTAATCACTAGAGTTTTGAGACTTTGATTGAAAGCTTATGGCTTGGGTAGTAAGCTCATTAGGCTGAGCATGAGGAACCTCAGCACTAATCATAGAAGTAATGGGAATGGTCTGCTCCTCAGGGGAAGTGGGAGCTCTAGTGTCCATTTCTTCCTGTATGGTTGGTGATTTGGGGGCCTGCTCAACCTGAGTAGACTACGAAGGGGTTCATTTGGATTTTCTTTGGTAGGTGATGGTTGTGGTTGTGTGCCTGGTGCAGATGTAGAAGGTGTGGGTTCAACACTGGCTTGTGTTGCCAAGTTGTCACCTTGAGCAATGAGTTCTAATATTTTTGGGACCAGGGCTATTTCTACCCCTAAGAAGCCAATAGTGGACTTTCTCATTGTCTTAAAGATGTCGGGCTTCATCTATCCTAGTTTAGGAGTGTTTCCTGTTTCTCTTAATTATGAGCCCAGTTCACAATTAAGAATGTGTTCAACATATCTAGGGAACATGTAATACTCTAAGGAGTCCAAGTTGGCAAGCAAGTTTGTATACACAAACTGTGAGTACTTTAACTTGACCCCTTGAACCATTCCATGGACTATATAGGATAAGTGCTCAGGAATTTGACCCCATCCTCCATGTTTGTTAGATAGAGAGTGGATTACCACATGGAGGAGGTACTTCCACTGAGATAAGACCTTACCCTTTTTGAAGGTTCTTACTGAGTAGTCCCCTTCATAGCCCATCAGCCGAAATGAGTTGTTTACAATAGATTTGGGGAAGGGAAGTTCGCCTTTATCATCATCCAGCCTCAGATGAGTGTTGATGGTGGCTGGAGTGACAAAAATTGTCTTCCCCTACACTGTGGCAGACACTGCCTTCCTACCATCCAAGATGACCTCTTGGCAAGTCCTCTAGAACTCTAAGAGTTGATCTTCGTATGAGGGAGGGTCAATGGTAAGTGCGGTGAGGTAGTTTGAAAGAGACAAGAAACGAAAATAATGATGATATTGCTTTCTAGTTCACAAGGTGGAGAGATTTAGAACACTTAACATATCAAATAGGGAATCGGTTAGGATGAAATAATGAACACAAGTAACAAGAACAATAAACAAGAACACTCAAATATGGTTTATAAGAATGATGTATATTGCTTTCAAGTTCTTAAAAGTGTTACAAATATTAAATCTAAATACAAGTACTTGAGATACTTTATACTACAACTTACAGCCAGCCATACTTTGAAGGCCAACTAGAAACACTAATCTAGACAACAAGATCAATGTTGAGTCAAAAAGGCAGATTGCTTTTTTGACTAGTGACTATGACATGCCATAGTTCACATCCTTATCTAATACAAAAAGGATAAAAGTACATAGTTAGAAAGTTACAGACTCAACACCTTAATCTACAGTTGACAAAAGTATGGACTTTTCACCAAACCATGCTGGTTGGTGAGTCTTAAAAAATGGCAGTGGAAAGATGGTTTAGCTTTTGTCAAAAATAAGTCAGACAAAGCATGTCTTCTCTATCTTTGGAAGAAATCAGTCTTTGGCTTCGAAAGACTTTGTCTTTGAAGCTTTATAAGACTTCATCTTTGGCATCAGAAGGATTGGCCTTTTGGTTTCGGAAGATTTGATACTTAGCATAATTCTCTGAGTTATATGAAATCTTTCGAAGTACTTTCCTATTACTTCACATGTGCATGCTGGCTGTTAGGTACATAAGAGACCCAATCATAGCCCTGTAAAGATGTTCATCAACACACTCCCCATCAAGATTAGGTCCTAGGGAGTGGGTTCTAGCTATAGGAGTCTTAGCAACCTTATAATCAGTCATATGGAATCTGCTTAGTATGTCTTGTACATAATTTGACTAGTTTATGAAGATGGCATTGTCAACCGGCTTCACTTGAATTTCTAAAAATAAATTGAGTTCCCCCATGGCACTCATTTCAAATCTATTCTTCATCAGCTTCTCAAACTCTCTGCAAAGGTTTTCATTAATTTACCCAAACATGATGTCATCAACATAAACTTGAACCAGTAACAAGTCATTCCTTGTTTTTTAATGAAGAGTTTCCTGTTAAAAGTACCTCTTTTGTAACCATGTTAAACTAGATACTGTGATAGTGTCTCATACCACTTTCTTGGAGCTTGATGCATGCCATAAAGAGCTTTATCAAGCTTGCAGACATAATCAGGATGATCTGGATCTTAAAAGCCAGGTGGTTGCTTGACATACACTTCTTCATCTATCACCTTATATAGAAAAGCACAATTGACATCAAGTTGCTAGACCCTGAAATCCGTATATGCAGCAAAAGCAAGGAATATTCTGATAGCTTCAAGTCTTGCTACAGGAGCAAAAACATCTGTGTAGTCAATGCCTTCCTCTTAATTGTAACCTTGGACTACCAGTTTTGCCTTGTTCTTGATGACAAGCCCTATATCATCTTTCTTGTTACTGAAAACCCACTTGGTACCTATTGGAATCTTCCTAAGAGGAAAAGGACATAGGTTCCAAACACCTTGTCTTTTGAATTGAAGCAGCTCCTCCTGAGTTACTGCAAGTCAGCCTCCATCTCTCAAAGCCTTATCAACTTTCTATTGCTCAATCTGGGATAAGAAGCAAGAGTGCAGACAAATGTTTTGATCATGGGTTTTCTTCTTATTCTCACCCTAGTCTCAACATCACCAATGATGTTTGCAGTAGAATGTGACTTATGGATTCTTAGCTTAGGAATCACAGCAAGTTGATTTGATAGATGCAAATTTGAGAAAATCATATCTGGTGATTGAGTATCACCTACCACATCAGCACACCCATCAAGTGTGACTTGATCCAGAGAGTGTGTGATGTGCTCCACATTATACATATAAAACACATCAATTACACATCAATTATTCCAGCAACTCTTACTAAAAATGATGATTTGATACTTAAATCGTTCATATTGTGTTTTTAGGCTCGGAAAAAACCAAGATGAACAAAAAAAGCTTAAAGAAGAAGAAATTAAAGAAAACCAACATTCAGAATTAAAGCATGGGGCCATGCCTCATGAGGCACGTCCCCATCCCCAGCCTGAAACACACCCCCATGCTAAAATCAACACACCCCCGTGTTTGTTAGTCCGATAGGACAAAAAGTATGGTTCCCCGATCCGAGGCACGGGGGCGTGCCCCAGGATGCATGCGGGCGTGCCCCAGGAGGCACAGGGTCGTGCCCCCCATAAACACGGGGCCGTGCCCGATAATTTCTGAGCGTACAAGCCGACCAACTTTTACATACATTATACTAGCACGGGTCCGTGGCTTTTAGGAATGGGGCCGTGCATAAACACTCCAAAAAGCCTATAAATAGGAGTTCATTTGCAACTTTGAAGGGAGCTTTTGGGAGGTGAAGTGCTGGTGTTCCCTCTTGGGAACCCAGCCTTTGGAGGTCCTTAGATGGTTTTTGAGGTCCATTCAACAATTAGAAGAAGCTCGGGATCGTTTAACATCATCCATAGTGGATCACCAGTTTGATTGTTCTAATTTACCTATGATTTCATTACTATCTTCTATCTTTGTTGTTATGTTCAAGATCATTATAAGCTAAACTTCATTTATTATCCTAATTTAGTGAAACTTAATTTAATTTGTGATGAACTAATCGTGTGGTTTATATTATGTTAATGTTATGGTAATCTTGGGTAAACTTTTGGTGGGTAGCATCTACATTTGAACGAGGAGTTATAAACTTATAATTTATAATTGTGAATGTCATACAAGGTTGAAAAACTTACGAACTAACTTTTTTTCATGAAACCGTTCTTCATAGTAAATCCATGGCTAATGAACTAGAAATGGTTATTAGAAATCATATCACCTTAAATTTCTAATCATTTGCGGGTTCCTTTTTATTAGTCTGAGAAATCTACAGTAAATGTTATGGTTTTCTAAAATTAATGGTATGTTAGAAAGGAACTTTATCAACTCTCTTTTTAATATTAAGTTATGTTTTCAGAAATCGTATGTTGAAAGGTTACATAAGATCTACCTACATTACTAGTGACTTTGATTGATCAGTTTTATAAGTTACTTATGCTAGTATCCTTGTCAATATGGAGCCGGCAGACGAGAAATCCATGTTGGCTCATGTTTATAAACATTAACATAACTACATTAAACAATATCTTTAACCACACCACCAATTCATCACAGTTACATAAGTGTAATCTAAATTAGGATAATAGCCTTACTTCGCTGAAAGAATCACCAAAAGTCTCAATCTTCTTTATTTATCATTATTTTGTTGAACTTATCATTTCCTAAATCAAAACTGATAGTCAATTATAAGGATTGTTGAGTAGGCTTAGTATGTCCATGGATTGATACTCGGTTCTTACCAACACTATATTACCTCACGATAGGTACACTTGCCTTTTGTGTGTGTAGTTTAGTAATAGTAATAACCATTTAAAATTGAATCTATGTAAAAAACCTTTATCAAAATATATAAACGATCCGCACACACCAGTGTGTAACATCATTGATTAGTGGTGTGGTTGTTAGCATCATGAAAATCTCGATTAATTTCACCATCTCCATCTTCTCCTGCATCGGAACCCCTTCATTTGAGTTTTGTACCTCATTGCTAGAATTTGTTGGCACCTCAGATGTGTCAGTTGAAGACTTTTTCACGGTTGTGCTGACAGGATTTCCACTTGTAGGGTTTGTTACCACTTGTGCTGAAGAAATTTGATCATTTGGTCTTCCCCGCTCAAATCTTGGTTCAGGATCTTCTACAATCATATTACCTGTTGTTCCTAAAACATCTTCACAAGATTTGTTAAAATAGTTGGTAACTATATCAAGATCAAATAGCCAATTAGAACCAGAAACTTTCATACTTGGATTGTGTTCATTGAAGGTCTCATTGTCTAACTCTTCAACTACTCTAGTTCTGAGATTGTATACTCTATAAGCCTTAGCTTGAGAAGTGTATCCAATTAAGTGTCCATCATCTGCTTTCTCTGCAAACTTGGCTATGTGATATTTTTTATGTAAGATGGCGCATGGACATCCAAATGACCTAAGGAAACCAATGAAAGGTCTTATTTTGTTCCATAGTTCATAACGTGTCTTACCATGAGTTTTAACTACTAAAACTATGTTATGCACATAGCAGGTAGTGTTGATTGCCTTTGCCCATAAAGTGAAGGGCAGTTTAGAGACAGAGAGCATGGTTCTTACAGCCTCAATAAGTGTCCTATTTCTCCTTTCAGCAACACTATTTTGTTAAGGAGTTCTACGAGTACTATATTGTCTTGAAACACCCGTTTCATCACAAAATGAATCAAGGATTTGTTTCTTCAATTCAGTCCTTGATCACATCTTATGATATTAACCTTGTGATCACATAGATTTTTAATTTCCAGAATAAAGGATCTTATGAAATCATTTGTGATAACCAGACAATATGAAGTTCTTCCTAAACTCATTACACTTATGGGGCCAAAGAGATCCATGTGTAATACGTGTAGGGGAGTAGTGATGAAGTTCATTTCCTTTTGCCTGTGTGAAGTTCACAATATGAAGGTCATCACTTGTAAACTCTTTCTTTGGCCTTCCAGTTACCAAATTCATAATCAGTTTATTCAAGTTCTTAAAGTTTACCTGGTACATTCTTTTCTTGCCAAAGGAAAGACTAATCACTGTTTGCTTTAGATAGAAAGCAAGTCACTTCTCTAGAAGGAGAGGTTCTTGCAAATCCATCTTGTACATATTCTCTTGCCTAGGGGCTCTGAGCAAGATTTGCTCTTAAGGAATGATTACTTCGGGCTTGAGAACAATGCACTCATGCTCAGTAAAGAGCATGTTATGTCTCTGGTCATAAAATTAAGATACACTCGAAAGATTGTATTCAAGCTCTTTGACAAAGTTTACCTTCTCAATGCTAAGCTTACCATTTATGACCCTACCTTTTCCAGTAATGTAAACACCTGATTCACCTCCAAAAGCAATCGGGCCCTCTATTAGTTTTCTCAAAGTCTTGAATCAAAGAGCCATTGCCAGTCATGTGTCTATAATAACTGTTGGTCCATGTGATTGATAATCGATGCAAATGATTTAGAAAACACAATGAATCCCACTAAATAACAACAATATATTCATCTAAGAAAAACAAGTTTCAAATATTTATCCTTAATCTCCAAACAATGACAATAAGGATGAAATAAGGCTTAAAGATGAAAACAATATGCTCCTAGCCAATTCAAAACAATCACACCCTCACAATAACAAGATTTTTGTATTAGCGTTTTTCCAAAAATATTTAATTACAATAAGAGAAACAAAGACTATATAAACAAACTTCAGTTTCACTGACAGTTCTAGCGAAACTGTCTTGACCCAAATCCTAGTTTCACCCAGTGACAAAACACAGTTTCGCTAGGTGACACAAACATCCTGACTACAAACGAAACTCAGTTTCGCTTGTAGTTTTGCTAAGAAAAAAGCTACTAAATTACATACCAAATAAACTAACATTTGTCCTATTACAATAATAACAAAACATAAACAATATTGGTGATTCGAACCTATTCTTGATCATCAATACTTCCCTTAGGTTGGACCTCACCCTTTTGATCTTCTGTTTGAGCTCCTGTTGTTTCTTCAACTTACTGAAGATCTTCTGCAGCTTTGTCAGTCGTTTCTTTTTTAGCTCCAGCTGTACTCTCTTCCTCTGCCCTTTCACTAGCCCTTTCTAATTGTCTTGTCAAATCCTGCACATCCATTCTTTGTTCGTTAGCTTGAAATACTTTATCTGCAAGCTCCCTGACCTCAGCACTTACCCCATGAGCCCTATTTGCAACCCTCTTAAACAGGTTGGCTTTAGTTTTGGTTTTAGTTTCGGCTTCTACCTTGATGTGGTTCTCACACAAAACCACAAGATCTTCATCACAGAATGAGAACACTTCCATTTGATCGAACAATTTGGTTTCCTCAGTATCCTTGTCTCTTATAACAGCTTCCCCAGTATTGTTATCGTAGAACCATTTTTCAAATTTTTGCAGCCTTGGAGGTTGTTGATTCGGTACCCTCACCCGATCCACCATCTTGGCAAGCTTCAACTTCAATACTATTTTCCCTTTTCCAATCTCCCAATCCATATCTTTCTTTTACCTCCTTCTCTCAGTCTTCATATATCTAAAGTCTCAAAATTGTCCTGAAGCCCCTTGCTAATTTTGTGTTCTAGCAATGTATCCCACTCGGTTAGGCCTAAATCTAGCAAGGGAATCTCTGCTAACCTTCTCAAATCCCACCTCGGCAAGGTCTTAAATGCCTTTCTTTTATGCAGATATGAGATTCCCCCCCCCCCACTCCTCTTAATCACGAACATCTTTAATTCAGGATTGTATTTCCACTTATGATCTTTTTATCAGATCGGTTCATTGATGTTCTGAAATAGCGAGGTCACCTTTTCTAGCTTTTTCTCCTTGGTTAACAATCTTCCTTATCCATTTCTATGATATCTCCCTCAGTTAAACTCCTCTGAGCCACATATGTCATTGGTCGCTGGTCGCTCGTCCACCTCATAGAATTCGGGCTCGGAATCATAGTCCACCAGTACCTCTTCAATCTCCTCTTTTATACATCTCTTACTTACTCTGCATCTCTCTTTTCTCTTCCTGCTTCCATATCTCTGATCACTTCATCACCAGTCAAATCAACATCTATATCAAGCCCCATATCTACAAATCCAGCTTCTACAACCTCATCAACATTTCCTCCTACATCTCCTTCTCCACTTCCTCTAACTTCAATAGTTTCAACACCAATTTCATCTCCATCAGCTCCAGATCTACCAACACCACTACCACCAGCTCCAGCTCCACCAACATCAACACCACTAACACTAGCTCCAGCTCCACTCATCGCCTCTCCTGCCCTGGTTGAACTACCCACTTTCAAAAAAAGAATACTTGGACATATCAGTGAGATCATCCAACTCTGCTTGGGTTAACTGGTTGGGCAGGATAGCATTTGCTTTTAGCTCATTTACTTCTCTGAGTAGCCTCCTGATTAGAAACTATTAATCTAGTATCAATCTCTTCATGCTTTCCATCTCTTTATCATTCTCATTCTCTCTAAACTCTTAGTTCACCAATTTCGTCTTAATCATCCCTAATTCATTAGCCAACGATGTATTCAGGTTTTGAATAACATCTTTGTCTAACCCTGATCTATGATCCTTCCTTTCAGATGCTCTAGAAAACACTCAGTAACATCAGCCAGCTCCCCCTGATCTGCCTTCTTCTTAGTCCTTTTCTCTCTCTGAACCCTCAATTCTTATTCAACCTCATCTATCTCGTCCTCCATATTATACTCTTTATCCTTGGCATATCTCTTCCTCTTCTTGATAGCCTCAGCCTGCTTTCCCTAATTTTCTACTGCATTTGTTTTCATTTTCTATCAGTCTTTTGATATAATTACACCTTTTAGCTAGGTACATATTCTCCTAAATATGTGATTTTCCCAGTGAAATCATGTCTCATAGTAGAGCAGACAACAAAGATTTTGGTGTTCATTTGAACCAGTCTCTTAATTTCTCCATGTTTAGGCAAATCAAGCTTCAGATCATCTAACAGCATCTGCACGAATTTGAGATACAACAACCATTTGTCCTTCTTTAGAGCCATTATGTTTTCAGTCATACAATCAAATATCAGCTTAGCTATATTGGCCTTCTGCCCTCTGCAAGACACTATCATGGCCCTGGCTCAATGCAGATTCAGTCCATCTGATCCTCCTTTCCTGTGATCCAAGCACATAATAAGACATGTGCAATGTATCTCTATTCTTTAGACAGAAGGACGTCTTAATCTCTTTCCTTGAGCAAAAGGCGGTCCCTCAAATCCGATGCTCCTAAATGCTTCCAAAACTTGTGCCTTAGACATCACTACCTCCTCTCTATAATCCTCCTCTAGCTTCAAAACTTGTGTCTAGCTTCTCAAGTACCAGAGGAGATGATCATCTGAGCGTGCTGATGAGAGCTCCAGGTCTATACTCACGTATACAAAGAAGATCATCACTCCAGGTCAATGTTCACACATAGCAAGGAGTTAAGCACAGATATAATTCTGAGAGCTAACGAGAAGCTTCAATTCAGAGACTTTACTAAAGAGCTAGACTAGAAGCATTTATATGCTAACTAGAAGCATCATTCAGGACTTAGGATAGGGAGATTTTCCAGAGACTCATAGATTGGGCGATTGTTGATATGTTTGTTCTTTTAAACCCGCCTCATTTTTCAATACGTAATCTGCAGTGTCTTTATTAGTTTGGGGTTTGCTTTAAAAAGCTCTAGTAACTTGGTCCCATAGACATTTGGTTAAAGCATCATCCTGTCTCATGGTTTATTGAGCAATATGATTAACTCTTCTGAGTTTCATTTGAGATTTCGACAATGATCTTGATTTTAGAAGCATTGTGACTTTATTTTGGGGAACACAGATGAGAGATCCAGGTCTATACTCAAGTATAACAGAGGAGATGATCATCTGAGCGTGCTGATGAGAGCTCCAGGTCTATACTCACGTATAACAAAGAAGATCATCACTCCAGGTCAATGTTCACACATAGCAGAGGAGTTAAGCACGAGATATAATTCTGAAGAGCTAACGAGAAGCTTCAATTCAGAGACTTTACTAAAGAGCTAGACTAGAAGCATTTATTATGCTAACTAGAAGCATCATTCAGGACTTAGGGATAGGGAGATTTGGGGATTTTAGGGAAATCAAAATAGAGATTTGAAGCTCTCAACCCGTTTTTGACAAGGACTTGTAACTTTGTGCAGGCCAAGATGTCAAGGGGATAATTCTTATCATCGAGTTCTTGAACTTTAGTTTGGCTACACGATCACTATTTACTTTGTTTTTGGGCTAAGCCTACCATGCATATCCAACACAAAGCTATTGACCTCCTTCAAACCCTTTTCCCAGGGTTCCTGAAAGACCAAATTGAAAATTTTAAGAGTTTATTCTTTATTCTCCCCCGAAATTTCTATTTGATTGTCATCTAAGAGAAATTTTTGTTTTTGTATTATTTTTTTAAAAGCAAAACGATTGAAGGAATATGGGACATGATGTTTCTCAAGCTTGAAAGAAACAAAAGATGAACATAAAAGAATTATTTACACTTTTTACATAACTTTTTATGAAAAGAGTTTTCAAAAAGATATTAATCCCAGCATGGAGATCAATTCATAAAAACAATGTTTCTCGAATATTTTAGTGAAAAGATCAGCTTTTTAGTGTTTGTATCAATTGGGATAATATCAATGAAATCCTTTTCCTGAGCATCCAGGATTGCATGAATCCTTGTTTTAATGTGCTGGTAGAGTGTGATGAACTGGATTTTTGGCGATTCCAATAGCTGCTTCATTATCACAAAAGAGGGGTGTATGAAGGAAATTGATTTCATAATCCATATCTGATGTTGAATCCAAAGCACTTGGCAGCAGCAGCTTGATGCAGCAATATATTCAGCTTCTCATGTAGATAGAAACTGTTGTCTGCTTCTTGCTCTACCATGAAACAAGGCCATCCCTGAGATATTGACATCCACCAGTGACGGATTTCCTGTTAATCCTGCAACTACCATGTAAACTATAAGAATAAGCATGTAAATCAAAGTTCCCTCCTTTTGGATACCAAAGACTCAAACAAGAGGAACCCTTTAAGTAATGAAAAATGCGCTTAACAGCTTTTTCATGTGATTCTTTAGGGTTGGCTTAATAATGGGCAGAATAGCACATGGAGAATGTAATATCTGGATGCCTTGCAGTGAGATACATGAGAGATCTAATCATGGAACGATAATGATGAGCATCCACGGATTTCCCATTATCATCTGGAGTTAAACAGGTTTGAGCAGTGAATGGAGCTGGAGAAGCATCATCCATCTTGTACTTCTTAAGAATCTCTTGAATGTACTTTTCTTGGTGAATCAAAATACCATCAGGCTTTTGTTCAACCTGCAACCCTAAGAAAAAGCACATCTCCCCTATCATGCTTATTTCAAAGAAATCCTTCATTATCTCTTCAAATTCTCTACACAATTTCTTATTTGTTGACCCGAAAATGATATCATCAACATACACTTAAACAATCAACATCTCACCATCAACCTCCTTCTTGAATAGTGTCATATCTATAGTACCACAAGAGAAACCCTTGCTAAGCAAATACTGTGTCAGTGTTTCATACTATATGCGGGGAGCTTGATGCAATCCATATAAGGATTTATCAAGTTTATATACTTTCTCTAGAGCAAATACTGTGTCAGTGTTTCAAACCCGGTGGCTGACAAACATAAATCTCGTCATCAATGTTCCCGTAGAGAAATGCACACTTCACTTTCATCTGAAAAACATTAAAGTTCTTATGAGCAGCATGAGCAAGAAAGATTCTGATGGCTTCAATGCAGGCAACCGGAGCAAACACTTCAGTATAGTCAATTCCCTCCTCCTGAGCAAATCCCTAAACAACCAGTCTTGCTTTGTTTCTTACTACCACACCCCGATCATCCGGCTTGTTCCTAAAGACCCATTTGATACCGATGGGAAATTTATTTGGAGGAAGATCAACTAATTTCCAAACTTTTAACTTCCTGAACTGCTGAAGCTCTAACTGCATAGATTCAACCCAACTTGGGTCTTGAAGTGCAGATGTGATATTTTTGGGAATAATTTGAGATAAGAAACATGCATAAAGGCATTCATTTATCTATCCAGACTGACTCCGAGTCCTCACACCATCTATAATGGATCCGATGATGTAATCATGTGGGTGATCTTTTAAGGTTTTGAAATTAGTGGTAAGGGTTAATAGGTTGGATTGAGAAAAAGATGCGGTTTGTGATGGTTGTGAAGGGGAAATTGGTTGCGGTGGAGGAATTGGTTATGGTGGAGGTGTAGGTGGAGGATCAAATGGAGGTGGAGGTGGAGGGTCAATTAGTGGTTGTGGATAGGGTTCAAGTGGAGGAATGATTTGCATATTAGTTTGAGGAAAAACATCATCATCAAATATTAGAAGGTTGAATGATTTGAAGACAGTGTTAGAGTCATAGAACCATTCTGGGTTAAACCCCATGTTTGGTGAATTTGACTCCTGCCGATCAACATAGAAGGACTCTTGCACAATACACATTCTTTTGTTGTACACCCTATATGCCTTTTATGAGGTGGAATAACCAACAAAGAAATATTCATCAGAAACTGCACCAAGCTTTGACTTCTGAGCTTGAGTATTCAGCAACATGCACAAGCAACCAAAAGGACAAAATAAGTCAATCAAGGGTTTCCTTTTATGGAGAAGCTCATAAGGAGTCTTCATTTTTTCTTTCACAATTAGAACCCTGTTTAGTTATAGGATGAACAGTTGACTGCTTCTGCCTAGAAATTAATTGGATGCTTTGATTCAATCAGTATAGTCCTTGCTGCCTCAATAAGGGTCCGATTCTTCCTTTCTGCAACAGTATTTTGTTGAGGTGTCCTAGAAGCACTAAACTGTCTGAGAATCCCTTTACTTGCACAGAAGGAATCAAAGATATGGTTTCTGAATTAGAATCCATTATCACTTCTCATGGCTATAACCTTCCTTTTTATGATGGTTTTAATTGAGAGGATCAGCTTCTGCAACTCTTCTGCATTTTCTCCCATGTGTGCTAGAAATCTTACCCAAGAGTATCTTGAATAATGATCTATCACAACCAAACAATAAGTTTTGTTAGAAATGGATTAAACACTAATAGGGGCGGATAAGTCAGTATGTAACAATTCAATGGGTTTTGAAATTGTATTTTCAAGTTTAAGCTTGTGTGGCTTTTTGTGCTATTTTCCTTGAGCACAAGCCATGCACTTCTCTACCACTAAGAATCTTTAAGTGGTAGCCCCCTGACACGATTATTCTTAACCAACTTATTGATATTCTTAAAATTCACATGTCCTAACTGTCTATTCCTTAAAAAGGATTCAAAAGATAAAGCTTTTGACAGGAGACATGTCACAGTTGAGGTAGATTCTTTTGATCCCATATCCAGCAGATAGGTATCATTCTTCCTTGGAGCACACATGATTATTAAATCTTCTGGGATAGGAAACTTTGGTTTAAGGAACAAGCATTTGTTGGATATAAACAACACTGGAATATCTTTATCATAGATTTGTGATACACTTAAGAGATTGAATACTAGCTCTGGGACATAGTTCACTTTCTCCAGAGTTAAAGAACCATTTGATACTTCCCCTTGACCGATCATCTTTCCTCCTTTCTTGTCTCCAGCAAAAAGCAAACATCCTTCATTATTATACGACAGTTAGTAAGCAAGTCGTTCAACCCGTTCATATGCCTGGGCATCCACTATCAACATTCCAATAGCTATTGACAACTTTCTGGAATGATCCTTGCATTTGAAGAAAAATTATTAAGAGTTTGGAATTGGGACCCAAGTTTTGACTAACTTAGGTCTCGTAACTAAAGATAGTTTACAAAAAAAAATTATTGACAAAATGATTTAATCTACATCCTAATAAACTATTATTTACATTTCTACCAATAGTCTCAGGACAATATTTAACTACATGATCATCCTTCCCACATCTAAAACAATGAGATTTTAAAGATTTCTTCTTATATTTTGAAACAGGAGCTTGATCTATAGATATCTCTTCTTCACATTCAGACATGTGTGAATCAGAATCGCTATAAGAGTCATACATTTCTTTTAATTTTCCTTTTATGACCTTAATTTTAGCAGGTTCTGTTCATTTACACTATTGTTACTGACATTTGATGAAGTTGTCTCCTTTTCCATAGGTTTAGAAATCCAAATTGGTGTAAAAGAATGAATTGGATGAGATAAGAACTTTTCAAAACAATTTGATATTGCTATCCATCAAAAACTTTACTAGAACAAGCATCATTTTCATTAACACAAGCATTTGAAACATCACGATTCAATTCATAAACATCTGAAGATGAACATGCTAAACTAGAGCTAGAACTGCACAAACCATTGTCTGTATTAGACTTTTGGGAAACAAATCTACTTAAACTATTTTCTATAGAAGACTTTTTAGAATCATAAGTACTAATACTAGAGCTGCCAAGGCGACTACTTGCACCATAACCATACTCTTCCCGGATCTCCTTATGATTTACTCCCTCTAAACCTACATACAAATTGTTAGTATCTTTCTGAATTAATTCATTAGTTGGATGAGATGTAGGCATAGGAGAATAACAATAAATACTCAAAGGAGGATAACATGAGTAGTTTCTTCACTTCCCAAACCAGTCTTAATTCTAGCCCCCCGTTGTTTCTTACAAAGATCCTCATGTTTCATCCCAGATATGGTCCATCTTTCAAGTTTGGTTTTCAATTTGCTTGTTTCAAATTTAGCAAGTGCCACACGTTCAGTTAAAGCACTTATTTCAACATTTCTTTCAAAAGATTTTTTTTAAATGCTCATTGTTGCCTCGTTTAATTTAACAAAATATTTAGACTCATTTGTTTTAAGTTCTTTGTTAATGGTTTTAATTCCTTTTCATTTTCTAATAACAACCTATTAGCTTTATAAACACCAAATAAATGAATTTTGCAGGGACGAGAAACACTTCTCTTGAATTAAGTAGACTTTCAAGAACACCAAAAAGTAACCAATCAAGAAAGATGAATAATCCAGAAAACCAAGGAGGTCCATGATGCGATCTATAACCATTTTTTCAGCAGTTAGGGCTTTTTCACATTGACAGATGGGAGTGTTCCTTTTGTATTCTTCCTCCTCAGCAGCTTTCTTCTTGATGAGCTCAAAATGGATCGATCTATGATGATATAAGAATGCAATTCAATCTAATACACAGAAGTATTCAATTCAACACATGAAATCAACAAAAATTCATAGAAGTTTTCATTGATTAGTAGAGATGATTACAATGTGTAAGTAACAGATACAAAGCGTCTAAACTGAAAGTCTAATCTCTAGATGTCTTTTTTATGTCTACCTACACAATACATATTCAGCCTATTTATACTAATCAAGAAAACAAATGAACATATTTACAATAAAAGTCCGTATACTATGACAAAAATGTAAAAGACATACAAAGACAAATGTTAATCTTTAAAAGAAGCATCTACAATACTCCCCCTAAGATTTACATGTCTTTAGTCTTCAAAATCTTCGGGCTTCAGATCTTCAATCTTTAATCTTCAGTCAAGTCTTCAGTCTCTAGCTTGATCTTCAGTCTTCAAACATCAAAGAAGTCTTCAAGTTCTTCCTTGACTTTGAATACTGGTTTCTCCTTGTAAGTCTCTTGCTCCCTTATAGCCTTTGCAATTGCAGCTTTAAATTTCTCAGCAAGCACAACTTGTTCAGGCTTCTTCTCATTTGTTTTTATCTCCATAGAATTCATCACTTCTAAAGTCTTCTTAGATAATCCGGCTATATCCACATTTGCGTAGCACTCTGTTGGATTTGGATTATCTTTGCAATAAATTTCCAGTACACCTTTACTTGATATTCTCATAAAGTCAATGTCTTTGAGATCTTTCTTTACTATATTGCATACGCTATTGCTTCCTCAAAGATATTTTTCCATTGCTGCATTCATAACTTTGATGATAGACAGAAAATATTTCTTATCATTTTCTGCATTCTCGGGAAATACCTTCTCAAACTTCCGATGGACAAAAATGAAATATAACTCGGATGAAGTAATTTGAGTTCAAATACTCCAAACAAAGTGATCATCTCATTGTCCCAATCATTCAAGTCTCGAACTAACTTCATCTCAAAAGTATTAGCATTATAAAACCATCTCAGGATTGGTTTGGACTGCTGTGATACTTCAATTACTTTAACTCCCGGATTAGTGATTTTTTCAAAAAATGCATCACTATACGCATCAAGAAACTTTTCTTCACCCACATCCTTTTCTACTCCTTTTTTCTTTTCTTTAACTTTGGAAAAATTCTTTATCCTCTTGATCACAACGTGTTTGCAAGAAGGATGGCATTCTATTTATTCCTTGGTGAAGAAGCTCTACAAACATCTCTCCACGCTTAGCTTTAGAATGGTTTATCAAAGGCAATTTTACTAATTCTTTCAGATCTTGTACTGGGAGCTTGATAATGCTTGAGAAAAAGTGATACACATCACATATAGCATTAACTCTCTTAATCAAAAATGCATCAAACACTTTATCATATTCCAAGCTACGATCTTGACCTCTTTTGTTGTGTCAGGAACAATCATAGCATTTAATAACTCTGAGATAGATTGTACTTTTTGTAAAACATTTCTTACAAGGTCACTCGCAGATCGAGCTTTGTTCCATAATTGCCTTTGTTCCAAAGGAACTTCATATCCTTGTCTTTCTGTTTGTGGAAACATCTCTATTAGCTACCCATAGCCATTGATTTAATCTCATGTGGCTTGAAAATCCTTGTTCTTTTAGTTATTTCTAAATACTGAGGATTGTCAGTATCTAGAATGATCATCTTGTTTGTTTGTTTCTTAGTCTCTTGAAAGCTTCTCACTAAGTTTCTCAAGGATTCAGCTTGTAATCTTTTCAATTTCTTCCAAGGATAGTTCCTTGATTGCAACCACATCCTTAACTCGGTTACGTTCATGACGCTTGGATTCGGATGGTGCAATTCTGATGTTTGAATATCCTCAACATTTATACTTTCACTTAGAGGATTCCATTCACCATGCTCAACCATAATCTCATTAGGATCAATCGGTGCACTTGATTCAGTAGCTATGCACTTTTCAAATTCTTCATTGATCTGTGAGACAGTTAATCCATCTAAGAATACTCTGTTGTATTTCATTTTCACCAGATAATTATATCTATCTTCAATATCAATAGGTATGTCATCATGGCTTAATCCACTTGCGAAAAATGTTCTTCAACATTAGCCTCATGAATATCTTCATCATCAAGTACTTCATTGTACCAATCATCATCAAATTCAGACTCTATGTCATCTAGAGCTTCGATCGTCTCTTGAATGTCAGCTTCGCCTTCTTCAACATTCACCTTTTGTATTTTAAAGATGATTCAGGTAAAACTGAAACATCAATCTCATCCACTTTCTTTTCCCTTTATCTACAGATTGAATCTTTTCAACCTCAATTGGAGCAATCTCAGACATAATTATTACCTCAGGAGATGGAGACTTTTGAGTTTCTTTCAACTTGTTTAGTTCACTTTTCAACATATTATTCTCCTCACTCATCTTCTTTAACTTTTCTTCCATCAAATCATAATCAACCATCATAACTTCAAAAGTTTTCAAATTTTGTTCTTTACTTTTCATCAACTCATCAATCAATTTTTCTTTCTCTTTCATCTCTTCAATTAACTTTTTATTAGCATCTTTCATCTCTTCAATTCTCTTAACTTGATTCTCATTATCCTTTATAAGTTCATCAATTTGTTTTTGTAACTTTTCTTCCTTATTCATATTTTCTTCATGAATAGACTCTTGTACAAACTCAGTTAATACAATCTGTTCTTCACCACCAACCATTTCCTCTATCATTTCAGCTATTTCTTCAACTATTTGGCTTTCATCAACTAGTTCTTTAGTCATATGATCAACTTCTTGGATTTTTCTTCTATATTTTCATCCATTTCCTCAGTATCACCCCTATTTCTTCAACAGCATCATGACTTTCTTCATATGCCTCTTCAATAACATGCTCAGATTCTTGTATTTGCTCATGGATCACTTCCATAGCTTAACATTATCATCACCTTCATTACCATCATCTCCATTTCATCATCTGATGAACTAGAACTTTCATCATCAGCTTCATCATGTTCATCATCATCATCATCTTCTTCATATCATCAGCTGGAATTTCTTCAATAAGATCAGCTGGATCTAGTGGTTCTTCTTCAGTAGATGATAGTGATCTATAGTGATATCAACTTCATCATTTGCCACATTCATGATGTAATCAATAGAGGAACATTCTGAGCACCTGTCACTATAGACAATCTTTTGTATGATATCTCTGACATGTGTTCAAGAATCAATGTTTCTCCACTAAAACCATTTACCCTTATGTCAGGATATTCTTCATTAATGATCATTTGAAGGAATCTTGGATACATAGATACTTATTCCTTATGCCCTTTTCTAAATTGAAATAAACCCATTCATGATCCACTTGGACATATTAAATCTCCTTTTGTTGCCAGTGCTACTATCGGAGAAGCAATGTCAACAGGGAAAGAATTCCATCCTGCACTCCTTTTGGACATACAATGTTGGAATATATAGCACAGAAGTTTCCAGTGGTTGAATACACGGGCTCTGAAGAACTGTTTCTTTGGAAATTGATTAGGATGACCATTTCCATGAGTGTTTGACTACATTCATCAAATGTCAGTTCAGATAAATCTTCAGCATCATTTTGACCTAATCTCAAAGCATATCTTATAGAATCTTCTAATACTTCAATCATCCTCATGTTGGTTATAAACCCTCTAACTACTTTCTTCCATTATCATCAGTATCAATATATGCAGTGCTCCAGAACTTCGAATCGGACGAGCATATATAACAGGCTGATAACACATAGCATATACATATTGGTTTCAGCAGAAATCTGATAATCTCTCGTATCCAATGGCATCTCTAACTTCTTCATTGAGAAGGGCAGCCACATTATGTTTGGGCTTAAATTTAAATCTGCCATCTGCAAAGAAAACAAAAAAATTTAGATTTTGAAAGTTATATTTTCACTCAATTTAAAGTTTATTGACTTTTACAATTTACCCATTTTTTAATTTTTACACTTGAATTTGCTGAGATTTTTTTTTTATATTCTGATGAATTACAAACATTCAAACGAATTTGTTTCTTAGATGATTTAACATTTTAAATTTTAACTTTTATTCAAAACAATTTTCAATATATTTTGATTTATTTTCCATTTTATTTTATTTTAATTATTATTTCTTTATTATTTATTTTTTTAATTTTTTTTTTTAATTTCTCTTGACTGTTCATCTTCAAGTCGACTGCTTGATTATCATCAAACATTCAACTTTGATGAATACTCAATTTGAATGCACAAATAGGTTCGCAATCCAGTTCATTTCATTATATAATCATCAATTTTCATTCAATATCCTTTGTTAAATCACATTTTAACATATTCAAACATTAGGGTTCGAACGCCTAAACAGGTTCGAAACGCCCAAATCAATCAGCTTATAATCTGAAATTTGTTTGATTTTGAGTTCGAACTTACATTATAATCGATTTCTATCACTTAACGACAACACAAAAATCAATCAGAATGAGGATTTTGGGTTTATCGGGATATATGGGTTTTGAGAAACTAAGTATTCAGGGGAGATTTGAGAATGAAATCTGAGATACACAAAGTGTTGTTTTTATACTAAGTGAAAAAATTTAGGCGCATGAGCACTGTTTGTGCGCATGGGACTTAGGCGCATGAGAACTGTTCAGACATAAGCACTGTTTGTGCGCATGAGCTTAGGTGCATGGGCACTGTTCAGTCGCTTTTGCACTATTCAGACGCATGAACTAAGCAGAAACGCCCAATACTTAGTTTCTACAGACATATTAGAACTGTTTAGGCGCATGGGAATGTAAAACGCCCAACACTTAGCAATATTTCAGACTCATGACAACTGTTTAGGGCGCATGACTATGTTTGTCCGCATAAAGTAGTCAAAAACGTCAAACACTTGCACAATTCTGAACAAATCATCATGCTCCTACATTGGACTTTTGACCACTGTTTAGGCGTATGAGATTACTTCCATGTGTCTATTGTAAATTTTCATAATCTTCACCTACACACTGCTTAGACATATTAGCACTGTTCACATACTAATATTTAAACAATTTCAAATTTTGACTTTAATAAGTCAATTTTTGACTTTTACCCAAATTTTCAAATTAACCCTTAACTTTGAAATTTTTTTTTTATTTTTTCATCCTTAAATTTTGAAATTTTTATTTTATTATTATTATTTTTTTTTTAATGTTTCAAAATTAGTTTCCCGTCATTTTAGTCTCTAAAATTAACAAATACTCTCATTTAACTTTTGCAAGAAGCTTTTCCATTTCAAATGTTTTTCATACTCTCATTGAACATTTGTAGTATCGTCATTTCCATCCAAAACGTTAGTTTTGATTTTTCATGATTTTACATATCCTGAAATTTAACTGTCATTTTTCTTTTAAACTCTTTTTACTCCCCCCAAACTTTTAAGTTTTATCAAACTTAAAAGTTTCTTGAATTTATCACATGAAGAGCTCACTAATCATTGTTAAATTACCTGCACATAGAAAACATGAAAAAAAATAAAAATAAAAGAAGAATAAAATCCTAATATGCATAATGAATCATGTCTGGAGTGAGATCATATTAGAAGTGATCAGCACATTAAAATAAAAAAAATGATGGATAGTCACAAACAGTGATTAAATCCTGATCAAGTGTGTTCCAGGTCAGCATTTCTGCAGCAAAGGAGACACTAGATCTAGGGACAGAAAATGAGTGCTTTTGGTAAGAGACTCAGCACACTTACGTTTTCAATTCTTGGATTGTTTAAGGTACAATTAGATATGACATTATGCAGTCACACTTAGACTTAGAGAGGTTAATTCTCATAAAGATATGCAAGAAGTCACTATTTCAACTTGTTAACCTGACATATACTATAAACAAGATCTCCTTTACTAAAACCTGCACATCATATCTGATCATGTCAGACTGTAGTCGAAAGCGAAGTATGCAACTGATCATACTAATGTACTATAATTCTCACGTGTTGCAAAACAAATTCATTCCTATATAATTAAAAAGGAAAAAAACTATTTTTGTGATTTTTAGTTTTATATTTTTTATCTTTGTTTTTTCATTTTCTATTTTGTATTTGGTTTTTGTTTTTATAAAGAACATGCACACACAAAAATAAAATCCAGGCAATTAACTTTGACAGGTTCTCTGACAGTGTCCTATTCATAAGGGAGGGTTCTGATCATATTTAGACTCAATTTACTGAAATTCTCAAACACTAATTTTAAGTGTGATTAATAAGACCAATTGACTCAACCAAATACTCAAAATCTTCCTGGTAAGAAGGCTTTAGTAAAAAGGTCGGCCAATTGTTTTTCAGTAGCAATTTGAATCAGAATGATTAAACCTTTTTCAGAGTATCTCTGAGAAAATGATATCGAATTTCGATATGTGTTTGTTTTAGAATGTTGGACTAGATTAGCTGTAATGAACATAGCAGCTGTGTTATCAATGTAAATAGGTGTTTTAAGAAAATTGAATCCGTAATCAAGCAGTTGGTTTTGTAACAAAAGTATTTGAGAACATCCTGCTGATGCAGCAATGTACTCAGCTTCTGTAGTAGAAACATAGACATTTGTTTGTTTTTTGCATTGCCATGAAACTAATCTGGGTCCTAGAAATTGACACCCACCCGTTGTTGATTTTCTATCTTGACAACATCCGCCATAATCAGTATCAGTATACCCATGTAACTCAAAATTTTCTTCGTAAGGATACCATAGCCCTAAAGTCGGTTTACCTTTGAGATCCTGAATATTCTTTTGATAGCAATAAGTGGGATTCTTTCGGGTCTGATTGATACCTTGCACAGACATAAACAACATACATAATGTCTGGTCCTAGATGCAGTAAGATACATCAAGAACCATCATTGATCTGTATAATGTTTGATCTACTGATTTTCCTTTCGGATCAGGTCAATATTGGTGTTCACATCAGTTGGAGTTCTAATTGACTGACAATCTAGCAGCTTAAATTTCTTCAAGAGTTTGTCGACGAACTTCTCTGGTTGATAAAAATACCATCTGCAGATTGCTTAACTTGTAGTCTAGAAAGAAATTTATCTATCCCATAGAACTCATCTGAAATCTAGATTTCATGATTTCTTCGAATTCATTGCACATTTTTGGACTTGTAGAACCAAATATGATATCATCAACATACTTGTAGCAATAAAAGATCATCAGCATCCTTTCTGATAAACAGAGTCGGATCAATTTTCCCTCGCGTGTATCCTTGTTTGATTAAGTTGTTGACAAAGTCTCATACCAGATTCTAGGGGCTTGATTGAGTCCATATAAAGCTTTGCTCAACTTGTACACATGATGTGGATATGTAGCATCTTCAAAACCTGGAGGTTGCTTCACGTACACATCATCGGTGATAGAACCATACCAAAAATGCACCCTTTACATCCATTTGATACACTTTAAATTTCATGAATGATGCATAAGCCAGGAAGACATGAATAGATTCAAGTCTTGCAACTGGGAGTAAATACTTCATCATAATCATACCTTCTTCTTGAGTGTATCCTTGTGCAACTAATCTTGCTTTTTCGGATAACAATTCCTCGATCATCAGTTTATTTCTGAATAACCATTTTGTGCCAATTGCATTTTCCCTTCAGGTAAATCCACCAGATTCCACACTTCTGTTTGCGAAACTGTAATAATTCTTCTTGCATAGCCTCGATCCAACCATTGTCCTTTAACGCTTCGGTAACATTTTAGGAACAATTGAGAAAGAAAGCAAGAGTATAAGCAAACGTTCTTGTTCTGATTTACTTCTCGTCATTCTCTCACTCAAAGGACCAATAATCTGAGATGTTGGATGGTTTTTGTGAATACGAGATGTCGGAATCTCATCTCCTTGAACATGAACATCTAGATTGGTTTGATTCAAGTTGGAAAGCTGATGCAATAGGCTTGAAGAATGTGGATTGAAATTGTGAACTTGAGTCGGTGAGTTTATAAGTAATCAAGATTACCGGAATCAACTACATCACCAAAGATAGATGACGTTCCAGACTCAGGTTGTACAATTTTTGTACCATCATTTGGAACTGGTTGTGACATATCTTGGTTTTGTGAAACAGAATGACCATTATTTTGATGAGACTGAACATCATTATTAGACTGAAAAATAGAATCTCTAACGAAAGAAAAGAAGGGATAGTTTGAGCTTGAATCATCTGCATCGTCAGAGTCCGAATCATCGCTGAATGAACCGAGATCTCCTTGAATTTTCTTTTCACCTGTAGAATCAAGCAAGTTAGATTGATTAAACAAGTTTGATTGAAAAGATTTTGACAATGAATCTAAATCAAATAACCATGCAGGACCATTTGACACTGATGGAAAAGAGTTTTCAAGAAATTTAACATTGAATGTTTCAACTATAACATTAGTCCTAGAGTTATAAACTCGATAGGCCTTTGAAATAGATGAATATCCAACGAAAATCCATCATCAGATTTTGATTCAAATTTTCCTAAATGATCACTTGAATTCAGAATCATAACGGGACAACCAAAGATTTAGAAAATCTATGTTTGGTTTCCTTCCAAACATTAACTCATATGGAGTTTTCAGTTTTTCTTTAACAATTAATGAACGGTTTGAACAAAACATGCAGTTGATATTGCTTCATCCCAGAATGTGATTGGAATTTTAGCATCGGTGACGTGCTGCTTCAATCAATGTTTTGGTTTCCTTTCGGACTTCGTTTTATTGAGGAGTTCTGGAGCACTGAACTGATGAGCTTTCCTTTCTCTGCACAAACATGTTAAGAGTTAGATTTTTTGAATTCTGTCCCATTATCACTCTAATTATTTTTACTTTTTGATCTAGTTGATTTTCTACTTTTGTGACGAATTCTTTTATTATTCACCGTTTCAGATTTTGTATTTAGAAAGAAAACTATGAAAATCTTGTATAGTCATCAATGATAACTAAATAGTAAGTTTTCTTCCAATACTCTTCACGTTGGTTGGTCCAAAAAGGTCCATATGCAACAATTGAAGTGGTTTGGAATTTGAGTTTATCAGTTTGGACTTTAAGACGCTCTGTGCTGTTTTTTTTAAACATGCTGAGCATAAATCAGTTGTGGCAAACTTCTTTGATGGAAGGCTAATAACATGATTTCCTGCTACAAGCTTGTTCATGTTTTGAAATTTGAATGCCCCAGACATCTATGCCATAGCTGGCTTCATCATTTGATGCTTAGCAAAGAGACAAGTTGTTTCTGTAGAAGAATCCACTTGAGACATATCCAGTTTGTATACGTCTCGGTCTCTGACAGCTTAACAACCACGCTATCCTTGCTTATCTGAAATCCTGCTTCAAGATATAACAGAAAGAATCATCAAAAGTACAGAGTAGGATTTTATCACAATTTTGGATACGCTTAACAAATTAAAGTTCAACTGTGAACAGAAGTTGACTTTATCAAGCTTATAATCCCGTTGGATACTGTTCCTTCTCCGTTATTTTTCCTCCTGCATCACCACCAAAGACGACATGCGTTCCAACTTTTTACTTAAATTCTTGTAATAAGCCCTGATTGCCTGTCATATGCCGGCTACACCCGCTATCCACATACAAGTGTTGATTGGGCGAACCTGCAAAACAAACAATTTAAGTTGAGTTATCACCCAAGCCAAATGGTATTGGGTTTTCCAAACTTGTCAACAATAGTAAATTATTTAAAGTGAAGTTTGTTGACATCAGGTTTATTTTTAGGAATTTACCAATTCTGTTATTTGTAACAAAATTATGCTTGTTTTGAAAATTCATGCTTTTTGACTGGCCATTGTTTGAAATTTTTTTAGTTTCAAAACTTTTGTTATTAATTCTCACTGACTGTGGAATGAAATTATCATTAAAGAATTATTTAGGTCTCACTAAATTGTTTATTTTGAAAGTATTCAAACCTAAGGAGGGTTGGTATGTTAATCTTTGAAAATCAACATTTAGGTTTCTTTTATATTGCGGATTAACATAACCTTTGCTTACTGTTGAGGTGGCAATCCTCTCCTCTGTGAATTTTTTAAAGTAACAATCTTTAGTGTTGTGAGTTTGCTCATCACAGTAAGTACAGAATTTGTTAAAATAACACTCTGAAGTTGAGTGATTTCTCATATCACAAATGTGACAGTATTTGTTAAAAAAAACATTCAGCAGTGTTGTGATTGTACATGTCACATATTTCGCAGTACCTCTGTGGAGTCTTGAATATTGCTTATTAACCTTTGATGTTGATGCAACATTAGAAACTTGGTTACTTTTAGGTGTCAAAGAGTTAATTTGTTGTTTTTGATTTGAAGAATTATGCTTTTGATTTGAAATGTTTTTCTTTTGCACAATTTTTTTTTTGTTTTTAAACATTAACTTCATTCTTGTTTTCCTTAGATACAATCTTTTTGCTACAGCGGAAGTCTTAGAATCTGAACTCGTTTTCAGATCAGAGATAGATTTGTTTTTAGGATTTTATTTAAACATTTTGAATAGAGTTCACATTCAACAAACCAGCAGATACAAATTTAATCGGCTTTAATTTTGTTTTCTGATTTATTCTTTTCCCTGATTTTCTTGAATTTTCAATTGATCATTTTGGCTTTATTTATCTTTCTTCTTTATCTCTGATTCCTTGATTTTGCAACCGTTATTTGTTTAAATTGAACATCTTCAGTGAAGATTCTTTTTCATATTCTTTCTTTTTCTGGTCCTTTTTGCCATTTTATGAATTCTGAGTTATTTAGACCAAATGATTTGGATCTTCTGATGTTCTTCATCACTTTCTAGCTTGGTTTTTCTGTTATCGTCTCATTTCTTATAAACACTAATTCTTTAGGAACATAATTTTTCTTGTTCTTTGTCTTGGTTCATAAGATTTAACTTTAATCCGTATGACCATTTTATTTTCTCAATATCATTTCTTAAAAATTCTACGTTTGTTTTCTCCTTCTTCATTTTCAGACATCTTGGTCTTGTTCTGAAATGCTTTGAGTTTTGCTTTGTTTTCTGGAGAGTAATCATGAGTGTTAAGTTTTCTTCTGGTAAAGTATTCGTTTTATTGATTCAGGCATTGGTTCATGAGTGAAACCAATCCTGTCTTTTTTTTATCTTTACGTTCATTACCAGCTTTTCCACAATGGTTTTAGAACTTTTAACTTTAGCTAGATCAACTTGAGTAGCTGCATGAGCTATCTTCTCCAGTTTAAGATTTTTCAATTCTGGCTTGGTTTAGGCTTTTTCAATTTCGATAAGGTTTCTGAAATGTCTTCTGTGACGATTGCTGAAACCTTTGGTTGCTTGAGCTTGATTGACCATTTCCTCCTTTATTCCTTGGAGCTTTGCACTCTCTAGGGAAATGACCATAGCTGTTACAGTTAAAGCATCTTGACTTTGACTTGTCAAAACCTACTGTCTTGTTTGCACTTGGTTTATAGTTTTTGTTGACGTAGGAATGCTTTTGAGTTCTGTATGCTATCATTACCATCTGCCAATGCAAGTCCATTTCCTCAACGTCATCTAGATCCATTTCAAATAAATCCTGCAAAACAAAATCAAGTTGAGTTAAATGGCTACCTTGGTATGCTTGAAAACTTGCCATAAATGCAGTAAAGCAGTTTTTGACTCTTCATCTTGTAATAAGATGTTTATTGCATCGTTAACTTTGCTAGATTTAGCAGAGTTAACAGATGGAGTCTCTGCTTGAGAGTTAGAACTTTTAGGCATAGGAGGAGATTGAGGTTTATTCTGATTTGTATAGGCAGGGGCACTTGTATAAGTAGAATCAGTGAAGAACCCTGCACCAACAAATAAATCACCCTCATCTTCTGGTGAAGTTTCATTCTTAGCCATGAATGCATTCTCCACAGTGTTTGCTGGAGAAGGAACATACTTATATTGTGACATCGAAGCTGCTCTGTCGTTGTTTCTAGAACTTTCATCAATTTTGACAGATTCTATTTTAGCAATCAAGAGATCTAGATCCATTGGAAATTTCTCAGTATGCTTTAACAGAGTGACTGTTTGCTTCCATGAAGATGGAAGATCATTCAAAAGTCTATAGTTAAGATCTTTTTAATCATTCTTGATCCCTGCAGTCAACATCTCTGTAGTCAGTTGAACAAATTTGTTCATCATCTGATTTAATGTTTCACCAGACAAATGTTCAAAAAGTTCTAATTGTCTCTTTAGCTTTTGCTTTTTCAGATCCTGAATCTCTTTTCCACCTTCACATATTATTTTTAAGGCCTTATACATGGTGTATCCAGTCTAATAACCATCAAGCCTTGTAAGAACTTCAAGAGGTAGACCTTTGCACATTAAGGAATTTGCTTTAATATCATTTTTAACTTTTCTGAGGTCTTCTTCTTGTAGATCATCTTCTGGATAAGGTTCAGTAGAGTCCTTTGTATACACAAATCCTCTATCAGGAACATCAGATGTGATTGGAATGTAAGGATCTTTTTCTATTTTTTCTATAAATCAGTATCAATAGAATTCAGATGGTGTTTTAATCTTAATGACCAATTCTTGAAATCTGCTCTATTCTTTAGCTTGGGAACTCGGTTCTCTAAGTATTTTGATTTTACCATTTTTAATTTTTGATTTTTAAAAGTGATTTGTTTTTTTTTTTTTTTAATGTTTTGAATTAAAACAATAAAATGAAAATATTTTTGGATTTTAAAGTTTCTGAAAACTTTCTGAAAATTTCTAAGTGTGAAAGCTGATGAGTCCAAACAGTAGTGAAACGCCCAAACAGTTGGGGTACACCTTTTGACTTTGACCCTGAAACGTCTAAGGGATTGCCTTAGAAAAATTCCAAAAACGCCCAAGTTGATATGCGTCTGAACAGTTGTGATACGCCCAAACAGTTGTCAGGCGTCTGGGTGTCAAAACACCCACAGTGGTAAAACGCCTAACTGAAAAACGCCCGAACAGTTGTAAAGCGCCTAAACAGTTGTTATGCGCCTATCACTTAGCCGATGGTTGTCTCCAGTGATGATGAGGAGGAGGAAGCAGTGTAGGAAACAGTTAAGGGGTGTAGTTATGGGGCATTACAGAGACGCAAGCCCCTAACTTTTGATTGTAACGAGAATGCTGCTGCTGCTCACCGATGGGTGAGAGAAATGGAGGCTGTATTGGAGATCAGCAAATGTAGGGAGGATCAAAAGGTGAAGTTTGCTACCCACTCATTCGTGGACTCGGCCTTGTGCTGGTGGGACAATATTGTTCAGGCTGAGGGTAGCAAGGCGATTGGGAGAATGAGGTGGAGTAAGTTAAAGAAGATGGTGATTGAGGAGTTTTGTCCTCACAAGGAGCTTGACAAGATTGAGAGAGAGTTCTTACAGTTGGAAGCAGGAACCATGACACACCAGCAGTATACTACTAAGTTCAATAAGATGGCAAGGCTGGTGCCGGATCAGGTGACGCCGGTGTCAAGGAAGATCAAGAGGTATATCCAGGGTTTGCCGGCAGATATCAAAAGGCACATGATCACCGCCCGGTCGAGTACTTTTAGGTCGGTGGTTGATCTGGCAGGGAGGCTGTATGATGAGAGAGAGGTGGCAGCGGTAGAGGTGAGTAAAAAGGGTGGTGGTGACAGGAACTGGAATGGGAAGCGGTTTGGTAGTGGTGGTTTCACTCCAAATAACAAGAGGGAAAGGGTGGATGATCGAAGGGTAGTAACATCAGGAATGGGAACGAAGAGGTGTGGTAAGTGCGGTAAGGAACATTCAGGGGAGTGTTAGTAGGGATCGAATCTCTACTTCAAATGTGGGAAGCCCGGTTATATGGCAAGGGATTCTGGGGTGACGAGGTGCTACAATTGTGGCGAGGCTGGGCATATGAGTAGAGATTGCAGGAAGCCGAGGGCTAAAAGTTCTAGGGCAAAGAAAGGGACCGAGAATGATGGGCAGAGAGCAAAAGCCAGAGCATTCACGATGACCCGAGAGGAGGCTAGGGTGGACCCCGATGTTGTGTCAGGTACGTTCCTAGTAAACCAAACTTATGCCTCTGTACTATTTGATTCTGGTGCTAGTACGAGTTTTATTTCTACTGCCTTCTTTGCTAAGTTGCCTGTTTGGAGTAAAAAGATTGATAAGCCCTTCTATGTAGAAACTGCAATTGGTAAGTCTACTAGGATTTCTGATCTGATAGAGAATTATGACATAGAGTTGGAAGGCCATAGGTTCTCTGCTAAATTATTCGTGATGCCCCTAGGCGGATTCGATGTGGTTCTAGGGATGGATTGGCTAGCAGTCTATAAGGCAAATATTGTGTGTCATAAGAAGATGATCCAATTGACTGCGCCTGATGGGAGTTCGGTGACGATATACGGTGATCGAGTTACTATGGTTTCGAAGGTGATTCCGATGGTGGTGGCAGAGAAGTGCATAAAACGTGGATGTAGTGCCTACCTGGCTTACGTGAAGGATGTGGATCTGTCAGTACCACAATTTTCTGACGTACCAGTTGTGTGTGACTTTCTAGACGTGTTCCCAGAAGATTTACCAGGTGTGCCATTGGACCGCGAGATCGAGTTCCAGATCGACTTGATGCCTGGTGCTCAACTTGTTGCCAAGGCACCGTATTGATTGGTTCCATCTGAGATGAAGGAACTGATGGTTCAGTTGCAAGAGTTGTTGGACAAAGGGTTCATTCGACCGAGTATCTCTCCCTGGGGTACTCTGGTCTTGTTTGTAAAGAAAAAGGACAGTAGTATGAGGATGTGCATCGACTACCGTGAGTTAAACAAGTTGACCATGAAGAACCGGTATCCGTTACCGAGGATTGATGACTTATTTGATCAGCTCCAAGGTGCCAGTTGGTTCTCAAGGATAGATCTACGATCTGGTTACCATCAGTTGAAGGTGAAGGAGCAGGATATACCTAAAACAGCTTTTCGCGCTCGTTATGGACACTACGAGTTTCTCGTTATGTCTTTTGGTCTAACTAGCATGCCAGCTGCCTTTATGGATTTGATGAACCGGGTTTGTCGGCTGATGTTGGATAAATCAGTGATTGTGTTTATCGATGATATCCTGATTTATTCGAAGAGCAAAGAAGAGCATGCCGGTCATATTCGTGAGGTATTGGAGACACTTAGAAGAGAGAAGCTGTATGCTAAGTTCTCCAAGTGTGCTTTCTGGTTGCGCGAGGTTCAGTTTTTGGGTCACGTGGTAAATTCCGAAGGGATCATGGTAGACCCGGCAAAGGTTGAGGCGGTAATACAATGGAAGTCTCCAAAAACACCATCCGAGATCCATAGTTTCTTGGGTTTGGCGGGCTATTATAGAAGATTTATCCAAGACTTTTCCAAGATAGACTCACCATTGACCAAGCTGACCCACAAGGATGTGAAGTTTGTATGTGGATTAGAATGGGAGAGTGCTTTTGAAGAGCTGAAGATGACTTTTCCCTGATCAAGTTCTTCCTTGCAGATTTTGTCATCCTGGATTCTTTCTTCTCTCCAGGAGTATAGTGTCCCTTCTCAGGATAACCCTTGTCACTCATCTCAGGTTCATCCTTCACTACCTCCTCTTCATCTTTATCCTCTTCTTGAATGGGATCTATGGAGGGCGGCTCACTTGAACCCAATCCTTGACAAGTTCCACACCTTGGAGATCTTACAGATAACAATGTGTGTGGAGGAGCTATCTCACTTGAACCCAAGCCTTGCCTGTTCTGATAAAAATTCTTTACATGCATGGATGAAGATATTATGTTCTTGAAGGTTTCCTCTTCTAGAACACATTTTTCTACCTTAGCTTTACTGATCATAAGCTCAGCTTGGCATTTAGTTAATTTATTAATGAGATCCTTGATCTAAGTCCTGTAATTTATGTGCTCATGCTTAAGAGTTGAAATGGTTTTCTCTAAATCTTCTATTTTAAGTTTATAGTCATTTTCAGCTCTTTTGAAATCAGCTTTTAAGATGTTCAAGGACTCAAGATGAGATCTCACTTCCAAATTATAGGACCTATACATGTTAACTTTAGCAATGCATTCAAGGGTATAGAGATGTTCCAATACCTTAGCTTCTTCATGATCAGCCATCAGTGCTTGGTTTGGAAAAGCATCTTCCACCTGAAAGCTCCAGTCAAAGCCTCCTTCTTCAACAGCAACAACAACATGTTGTTTGGTTTGGCTTGGCTTCTCAGTTCTTGGAGCTGCATTAGTGTACTTTGGTCTAGTTTGTGCTTGGCCACCATTTTTCCTTGGTGCCTTGCACTCCCTAGCAAAGTGGCCCATCTGGTTATAGTTGTAACACTTCACTTTGCTTTTGTCTATCCTAAACTTTTCACTGGCCATATTGCTGGGAAACTTTCTTCCAGTCCTCTTGTAGAACTTCTTGGCCCTGTGAGCGAGAAGAGCCATCTTCTAGACTATCTTCATGTATTCCAGATCATCTGGATGGATACAGTCCAAGTTTTCAAGAGTAAAAAGAAAGTTGCCATAAATTTCATCAGTAGACACAAAGGCTTGTGCAGATCTTGTCTCTTGGAATGGGCTTCCTTGAATGTAGCTCTCCCTTGGTGTCTTAAGAAAGTTGATGAAAGGACCCTTTTGTGAGTTTTTAGGGAAGCATATGACATGATGTTGTGGTTCTATGCTTTCCCTTTCAACCACATGAAGGGCTGAACTCTGCTGGTTGTTATAACAGCTGCTAGATGGATTTTGCAAGTTCATCTCCATCTGGTACCCACTAAGGATACCATACAACTCTGTGAAAGTAAGAGTAGAGAAGTTCTCAGTTCTTCTAATGGCCACATAGTAGTGAGTCCATTGTCTAGGAAGAGAGAACATGAACTTCCTTACTATATCCCTGTTCTCAAGCTTTACACCAACAACAGTCAGAGTATCCATAATCTCAACATATCTGAAGTATTGTTGAGTCAAGGTCTCACCTGTCTTGTAGGTAAAATTTTCAAACTGCTGCTTCAAGATATCTTTCTTGTTCTCTTTGGCTTCATCAGACCCATCATACATCAGCCTCAGTGCATCCCAGAGCTGCTTAGCAGTTTTGCACTTCTTGAAGCCTTTGTATATTGAGTTAGAAAGAGCAGTTTGAAGAGCAGTCATGTCCTTCTGATCTATATCTATTCTCTTCCAGTCTTCATCATAATAGTCAGTCATTTCCTTTGGTATCATGCCATCTCCAGCAGTGGCTGAAGAGGTGCATGGAGTGTAAGGTCCTTCAACAACAGATGTTGTGTTTTCACAAGTTAAACAGATCTATTTTATCCTTATAAAATCGAAGAATGCAGCGGAATAGATATATGACTTTAAACTTGTTACAGTGAGCTAACTTATATATAAAACATTTTTATATAAAATTAGTCAAAACCCATATGGATCGATATATAAAATCATGCTTACAAAAAACCATACAAGGTACGAAGAACTACTTTCAACAATGAGGTTGGCAGGAGGTGAACGAGGATGGCAGCTCCTAAAGCAAGAAGCCTCAAGCTGGTCTACCCACGAGCCACCAACAAGAACACTGGTTTCTAGGATTTTCACTTATACAACTCCCTTTTATATTTCTCTAGACCGATCGAGAGAAAAAGGGTTCTTACACTTTTCGTGTTCTTATCTCGTAAGTTTAGAGAGATCTGCATGCCATCTTGTATTGCATGTCCTTGGAAACATAAAGTTCAGGAGAGAGAAAAGTGGGTGGGCCCAGCCCCTTAACCCATCTGCATTTCTCAGAACAACATCCGCATTAGTTAATGCGGATGAAGTTGTTCTCCCGCATTTGTAAATGGTCATCCGCATTAGCTAATGCGGATGTATGTTTCCATCAGCATTTCCAGAAATGCTCATCCGCATTTGTTCCAAAACAAATGCGGACAGGGTTTGTTCACCCGCATTTGTAAATGCGGATGAGTAAACATCATCCGCATAAATGCGGCTGTGTTAAACGAATACGGATGAGTAAACATCATCCGCATTTGTTCAACCACATCAAATGCGGCTGTGTAAAACGAATGCGGACGATTTAATATTCCTCTCTCTTTGAAATAAATTATCCATATAATTCACATACAACACAAGTGTAAATGTTTGGAAACCCAATTTCCAAATATTCTAAGTGTTAATATTTATTTATATGATCATATCATAAAACAAATATCTTTGGTGTTTGTCTAGCTCGTTATTGGGTATGACCCGACTTGGATCATGACATACAAGCCATATCAATTCGATATGAATTTTGGGCAGATCATTTCCATGAATCTCCCACTTGCACAAGATACATAGAGAATTGATGCAAGTAGCAAATACCGCCTAACAACGGCTTACTACCCCTAATATGCATGACTAAGTGCCATTCAATAACATCATTACTTTCAAGTCCCTTACTTGAACTGATTTAGGTGAATCCAATCATATATCCTTTTGTTTCAGATGTCATGTTCAATCCAGGGACACAGAATGATCATTCCTTGTTGATTTAACTTTATCAGGCCTTAGACATCATACTCTCAACGAATAAGAGGAACAAATCCCATCTAACTACATACGTTTATCACAATCACCTTGTATCACACCTGAACATAGCCTTGTGTATTGTCCATTATTTCAGAACAGTGAAGAACTAGATCAAGGTATAATATTTGGTGAATATCAAAACCCAACATGTATCTCAGGTCAGAGGACACTATGATATTCGCCTTTACTCAAATTTACTTATGATCAATTATAAAATTCCATGCAGTAACATTTGAGAGCAGGTCAGTCCAATATTTGTATCCCACAAATATCTATGAACCTTGGTAGCAACCTTTTGCTCTATATTCATACCTTATGAATATCTACCAATCCATGTTCATAATAGTCTTACATTCATATTTGTTCCCACAAATATAACCGACTACGGACATTTAGAATAATAAACATATTCATGGATGTAAACATGCTAAAATGGAACATAACTCAAATTGTCATAATTTATACAAAGAGTTAGTATTACATTCGTTCCAAAGTTAAAATACAAAACAGATCAAATCCAACCACTAGAATATCGAAGTCCTAAGGCACAAGTATGACTCTCATGCTTTGCCCTTTCAAGGAGCTTCGTGAGTGGATCCGCAATATTTTGATCTGTGTGAACTTTGCGAATACATATCTTTCCCTTTTCAACTTCATCCCTTATGTAGTTGAATCTCCGCTCAATGTGCCTTGTCTTTTGATGTGCACGGGGTTCCTTGATTTGAGCAATCGCACCCTCGTTATCACAAAAGATCTCTAGGGGGTCTTGAATGGTAAAGACTACCCCTAGATCGGCAATAAATTTCTTTAACCATGCAGCTTCTTGAGCTGCCAATGAAGCGGCGATGTATTCGGATTCTGTAGTGGACAATGCTACCACGTCCTGCTTCGAGCTCTTCCAGGACACTGCCCCTCCATTCATAATGAAGACATACCCCGATTGTGATCGAGAATCATCTCGATCAGTCTGGAAGCTCGCATCCGTGTAACCTTTTACAACGAGCTCCTCCTCACCAGATCCATATATTAGAAACATATCCTTAGTCCTCCTAAGGTATTTCAATATACTTTTAACAGCCATCCAATGGCTATTACCTGGATTCTGTTGATATCTACTTGTCATGCTTAATGCGCATGACACGTCCGGTCTAGTGCATATCATTGCATACATGATGGATCCTATAGCAGATGCATATGGGATTTCCTTCATTCTTTCTTGCTCATCCTTTGAGTTCGGACATTGAGATGTACTCAATATTGTCCCTCTTTGAATAGGTACCATACCTTTCTTAGAGTTTTCCATCTTGAACCTTTTCAAGATTTTATCAATGTATGCACTTTGGTTTAAACCTATCAACCGTCTTGATCTATCCCTATAGATCTTTATTCCCAAAATATAGGCGGCTTCACCAAGATCTTTTATGGAAAAGCAACTTCCAAGCCAGGCTTTAACACCTTCCATGGTTGGAACATCATTTCCAAATAGTAGTATGTCATCAACATACAATACTAAGAATGTGATAATGCTCCCACTAGCCTTTTTATACACACAAGCTTCATCAGCGTTCTTGATGAATCCAAATTTCTTGATCTCTTCATCAAAACGTTGATTCCAACTTCTCGATGCTTGTTTCAATCCGTAGATTGATTTCTTTAACTTGCATACTTTATTAGGATGTTTTGGATCGACAAAACCATCAGGCTGAACCATATAGACAGTCTCTTCGAGATGTCCATTAAGGAAAGCGGTTTTGACATCCATTTGCCAAATCTCATAGTCATAATATGCAGCTATGGCAAATAATATCCTAATTGACTTTAGCATTGCCACAGGCGAGAATGTTTCATCATAATCAACCCCTTGAGTTTGAGTGAAACCCTTTGCTACAAGTCTTGCTTTATAAGTATCCAAGTTTCCATGCATATCGGTTTTCTTCTTGAAAACCCACTTACATCCAACCAGTTTGGAGTTAAGTGGTGGTTCAACCAATTCCCATACTTGGTTGTCATACATGGATTGCATCTCAACGTTCATGGCTTCTAGCCATTTGTCACAATCCGAATTGGACATTGCATCATGGTATGTAGTTGGTTCATCCGAGTCAACCACATAGCATCCATTCATGAAAAATCCATATCTTTCAGGTGGAATGCTAATTCTACCAGATCTGTGAACGTTTTGTGTGTATTGATCAACCATTTGATCATTATCAACAACCTCTTGTTGATCGCTAATTTCAACCAAACGTGTATTGGCTTGTGGTTCTTGATCCTCATCAATTTCCACTGTTCTATACGTCGTTTCTTCCATAAGAAACTTAGTTTCTAAGAACTCAGCCTTTCTAGCAATAAATACCTTTTGCTCGGTTGGATTAAAGAAGTAATATCCCATATAGTCTTTGGTTAATGGATCGACTTTCTAACTTGTTTTGGGTGTTCTGCTTCACATAAGCTTCACAACCCCATACCTTTAAATATGATAGTGATGGAACTCTTCCATACCATATTTCAAAAGGTGTCGTATCCACATTCTTGGATGGGGCCATATTCAAAATACGAGCCGCGGAGAGCAATGCGAAACCCCAAAATGATAGAGGTAGTGAGCTTCTAGCCATCATAGATCGAACCATATCCAATAAGGTTCGGTTTCTCCTTTCAGACACACCATTATGTTGCGGTGTTCCGGGTGGAGTAAGTTGTGACACAATCCCACAACTCATAAGATGATCTTGAAAAGCATCACTCAGGTATTCACCTCCTCTATCTGAACGAAGAACTTTGATTGTTTTATTGAGTTGATTTTCTACTTCATTCTTAAAGATTTTGAACATTTCAAAAGGTTCATGTTTGTGTGTCAACAAGTACACATAACCATAACGACTATAATCGTCGATAAAGGTAATGAAGTATCTCTCACCATTCCTTGTCATTGTCTTAAAAGGACCACATACATCCGAATGTATGATTTCTAATAAATCCTTTGCCCTTTCGTTAGTACCACTAAAGGGCAACTTGGTCATCTTTCCCTGTAAACAAGATTCACACTTATTAAATGAACCATTTTCATTTGTTTCCAAAAGATCATCCTTTTGAAGTGCTTGAATCCGATTCTTGTTTATATGCCCAAGACGACAATGCCAAAGATATAAATCACTTAAACCCATTTTAAGTTTCTTGGTGCTTGTTTGGTATAACGAGTTATTAAAAGATGAGTTATCATGAACCAATTCATAGATACCATTATAAGGCATAGCCTCAAAATAAAATACATCATCCATAAAAACACAAATACCATTGTTTACAAACTTTAATACATAACCATATTGTTTTAAAAGGGAAACAGAAATTATGTTCCTAGTCAAACTAGGAGCATACAAGATGTTTTTCAAGACAACTTCCAAACCATTTGGAAGCTTCAAAACATAGTCTCCTTGGGCTTCAACATCAACTTTTGCTCCGTTGCCCATGTAGAGACTTGTGTCTCCCTTCTTGAAATGCTTATTTCTTTTGAACCCCTGCAACAAATTGCAAATATGAGTTCCACATCCGGTATCCAATACCCATGTGTTTGAAGAAATAACATTCAATTCAATATGAATCATGAAAGTTGTACCTGAGGTCTGCCCAGCATCCCTCTTGTTTCTCAACTCTTTGAGATAGGTTGGACAATTCCTCTTCCAATGTCCTATCTCACCACACTCAAAGCATGGATCGTTCTCCGTTACCTTAGGCTTCTTAAGCTTTGGTTTTGGAGGTTCAGTTCTTGCCTTTCCCTTACCCTTTCCTTTGATGTATCCCTTTCCTTTAGCAACATTTGCCTTGGGATCGGGGTGTTGCCTTTTCTTGTTGCCTCCCTCATTGATCGTGAGGACGGGTAAAACCCTTTTACCCATCCCCGCCTCGGCCGTTTTGAGCATTGCGTGAAGCTCACCAATGCTCTTGTCCCACCCGTTCATGTTATAATTCATGATGAACGTCTCAAACCTTTTAGTTAGGCCATTAAGGATCAAATCCGTGGCCAACTCTTTTGAGACGGGACAATTTAGCCTTTCAAGGCGATCAATGTGGCTCTTCATCTTAAGTACATAAGATGAAACCGATTGAGTTTCTTCCATGCGACATGCATGAAGCGCTCGAACCGTTTCGAAGCGTTCTACCCTTGCTTGTTGAAGGAACATTTCCTTCAACTGGGTAATCATGTCGTATGCCCCATGATGCTCTAAATCCTTTTGGAGCTCGGGAATCATAGTTCCCAACATGAGGCAAGAAACCTGCACAGAATCCTCAGTGTGCTTAACCCAATCGTTATAGGCCTCAACATCATTAACGTCGGGTTCGTCGGGAATGGGATCGTCTAGTACGTAAGATTTCTTTTCTTGCTTGAGAACGATTCTCAAGTTACGAAACCAATCCATAAAATTATTATGGTTAAGACGATCCCTTTCTAATATAGTTCTTAGTGATAGGTTATGGACGGTCGGGGTGGGAGCGTTGTTGTTGGCGGCCATTTCTACAAACAAAGTTCATTTTTAGTATTTCCGAAAATAAAACTTTAATTATTAATACCCCTTTCACGTCTCATAGACAATTAATAATTAAAATCTAGAATCCAACGTTACATTTAAATAATGGTTAGGTGACCTTTATCCCATCATTTAAATTAACAAGGTAGTCAACACTTGACAATTGCAACCCTTTGCAACTTCTAGTTTTATGGGATCGGTTAAACATCTTTATGTTTAGTTGGCATGTTTAATCCCATCAACACCATTGTACACCATGCTTCGGTGACCCTATTCACATGGTTTCCAACTCAAGTTGTCCTACTTACACACACGTGTGAGTTTACACATACAAGTGGTTAGGTGACCTTTATCCCACAAATATGTTAACCCCACCTCAAACACACAAGTTCCCTAAGAGTGGTTAGGTGACCTTTATCCCACAAATAGTTCCCAAGTGATTCGAGTGTTGTGTAAAAGGATGGTGTTAAACTTGTTTCAAAAGGGATTTTAGTTTTCATTAATTCTAGTTTTGAAAACTATTTTGCACCTAACATTTGCATGCATTCAATGTGTGGTACCAGTGTGAAACAATTTTCAAGGTTCTTTCAATAAAACCAATTTTATTGTGAACACATTAACTTTTAATAAACCCTTTTATTACCCATGTTAATGTTTTATAAGAACCAATTTTATGCTTGTTGTTGATTTTAAATTGTTTAAACATGCATATCCATATATCACAAAACAATAATAAAACAACCACACAAGCATCACATGAGTCCATAACTGTAGCCATCTAAGTTTAACATCACTTGTTGACCGAAACAAGTGAGTTTATAAAGTCATTTCTAAGGGTGACAATGACACAACATTTGTGCCGGTGAACTCCCACTTGATCCCGCATCCAAATGCTTCAAGTGTCCATTGTGTTGTGACTCTTCCAATCCATTTGGGTCTCCATTTAGGCTTTGACTTCAGCACCAAACTCCTTTGGGCCTTCATCTTCTCCTTTCGGTTAAAACCGAGAAAGATAGTCTTGTTGCATCTTCTTTTACAAAACATATTCTAAATATAATTTTTTTTAGTAAAAGTGAAGTGCAACTAGCCTATTTATTTACATACCAAATGAAAAATAAATAAATTACATACCCAATAGGAAGAATAAACATGTTTAATTATTACAAACCATTTGAATAATTAAAACAAATCACACATTCATCCATAGGTCTCGGCTTTGGTTATGAGCAAATAAAATACATATCCACATATGTAAGCAAAATCCAAAAGCATCCCCTTGAACCATAGATTCTCGACTGAAGCATAAACAGCCGAGAACCATGGTTTTGTTTCTAAAACAAAATCATCCAAATGATATAAATTTTCCAAGATTCCTATATGCATGTCTAAATAGATCTTGAAAAATAGGGGATACTAGGGCTGAAGCCTCTCGGCTCTTGGTGAATCATCACCAAGAAACCGAATTTTTAGTCCAAATGAAGCATGTATCCATATAACCAGCTCTTGATGCCATTGTTGGGTTTTCATAAGTTAAACAGATCTATTTTATCCTTATAAAATAGAAGAACGCAACGGAATAGATATATGATTTTAAACATGTTACAGTGAGCTAACTTATATATAAAATATTTTTATATAAAATCAATGAAAACCCATATGGATCGATATATGAAATCATGCTTACAAACAACCATAGAAGGTACGAAGAACTACCTTCAACAATGAGGTTGGCAGGAGGTGAACGAGGATGGCAGCTCCTAAAGCAAGAAGCCTCAAGCTGGTCTACCCACGAGCCACCAACAAGAACACCGGTTGCTAGGATTTTCACTTATACAACTCCCTTTTATATTTCTCTAGACCGATCGAGAGAAAAAGGGTTCTTACACTTTTCATGTTCTTATCTCGTAAGCTTAGAGAGATCTACAAGCCATCTTGTATTGCATATCTTTGGAAACATAAAGTTCAGGAGAGAGAAAAGTGGGTGGGGCCCAGCCCCTTAACCCATCCGCATTTCTCAGAACAACATCCACATTAGTTAATGCGGATGAAGTTGTTCTCCCGCATTTGTAAATGGTCATCCGCATTAGCTAATGCGGATGTATGTTTCCATCAGCATTTCCAGAAATGCTCATCTGTATTTGTTCCAAAACAAATGCGGACAGGGTTTGTTCACCCGCATTTGTAAATGCGGATGAGTAAACATCATCCGCATTTGTTCAACCACATCAAATGCGTCTGTGTTAAACGAATGCGGATGAGTAAACATCATCCGCATTTGTTCAACCACATCAAATGCGGCTGTGTAAAACGAATACGGATGAATTAATATTCCTCTCTCTTTGAAATAAATTATCCATATAATTCATATACAACACAAGTGTAAATGTTTGGAAACCCAATTTCTAAATATTCTAAGTGTTAATATTTATTTATATGATCATATCATAAAACAAATATCTTTGGTGTTTGTCTAGCTCATTATTGGGTATGACCCGACTTGGATCATGACATACTAGCCACATCAATTCAATATGTATTTTGGGCAGATCATTTCCATCAAACAGATCTCCACATCCTGCTGTCTTGAGACTTGATGAACCCTTCCACATGTTGGCACCAAGTATCAAAGTCATCAGGAGTAATCAGTGGAGACTTTGTCATAGTACCAGTTTCCATATCAGCTTTAGCAAGAGTTGCCTTTTAACTTGTTAAGTGTTCTATGAAACTAAAGTGATCAAAGATGGTGAGATCTTACAATAAAGAGCCTGGAATGCTTTGATACCAATTATAGAACTGGTGAAGGGTGGTCAATGCAATAGTTTTACAAGGATGGAGAGATGTGCAACACTTAACATATCAAATAGGGAACCGGTTAGATGATATAAAGAACACAAGTAACAGAACAAGAACAAGAACACTCAAATATGGTTTTCAAGAATAATGTATATTGCTCTCAAGTTCTTACAAGTGTTACAAAGCATACTAAAGATACAAGTACTTGAGACACTTTATACTACATCCTATAATCGGCCATACTTTGAAGGCTAGCTGGAAACACTAATCTAGATAAGAAGATCAATGTAGAGTCGAAAGGCAGATTGCCTTTTGACTTGTGACTATGACATACCATAGCTCACATTTTAATATATTACAAAAAGGATAAAGAGTATAAAAGTAGAAAGTTACAAATCAATGACCATAATCTACAGTTGACAAAAGCATGGACCTTTTCACCAACTTATATAAGTTGGTGAGTCTTCAGAGTCGCAGAGGAAAGTTGTTCAGCTATAGTCAAAAAGTGATCAGAGAAAGCATGTCCTCTCTGTTTTTGGCAGAAATCAGTCTTTGGCTACAGAAGACTATGTCTCTAAAGCTTCGGAAGACTTCATCTTTGGCTTCGAAAGATCTTGTCATTTGGCTTCGGAAGATTTTACATTTAGCTTATTTTCCTTGAGTAGTGTAAAACTTCCGAAGTAACTTTACTTTGTACTTCATGCATGCATGCTTAGAGCTCTTTGGATGCTTGGGTTGCATCAGCCTTTAAGTATAGACCTTACAGATATGTTTATGAGCATGTCTATTCTACTAACTTTCCTTGCATTTGTGAGGGAATCAGATTGACATGATCTTATTTAAGGTTATATTCTGCATGCTTGTACAGAATATACATTCAAAATTTTCAAAAAGACTTTGTATAAAGTTTATCTGTTAGATGGTGTTGATGAATATTTTATATTTTTAAATATTTAAAGTATTTATCCTTAATGGATATAAACTTTAGTGTGAATAATTAAACATTCTAATAAATCACAAAAAATAATAAAAAATTATCCAAAATATAAATATCAGGTTTTTACAGTTTTTTGTAAATGAAAATATCAAAAATATGAAAACAATTGTGTTGGTGTGCAAGATCAAAGAAATCACCATAGTATCTCAATCTATGTAGGTAAAAATGTACAAAATGCCTAAGACTTGTCAAAATTAGAAATTTGTTTCACACCAGTAAACAAATCAAACAAATTAAGAAACTAATGAAGAAGTTATTAGAGGAATTCAATATGAGAGAAAAATAATAAATTATAGAAATTGAAGCAGGTCATTCTGAAGCCTCCATATTTACTACATCTTAACTATAAACTTATACAAGAACAAGAAAGTATTTGGCTGAAAGGCTAAGGAGAAGAGACTAGTTGAATAAGAACCTGAACCGGTAACAAAGGAACCAAAGGAAGATCCAAGAATCCTTGCTATAGTTGCTCAATTTATGGAATGACATCAAAAAGCAACTAGGAAATCAAAAAAAGCGATTATTATCTAATAGAGGGAGAGATTGCTGGTGGATATGACATGTCTAAAAGCTTTTGTGATGAACCTAAATTTGCAAACAGTCCAACAAGGTAAGAAACCTCTGTTGAAGAGATGGTGATAAAGGCTCAAAGTGATGACTTAATGGTCATGTTCCTCAAAATCCATGGTTATAATGTAGATCTAGTGTTTGGAATGAAGTATGATGTTATGACTAAAGAAGTGATCAAAGTTGAACAACTTCTAGATCCTATAGAAGAAATATAGTATGAAAAGAAAGCTACTGAGGAGAAGTAGAGGGTAGAAGCTGGTCCACCCACTACTACTATGCCATCTGCAAGACCATCAACAACAACTCATTATCCATTTCATGATCCCTGTGCAATGTCAGATAGGGAAATAAAGGAATATTTGGCAAACATAGGATACACTAAGAGGAAATTGGGCCCAATGAAGACCAATTTTTGAGGATTGCAAATTTTTTAGTATATCCAAGAGATGGAGAGCAAGATGAAGGCTTTAGAGTAAGAAGTTGTAATTTCAGATCCAAGTTTGAGAACATCTTTTCAACATATAAAGATTATAGGAGCCGATCATGACACTCTTGCACCATTGCTAAACAAAAATCCATATTGTTTCAAACAACCTACTCAGACTTATTTGAGAGAAGACTTAACCACATCTAAGATGATCCAAGGATTATTACCTCCAGTAGGCAAGTTTGATGTCAAGATAATAGTTGGAAATATGATAGTGACTAGAACAAGATCATGATCAAGACGATCTTAGGGTTTGTATAGTTCTTCATAGAATACCATGATATTTGTAAACTCTTTAAAGATTCATGATCTTAATGACTTAGTTCATCTTAAACTGATCAATCATGTTGCTATGGCTAGAGGATACAATTTTTAGAAGATTCTAGAGATGTTCAAAAGAACAAATAGCCTCAAAGCAATGAAGGAAATATGTTGAGAAATAATATGACTTTCATCAATTTATTAGGAAAATAAGAAAAAGATGGGAAGGCAAGGAAGACCAAGACATCCTACTGTTTAGTGCATATGAAGTCTGAATATAAGATGAGTCTTACATTCACGACATGTTCACTAGACATTTTAGAAGACTTATAAACTGAATAGAAGAGGATAATCTGTTATTTTTCTTGAAATGCATAAGAATTTTGAAAATCGTCTATGATAGAATTAATAGAAGAAGATCAACCATAAGAAGAAGAGAGTGCCTCTGCAGCTTGGGAGTATGGTGAAGTTGGAGGTTAATTTAGATGGTGATTTGCTTATACATAAAGATAGGATGTTAACTATAGTTGTGTTTGAACAATCTCAATAAAAAGTATGCCTATAATATCCATTGATAGAATGAGCCAGATGAAGATCAATTTTCTTGACGGAAGCAAGATGAGAGAAGCTAAATCCTTTGCTAACATGATCAGGGCTATTTTAGATCCAACTTTGGCTGAGCCTCCGGTCACTCCAGACCCAGAACTAGTAATCTTCACAACCACCACCACCTAAAAACCATTGAACTACTTAGCTACATAATCCTTGGGGAGTATTGTTGGAGGACTCTGAAAGGATCATGCTTGCCAATTCAAGTGGAGGTTGGTGAGTTATTCTATTTAGATATTTTTAACAAGTACGAAAACCTATGCTGATAGCTAATGCGGGTACAAGTATTTCTAACAATACGGGTGAAGAGAAAGAACAAGTAAAGAAATACGACTGATAAGAAGATCAAATATGGATAGAAGAAAATCATAAGTATTGGTCATTCGCATTAGTCTAATGTAGATAAGCAAATAAACGCTAACAAGGCATTCGTGCATCTGTATTAACTAATGATGATGAACAAATAACAAATGCTTATAATCAACAACAAATGTTGATGAATAAAAAACAAATACTGACAAGGGTTTTGCCATTTGTATTGACAAATGTGGATGAATACGACAAATGCTGATGAAGATTTAAAAGAAATGCATATTTTGTTTTGTACTTGTATGACTTATCTTATTCTGATGTTATAGTATTCTGGGTAGTTTAGTCATACTACAAGCCTAATGTCTGGCTATATATAGAAAGTTAGTATATTATTTTTGCAACCCGACACCCTACTACCAAACTTTGTATCGTGGACAAGCTTATCAATATAAAAAGAGAATTTATGAGTATTATCATATGTTCTTCATATAACTGATTATTGATTGTTGTATTTCCGCTGCAATGAATCAATAGACTCAATCAACATAGTCGATCCATCATAATTCTCACCCTGTCAGTAACCATGGATGAAATTCAAAAACAGGATTGCTAGAGGACGCTACCAATCTACATAACGCTCTGTGATAGACCTCACGCTGCAATCACTTCGGAGTTGACATGTGTCCATTGATAACTTTTTAATTTTTGACTTGTGTATGGTAAGTTAGCTTCAGAGCAGATCACCACCCATCTTCATAATGGTTTGCGAGCAACTGATTTGGATAAGATCAACTTTAAGCTGTCACGTCGCTACTGACTTGTTGTCCTAGGGTCGGTAGCTTATCGCTACCGATATCGGTAACACTCCACTACAGGTCCAAGTCTAGTCTATAAAAGGATACTTTCCAGTGATTTAAAATATACATCTAAATTTTCTCTTTCAAAATTCAGAATTCTTAATCAAGTTTAACATATTGACTTTGTTAGGGTGTCATGCTGTCGAGGCAAGAAGAATAAGACAACCTATTGTCTAACCTAGAGAGCAATAAGTTAAAGTCTTTAAAGATTTGTTTACATGCAACCTTAGCTAAGCTAAATGCGTTTACTACTTTCCAAATAAACAAATGATTTATTTGCAATAATGACAAATATTCATCTAAAATTTATCTCTCAAGATTCAAAATTCTTAATCAAGTTTTAACATAATGACTTTGTTACGGTGTCATGCTACTGAAGCAAGAACAACTAGACAACCTTATGTCTACTCTAAAGACCAATAACTTAAAGGCTTTAAGATTTTTTTACATGCAACTTAGCTAGGCTGAATATGCTTACTACTTTCAAAATAAACAAATAATTTATTTGCAAAAATGACATTAAGATGTTAACCATGTTAATGAACAGATATTTTGCTAAATCATTTAGACCATAAGTATGTATATGTTTGATCAAATGATATGTTGGGGATGGGTAAGAATCTCATACTAGGGCTGGTTAAGAATTTGTATAGATCCAATGGGTTCACCAGTAAGACTGTGTGGGCAATGAGACCAATGTATAAAGGGGACTTCTAGTTAAAATATATTGCTAAATGTGTGTTTTAATTAAATGTAATCATAAGCCGCTGAAGTATTATTTTCAATCACTTTCAAGAATACTAATTCAATATATTATTTAATCAGTGGTTAATGTTGGATGGATTATGAAACCCAAGTATGAAAACCCTATGACTTAAACATATGAGCAAGGAAAGTGTTGGCCGGATTAAGTTTCCTAGGGGCATAAATTACCTTGTGGCGAATTTTTAACATTTGTCAGTAGACAAAAAGTTTTATAAATATTATGCTAACAATGTTTTGTAAATATAATGGGTATTTAATTCCTAGTGTTAATGAAAGAAGTTTGTTTAAACAATCACCAGAGTTGCTTTATATTATAAAATAAATTGTGAAATATTTCCACTGTGTAACTATCTTTCAAGACAAACAAATAATATATGATACGACGACGTGTGCAATTGATAACACTCCTAGGGTGCCTTGAAACTAGGGTGTGACGATAGGTTATGATTATGATTATGAATACGATGTAATATGTTATGATGACATGTTTAAAGGATGTCATGAAATGTTATAAATTTCACGTTAGGTTCTAAGGTTAAAATTAAAACTCATTCGTCAATGCTAGCTTAAAGTATGTATATTATGTCGAGCAGGTACATGAAGTGTGGTTGATTGCTTAGCATGAAATAAAGAACTATCTTGCATATCAAAGACCGACATCCTATTTGAAATTACTTTATGTTTAATCAAAATAGTTTTAGACAAGAATTATGTAATGACTTTTATGTTTTATTGTTTATGTTTATTGTATGACTGGTTTATAAATTATGTTTCTCATGTATACATCCAACTGTGAGGTTTTTTTGAAATCGTGGGCTTGCAAAAGAATAATTTTCTACTTAATAACTATAAACACAATTATTTATAGTTTTTTCCACACCTCCTTTCTCCTTCACTCTCAACATAGATACACTCACAACAAAAGAAATTAATTTTACTGTTTTCTTGCCATGGTCTCATTATTATCTTTGAGCTTTGATGAGTTTCTTAACGGATCTTTTGTAGAAAATGAGCTTTCAAACATAGATGAAAAGTTAGAAGTTAACATGGATATTTATCGAGAATAACATAGCCAATAGTCTCACTTCTTTCTATAAGGGCACTTTTAGAACATATTGTGACAATTCACGTATCTACAATTGACCACTAGCTACTGGAGTAGTGTGATTAATAAATTTTTGATGAAATATACTTTATTTATTTTAATACTTTTGTCATTAATATACTTTATTCTTTTTAATATATTTTTATTATTTTTAAAAATAATTTAAATATTAAATGGTGAATGAGTAGTGTACTTCGAATAAGAGTAATTTCCATATGAAATTGAGAGTTTAATTATAGTTGGATGTGTGATATTACAACGATACGAAGCAGAGACGTGGGTAGTGAGTGTAGCCCACCCCCAACTAACAATTCATTCTTACCCTAAATTAGGATGAGATTGCGTTTAATAATAAATTCATTCGAAGTTACATTAGTATCTCCTTTTAAGGTTAAGGGTTCGAGGCTCGACTATGATGAATTGATACAAAACAGTAATGTTGTATACTTAGGAATAGGTTAGATGGGTGAGGAGTTGTATTTACCAACTAGAAAATCTACCATCTAAGTATCTAAGTAATAATATATAACGAGAAAATAGAACCGCGTGTTGCAGCAAAGTTATACGGTATTGAGGCACATCTATGAACTTCGTTACGTTCGTTGTTCCGATGACACAACGTCGTTAAATAAATAAAAGAAACGTATGAAGTTAGTGTTTTTTTGGTTTTGGAGTCAAACTCACGTCATCAATGGGCTAAGAGCCAAGTTACGTTTTTTTATTAACAAAGAAATATATTTGAAAAAATGACGATGAATGAAAAAAAATAGAAAATACATAAAAAATAGAGTAAAATGTCATTTTCGTCTCTAACGTTTTGTTGAATTTACTATTTTAATCTAAAAACTTTTTTTCCCATTTCAGTCACTGTAGTTTACCAAATGTTATCATTTGCATCCACGTCACTAACTCCGTTAAGATCTTCGTTAAATATAAGGGTTATTTATTCTTTCTCAACACCCTAATTATCCAATTAAAACAAAATAATCAGTTAATATTTAATTAAAACTAAAAAACATATGAAGCAACTAGTGAGACCGGGCGCTTCGATTTAAAAGTTTCGATTAACTCTACCTCATATTGTTCAATTGATGTCTGCTGTGAGATTTCAATTGATCTTCATCTTTTGTCCAAAAGTGCACCATTGTTCGATTGAGATCTACTGTTGTCACATTTTGTTTGATTGAGGTCTGTTGCTGTCACGTAACGCGAGCAAACCTCAATCAAACAAAGCGTGACAACGGCAGATCACAATCAAACAAAGCGTGACAACAGTAGACCTCAATCGCACAGTAGACTTCAATTGAATAAATGTACACGTTAGAACAAAATATGAAGATTAATTGAAATATCAAAGCAGACCTAAATCGAACAACATGAGTTACAGTTAATCGAAGATTTTAAATCGAAGCGTTCGGTCTTACTAGTCGCTTCATATGTTTTTTCGTTTTAATTGAATATTAATTAATAAATTTGTTTTAATCGGATAATATAGGTGTTGAAAAAGACTAAAATACCCTCATATTTAACGGAGATCTTAACGGAGTTAGTGGAGTGGATGAAAATGGTAATATTTGGTAAACTATAGTGACTGAAATGACAAAAAACAAGTTTTTGGATTGAAATAGTAAATTCAATAAAACGTAAGGGACGAAAATAACATTTTACTCAAAAAATAAGTTGACACAGCTTGGATTCGAATTCCAGATGTGGGGTTTAATAGCAAAAGCTTCAAACTGTTTGGATCAAGAAAAATGTATTGCTATATGAGTACAAAGAATATTATATCTCATACTTAAGATTGAATAGAAAAAGAAAAAATACACCGACCTTGCAAATAAGATATAGTAAATAGTAGTAATGTAAAGTTATAATGTATCGGCTTGACAACAGTTTGAATTATAGTTAGAAACAACATTGTGATTATGTTTGTACCAAAATTCAACATTGATGGCATTGATTGTAATTAATAACTCATGATGCTTCATGTTTATCATACTTTTTCTGTAAGTACTCGAGCAACAGTCTATATCGACGTTTAAAAGTGAACATACACATATTTTTTTTAAATGTAAGAACATAAATATTAACGGTAAACGGAGTTTTACTTGCAAGCAGTAAACTTGCAAGTAATGTTCCCAGGATTTCCTGAATTCGCTCTCAGGAACCGAAGGGCGGTCATGAGAACTTGTTGTGTGGATCCTCCAATCAAGGCCAAGTTTAAGCGTTGGACAACATCTAGAGGATGGTAAGGGAATTGGAGACTATGGTAGGAGTTCAATAGTGCAGTTGTACTTTCTCTTAATAATGTTTTGTAAGGGTCCCCTCTACAGGTCATGCTTCCCCGAAGTGTGATATCAGTCCCATATTTCTGTGCGGCTAACGGTCCAAACACAAATGCCACTTTCAAGTCGGGGGTTAGCACCCTCCAGTAACACTCGTACTCTGGCATCGTCCACATTCTACAAGAAATGAAAAAACAACGTTATTTACATTCAAATAAGATACTCGATAAATGTGATCATTATACCGGTATGTGCCTCAAAAACTCAAAACAACGGGGAAACTAGAGATTGGGAGGGGGTGTCCTTAACCGCCTGCTGCCAAAAATTTCTATTGATGATGGTATCATTTTCTTATTGCTTAACATAGAAAAATTTATCATTATATATTGTAAATTTTAAGTTCTCAACCGTGTTGGGTTGGCGATTTGAATTGTTGAATTCGAATACGACTTATATATTTATTCATGTAAAGTTATCAACTTTAACCCGAAAGATTAAAATTGCTTAACCTAAATCATAACACATTTATCGTTAAACCAGTCAAACGAGCATATGGGAATTGGTTGTAATCAAATTTTAAACATGTTTAACAAAATGGTGTTGTAATAAATAACCTAAACGTGTTGGCAGTTGATCCGTTTAATTAAGGGAATGGATGTTTAGACACCCCAGAATTATAAATCAACACCCCAAATTTCTATACGCGTCGTATAGGGGGTCGTATAGCCTTATACGTGGTGTACAACCCCTCTGACAGCCACCTGAATTTTTCCTCGTAGTCAGTGTCAAAATTCGCTATACGCGTCGTATAGCCATATATGTGTCGTATAGGAGGTCGTATAGGGCTATATGTGGCGTATAGCCATCTGACAGCCCCCCTGAATTTTCCTCGTTTTCAATGTTTTCGATCCTATACGCCCCGTTTGGTACCATACGCGGCGTATAGGGGGTGTCGATTTATCCAAATGGGTGTCTCTGTATTAGGACCCTAAACGAAGGTGGGTGAATCGACACGTTTAATTAATCAAATGAATAAACATGTGAACGTGAATATAACCAATGAATTAATGTTGATCATATTTACCGGTATGAGCAAGCGGAAGCTTCCAAGAAGGGAATTGAGGGCATGGGCGGCAGTTGAGGCAGTGGCGGTAGTTTGGGTGGCTGAGGAACAGGTGGTGGCAACGCAGGTGTCACAGACCACGGGCAGTTGGACATTGGTTGGGCAGGTTGAGAAATTAAATGATCAACCCTATAAATCTCGGTATTGAACATCTGGAACACAAGATTCAAGTTTCGAGCAGGACCCGCAACTGCCTCACAACCCTGCCCGTCACCCGAAACTTGGGCCCAGCACCCACTCATATCGGGTTCTCCATCGAACCGCATTACGTAGTTCCCTATCCAGTTTGTGCCTTCTTCGCTAATCACCTTGAGTTGCCCGTCCTGCCCCGGGCAAGCGATAGATACTTTTGTTCCTGTAAAAACAACATGGAACTAATAATTACCATCATACATCCCGCAGAACTATGACAAACAACATTTTTGTTAGAAAGTATATCAGTTATACCAGAATGTCACGTTAGAAACTGGAACTCTTTCGGTGAAAAACACTCATCTAAGTTTTTTTCTTTTTTCCGTTCAAAAAAAAAGTCTTTTTCTTTTTCATTTGTTAGTTAATTATCATCTTACTTTTATATATAAACATGCAAATGTACATTTATTAGTATAATAAGGTAACCAATTATTTATAGTTACAAAGATTTCTCCCCTTCACTAAAAAAGTTCAAAGTTTCTACAATACTACATGATTTTATTAATTATTTTAAAAACTTGTTACCTTATCTATATTTTCATCATGACTCATGTGGGTAAAAAAATTGTGATTACTACAAGGGCGAAGCCTTCTAATTAGCACTTGCGGAGCTAGAGCACTCCTAAAGGGGGAGCGGGGGCGAAATTAAATTTTTTTAGTGGAAGCGAACTCGATATATATATATATACATATATAAACACACATATATATACATATATGTGTATATATATGTATATATGTGTATATATATGTATATATATGTGTGTTTATATATGTATATATATATGTGTATATATATGTATATATATATATTTGTATATATATATATATATACAAATATATATATATATACATATATATATATACAAATATATATATATACATATATATACACATATATATACATATATAAACACACATATATATACATATATATACACATATATATATACATATATATATACACACATACATATATACATATATATATACATACATATATATATATGTATATATATGTATATATGTATATATGTATATATATATATATATATATATATATATATATATCGAGTTACATCACGGGTCAAAAATTAACACCACCATACCGAACATTAACACTATTGACGAAGAAAAGAGAGGGGGCGGAGGCCCCTCCCGGGCCCTTATAATCTTCGCCCTTGCTAATTAGGGAGTTAGCTTAGGGTAGTACGTCTCCTATGTGACTAGTGCACACAAATAAGAGAACATACTTCGATGAAATTGTTTAGATAAATATGATGAATGGAAGAAAATTCTAAAATATAAGGGGGGTTTCTAATAAGTGCTTTTGGCCAAAGAAGATTTTTAGCCATTTTTAAACCGGCTGAAAACTTCAATTAAACTTATTGTAGCGGTGTTAGAAACATATATAGATGGGGATGAGTCAATGTCGGTCGATGGTGTGAATCTCATCTGAAAGCTCAAGCTCAACTTTAGGAGAGAAAAAACCATATACAAATACTTTATAATTAAAACATTTTAACCATATTAGGAGAGAAACATAATCTAGTCATCATCTCCAAATAAGAACATAAATAAAGAGATATCATATCGATCATCCTACTTTACCACTGCATATCATCTAAACTTGTATAAACAGTTTCATAAAATCGATTAATTTGTTCCGAAAAGACGATCCCTAGTGCTACTTAGTGTAAGATTTTCTATTATTTGTTTGTACATCACACATTGTTCCATAAGGGTGCTAGTTAAAGAAAAGTAAACACTAGTAACCTATCACACGAACATATATATATTTATTTTACAATGACGATAGACTTCATTTGAAACCAACCCATAACAAAAACTAAAATATCATAGTCTATAAGATAACGATAATACGGACCAATTAAAGGGTAATCAAAGAGGGAAAGTTGGCCGTCTTTGCATCGGTCACAGAAGACTGAGCCACTGACCAAGGCATCTCCATTGGCTACACCAATGATTGAACCCAGAATAACAATTGTTGTGACCAGACCCAGAACCATAGTTCTGATAACACCCATGAAGCCCACTTATCAAATTAAAGCTCCGATGTAGATTATATTCTAGAGAGAGAGGGTGAGTTGTAAATGTGAAGTTGAGGGTAGAAGGAAGTTAATAAATGAAGAATTGGTGTAATGAAACTCTCAACTGTCCTGCAATTAATGAAATCCTGAAAAATCATGTAAATGGGCATCACTTTTTCACATGCAGAAATGAACGGATTCATATCTTGCGGGTTTTAAAAGACACCGGTAATGAGATCTGAAGTATTTATAACATGTAAATATGGGAGGTTATGGATTCAAGTTTCACTTTGAGTAAAATATTCAAAGTTGGGTTTCAGTTATAAGTTTCCTCTTGATGGGGTTGGGTGTGGTCACGGCTTTAAAACGGATCAATGGACCTGATTAAGATAACACATATCCTCAAAAGAAAAGACAATATTTACCGTTCAAAAAATATGAGATCTTGAAATACCATGAAATTGTTAATTAATCATTTCTGCCATAGTTGTAAAGGGGGTGTTTTGTTATAAATTATATTTAAACAGTAGGTCAGTGGTTACAATGCCACCATATACCTGTTGTTATGCTTCATGTACAATCTTGCATCGCAAGGTAATATATAATAAAGAGAAAATTATAAAAATAGTTCATTTGGTTTGATTAGAATACACATTTGGTCTCAGGATTGAAAAATTACAATGATAGTCCAAAGTTTTAAAAAATGTTACAAAGTTAGTCCCCACCGTTAAATGTTGTTAGTTTGTAAGGTTAAGTGAGGGTATATATGTAATTTTACATTATTTCTAAATATATCATTTTAAGTACAAAATTGAAAACCCTCACATGAGTTCCTTCACTTTTTTGAGACAACTCCAACGCTAGAGTTCAATACCAGCCTCATCAATCTTCAAAGAACTTTCCAGCGTTGTTCATCGATTGACCGCGCAGCACCATGGCACTCTGAAAATGTGGTATGGATGCTATTATTATTCGTAAGTCGTGGACCGATTGTAACCCTGTCGACGATTTTACTCATGTTGACTAAGTTTGCAGTTTTGTGTTGTTTCAGAACAACGCATGTCAATTTGCAGCCAATTTGCAACGTGTTTAATATGGGTCAAGTGATCAAACTTCACTAATACTGTGACAACCCTGATTTTTTGGCCCGTAAATTTTTTTTAGAAAATTTAATGGACCACACAATGATCACAACTGAGGCTCATGAAATGGTCCCAACATGATTGAACTTCGAACCATATATACACACACACCTTAATGGGTTGGGCCCATCAACCTTTAAACGGCCCGTTGGGCCACAATGCTAAATGGGCTTGGCCCACAAGACTTTAATGGGCCATTGGGCCACGATATGATATTGTTAGTGATTTACCAACATTAATGGGCCATAGGCCACTGGCCCAATGCCTTAGCAGGATTATTTGCCATTTAGAATTTTAAACTATAAACGATCGTAGATGGACATTATTACTTAGCATTCTAGATTTGTCACAATAAGTAAACAAATTAAACGAACTCGTATACCGAACAATTATCTGAAGAAAATGTATGAGCCCAATTACACAAATTAACAAAACTAAGTAGTTAATAGTAAATAAAAATTTTATGTTTAATAAAGGCTCAAACATAATTAAATTTATAAAAACATTAGAAAGACAAGATTTTATAAAAAAAACAAACTAAATTACATAATACTTACACCTTTAAAAATTAAATAATTAACATATAGTATCTAACTAAGAAGATCATAGGAAAATCATACTTAATCTAGCTAATATACTATAGATAATCCAATTAAGCAATAATAAGACAAAAAAAATTTTAAACACAGACACACATACATATTCACGGCATGCATACATACCACACATACATACACCACGACACGCACACACTTTATATATACATATATATATACATATATATATATATACATACATGAATGTACACCCGAGTGTATATATATAGTTATGTACACATATGTTTGTTAAAAAAGCACATCACACCAACACCTACAAATAAATAAATTACACCACTCACATATTACATATACATGCATACGTGAACACAGACACATAAATATGTATACTGATGTGCTCTAAATTATACATAAAATTCCTATCAAAAGCACATCAATTATTCTTTAATATCTCCCTAAAAATAATGATTATGTACTTAAAATTGTTAAATTATGTTTTCCGGTGTTAAAAAGGGCAAGATGGACAAAAGAAGCATATTTGATAAGAAATTGAAGAAATCCAAGCTTTGGAGTCCAAGCATGGGGCCGTGTCTCATTAAGCACGCACCATGACTTGCCTGAAACACACCCCGTGCTTAAATTGGCACACCCCCATGTTTGGACATCTGACAGGACAAAAAGTACTGTCCCCCAAAAGTTGTCACAGGGCCATGCCCCATGAGTCACGGGGTCGTGCCCCACCCCAAACACGGGGTCGTGCCCCATTTAACAAGGGGTCATGCCCGACACCTTCTACATGTATGACCCGACCAACTTTCGTAATCATTGTACTAGCACGGGGCCGTGCTTAAACATTCCATAAAGCCTATAAATAGAGGCTTAAGTTTATCATTTGAGGAAGCCTTTGGTGGGAGAATTACTCTGCTGAATTCTCTCGAGAATCAAGACTTGAAGATTATTTGGAGGCTCGGGAGGTGCGTACAACACTTGGAAGAAGCTCGGGATTATCCAAACATCATCCATTATGGATCACCGGTTTGATAGTTCCATTTCACCGATGATTCCATATCTATCTTCTATGTTGCTTGTTGTTATGTGCAAGCTCATTATGAGCTAAACTCTTATAATCATCCTAATTGGATGAAACTTATGTAATCCGTGATCACTAATGATGTGATTTATATTATATTAATGTTATGGTAATCTTGGGAAAACTTTTGATGGGTAGCATCTACATTTGAACGAGAAGTTATAAACTTATGATTTTTAATTGTAAATGTCATACAAGGTTGAAAAACGTATGAACTAACTTTTATTCATGAAATCGGTCTTCATAATAAATCCATGGCTAATGAACTAGAAATGGTTATTAGAAATCATATCACCTTAACTTTCTGATCATTTACGAGTTCCCTTTTATTAGTCTGAGAAATTTACAGTAATTGTTATAGTTTTCTAAAATTAATGGTATGTTAGAAAGGAACCTGATCAACTCTCTTTTTAACATTAAGTTATGTTTTCAGAAATCATATGTCAAAAGGTCACAGGAGATTTACCTACATTACTAGTGGCTTTGATTTATTCAGTAATCATCCTGATGAGGTCCTAGTCACTACGGAACGGATAGACGAGAAATCATGCCAGCTCACATTTATAAACATTAACATAGTTACTTTAATCAATATCTTTAATCATACTACCAATTCATCACAGTTACATAAGTGTAATCTAATTAGGATGATATCCGTAATTCCCTGGTTCTAAATCCAAAAGTTTCAATCTTATTTTTACTTTATTTTAATTATTGTTTCTAAACCCTAAAAATCTTAATTACATCACTGCAATCTATCATTTTCTCAAAACAAAAATCTAATCCGATAGTCAATCATTAAGGTTGTTGAGTAGGATCGATATGTTCACGGATTGATACTCGGTTCTTACTATCACTATATTACCACTCGACAGGTACACTTGCCTTTTGTGTGTGTAGTTTATTATTAGTAATAACCAATTAAAACTGAATCTGTGCGAAAAAACCTTTATCAAATATATATACTTTTCACACACATCAAGTTTTTGGCACCGCTGCTGGGGACACATGGCAGTTTTGAAAGACAATCTAAATTTTTGACTATCTTGTCTATATCCTGTTTATATATTTTTGTTCTAATTTATTTTATTTTTATTAGTTAGTTAGGTAGTTACATTTTCCTAATTCATTCTAAGTCTTAGTAAGTTTATGCTTCCTTAAGTTAGTGTATGTCCGACTCGTATAGTCCTGAACTTGTCACACCTCTTTCAGAACCCGAATGACTTTTCTGTCAAAAATTACGCGAAAGACCTCGACAAACAACAACGATTATCGAAGAAGATGTTTTGGAAGGTACACCATCCGAAGAAGACATGGCTAACCAAGACGAGGAAATAAAGATGACACACTATGCCACACCATCAATCGATGGTTACGAGTCTAGTGTTTTTCAACCAGCAATAGCGGCCAAAAATTTTGAGATTAAGTCTAGCATTATCCAACTTGTAGAAAACTCTGTTCAGTTCCATGGATTGCAAGATGAAGATCCTAACGCTCACATCTCACGATTCCTTCGTATCTGCGCAACTTTCAAAATCAACAACTGTTCAGACGACGCCATTGGACTAAGACTTTTTCCATTTTCACTTTGAGGCCGAGCCATTGACTGGCTCGATTTGCTTCCGCCTGGTTCCATCACTACATGGGTGGAAATGGCTGAACAATTCCTTTTGAAATACTTTCCACCCGATCAAACTGCCAAACTGAGAAGCCACATCACAAGCTTCCGCTAAGACGATGATGAATCCTTACACGCAGCATGGGAGAGATACAAAGGTCTCCTTCGGAGATGCCCACATCACGGACTTGATCTGTGGCTGCAGTGTCAAACCTTTTACGATGAAATTAGCGGAGCACACAAACAAGTTGTCGATCAAAATGCGGGGGAGATTTTGGAAGTGTCACGCCAACCGAGGCATACCAGGCCCTAGAAAGAGCAGCTAAGAAGAGCTTTGCTTATAATCCTTTAAGAAACAAACCCAGTTCTAAAGGCATACATCAAGTAGACTCTGAAACACTAATTGCAGCCCAGTTAGAAGCCCTAATCAAATGATTCAAACAATTGCAAGCCGAACTAAAGAAAACCCCAACATGACGCAACACATGCGGAAATTCACACAAGACCAACGAATGCCCACAAGGCATTATGATGGTTGAAGATGTTGATTACATAGGAGGCCCAAACAACTCATATAACAACAACTCAAATTGGAGGAATAACTCGAATTACAGAGAAGCTGGTAACAACCAATCATCATCTGGATTCACCCGAAGGCCACCTTACCAACAACAGAAACCACCATACCAAGGTCCAAGCAATAGTAACCAAGACCGTGGAGCATCATCAATGGAAGACTTATTGCAGCAATTGTTGATAACTACACAAGCCATAGATGAATACATCCGGAAATCTGATCGAAGAAATGAGGAGAGGTTCCAAAGAAACGAGGCTGACATCAAAAGTAACAAAGCGTCATTGCAAACCATTGAACACCAAGTAGGTCAGATAGCACAACAACCATCTAAAAGACCCCAAGGTGCTTTGCCTAGCAACCGTGACAAACCTTAATGCTCAAATGAAAGCCATCACCATAAGGAGTGGCAAAACCACTCAAGGTGATGCACCTGCATTACAACCCACCCTTGAAGAAACGGAAACCAAAACTCCAAGTAATGCAAGTGATAAGCATAAGCAACATGTTACTGCTGAAGAACCAGCCAAGAAATACGTACCACCGCCACCTTATGTTCCACCACCTCCATTCTAGGTCGTTTGAGACAACAACAAATGGAGGCATAATATGGCAAATTCCTAGGGTTGTTCAAGCAACTCCACCTCAATCTGCCCTTGGTGGAAGCCTTGGCCCAAATGCCAAATTATGCTAGTTTTTAAAGGGTGTGTTGTCAAACAAAAAGAAACTAGAAGAGTTATCACACGTAGTTTTAAATGAGGAATGCTCTGTAGTTCTTCAAAACAAACTACCTCAAAAGATGACTGATCCAGGAAGCTTCACCATACCTTGCCTAATAGGAAATCTTTCTGTTAATAATACGTTAGCTAATTTAGGTGCTAGGATTAACCTTATGCCTTATGCGGTTTTTGAAAAATTAAACTTAGGTGAACCTAGGCCTACCCGTATGAGCATCCAGTTAGCTGACTGTTTTGTTAAATATTCTAGGGGCATCGTTGAAAACCTTTTAGTTAAAATCGAAAAATTTGTATTTCCCGTTGATTTTTTTTATCCTTGACATGGATGAGGATAAGAATGTTCCTCTTATCCTTGGTCGACCTTTCTTAGCAACTGCTCTAGCTCTCATTGACGTTTTCACCGCCAAACTTACACTTCAAGTGGATGAGGAGGAAGTGACATCTGACATAGGACAATCCATGAAACATCCTTAACATCATGATGACTAGCTCTATTACATTGATGTCTGCGATTCGATCATAAGTTGTCATTTAAGGGAATCTCTTGAATATGGAGCTTGCAACACTCAATTAATAGATGTCCAAACCTTCGAACCCATCTGTGAGAATCAAATCATTTCAGAACTAGAAGTTGATGAAACATTATCTCATCAAGAAGCATTTGAGATCATCATACAAGAACTAGAACCTAAAGCCAAACCTTCTGTCAAAGATCCTCTGGTTTTAGAGCTCAAGAAACTTCCATCTCATCTTGAATACGCCTTTCTTGAAAACACATCTCAACTTCCTATAATAATCTCATCCGCCTTATCAAATGATGAGAAGAACAAGTTACTCAATGTGCTTAAGGCATATAAACGAGCAATTGGATGGAAAATCAAGGACATCAAGGGAATCAATCCATCCTTTTGCACTCACAAAATACTGATGGAGGAGAACTTCAAATCTTTCATTCAACCTCAAAGACGTTTAAATTCGAGTATGCAAGAGGTTGTGAAAAAGGAAGTAATCAAACTGCTAGATGACGGTTTGATTTACCCTATTTCTGATTCGCCTTGGGTCAGTCCCGTCCAAGTTGTTCCAAAGAAAGGACAAATGACTGTTGTAATTAACGAGAAGAATGAGCTTATTTCAACTAGCACGGTTACAGGAAGGAGAGTTTGCATCGACTATCGCAAACTCAATGATGCCACAAGAAAAGATCACTTCCCTCTGCCTTTCATCAACCAAATGCTTGAGAGATTATCTGGAAAAATGTTCTATTGTTTCCTCAATGGTTTCTCAGGATATTTCCAAATTCCTATTGCTCCTGAAGATCAAGAAAAATGACATTCACCTGTCCATATAGCACATTTGCTTATCGGCGAATGCCTTTTGGATTGTGTAATGCCCTTGCTAAATTTCAAAGATGCATGGTAGTAATCTTTCATGACATGATCGAACATTCAATGGAAGTTTTCATGGATGACTTCTCCATCTTTGGGAACTTATTTGAACAATGTCTTGAAAATCTGAAAAAGATGTTGGTTAGATGTGAAGATTCTAACCTTGTTTTGAATTGGGAAAAGCTCCACTTCATGGTTACTAAAGGAATAGTCTTAGGACATAAAATCTCTCGAGTGGGGCTTGAGGTCGATCAAGCTAAAGTTGACACTATTTCCAAACTTCCATATCCCTTTACCGTGAAAGAAATCAGAAGCTTCCTAGGTCATGCAGGATTCTATCATCGTTTCATCAAAGATTTCTCAAAAATCGCACAACCAATGACTCAACTTCTTGAGAAAGATGCACAATTCATATTTTTAGACGAATACATTAGTGCATTCAATTTTCTTAAGGAGAGACTGGTAACAGCTCCGATCATGGTTTCCCTTGATTGGACGCTACCATTTGAACTCATGTGCGACGTAAGCGATTTCGCTGTAGGAGCCGTGTTAGGCCAACAGAAAGAAAAGCAATCCACCCAATTCATTATGCAAGCAAAACCCTAAATGATGCACAAGAAAACTACACCACCACCGAGAAAGATCTTCTTGCCGTAGTTTTCGCATTCGACAAATTCCGCTCGTATCTAATCCTTTCAAAAACAATTGTTTACACCGATCATGCAGCCCTTCTCTATCTATTCAATAAACTAGATGCAAAGCCAAGACTGATTCATTGGATACTTCTGCTTCAAGAATTCGACATTGAAATTCACGATAAGAAGGGAGCAGAAAATCTGGCGGCAGATCATCTCTCCCGTCTTGAAGATTCAAGACATTCACAAACTGAGGAATCCAAAATAAACGATAATTTTCCTCACGAATTCCTTATGCGCATCCAATCCTCAATCGATGAACATCTTTTGTTTGCCGATTTTGTGAATTACTTGGCAAGCAGAGTCCTTCTCAAAGGAATGACTTATCACCAAAAGAAGAAATTCCTTGCTGACATTAAGCATTACTATTAGGAAGATTCGTATCTATTCAGAATCGATGTAGACCAACTGATCCGAAGATGCGTGGATGAAAGTGAAGCTGAACAAATTCTAAGGCACTGTCATGAAGGACCCACAGGAGGACACCATGGAGCAACCCTAACAGCCAAGAAAGTCTTTGACTTTGGATTTTACTAGCCCATGATCTTCAAGGATGCTCACAACCTGGTAAGCACCTGTGATGCATGTCAAAGAGCAACCAATATCTTAACACGGGATGAGATGCCTCAAATACCCATTCAAGTATGCAAGGTATTTGATATATGGGGTATTGATTTTATGGGGCCATTCCTAGTGTCCTTTAGCAATTGTTACATCTTGGTAGCAGTCGATTATGTCTCAAAATAGGCCGAAACTCAAGCCCTACCTACCAATGATGTAAGAAACGATGTCAGATTCCATAAAAAACTATTCTCTCATTTCAGTGCCCCTAAGGATTTAATTAGTGACCGAGGAACGCATTTCTGTAACAACCAGCTCGAAAGAGCAATGGCTCGTTATGGAGTGCACCATCGCTTTATAACTACTTATCATCCACAAGAAAATGGGCAAGCTGAAGTCACTAAACGAGGCATCAAACGGATCCTCGAGAAAACCGTAGGTCAAAATCACAAGGATTGGTCTACCAAGCTAGATGATGCATTATGGGCTTTTAGGACAGCCTATAAGACTTCTATTGGCACCACACCATTCAAATTAGTTTATGGGAAGTCATGTCATCTACCTATGGAACTGGAACACGAAGCCTATTTGCCACTTAAAGCAGCAAACCTAGACCAAAGCATTACAGGAAAAAATCGATTTCTACAAATCCATAAACTGGAAGAACTGAGAGAACAAGCATACGTAATTCTAGGGTCATAAGAAAAAGACAAGGAAATTCCACGACTCTCTGAACACTATACGATTTCATGTGGGAGAACGTGTCTTACTGTATAACTCTCATTTACGTCTGTTTCCTTGAAAGCTTAAGTCACGTTGGTCCGGACCCTATACGATTAAAAACATTTTTTCGAACGGTGCCATCGAAATCAACGACCGCGACGGTTTAAGTTTCAAGGTAAATGGTCATCATTTAAAACCGTATACCAATGGACCAACCAAGATTTTCTTTAAGTTTCAAGGTAAATGGTCATCGAAATCAACGACCGCGACGGTTTAAGTTTCAAGGTAAATGGTCATCATTTAAAACTGCGATGATTTAAAACTGTATACCATTTAAAACCGTTTCAAGGAATTACACCTCCGCCCCTACAAGGACTAAGTATGGGGAAGGGTAGCGCTAAAGACCCGAAACATAAACGCGGTACCTGTACATAGGTTTTTCTTTGATTTTTAAACTTTTTCTAGGACCTTACAAGCACAAACACGGGGCCGTGCCTCATGAAGCACCCCCCCGTGCCTCTGACAAAAAATTTTCACGATCTCCGCTAACGACTCTGGAACGTTGCAGGTCGAATTTAACATGAATTCTGACAAACACGGGGTCGTGCCTGGCCAAGCACGCCCCTGTGATCAACTTTCCCGACCTTCATATAAATACCACACTTGTTCCAAGCTTTCATCACATCCATTCCTGCTTAAAAACATCAAAAAAATGAAAGAATCAAGTCACGGAAGTTCAAGCTGTAATCCTGCGAAGAAACCGCGTTCTGAAACGCGAGAGACAACGACGCAAGAATACTTCTTCAAGTTACATGAACTAATCAAGCAATTGACTGAGATGAACCTTATCGCATCCCAACGCCTAGCTGAACTCATCCAAAAAGTTCACGAAATGGGCGAGGAATTCGTTTCCGTCAACCGCCAGCTTGCGGAATTAAGTAACCGCACTTCACACTATCCCATCCTGAACCTTCCACACGAAATGTGTGGAGGCTTCTTTTAGAAGTATTTCGCGATGTGTTATGTGCGCTGATGCGCGTTATGGAGTCTAGTTTTGCAGTTTTAGACTCTCGGGTTTTAACGTATCATGTAACCGTAGGACCTTAGGAAATGTAATTGTCATTTGGCTTGATTTAAATTAAGTTTAGGACTATTTTCATAACTCTTCTGGTGATTTGGGAGTGATAAAACTTAACCGGGTAAATTACGTAACGCGTAACGCAGAAAAACGGAACAACAAAAAACTGAAACCGGGCGATAAAGGGGAGGTACGCCCCCATGCCTATGGAGGCATGCCCCCATGACCGACACACCATGACAACATCTGACTTGTTTTAACAATTTGTCTTGTTCCCCATCAATTCCACATGTTAAAAACCCAAGGCATGCCAGTTTTCTTCCGCATTCACTTCCATTTTCATCACCTTTTTCATTTTCCTTTGTTATTTTCAAGTATCCTTCCACTTCCTTTCAAGTGTGATTGTCCAAGAGGTTAGTATTATTAGTTTCTAGTTATAATGATGGTCATTTACATGTAGTTAGGTGATTAGGTCTCTAAACAACCGAAATCCTAGCCATTATATGTAAAACCTTGTAATCAATGTTATATGGAATGAGGAATACTTTAAACCTTCTTGTTCATGTTTATCTTTGTAGCTAATCAGTTTGTTAATTTTATGTTTAGTTAGTTTATTATTGTTTATGTTTTTCCTTTCATTGTTAACATGACTATCTTCATAATTTGTGGTTGAATCATTGTTAAGCACATTCAAAGTATAAGAGTTTAATTGTCACCAAGTGGTGTTAAACACTATATATATTTTGAGTGCCTTGAATTATTAAGAAGTGATTAAAACGATACATGTGTAGTATTTGGTTTTTCAAGCAAGAAAATGTTAAACCAATGCTTAACCAAAGGTTTACAGACAAAACCACGCGCGCTCGAGTTAAAATTTCATACCTCAAAATGTTAACCGCACCCCCATGTTTCACGAGATGCACCCTCATGTTCAATAGTTTTTCTTGAATGTTAAACTTTTAACTGCTATTAAACAGGAGTTGAACAAATATGGTGTTATGTCTCATGAAACCCATGTTTATCACTAATATAGTAAAACTATTCCAGAAATTTGTTTCGTATAGTTTAACTTATTGTTTAAAATTTCAGGATCATGAATCATCCCTATTTACAATTCGAAGGAAGCCGCGAAAGATGGTGTCATGACAGGCTACAAAAACTGCTACAAAGGGCTGAAAAATCACATCTACAAGTAGATGAAGAAACCTTGGCGGCCGTCGGACAGCTCGAAAGATATAATAATTTATTGAGTGTTCAGTGGAAACGTGTGTTTTCACAAAACAAACCTTCTGTTTATGAATTGACTCTTGAATTTTTGACATCTTTTAGATTTAGCATGAAAGACTCTGGCCCATGGGATGATCAAGCAGTTTCATTCAGACTTGGGGGACGTTGGCGAAAAACATCGTCGCCTTGTTCGGTGTCTATCTCGGTATCTATATAGAACAAGAGATGGAGGAAGAAGCAATATCAGGAATGCCAGCATACCATACCTTTCCAGATGAGGAAAGCAGGGACGCGAAAAGTGGTGCCATGAGAAAAGCATTTTAGGAGAAAATTGAAACAGGGGTGTTCAACTCGAGTAAAACCAAAAGCAGTCAAATTCGAGACCCGCTGCTGCTTTACATACATCGGTTACTTAGCCATTTGATAACAACTCGTGGTCAAAGTGAGGGAGTTGTTAGTTTGAGGGACTTATTCATTTTGTATTGTATGGTGAATCAATTGCCATGTAATATTGGGTATTTATTTTGTAATCTGTTTTCTAGAAATGCAACTGTAGGTGCTCCAACACCCATATTTGGAGGAAGCTGGATTCTAAACCTATACGAGAGCTATGGATGTAACACGGAGGGAGCTGAAGGAGTGATGCCAAGACTGTTGGATTTGAGCATTTGCACGAGTATGTACATGATAACAAACCTACCAAATGGACAGCCGAGGTTTATGGACAGAAAGGGACAAATCTGGGATCCGGCAGATCCCGAAGAAATCATCATGGACGTCGATATGTCAACACAGCATGAAGAAGCCGGGGCTTCCAGTTCATAAGCTGGTGAATTCCCGAGTATGTTAGACCTCTATGAAGCAATCCAAATCATCAGCAACCACGTAAGGCGATCATTTGAATACACACAGCAAGCATTCAACCGAGTCGATAATCTGCATTCCCATGTGGATGACCTGAGCAATGATGTCACGTACATCAGGAACCGGATGTATCACGAGTAGGGGGACATCCCGCCATAAAGCCCTTGAAAATAGTATCACTTTCGGGGCCCAGGCACGGTTGTTTCGTGCCAAACTATCTTTTAATTTATGTTATTTTATTTTATTTTTTGTGTTTAGGATTTTAATGTTTTCAATAAATTGATGTTATTTCAGGTGATCCCGAGAATTCTCACAATTTAAGGCGACAAAGGATTTCAAGCACAAGTGTCAAATTCATTAATTTTAGGAGAGTTATTTCATCATCTTTTCCTATTTTAATTTATTAATCACATTGGGAACGATGTGCATTTTAAGTGTGGGGATGGGGTAATTTACACATTTGACACTTTGCTAAAAAGGTCCAAATTGAAAAATTTTAAAAAAATCACTTAACCATTAATATTTGTGATAAGAAACCAAAAATTTAAACAATTTTTGAGAAACTAAATTATAAATATATGTTTACGGGAAATAAATAAGTAAAAAGAAGACATCCAAATAAAATTGAAAAATATTTTTATTGTGATATCCTTAAAGGTAATGATTTAGTAAAAATTTAAACATATAAAATGAAAACACTTTTACCCAATTTCATCCGTATGTAAGTTTATTTTTGAGCCTTTAACAACTTTTGCATTCATGCAATTCTACTTTTATTCTGGATTTAATTGAGGGTGCCTTATGATACGTGTGATTAGAACTTGCTTTGGGTATACATTTCAAGACCTTAATTAGTATTTGCTGCATAAAAATGAGTTAGGCATTAGGAAACCTAAACCATTCAAGCCCCAACCATTTTTATTTTAACTTTCCTTACCCCGAACGTCAACCCTAGTTAGCCCCGTTGAACTTAAACGTTTACATTTCTTGATCACCGGAACCACCAAGTCACTTAACCAAAAAGCCTTCAACAAAACCCGTTTTTCGTTAAAGACACGTTTTTGGCTTATAAAAAAAAGAAAAAAAAAAGAAAATTTTGGTCTTTTACTGGCAGACCTAAAAGAACAAGAATGCATTCTTTTGATTTCAATTTACTTTGTTTCCTTCACCACGTAAAATCGGGACTTCCCCCGGAAATTCGTGAACAAATTTTCAACCTCACGTTCGACGCAAGTAAGAAATGACGAAAAAAGGAACAAGTTCCGTCATTTTGTGGAATTTCAAAAAGCACTATAAAGAGGCGGGCAAAAAGATATGAAAGATGCCCGAATTGTGGAAACTGGTCCTATAATGGAAAATGCAAAAAAAAAACCAAACCAAGTCCCAATACGAATACACGGAACTGATCCGATTAGGTGCTATTAGGCTTCAAGCTGAACGATCCTTACAAAAGGAAAGTTTTGTGTATCTTCGGGTGAAAGACGAAGTAAGGTTTTTGAAAGCAAAGTACGGTCTTGACAATCTGACCTTAAACGAGTTCTCAAGTTAGCATATCCCTTCTAGCTTGAAGTATTGTATAGGGAGCCTTCTACTGCTTTCCTTGTAGTTTATGTTAGAAAAATAAGCCAAGACCTGGTCTTTAGCATTTAGCCACTTTTTTTCCAAATAATCCATACCCGAGCCCGAGCCAAGTTACAAACCATCAAAGACCTAACGATTTATGCAAGTACATATCTAAGTAGGTGGAGATTCGATCCCTTAACAAGCATATGATTTCACACGTATTCATACTAGGCAATTGAGCATATTAGTCATACTTAATCCTGATTATGACTCCATATATTTAGCCGAGTGTGCGTGCATCTGGTGAGAAGTGTTGATTTTTACATGATAATAATATTTACTAACTAATCTATTGCTTGCTAGGATATCATTCTACATATGCTTAAAATGTTTACATTTGGATGAAATAATGTTTACTTGCGTATTTCCGGAAAGACATATTTATTATTTGATTTATTTGGTTTTTGGTGGAATTGTCATTGTAATTGATTTTGATTGACGACAAGCAAAGTTCAAGTGTGGGGATGTTTGATGTGCTCTAAATTATACATAAAATTCCTATCAAAAGCACATCAATTATTCCTTAATATCTCCCTTAAAATGATAATTATGTACTTAAAATTATTAAATTGTGTTTTTAGGTGTTAAAAAGGACAAGATGGACAAAAGAAGCATATTTGATAAGAAATTGAAGAAATCCAAGCTTTGAAGTCCAAGCATGGGGTCGTGCCTCATTAAGCACGCCCCCATGACTTGCCTGAAACACACCCTTGTGCTTAAATTGGCACACCCCCGTGTTTGGACATCTGACAGGACAAAAAGTACTGTCCCTCAAAAGTTGTCACGGGGCCATGCCCCACGAGTCACGGGGTCATGCCCCACCCCAAACACAGGGTCGTGTCCCATTTAACACTGGACCATGCCCGACATCTTCTGCACCTACGACCAGACCAACTTTCATAAGCATTGTACTAGCACGGGGCCGTGCTTAAACACTCCAGAAAGCCTATAAATAGAGGCTTAAGTTCATCATTTGAGGAAGCTTTTGGTGGGAGAGTTACTCTGCTGAATTCTCTCGGGAATCAAGACTTGAAGATCATTTGGAGGCTCGGGAGGTGCATACAACACTTGAAAGAAGCTCGGGATTATCCAAACATCATCCATTGTGGATCACAGGTTTGATTGTTCCATTTCACTGATGGTTTGCTTGTTGTTATGTGCAAGCTCATTATGAGCTAAACTCTTATTATCATCCTAATTGGATGAAACTTATGTAATTTGTGATGAACTAATGGTGTTATTTATATTATGCTAATGTTATGGTAATCTTGGGAAAACTTTTGATGGGTAGCATCTACATTTGAACGGGAAGTTATAAACTTATGATTTGTAATTGTGAATGTCGTATAAGGTTGAAAAACGTATGAACTAACTTTTATTCATGAAACCGGTATTCATAATAAATCCATGGCTAATGAACTAGAAATGGTTATTAGAATCATATCACCTTAACTTTCTGATCATTTACGGGTTCCCTTTTATTAGTCTGAGAAATCTACAGTAATTGTCATGGTTTTATAAAATTAATGGTATGTTAGAAAGGAACCTGATCAACTCTCTTTTTAACGTTAAGTTATGTTTTCAGAAATCATATGTCAAAAGATCACAGGAGATTTACCTGCATTACTAGTGGCTTTGATTTATTCAGTAATCATCCTGATGAGGTCCTAGTCACTACGGAGCGGATAGACGAGAAATCACACCAGCTTACATTTATAAACATTAACATAATTACTTTAATCAATATCTTTAATCACACTACCAATTTATCACAGTTACATAAGCGTAATCTAAATAGGATGATAGCCATTATTCCCTGGTTTTAAATCCAAAAGTTTTAATCTTATTTTTACTTTATTTTAATTGTTGTTTCTAAACCCTAAAAATCTTAATTACATCACTGCAATCTATCATTTTCTCAAAACAAAAATCTAATCCGATAGTCAATCATTAAGGTTGTTGAGTAGGCTTGGTGTGTCCACGGATTGATACTAGGTTCTTACCATCACTATATTACCACTCGACAGGTACACTTGCCTTTTGTGTATGTAGTTTAGTATTAGTAATAACTAATTAAAACTGAATCTGTGCGAAAAAATCTTTATCAAAATATATATACTTTTCACATGCGTCATATACACACACTAATTCATATTTTCATACACATACCCACACATGATCAAGCATTTAAAAGTATACATACATGCATACGTCGATGCTGCACACACACACACACCCTCCACACACACATACACCCGTATATATACATATATACATACACACTATACGGCACCCACACAAACACCTATCAACCCACAAACTGTTTTTTTATGAAAACAATATAAATTTATAAAAACTTGTCTAGTCAAGTCACCACCTAACCCACCCAATGTCTTAAAACCTAGCTATCCTAAAAACTTAGAAACTTATAAGAGTTTTCATATCTCAACATAATCTCAGCCAAATCTTATAGAAACCAAGGTTTAAGATTCCCAAACTCACCCCCATGACCCACTAATTGGCCGACCACCCCCTCCCCCCCACCACCACTACACTCCACACTTTAGTTCAAACAACACTTCTCTTCAAACACTCTCCAATTCCCTTTCTATTTATTCTATTGCTTTCTTATGCTTAAGAAAACCAAGTTTCAAGTTTCAGCTCTTTAGAAAGCCTTAATCGATCCATGGGTGAAGCATCATCAACCATTAGTGCCAAGGTAACATTACATGAACACACCTATACTCCTTCAAGTTTACATATTTGATTTCATTTATCTTATAACCTAAAATAATCCACTATTTTGGGAAGCCTTCCTTCATTATTCCAAGTTTCTACAGAAGCCCACACACTCATCTCAACCCTCTCTCACGTTAAGGTAACCCGTTACTACCCGAAAACACGCGAAATATCGCGTTTTGTCACGTTAGTGACACAGGTAACCCCATAACACCCTTAACATCTTATGAAATCTTAAAAAACTTCATTTTTTAGTAAAAAGGTATATAAGCTTTCTCAAAACCCTCTTTGATTACAAGCATGGTTTTGGTAAAACTAACTCACATGAAAACTAGGTTTTCACAAAACATACAAAATAAAAATTATGATCTAGATATTTATTTAAGTTAATAGTGACTATCATAAGTTAAAAATAAAGTTTCATGAGTTAATTATATGTATTTCACACGTTAACAATAATATAAAAACTTGAAAATATGTGATTTTTAGAATAATAAAGGAAATAGATTAGGGACCTAATTTATTGAAATTATGGGATTATTTGAAATTTATTTATGTTATAAAAATATTCGAGATGGGAAAAACCTGACTAAAATGCTTAGTAATCCAAAACCGAGACTTAACGGACATTTAACGGAATTAACTGGTTAATATAATGAAATTACCAAATATACATAAAATATGAGATTAAAAAATATCAATAGTATTATAATAATAGTTAATGCTTAGAAATTAAGTTTCATAATTTTTAATGTTTATTCGCTTAGTAAACAAAAATATAAATGTTATTCATGTTAAAATGATAAAAATTTATAAAATCGAGTTCTTAAGCCAAAACCATGGAAAAAATACAGAACCTAAAAACTTTTACAATTATAATAAATTATAATATGACCAAATTATGACCCAAGTCAACCCAAACCTGAAAACCCGTTAAAAAAACCCCGAGCGTTAAAATACTAAAACCGAAAAAAACAAGTTTAGACATGAAATTCCAGTAACTAATGGCCTCATAATGATAAAAATTAGTTAAAAATCAAATATAGGTATTTATGGAATTTTCTAAGAATTTATACAAAATTTACCATTAATATAAAATAGTAAAGGGCCTACTAAAAAGAAAAATAATAAAAATATGTAAAAATCCTTGGTTTAAGGAATTTTAAATTTTCTATGTAATTATAACACACAAAATGTAAACTTCAACTAAAAATCTAATAAAACCAATTAACTTAAAAATACACCTCAAAACTCATCCGAAACGCGTTTACAAATGTGATCACTAACTCACCGACCCTATGTTTATTAAACTAATATTAAAGAGGTTAAATAATACTTAAAATAATTTATCATCAAAATATAAACACTCTTTAGACCACTCAACAACTTTATGTAAAAAATTCATGTTTTAGCCGACATAAAACCCCAACTTCAAAAATATATCCTTTAAAACATTAAAAGAGGCCATATAGAAAAGATGTTAATATATTCCAGTAACTAGACTTACTTAAAAAAAACCACTTAAATTAAGCAAAGCTTATAATTTCAAACTTTAAGATGTGAGCTATGGCATGTCATAGTCACATATCAAAAGGCAATTTGTCTCTTGACTTTACATTGATCTTGTTGTCTAGATTAGTGTCCAGCTGGCCTTCAAAGTATGGCCGGCTGTATGTTGTAGTATGAAGTGTCTCATGTATCAGTCTTAGGACTAAGAAGCTTTGTAACACTTGTAAACACTTGAGAGCAATATACAACATCCTTGAAAATCAATATTTGAGTTCTTGAGTGTTCTTACTTGTTAGTTCATTGTTTCACTACCTGGTTACCTATTTGATCTAGTAAGTATGTTTAGTTGATAATCTTCGACTATGAAACTGTTGTGAACCATAACCGGTCCTACACGAACACTTAACTCAAGAACAAGCTAAGGTGAGTCTCATAACCCAGTTTTACTTGATTTATTTTGGGATGGAATACATATTCTTGAAAATCAATTTAACTTGCAATAGTTACTACTCTTGTCCGCAAACATTAGTATAATCATTGACTACATAGAGAGTCGTGTGATTTGTGAATAATACTATTTGGGGAATCCCCCGCACACAATGGACTCTTAGGACAAGGGAACCCCCATTGAGATTCAATAATCTTTATTATGTCATAAATTAGTACAGATTAAATGTACTTAGCAGGGCACACTTAAGCCCATAACAATAGGGGTATGGATTAGGGATGTTTTAGCAGTCCAGAGGGTCACCCGTGTCCAGGTTTAATTGTGATACATTTTTTAGTATACCAATATTATTATTAACTTATTATTAATTGTGATATTTCATGTGTATTAAACTTATGAGCTTTCCAACATTATGTTGATGTAATTTTTGATGTGTATTTTAGGGGAAGAATAATTTGAATAGGTGATCATGGGTGGGAGCCAACTTAGCAGAACCTTTAGAGATATAGCCACCGCCCTATCTATTTATTGTTGTTGAGGAAAATTTATTTAAAACATGTATTGGGCTTAGACAATGTTTAATCGGTTTGTTTAATCTAAATGGATGCCACGCTGGCGATGGACCTTTGGACTTATATATTTATATAAGCAATATTATTGTTTCCGTTGCATTATGTTGATATCAATTAGTCACAACCAGTCCAGTCAATGGGATGTGACAAATACAAATGCCAAATTTGCAGCTTGTTTAATACACATTAAGTGGTCATCAAAAAGTTAACTAATATGAATGACAATTTGCATACTGTTTTGAAACAGCCAAGTGATCAAAGTTAACTAATACAAATGTCAGTTTGTAGCCAATTTGCAACCTCTTTAATATGGGTCAAGTGATCAAAGTTACCTAAAATGAATTGCAGCCAAAATAAACCATTCCAAAACACATTTGCCAAAAAAATCCAGATCATCAATTAGCATAACATAATTGCATATTTTTCCAAAATAACCAATACATTCATTTTACACATCAAAATAAACAGTAGCATTCAAAAGAAACCATTACAAAAAGCTTATATTGTAACATCTTAGTTACTTAACGATCAAACTAAGCAAAAAAGAACATCATTCAGTTGTTGTTCCTTGCCCTTTATAGCTCATTTTGTTATGACCAAACTTCTTGCAAATTGAACATGCAATTGTTTTCCCTTTTTCGATAAATCGTGATTATCTATTTAATCCATAAATTTAACACTCCCACATGCATATCTTTTCCCTTGAAAATTTCTAAACACACCATCATAATGAATCTTAAGAGAAAACAAGTTTGTGTCCATCTGTACATTAAACAAAACATAGGGAGGGTTAGGGTTTTTTTTTTAAAAAGCAGCTTTTTTAATCAAAATCAGAAAATTATGAACAAAAGATGAAACTCAGAGTAAACCTCCTTGAGCAAGTTCATTGTTTGATCTCCTTAAGAAGGTAAGACCTAACACATTTTGGTTGCAAAGAATCAGGCTTTGCTATCAGATTAAGAAGATGATAATGTTAGGATTGAACCAAATCGTACATGTAACATGTTCAAAAAAGCGCAGATGTAGAAGTCGAAGATGATGATATTGTTCACGAATGCTATAGACAAAGATGATGATGTTGTTCACGTAGGCTGCAATCAATCCAGGGAATTCCAGGTAGTCAATGATGTATTATTAAAGGAAATATTATTTAATTAGGGTTTCTAATATGAAAAAAAACGCCCACATATGGATGGCACATGACAACTTTTTGATTAAGAACTAACACACATTTAACGGTGGGGACTATTTCTATAACATTTTATAAAATTTTGGACTATCCTTGCAAATTTTCAATTATATTTGATCACTTGCAATTTTCTCTATAATAAAACTGAAGCTCGGTGGCTACCAGTTAGCATGTCATCTTACCTGCTATTATACTACATGTATAATTTTGCATTGCAAGGTGAAAAATATTTTTTTGGCTTTTCACTTTTCAGGTTTGATGTAAATATACATAGAGTTGAATAAGAAACAAAGTTTCTTAGTTTGCTGTTTAAATTGTTCTATCCTTTATCATCTTGCGCAAGTTCGAAATTTGAATTCCATCACTAGACCTTTTCCTTTTCATTTCATGCATTCTTATTCGTTTTTTTGTGTTTATATATTCAATTTTGTTTTTATATTTTCACGTTTCCTTTTAATTTCTTTTGTTATTTTTGGTGTTTTCTTTAAATTTATTAGTTTTTACTTATTACTTTCTTTTTTGGTTAATATAGTGAATTTTCGGCTCCACACGTTCTTCATGCAGAACCATATAGTATGTTTATGCCATTTCTCTTTTGTAAACTGTTAAAAGTCTTGGGTCGTTTCATTTTATTTTTACAATGTTTTCATATTTTATGTTTTGTGAGTACACTTGTTACACTAAACTCATAAGCTCCATTACATTTACGCAGGCCTTATTACAATGATTATAAGATATAGGATAAATGAGCATTCAATAATATAACATTTGTGGCCGATGGTTGCTAGCAAAATGTGGCGATGGAACTACCGCAGAAATGTGCGGGTCAAAATTCTAAAATATAGATTAATCCCAGTGGCCGGTTACTATAGTAACTGAGTACAAACAAGGCTGCATATGATACAATCTTGCCGGTATTTTGGCAGCTTTTTTATAAGTTATATACAATTAATACGACAAAGAAACTTTGTGGGTTTATATTTGTTTGTTGAGCCGGTGTTCACATTTTCCCAAAATTCCCATCGAACTTAAATTTGGACAGCTCTAAAATATTAATTTTCGGTTCAAATGTATTTTTTTTACTTTTCATTTACTAACATATACAATGGTTCCCACTATTATAACAAGGTTGTCATGACGACATTTAATTCAGGCTTTTTGTGGTCACGTCTTTGAATCCTTCAACCCATTCTTTTGCTATTCAATTATATTAATGTGTTAACGATATTTTCTTATTTTTTCGTTTTCTTTTTCATGTTTTTTTAATTCACTTTTCATTGTTCTTCTTTTATTATACGTTGTTTTTTTAATTGTGAGTGTTTTTTTTCCAAAAGAATCTCCCACTATTATAACAAGGTTGTCATGACGACATTTAATTCAGGCTTTTTGTGGTCGCGTCTTTGAATCCTTCACCCATTCTTTTGCTATTCAATTATATTAATGTGTTAACGATATTTTCTTAACTTTTCGTTTTCTTTTTCATGTTTTTTTTAATTCACTTTTCATTGTTCTTCTTTTATTATACGTTGTTTTTTTAATTGTGAGTGTTTTTTTTCCAAAAGAATCTCCTAGCAACACATTGGTTGACTATCATGATGAACAATTTTGTTCATAATAATTAGAGAGATAATTTGAATACACACTCATAAATATATCCAAAGTATACCGGAACTAAAGTGAAGTCGTGTGGCGACTTATATGCAACTGTGAATAAAAGTGAAGCCGAGGCAACATGCATGGAGCATTAGATCTTACTTAGTATTATTTAACTAGCTTTAGTAAAACCGTGTATTACACGAGTTGAATAAATAAAATATTAATATAATAAAAACTAGTAATTATAAAATGATATTCCAAGATATGATATAACTGAAATTACATATGAGAAATGACTATAAATAATAAAACAGTGATATCAACTTTTTAAAATTTTATTTTTAATTTTTTTTCCAAAAAAATAAACATTTAGTTCTAAAAGAAACCGTATAAATGTCATTTTTAAGATTTTCTTATTATAACTCCCAAATTTTTTTATTTTTGGTTTTTAAAAAATTGACTTTTTAAAATTACCAATTTTAAAATATTCCGTATTTTTAAAAAAGTTTTATGCTTTAGAAAAAATTATTATTTTATAAAATAATTATTTATTTAGAAATAACATTAATAAACAAATTTCTTTCTTAATTTATTAAATCTAAAAAGGTATTTAATAATATTATTAATAATTAAAGTAATTATTTAATATGGGAGAGATGCGAGAAAATTTTGGTAAGGATGATTGTGGTGCTGCCACGTGTCATCTCAAGTTACTCTTATATTAGAGTATTAGGTTAGAGCCCGTGTGATACATGGTTTTCTTTTTAAATCAAACTTCATTAAATATTGATGATACAATACACATTATGAAAAAATTAAAAAAAAAAACTAAATATTAAAGTTTGAAAATAGAAGTGATAGAACATTCGTATTCTCAAAACTATCTCATAAATATGAAAACACTTCTTTGTATACAACGTTTTGTGTCTCGTTGGTAATGTTACCATTTTGATAAAAAATGAGTAGTTTTACACCGTATGTAGTCTTCACCCTTGATAAAGCCACATATAACTGTCCGTGAGTGAATACTGGTTCTTTTAAATACAAACCAACTCTTGACAATGATTGTCCCTGACTCTTGTTAATCATCATTGCAAAAGAAATAGTTATTGGAAATTGTCTCCTTTGGAACTTGAAAGGGATTTTTTTATCAGATGGCACGAGATTTATTCTTGGAATAAATGTTCGACATCCAATATTACTACCAGATATTATCTCCGCTTCAATAACTCGTTTACCAAGAGATACAATTTGTAGGCGAGTACCATTGCAAAGACCATTTTGTTGGTCGATATTACGTAGAAGCATGACAGGAACACCAACCTTCAATACTAATCTGTGGTTTGGCAATCCGGATATTTTAAGACCATTTAGAAAATCAGGAGAATACAAATTTTCTTGTAACGGAATGTTAAAATGTTCCGTTTGACATATGCTATCAGAACTAAGATACTCTATCTTATCACCGGGAAAAATGGAAAGCAAACGATCGTTTATTTCATGAACAACATCGTTTTTTGGTGCAAGAATTGCTCTCTCAAAAAAGTACTCCTTCTCTTTGTATTTCTCTAATATGGATGGGTAAACAAATTGAATCAAAGTTGATAAAGGATCATTTGAGTCGTTGATAAGGAGATCATCAGGTATAGTAATAGTTGCCTCACCATCGTTATTACCACCAACTTTACCTTCTCCTATATCAAGAAGCCATGTAGCAAAATTTTCAATTCCTTTAGTATGAACACCTTGTCCCCTGGGTTTTAGACGTATATTTTTGGTTAACGTGAGTAACTTTCATTTTTTCTAAATGTACGATGCGCTTAATGATGCGTTCACAATTTCTTGACGACTACTGTTTGGAACAACAGGTAAAATTTGTCGAAGATCGCCACCAAAAACAATAACTTTACCACTAAATGTCATATCTGAAGGTATGGAAGTACTTGTAGTTAGTATATCATTCATCGTTCTATCCAATGCTTTAAATGCTTGCTTGTGTGTCATTGGAGCTTCATCCCAAATAATCAATTTTGTTAGCTTTAGTAGATGAGCAACTTCACTGTTTGGTTTTATATGACAGACTGAATCTTCGTTCACATTTAATGGAATATGGAATCTGGAGTGTGCAGTACGACCTCCGGTAAGCAACAAAAATGCTATTCCACTGGATGCTACATTTAATACAATATCACCTTTAGATCTTATTGCTGTGGCCAATGTTTTTCATAAAAATGTTTTACCAGTTCCGCCATATCCATAAACGAAAAAAACTCCTCCTTTATTAGCTTCAACAGCTTTCATTATTTCATTAAAAACTAATTGTTGTTCGTCCGTTAAAGAATTACGAAACTTTTCAAATTCAGTCGTCTCGCTTGCAACATCATAGAACAACTCCTCACTAATTAAACGATTATTTGAAGAAGACAAACAATCATTATCCGGGTAAGGCATAGTTGTAAATAACTTTAGTGTCGAGTTATTCCGCAATAAATACTTTTCAATCTCAAACAATGTCAAATTTTGTATTTGACTATTTGTTAGGGACAAAGCTGTAATTAATGAATAGAAATTATAAGTAAATAACTACAAACTTTATAAGTTTATAAAAATATAGAATGTATTATGTAATAAATATGATAATTATAAGTATAAATAAATTTAATATTATACATTATTATAAAATATGAAAAGTTAAAAGATGTGTAATAATACCTGGTAATCTCAATGTTTTTTGTTGTTTGTAAAGAATGCCATCACATAAGTATTCCCACGTACTATTCCAAACATAATCCGGTCTCGCCAAAGAATTTGATATCAACATCGTGGCAAACAAAGTACGGAGATAATAACCAGATGCTGAATGACTCGCATCTTTAATTGCATCAATATATTCTGCGTCATCATCTAAAAGACCAAGTGCATAACATGCATCTCTAAATGTTGGAAACGTTTCACCATTAACGGTTTTAATATCATTAAATGACATGGGTCCTTTGACTTTGTTTAGAACAATCCGTAAATAATAAGCATCGCCAAGCGACTGAGATATAGAGTGAATTCGACCAATTGAAAAACCTTGTTTTCTTGGAGCCCAACATTTTTTGTCAGATTTCCATACAAATTTAGTAGGAAATTCAACGTAAGTTAACTTGCGTGCCTCTTGGTCAAAGCGATTGCATTCCATCTAAGATAAAAACATTGTAGATGCAACAGAAGGTTTACTTAGTACGTTGTTTATATCATCGTCAACACCGTACACGATTTGTTGTTGGTTTGGCAAATGGAAAGGCAACCTTATAACCGATGGATAACGGTAATGCACATCAAAACCAAAAATTCTCCAAGAAGCCTCACATGCGGAAATGTATCTACAATCATAATATTCTTTAATTTCCTCTTTACCATTATCTTGATCAGTATCAGCGTTTGGATCTATAACGGCAACTATAGCCCTATCAGGTCCTTTATTAATATACTTGAATAGGTACTTTATTGATCCTGCCTGATTACACCATTCAACATTAATATGCGTCTGATATCTTTTGAGTAGGTGTTTGTTGTATGCAACCACACTTCTATTGTCCAACTTGACACCTGATTTTTCAACAAAAACTCCTGAATCTCTTCTTCTATACAATGGAAAACCATTTGAATCAGTACTTGTGTTTTGGTTAAAATTCTTTGGAAAGTTTTTTGAGCACTTTTTATCTACCATGCACGGACACTTAGGATTAGCATTACCATATGGACCATGTATCATAAAATCCGATACAAGATCATATAATTCCAGATCTTCATTCTTGTTAGGAATTTCAGCGGATATGAAGTTATCGATATGATCTACTGTATGAAGCTTATGTTGAATGTTCATGAATATACATATATGTGCATGAGGCAGACCATGTTTTTGAAATTCAACTGTGTAAACAACTGTAATGACAGAAAGTAATGTCAGTTATAAAATGTAGCATTATTACTTAAAGAAGAATGACAAAATATATCAAATTTATTGTAAACTTAAGGTATAATATTAAATGTATATGCATACACATAAGGTAATAAATAATTATAAAATAAAAGTTTATAAATAAATACCTGATGAAACAGGGCCGAGTATAGAATTATCCTTTAAGTCTTTAATAATTGAGTTGAGCTTAAGTCGAAACAATCGACAGAGTATGTCTGGTCTATCTTCAGGGTTGAGTGTAGTGTCCTTGAGAAATCTTTTAATTTCTGGCCATTTAGGATTACATGTAATAGTTATAAAGAAATCTGGATATCCGTACCACTTACAAATAGACATAGCATCAAGATAATTTTGCATCATGTACGCGCACCACCTGTAAAAGATGAAGGTAAGATAACTTGTTTACCTACGTCAGACATATTTTCAGTTCCTTTGTTTCGTTCTTTGCAAATATTGTCGTATGACTTACTTCGTAGAACTTTTTGTTGATTACGTATGTAGTTTAACCTTTCACTCTCGATCATAGTATATTAGTCGACTAAAAACTGTTGGAAAAGTCTTTGAGCGTTTAGTATCAATGAAAACTTACAAACACGATCCTGAATACGATATGAAAAAAATTGTCTCATTGATAACCTTTCCCTTTTTTATTGGTTGAAGTTCCAACGTTTCTATGAAGTATATCTACCCTATACCCATCATCACCATATGGTAAAAGCAATGGATATTGTAGAGGAAGGTATGACGGATGAAGCTCACTGATACGTCTTAGATTTCCATTTTGTGTTTCAATGATAACATCACGCTTATCGATACAATCACCAATGTCACCGACAATCAAGGCAGCAACCTCAGGTGCAGTTGGCAGGTTGTATGTCCTACCATCTTTGTTTCTCTTACCAATTAATCGTAACTTCAGGTTGACATGGGGATTGTCATTGAAGGAATCCCTTACCATTCTATAAACCTTAACTAATTGGTTATCTGTGTCTAGCATAACCTTTAGTTCATGTATAATTTGAAGATCTTGATCATCTTGAGCGAGTGTTTTTTTTTTTTGATGATTCCCTGAAACAAATGTTCATATTACTTGGTATACATTTAAAGTTAAAATAATGAAAATATAAAATATTTTAAATAAATAGTTGTATAACTTACCCAAATATCATCTTTCTATTCACCACCTCATTCTTAGTGTCGTATATATACAACTGAGAGAACTTTGGTTTTGATTCACTTTCTGGTAGAAGACTACCCATGCTGTGATAATTCTGACCACTTAGTCTGAATATAAATGGAGCGTTACCTCTATTAATCGATGAGTCAATCTTGCCACCCATTGAAGTGAAAGAAAACATAGAATTGTAACGTCTAATGTTGTTCATGAAATATTTGCTTTTGGGATCCATACAACGGAAAAGATTTTCATAAGGTTTTCTTGGGTGCTTGTATTCCGGAAGCTCGACTTTTCCATAGTAACAACATATGAAATAAGTGTTTACACCACTATGTTTTCTTGGACTTTTTCCTTCTTGATTCCAAAGTTTAGCCTTACATAGCTCACATACAAGGGTTTGGTCTCCATGATCTAAATAATCTGATGGATAAGTAGTGGTCAGGGTGACAATATAAAATAAGATGGTAGTAATTAACTATATTTGATATATATAATTAAAAATGATAAAAACGTTAGCAAAATAGAAGAAATCAAATGTGAATTTTTTTGAAATTAAAAAATACCTTTAGAGATTCCTTTAAATGGGTCTTTAAGAAACGTGTCTGCTTCACATTCATCATCCGTGTTCAAATCAGACATTGGTATCGGATATGTTTTCTTTGATATACTCTTTAATTTACGTTTCCCCGATGATAAACTCGTTAGAGATGAGATATGTGTGACTCCTGATGTATATGTGGACGGCAAGACAGAGGATGATATGGAATATATGTTAGTACATGATGATGTATCAAAATTGTTGCCTTTATTGATAGAAGTTCCTGAAAAGAATATGGTTTAGTTTAAATATTAAAATTGGTTATTCCACACGTTGAATTAATAAATAACGTACCTGGAGTTGTATCACACGACGGCAGCCTACACGTATTTGTTGTTATTTGAATATGTCTGTTTGATGGTTGTCTTGAGTTAGGTTGGTTTGATGGAGTTAATGGCAAGGCTGAGTAAGATGGAGATTTATTGGAAACGTTTGTTGATGCAATACGTTTTTTTGATCTTTTGTTGTCCAAATATAATTTTCTAAGTTTTCGTCTCTCAGTAGAGTTAGGTTGATTGGAATTTTGAACACCAACCGTAATGAAAAAACGATTACTAAAAAAATGAAAATTAATATTTATAACATATAATGATGCTAACATGATTAAATCATAAAGTGTTTTGTGTATAACATTAAAAATACCATTTGAAATGTTAGATAATGGTGTTCTTGACAGTTGACCTATAATAAACAAAAAGCACGATGACAATTAATAATAATTATGATTTATGTTGTATAAAAAATTTAAATAAGAATAATATAAATGAATTTCATTAACTTACTATCAGAAAGGTTGACATTATTCGAAAATGTTGGAGACGAAAATGGATGTAGGCTTGAACTTGTCAACATGTTTTGTACATTCGTTGTACTAATGTTTTTCGTTCTCTTGCTATCCAAATATAATTTTCTAATTTTTCTTCTTTCAGCAAAGTTACGTTGATTTGAATTTTCACAACCTAAAGTTATTCAAAAATAATATGATAATTAAAAAAATCTAAATGAATATCCATTCAAAATTTGATCGTTTATAATTTGATTGTTTTTTTATAAAGTAATATCCGTTTTACGATATTATCTGATATAAAAATTAAAAATTGTTATGATACCAAGTTTATGACGAAATACTTTGAAAAATCTTCAAAAATTACAAAGGATATTCCGTAATTAATTTGGTACGTATATTATGAAATTAATGCTTATAAAAATTAATATGTAAAACGCATAAAAATGTGTTACGTGTTTATTGAATTTTCGAGCATTTGATAATATGAACTTAGTTACGATAATATGATTCAAGCATATCTAATTTTGTACATTAACACTAAAAATACCATTAGAAATATTAGCCAATGGTCTTCTTGACAACTTATTTAAAATAAACCAAAATAAAGTTAGAAGACATATAATTATATTTTTAGTATAAAAAAAACAGAAACATAATCAAATATTATTAACTTACTATCACCAATTTCTTCATTGTTAGATATTGCTGGAGTCGAAAAAAGATGTAGGCTTGATCTTTTCAACATTTTCAGTATCTTCGTGTATGTAGGATTCAATTTTCATATGGATGAATATTCATGGATATGATAAAGTTTTGTTCAATTAGAGAATGATATTATTACAACTAATGTTATAAGTAAAACATGTACTAATGTTAGATTATAAACTATTTCATTGGTAATAATTTATGTATTTATAAAAATTGTTGACTACCATAACATAAAGTTGTTTAATTTAATAAAATGTTTTACAATTAAAATAGAATATTAGTTACTTACAAAAAACAAAAAGAAAAAATCACACCAATAAATATTGTTGGCAGGTGAGCCTATATGAGCCGAATTATTTTCACCTCTGAATGTCACAATATTGACACCTTAGATATTTATAGACAGTTTAATTTATCGACTCGTTTTGTGTTCGCAACACACCCATTTTGCCACCTTGGATATTTATAAACAATTCTATTGACCCACGCATTGTCTTGTACAGAAAGTTTAGTTGCTCCTAACCCGTCCATTTTCCACCTCAAGAAAAAGAATTCTAAAAGAGTTCATCCAACACGTTTTGACTTTCACATAAAGTTTGGAGACATTATAGGATTTAATCAAATAAGTATTACATAAACAAAATGTATGATTTGTAGAGTAGAATTATATTTAAACTTTTAACATCTTATAGTTAAAAATATTATATTAAATATTAAGTAGTAATAATACATTAATTATAAATAATTTATAATAGACCGAAACATGGTGATGGTATAAGTTTAGTAAAAGTATTCATATATATAACATTCATATATATAACATAACTTATATTGTGTACCATTAAATAAAACGATAATAGAAATAAATAGGTTTTACAATAAGAATATATTATTTGTATTATTATAGCAAATAATAAATTATTATCCGATAAAAAGTCAACTTGGTAATACAATTGATTAAGAGGAATACATAATTGATATCGTAGTTAAGGATGAATGGTTGGTGTATAACAATAGTTTTCCGTTATAGTTTAAAACACAATTACAATAAATATTCATAATAGTTTTAACGATTGTAAACACTAATAGTAATCAAATGTAAAGTGAGTTTCAACGTACCTATAATTATATAAATTTATATTTAGAAGACTCGTAAGGGTTTATCGTCTGCAAACGATAGCGCCGGTTCTTTGAATGCCTAAAGTAAGTGAGAAATCATATTTGTTGAAATACATAATTGGACTCAACTACTTCGTAATGAGTGAATAAGGGAGACTTCTTAGAAGTTGTATGTATGTATTATATATAGTATTTTTTTTAAAGGATTGATATGTATTTATTGTGATATTTATTGATATATTTTATGTTTGGTAAGTAATTATATGAGTATCAATTTATAGTTTTGGTAATCAATCATTCTTTTGATAGGGATTGATATATATTTTATGTTTGGTAAGTAATTATATGAGTATCAATTAACTATTTTTGGTAATATATCTTTCTGTTGATAGGGATTGATATGTATTTATTGTGGTATTTATTGATAGGGAAATAAAACTTGAAGATATAAGAAAATTGAGAATTTGTTTTGTTTTGCTGTATATAGAAAAATTAGAATGTTTATTTCAATTAAATATTTGAATAGTGATGCTCTAAATAATAAAAGTGTTTTTATTAATTTGGGATAAAAAACATAATTAATTAAAATAATATTTTCAAATTACACAATAAAAATTAAACCATTAAATTGCACAAGAACAACTGATGTAGGAACGATAAGGAGAACCAATTAGTCGAGCTTCAGGAGTGTCAGGATCAATTATAAATCTCGTAAAAACAGTTGACTTGAGAATATTAACTGCAACATAAAGAAATGCATGTGAGCATGGAGAATTAACAGATAATATATTCAAACTTAATTAAAAAGAAATTATAATGATAATAGTACCAGATGTGAATTTGACCAATCTCACATTAGATGCGTATACAATTTTCTTTTTGGAGATGGCTTTACGAACATGTAAGTAGTTTGTACGAGAATCGTCGTTCAAAGACATTTGTATTATATGACAACTAAAAATCAATAAACAATAATTCTATAATTACTAACCTAATGTATATATTATAATACTATAAAAATGTGTATGTTTATGTGTGTGTGTTTGGAACTTTGAATAAATTATAATTAAAAAACAATTGAGTATGTAGGTACGAACGTGTAATCTTGTAGAAAAAGCTTGGAATAACAACGACCGAATTTTCTTTCTCCAAATATTATACGGCCGATAACATCTGTACAATATAAACAAATAAAATTTAAAATATTGTTTAACTATATATTTATATAAATATGAAGAAATGTCATGAAAATTACCAACAAATAACTTTTGGTGTCTTCTATCATGCATCATAGTTTGTATGGTAGGTGTCAACGGATATAAGATAAAGTCTTTTGGTGGTGTGATAATAAAGGGGGTTAATATTGTGTGTTTGTTTATAATAATTTTCTTATGACAACAAATTATAGTGTATCCCTCATGTTTGGGGTACTCGCTATATTTAAAGTCATCTATTTTAATAAGATTTAACGAAAAGACACCACCAAGTAACGTACGATTGTTGTACAAGTGTATTAGCTGTTGAGGGATAACGGCGACGTTTTTTTGACGCTATAAGTATAACAAAAAAGAATTAGTAAGATACGTATTTAAAAATTATATTTGTGAATAAAAAGGTATTGACCGATATGGGAAATAAAAAGTTACCTGATGATCAAGAAAAACAACAATCATTCTATTTTGTTGTATGTCATGCCAGATAAATTCAATAGTAACAATAATATATTATACCATTTCCAATTTTCCGTAAGTTGTGAAAACAAATCAACATTGCATATTTCGTCCATATCCTATCAAATAAAATAAAGCATAAAATGGTTATTTATAGCAAAACTGGTTTGGTAAATGTAATGGATTAACGTAATTTTTAATTATAATTACTATGTGATCAAATACTTTCATATGTTGAATGTTTGTTAATATATGGAAAGATTTTAACGTGCAAAGAAAATGATGTTAACCAAATATATTGTCTTTATTTTATACAGACCATTGAATTTAAATTTTTGTTTATTTGGTACAACTTATTTGAAATAGTTCATATTATATTATATATATATGTATATATCATTATTATTATGTATTTTTTTGTATTGTTGTATTTTGATAAAAGTACTATATCATTTTCTAAACATGTTAATGTTTGTCTATAATTGAAGTTGATATTATCTTAAACACTAAATCAAGTATCATTAATATAAAATGTAAAAACGATGCAATTATTAAATGATGTAGGAAATAATAAAGCAAAACCAACAATTCTTTGATAACATAACTGAAACGCTGAAACATTGTATAGAAAACCAGGAAATACTAAACCAAAATGAAATTGCAAAAAAGCTAAGACAATAATTTTTGAAAAACATGTACTTTTCGAGTTTTGGAGTTAATGATTTTGTAGTACAATGGACGGCTTGATTTTGTAGTACAATGGACGGCTTCATCATCTTTCTGGCAGCTCATTCTTGGTTTGAAACAATAAGTTTTGAAAAACTACTTTTCGAGTTTTGGAGTTAATAATTTTGTAGTACAATGGACGGCTTCATCATCTTTCTGGTAGCTCATTCTTGGTTTTGTAGTAGACTGAGATGAAGAGTCATCAACATCGTAAACGGATTGAAGATTACGTTTAAGATCTTGGCTTAGTAAAGTAGAAGATGGAGTTGCTTCATCAGTTATTGGGGAGACATTTTTGGCTTTATCAATTTTTGATAGCGGTGTTACGTCATCTCCGGTGCAAGAACACGAATCCTAAATAACAATTTATTTAATTATAAAATGTTATAATAATATTGATTTGTATAAAGATTTTAATTAAGTAAAATTTAAGTTAGGAAATACAACCTTTGTACCAACAACAGGTGCAATCTCAAAATCTTCTAAGGTTGTATTCATGGATTCAATGTCTCGATTCTATTATATGAACATATGATTTATGTGTTGGTAAAGATTATTACTGTAATTTATAAATTATTTATAATATATATTAAAGAGAAAACATATATGTTACCTCAAGGACACCAGATTTCTTCTCTAGCTCGGAAAGAATGTCACGATCATCGGTTAACTTGGAAATTGTGTAATATTCTATGTTTGTTTCCAAATTGAACTCGGAAACTTTGATTTTCATTGCAAACCTTCTATCAAGAAGTGAGTTAAACTCGACGGGAATAATTCCTTGACCAGCCAACTAAAAAAAAGGTAGGTTTTAAGAATAGGTTTTTAATAAATAATTTATGGTTAGAATGTATATAAGTTTAGACATATAAAAAAAGTATACCTTCACATTGTTATCCAACAATTGATTAGCTGAATCCTTAAGCAGTTTGTAGGCTTCCCGGTCAAATAGTGTGAGGGACACAATCCCTGTGGAGTCTTGAACGCGAAGTGCTATTTTGTACCTAAGTAAAGATATTTAATTAAAAAAATGCGTTAAATAATATGACAAGAATATTTGTGAAAAAAAATAAAATTTTTATATTTAGTAATCCTAGTATTCAAAAAATTATACTGTTTTTTAACATCGAATTGACCTTGGTACTGGTGTACTAGGCTCGCCTTGGCAATCTTTTCCTTTACATCTCAGAATCGTCACCTCATGAAAGTCACCGGATCCATCTGCTTTAAGAGTACATTCAACTTTTTCGATAACTTTACTCTTGCATTTCTTGCTACTGGTGTAATACCATGGACTATCATTACAAAATCCTTTAACGGTTCCAAGTATAATAACCGACTTTGGCTGAAATGTTGCAACATATAATATTCAGGGTTAGATTAATAATAGTATGGATAAAAATTTTGAAAATCAGGTGATTATATCATACGGTCTTGATATCATGAATCTCACAAATGTTGCAAAAATCAGTGATAGAGAGAAATTCTTCCTTGAAAGATGTCATTAAGGATGAAGAGAATCTTGAATGAGTTGATAAAGATTGTGACATTGATTGTGAGATGAACCTATAAAATCAAAGGAAAAATACAAATATTTTAATTATTATGTAAAATTGTTAATATAATATGTTATAAACGTTGGTAAATCATAAATGAATGAAGTATATATAATTGTTTACAAACCTTTCTTTGAAGTCAGTTAACTCATGAATTTGGCAATTAATGAAAAACTTTGTTACATTATAAGCATTTGAAACCTGATTAACCCCTGAAAAAAATAAAAGATTTCAGATTATTTTATCAATATAGTAATACTTTAGTTTTGATAGAATAATATTAATATTGGTATAGAATGTTGATAAATGTAAACACATTTTACATACCTTTAAATGTTCGAAATTTACCAAACTGTACTATAACTACCAAATTTCTATCACTTTTATTCTCTGACAGGAAAATTTCAAACTGATCAGCATACTGATCTCAAAGGGTCACGCTCATATCCTTATTCCTGTTGACATATAATAGGTTAAATCACCATTTAATCAAATATAGTCACATTAATAAAAAAATATTAATGAAAGAATAAGGTTACTGTAGATCTTTTAGGTCAAGACTGAGCCTTTTTGTGGTTTTCCCATCAGCCTTTTCTATTATTTCAATTGGGGAAAACTTCACAACTGCACCAATTATATCTAAAAAAATAGAGAAATGTTTAGAAATTTAATTGATATGAGTAAATTATGATTATAAATTATGATATAATATAATCAGCAAATATAAAGTTAGTATGATGTAAAAAAAACTAACCAACTGTTGTATTCTCAGGCGTTTTGTTTGGAATAAGATTGACAAAGGTGTGAAATTAAAACCGTACTCAGAACCCACAACATCGGCACATTTCATAACAACTGTTTTTTCATTTAAAGAAATTTTATGCGGTGTATTGAAAACTTTATTTCTAGAATTATTTGCTGCCAAAGAGGGTCTGATTACAAGTAGACACTGGTTCTCAGTTAGCAAATTCTCATAGCCAGAACAGTATTTCCTTTGAACAGAACATTCCATTCTTGAACCCTAAACATAAAATAAAATTATAAGATATTAATTAACATAAAATGGTGTATTGATTTTATTGATTTTAAAATGCATTAATAAAATTAAATAGATTGAGAGTCGGGGATTACATTTTCATCCATTATTATCATTTCTTACGAGTACAACTTTGTTGGATCCGTGAAGAGTTTTCTAGTCCAAATCCTGATGATTCGAACTTTTATGGTATACTCTTCCTGTAAGACATTTAGATCATTGAACAATGTGATTCTCCCGGAAGCCATTATACTGCATTATTACAAAAAAGATACGCAATTATAACGTTAAAACTTTTAAAATGAGCATACATTTTGTATTCAATAGAATTGTAAAAAGTTTATACCTTATGTGGTAGATCAGAAAAGATCAGAAAGTAAGTCAAATTCAAATGATGCTATGAAGTCTATATTAATATATATTACTTGTGAAATACATATTTATGGTATGTGCATCTCATATTATAGGAAATTGTACGGTCATTATAAAAAAATATATTATAAAAAAATAGTAAATAACATTTATAAAATTAAAGACAGTTTACTATCTTAAAAAAATCCAAATTATGTACAGATACTATATTGTAAAATATAATATAACAAATTAACAAATTAAGGACAGTTTACAAACTTACCAAAATTGATGAATATTAAAGTTAATAAAATAAAAAGCAACGTTTATGTTAGAAATATTGTCTTAATATATTGTCAATTATATCATATATCTTTTTTATTTATTTTATTTATGAGGAAAATTTCAATGGGTGATTTATAAATTTTAAAAACATGAAGTAAATCAGAAATATCATGTATAAGTCATCTATAAATAAAAAAAAAGATGTTCTTAAACTTAAAAAAAACATAACTTTAAAAATGAAGTTGTTTATTTATGGTATATGCATCTCATATTATAGGAAATTGTGCATGCATTATAAAAAATATATTATAAAAAATATTATATAACAATTTATCAAATTAAGGACGGTTTACAATCTTACAAAAATTCAAATTATATTATTTTAAAAAATACAAATTTATGGAATGTGCATCTCATATAAACCTGTCTGTAGGTTTTATTCTTCTAATATATAATACACACTTTTGTAATCACCACAATATCAAAATTCGTTATAGAAAAACAAATCAAAACACAGCAGTTAAATGTTTTGTTGTAATGGTTACTTGGTTTAGACACAAAGTCTTTTCATTAGCCATGTATCAAGTCTTAAAACAAAATATATTCTGAACAAAATAATATAAATACAATATATATGAGATATCATAGATCGAAAAGGTTGGTAAAAACTATTTATAAATAAAAAGCTAGTTAAACTTGTAAAACTGCATTTACTCTTTTTTTCTAACCATATTTAACCTCCTGCTAGTGTACCAAATGTTAAAAACTCATCAAAAGTTTATTTTTATTTATAAAAAAAAAATTTCTTTAGAAATTGCTTTGGTAGAAAGATTTTTTTTTAATCTAATAAAAATGTTTTTAATATGAAAAACAGTGAGGAAATACAGTTATTTTACTTACATTTAAGTCTTTGATGATTGGATGATCAGGGTTGACTTCCATTATTCTTCTTCCCCTCATGAATTCCAAGGTTGAAGAATCACCAAGAGTCTGTGCTCTCATTAACCTGAATATGAACATTTGATTTAAACAAAATTTTCGCGCGGGCTAAAGAAAGAGTCACCGTAACAATTTTCAAAGTAATACTAACAGGTTGCATATTCGCAGACCATCCGAATTTGCCCGACACAAGATTATCCGAGTTGGCACCTGCACCTTGAGGATACATCATAGCAAAGCTTTGTGAATGAACAGGCATTGCAAAATTATTACCATAAACACTCATTGTGTTTGTTGCTGCACGTGAGACTCTACTATCAGCAGTTGAAGGACTATCCTCACCACCAGTCACCTCATTCTCGAGATGCCGTGCTTGTGATGGAGGGTTCATGTGCTGAGACGGTTGCTGTGAACGGCTTTTATGAGTGGCAGGATAGCTGTTGTGTAAACCACTCCCACTACCACTGCCATTAGCAGCTGCAGCAGCAGCACCACTTCCATCCTGCCTCTGTTGAGCTTGCAGATGTTTCTGTGAAGATGACGTGGAACCACTACTGTTCTGGTGGGTTTGTTGGGACTGAGTTAGTGGTGGAGCCTGTTGGGGTGGTTGAGGAATTTGTGACGGGTGCATCATTTGTGAAGGAAAGAAAGAGCCATTAAATATAGGCATAGCTTGGCAATGAGGATGGCTGCCTCTGTAATTTGGTGGGGCTCCTACTGCGGGTATCGGGAATGCATAAGGGTGGTTCTGCACAATTGCCAAGTATTGGGTTTCGTTGGCACTCATGTTGGGGTAATTGAAGCTTAGTGCAGGGGCAGCAGCTGAGGTAGTTGAAGAACTCACAGTGGCTGAATTGGCTGTACCTGAAGCAGCACCCGAACCACCTGTTGCTGTGCTGCTGCTAAGCTTAGAAGAACCAGGTCGTACAGATGAAGAAGCCACCACTGCTTGCTGCTGGTTTAAAGGGAAAAATGAAAGCAGGCCCATGCTGTATATTCAACACAAAAACAAAACAATCAAATCAAAACTGCCGAACATGGAGAATACAATTTTTAAAAAGTGGCATTAGATTAGCATACAAGTATATTGTTGGGAGTGACTGGTGGCATTGCTTGCTGAAGCAAAACCTGTTGCTTTCTATGAGCAGGATCAGAAATCGTTGTGGTTTTGAGAAAACTTGGTGTCTTTGCCGTTGGTGTGACCCAAAAAGTTGCCAACTGGTTGACCTTTGTCTTGCATCAACGGTGGGATATTTGCATGCAATTCAGCAGAAGGCATGCCATTTAAATTGTTCTGTTTGGCACCAAACATAGGTGCTGCAGGACCAGAAGCAGCTGGCCAAAATGGGTTTATCTTCATCAACTGCTGAAGGTAATTAATGTTCCTTGCAATGTAACAATGTGTGGCACACCTTTTTGGCCTTGGATGTGTAAATAATGGCTGTAAAGAGTGAATTAAGTAGCAGCCAGTAAGATATACAGAAAAAGGGAAGTAACCGAGTGATTATAGATGGTGAAGAAGCAAACGACAGAAACATAGTACCTGAATTGGTGCTGAAGGCATTGTGTTCCCATTCATATATATGACTCCCTGTTAAACCTGGAATAAAATGTAATTAGGTCTTTATTCCCCATTTCGGTAATGTTTTAAGACGATTTAGGAGGCAATTTTTCTTAGTATTATTAGATAAAGGTTCACACGAATCAAGGCTAACGTAGAACCTGAGTGGCCAAAGCTTGAGATCTTCTTCAGACGGTTTCAGTAGCAAATCCACAAAAGATTTCCCATGGACTCATTCGGTGGAAGTGGTGGTGGGTCATCATCGACCTGTGAAGACTTCAAATAGAAAAAGAGTCAAAGATTTGAGAGGAAGTAGATGATAATATATACTAAATTGAAGAAGCAGATAGAAAGATGAGAAAAGGTGAGTTACCATCTGCTTGTGATTAGAAATATCAATATCACCATCACTTTCTTGAGATGTTTTCAGTTGAGGAGGTGGTGCCTAAAATTGCAACCAAAAAGAAGAATCCCATAAACAAAAGAATATCATACGGAAATCAAGAAATCAGAATTTGATATGAGTCTCACCATCAGATCTATTTCAAGTTTTTCTTCCTTCTGGCTTTCAGTCTCCGGATTAGCTGGTTTTCTGCAAAATTATCAAACAAAAGAATCGGTCAACAGATCATCAAAAGCCTTGATTTTAGTTAAGATTTTCATATTTATGAGCTAAGATCCATAATAAATTTACTCACAGATCGGTCGTTGTCGTCGCTGCAGCTTTCTTAATCACAGCTTCAGAATTACTGTTTCCATCATTTACCACGACTGACGGAGATTCCTTCTCCACCTCTTCTTTAGTCAACACAACACCCACACCACATTTCCCCTCATCTTCAGCCGCCGGCCGTGGCAAAGGCGCCGATGGGTCCGACGATGGAGCAGACGAAGGCGGCAAAGTGGTGAAACCGAAAGATTTAGGGAGAAGCTTTGGATCTGAGCGCCGATGGTTGATGGTGCTTGTGATCTAGGGTTTTGGTTTAGAAAGAAGAAAAGGGAATGAAAGATCCGCGTGAAACTTAAAACCGGGTCAAAGTTAGTAGCGGGAATAGCAAATGGATGTTGGCAGGGAGAACGCCACGTGTCAAATGAGTGGTGTAAAATAAGAACACGTGGCTCAAGTAAGTTTGCTTTATTAGAGACCATAAGATGAAGATGAAGATCGGTCATTCAAGGTTTGGAGTTTAAATTCAAAAATAAAAATAAAAAAACACACACATACACGGATCTGCTAACCCAAAAGAATAAAATGTGTGAGAAATTTTTTAAAACTAGGGTTATCAATGGTTAAGACGAAAGGAGTCACGAAAAGAAGTTCATTTTCATGCAAGAATGAGCAAAATGCTAATAGTAATAGTTACTCAATGTTAACATTTTTTTGTTTGATAATTTTCATATGTAAATAACTTTAATATTTATTAGTTTTTAAACCTATACCAAGAAATTGAAAATATTCATGAATTGGGGCTAACAAGAGTTGTCATTGATGAAAACTTGGTGTTGATAAGTCAAACTAGTAGGAAGATGTCTAAAACCTGATGATGAAGAAATCTCATTGGAGATGTCGGGTGGCAAACCACCATCAAGTTGGAGAACAAAGGGACTATGAAGAAGTCTCACTAATGATGAAGTGCCTCTTGAAAATCTATCATTAGACGAAGATACTAGTTACTTTCTATGCATGTTAGAGGTATTATGCGCCATTGTCAAACTGACAATGACGTCTCTGGCTAAGATTATAAACTCGAGAGATTGCAATTGTATTTAACAACACTTGACCCTATAATCATCTGTTTGGTCTGAAAATCATTTATTATTTCAATTATACTCTATGGTTTGTTTATATGATGTATAAAAACCTTTAACACTTTGTGATTAATCAATTTGTTATTTCAGTTTATGGTAAATTTGTGACTTGTTGACGATGATTATAAAGAAGCGATACTCATTAAATTGATTATCTAAACTTATCATTGTTAAGCACAAACTAGTTTAAGATCTTAAGCTATTAGCAAACTGTTAAAGTAGATCAACATTCTTGACTTTAAACGATTTGTGCCCTAATTCAAAAGAGTTGAACTTATCTATCAATTCTTTTCATATGTTTTTAAAATTTATAAAATAATTAATGTAACTTTTGTAATTAAACATATATTTTCATAAATTAGGCAGTTTTCATATGGAAGCTGAAGTGGTGGACATAGTTGGAAGATCAGGGGGTCTCTTTTCAATTTGGGACCCAGGTAAGTTCATAAAAGATATAGTTATAAAAGAAAGGAACTTTATCATGGTGAGTGTGAGCTTAAAAGAAGAATCTTCAAAGTTGTTTATTGTTAATGTCTATGCTCCGACGGATGCAAAGTTTCTGGAATTATTACATCTAAGACAAAGTTTAATAATTACATCTATAGAAGGAAACAATTCTGGAATGAGTTATTACATCTAAGACAAAGTTTCGACGGAACGTGGATCTTCGTGGGGGATTTTATGAGGTCAGATGATAAGAAGAAAGAATTAATTAATTCGGTATTCGATCACCATAGGGCAATGCTGTTTAATAATTTCATCACAAGGGCAGGTTTATTAGAATACAGCATGGGGGAAGAAGGTTCACGTACATGTCCGAGGATGCCACTAAGATGAGCAAGCTAAACAGGGTGCTGGTCATGATAGAATTCATGGATAGATGGGAGGCAGCATCACTCATGGCATTACCTAGATAGATATCGGATCATTGCCCACTGGTTTTATGCACTCAAAGTAGATTATGGTCCTGTTTCATTCAGATTATACAATAGTTGGCTTTAAAAACCTGATCTTGAAAAGGTGATACATGCTACATGGGCAGACATGGAGAGTATTATGGAAGGTCCTAATTATTTTCCTAACATACCTATGATTTTGAAAGAAACGAAAGAAACATAAATAATAGAGAAGAAAGGGAAAGGATAAGGAGGAAAAGTTGATTAAGGAAGCATTAGACTCGATCGATCAGGCAGAATTGGTAACTAGATGAAGGCACTTGACAGAGGAAAAAAAAGCAAGAAGAATGGAATGCAAGGTCGATTAAAAAACAATGGAAAGTGGAAATGAAAAAAGATTTATCTCCAAAAGCAAAAGTAAAATGGTTGTAAGATGGTGATGAGAATTCGGCATTTTTCCATGGTATGATCAAATCTCAAGCTTCAAACAAATTTACGAGGTGATGATTGACGGGTGCTGGTATAATGAGCCACTCTAAAGCACCGAAGTGGCCGATTACTTGCAGTACCTGTTTCGAGGACTTGAAGGAAGGGGAAACGCGCCTGAAACACACCAGAAATGTTTCGAGGAAGTTTTGGTTTCGGGGGGTACCATACCGGGACGTTTCGCGGAAGTTTCGGAGGAGTTTCGCATTTAGTTTCGGGGGGTACAAATTAAAAACCTTTAATATTCCACCGGAACCACCACCACCATATGAAGTTCATCGATCCCCATCATCAATGATTCAAAACTCAGCGGCATAATCGATTGAACAGGATCGTCGATTCAACAGCCTCTTCAATCGACATTCTTGATTCTCCAATTTCCATTCCTACTTCCCTAGCGATCGAATATCGATTATGGCTACTCAAGAAACACAAGGATCAAAAATCGTATTAATACAATAACTTTTCAAAAATATGGATGCCAGACTCGAATCATCCCTAGTAGCTTATGCATCCATGCTTGCACCTCCTCAGCATCATCAATTACCTGCCAACTGATATGCATATAAAAAGTCAGCGACGCTGAGTGAGTTCTAGTTTATATAATAAAATACTTTACTTTTGATAAAACATGTCCTTTACTTTCATTCGTGATAACATATCATACGTACATCTTGATAATAATCATTTATTATCTTTCATCATCGTTCATAATCGTTCGTTTCGTACTTTCTTTCATTATTATCTTTCACTTTTATCTAGATCCTACCATATGCTATGCCCAATCATTTGTGCACGAGGCGACTACAGTCTTGGGATCAAGCGGTAATGATCCCGTTTCGTACGTTTCTATCAATCACGAAGACTGACCTTTTTGTGTTCACACAGCACACTGTCGAGTTGACAACCCATAATGAGTTGTGAACCCCTTTTAATATGCTTGCAAGACTTTCCTTCATTCATTACATTCCACTTTTCATTATCTTTATCTTTCACTTTCATTACAATAATATTTACGTACATAAGCACATATCACACCACGTAAAGTCATATCATAATACATAACATGGAACATCAACAACAGCCCTCAAGCATACATAAAATCAACAGGCATAAACCACCATAAAACATCAGGACTTAACACTAAATTCTATTTTCCAAAACTTTAGAATAAGTCTAAGTGTCTACAGCGCATGAACAAGTGTACAGCGGACAGCTTAAAATTTCTAAAGTGTCCACAGCGGATAGCCAAAGTCCACAGCGGACAGCCAAAGTCCTCAGCGCATGATTAAAACATTCCAAGCATCCACAGCGGATGAGCAAAGTCCATAGCGGATGAACAAATCTACAGCGGACAATCAAAAAATTTCCTAAGTGTCCACAGCGGACATGCAAAGTCCACAGTGGACATGCAAAGTCCACAGCGGACATGCAAGTCCACAGCGGACGACATAAAATCCTTCTAAGTGTCCACAGCGGACAGTCTAATGTCCATAGCGGACAGCATGCAAATTTCTCTAAGTGTCCAAAGCGGACGTGCAAGGTCCACAGCGGATATGCAAGTACATAGCGGACAGTCTATTGTCCACAGCGAACAGCTCTTAATTATCCTAAGTGTCTACAGCGGACACTATAACTATCCTAAGTGTCCACAACAAACACTTTAACCAACACCTGCAATGCATCATACATACTTTCCAGTCCCCAAACATCATTCTAACATATACTTAGCATAGATCTATCATATTACACACTTAAAACATAATAAACATCTACACAACATCATAGAAGTCATTTAAAACAAACATTCTTCATATTCAGTCGTACATCATGGAAAATCATAGTTTGGTGCAGAAAACAACAGTTTAATATGCATACCAACCCCAAACAAGCAGAAACATGTAAAAGAGGGGATCTAGAACTCACCCCTAACTGCTTTCGAGTGAAAACTCCTCAAACCCGAGAGCAACTTGGAGTTCTAGCACCTAACACACAAAAACAAGCAACCAAACACAAAGAAACACCTAAAGATCGGTCCAGAAGTTCAAACCCGACTGAAAACCGAGAAGAAAACACTAGAAAATCTTTCCTTCTTGAAGAACTTCTACTTTCTCTCTCTAAAAACCGGATGAAACTTCTTCTTTCTTTTCAGCCGAAAGTGTGCATGAGAAAAAGGAGGTGTGGGCGGCCATACTCCTTTTTGAATCCCATTATGTGTATGTTTGACCTTTGTACACCTTTTACCCCTTTGATTGAATTAATTCCATTTTTCTCCCTTTTCTTTTCTTTTCTCTCTTTTTTTTTTTGCTGAAATTTTCCTGGTGTTACAAGTCCACCCCCCTTATATAGGTTTCGTTCCCGAAACCTGTCACTCCTTGAACAGCTATGGGTAATGCTGTCTCATCTCTTCCTTAGTCTACCATGTTGACTCGGATCCCTTCCTGTGTCTCCACTGTACTCGCACAAGTAGAACCACTTTATTCCTTAGCCTCTTCTCTTTTCCGTCAATGATGGCCATTGGCTGCTCCACATAATTGAGCCATTCATCCACCTTGATGTCCTCAAGTGGCATGATCATATCCTCATCGGCTAAGCACTTCCTCAAATGAGATACATGGAACGTTGGATGAATTCCACTTAACTCATCGGGTAGCTACAATCGATAGGCCATCTTTCCTACTCGAGCAATGATTCAGAAAGGCCCTATGTACCTCGGACTTAACTTTCCCTGCTTCCTGAACCGGATGATCCCTTTCCAAGGCGAGACCTTCAACATAACTCTATCACCTACCTTGAATTCGATCGGTCTACATCTCTTGTCAGCATACGACTTCTGTCTATCCTTTGCCGCCTTCATAAAGGCCTTGATCTTTTCCAACTTTTCGGTCGTAGCCTCGATCACCTCAATGCTCTCCAACTCCTTCGCCTGATATCACCCCAACATACGGGTGTTCTTCACTTCCTGCCGTATAACATCTCATATGGAGGCATACCAATGCTAGCATGATAACTATTGTTATATGAGAACTCGACTAACGGTAGGTGTTCATCCCAACTTCCTCCAAAATCAATAATGCATGCCCGGAGCATATCCTCAAGCATCTGAATGGTTCTTTCCAATTGACCATCTGTCTGAGGATGGTAAGCCGTACTGATGTGCAACCTCGTTCCCATCGCATCATGGAATCTCTTCCAAACCTTTGATGTAAACCGAGTGTCATGGTCAGAAATGATAGACACTGGCACACCATGACGAGTCACAATCTCTTTGATGAACAGATTCGCCAACCTCTCAGATGAATACGTCTCGTGAATCGGTAGAAAGTGAGCACTCTTTGTCAGGCGATCAACTATCACCCATATGGCATCGCATCCCCTTGCCGTACGTGGCAACTTCGTAATGAAGTCCATGGTGATGTGCTCCCATTTCCACTCGGGTATATCCAAGGGTTGCATCTTCCCGTATGGCTTTTGATGCTTTACCTTCACTTGTAAACAAGTAAGGCACTTACTCACATACTCCGCAACATTGCGCTTCATTCCCGGCAACCAGTAAACTTTCTTCATATCATGATACATCTTTGTAGCATCGAGATGAATTGAGTATCGAGTCTTATGAGCCTCATCCATGATCTTCCCACGAAGATCCCCACAACGAGGAATCCACATCCGCCCGGATCCGGTTCTAACACCGAGAGTGTTCTCACCCAACTCCGCGACTAGGCCTTTCATCCTTTCAAAGTTAATTCTGATCTTCTTTCAGCGCTTCATCCTGAAATTCCTTAACCTGCTTCATCACATTGGAGGTCATAACCAATTGATAAGCCTTCACCTGAATCGGCTCGGGTCTCTCTTTTCGGCTAAGGGCATCCGCCACCATGTTGGCCTTTCCTGGATGGTAGTGGATCTCATAATCATAGTCCCTGATAAGCTCCAACCATCTTATTTGCCTCATGTTCAAATCCTTATGCTCGAAGAAGTACTTCAAGCTTTTATGGTCAGTGAAAATGGTGCACTTCGTCCCGTACAAGTAGTGCCTCCAAATCTTCAATGCAAAGACCACATCCGCCAACTCCAAGTCATGAGAAGTGTAGTTAGCCTCATGGATCATCAACTGTCGGGACGTATAGTCTATAACCCTCCCCCGTTGCATCAACATGCAACCCAATCTCGAATAAGAAGCATCTGAATAGACCACCAAGTCTTCGTTCCCTTTGGGTAACGTCAAGACAGGAGCTTGAGTCAATCTTGTTTTAACTTTTCAAAAGAATTCTCCTGCTCTTGACCCCATTCAAACTTCACCTCCTTACGGGTCAACTTAGTCAATGGTGAAGCTATCTTGGAGAAGTCTTGAATGAACCTTCTGTAGTAGCCCACCAAACCCAAGAAACTACGAATCTCAGACGGCGTCTTTGAAGACTTCCATTGCATCACCCCCTCAACTTTTGCCAGGTCCACCATGATCCCTTTAGGATTAACTACATGACCCAAAAACTATACTCGCGTAACCAGAACACACACTTGGAGAACTTGGCGTATAGCTTCTCCCTTTTAAACGTATCCAGAACTTCTCAAAGGTGACCGACATGCTCTTCTTTGCTCTTTGAATAAATCAGGATATCATCAATAAACACAATCACTGATTTATCAAGCATAAGCCGACACACCCGATTTATCAGATCGATAAAAGCAGCTGGCATGTTGGTTAAACCAAATTACATCACAAGAAACTCATAATGTCCATAACGCATACGAAAAGCTGTCTTAGGAATATCCTGCTCCTTCACCTTCAGTTTGTTACGGACTTTTGAACATGTTTACCAAGTTATAACAAATTTTAAGTCATTTTAAACAGTTTCAAAGATCAGACATTAGTTTTTGTATGATTTTGGCAAGAACATCATAACTGTTCATGAACCCAATGAACGCTTAATCAAATTACATCAAAACAATAGTACTAATACATTAGACTATGTCCATCTAACATGTATTTAGTGTTTGATTTGGTTTATAACATCAAATGATTCAAATTTTGATTTTGGTTCAATGTTTGACTTAGGTCGAACAATGTTCGAATCAGAAAAGATGAACAAGATGTTTTGATGAATGTTTGATGATACGAATCATGTTGTTATACCTGTTTGATCTTGAATTAGAAGAAAAATCAAATAGATTTTAGGTTTTGGATGATCTGGGGGTTTAAGGGTTTAACGCACTGTAGCAACGTTTTAAAAATGTTTGATTTTCTCTCTCTCACTCGTTGAACTATATATACAATAAACAAAATAAACATCCGCTGTGTAAACAGTTTGTTTTTCGCTGTGTAAACAGTTTAAACTTAAAATTTTAATTTTAAGTTTCTGCTGTGAAATACACATGCGCTGTGTGAACAGTGCGTTCGCTGTACAATTTTATACTTGTACGCTATGGACCTTTGGATGTTGTACTGTGTGTACAGCGGATGACTGCTTGGTCATGCGCTGTGGACTCTGATTGAATTACTTATGTTCACAGTGGATGACTACTTGGTCATGCGTTGTGGACACTTGTTTGAAATTGTTTGTTTGTTCACAGCGGATGAACAATTGTTCATGCGTTGTGGACCCTTGAAATGATTTGTTTGATTGTTAATAGCGGATGAACATTGGTTCATGCACTGTGGACACTTGGATGTGATGTGTGAATGTTTACAGCGTATGATTACCTGTGTGCATATGTTGTATACACTTATATTGTTTCTACAACGGATGACTTATGTTAGTCATGCGCTGTGGAATGGCACTGTATTCTCAGCGGATGCCTTAACAACATCATATACTGTGAACACATGTATGTTCACTAGTGCATAGCGGATGTATGTTTGTTTTGTCCGCTATATACACTTCGTGTATTTTGCATGTTATGATGTTACTGTAGCTGCAGCGGATGTATGTTTAAGTGTCCGCTGTGACAACAGTTGTCAAATTTTCAAAATTTTGAAAAATCTTGATTAATTTTCTTCCGAAGCAAATGTTTGTTTTGAAATGATTTCTTCCGAAGCTAATTCTGAAAAATTTTCTTCCGAAGCTTATGTTTGATAAAATTTCTTCCGAAGCTTATATTTGATAAAATTTCTTTTGAAGCTTATGTTTGATAAAATTTTCAAAGACTTTGTTTGTTTGAAAAATGATTCTGAATTGTTTCAAAAATTGAATGTTTGTTAAAAATTTTAGAATTTTAACATGATCAATTTATGGATGTTAAAATATCACTCATAAGCAATATTGTGCAATATTATTCATATGTATATGTGTCAAACTACTGTGTTTATGTGCTTGCTTGACTTGGCTTTATTTAAAACTAAAAATTTTAAAAATTTCAAATTTTAAAAATTGTATGATTATGCACATATTACATATTCTGCTATCTTTGATATTTCCAAGTTTATTTTCTCCCCCTAAATTTTTGCATATTTATAAAAACATTTTATAAAATGACAAAAATTTGTATGTGTTAGAATAAAAATTATCAAAGTCCAATTGATTGCTTGCTTGATAAAAGTTAGAAAGAAAATGCCTTATCTAACTAATAAATGAATGATTTTCATGTTTGAACATGAATTGTTTTCAAATAACATGAGATCATACTAGTCTTAAATTCTCACTAAGCTGTTTGAATGTTTTTGAGAATAGACATAGACTAATACAATGTTGATTGCATATATTTTGATCCACTAATACTCATGCATGGCATTAATGATTGATTAAAACAGTAAGTGATTATCATGTTTTGAGTTTATTGATATGAGTTGTATGCACCCCATATCTGATTGTATGTTTAGAACAACCCTCCTCAAGATATGCTAGAAAGTACTTTCAATACTTAAGACCTAGCTACTTGGGAGTATAAATGCTCAATTTGATCCATGTTGTTTGATCCTCATTAGGATTCTTTTTCTCTTCACTTTGGAAGGTGATCCTCTTTGGGATTCTTTTGATTCATTCACAAGGAATGTAGTCTAAAAGACTTTATTGATTGTTCATCCAAGATGGATGTGTTCCTCATTGGGAATCGTTTTGGATCATGATTTAGGTCATTCAGGTCTATGCTTAGAACAACAAAGAATGCCTTGATGTACTCCAGGTCTATGAAAATCATAACAGAGGAGACACTTGTATGATTGAGCAATTTATAAACTGTTTCACTTGGTGTATTGTAGTTACTTTACAAGTAACCTATGTTGGATAGATCAATACTCACCATAAACCAAGATGTGTTGTTGACCACACAATCATGAGAATTTAGTTCTTCACTGTTGTATATGATGTTAGGTGTCCCATGCTAAGCCTATCCACATAGCAAACAAAGTACTGTTAGTCTTTATTAGTGGAAAATAACTCAAGTGAAGAATGAGCTAGTGTACTATCATTTCTCATGATGGTATGTGTGATTCAAGATGTTTGATTATAAGAAAGCATGAATGTTTGTTTGATATCTTGATTTTGAAAGATGTTTGTTGATGTTAATTTGGACTTTGACAAAATCAAGCTTGTTTGAAATTAATGTTTTGAAAACATTACTTGTTTTATTTATAGTTGATCATATTAAACCAGAAATTCAAATCTTGTTAAATCAAATAGTTTGGTAAACAGGTCAGCCAACTGATTGTCGGTATGGACTTTACTCAAATTAGACCCTTTTCTAAGCAATCTCTCAAAAAGTGATATCTGATATCTATGTGTTTGGTTTTTGAATGTTGAACTGGATTGTCAGTGATAAACATAGCAGTAGAATTGTTAATGTGTATGGGTGTTTGAAGAAAATTAAAGCCATAATCAAGCATTTGGTTTTGAATACAAAGCACTTGAGAACAACATGCAGAAGTAGCTATGTATTTTGCTTCAGCTGTTGACACAGAGACATTTGTTTGTTTCATGCACTGCCAGGAGATCAATCTTGATCCAAGAAACTAACAACCTCCTATAGTGGATTTTCTATTACTGTTGCATCCACCATAATCACTGTCTCTGTAGGCATATAAAGAAAAATCTCCATCTTTTGGATACCATAGCCCAAGAGCTGGTTTGCCTTTTAAATATCTAAAGATTCTCTTTACAGCATTTATGTGTGATTCTTTTGAATCTGCTTGGTATCTGGCACACATGCATACTGCATACATGATGTCTGGTATGCTTGCTGTTAGGTACATCAGTGAGCCTATCATTGATTTGTAGAGTTTTTGATCAACTGATGTTCCTTCTGGATTGGGTCCAAACTTCAATCTAGTTGCAAATGGTGTCTTGCTGGATATGCAATCAGACATATTGTATTTCTTTAATATCTGATTGACATAATTGCTCTGGTTGATAAAAATTCCTTCATCTGATTGTTTAACTTGAAGACCAAGGAAGAATGCAAGCTCTCCCAGTGAATTGATTTGGAATTTTAATTTCATAAGAGTTTCAAACTCTTTCCAAAGTTGGATGTTTGTGGAGCCAAAAATTATGTCATCCACATAGACTTGAACTACTAACAAGTCTTGTTCTTTTCGTTTTAAGAATAATGTCTGATCTATTTTCCCTCGGGTGTACCCATTCTGTAGTAGAAACTTAGATAAAGTTTCATACCACTTCTTAGGTGCTTGATAAAGACTGTACAGAGCTTTATCTAACTTGTAGACTCTGTGAGGGAAATCCGGATCTTCAAACCCTGGTGGTTGAGCAACATATACCTCTTCATCTATCTTTCCATATAGGAATGCACACTTGACATCCATTTGGAAGACTGTGAAGTTTTTAGATGAGGCATATGCAAGGAACACTCAGATGGCTTCAAGTCTAGCTACTGGAGCAAAGACATCATCATAATCAATGCCTTCCTTTTGAGTATATCCTTGGGCAATTCCTCTATCATTTGCTTTGTTTCCGAAGAGCCATCTTGTGTCAATGGGGTATTGACCTTCAGGTAGATCAACCAGCTTCCATACCTCTTGCTTTTTGAATTGTTGAAATTCTTCTTGCATTGCTTCTATCCAACTGTTGTCTTTAAGTGCTTCTGTTATGTTTTTGGGTACAGTTAGAGATAAGAAGCAGGAGTACAAGCAAATGTTTGCTGTGTTAAATTGACTTCGTGTCAACCTGGTATTGAGGTCACCAATGATGTTTTCTATAGGATGATCTTTGTGAACTCTGGTTTTTGTCATCTGACCAACAGGGGTGGTTGAATCAAGATTAGTGATTGTTTGGTTGGGTGTTGATGGATGACCAAGGGTATTTGTGGTTGTTTGTTTATCTGGTTGTGATGGATCATTGAATGTTTGTGGTGAATCAAGAAAGAAATCTAAGATTTCATCTTCATGATGTGCATCAGGTAACGAATGATAGTCATCATCTTCTTCAACTGTGGTTGGATGTTGTGGTTGGGTGGTCACAAGTGTTGATGAAGATGGTGTGTTTGATGATGTTCCTTTTGATGTGTTTGTTTGTTCTGGAGGAGTTGAAACTGTGGTACTCGAAGGAGTAATGTTTGTTTTCCTTAGAGGATCAGCAGTTAAAGGAACATCTATGGTTATTGGTGGAACCATGGTATAGGGATCTATCTGAAGATTATGAGGCTGATGCAACCAAAGATCTTCCAACATGTACTAAGGAACAAGGATGAACTTGCTGCGGAAGCTTTACACTCTCTAAAACTCTAAGTGTAAAGTCTTCCGAAGCCAAAAGTTTAGAAGAAATTACTTCGGAAGCTTTACACTCAACAGAAAATATTCCAAGTGTAAAAACATCAGAAGCCAGAGGCCAAGTTCTTCTAAAGCCAAAGATGAAGTCTTCCGAAGCTTCAAAGACAAAGTCTTCCAAAGCCATTTTGCTGTGAAGACTAATTTCTTCAGAAGACAGAGAAAAGATGCTTTCTTTGATCCACTTTTGATAAAGCTGACCAACTTTCTGCTGCAACTCTGATAACTCACCAACTTGTATGAGTTGGTGAAACTTCCATGCTTTAGTGAATAGTAGATAAAGTCTTTGTCTGTAATTTTCTTCTTTTGTTCCTTTAGACTTTTTTGTAATAGGAAAAGTCAGTGAGCTATGGCATGTCATCGTCACTAGTCAAAAGGCAATCTGCCTTTTGACTCCAGATTGATATTGTTGTCTAGATCAGTCAATTCCAACTGTCCTTCCAAGTATTGACGGTTGTAGATTGTAGTATAAAAGAGTCTCAGGTCCTTGTATTTTAGATTATGCTTTGAAAACTTGTAATAGAACTTGAGATCAATATATAACATCCTTGAAAACTAATACTTGTGTCATTGTTCTAAGTTCTGTTTTATTGTTACTTGTGTTCTTTGTATCTTCAAAGTATCCTGTTCCCTATTTGAACTGTTAGGTGATCTAAGATCACTCCTCTTGTAAAACTAATTGTAGTTAACACCCTTACCCGGTCCTGCAATTGGTATCAGAGCATTCTAGGCTCTTGATTGTAAGATCTCACCATCTTAAATCCTCTTAGTTTCACATTTCACTTAACTTTTCAAATGGCAGCTATCTTAAAGGCTGATATGGAAATTGGAACTTTGACAAAGTCCCCACTGATCACTCCTGAGGATTTTGATACTTGGTGTCAAAGAATGGAAGGCTTCATCAAGTCTCAAGATTCCAGGATGTGGGAGTCTGTTGTTAATGGACCTCATGTACCATACACCACTTCAGCTGCTGGTGGTGGTGGTATGATACCAAAGAAAAGGGATGAATTTTCTGAAGAAGATTGGAAGATAATTGATATTGATCAGAAAGCTATGGCAGCCCTTCAAACTACTCTTCCTAACTCCATCTACAGAGGTTTCAAGAAGTGCAAGACCGCCAAATAGCTATGGGATGCACTGAAGCTGATGTATGAGGGGTTCAATGAAGCCAAAGAGAACAAGAAGGGCTTCTTGAAGCAGCAGTTTGAAAATTTCACCTTCAAGACAGGTGAAACCATGACTTAACAATACTTCAGGTACGTTGAGATTGTGGATACTCTAGCTGATGTTGGGGTAACCATTGAGAATAGAGATATTGTTAGGAAGTTCATGTCCTCTCTTCCCAGACAATGGACACACTACCGTGTGGTCATTAAGAGGACTAAAAACCTCAAGACTCTTACTCTCACTGAGTTATATAGAATTGTAAGGCCCCATACCTGGGACACTTACAGCTGGACCGTCATCGCATAAAATAATTAAAAACATACATTACTTTTGCAGTGGAATTTAAAACTTTCATTAATAATTTAAAGTGTATCATTACGTTACATCATTCATATGAATTTCAAAATACAACATCATGTCAAAATGTGGATGCTAGCCTCAAAATGCTCCCAGTAGCTTATGCATCCATGCCTGCAACTCCTCAGCATCAACAAAATACCTGCCAACTATCATGCATACAAAAAGTCAGCGATGCTGAGTGAGTTCTAGTTTTATAAATAAAATACTTTACTTTTGTTAAAACATAACCTTTACATTCGTTCGTGATCACACATCATACGTACATATTGATAATAATTATTATTATCTTCATCATTGTTCATCAATCAAACAATACATACTTACTATCATCCGAATCCTGCCTCATGCAATACCCCCGACTCATGTCCGAAGACTGATACTGTACCGGGGCCTGTAAACAAACCCCCGACTCATGTCCGAAGACTGACACAGTACCGGGGTACGCGACAAGGATCCGATCTCGTATGCAACACCCCCGACTCATGTCCGAAGACTGATACTGTGCCGGGGCCTGTAAAGAAACCCCCGATTCATGTCCAAGGACTAATACAGTACCAGGGCGAGCAACAAGACCTCATCTCTTTCACATGTCATCCTATCTCATGCAATACCCCCGACTCATGTCCGAAGACTGATACTGTGCCGGGGCCTGTAAACAAACCCCCGACTCATGTTCGAAGACTGACACAGTACCGAGGTACGCGACAAGGATCTCATCATCCGTTACTTCCATTCTCATCATTCGTTATCTTTCACGTTCGTTACATAATACTTTACGTACATTCATACATCATAACACGTAAAGTCATAACATCATACATAACGTATTACATAACATAATACATACATTTTGAAAACCGTTAAACATGGAAAGACAACACATCACACATATCATAATCATCATATCATGCATAGCACATCAAGCACAAGCCATCACATCATAACAGAACCTATCTCAACCAACTACCTCATAACATCCTCAGAAATCCCTAAGTCCATAATGAAGAACGGTTGAACATCTCAGGCGCATGAGCATAAAATTTTTAAGGAAAACAGCCTAGGCGCATTACCACTATGCAGGCGCATCAGCCCTGCTTAGGCGCATTAACACTGCTGGGGTGCATGGCCAACACTTAGGCGCATGGGCAACTCTGGGTGCATCGCCCACTCTTCAGGCGCATGGCCTACACTTAGGCGCATGGGCAAACTCTGGGCGCATGTGCCACTGTTCAGGCGCATGGCCTACACTTAGGCGCATGGGCAAGTCTGGGCGCATGGGCCACTGTTCAGGCGCATGGCCTACGCTTAGGCGCATGGGCAACTCTGGGCGCATGGCCAACAATCAGAATTATAACCGATGCTACAAACAACACCCAAACATCGACCTAGCACATCATATCATAGATCTAACATGCTACCAACACTAAACGATGCTAAACATCAAACATAACCTCAAAACAGCCTCTAAAACACTAAAACAACAGAGCACCATTGAACAACATGCTGAAAACTCACGGTTACTTAAAACTATTTACTCGGTATGCATAATAGCCCCAAAAAAACTCCGAAAACCCGTAAAAAGAGGGGTTCAAGAACTCACCTGAAGCAACCTTCGAGCAACACACTTCCACCTGCAAATTCAGCTCCTAAACCCACGAAAACAGGAACTTAGCACTACAAATCTTGGCCTAGAAACTGAAAATTCGGTTGAAACCGAACATTAACCCAAGAAAACTCACCTTTAAGAAGATTTCAACTTCTTCTCTCTCTAAAACCGGGAGCTCTTCTTCTTTCTTCCTTTTTCAGCCGAGAACAGGTAGTAAGTGGGGGCATGGGCGGCCATACCCTCCTTTTTAAACACAATAATACTAAAGTTTGCATCTTGCATAACTTTAGTCCCTCAACTTGGGTTATTTATCCTTTATTTCTTTGTACTTTTATTTTCTCTTCTTTTTAATAAAATCCGGGGTGTTACAAGTCCACCCCCTTATACAGGTTTCGTCCCCGAAACCTGTCGCTTCTCGAGCAGTTGTGGATAATGCTGTCTTATCTCTTCCTTGATCTTATACGTAGGCTTAGACCCCTTCTGGGCTCCACTGTACTCGCACACGTGAAGCCACCCTTCTCCTTAGCCCTTCTCTCCCTTCTACCAGTAATGGCCACCGACTGCTCCACGTAGTTGAGTCGTTCATCCGCCTTGGTATCCTCTAGTGGCACTACCATATCCTCCTCGATTGAGCACTTCCTTAAATGAGATGCACGGAATGTCGGGTGAATTCCACTTAACTTATCGGGTAGCTCCCGTCGATATGCCACTTTTCCTACCTGAGCAACGATTCGGAATGACCCTATATATCTCGGTATTAGCTTTCCTTGCTTTCTGAATCGGATGATCCCTTCTCCAAGACAAGGCCTTCATCCTTACTCCATCGCCGTAGGTCGCCACCAAACTCTTGTCGGGCCCGGTTGATCAAACCACCTTCTTGCAACACTCGATGTTTGCCTCATAGGCTACTAGCCAATTCTACCCAAGGCATGTATCAATCTACCTACGTTCGTCCTGAACAGTCTAGCAGGAAACACGTGCTCTTCAAATTCTATCGCATAATCCTCTAGGGCATCAGGCAACCTAGTGGACTTACCAATAGCAATTTCTACATCGAAGGGTTCACCGACCTTCCTACTCCTAACGTGCAACTTATCACAGAAGGCAGCAGGAATGAAACTACCACTAGCACCACAATCAAAGCACACATGCATAATTTAATTTACCAGAAACGTACCTGACATCATATCGAAGTCCGCTCTAGCCTCCTCCCGGTCATAGCAAATGCTCTGACCTTCATCCTCTGCTCCCCTTCCTTGCATCGGAGCTCTCTGCCCTCGACTTCCTGCAGTCTCTGCTCATGTGTCTAGTCTCACTGCAGTCGTAACATTTAGCCATGTGGCATTCCCTCTCCCTGTGGCCCTCTTTCCCACATTGAAAGTAGATGTTTAGTCCCTACTTGCACTCCCCCTCGTGGCCTCTACCACACTTCTTGCATGTTTCTCCCCTCCCTGTTACCATCCTCTAATCATCGACCCTCAAAGTCTTACCTCCAGCCACAAATCCACCATCGTTACCCCGCCATCCATTCCCATTCCTAACATAGCCCCGCTCCTTCTCTTCATCCACTTTTGCCATCGCCTCTTGCTCGTCATACAGCCTCCCCGCTAGGTTGACCACCGACCTAAACGTACCTGGTCGGGCAGCGATCAGATGTCTGTGGATATCTGTCGGTAGACCTTGAATGTACCTCTTGATCTTTCATAACGCAGGCGTCACTGGATCTGGCACCAGCCTTGCCATCTCGTTGAACTTTGTTGTATACTGTTGGTGCGTCATCGTTCCGGCCTCCAACTGTAGGAACTCTGTGCAGGAACTCTCTCTCAACTTTGTCAGCTCCCTATGAGGGCAAAACTCCTCAATTACCAACCTTTTCAGCTCATTCCATCTCATCCTCCTGATTGCCCTGGTACCATCGGCTTGAACAATGTTGTCCCACCAGCACAAGGCTGAATCCACAAATGAGTGGGTAGCGAACTTCACCTTCTGATCCTCGGGGCATCGCTAATTTCTAGTACCGCCTCCATCTCCCTCACCCAACGATGAGCGGCAGTCGCACTCCCATTCCCATCAAACGTAGGGGGCTTGCACCTCTGGAATGCCCCATAGCTGCATCCTTTCACAGTTTCCTGCACAGCTTCCTCCTCCTCCTCATCTTCACTGGAGACAACCATATCAGTCTCTGGTTGCTCCCTTCCCCTTAAACCTCCTTCCTCGCCTCCTCGTCTAGCGGTCTTCCTCTTCTCAGCCTCCTTCTTCTCATCCTCCTTCACGGCTCTAATAACCTCGGTCACTACAGTTGGCAGAATCGTTTGCATGACCTGATGAACTTCCTCTGCTACCGGCTCCTTCATTGAGGCTCTCAGATTAGCACTTTCGTCCTCACCGCCCTAGTGACGAAGGTCTGGCTCTTCAGGAGCCGTCTCCGCAGTCTTAGCCCTGCTCCTCATGACACACGATCTAACACCACGTCCACCCCGACCTCCACCTCGCGAAGCCTCAGAGACCTACCGCCAACCATCTAAACACTATAAGATTCAAATACCAACACGGTCATTCAAGGTAATAGCTCGGATTATGTCAGGTATAGTATGTCCCTAATTACAGTGGCCAGTTGTGATTAGCCACTTACTTTACTCTTCATCCCCCAAGCATTTCCTATCCTGACTACATCAGTATCTAAATCTACACAAAAGCACATAAACCACATAACACGCGCACAAAATTCCCTTTTTCATTAACCTACATAAAACGTTTACGTAAAACCTTTACCTGCAGGCATGTAGCTACTAGGACTGGCATCCCTTTCCTTTGGTCCCATTCTCAGTTTAAGTTTAGGTTCTTTTGAAAATATTTACCCAATTCCCTCAAACTTTGGCTCTGATACCAACTTCTAAGGCCCCATTCCCGGAACACTTACAGCTGGACCGTCATCGCATAAAATAATTAAGAACATACATTACTTTTGCAGCGGAATTTAAAACGTTCGTTAATAATTTAAAACATATCATTATGTTACATCATTCATATGAATTTCAAAATACAACATCATGTCAAAATGTGGATGCTAGCCTCAAAATGCTCCCAGTAGCTTATGCATCCATGCCTGCAACTCCTCAGCATCAACAAAATACCTGCCAACTATCATACATACAAAAAGTCAGTGATGCTGAGTGAGTTCTAGCTTTATAAATAAAATAATTTACTTTCGTTAAAACATAACCTTAACATTCGTTGGTGATCACACATCATACGTACACATTGATAATAATTATTATTATCTTCATTATCGTTCATCATTAAACAATACATACTTACTATCATCCGAATCCTGCCTCATGCAATACCCCCGACTCATGTCCGAAGACTGATACTGTGCTGGGACCTGTAAACAAACCGCCGACTCATGTCCGAAGACTAACACAGTACCGGGGTACGCGACAAGGATCCGATCTCGTATGCAACACCCCCGACTCATGTCCGAAGACTGATACTGTGCCGGGGCTTGTAAACAAACCCCTGACTCATGTCTGAAGACTGACATAGTACCGGGGCGAGCAACAAGACCTTATCTCTTTCACATGCCATCCTATCTCATGCAATACCCCCGACTCATGTCCGAAGACTGATACTATGCCGGGGCCTGTAAACAAACCCCCGACTCATGTTCGAAGACTGACATAGTACCGAGGTACGCGACAAGGATCTCATCATCCGTTACTTCAATTCTCATCATTCGTTATCTTTCACTTTCGTTACATAATACTTTACGTACATTCATACATCATAACACGTAAATTCATAACATCATACATAACGTATTACATAACATAAAACATACATTTTGAAAACCGTTAAACATGGAAAGACAACACATCACACATATCATAATCATCATATCATGCATAGCACATCAAGCACAAGCCATCACATCATAACAGAACCTATCTCAACCAACTACCTCATAACATCCTCAGAAATCCCTAAGTCCATAATGAAGAACAGTTGAACATCTCAGGCGCATGAGCATAAAATTTTAAGGAAAACAGCCTAGGCGCATTACCACTATGCAGGCGTATCAGCCCTGCTTAGGCGCATTAACACTGCTGGGGCGCATGGCCAACACTTAGGCGCATGGGCAACTCTGGGTGCATGGGCCACTCTTCAGGCGCATGGCCTACACTTAGGCGCATGGGCAAACTCTGGGCGCATGTGCCACTGTTCAGGCGCATGGCCTACACTTAGCCGCATGGGCAAACTCTCGGTGCATGGGCCACTGTTCAGGCGCATGGCCTACGCTTAGGCGCATGGGCAAACTCTGGGCTCATGGGCCACTGTTCAGGCACATGGTCTACACTTAGGTGCATGGGCAACTCTGGGCGCATGGCCAACAATCAGAATTATAACCGATGCTACAAACAACACCCAAACGTTGACCTAGCATATCCTAACATAGATCTAACATGCTACCAACACTAAACCATGCTAAACATCAAACATAACCTCAAACCAGCCTCTAAAACACTAAAACAAGAGAGCACCATCGAACAACATGCTGAAAACTCACGGTTACTTAAAAATATTTGCTCGGTATGCATAATAGCCTAAAAAAAACTCCAAAAACCAGTAAAAAGAGGGGTTCAAGAACTCACTTGAAGCAACCTTCGAGCAACAAACTTCCAACTGCAAATTCAGCTCCTAAACCCACGAAAACAGGAACTTAGCACACAAATCTCGGCCTAGAAGCTGAAAATTCGGTTGAAACTGAACATTAACCCAAGAAAACTCACCTTTAAGAAGATTTCAGCTTCTTCTCTCTCTAAAACCAGGAGCTCTTCTTCTTTCTTCCTTTTTCAGCAGAGAACAGGTAGTAAGTGGGGGCATGGGCGGCCATGCCCTCATTTTTAAACACAATAATACTAAAGTTTGCATCTTGCATAACTTTAGTCCCTCAACTTGGGTTATTTATCCTTTCTTTCTTTGTACTTTTATTTTCTCTTCTTTTTAATAAAATTTGGGGTGTTACAGGAATACTCGGTGGATACCAGATGAAGATGAACATGCAGAACTCATCTGGTAACTCCAACACTCATCAGAGTTCAGCCCTTCATGTGGTTGAAAGGGATTGCAGAGAACCACAGCACCATCTCATCTTCTACCCGGACAAATCACAAAAAGGTCCTTTCATTACCTTTCTGGAGACACCAAGGGAAGGCTACATCCCTAGAAGCCCATTCCAGGAGACAAGTTCTTCACAAGCTTTTGTGTCTTCTGATGAAAGTTCAAGCAACTTTCTCTTCACTCTTGAAGACCTGGACTGTATCCATCCAGATGATCTGGAATACATGGAAATAGTCCAGCAGATGGATATACTCACTCATAGAGCCCAAAAGTTTTACAAGAGGACTGGAAGAAGGTTTCCCAGCAATGCAGCCAGTGAAAAGCTTGGGCTGGACAAAAGCAAGCTAAAGTGTTACAACTGTAACCAAATGTGACACTTTGCCAGAGAGTGTAAGGCACCAAAGTTAAATAGTGGCCAAGCACAATCCAGGCCAAACTACACTAAGGGAGCTCACTAGAATGAGAAGCCAAGACAGCAAGCTGTAGTTGCTGTTGAAGAAGGAGGTTTTGACTGGAGCTTTCAAGTTGAGGATGCTTCTCCAAACCAAGCACTAATGGCAGACCATGATGAAGCCAAGGTATTAGAATATCGTTGTACTCCTGAGTGCATTGCTAAAGTTAATAGATACAGGTCCCATAACATAGAGATGAGATCTGATCTTGAGTCTTTAAATATCTTAAAAGCTGACTTTAAAAGAGCTGAAAATGATTATAAACTTGAGATAGAAGATCTAGAGAAAACCATTTCAACTCTTAAGCATGAGCGTACAAACTACAGGACTTAAATCAACGATCTTATCTCAAAGTTAACTGAATGCCAGGCTAAGCTTGTGATCAGCAAAGCCAGGGCAGAAAAATGTGTTCTTGAAGAAGAGACCTTTAAGAACATAATATCCTCATCCCTACATGCAAAATTTTTTATCAGAATAAACAGGGACTGGGATCTACTGAGATAACTCCTCCACACACTCTATTATCTGTAAGATCTCCACGGTGTGGAACTTGTGAAGATGAGCTTCCCCTCATAGACCCCATTGTTGAAAAGGATGAAGAGGAGATAGTGAAGGATGACTTTGAGAAGAGTGAAGAAGATCATCCTAAGAAGGGTCACTATTCTCCTTAGGAGAGGAAAGAGTCTGCAATGACCAAGTCAAAAAGAAAGAACTTGATTAGAAGAGCTAAGAGAAGATCAAAGAAGGCTCAAGAAATCAAGGCCAATTTTGACTCAAAGCAGAAACAAGTGTTTATTTCTGCAAGTTTTTAAGTGGTAAAGACTGAAGACTCAACTATGAACTCTAGTACCAGGAGTTCTAGTTTAGTTCCAAATCATTCCAGCAAGAAGAAGAAGACTGACCAGCTATGTACCACTACTACACAGCTTGAACCATCCAGCTCCAAGAGAAAGCCTCTCCCTAAGAAGCTTGTTGCATCATCTGTAAAGATGAAGATGGAGAAGAAAAGTGATCAAACTCAGTCTTTCTTTCAAAAGAAGACTCTCAGAAGGAAGGAACTTGACTATGTCATGTGTGATAGTACTTCTCATCTGGCTAAGGATTGCAAGTACAATCCTCAGAGTACCATCCATATGACCAAGAAGAACACTTCTGAGAAGAAGAAGGAACAAACAGCTTCGGAAGGAAAATCTATTTCCTTCGGAAGCTCCAAAATGAAGAAGAAGACAAGTGAAAACTTTCCTCCAGAAGAAAAGTTGGTCTCGGAAGAAAGGAATGCTTCCGAAGTACTGAAGCTTGCTGTAGTGAAAGCAAGATCTTTCGAAGGTCCAGTCTCCAAAATTTCCAAAGTTGTCAAAACTTCTGAAGCTTTGAAGGTCAGGCCCAATCTTCCAAAGGTGGTGTGGAAGATGAAAGAAGACCATGTAACTGAAAGTTCTTCATCAACAACAGCAAATGATCCTCAAAACTTGAATATAGGATCACTTACTATTACATTGTCTTCAATTCATTTTAATAAGCCCAAAACCAATGAGGATTGGGTTTCTAAGTGTAACTAATCACCTCTTTTTGTGCAGGAACAGTTAAAGACCAAGAAGAATGTTTAGATTATTGATAGTGGATGTTCCAGGCATATGACTGGCAATGGTTCTCTGCTTCAAAATTTTGAGAAAATTGATGGAGGACCAGTTGCTTATGGAGGAGATACTGGTGGTTACATTTTTGGAAGGGGCAGAGTCACAAATGGTAAGCTTAGCATTGAGAAGGTAAACTTTGTCAAGGAGCTTGGATACAATCTTTTGAGTGTATCCCAATTTTATGATCAGAAACACCATATGCTCTTCACTGAGCATGAGTGCATTGTTCTCAAGCCCTGGGTGGCCATTCCTCAAGAGCATATCCTGCTTAGAGCCCCCAGGAGAGGGAACATGTACAAGATGGATTTACATGAAACATCTCCCTCAGGAGAAGTTTCTTGCTTTCGGTCTAAAGCAAATAGTGATGAGTCTTTTCTTTGGCATAAAAGAATATGCCATGTAAAGTTTAAGAACATGAATAAATTGATTAAGAATGATTTGTTAACTGGAATGCCAAAGAAAGAGTTTACAAGTGATGACCGTTGTGTTGCATGCCTGAAAGGGAAGCAACATAAAGTGTCTCACAAGCCAAAGGAAATAAACTCCATCACTACTCCCCTACACCTATTACATATGGATTTGTTTGGCCCCACCAGTGTAATGAGTTTAGGAAGGACCTCTTACTGCTTAGTGATCATAGATGATTTCACAAGATTCACTTGGGTCTTTTTTCTTAGAACTAAGGATGAGACCCCTGAGATCTTGAAGAACTTGTTGGACCAAAAGAACCAATGAGCCTGATCAGAAAAACCTTTAAGTCCCACAGACATTACAACAACTGAAGTAGTCTGCAACAGCTGAAGACATCAACTGATAACAAGGTCTGAAGACAAAGTCTGAAGTGAAAGAGCTGAAGACAAAGTCTGAAGTGAAAAGCTGAAGACAAAGACTGAAGACCAAGTTTCAGATGTTGTCACAACAGCTGAAGAAGACCTCTTCAGTAGTTGTAATGGTTTCCTTTCAGTAGTTATATTTCCTTTCAGTTCTTTTGTAATCAGTAGTTTTATGTTTCTTGTAATCAGTACTTGTAGTTTCAGTAGTTTTAGTTTCATCTTGTACTTAGCATACTCTGAGATGTTCTCAGTTGTTGTGAACATTCTCAGTAGTTTGCTTACTTTCAGTTGTTTGTAATAATTCTGTTAAATGTCACTATCAAGTGACATCAGCAGACGTCACATTCCTTTATATAAGGAATGTTGACCTAATTGTAACCTGCGAAGCTTAGCGGCTGACATACCGAAGCATTTGAGCATGAATGATATTATCCCTTTTACAGAAAACCCTCTTTCTCTATAACCGTGTACTGTTCCATTGAATATCTATTGTGTTCTTGCTATATTTGTCTAATTCTTGTTCTAATTCCACTGCAATTCAACTCTAATTGATCAAACTTAGATCACTGATCCTGTCAAATGGTATCAGAGCAGGTTAATCATTGATCGGTTTAACAATTGATCATTGAAACTGCTATTTCGATATCTAAAGTTTGATCGAATTAGCATATTTGCAAGAATTGGTTATAGAGATTGATCTTCTGCTGCTTCTGGTTATTCAATTTGAGTTTCTTCTTGGTTCATACTGAGTTTGTTGTGTTTTTGTGCTAAATCTGTTGAAACTTGATTGAATTGGTTTGAATCTGAGAATGACTACTCCATCTAATGACCCTCACAATACTGGCTCCTCAACCAAGCCTCCGATGCTGGTTAGGAGTGAGTATAACATATGGCAACGAAGAATGCTCCATCACCTGTCTGTTAACAGTTCAGGTTGTTGGACATCTGTGGTTCACGGTCCACACAAGCCTATGGTGAACAATCCGGAGACCAACCAAATGGTTCTGAAGAAGAAGGAGCAATACTCAGATGAAGATCGTAAACTGTTTGAGATTGATGCTAAAGCCCATGGAATTCTGGCCATGGCACTGCCTAATGAAATCTATTCTGGGCTTATGCATCATGAAACTGCTCATGACCTCTGGAATGCTTTGAAGGAACAATTCGGAGGAACTGATGAGGTCTTAGCAAACAACAGAGAAATCCTCGCCCAACAATATGAGACATTCTCTCATAGGAAGGGTGAGACACTGACTCAACAGTTTGAGCGTTTCTCCTGCTTGATCTCTGAGCTGAAAATGGTCAAGCATGAGTATACTAACAGCCAGATGAACAACAGATTCCTCAGATCACTGCCTGAGAGATGGGACACATACACCATTGTCCTACGCTCCAGTGCAAATCTGGATAGCCTATCTCTCACCCAACTCCATGGGAAACTGCTTACATTTGAAAGAGAGATAGAGCAGAAAAGGAAACTGGCATCATCAGGAAAGCTCACTGATGACTTTGTACCAGGGAACACTGCCTTGGTCGGTCATGAGTCAGAATATGCTGGATCAGAAAGCCATTATGATGAGCATATAGATTTCTCTTCAAACAGTTCTGATCATGCATTTGTTGGTGTTGACAGTCATTCTGGGTGTAATAGTGATAATTTATGCTTTATCATGGATGATTTGAAGGGTATTGCTGATGATGATTTAGAAGAGATGGATATTTTGAGCCAAATGGCCTTGATCAATATCAGATCTCAAAAGTTCTACAAGAGAACTGGTAGGAAATTTCCAGGACTCTCTGGCAAAACCAAAGTTGGTTTTGACAAGAGTAAGTTGAGGTGTCACAAATGCCACAGGCTTGGGCACTTTGCAAGAGAGTGTAGATCAACTGGATCTAACTCCTCTGCACCCTTTGTGACCTTTCCAAGCAATAGTTCACAAAACAAAGGGCAACATCCTGCTAGTTCTGGTCATCACTCACAACCTCAATCTCCTGCATATTTTGTCCCTCAGGGTCCAATGCCATATCCATATCCCTGCTATTACATGCCACAGCCAAATCCAGTTCAAGTTCCTATAGCACAACAACCTCAAGCCCTACCTGAGCCTCAACCATCTCCATCACAATCTCAACCTCATCACAGCTTCTTCACACCAGGAGTTGTTGACTGGAGCAGCTTACCAGATGATCTTTCTGGTTTCAATGAGCAATTATTTGCTGGTGCTGGTCAACATGGTGGTGAACATCCTTTTGGGAATCTTGCTCTCATGGCCCTGGAGTCTACTGAGGGTTCCTGCTCCAATGCATCATCTTCACAGGTAACCCAGGTATCTTCTGAGGCTAAAGCCAAGTTATGTTCTGAATCATGCATAGCTGCCTTTGTCTCTATTAGAGAGGCAAATGTAGCTTTAATCAATCAAAATCTTGAGCTTGAGAAAACTATTTCCAAAAGAAAAGCTGAGTATGAGTCTGCTCTTAATGACAAAGATGATGAGATTTACAAGCTTAAATGCCAACTTAATGATGAAAAGGCTAAGGTAGAGGTCATACTTGAGAACCACAGAAGTCTCAAAGAGACACTTGCAGCTACCCAAGTTGAGTGTGACCGCTGGGTAACATCCTGCAAGGGATTTGAAATGCTTCTCAGCAAGCAAACAGCTTCAAATGTGAAGTTTGGAATAGGTTACAATCATACTGCACCACCTACTGATTTTACTTCAAAATCAATAGTAAAATCTGAAGGTGAAAGTAATTTCCAAACCACATCATCATGTGATTCATCCTCAAATGATAATACAAAATTAGAGGATGAAGTCAGTGTTAAGATCTCAGCAAATCAATTGCCTGATGGTTTAAATGCTGATAAACACATGAAGCTGAGCAATTCAGATGTTGTCCCTCAAAGTACTCCAAGTACTGAAGGGCAAGTCACAACATCTGAAAAGCATTTCAAATCTGCTGAAATAAAAGGATTAACAACTGCTGAGGAATCTATCATACGGTCTTTCAGGACGGATAGAGAACAGCTGAAGAACAAGTCTTCAGTTGTTACCGATCCTTCAGTACTTAACACAAGTACTGAAAGGAGGAAAGTACTGAAGATCACACCTTCAGTAGTTTCCACTTCAGCAGTTGATCAATCCAAGATGAAGAATAAGCCATGTGAAATATGTGGTAAATTCAATCATCTATCTGATGAATGCTGGTACAAAAAGGGTTCCAAACTCAACAGAGATAAGCTCATTAAAGAAGAGATTAATAAAATGAAAAATGAGTTTGAGACCAAGTTTGTACCACAGTCATCTCAAACTGATAAACCCAAGGCCTCACCAAAATCCAAAAAGAAGGATGGGGTTTATCAGAAAACAGCTGATAGTGTTCCTCATGATAAACATCAGACTAAGTCTGTGAATTTCAAGAAGGAGGAAATGGTGGGTCACAGGAACTCATCAAAAACAAGTACTGATGTGTCAAATGAGCTGAAGGCTTTAGCAACAAATCAGACACAACTTGTTATGATGGTTCAGCATTTGTTGGGGAGAGTTAACCAACTAGATGCACCTGTGATCAAACCACTGAAAAGGAAATCCAAGCCCAAATCTAAGAAATCCATTTCAGCACCATCTCCACCTTCATCAGCTGTTAATCATGAGAAACAAGTTATGGTTAAATCTGTTGATGAAAACAGACCCAAAACCAAAAAGGTTTGGGTCTCTAAAGCTAACTAGTTTCTTATGATAAATGCAGGGTTCTTCAGCATGCCAAAGAAGCATCTGGTATGTAGACAGTGGAGGATCTATGCATATGACTGGGAGCAGTTCTCTTCTTAATGACTACTCTCAAGGAAAGAAGGGATTTGTCTCATTTGGAAATGATGCTAAGGGTTACATCATCGGGAAAGGATTTGTGTCAAATGGAGAAATCAGATTTGATGATGTTAACCATGTGGAGAATCTCAAGTATAATCTACTGAGTGTCAGTCAGATGTGTGATAAAGGGCATGTTGCACTTTTCACAAGCCAGAACTGCCGGATTCTGTCTTCCAAAGTTCTGAGGCTGATTGACAAGGTATTGGATGAACATACTCTCCTGAAGGCCAACAGGATAGGAAGAGTATATGCCTTGGATTTGTCAAAGAAGATTGATTTAAAAGGTCATCCTTGCCTGTTCTCCAAGGCCTCTCCTCAGGAATCTAAACTGTGGCATAGAAGGCTGGGTCATGTTAATCTCAAAAACATGAATCAGCTGATCCACAATAGTTTAGTGAGAGGTCTACCAATAAAGGAGTTCCACTGTGATGAAACCTGCACTGCTTGTTTAAAAGGAAAACAACACAAAGTTTCATTCCCTCCTATAGAAGAACCAAAGTCCACTGCCTGCTTGCAATTACTGCACATGGATCTCTTTGGTCCTGTGAGAGTAATGAGCATGGCAAAGAAGAAATACTGTCTGGTAATTGTGGATGATTACTCCAGATTTGTATGGACCTTCTTCTTGCATTCAAAGGATGAGGCTGCTCAGACAATTATTAACTTTGTGTTGTATGTTGAGAAGCAGTATTCCCTATCAGTCAAGTGTATAAGAAGTGATAATGGAACTGAATTTAGAAACCATACACTTGATGATTTCTACCTTTCAAAAGGAATCAAGAGGCAGTATAGCATCCCAAGGACTCCAGAACAAAATGGAGTAGTGGAGAGAAAGAACAGGACCCTAATTGAAGCTGCAAGGTCCATGTTGGCTGACTCTGGTTTGCCACTGACCTTTTGGGCTGAAGCTGTCAACACAGCATGCTATGTGCAAAATAGAGCTTTAGTGAATCAGAGGTTGATGAAGACTCCTTATGAAGTTCTACATCATTTGGCTCCTCTAATTTCATTCTTCAGAGCATTTGGGTGTCCTTGTTACATTCTCAACACAAAGGATCAACTCCAAAAGTTTGATTCTAAGGTGGATGCAGGGTATTTTGTTGGGTATTCATCCACTTGCAAGGCTTACAGAGTGTTCAACTGCAGAACAAAGATGGTTGAAGAAACCTTGCATGTGAAGTTCAATGAATCTCCTAAGGACAAAATCCCACAAAACCCTGTGGAGTTGTTTGATCTGGACATACTGCAATATGTTCCTTATCAGCCTCCAGCTGTTGCAGATCATGTGAATTCATCACCTTCTGCAGCTAGTCATCCATCTGGTGGTACTGATGTTGATGATGATCCCAGTACTCACCTATTCAAGTTTAGTGATCAACTGCCTGAGTCTACTAAACTTGATGTTCCTGTAGCTTCAGTAGCACCATCCACAACAAATGCTGATGAGATTTCTGAATCCTCTACTTCATTTGACTTGCCATCTAATACTTGGTTTCAAGAATCTGGATCAACATCTGTTGCTGCTGAGCGTGCTACAAACACTTGCACAGATCTCATAGTGTACCAAGAGCTGAAGAATCACCCAATGTCTCAAATCATTGGTGATATCAATGCTGGTGTCTCAACTAGAAGTCAATTGTCCAACTTCTGCTTCTATGCTCTCTTCATCAGTCAGCAAGAGCCAAAGAACTATCATATTGCATTAAGAGACAATGGATGGGTTGATGCCATGCAGCTTGAGCTTCTTCAGTTCAAAAAGCAGCAAGTGTGGGAACTGGTTCCTCTACCCCCAGGTAAGTGTGCAATAGGCACTAAATGGGTGTTTAGGAATAAAACAGATGAAAATGGGCAAATTGTCAAGAACAAGGCCAGACTGGTTGTCCAGGGGTTTTCACAAGAAGAAGGTATTGATTATGATGAAACCTTTGCCCCTGTAGCCAGACTGGAGGCAATTAGATTGTTCTTAGCCTATGCTGCATTCCACAATCTTAAAGTTTTTCAAATGGATGTCAAAAGTGCATTTTTATATGGTAAAATAAAAGAAGAGGTTTATGTGTGTCAACCACCAGGTTTTGAGGATAATAAACATCCTGATTGGGTGTATAAACTTGATAAGGCTCTTTATGGGTTGAAACAAGCTCCTAGAGCCTGGTATGAAACACTGTCAAATTTTCTTCTTCAGAATAATTTCACTAGAGGCTCCATAGATAAAACTTTGTTCATTAAGAAAGTGGGTCAGCATAAGCTCCTTGTTCAAATTTATGTTGATGATATTATTTTTGCATCCTCTGATCCACAGTTGTGTGATGCATTTACAAAGTTGATGCAACAAAAATTCGAAATGAGTGCCATGGGAGAATTACAGTTCTTTCTAGGTTTGCAAATCAAACAAAAGGCTGATGGAACTTTCATTCATCAGTCAAAATACACAAAGAGTCTTTTGGAAAAGTTTGATTTACAAAACTGTAAGCCCTGTTCTACTCCCATGTGCAGCACCACACAACTGGATGCAGATCAGAAAGGTAAAGCTGTTGATGAAACACTTTACAGATGTATGATTGGGTCCTTGATGTACTTAACAGCTTCTAGACCAGATATTATGTTTGCAACTTGTGTTTGTGCTAGATTTCAGGCTGCTCCTAAAGAGTCTCATTTGATTGCAGTCAAGAGGATCTTTAGATATCTGCAAGGTACTCAATCTCTAGGTCTTTGGTATTCCACTGGGCACTCTTGCAAATTAGTTGCTTTTTCTGATAGTGACTATGCAGGGTGTAAATTAACTAGAAAATCAACTTCTGGTGGATGTCAATTCCTAGGCAACTGTTTGGTTTCTTGGCAGAGTAAGAAACAAACATCTGTTGCTACATCCACTGCTGAAGCCGAGTACATTGCTGCTGCAAGTTGTACATCTCAGGTACTCTGGCTTCAGAATCAATTATTGGATTATGGCATTACAGAGACTAAGACTCCATTACTAATGGATAGTGCTTCAGCTCTTTGTATTGTCAAGAATCCAGTCCAGCACTCTAGGACCAAACATATTGAGATCAGACACCATTTTATTAGGGATTGTTTTGAAAAAGGTCTGATTGATCCAAAGTTTGTTCCTAGTGCTGATGAGCTTGCAGACATATTTACTAAGCCTTTGGACAGTTCAACTTTCCAAAACCTAGTGTTAAGGCTTGGTATGCTGCAGCTAGAATAAGTGACAACTACTGATGATCTCAGTCAACAAGTACTGATGAGCATTCGTATACTATTGTCACAAATAAGTACTGATAAGTTCTTTTATCCTCAGTAGTTTTCATAACTACTGAAGACTAAATTACTTAAAAGTACTGAAGTACTCTATCTGTTGAAAAGAACTGATGTGGTTACAACTACTGATGTAGTTACAACTACTGATGTCAGTATAACAGATAAGTACTGATGACCAATGAAACGTCTGAAAATCAGACAAAAAGTCTGATAAGTGTTGAGGTCAGAATGAAACAGCTGATGAGCTAAGAATTGACGACAACAGCTGATGAGAAACTTTTCTCTTCAGTTGTTTCTACAACTGCTGTTTCACTTCATACAACTGAAGCCAAAACCATGTCTTCAGTAGTTTTACAACTACTGATGACTAACACCAAATCTTCAGTTGTTTACAACACCTGAAGCCAAAACCATGTCTTCAGTAGTTTCACAACTACTGATGACTAATACCAAGTCTTCAGTTGTTACAACTTCTGAAAGTTAAAACCAGGTCTTCAGTTGTTTTCAAACAACTGATGACAGCACCAACACTTTCAGTCGTTTTATATCAGCCTTTTCTTACCCTATAAATACCTAAACCTACTTTCAAACGTTTCATTAGCCGTTTTATGTCCTTCACTCTCTCAACAATGGCGACCATGAAACTCAAACCCAGACACAACTGTGTTGCCTACCTCTCGAAATCGGCCTTTTGGAACAAATTTGATAATGCCATCGATCTTATGGTAGATTCCCAGTACCGAACCGCTTTTCTTCTGAATCCTACCATATACCCCGATTCCCTAAGCCAATTCTGGACCAACGTCTCTGTGCAAACTGGTGAGAATGATAGCCAAATCACTCTCCAGTCGTTGGTTAACCAGAAACAGGTGGTCATCACTCCAGACATCATTCGACAAACCCTAAATCTACATGATGCCACCTGTGTCACAGAATACCCGAAAGGCACAACTGATATGTCTTTCATCAATAACGGGTATGAAGGAGACTTAAGTGCTACCACCATTCTGAAGAAGCACTTCCATGATGCTGAACGTCTTATATTCCACATGGTGAATGTCTGCCTTGCATCAAAAACCTCCTCATGGGATCAGATGTCCTCCCGATGGCAACAGGTATTATACTCTATCTTTGAACGACAAAATCTAAATTTTTCTGAGATAGTTTTCATGGAACTAAAGGATCTGGCTTTGAAACCTGTGGCAAACAGATGGATATTATATCCCAGGTTTCTCATGGCCATAATTTTAAATCAGCTAAAATCAGACGGCCTTGTTGGCCTTGGAGTCCCTGCTCCGGCTGTATTGCCTGAAGTATACTCCAGGCACAACTCTGACCCTACACTGAAAGGGGCTGCCCGGCTGCTAAAACCCAAGCAGCGGGAACCCACAGCCTCCACTTCCAGATCCAAAGTCCCCACCAAACCCAACACCAAAAAGCCCAAAAAGGCTACTCAGGGAGATGAGTCCCCTGAGGATGCCCCTGTACCACCAATACAGGAAACACTTACTGGTTCTAACCCCCCAGTAGTGTCAAAGACTCCACCAGCCCTAGCCGCTCAGGCATCCTCTCAACAGGATCCTGATGCAACCATAATTGGGGATACCACAATGCTGGAACCTATCTCAATTGAGAAGGTTACCATTGAAGAGCACCAGTCACCCCGGGTGCAATCTGCTTCAAACCTATCTCCAAATGCAACCGCCCCTCAAAGCCCAACCATTATAGTTGCACAAGTGCTGAGTCAGCTGCATTCCTCTCCTCCTCCCCAGAAACCAATTACAATGGGGAGAACCTCAACAGCTGAGGAAGAGGACCAAAATGCTGCTGATAACCCACAGCACAGGGGTTATAATGTTCAATCTCCCCGTGTAGAGGAGGAGGTTAGAACATCTGGTGAGGCTGCCACTTCTACTGATTCAGCAAATGAACAGGATGCAGTTGGTAACATCTCTAAGACCTCACCAGAGGCAACTGCCGATGAAGGACTCAGTCCTGAGGCAGGAAGTCCCCAGAACCAAGAACAAGGGGCACATGCTACAACTGATCTACACTCAGGGCATGTACATCCTGATTCAATCAGGAGGTCAGGTGATTCAGCAAAGACTGATGATGACCTGGGCTTTTTCTTCGATGTCTTAGCCCATAACACAATCCTTGAGGCTGAGGTGAGCAGACTCAAAGAACTGCTTGCCAAAATGTCTCAGGATCAAAGTCCATCTGCCCCAATAAACCCACAGATGGCACCTTCATCTGAAGGTTCACCAAACACTCAGCCACTACACTCAACTGAGCCACCAGCCACTGCTTTTGGCACCACCTCTCAGGGACAGAACCCCTCTGAGCAGATGGTTGCTACCTTTCAACATTCCTTACCTCTCATCACTCCCATCATCAATGAGATTGTGCATAAAGCCATTGATGAGAGGATCTCCTCAAATCTACAAACACTTGTTGATGATGCTGTGCAAAAGAAGCTTTCTGCCATTCAAACCCCTGAACCCAATGCACCCAAAAAGGGGGAGTCTAAGGCAGTGAAAGAAAGAAAGAGAAAGAGAGTGGAAGATGAGAAACAACAAGAGAAAGAAAAGGAGTTAGAAAAGGAAAAACAGCTGATCACATACAAGAGAAAGAAAAGTGCTGAAACTCAAAAGCCTGATGAAGAGAAATCATTGGAAGATCTGGTTAAAGAAGCTGATGAAGCTCACAGCAGATCAATGGACAGAATAATAGACCAACTCTTCAGACAGGCTTTGATACAGCTACATTAGACACTGAGATCAGAAGGCTGGAGATTAAAGAGATACAAGAGAGATGGGCCAGTTACAGTGTGATGGAAAGGGAGAGGTTGGAGATAATGATCAGGTTTATTGCAAAATACTTGGGAAGATCATTAATTGAGATTAAATCATGGACCAGAGACAGTATTCTGGCAATAACCACCAGAATCTGTGCTTCTGAAGCATTCAATAAGGGGTTGATTATCGAAGCCTTAGATGAAGCAGGTGCTGGGAAGAGAACTGATATGGCCAAGCTTTCCAAAGCCAAACTTACCACAAAAATGCTAGATCAGCCTTCCCAAACTCCCACTCAAAAACAACCAACCCCACAACTCTCCAAACCAATCCCTAAACCTAAACTTAAACCAACTCAACCCTCAAAACCAACTCCCTTACCCCAAAAACCACCTCAAACCACATCCAATGATGCACCCAGAAGGAGGAGAAGGGTGTTGAGGATGGAAGAAGAAGAAGAAGAAGATGATGAAGAAGACAGTCTGCCAATCTCTGCTGTTCTAAAAATACCTGAGCCCAGAAGTCAACAAATGATCACACCAGACTTTCAGAGGCAAATGGTGAAAGTTAAGATTGAAGAAGAAGAACAGCAGAAACAGCACGATGAGCAACTTTTGAAGATGGTTGACAAAGAGTTTCCTCAGTCATCATCTATACAAGCCATGAAGAAACACGCTCAAAGGCTGTATGCTCTCAGGCATACCTTTCAATATCAAAAGGAGAGAGTAAGGATTTGGCCAGACCCCAGGGTTAGTTCTAGAATTCATAAGAAATCCATACCAAGTAGATACAATGGCCAAGTGAGAAAGACCATAGATGCTGTTATTATGTTGGCCATTGTAGTCTCACCCTGGGAGATACTTGAAGACTTCAAGAGAGCCTACAAGTCAAAGATGACCCCTCAAACTCTAATGGAGAACAAAATGGTCAAGAAGGGGTTGTTATACAAGAGGCTTGAAGAGATCAAGAAAAATGAACTCCAGTTGTTATTAGAAGGGACTCACCCAGATGAATTTGCTTACAGAGAGATAACAACTGTTGAGTTGAAAAATGGAAAGACAGTAAAGTACCTATCAGAGTACTATGGCCCAGAGTTCTTCTTCGAAGGAGAAGCAGAAGAACTCACTAAGGAGGAACAAGTTGTTCTCCTTGAGGCCTACGTCAGAGAGTCTTATAGACTCATCAATGGGAAGTAGGTTTCATGGTTGGGATAACAGCTCTGTGTCCAGTTCCCCAAGACAGAGTTCCCTTCCATCCTTTGACATTCACATCTACTGAAACCTGTTCCCTGGCCTGTGCTTATCTGATATCTCTGAAGCTGATCAAGAGAGTATTTCTGCCAAGAATAAGTAGGACCTCAATAAGCTTAAAGGTTTTGGCTGTATTGGTTCAGGGGGAGTTTGTTGAACCAAAAGAACCAATGAGCCTGATCAGAAAAACCTTTAAGTCCCACAGACATTACAACAACTGAAGTAGTCTGCAACAGCTGAAGACATCAACTGATAACAAGGTCTGAAGACAAATTCTGAAGTTAAAGAACTGAAGACAAAGTCTGAAGACAAAAGCTGAAGACAAAGACTGAAGACCAAGTTTCAGATGTTGTCACAACAGCTGAAGAAGACCTCTTCAGTAGTTGTGATGGTTTCCTTTCAGTAGTTATATTTTCCTTTCAGTTCTTTTGTAATCAGTAGTTTTTATGTTTCTTGTAATCAGTACTTGTAGTTTCAGTAGTTTTAGTTTCATCTTGTACTTAGCATACTCTGAGATGTTCTCAGTTGTTGTGAACATTCTCAGTAGTTTGCTTACTTTCAGTTGTTTGTAATAATTCTGTTAAATGTCACTATCAAGTGACATCAGCAGACGTCACATTCCTTTATATAAGGAATGTTGACCTAATTGTAACCTGCGAAGCTTAGCGGCTGATATACCGAAGCATTTGGGCATGAATGATATTATCCCTTTTGCAGAAAACCCTCTTTCTCTATAACCGTGTACTGTTCCATTGAATATCTATTGTGTTCTTGCTATATTTGTCTAATTCTTGTTCTAATTCCGCTGCAATTCAACTCTAATTGATCAAACTTAGATCACTGATCCTGTCAAATGGTATCAGAGTTGAATGGAACAAGAATTAGAGTTGATCATTTTGAAAATTGAGAATCAATCTGATCACAAGGTCAAGACCATAAGATGTGATCAAGGAACAAAATTTAAGAACCAAATCCTAGATACATTTTATGATGAAAAGGGTATTATAAGACAATATAGTGCTCCTAGGACTCCTCAGCAAAATGGTGTTGCTGAGAGGAGAAAATGACACTTATTGAAGCTGCAAGAACCATGTTGTCTGACTCTAAACTACCCATCACCTTCTGGGCAGAGGCAATTAACATAACCTGTTATGTACAGAATAGAGTTTTAATGGTTAAGACTCATGGTAAGACTCCTTATGAGCTGTGGCACAAAAGGAGACCATTTATTGGTTTCCTCAGGTTATTTGGATGTCCTTGCACCATCTTGAATACCAAAGATCAAGTAGACAAATTTGTTGAGAAGTCAGATGATGGACATTTTATTGGATATTCTTCCCAAGCTAAGGCTTATAAAGTATACAATCTCAAAACTAGAGTAGTTGAGGAGTCAGCCAATGTGACCTTCAATGAGCACACTCCTAGTGTGAAAGGTTCTGGTTCGGATTGGCTATTTGATCTTGACTTAGTTACCAACTGTTTAACAAGTCTTGTGAGAATGTTTCAGGATCTACAAATAATATATCAACAGGAGATCCCGACCTAAGATTTAAGCTGAGAAGACCAAGCAAGATTACTACTTCAGCTCCTTTGGTGACTAACCCTACAAATGAAGATCCTATCAACACAAACATGACAAATTCAGCTGATACATCTGAGGTGCCTTCAAATTCCAGCTCAGAGGTTCAAAACTCAGGTGAAGGAGCTTTAAATATAGGAGGAAATGGAGGTGGTGATAGTGATCAAGAATTTCTTGATGCTGATAACCACTCCATAGAAGACAACATAAATGATGTCACACATTCATTGGATCATGTCTCCCTTGATAAGTGTGCTGATGTGGTGGGTGACACTCCATTGCCAGATCTAAATTTCTCTGATTTGGATCTGTCCAATCAACTTGCTGTGATCCCTCAACTAAGGATCCATAAGTCACACCCCACCACAAACATCATTGGAATTGTTGAGACTGGGGTAAGAACAAAAGGACAAACCCTTGACCAAAATGTTTGTCCGCACTCTTGTTTCTTGTCCCAGATTGAGCCAAAGAAAGTTGATGAGGCTTTGAAGGATTGAAGCTGGGTTGAAGCTATGCAAGAAGAGCTACTTCAAATCAGAAGATAGAAGGTTTGGAACCTATGTCCTCTTCCTCAAGGGAAGATTGTTATAGGAACCAAATGGGTTTTTAGGAACAACAAGGATGATAGAGGACTTGTCATCAAGAACAAGGCAAGACTAGTTGTTCAAGGGTACACATAAGAAGAAAGAATTGATTACACAGATGTTTTTGTTCCTGTGGCAAGACTTGAAGCTGTAAAAATATTCCTGGCTTTTACTGCATCCAAGGATTTCAAGGTCTACCAACTTGATGTCAAGTGTGCTTTTTTGTATGGGGTGATTGATGAAGAGGTATATGTCAAATAACCACCTGGCTTTGCAGACCCAGATCATCCTGATTATGTCTGCAAGCTTGATAAAGCTCTTTTTGGGCTGTACCAAGCTCCAAGGAAGTGGTATGAAACACTATCTCAGTATCTCTCTCAACATGGTTACAAGAGGGGTACTATAGATGGAACTCTCTTCATCAAAGGGACAGGAGATGACTTAATGCTGGTTCAAGTATATGTGGATGAAATTATCTTTGGGTCAACTAATCCAAAGCTCTATAAAGACTTTGAGAGGCTGATGAAGAACAGATTTGAAATAAGTGCCATGGGGGAACAAAATTTCTTTCTAAGAATTCAAGTGAAGCAAGTTGACAATGACATCTTCATAAGTCAGTCAAAGTATGTACAAGACATACTTACAAGATTCAACATGACTGAATGTAAGGTTGCTAAGACACCCATAGCCAGAAACCACTCCCTAGGACCTGATCTTGAGGGGGAGTGTGTCAATGAACATCCTTACAGGGCTATGATTGGGTCTCTTATGTACCTAACAGCCAGCAGGCCTGATATCATGTTTGCCACATGCATTTGTACAAGATATCAACCAACCCCTAGATGTCACACCTGGTTGCTATTAAGAGGATTCTTAGATATCTCAAAGGTGCTCTCAAGCTTGGCTTTTGGTATCCAAGAGTTCTGACTTCAATCTGGATGCTTATACAGATAGTGACTATGGCGGTTGCAACATGACTGCAAAATCTACATCTAGGGGATGTCAATTCCTTGGTGGAAGGATTGTCTCATGGCAATGCAAGAAACAATCCTGTGTCTCTACATCAAATGCTGAGGCTGAATACATTGCTGCTGCAAGTTGCTATGCTCAAGTGCTTTGGATTCAGAATCAGATGCTGGACTATGGATTCAACTTCAAAGAGACTTCCATCCACATAGACAACAACAGTGCTATCTCTATTACAGAGAATCCTGTGTAGCACTCAAGGACCAAACACATCAACATCAGGTATCATTTGATTAGAAATAATTTTGAGAAGGGATTAATCAAATTAGTCAAAGTTATCACAAATGAACAACATGCTTTTGTTCACTAAAGATTTTGATGAATAGAGATTTAAATATCTTGTATCAGCTATTGGGATGATTAATATTGAGTAATTTTTTAAAAAAAATCTTAAATCAACTTTATTTCTAAAACCTGTGTGCCCTAAGTTGTCTATTTTATCACCTTTATAAGCCCAGTTTATTTTGGAAGAAAAATTTTAATGATATTCCTTAGATTTTTGAAAATTTTTCAAAACATATTTTCCTTCAGAAGATTTCAAGTTGTCTTCGGAAGAAATTTATGTCTTCAAATCAAGAACTACTTATAAGAAATTTACCTTCGGAAGAAATTATGAGAATATCTTCCGAAGCTTAAATATGCTTCTAAGTACTTGCATATATTTGAAGGACAAATATCTTCCGAAAGCAATTAAGTCTCGAAAGATTTATTCTCTTTAGAATAAAACTTCCAAGACTTAATATCTTCCGAAATCAAATATATGTCGGGAGAAAAACTCTCTAAGTATTTTTCCTCCAAAGCCAAATTTTCATATTTCTTAAGAATATCTTTCGAAGCCAAATTGGCTTCGGAAGCTTTTTCTCAAAACTTCCGAAGCAAAAATTACCTTCGGAAGATTTTCAACTTCCAAGAAAACTACCTTTTTGGGGGCTTTTTTCAGAAGTGGGACCTACTTTCGGATTTCAAAGTTTATCCTTTTGCATTAACTTTGTCTTAAATCCATTCCATATATATTCTCAACGGTTCCCCTTCTTCTCCCTCTCTTCTTCTTTCACAAATTCTTGACCTAAATTCTCCCAAATTAACCTTCTTCTTCACCAGCAAACTTCCTTCATGGCAAACATTGATCGACAAAACCAACTGGATTTTACCATGCACCTTCACAGATAACAAAATCAGGTTGCTCTGTTAGACTCTGAGAAAGATCCTCATTTCTTAGAGGTCTGTCAATACCTTTCTGCGTCTCACTACTTCACCTCCCTTACCATTGATCCTCCTCTTTATGAGGATTAGTTACTTGCATTCTAGAGGACCTGCCAAGAGGTCACCATGGATGGGGAGAAGGCACTATCTGCTATAGTGCAGGGGAGGACAATCTTTATCACTCCAGCCATCATAAGCTCACACCTTCAGCTGGATGATGAAGAAGGTGAGTTGTCCTTTCCGAAAGCTATTGTCAACCATTCTTTTTAGCAAATGGGCTATGAGGGTGACTTCTCAGTTAAAACATTCAGGAAGGGGAAAGTCTCATCCAAATGGAAATACCTCCTCCATGTCATCATACACAGTCTCTCCAACAAGCATGGAGGATGGGATCAAGTTCTAGAGGACCTCTCCTTCATTGTCCATGGAATGGTTCAGGGGGTCAAATTCAGGTACTCACAATTTGTTTATACAAATTTACTTGCTAATTTAGACTTCTTAGAATACTACAGGTTCCCTTGATATGTCCAGCACATTCTTAACTATGAACTGGGCTCACAGTTGAGGGGAACAGGTAATATTCTTAAATTAGGACAGATGAAGCCCAGCATCTTTAAAATACTGAGAAAGCCTACTGTTGGCTTCTCCGAGGTAGAAACAGCCCTGGTTCCAAAAATGTTTGAGCTCATTGCTCAGGTTGGCAACCTAGCAGCACCAGCTAGTGTTGAACCCACACCCTCTACCTCACTCCACCCCTACAGCCTCAAATTACCATCACCTAAAAAAGAAAAACCAAACGAACCCCTGAACTTCCTACTCAGCATGTGCAGGTCCCCATATCACAACCCATACAGGAGGAAGTGGAATCTCGAGCTCCCACTTCCCCTGAGGAGCAGACCACTCCCATCTCTCAAATGATCAATACTGAGGTTCCTCATGCTCAGCCTGATGAGCTCACATCCCCAATAGCCTTAAGCCATAACTCTGAGTCTCAACACTCAAGTGATCAGCCTTCAGGGGATGGTTACCACCCTCAGCCGTCGGACTTAAACCACCCAATTTCCAGCCTTGATTTCTATAATTATGAGGACTTGGGTTTCAGTGAGTACCATGAGTCTCTCCTCTCTTCCCACACTCAAGGAGAAATGAGAACTCCTGACTCACCTAGGTCTAGCCCATATCATCTACCCATAACTGAGGTGGGTCTTCCTAAACATGATCAGGAGATCCATATGGAAAATGCTCTCACTTTAGAAAGTGATTACATCAGTAAGACCTCAACCATGCCAACCCTGCCTCTTAACACTTCTATGGAAGTTGTCATGATGCAGGGGAAATCCAGTAGCCAAGAACACTATACTAGTGATGAGGAAGAAGACTTTGGTCTAATTCTCTCATTCCCCAATGATTCTTCAACTGAAGATAAGGGGAGTCTAAAACATAGGGTGCACAAACTAACAAACACCTGCACCTATCTAGTTTCAAAGATAGTTCACCTGGAATCTCAGGTGACTATCTTACAGAAGAGGGTCAATGACCAGCAACTTGAGATCACCGATCTCAAGGGCCAGTTAGCTAAGAGACCCTTAAGGAGGACTCAATCAGGTCCACAAGAACCTGTGGAAGTGATGGATGACACCCCCAGCTCACCTATGCAAGAAGGTGATGCTACCAAAAGGGGGAGAAAGTCCTCACAACCACAGAACCTGGGAGTTCCTCCCAGAGTATGGACATAGAGGAGTCACCAACCTCTCTTGCAATTGTCCAGACTCAGCAACCTCCTCAAGTCATGAATATAGACTTACTCATTCAACACCTGTTTAAGAAGGGAATTCCAAGAGCAATGTCTGCTCCCTCTGAGAATCCAATTATGGGATGGGGGTATGACACCAACAGAAGAGCACTTATGATCTCTAGAGCTCAGGGTCAACTGGAAATCTTCAACTTCTCACACCTGAGTTTCTATGAGTGCATCAATCTGGTGAATCTTCCACTTGTCAACCCAAGCCATAATAGACAAGCTGAGAGATTAGCAGACCGGATTCAAAATAGGGTGCTAGAGGAATTCAAATTGAGATCAAAATTTAATATAGACAGAGGCTACCAGATGAGATCTTTGGTCGAATGGATGTTGAAGTGGACCCTAAGATTAGCTTCGAAGGGAAAACCTTGACTGAAAGCCTAGAGGTTGAGCCTGTGAACCTTGAGACAGGATCTCCCTCTGTACCTAGTACCCTTAGTGAGGCACCAACTGATGAAGGTGTCTCACAACCTCTCTCTGGCCATAGCTTGACTGCTGAACCAAGTAATAAAGGCCAAAGTTCTCTCCACCCTGAGTCACCAAGGCCTGTGGTTGACAAAGGGAAAAGGAAATTAACTCCTAAGGAGATGAAGGAGGAGAAGAGAGAGAGGAAGAGGAAGCTGAGAGGAGAGAGTTCAAGTAGGTCCCCAGGCTTCATGGAAGCTACAATCCGGGCTGCCCCTAGGCCAAATACTTAAAAAGATGAGTTAAGGGCAGCCAGGCTAAACTACCTGGGGCCCAGGAACTACAACATAGATGAACTTATCTCTCTCCCCTTAGAAGAGTTGAATGAGCTGGCAGATACTGAGCTGTCAAAGGAGAGGAGGGAGGTAGAGGATGCAGCATTATAGGTCAAGGTTAAGGAAGAAAACAGACTGAAAAGGCTCTACAAACAGGATCCTGTCCTCTCCCAAGCTCAAGAAAGCCTTGAGACAGAGGATGTGGCAACTGCACAACCTCAGGTAGACAAGGAATCCGATAAAATCAACATGATCAACTACTTGGGTGCCACAGGCCTCTATCAGGCATCTGCACTTCTTCCCTATCCTATGAGTAAGTATAGTTTGAATATATCAAGCTACTAGAGCAACAAGTCATGAAAGAAAAAAAGGCTGCTAAGAGAAAGCTTAGGGATGAAGCTGTAAAGTCAAGAGACATCATCCATAAAAGCCAAAAGAAGTTTGCTGACAGACAAAAGATGATGAGCTTCTTGAAACTGTATGGATTTTCTAGAAGGAGGCTTGGTCCTATGTCTCTATCCATAATGGATGAGCATATAAGGGTGATCAAGCAGAAGATCAAAAGGGGAGAGCATGTGGACTTACATTCTTCACCAAGTCTAGCTCAACCTAAAGTTGAGGTAAAGGTTGAACCCACTGAGACAACACAACTTGAACCTAGAACTGTATCTCAACCAACTTCATCTTCTGATCCATAACAGGGTCCTATTCTCTCTCCTTCTAAACCTATGAGAGAAAAGAACCCAACTGAGAGGGACACTACTAAACAATCTGGTGTTGAAGACCAGTCCTCTCAGTTGAAAATCATTAAAGAGGAGAAAAAGAATGGCCAGAAGAACCCCTACAAAGAAAAAGAAAAATAAGGCATCCACCTCTACACCTCAGGATAAGTCAGAACATCCTGAGGAAGTGCATGAAGAGGCTGCTCAACCAACTCCTATCAGAGTAGAGCCTCTTGCAGTTAGAAGACCCATCATGTCCTAGAGTTTTACTGACAATCCAGATAGATGGTATGTCATTAGAGATCAAGGAGGTCAAGATTACTTTCAGCAAGACATGCTTGCCCATCCACTGCATGATCTCTATGACATGAGATGATTCTATGAGAGTCTGAAGGATCCTGACCATATGATGAAGAGAGGTTTGCTACTGATCCTAATGAGGACTATCAACATCTGAAGAATCGCTCTATTTTGGTAGCATCAGCCTAGGGGGAGTTTGTAGGGATCTATCTAAAGATTATGAGGCTGATGCAACCAAAGATCTTCCAACATGCACTAAGGAACAAGGATGAACTTGCTGCGAAAGCTTTACACTCTCTAAAACTCTAAGTGTAAAGTCTTCCGAAGCCAAAAGTTCAGAAGAAATTACTTCGGAAGCTTTATACTTAATAGAAAATATTCCAAGTGTAAAAACTTCTGAAGCTTGAAAGACAAAGTCTTCCGAAGCCATTTGCTGTGAAGACTGATTTCTTCGGAAGACAGAGAAAAGATGCTTTCTCTAATCTACTTTTGATAAAGCTGACCTACTTTTTGCTGCAACTCTGATAACTCACAAACTTGTATGAGTTGGTGAAACTTCCATGCTTTAGTGAATAGTAGATAAAGTCTTAGTCTGTAATTTTCTTCTTTTGTTCCTTTAGATTTTTTTGTAATAGGAAAAATCAGTGAGTTATGGCATGTCATAGTCACTAGTCAAAAGGCAATCTGCCTTTTGACTCTAGATTGATCTTGTTGTCTAGATCAGTCAATTCTAACTATCCTTCCAAGTATTGACAGTTGTAGGTTGTAGTATAAAAGAATCTTAGGTCCTTGTATTTTAGATTATGCTTTGAACACTTGTAATAGAACTTGAGATCAATATACAACATCCTTGAAAACTAATACTTATGTTATTGTTCTAAGTTCTGTTTTATTGTTACTTATGTTCTTTGTATCTTTAAAGTATCTTGTTCCCTATTTGAACTGTTAAGTGATCTAAGATCATTCCTCTTGTGAAAACTAATTGTAGTTAACACCCTTACCCGGTCCTGCACATGGGATACTCATTGTCATCCTTGGTACCTGAAACATCAAAGTAAGATATGTCAAATGATTTTGTTAATGAGTCAATATCAAACAACCAGTCTGATCCAATGACTTTCTTAGTGAAAGAGTGTTCATTAAAAACAACATCTGTTGTTTCTTCCACTATGTTCAGTCTTGGATTCTATAGTCAGTAAGCTTTGGAGCTTTCTGAGTATCCAACAAAAAATCTATCATTTGCTTTTGGAGCAAACTTAGATAATTATTCTCTGGTGTTTAATATTGAAATAGAACATCCAAACACTTTAAGAAATCCAATGAAAGGTTATCTTTTAAACATTAATTCATATGGTGTTTTGGAATGTTCTTTGATGATCAATGTTCTGTTTTGAATGTAGCAAGATGTATTGATTGCTTCAGCCTAAAAAGATATGGGTAATAGAGAGTCAGCTAGCATTGATCTAGAAGCTTCTATTAATGTTCTATTCCTCCTTTCAGCAACTCCATTTTGCTGAGGAGTCCTTGCTACACTGAATTGATGATTGATTGCTTTCTCTGCACAAAAAGAAGAAATAGAGTCATTTTTAAATTCAGTACCATTATCACTTCTTAAAGATTTAACTTTTAGATCCAATTGATTCTCAATTTTAGTGATAAATGATTTGATGATTTTTGATGTTTCTGACTTGTGTAGTAGAAAAAAAACCTATGTGAATCTTGAGTAATCATCTACTATAACAAGACAGTATTGCTTCTTTCCTATACTAAGGATGTTTGTTGGGCCAAAAAGGTCCATGTGAAACAATTTGAGTGGTGTGTTGTTAGAGTTTACCAATTTTGACTTATGAGACACTCTATGTTTTTTGCCTTTCAAACATGCAGTACAGTGGTCTGTACAGAAAAATTCTTTTTGTGGTAAACCTATTATTAAGTCACCTTTTACGAGTTGATTCATTCTGTTATAATTAGAGTGTCCCAATCGTCTGTGCCATAATTGGGAAACGTCTTCTGATGCTTTTGATAGTAAACATGTTTTAGGGGTTGATGCTGAAACAATGTTCATATTAACAATGTATGTGTTGTTATGAAGTGATGTTTTCAAAAGGATATAATCTTTATAAATTTGAAAACCCGTCTTGAGTATGTAGCAATTTTTGGAGTCAAATAAGGTGGCATATCCTTTATCACAGATTTGGGATACACTAAGAAGATTGAATTATAGGTTTGAGCAGTAGTTGACATTTTCAAAGCTGGTCAACCCATTTGATACTGTTCCTTCACCAGTTATCTTTCCACCTGTCTTGTCACCTCCAAAGGCTACATTTCCTCCATGTTTGCTTTTAAAATCCCTAAGGAGGGAACAATTTCCAGTCATGTGATGGGAACATCCACTGTCAACATACCAAATGTTGTCAGGCCTTCTTTGATGTCCTTTTAAAATCAAAGAAACTAGTTAGATGGTGTAACCCAAACCAAGATGGTCTTGGGTTTTCCGTCTTTTCCCATAACACATATTTCTTCTAAAGTGGCATTGTCTGATGGTTTGGAAATTCTAGACACACTAGATTTCCTTTGGATGTTTTTGGCTCTGTCGGGAGAAGTATTTTATGCTCTTCTCCTTTGATTGTTGATGTCTGATGGTTGTCTGTTCTGAGACTTATGTCTCCTGTTTGGTTGTTTAAAGTTGTCATAAAAATTTTTATCATTATTTAAAACAACTTTTTGATGAGGAGTTTGTCTTGGTACTCTGACCTTGTTCTTATTAGGAACAACTGTTTGTTTCTCAGTTGATATCTCAACTTGTGGCTGTTTGTTTTGCTTCTTGTTTTTCTTTTTGAAAAAAACAGTTAGCCGTGCTTTGGCTGTTTCTTCCACAAATTGAACAATAATTATGAATATGGTATGATTCAGTACTGTGATTGTTCATGTTACACTACTTGCAATATTTACCATATTTGCATTTTTCAGTGGTGTGAGTGTATTGATCACACCATTCATAATATGGTAGATTTGCATTGCCTTGTTTGTTTATAACTTTTTATTTTAAAGGTAAGTCAAAAGTCGCAGTTGCTTGTTTTTACTGAATGGGAGCTTTGCCTTTCCCTTTGTTTGTTTGAATAGGAGATGCAGTGGAAGATCCAGCTTTTCTTCCACCTGAGCAGATGTCAAAACCTTTTGTTTGCTTTGTTTGTTTAGTTGGTGTATCAACCACACTTGAAACTTTTGTAGTTTCAGTAATTGGTTGATTTGACTCATCATACAATAGATCAACATCATCTTCATCTGTTGTTTGTTTATCAAATTCATTATTTTCTCCTTGATAAAAATCTGTTAAATTGATTTGTGGATGTGCTTGGCTTTTAACAAATTTTATCAAAGGTGTTTTTGATATTAATGATGATTTTGATGATGATGATGATGATTGTTTTGAATCATCAGTCCGGTCATGTGGGTCAAGAGACTCACCCTATGTGTTTGTCATGGAATCAGGTAAAAGAACATAATTGTCATAATAAGGTGGGTTGACCTTATTATATCCTAAACCTGAAGGGTCTTTAAATGCCCTTTGCTAAGCAAGAAGTTCTTTAAGCTTCTTGTTGCTCACCTGAAATTTCTAAAGTTTCCCTTCAGTTTCAGCCTGTATGGTTTTTGTCAAAGTCAAAGATTCAGAGAGTTGCTCTACTTAAGTTGCTAGTGTTAACTTTTCAGACATTAATTTGTTCAAATCATTTTGTAATGAAAGAATTTTTGCTCCATATTGTTTTTGTTCAGATCTTAAACTTTCATTTAAAATGTTTATTTCAATTACTTTCTTTGAAAGTTTGTCTGCATGTTCTCTGTATCTATTGACTTCATCAAGTCATGCTTGTGTACAAAGGTTATCCCTTACCTCTTTCAGGATTTTTGAAATCTTATCTTCTATGTTTACCATGAGTGAATGATCAGGAGATTGGATCTCAAACTCGTACATACTCCAATCACACTCACCATCTTGTTTGATAATCATTGCTGATGATTTAAAGTGTTGATTTGGACTGTATTATGTGATTTAAGGTGGAGTTGGTGCAGCTAGAATACTTATTGAAGGTGGGATTTGTCTGTTTGAATAGTTGCTGCTAGATGCTTGTGTTTGATTGTTGTTTCTGTCAACTCTTGGTTGTTGGCATTCTCTTAAGAAATGACCATACAATTGATAGTTGTAGCATCTCACCTTCATTTTATCAAAACCAATTTTGGTTTTCTTGTCCATGCTCAATCCTTTATTTCTCTGAAGAAACCTTTTTGATCTATAGGCAATCATTACCATAGACCACTGAAGATCCATTTCTTAAACCATGTCGTGGTAACTCATCCAGGTCCTATTGGATGATTTGAGATAGTGTGAGACTTGCACCCAAGTATGCTTCAGAGCTAGTTAAGAAAGGTGCATAGGCTGCTTTCTGCTCTTCACTTTGTAAAATGATAGTGAGAGCATCCATGGGTTTCTCACATTTGTGCATGTTTTGATTCTTTGGCTGTTGTTGTTTGCTAGAACTGAATGTGTGAGAATTATGTTTGCTTTGTGGTGTTGCTTCATAGGAAGCATGAACACCAGTCTTTTTAGACTTCTATTTGGTACCGGATGATTCAGGGGCTGAGAAGAAGGAGGTTTCACTTGTATCTAAAAACTCCTCATCTTCATCTTCTCCAGTGCGTGTCAAAAATACACTGTCTGTTTGTTGTAGTTCCTTGAACTTGTAGGATTCTACGTGTCTGATTATGCTGTTATTCCTGGATCTTTCATCTAGTTCTAATGCTTCAACTTTAGCAACTAGAGCATCTAGGGACAATGCTTCAAGATCTAATGTTGCTTTCATTAGAGAGACTGATTGAGTCCAGCTCTCTAGCAGTGTATGCAATATCTTTTTGTTGATCTCCACAGATTCATACTTGAGACCATAGACAATCATCTCATTTACCAACTATACAAATCTGTGAAGCTGTTATGGAATTGACTCTCCCTGAACGTAGTGGAAGGTTTCATACTGGGTCCTCAATTTTTTTTTTTTTTTTTCCTGATTTCCTCACTTCCTTCACACATGGTGTAAAGTAACTTCCATAGTTCATGTGATGTTTTGAAATTTTCAACCCGTGTTAAAATTTCAAATGGCAAAGTCATTACCAATATGCTGTATGCTTTCATGTTTGTTTTGACCCTCTTGAGGTCATCACCAACTACGCTTTTCAAGTTTACTGGTTTCTATATGTTGTAATCAGGCCCAATAGTCAAAAGTATGAATGGTCCTCGGTTATGGATGTCCATAGGTCCGGGTCTTGGAAAATTATCCAATTTCTGAACATTATTTTCCACTGTTTGAAATCAGCTTTGTTCTTGAGTCTTGGTGGTTTGAGACCACTGTTTGTTCCTGAAATTTCATCAGACATGTTTGTTAATTTTTAACTTATTGTTTTAAGACAAAATTTGTTTGATAATTTTAGCTCGGTGCTAAAATTTGCTTTTATCCTAAAGTCACTAGGATTTGTTTGTTAGTGTGCTTGTCTTTTTATCGAATAAAGAAAATTAATTAATTTTATTTTCAAATTAATTAATGTCCAATATTAAGTCACTTTCAAATCTCGGTGAAAAGAAAGGAATATTCTGTTAAGGGAATCTCAACTTTTTAATGATGTCAGTCAAAGAAAGTCAAAACTCTAAAAACACAGAAAATATTTTTAAAAGTTAACTTTTTGGATCAAAAAGTAACGTTTTCAGAAAATTAAAAGAAGATTATGTTTCTTCTTTGATTTTGATGATTAACCAACAAAAATCACCATAGATTTTTGAAGGATATGTATGAACACAAACTAGGGTTTATCCTAGGGTTTGTTGGCGGCTATGAAAACTTGAACAAAACAACAATGGGTTTGTTGTTTGTAGAAGATTAATCGCCTGATTTGAGTGATGTTTAAATACAATGAATAGATTCAAAATATTCAAATGAGTGTTTGTTTGATGAAAATTGGATAGAACAATAACCGGGTACTGTTTTATTTGAAAACCCTTAGAAACCGACGAGGTTTACAGAGTTTTATGATGAACACGTTTGAAAATCGTGTATGAAAAATGTTTAGAGCTGTAAACACACAAAATCTTTTACAAAATGAACAAAAACAGATTATTCAATCATGTTTTGAACATTTGATGAATGTTTAAAGTAGAAGAAGGTTTTTGTGAAGATTTCAGCTCGAATATGTATGTTTTGAAGATAATGAACCACATATATCATATTGTTGAATGAGAGGATCGAAAATCAATGTAAGATTTGAGCCAAAGCTCTGATACCACCTAATGAAATCAACCCAACAGTGTGATGTTTATGAACTTAGACAAACGATAAAGAACATAAACAGGTTGATTCCTCCCAAGGATCTTTTCAAATCTTTCAAACAAAAATATAACAACAGATTGTTATATTTGTACTCAACAAACAATAATCATGGTGTGGAAACCCATGATTAATGCTATGATATCAGTGTGTTTGAGTGATTGCTAGTGCTTGAATGATAATAACTGCTTATTTGTATTGATTGTTCAAAAGCTTACAAAGGATTAGGGTAGTATGCTATTTATAGCCTATACACAGAGCTATATACAATTACTGAACTACCCTTATGTAAACGAAAATTACATAAATAATCCTATGTCTATAAGCTATCAGATGTGGATGATTAGTTGTTCACTGTGGATGTTAAGCCATCCGCTGTGGAAGTTAGATAACATGTCAGCTATGCCTTGATGCTGTCCGCTGTGAACACTTCTGTGTTTGCTTGTATGATGTCCATTGTGGAATGTTCATCCGCTGTGGATGAACATCCGCTGTGAACAGTTCATCAGCTGTGGACTTAGGCATCCGCTGTGTGCGTTGTTCATCCGCTGTGGGCACTTGGACTTGATCTTCATCCACTGCATCTTCTTAGTCATCCACTGTGGAAAACTCTTCATCCGCTGCCGACACTTAGCAAAAATTCCTTTTTATCTACAAACCTGACAAAGAAATTTAAGCAATATTAGTGTATGTTATGAGTGTTAATGATACTAATATGTTAGTTAATGATTGTTTGAATGTTAGAACACATTATGTTTGATTATGACAAGCATTATCCTTTTTAAGCATTAATCTATTAGTTCACTTGTTGAGTCCAACATACCTTTTCATTAATACTTAAAAACATGTCAAATTGTCATAGCATTCCATTTATATCCCAAAAATTGTATTAATACAATAAGATTTTCAAAATATGGATGCCAGACTCGAATCATCCCCAGTAGCTTATTCATCCATGCCTACACCTCCTCAGCATCATCAATTACCTGCCAACTGATATGCATATAAAAAGTCAACGACACTGAGTGAGTTCTAGTTTATATAATAAAATACTTTACTTTTGATAAAACCTTTCCTTTACTTTCATTCGCGATCACACATCATACGTACATCTTGATAATAGTCATTTATTATCTTTCAACATCATTCATTTCATACTTTCTTTCATTACTATCTTTCACTTTTATCTAGATCCTGCCATATGCTATGCCCCATCATTTGTACATGAGGTGACTACAGTCTTGGGGTCAAGCGGCAAGGATCCCGTTTCGCACGTTTCTATCAATCACGAAGACTGACCTTTTTTGTGTGCACATAGCACACTGTCGAGTTGACAACCCATTCATTCATTACATTCCACTTTTCATTATCTTTATCTTTCACTTTCATTACAATAATACTTTACGTACATAAGCACATATCACACCATGTAAAGTCATATCATAATAGATAACATGGAATATAAACAATAGCCCTCAAGCATACATAACATCAATAGGCATAAACCACCATAAAACATCAGGACTTAACACTAAATTCTATTTCCCAAAATTTCTAAATAAGTCTAAGTGTCTACAGCGTATGAATAAGTGTATAGCAGACAGCTTAAAATTTGCTAAGTGTCCACAGCAGACAGCCAAAGTCCACAGCGGACAGCCAAAGTCCACAGCGCATGACTAAAACATTCCAAGTATCCACGACAAAAAAAACAAAGTCCACATCGGATGAACAAGTCCACAGCGGATGAACAAATCCACAGCGGACAATCATAAAATTTTCTAAGTATCCACAGCGGACTTGTAAAGTCCACAGCGGACTTGTAAAGTCCACAGCGGACATGAAAGTCCACAGTGGATGGCATAAAATCTTTTAAGTGTCCACAGCGAATAGTCTAATGTCCACAGCGGACAACCCAAATTTCTTTAAGTGTCCAAAGCGGACGTGCAAGGTCCACAGCAGACATGCAAGTCCATAGCGGATAGTCTAATGTCCACAGCGGACAGTTCTTAATTATCCTAAGTGTCAAACATCATTCTAACATATACTTAGCATAGATCTATCATATTACACACTTAAAACATAATAAACATCCACACAACATCATAGAAGTCATTTAAAACAAACATTCTTCATATTCAGTCGTACATTATGGAAAATCATAATTTGGTGCAGAAAACAACAGTGTAATATGCATACCAGCCCTAAACAAGCAGAAACATGTAAAAGAGGGGATCTAGAACTCACCTTTAACAGCATTCGAGTGAAAACTCCTCAAACCCGAGAGCAACCTGGAATTCTAGCACCTAACACACAAAAACAAGGAGGTGTGGGCGGCCATACTCCTTTTTGAATCCCATTATGGGTATATTTGACCTTTACACACCTTTAACCCCTTTTCTTGAATTAATTACATTTTTCTTCCTTTTCTTTTCTTTTCTCTCTCTTTTTTTTTGCTAAAATTTTCCGGGTGTTACATATTCTATGTTGATTGTATCTTACTATCAAATTCTATGATTCGTATTCATAAATGTGTATAACTTGTATGGAACATTGGAGCATATAGGACTTGGGATTTGTATTTGCAAGAAAGCAACAACAAGTGACAAACTTGAGATGAAAAGGTTAGAAGATACGGATGAAAAGAAGAAAGCCATGTCAAAAGTGAAAGAAGTTGGGTTGCCACATGAATCTGGTGTTGAATTTAAAAAAAAGAAAAGGTATTTCAAACCCTATTGAAAGAGCTTTTGGTGTTTAAATTAAAGACCATCTAGATCAAGAAATATCTAGGATGTTTTATATCGGAGGTTTACCTTTCAATCTTGCAAGAAATGCTCACTATGTAAGGGCTTTTCAATTTGCTACTAATAACAAATTTGATGGTTATGTACCTCTTGGTTACAATAAGCTCAGAACAACCTTACTACAAAAAGAAAAAGATAATGTTCATAGGCTATTGAAACCACTTAGGTCTACATGGAAAAGAAAAAGGTATGACTATTATGAGTGATGGTTGGAGTGATCCTACAAGAAAGCCTCTAATCAATTTCATGGATACCTCAAGTAATGGTCCTTTGTTTTTTAACGCAGTTAATTATTTTGGGGAAGTAAAAGATAGATTTTTATTGCTGATTTGATGAAAGAAGTCATTAGTGAAATTGGTCATCAAAAAATTATGCAAATCAATACTGACAATGCAGAAAATTGTAAGGCCGCTGGAGAGATAATATCAGCTTCCTCACATCTATTGGACACCATGTGCTGTTCATACACTTAATCTTGCTTTGAAGAAAATTTATTCGCCAAGGAATATGGAAACCAATGAATAATATATGAAGAGTGCAATGGATAAAAGAAGTTCATGGAGATACGCTTGCAATAAAAAAATTCATTATGAATCATAACATGAGACTCTCAATTTTCAGCAAGTTTACTCCTCTACTGCTTTCGATTGCAGACACTCATTTTGCCTCCATCATTGTGTGCTTAAGAGATTGAAACCAATCAAAAGGGGTCTTCAAGCTATGGTCATAAGCAAATAATGGTCATCTTATAAAAAAGATGACAATGTGAAAGCAAGCTTTGTTAAAGAAAAGATTTGGATGATGAATAATGGGAAAAAGTATCATATATTCTTAGTTTCACTGGACCTATGTATTAGATGATTCGAGTTTGTGACACCGACAAGCCATGTTTACACTTGGTCTATGAGATGTGAGATTCGATGATTGAGAAAGTGAAGATTGAGATCTACAAGAAAGAAAAACGTTAGACATCTGATTTGAGTATCTTTTATGATGTTGTGCATGATATTTAAATGGCTCGATGGGTGAAGAATAACACTCGCCTATATTGTTTAGCTCACTCTTTAAATCCAAGGTATATGATTTCAAACTATATGCTTGATATATATTATTTACTTATGTTTCAACTTTTTAATTTTGTAGATATTATAGTGATGCATGGTTATTAGAGGATTCTAAAAGACTTGCTCTACATAGAGGTGGAGAAATTTCACAAGAAATGATTAAATGTTTTAAAAGATTGTTTCCTAATAAAGATGAGCATAAGAAAGTCCTTGATGAATATTCAATGATTTCAATGAAGAGTGGTCCTTTTAAGGATCTAACAAGCATTTCACAGATGGTTAGTACGAAACCCAAGAATTGGTGGGCTAACTTTAGTGTTCAAACTCCTTTCCTCCCAACTTTGGCTTTTAGATTACTTGGACAACCTAGTTCTTCTTCTTGTGCTGAGCATAATTGGAGTACTTATGCATTTATTCACTCGCTTAGGAGGAACAGGTTGACTAGAAGTCATGCTCAAGACTTGTTTTACATCCACAATAATCTCCGACTTTTGTCAAGGAATCCGAATGATTTGTAAAGATGTGGGATGTGGGTGGAGATGCTTTTGATTCAATGGATGATGTTGGGTTTTCGATCTCACACTAAACGAACCGAGATATGAAAATGATTTGATTATTGATAATTAATTACCTAAGGAATTTGTTTTTGGAATTTGTTTAGTATTTTTATATCTATTTTGGAAATTGTTTGATATAATTTTATAGTTTTATATTTTTTTTCGTACCTTTGTCATATCCGTATCTAGAATTTTTTATATTTGTTTTCCCCGTACCCATATGTCCCCATACCCATCTCCCATACCCATTCCTGTGCTACTTAGATGAGCCATCACATTTCAAAGAGAAAATCCTTGCATTTTAGAAAAAGAGCCGATTGATAACAAACAAAAAATAAGGGGTGGGTTGTTTGCAAAGTTAACTACTAAGGATGGAGAGGCGTTGGTGGATAAATTTACAATGGTATTGTAGTGTTGAGAAAGCTCTAGGTCCAGATGGATTTATGTTTGCTTGTTTCAAGAAGTTTTAGAGCAAATTTAGCCCTATGTTTAATATAACCCTTAGTCACTTTCACGTCCATGGCACTTTCCCTTCCCGGGTGCAATTCATCGTTTATCGCCCCAATCCTAAAAGTATCTGATCCCATTACCCCGTCGGACTCTAGACCAAATTCACTTATTAGGGCGGTGCACAAGGTGGTCTCTAAAGTGTTGGTGAATCTTCTTAAGAAGGCATTGGGTAATGTGGTAGCTCAAGAACAGTCTATGTTTTTGGAAGGTAGAAGCATAGTAGATAGTCCTCTAATTTTAAATGAAATAGTGGCGTGTAGTAAAAAAAATAAAAATGAGATCATGATTTTTAAAGTTGATTTTGATAAAGCTTTTGACTCACTAAATTGAAAATTCCTTGTATATGTGCTTAACCACATGGGTTTTCTAAGTAGATGGAGTTCCTTGGTATTAGAGATTTTGAAGACTGGGAGGGCCTCGGTCCTAGTCAATGGTTCTCCCATAGTAAATTGAAGTTGAAAAAAGAGTAGAGACAAGGGGATCCCCACTGACCTTTTCTTTTTGTAATCGCTATGGAGGCTTTAAATGCCATGCTGAAAAAGATGGTGGAATTAGGCTTGTTTGAAGGAGTGAAAAAAGACAAAAAACCTAAACACTTCTAAGGGTGTTTAATCTGATTTTAGGATTTAAGGTTAGTTGGCACAAAAGCATGTTGTTTGGTATAGGGGTAGAGGACGAGCAGGTTCTGAAACTATCAAATGTTCTTCATTGCCAGCCAGGTTCAATGCCATTCACATACCTCGGCATGCCGGTAGCGGAAAACATGAACGAAATCAAGCCATGGAAACCGGTGGTTGATAAGTTTAATGCAAAGTTATCAAGGTGAAAAGCTAAAGGTCTGTCAAATCCGGGAAGGGTGACGTTATTGATAGCGGTTCTGGGAAGTCTTTCTATTTATTTCTTATCTTCATTTAAAGTGCCACATAGTGTCATTAATACTCTAGAAGGGATAAAGTGGAAATTCTTACGGGGAGGGGTAAGAGGGGTACCAAAATGATTCCGATGAATAGCTCAATAACAGGTATTTGGAAACACTGTTTTGAAATGATCACTAGTTGGATAAAGAATTGTTGAAAGTTAATATTAGTTTGAAAGAAAATCTAAATGTGATGGTGGCTCTAGTGATAAAACACTGTTTTGGAATAATCACTGGTTGGAGAGCGGGCCATTAAAGGATACATTCCCTACATTATTCAGCCTGGCAGTAAGAAAGAAAGCAATGGTAACAGAATGTTACCCAAAGGAAGGGTTCCAGGCTAAATGGTCCTAGGAGTGGAAGAGGTGTCTTTCATTAACAGTGGAATAGGAGGATTTTTCTATCCTTATGCAAAGGCTATAAAGCTTTAAGTTCCAATGGGGGGAGCGTTTGGTTTTGGAAATAAAATAATGGTGGTGTGTTTGAAATGGGTCAAGTGAGAAGGCATATTCAGGAGTCATTGCATTCGGGCCAAGTGATAAATAAACCTATGCTGGAATAATTGGGTTCTTACAAAGGTCCGATATTTTGTATGGAAAGCCATAGGTGGTAGGATCACTACTAGGGGAGCACTTTGGAAACGAGGTGTTCAATTGCAGCATGACCCGTGCCCTTTTTATCTACAGACTATTGAGGATGCGGATCAGGTTCTTTTATCATGTCAGTTTACGAAGTTGATGTGGGGTCAGGTTGGCCTTTGGTCAAAGGCTCCAGTTCCTGGCAGCTTAACCTCAATTATGGATATGCTGGATGTTTTCAAAAATTTTGGTGCAACTAATAATGTAAAAAGAATGCTTCCATGTTATTTGTATGGAAACCATTTGGAGATTATGGAAGTATATAAATGCAATAATCTTTAAAGGGTTGGGGTCTTCAGTTGCTAAAATTGTGTAGGTGATCAAGGAAATGGTCTTCTTTTAGATCAAATACAGAGCCAAGTATTGTTGGCTGTAGTGGAATGGGTGGAGGTTTTTTGATGGTGGGTGTATGCATTTTCTTATGTTTCCATCTGATCTGAGTAGTATGTTTGTATTTGTGGTTTTCTCAACAACTTGCTGAGATTTTGAAAATTAATAAATTTTGTCTTAGCCGTTTTAAAAAAAAAATAATCAAAAACTTTGTACACCTTTTGACCTTACAACAATTGACCATACACGTTTTAAGTACCACTTTAGTGCTATATAGATGTCTCATTAAATAGAGTGAAGATTTCGTTGAGCCAAAAAGTTTGGTGGTAGAATTATCGATAAATATAAATTTGGTCATGAAAATAGATCCAAACTCATTTATTTTTATGTAAGCAATCAAAAAAAGATGCATTAAGTGCAAGCAGGAAAAAAGGTGCACTACATGTGTATGTGTATGTAACTAATAATATATAAAGTTTTACTCTAAATATTACTCATACTTTATCATAATACTATTACTTAATTTTAAAGATATTTTTTCATTGTTTATTCCTTCTAAATCAATGCTATATTTTATCTTTCAGTTTTATTTGACGCATTGTGGTTGAAGTGGTTATAGCTTATGAGTTTGAATTTATTCTCCCCGGTTCAAATCCAAGGACTTTCAACTCATTTGTTTTTGTTTCTTTTACTCTTGATATTTCTTTTCAATTTTCCAATCAATTTTATTTTTATTGAGCAATTGTTGTTTCAATGTTGGATTTTATTTACTCCGCAACATACTAGACATAATATTCTTTTCTACCGGTATCAAATCGTTACTGACTCGCATATTTATTTTACGTACTTAACCATGTCAATATCACTGTAGTAAAGCGTATAGGTTCAGCTCAAATATAAAATATTTTCATGCTTAACTTAATATACACTTCAACACTGTCTACGTTTCAACATACGTCTACTTTTTGACATAAGTTTTGTACGAAAACGTGTTGTGTCCAATATAATACATTTTCATTTACTCTAAGTTTCAACGTAATTTTAGATCGGATACGAGTCCTAACGAATGGAGGTATATGTTTCGACATAAATTTTATTTGGAAAATAGTCGGGTAAAAAATAATACGTTTTCATTCAATAGGTAAATTCTAGTCACTAACTCTACGTCTTGACGTAAATTTAGTTCGAAAACGACTTGGTTCGATTGTAGTCGATACTTTATCATGTCAAGTACGATGTTATGTGTGATGCCACAACGACATGCGGCGGATAAAAATTCTAGTTATAGCTATTTACAATCCTAACTGCAATGGAGATACTAACATAGGCCATGGCCTTCTTTATCATTATAAGAAAGTGCTCTTAGTTGCATTATATAACTTCAACTTGACTTGCCGCTTGGGGGATAGAGCCAAAGAAAAAAAAGGTTTTAGCAAATATGTAAACATTTTGGAGGCTATGGAGATCAAGAAAAGGAAAGAGTTTGAAGAACTTAGGGTGGAGGGGGTGCTTATATTACACACACCATACCATATACCCATCAATTATATAATGTCACGTCACACTACACCATAACACATCACACCAAACCATTTTAGGTGGCACTCACACCATATTTTAAAAAAAAAATTTACTTCATTATAAAAAGAACTTTATAACCCCCAAATTTCCAGCCTTCACCATCACCATCTTGAGTATTTTCCAACCAGATCCCTAGCCAAATGACGTCATATCCAACAAGATCCTTACGGTGGTCGGTGTACTACATTCAAAGCCCATCACGTAACTCACAATGAGGGTATTTCACTATTTTAGTATTTCTTCTACCTTTTAAAGTAGATGGCGATGAAATCGGAGGTGATGTCATCATTCTGGTTCGGGGGATGAGATGGGGGTGGGTAACGGTCGAAAATATGACCGGTAAAACAATCAAAAAGTAGCGTGGGAGGTGGTGTGGTTCGGGGTATGAGGTGGGCAAAAGTTGCGGTGTGGGGACCGGCAGCAATGTTGTTGCGCGGCGCCGGGCCCCGCCACGGCTCTCCGGCGTGGGCACTCTCACCCCCGTTATGGTAGAAGAGTCCAAAGAACCTTCCTTAATAAGCAAAAACCATAAATCAAGTCAGAGATAATTAATTAGTTTAATTGGCATTGTTTAAATGTATGGTGAACTTTTGTAAATGTACACAGGTTCTTCAAGGTAACTTTCTGTGACATCCCGTGTTTTCAGGTTAATATCCGTACGTTAATAAAATATGTTAAAATAATTAAATGTATTATAAGACTTAATTTTCTGATAATTAAGGTCATCAAAGGTCTAGCAAAACCCCTTTGTGCATAAATTTTTTAATTGGTAATTTTAAGAATTACCGGGTGACGTTGCGATAAAATTTTAAATGAGCGTTGGTGACAATCTGGTTAATTAAATATGGTCAATATATGTTGATTTTTATAATCTAAAGTATTTTAAGTGAAAATATTATTGTTTAAGAAAAATAATAATTATTATTAATAACCTTGATCGCGTAAAATTAAGACTGTTTAAATATTACCTTGATGCAATATACAGTCTGTTGCATGATGTTTTAAATCGTGTATATTTTCATTTTTGACTTTTGGTCACTATTATTAAATGTTGTGAACCCTTGGAAAGCCTCAAATTAATACTCTAATTTTATAGAAAATTTTCGAATAAAAACCCAAACGTTTAAGATTTTTACAAAAAAGAAATTTAACGAGACCGACACCCACTTTACAACAGGTGACATCTCACTTGGAGATCAACCAGCCCATTTATTAAGTTAATGACATGATTAGCATATAATAATCATAATTAATCATTACTATTTAAACCCAACACTACACTCCACCTTTTACACACACACCACCACTACTTTCTCTCACTAAAACTCTTTTCTCCCTCTCCTCTCTACCCCTCGGCGAAACCTCCATCCCCACCATCATCATCTTCATTTTTCTTCATTTCAAGATCAAAAAAGCTTTAATTTTTTGATTTCAAGGATCCCTTAGTGAGTTTGGTGCAAAAAATTATATAAATCCAAATCCAAGGAGAAGAAATCTTCAAGGAAATCATTCTTGAATCTTCAAACCATGTTCATCTTAGCTATGAACATTTCATCTTTTAACTCATGAAACATGACTTTTGAATAATTGTTGCAAGTTTTGTTCACCAAAAACTAGATTTTCTTGAAATCCAAGGTTCCAACAATGGTTTTTAATAAAGAAAAATGGGTTGTAAAAGAATATTTGTGTGTGTGTGTGCGCCTTAAGTGTGTGTGTATGTTTGAGATTTTGTGCTTTGATAATCTTTTAACATTTTGTTTATTTCTCTTAAATGCAAGATGGTCAAACTTTGGTTTATATTTATGAACATCATAAGAAACCGATCTCCAAAGGAGTTTATCAAAAATAATGAAAATGGGTGATACATGAATGTATGTAAGCATGATGTTCTTAAACTCATCTTGCTTTTTGATTTCATAAATGATTGAGATGATCCATGAATAATGGTGATCATGATCTAAAATCTTTTGGTTTTTAAAGTGTGTTTTGTTGAATTGAAAACTAAGAACATAATATAATGATTTGGATTATATATGTATGTATAAAATTGTGTATATGTATGTATGTATGGTTGACACTTTTGTTTTTGATTTGTTCTTGACTTATGAGTTTGGAGATGATTGAAATGATCCATGTATATGGTGATCATAATCTGGAAACTTTTAGATTTTTACTCACTTTTGATTTAAAGGAAAGATAAAAACAAGTTAGAATTAATGGTAATCAAATATAGTTGGGACATGACCACTAGTAATGATTTCGCAAAATTTAATTACCAACAACACAAAGATCTTTGTAAATCTGGAAAAATAAGTTTAAAACAAATTAAATATAAGTTAAAGATAAATAATCTTACTGAAAATAAATGTTTTGATAATTGGGTTTAATCTCGTAAACGTTTTACGTTTAAAAAACACATTAAAAACGGTGTTTTCGGGTCTAAAACAAGTGTTTTTGCACAAGTTGAGTTTCGGACAGAAAATAATATTGTGTTTTAAGTTAAAACTTATGTTTTCATGTATATAACAAATCTATAACAAGCATGGTCTACGGTGATGACTTTATACGCGCGAAAAAGCCTAAAACCGACAATTCGGGTTAAAAATAATGGACTCTTTTGGAAATGATTTATAACAAAATATTTCAGAATGTTTTTGGTATAAAAGATTCATTTTAAAACATGTATAATGGTCATAAGGTATATATGGATTGATGTACGGTTTATGCGCATAAACCGTGCGGTTTCGGATTAAAAATCACTGTATACGGGGTGAAAATTTGGGTTAAATATAATATAACATATTTTTATAATAAAAATTGTCTAAAAATAATTTTATACATGCTTTACTACTGGAAAGTAAATTATTTGTTAAAAAGATTAATCAATGTTGATTTATGTCAAATAAAGTAATATTTATAAAAAGATAATAAAATAAAAAATAGTTTTCTTAACAAGAACAAGATTATGAATATATCTTATTATTAATCCTAGATAATAATATAGTATGGATATTCCAATGTTACAAAACTTATGATAACTTTATGGTCATTTATAAAAGTTAAGCATAGATGCCTATAGTTAGAAAATATAGTACGGATATTCCAATGTTACAAATGCCTTCTTGGACCCCGTTCATTCTGATCTATGACTCAGATAGTGATTATGAGGATCCTATGTTTTCTCTTCCCCCTATCACTCCCTTGGAGATTTATCACTACCCGTTTGCACCAAGATGAGAGCCGACTTCCGAGTACGGGAATGGCTAGATTTGGGAATCTGATGACGAGAGTCCTCCTGTTATTGGTGAGCCTAGTCAGGTAGCACCTACTAGTGATGAGCCTGTTCCTGACATTATTGAGCATGTTCCTAAGGTTCGCTTTGTTTACCCAAGGAAGAAGAGGAGGGTGCCAAAGATAGTTACTGATGAGACTACCAGTTGGATATCGGAGGAGACTGAGCCCCCAAAAGGGCTAAGGTGCGAGACGGATAGCAGGATTGGTTGTTCAGGCATTTACAGGAGTGGGCTGATGAGGGTGGTGTTATACATTTGAGGTTGGTGAGTCATCCTCAGCCCGTCGAGACCTACCGTTGATTGATGAGCCAGTTGATTGCACCTTAGTTACTCTGGCTACTAGATGCATTCACTATGAGCACCAGATTTCATCCTTACAGGGTAAGGTGGGAGTGATGAGCAAGATGTTGCAGGCGATGGATGCAAGGATGATGACATTTGAGGAGGAGAAAGTGATTAAGCTGCATTTTAGGATTTGTGATTTGCAGTCGGGACTGGTAGAGACGAAGAAGAAGCAGGATGTAGCATAACTGAAGGTGGAGGCCACAGAGGCTGGGTTGGTAGCAGCAGGTGACTTCTCTTGAGGAACGAGTGGAGGTGGCGTTAGGATTGACGATGGTTTGCATGATGATGGATTCAGTGGTGGTGCGTGCCGATGTGTTGGCATGATTCTCTCATTAGATTTGTAGGATCTTTGTTATGTTAGTATTTGGAATATTAAAACAACTATTTTGTAATTGTTGGACCAAAAGAACCAATGAGCCTGATCAGAAAAACCTTTAAGTCCCACAGACATTACAACAACTGAAGTAGTCTGCAACAGCTGAAGACATCAACTGATAACAAGGTCTGAAGACAAAGTCTGAAGTGAAAGAGCTGAAGACAAAGTCTGAAGTGAAAAGCTGAAGACAAAGACTGAAGACCAAGTTTCAGATGTTGTCATAACAGCTGAAGAAGACCTCTTCAGTAGTTGTGATGGTTTCCTTTCAGTAGTTATATTTTCCTTTCAGTTCTTTTGTATTCAGTAGTTTTATGTTTCTTGTAATCAGTACTTGTAGTTTCAGTAGTTTTAGTTTCATCTTGTACTTAGCATACTCTAAGATGTTCTCAGTTGTTGTGAACATTCTCAGTAGTTTGCTTACTTTCAGTTGTTTGTAATAATTCTGTTAAATGTCACTATCAAGTGACATCAGCAGACGTCACATTCCTTTATATAAGGAATGTTGACCTAATTGTAACCAGCGAAGCTTAGCGGCTGACATACCGAAGCATTTGAGCATGAATGATATTATCCCTTTTGCAGAAAACCCTCTTTCTCTATAACCGTGTACTGTTCCATTGAATATCTATTGTGTTCTTGCTATATTTGTCTAATTCTTGTTCTAATTCCGCTGCAATTCAACTCTAATTGATCAAACTTAGATCGCTGATCCTGTCAAATGGTATCAGAGCGGGTTAATCATTGATTGGTTTAACAATTGATCATTGAAACTGCTATTTCGATATCTAAAGTTTGATCGAATTAGCATATTTGCAAGAATTGGTTATAGAGATTGATCTTCTGCTGCTTCTGGTTATTCAATTTGAGTTTCTTCTTGGTTCATATTGAGTTTGTTGTGTTTTTGTGCTAAATCTGTTAAAACTTGATTGAATTGGTTTGAATCTGAGAATGACTACTCCATCTAATGACCCTCACAATACTGGCTCCTCAACCAAGCCTCCGATGCTGGTTAGGAGTGAGTATAACATATGGCAACGAAGAATGCTCCATCACCTGTCTGTTAACAGTTCAGGTTGTTGGACATCTGTGGTTCACGGTCCACACAAGCCTATGGTGAACAATCCGGAGACCAACCAAATGGTTCCGAAGAAGAAGGAGCAATACTCAGATGAAGATCGTAAACTGTTTGAGATTGATGCTAAAGCCCATGGAATTCTGGCCATGGCACTGCCTAATGAAATCTATTCTGGGCTTATGCATCATGAAACTGCTCATGACCTCTGGAATGCTTTGAAGGAACAATTCGGAGGAACTGATGAGGTCTTAGCAAACAACAGAGAAATCCTCGCCCAACAATATGAGACATTCTCTCATAGGAAGGGTGAGACACTGACTCAACAGTTTGAGCGTTTCTCCTGCTTGATCTCTGAGCTGAAAATGGTCAAGCATGAGTATACTAACAGCCAGATGAACAACAGATTCCTCAGATCACTGCCTGAGAGATGGGACACATACACCATTGTCCTACGCTCCAGTGCAAATCTGGATAGCCTATCTCTCACCCAACTCCATGGGAAACTGCTTACATTTGAAAGAGAGATAGAGCAGAAAAGGAAACTGGCATCATCAGGAAAGCTCACTGATGACTTTGTACCAGGGAACACTGCCTTGGTCGGTCATGAGTCAGAATATGCTGGATCAGAAAGCCATTATGATGAGCATATAGATTTCTCTTCAAACAGTTCTGATCATGCATTTGTTGGTGTTGACAGTCATTCTGGGTGTAATAGTGATAATTTATGCTTTATCATGGATGATTTGAAGGGTATTGCTGATGATGATTTAGAAGAGATGGATATTTTGAGCCAAATGGCCTTGATCAATATCAGATCTCAAAAGTTCTACAAGAGAACTGGTAGGAAATTTCCAGGACTCTCTGGCAAAACCAAAGTTGGTTTTGACAAGAGTAAGTTGAGGTGTCACAAATGCCACAGGCTTGGGCACTTTGCAAGAGAGTGTAGATCAACTGGATCTAACTCCTCTGCACCCTTTGTGACCTTTCCAAGCAATAGTTCACAAAACAAAGGGCAACATCCTGCTAGTTCTGGTCATCACTCACAACCTCAATCTCCTGCATATTTTGTCCCTCAGGGTCCAATGCCATATCCATATCCCTGCTATTACATGCCACAGCCAAATCCAGTTCAAGTTCCTATAGCACAACAACCTCAAGCCCTACCTGAGCCTCAACCATCTCCATCACAATCTCAACCTCATCACAGCTTCTTCACACCAGGAGTTGTTGACTGGAGCAGCTTACCAGATGATCTTTTGGTTTCAATGAGCAATTATTTGCTGGTGCTGGTCAACATGGTGGTGAACATCCTTTTGGGAATCTTGCTCTCATGGCCCTGGAGTCTACTGAGGGTTCCTGCTCCAATGCATCATCTTCACAGGTAACCAGGTATCTTCTGAGGCTAAAGCCAAGTTATGTTCTGAATCATGCATAGCTGCCTTTGTCTCTATTAGAGAGGCAAATGTAGCTTTAATCAATCAAAATCTTGAGCTTGAGAAAACTATTTCCAAAAGAAAAGCTGAGTATGAGTCTGCTCTTAATGACAAAGATGATGAGATTTACAAGCTTAAATGCCAACTTAATGATGAAAAGGCTAAGGTAGAGGTCATACTTGAGAACCACAGAAGTCTCAAAGAGACACTTGCAGCTACCCAAGTTGAGTGTGACCGCTGGGTAACATCCTGCAAGGGATTTGAAATGCTTCTCAGCAAGCAAACAGCTTCAAATGTGAAGTTTGGAATAGGTTACAATCATACTGCACCACCTACTGATTTTACTTCAAAATCAATAGTAAAATCTGAAGGTGAAAGTAATTTCCAAACCACATCATCATGTGATTCATCCTCAAATGATAATACAAAATTAGAGGATGAAGTCAGTGTTAAGATCTCAGCAAATCAATTGCCTGATGGTTTAAATGCTGATAAACACATGAAGCTGAGCAATTCAGATGTTGTCCCTCAAAGTACTCCAAGTACTGAAGGGCAAGTCACAACATCTGAAAAGCATTTCAAATCTGCTGAAATAAAAGGATTAACAACTGCTGAGGAATCTATCATACGGTCTTTCAGGACGGATAGAGAACAGCTGAAGAACAAGTCTTCAGTTGTTACCGATCCTTCAGTACTTAACACAAGTACTGAAAGGAGGAAAGTACTGAAGATCACACCTTCAGTAGTTTCCACTTCAGCAGTTGATCAATCCAAGATGAAGAATAAGCCATGTGAAATATGTGGTAAATTCAATCATCTATCTGATGAATGCTGGTACAAAAAGGGTTCCAAACTCAACAGAGATAAGCTCATTAAAGAAGAGATTAATAAAATGAAAAATGAGTTTGAGACCAAGTTTGTACCACAGTCATCTCAAACTGATAAACCCAAGGCCTCACCAAAATCCAAAAAGAAGGATGGGGTTTATCAGAAAACAGCTGATAGTGTTCCTCATGATAAACATCAGACTAAGTCTGTGAATTTCAAGAAGGAGGAAATGGTGGGTCACAGGAACTCATCAAAAACAAGTACTGATGTGTCAAATGAGCTGAAGGCTTTAGCAACAAATCAGACACAACTTGTTATGATGGTTCAGCATTTGTTGGGGAGAGTTAACCAACTAGATGCACCTGTGATCAAACCACTGAAAAGGAAATCCAAGCCCAAATCTAAGAAATCCATTTCAGCACCATCTCCACCTTCATCAGCTGTTAATCATGAGAAACAGTTATGGTTAAATCTGTTGATGAAAACAGACCCAAAACCAAAAAGGTTTGGGTCTCTAAAGCTAACTAGTTTCTTATGATAAATGCAGGGTTCTTCAGCATGCCAAAGAAGCATCTGGTATGTAGACAGTGGAGGATCTATGCATATGACTGGGAGCAGTTCTCTTCTTAATGACTACTCTCAAGGAAAGAAGGGATTTGTCTCATTTGGAAATGATGCTAAGGGTTACATCATCGGGAAAGGATTTGTGTCAAATGGAGAAATCAGATTTGATGATGTTAACCATGTGGAGAATCTCAAGTATAATCTACTGAGTGTCAGTCAGATGTGTGATAAAGGGCATGTTGCACTTTTCACAAGCCAGAACTGCCGGATTCTGTCTTCCAAAGTTCTGAGGCTGATTGACAAGGTATTGGATGAACATACTCTCCTGAAGGCCAACAGGATAGGAAGAGTATATGCCTTGGATTTGTCAAAGAAGATTGATATAAAAGGTCATCCTTGCCTGTTCTCCAAGGCCTCTCCTCACATGGATCTCTTTGGTCCTGTGAGAGTAATGAGCATGACAAAGAAGAAATACTGTCTGGTAATTATGGATGATTACTCCAGATTGGTATGGACCTTCTTCTTGCATTCAAAGGATGAGGCTGCTCAGACAATTATTAACTTTGTGTTGTATGTTGAGAAGCAGTATTCCCTATCAGTCAAGTGTATAAGAAGTGATAATGGAACTGAATTTAGAAACCATACACTTGATGATTTCTACCTTTCAAAAGGAATCAAGAGGCAGTATAGCATCCCAAGGACTCCAGAACAAAATGGAGTAGTGGAGAGAAAGAACAGGACCCTAATTGAAGCTGCAAGGTCCATGTTGGCTGACTCTGGTTTGCCACTGACCTTTTGGGCTGAAGCTGTCAACACAGCATGCTATGTGCAAAATAGAGCTTTAGTGAATCAGAGGTTGATGAAGACTCCTTATGAAGTTCTACATCATTTGGCTCCTCTAATTTCATTCTTCAGAGCATTTGGGTGTCCTTGTTACATTCTCAACACAAAGGATCAACTCCAAAAGTTTGATTCTAAGGTGGATGCAGGGTATTTTGTTGGGTATTCATCCACTTGCAAGGCTTACAGAGTGTTCAACTGCAGAACAAAGATGGTTGAAGAAACCTTGCATGTGAAGTTCAATGAATCTCCTAAGGACAAAATCCCACAAAACCCTGTGGAGTTGTTTGATCTGGACATACTGCAATATGTTCCTTATCAGCCTCCAGCTGTTGCAGATCATGTGAATTCATCACCTTCTGCAGCTAGTCATCCATCTGGTGGTACTGATGTTGATGATGATCCCAGTACTCACCTATTCAAGTTTAGTGATCAACTGCCTGAGTCTACTAAACTTGATGTTCCTGTAGCTTCAGTAGCACCATCCACAACAAATGCTGATGAGATTTCTGAATCCTCTACTTCATTTGACTTGCCATCTAATACTTGGTTTCAAGAATCTGGATCAACATCTGTTGCTGCTGAGCGTGCTACAAACACTTGCACAGATCTCATAGTGTACCAAGAGCTGAAGAATCACCAAATGTCTCAAATCATTGGTGATATCAATGCTGGTGTCTCAACTAGAAGTCAATTGTCCAACTTCTGCTTCTATGCTCTCTTCATCAGTCAGCAAGAGCCAAAGAACTATCATATTGCATTAAGAGACAATGGATGGGTTGATGCCATGCAGCTTGAGCTTCTTCAGTTCAAAAAGCAGCAAGTGTGGGAACTGGTTCCTCTACCCCCAGGTAAGTGTGCAATAGGCACTAAATGGGTGTTTAGGAATAAAACAGATGAAAATGGGCAAATTGTCAAGAACAAGGCCAGACTGGTTGTCCAGGGGTTTTCACAAGAAGAAGGTATTGATTATGATGAAACCTTTGCCCCTGTAGCCAGACTGGAGGCAATTAGATTGTTCTTAGCCTATGCTGCATTCCACAATCTTAAAGTTTTTCAAATGGATGTCAAAAGTGCATTTTTATATGGTAAAATAAAAGAAGAGGTTTATGTGTGTCAACCACCAGGTTTTGAGGATAATAAACATCCTGATTGGGTGTATAAACTTGATAAGGCTCTTTATGGGTTGAAACAAGCTCCTAGAGCCTGGTATGAAACACTTTCAAATTTTCTTCTTCAGAATAATTTCACTAGAGGCTCCATAGATAAAACTTTGTTCATTAAGAAAGTGGGTCAGCATAAGCTCCTTGTTCAAATTTATGTTGATGATATTATTTTTGCATCCTCTGATCCACAGTTGTGTGATGCATTTACAAAGTTGATGCAACAAAAATTCGAAATGAGTGCCATGGGAGAATTACAGTTCTTTCTAGGTTTGCAAATCAAACAAAAAGCTGATGAACTTTCATTCATCAGTCAAAATACACAAAGAGTCTTTTGGAAAAGTTTGATTTACAAAACTGTAAGCCCTGTTCTACTCCCATGTGCAGCACCACACAACTGGATGCAGATCAGAAAGGTAAAGCTGTTGATGAAACACTTTACAGATGTATGATTGGGTCCTTGATGTACTTAACAGCTTCTAGACCAGATATTATGTTTGCAACTTGTGTTTGTGCTAGATTTCAGGCTGCTCCTAAAGAGTCTCTTTGATTGCAGTCAAGAGGATCTTTAGATATCTGCAAGGTACTCAATCTCTAGGTCTTTGGTATTCCACTGGGCACTCTTGCAAATTAGTTGCTTTTTTGATAGTGACTATGCAGGGTGTAAATTAACTAGAAAATCAACTTCTGGTGGATGTCAATTCCTAGGCAACTGTTTGGTTTCTTGGCAGAGTAAGAAACAAACATCTGTTGCTACATCCACTGCTGAAGCCGAGTACATTGCTGCTGCAAGTTGTACATCTCAGGTACTCTGGCTTCAGAATCAATTATTGGATTATGGCATTACAGAGACTAAGACTCCATTACTAATGGATAGTGCTTCAGCTCTTTGTATTGTCAAGAATCCAGTCCAGCACTCTAGGACCAAACATATTGAGATCAGACACCATTTTATTAGGGATTGTTTTGAAAAAGGTCTGATTGATCCAAAGTTTGTTCCTAGTGCTGATGAGCTTGCAGACATATTTACTAAGCCTTTGGACAGTTCAACTTTCCAAAACCTAGTGTTAAGGCTTGGTATGCTGCAGCTAGAATAAGTGACAACTACTGATGATCTCAGTCAACAAGTACTGATGAGCATTCGTATACTATTGTCACAAATAAGTACTGATAAGTTCTTTTATCCTCAGTAGTTTTCATAACTACTGAAGACTAAATTACTTAAAAGTACTGAAGTACTCTATCTGTTGAAAAGAACTGATGTGGTTACAACTACTGATGTAGTTACAACTACTGATGTCAGTATAACAGATAAGTACTGATGACCAATGAAACGTCTGAAAATCAGACAAAAGTCTGATAAGTGTTGAGGTCAGAATGAAACAGCTGATGAGCTAAGAATTGACACAACAGCTGATGAGAAACTTTTCTCTTCAGTTGTTTCTACAACTGCTGTTTCACTTCATACAACTGAAGCCAAAACCATGTCTTTAGTAGTTTTACAACTACTGATGACTAACACCAAATCTTCAGTTGTTTACAACACCTGAAGCCAAAACCATGTCTTCAGTAGTTTCACAACTACTGATGACTAATACCAAGTCTTCAGTTGTTACAACTTCTGAAAGTTAAAACCAGGTCTTCAGTTGTTTTCAAACAACTGATACAGCACCAACACTTTCAGTCGTTTTATATCAGCCTTTTCTTACCCTATAAATACCTAAATCTACTTTCAAACGTTTCATTAGCCGTTTTATGTCCTTCACTCTCTCAACAATGGCGACCATGAAACTCAAACCCAGACACAACTGTGTTGCCTACCTCTCGAAATCGGCCTTTTGGAACAAATTTGATAATGCCATCGATCTTATGGTAGATTCCCAGTACCGAACCGCTTTTCTTCTGAATCCTACCATATACCCCGATTCCCTAAGCCAATTCTGGACCAACGTCTCTGTGCAAACTGGTGAGAATGATAGCCAAATCACTCTCCAGTCGTTGGTTAACCAGAAACAGGTGGTCATCACTCCAGACATCATTCGACAAACCCTAAATCTACATGATGCCACCTGTGTCACAGAATACCCGAAAGGCACAACTGATATGTCTTTCATCAATAACGGGTATGAAGGAGACTTAAGTGCTACCACCATTCTGAAGAAGCACTTCCATGATGCTGAACGTCTTATATTCCACATGGTGAATGTCTGCCTTGCATCAAAAACCTCCTCATGGGATCAGATGTCCTCCTGATGGCAACAGGTATTATACTCTATCTTTGAACGACAAAATCTAAATTTTTCTGAGATAGTTTTCATGGAACTAAAGGATCTGGCTTTGAAACCTGTAGCAAACAGATGGATATTATATCCCAGGTTTCTCATGGCCATAATTTTAAATCAGCTAAAATCAGACGGCCTTGTTGGCCTTGGAGTCCCTGCTCCGGCTGTATTGCCTGAAGTATACTCCAGGCACAACTCTGACCCTACACTGAAAGGGGCTGCCCGGCTGCTAAAACCCAAGCAGCGGGAACCCACAGCCTCCACTTCCAGATCCAAAGTCCCCACCAAACCCAACACCAAAAAGCCCAAAAAGGCTACTCAGGGAGATGAGTCCCCTGAGGATGCCCCTGTACCACCAATACAGGAAACACTTACTGGTTCTAACCCCCAGTAGTGTCAAAGACTCCACCAGCCCTAGCCGCTCAGGCATCCTCTCAACAGGATCCTGATGCAACCATAATTGGGGATACCACAATGCTGGAACCTATCTCAATTGAGAAGGTTACCATTGAAGAGCACCAGTCACCCCGGGTGCAATCTGCTTCAAACCTATCTCCAAATGCAACCGCCCCTCAAAGCCCAACCATTATAGTTGCACAAGTGCTGAGTCAGCTGCATTCCTCTCCTCCTCCCCAGAAACCAATTACAATGGGGAGAACCTCAACAGCTGAGGAAGAGGACCAACATGCTGCTGATAACCCACAGCACAGGGGTTATAATGTTCAATCTCCCCGTGTAGAGGAGGAGGTTAGAACATCTGGTGAGGCTGCCACTTCTACTGATTCAGCAAATGAACAGGATGCAGTTGGTAACATCTCTAAGACCTCACCAGAGGCAACTGCCGATGAAGGACTCAGTCCTGAGGCAGGAAGTCCCCAGAACCAAGAACAAGGGGCACATGCTACAACTGATCTACACTCAGGGCATGTACATCCTGATTCAATCAGGAGGTCAGGTGATTCAGCAAAGACTGATGATGACCTGGGCTTTTTCTTCGATGTCTTAGCCCATAACACAATCCTTGAGGCTGAGGTGAGCAGACTCAAAGAACTGCTTGCCAAAATGTCTCAGGATCAAAGTCCATCTGCCCCAATAAACCCACAGATGGCACCTTCATCTGAAGGTTCACCAAACACTCAGCCACTACACTCAACTGAGCCACCAGCCACTGCTTTTGGCACCACCTCTCAGGGACAGAACCCCTCTGAGCAGATGGTTGCTACCTTTCAACATTCCTTACCTCTCATCACTCCCATCATCAATGAGATTGTGCATAAAGCCATTGATGAGAGGATCTCCTCAAATCTACAAACACTTGTTGATGATGCTGTGCAAAAGAAGCTTTCTGCCATTCAAACCCCTGAACCCAATGCACCCAAAAAGGGGGAGTCTAAGGCAGTGAAAGAAAGAAAGAGAAAGGGAGTGGAAGATGAGAAACAACAACAGAAAGAAAAGGAGTTAGAAAAGGAAAAACAGCTGATCACATACAAGAGAAAGAAAAGTGCTGAAACTCAAAAGCCTGATGAAGAGAAATCATTGGAAGATCTGGTTTAAGAAGCTGATGAAGCTCACAGCAGATCAATGGACAGAATAATAGACCAACTCTTCAGACAGGGCTTTGATACAGCTACATTAGACACTGAGATCAGAAGGCTGGAGATTAAAGAGATACAAGAGAGATGGGCCAGTTACAGTGTGATGGAAAGGGAGAGGTTGGAGATAATGATCAGGTTTATTGCAAAATACTTGGGAAGATCATTAATTGAGATTAAATCATGGACCAGAGATAGTATTCTGGCAATAACCACCAGAATCTGTGCTTCTGAAGCATTCAATAAGGGGTTGATTATCGAAGCCTTAGATGAAGCAGGTGCTGGGAAGAGAACTGATATGGCCAAGCTTTCCAAAGCCAAACTTACCACAAAAATGCTAGATCAGCCTTCCCAAACTCCCACTCAAAAACAACCAACCCCACAACTCTCCAAACCAATCCCTAAACCTAAACTTAAACCAACTCAACCCTCAAAACCAACTCCCTTACCCCAAAAACCACCTCAAACCACATCCAATGATGCACCCAAAGGAGGAGAAGGGTGTTGAGGATGGAAGAAGAAGAAGAAGAAGATGATGAAGAAGACAGTCTGCCAATCTCTGCTGTTCTAAAAATACCTGAGCCCAGAAGTCAACAAATGATCACACCAGACTTTCAGAGGCAAATGGTGAAAGTTAAGATTGAAGAAGAAGAACAGCAAAAACAGCACGATGAGCAACTTTTGAAGATGGTTGACAAAGAGTTTCCTCAGTCATCATCTATACAAGCCATGAAGAAACACGCTCAAAGGCTGTATGCTCTCAGGCATACCTTCAATATCAAATGGAGAGAATAAGGATTTGGCCAGACCCCAGGGTTAATTCTAGAATTCATAAGAAATCCATACCAAGTAGATACAATGGCCAAGTGAGAAAGACCATAGATGCTGTTATTATGTTGGCCATTGTAGTCTCACCCTGGGAGATACTTGAAGACTTCAAGAGAGCCTACAAGTCAAAGATGACCCCTCAAACTCTAATGGAGAACAAAATGGTCAAGAAGGGGTTGTTATACAAGAGGCTTGAAGAGATCAAGAAAAATGAACTCCAGTTGTTATTAGAAGGGACTCACCCAGATGAATTTGCTTACAGAGAGATAACAACTGTTGAGTTGAAAAATGGAAAGACAGTAAAGTACCTATCAGAGTACTATGGCCCAGAGTTCTTATTCGAAGGAGAAGCAGAAGAACTCACTAAGGAGGAACTAGTTGTTCTCCTTGAGGCCTACGTCAGAGAGTCTTATAGACTCATCAATGGGAAGTAGGTTTTATGGTTGGGATAACAGCTCTGTGTCCAGTTCCCCAAGACAGAGTTCCCTTCCATCCTTTGACATTCACATCTACTGAAACCTGTTCCCTGGCCTGTGCTTATCTGATATCTCTGAAGCTGATCAAGAGAGTATTTCTGCCAAGAATAAGTGGGACCTCAATAAGCATAAAGGTTTTGGCTGCATTGGTTCAGGGGGAGTTTGTTGGACCAAAAGAACCAATGAGCCTGTTCAGAAAAACCTTTAAGTCCCACAGACATTACAACAACTGAAGTAGTCTGCAACAGCTAAAGACATCAACTGATAACAAGGTCTGAAGACAAAGTCTGAAGTGAAAGAGCTGAAGACAAAGTCTGAAGTGAAAAGCTGAAGACAAAGACTGAAGACCAAGTTTCAGATGTTGTCACAACAGCTAAAGAAGACCTCTTCAGTAGTTGTGATGGTTTCCTTTTAGTAGTTATATTTTCCTTTCAGTTATTTTGTAATCAGTAGTTTTATGTTTCTTGTAATCAGTACTTGTAGTTTCAGTAGTTTTAGTTTCATCTTGTACTTAGCATACTCTGAGATGTTCTCAGTTGTTGTGAACATTCTCAGTAGTTTGCTTACTTTCAGTTGTTTGTAATAATTCTGTTAAATGTCACTATCAAGTGACATCAGCAGATGTCACATTCCTTTATATAAGGAATGTTGACCTAATTGTAACCAGCGAAGCTTAGCGGCTGACATACCGAAGCATTTGAGCATGAATGATATTATCCCTTTTGCAGAAAACCCTCTTTCTCTATAACCATATACTGTTCCATTGAATATCTATTGTGTTCTTGCTATATTTGTCTAATTCTTGTTCTAATTCCGCTGCAATTCAACTCTAATTGATCAAACTTAGATCGCTGATCCTGTCAGTAATGATGTTGATGCTACTATAGCATTTGTTTTGTGTTGTTTCTGGATATGTATCCTGAACTAAGTATCTCTCTCTCATTAAACCATTATGATGATTTTAATGAATGACTTGATTGTCAAAATGTTGTAATTATATACCTATTATTATTATGAATTTTGATATTATTTCGCGTATGTCGTTTATTCTATTTTGTTTGATCCAAAATAGAAGTATATCAATGGCACCTAACACGTGAAATACCACTGGTGCTAGAGGTACTGGTTTACCTACCACTGCTGAAGAGTTAGCACAATTGATATCCCAACATGTCAACTCCGCAATCGAGCAACATGACGCAAATGTTGGGTGTGGTAGAGGATGTGGCACCATGGGTGGTTCCAGTGGAGGCACTTCCATTGGAAATCCCTCTAGGAGTCAAGCTCAGGGTTGTACCTGAAAGACATTCCAAGCTTGTAATCCATGAATCTTTACGGGAGCTGAAGGACCTCTTGAAATTATTAGATGGACAGAGAAGATGGAATCCGTGATGGCAATCAACAACTATTCCGCTGATCAGTGAGTGAAGTATGCCAAATGTTCATTCCAAGATGAAGCTTTAAGCTGGTAGAATTTGCAAGTTCAGAACCTAGGAGAGGAAGCGGCGTATGGTCTCTCTTGGAACCAATTGAAGGAGATGTTGCTTAAAGATTATTGTCCTCATAACAAGCTACAAAAGATCAAAACTGAATTCTGGATTCTGACTATGGAAGGTGCGAAAGTTAGAGCCTATACTTCTAGGTTTAATGATCTTGCAAGACTCGTACCCCGGATGGTGACTCCAGACTATGTCAGGATTGAGAGATATATTTAGGGATTGGCACCCCAGATCAGAGGCATGGTTACTGCATCAAACCCTACCACAATGCAGAGCGCACTGATGATGCTATTCAAAGAGGTGTGCTGGTTAAGAAAGGAGATACTGGTAAAAAGCCAAACAAGAATGAAAGGAAAGTTATGGAGTCTGATAAGAGGACTGTGGAGAGTAAAAGGAAGGGGACTGGGAATTTCAAGAACAAAGTTGGGAATCAGAAGAATCAGAGGATTGGATCAGGAAAGATGTATGCTACTAACTTGCCGGAGGCAAGGAGGCAAGACGACGTGCAGTCGAGGTGTAGCAAGTGTAATTTTCTTAATGGTGGTAACCACAACGTGAATGTGTGTTCGAGGTGTAACAAGGGCATCAAGCCTTGACTTGTCAGGTGAGGATGATTGAGAAGCCCAAGAGAACTGGGCGAAGATGTTTTGAATGTGGAGCTGAAGGTCATTACAAAAGGGATTGCCCCAAGCCGAAAGGATCAAGTTCAAGGGGTAGGGTATATGAGATGAATGCTAAGGAGGCTAGACAGGAACCATCCATCATCACTGGTACGTTCCTTATCAACAATCATTTCGCATCTATATTATTTGATACTGGAGCCGATATGAGTTTTGTGTCAAAGAACTTTGAACCATTACATGGCCTTAGATCTAGTAAATTAAATAAGAAATACATTGTCGAGCTAGCCAATGGAAACATATTTGAAGCACATGATGTAGTTATGCAGGATCGGTGTTTGTCTCACAACACAAGATAATCATAGAAACTCACTCAATGTCACTCGGGTTGATGAAGCAAAATCTTAACCAAGTTCACAAGTAATATAATAAGTTCAAATAGAAAACATAAAAGCACATGAGTGGTTTTCAAGATACTTGTATATATTACTTCTCAACTCAGTTTTACAAGACTCTTACAAGCGTTGTTACTAAGTTACAAAGAGAAACTATATATACTACTATCTACAACCGGTTATACTTGGAAACCCAGCTGGAGATTACAACTAGACAAATACTACATTGTTTAGAAGTAAGATATCTAAGATAAAATAATAATATCTTAGGTTAGGTAGTCATGACATGTCCATGACTTACCTTTTGTCACCAACTAAAAGTGGCAACTGTACTAAGCTGATAATGGTTGAACAGTGGATAATGTAAGGTCAACTACATGGGCGTGGGAAAGCACCATGCAGTCTGTTAGAGTGGCAGCAGACTGTCAGACAGACCTTACTTATGTCTACTGGTTCATAATTAGTTCTTCCGAAGCTAAATGGATTCGGAAGAATAAATTCTTCCAAGGCCATTTATATTTCGGAAGAATCAACTTCTTCCAAATTTCTTCAAGTCTTCAGGACTTTATTCTTTGGAAGACTTTGTCTTTGGATCTTCTAAGTTGCATACTTCAGAAGAATAAGAACTTAGTCTCGGAAGACTAAGTTCTTCCTTTGGAAGTCCTTCACACTTGAGCTTCGGAAGATTTTGGACTTAGCTTCAAAAGACCGTTTGTCTCACAACACAAGATAATCACACAAACTCACTTAATATCACTCGGGTTGATGGAGCAGAATCTTAACCAAGTTTACAAGTAATATAATAAATTCAAACAGAAAACATGAAAGCGTATGAGTTGTTTTCAAGATACTTGTATATATTTCTTCTCAACTCAATTTTACAAGACTTTTACAAGTATGGTTACTAAGTTACATAGAGAAACTATATATACTACTATCTACAACCGGTTATACAAGGAAAACTAGCTAGAAATTACAACTAAACAAATACTATATTATTTAGAAGTAGGATACCTAAGATAAAATAATAATATCTTTGGTTAGGTAGTCATGACATGTCCATGACTTACCTTTTGTCACCAACTAAAAATGGCAACTGTACTATGCTGATAATGGTTGAACAGTGGATAAAGTAAGGTCAACTACATGGGCGTGGGAAAGCGCGATGCAATCTGTCAGAGTGGCAGGGGACTGTCAGACATACCTTTCTTATGTCCACTGGTTCATAATTAGTTCTTCCGAAGCTAAATGGCTTCGGAAGAATAAATTCTTATGAATTTCTACAAGTCTTCAGGACTTTATTCTTTGGAAGACTTTGTCTTTGGATCTCCTAAGTTGCATACTTTGGAAGAATAAGAACTTAGCCTCGGAAGACTAAGTTCTTCCTTCATAAGTTCTTCACACTTGAGCTTCGAAAGATCTTTGACTTAGCTTCGGAAGAGCAGCTTGTTCCTTCGAAAGACCATTTTTTTAGCACATCAAATTATATCTGTTTGGTTTTGGTTGCACCAGCCTCATTAGATCCAACAGTACTTCCTTTAGGCTGATACTACCAAAACCTCACTTGTTTCTTCTCTTTAAAGTCTTTATCACTAGGGAAAGAAGGTATTTGTTTGTCTCTATTTTCCTTCCTGATGCACTACAGAGGATGTTATTCAAGTCATCCGTGGATAGTAGATCTAGTCGGTCACCTTGGATGACATGTCTCCTCTGTTATGCCCCTCTAAAAAGAGTTAGTTGATGAGAACCATAGTCATATCATATTCCCATATGACAATTGGTTCTAAAGTTTGTCCCTCAACCATTTGCAGGAATGTTCTTCCCTTGATGGTTGCTTTTTCCACTTCAGCATATGCTTTTAATTTCATTTCCTTGAAATGAATGCTTCTTAAATGATTTCTTATATGAGTAGCAATCTGAGAGCTGGATGGGTTGGAGTATCTCTACTAACTCAGCAATATCAAATCTGTTTGAGTGTAGTAGAGCGAATGCATCAAGTCTGGTTATTTGACTATTCTCCCTTTGCACTATGAAGCTTTGAGTAGATTCATCGAACCTCCAATGGACAATTGAGCTTCTAGGAGCAAAAGGGCTGGTTGGCAGCATATTCCCTTTTTTGGAGTCCAGCATAGTCACCAACCTTCTCCTTAACTTCTTCTCCTTTTCTACAAGAGTATCATTATTGATGGCTAGAAGTTGGAGAGCTTAGTCCAATGTTTCCCTAGGCAGATCAATGCATCTCTTATGAGGGAATAGGAAGAGCCATCAATGTATTTCAGTTTAATTGACTCTTCCTCATAAGATATGTTGCTCAAGGTTGTGCAGTTGATGAGCTTCATTTTGATCTCCTTAAATTCTTCTAAGGATAGGGGCTTGGAAGGTTCAGAAGATGGTTTGGGTTGAGATTGGGTTTTGGGTTTAAGGAGAGGTGGAGGTGGAGGCTGTTTAGAGATAAGAGGTGAAGGTGTGGGAATGGTGATGGTGTGGGTTTGGGAGTTGAGAGTTTAGTGGTTGGTTCTATTTTGATAGGGAAGGATGAAGGTGTGGGAAGTGGCTTTGTTGGCTGTGGTTTGGGTTTGGGTGCTATCTTCTGAGGGCTTTGTTTCCAAGGCACCTCCTGCCTTCTTCCTAAGCGAATGTCAGCCTTTATGTCGCTGACATATCGCTATAGGGTCTTCTCTGACATGGGGCCCACTTGCCTGCCAGTGAAGCCATAGGCTTTAAGGTAGGTTTTCATCCATTCCTTATCACCCACCTTCTTGAAAGAAGCAAGTATAGCTTTTTCTTCTTTCTTCTTCTTCTACCTTAGTCTTTCCCTTGCAGCCTTCTTTCTCTCTTTGTTGATCTCCTCAGTTTCTTTGTAGAAAAGATACATGATCATATCATGATCATGAGGAGCCAACACCTCCTTTGTATAACCTCTCTTGCAGAGAAAGGCTATCTTTTCCTTCCTGTTCTCAGCCTTTGCTTCCTCCTCCCTTTTCCTTTTTTCCTCCTCTTTTGCTAACCTTGCTGCCTCTTCTCTTTCTTTTTGTAGCAAGGTTTCTTTCTCAAGCTCCACAAGGTCATCAAGTGGGAAAAGAAGCATTTGTTCATCTTCTACTCCCAAGCTAATGAGCATGTCAATGATCTCCACCTTCTTTTGATTGTTGATACTTTCATGAGGTGTTGCTGCTGCTTTGGTGCTTGCTACAAGCAACTTCTCAGTATCAAGTTTTCCTTTCTTTCTTAGCTTCTCCAACCTTTCATCCTCTTGTAGCTCTTCAGCAATGAGCTTTCTCTTCCCTTTAGGATCAGAGGAAGATTTAGCCTTTGGAGATTCTGCTTTTAAGGATTCAGGTTGAGGTGGTGGAGATTGAGCTTGTGGTGCTGGCTTGAGAGGGGTTGAAAGAAAGTCCTTACTGTTGACTTTAGAAGCTAGATCAAGAATAGCTTCTTTAACCAGCAGTTCATCAGACACAGAGGACAACTCTATAATTCCTTCTGCTTCTTGGACTTCAGCTTCAGAAGTAATTTCCAAGCTTCAAAAGTGAATAGAAGTGCTTCTGAAGCTCGAGCTTCCACTTTGGAAGTTGTTCTCACAGCCTCAGAAGTAACAAGAACTGCACTATCTATCCTTCTTGAGTCAGTTGCTGGGCCATCAGTCTGTGTATCCCCTTTAAAGTCAATCTTGGGTTCAACAGAGACCTTAGGTTGACCAACTTCCTCTTCAGAGGTAAATGATACAGTCAACCTTTGAAGCTCTTCAGCCCCAAAATAAACAATGGGAAGATCAGGTGGGGGTTGTTCAAATGAGGAGCTTATCAGAAACTGGGTTAAAAATCTGTTAAGGTCGATAAGCATCCTTGTGTCCACTTGAGCTAAAATGGGAGGTGGTTAAGGAAAGATGGCTACAAGTCGTTTCTATTTGGGGTAGAAAGAAGAAATGGTAGTATGGGGTTCCACTTGAGTTGATATCTCCTTATGAGTGTGAGCAGATATCTCCTTATCATGTCTTTGTTTCTATAAATTCTCCCCCTTTTTGGTAGCCTCACCTTGAGAAGTAGACGAGCTAGAGGAAGAACTCAAAGAAACCTAAGTATGTACATGCCTAACAGACTTCTCAATCAGTTTCTCAGCTAGTTCAGCCTTGAGATTTCTAATCTCAAGTTGCTATGTGGCAGACCTATTTTCCAAAGTCTCAACCTTTGATTCAAGATTGGTGACTTTGGAAATTAGATCTTTGATGGTGAGTTGCAGACTACCCTCATCTTCTTCTGAAGAATCATCGGGAGATGGGATAACATACCTAGTATGTTCATCGTCATCACTAGATGTGGTTTCTTGGCGCCCTGGATACCCTCGCATACCGATGTCTCTTTCAGAGGCATCAATGGGAAAGGTTGCTGTAGATATAGTTTGAATAAGGTTACTACTATCTTGAGAGGCTATTGAAACACTCTCAGTAGTGGCAGTTGTATCTATATGAGTCACCACCACTCCAGTCTGACTCACCTTAGTTTGGTCTTGCTGATGTGGGCTTAATATCAGAGGTTCCCTGGGACTCAGTTGATCTAGAGAGGGGTGAGGTAGATCATCATCATGGCCTTGATGAAACATGATATTCTCATCAGGTTGGGTCAAAAGGTCAAGAAAGGATCTAGAGGTTATATCTATTGACACGGGATCTTGGTCAGCACCTAATGGATTTTTTGCAATAGCAGTTGAGCCAATGATGTGGCTATCCCTTTTTGGCTGCTCAAGAGAGTGTTGAAACTCACCCTGAGGGCTTTATGGCTTGGGTAATGGGCTCATCAGGTCAATTAAGGGTCAATTAAGGAGGATGGTCGGACCTCTTACTAAGAGAGAGCCCTAGACTCCACTCTAGCCTTTTGGATTTAACACAGGGGACTTGACCAATCAGAGTAGATTGATCAAGGGTTCGTTTGGGGCGTCTTTGGTATGTGATTTTGATTAGGTGTGAAGATGTGGATAGTAGTGTAGTGGTGGTGTCTGGTGGGGGTTCATCACCTGCTGGGCTTGCAGGGCTGTCACCATGAGCCATTGGCTAAAGCATACCTAGAAGGAGATCGGTGAATCTTCCAGTAAAGTTGGTGCACACCTTCTTCAAAGTCTTAAAGATGCCAGTCTTTATGTGAGCGACCAGTAAAACATGAGCAAATTGTAGTTTATCCTGGTCCAACTCACTATTGATTACGTGTTGAATGAATCGAGGATACATATAGAATAGATCGTGGAGAGATTGCTACTCAAATTATTTAGCACAAACCTCGAGTAGTTGAATCGGAGGCCTTTAACCAACCCATGGAATAGGCAGCTCAGATCATAAGGAATTTGATCCCATCCCTCTTATTTGTTGGATAGGCTGTGCAGGACAATATGAAGCAGGAACTTCCAGTTGTAGGAGAAGTTGAACTTGTAGACTGTAGATCTGCTCACATCTCCTCCATATGCCATTTAAGTGTAGGTTTACTCCAAATCAAACTTTGGCAATTTTGTGGAGGCACCTTCATTCTAGAGTTCCAGATGCTTCATGATAGTTGTTTCACTGATGATGATCTCCCATCCGCAGACCCTTGATTTGATGACCCTTTCATCATTAATCGTTTCGCTTTAACATTGGCCCAGAATTCGGCCATGTGGTTTGAGTAGATGGTGGGGTTAACTGTAAGGGCAGTAAAGTATGTTGATTGAGAAAGAAGTTGGACGATAGGAGCAAAATCATCATCCCTTGAAGGGTCAAGGATGGCGACTTGGTTGTGTTGGGGATTCAAGGCCATTGTTTAGATGGAAACTGTTTGATTGAAGTGGGAAAATAGAAAAAGCAGGATGAAGAAGATGAATAGTGAAATCTCGGGGTTTCGATGAACGGTAAATAAAAGTAAGAAAGAGAAACAGCCGGTAATTTTATATGGTGGGAAAAATCCACTGGATAGAGTGAAACGATAGATGAAAAGATGGTTTGAGGTCCAAGTGGATGTAGGCGGCAAATGATATGATCAAAAAGATTTAAAATTCCGGCTAATTACTGTTTTTCCGACAATATCTCTAAAGTAAAATCGTGTGGGGCCCAAAGATTTCTGTTGCAAAGTAAAATTTCTTCCGAGAGTTAAAACGCTTCCGAAGACAAACCTGTTTGTTTTCGAAGATTTTCTTCCGAAAGCATTTTATTTCCAAAGGCAAACATTGGTTTACAACCACATTTGCTTCCGAGAACAATAAATACTTCCGAGAATTAAAGTTAATAAGCTTCGGAAAACATTTTGACTTATAGTCAAAATTTCTTTCAAGGCCAAAATCTCTTTGAAAGAAAATGTTCTTGAAGGAATTTTACTCTTCGGAAGAGTTATGTAAAACTCTTCCGAGGGTAAAATTTTCTTTGGAAGATAACTTAGAAAATTTTTACAATTTTGAAAAACTTTTTGGCAACAAGGCTTAGATTGTATTTAGATAACATAAACAAGACACATTTTAAAAGATTTTCAAAAGAGAAAGACTAGTAAATGTTAATCATCCCAATAGATGTGATTAAATATTTAAATCTTTATTCATCAAAGGCTTTTATGAACAAGTCAGCATATTGTTCATTTGTATTGACTTTGACTAGCTTGATTAGATTTTTCTCATGAATATCTCAAATGAAATGATACCTGAGGTCAATGTGTTTTGTCTTGGAGTGCTTGACTGGATTTTCTATGACAGAAATGGCACTCTTATTGTCTATATGGATAGGAGTCTACATGAAGTTGAAACCGTAATCCAGCATCTGATTCTGAATCCAAAGTAGTTGAGCACAGCAGCTTGCATCAGCAATATACTTAGCTTCAATAGTTGATGTGGATACACATGATTGCTTCTTCCATTGCCAAGAGATAATCCTTCCACCAAGAAATTGACATCCTTCCGATGTTGATTTCTTGTTGATATTACAGCCACCATAATCACTATTAGTGTACCCATAGAGGTTATAATCCTTATTCTTAGGATACCAAAGATCCAATTTAGGATCTCCTTTGAGGTATCTAAGAATTCTGTTGGTAGCAATTAGGTGAGACACCTTTGGAGAAGCCTGATATCTTGCTAGATGCATGTTGCAAACATGATATTAGGTCTACTTTTAGTGAGATACATGAAAGATCCAATAATTTCAATGTACTGATGCTGATCAGTATCCTCCCCCTCAGAATCAGGACTAAGATTGTGATTTCCGGGCATAGGTGTTTGGCTGTCTTACAATCTGTCATCTCAAATCTCTCTAAGATATCTTTGACATACTTAGATTGATTGATGAAGAACCCTTCTTCTATCTACTTCACCTGAATTCGTAGGACGAAATCCATCTTTCCCATGGTACTCATTTCAAACTTCTTCCTCATGATACTTTCAAAGTCTTTGCACACTTGGTCATTTGAGGAACCAAATATGATGTCATCAACATAGACTTTTACAAGCATCATATCCTTCCTAGACTTCCTTATGAACAAGGTTTTGTCTATTATGCCTCTGGTATAGCCATTCTTGAGAAGGAACTGAGACAATGTCTCATACCATAGCATAGGTGCCATATGCAACCCATAGAGAGCTTTATCACGTTTACACACATAGTTGGGATGCTGTGGGTCTTCAAATCCAAGTGGCTGGAACAAATAGACTTCTCTGTCGATATCCCCATACAGAAATGCATATTTCATATCAAGTTGGTAGACTGTAAAGTTCTTGGATACAGTAAAAGCAAAAAAGATTCGGACAACCTCAAGTCTTGCAACAGGTGCATATTCATTTGTGTAATCTATACCTTCCTCCTGTGTGTATCCTTGAACCACAAGTCTTGCTTTGTTCTTGATGATCAATCCTCTATTATCCTTTTTATTTTGTACACCCACTTAGTGCCAATAGGAACCTGGCCAGGTGGCAATGGACATAAGTTTCATAATTTTTACTTCTTAAATTGAAGCAACTCCTATTGCATTGCTTCTATCCAATTATAGTCTTTGAGGGTTTCTTCCACCTTCTTTGGTTCCATTTGAGAGAGAAAGCATGAGTACAAGCAAACATTCCTATTGTGGTCTGACTTCTTGTTTTCATACCTTTTGAGACATCAGCATTGATGTTCTCAATTTGATGAGTGTTATGTATTCTGAGCCTATGAATCACATCTTGTTGCATACATAGATCCAAGTTTGAAAAGTTTTGCTCAGGATTTTGAACACCATCACCAGCTGATGTCTCACATTCACTGAATGAGGACTGATTCAATGAATGTATGATAACAACAATGGTATTTTGCTGAGAAGCAACATCAACAGTTGCCCATTCCTCCTGATCACTGTCTTCATCAGCTTGGTGTTGAATACTTGAGTTGTCACCTGTTGAGTTATAAGGCTCAGTTGGCAGACAACTTGTTAAAGCTCCATTGTTTCCTGAGATATTCAAGCTTTCAGGATTTTCAGTTGAAGGAGCTTGATCTTTATTTCTTCATGGAGAAATTGGAATAGGTCTGGGTAACTCAAACATTTGATCTTTGTAGAGGTCACCTTGAATTCCTGTTCCAGCTAAAACATTCTCATAAGATGGTTTAGAATAGTTTGGAAACAATTCTAAATTGAAGATATATTTAGGACCATTTCCCTTAACACAAGGTGTGTGCTCATTGACAACAATGTTGGATGATTCCTCAAATTATTGATTTTTGATATTATACACTCTATATGCAATAGAGGTTGAGGAATATCCAAAAAAGATAGCATCATTAGACTTTTCAACAAATATTGCTAAATTTTCTTTTGTGTTAAGGATGGTACATCTACTGCCAAAGGACCTAAGAAAGCCAATGAATGGTGGCCTCTTGTTCCATAGCTCATAATGCGTTTTTCCATGTGGCTTAACTATAAGAACCCTGTTCTGCACATATCATGCAGTGCTGGCTGCTTCTACCCAAAAGGTTAAGGGCACTTTTGAGTCGGCTAACATAGTTCTAGCAGCCTCAATTAGTGTCCTGTTCCTCCTCTCAGCAACACCATTCTGTTGAGGAGTTCTAGGAGCACTATATTGTCTGGCAATCCCTTTTGAGTTACAGAATGAGTCAAGAACTTGATTTTAAAACTCAGTCCCTTGATCACTTCTAATTATTTTTACCTTGTGATATATTTGATTTTCAATTTTAAGAATAAAAGATTTTAAAGTTTCAGCAGTTTCATCTTTAGTTTTTAAAAAGAAAACCAATGTAAATCTTATGAAATCATCAACAATCTCAAGGCAATATGATTTCCTTCCAATGCTCATTATACTTGTAGGTCCAAACAGATCCATGTGCAACAAGTGTAATGGGGTGGTGATACAGTTAACCTCTTTGGATTAATGTGAAACTTTATGTTGCTTCCCTTTTAGGAAGGCAACACAGTTGTCCTTACATATAAATTCCATTTTAGGCACACCATGTACCAAATTATTTTTAACCAATTTATTCATGGTTTTAAAATTTATATGGCACATTCTTTTATGCCAAAGAGTTGACTCATCACCATTTGCTTTGGAAAGAAATCATGATACTTCACATAGTGGGGAAGCTTTGTTCATATCTAGCTTGTACATATCCCCTCTCCTGGGAGATCTAAGAAGAATAAATTCCTGAGGAATTGTCATCCCTGGTTTGCGGATGATACACTCATGTTCTATGAAAAGCATTTGGTGCTTTTGATCACAGAATTGAGAAACACTAATGAGATTGAGTTCAAGCTGTTTGACAAAGTTTACTTTGTCAAATTTTAACTTACCATTGGATACACTACCTCTATCAGATATGTATCCTCCGGCTTCATCTCCAAACTGAACAGGACCTCCATCAAAGAGTTCAAACTATTATAGGAGAGATCTATTCCCTGTCATGTGTCTGGAGTATCCACTGTCTACAATTCAAATATTTTCATTTTTGTCATGTAGATGTCCCTGCATATAAGGTGAAACAGTTAGTTACTATTAGAAACCCAAGCCTTTTTGGTCTTGGGTTCTTCCTATTCAGATGATATAATTGAACCAAAATGTATGCATGGGGGTTTAATTATGGTTTGTGAAGAAGAGGATTGGGCTGCAACATCTTTTCTGATCTTCCGTTCCATCCTATGGTCGATTAAGATTGATGAGCCTGAAGAGGCTTGTGTAGCATAACTTGCTTCCGAGGCTTCTTTCTTCTCGGAAGTAGTTGTCACCACCTTTTCTTCCATGGAAGTCTTCTTTTCAAAAGGTTTTGAAGGATTCCTTTTGTTCCTTTGTTTTGCTTCGGAAGCTAGTTTACTTTTGGAAGTACTTGCTTCCAAGGCACTTTAGCTTCAAGGAAAAACTTAGGAAGCTTTTGTTTGTTCTTTTGTTTATCTTACAAAGTTAGTTTCCCTTCAGAAGAGTAAGCTTCTTCTGAAAGCAACTTGGCTTTAAAAACAAACTTTCCTTTTCTTAACACTTGGGCCACATGGTTAGGTCCAAATGTGAAACCCTCCTTGACTCCTTCTTTCTTAACATTAGATGCATAATATGTGCTTGCTGGATTGTAGTAACAATCTTTAGCCATGTGGTTATGCTGGTCATAGATAATTCATTCAATGTTAATTTTGATGAAGCAGGTAGATAGTTGCTTCTAGAGCTTCTTTTCTTCATTATCAACCTTCCCCTTCAATTTTTGATCTTTCTTCAGAACAAAAATGCTGGTATGACATTTCTTTCCTAAATCAGGATTTCCAACCACTTGAAATCTAGCTGATATGAATACACCCTTTTGCTTTGGTCTATCTTTAACTTTGACTCATCCACCTTCTTGGTAGTTTTTCTTGTTGCCCTGATTTTGTTTCTTCTAGCTTTGGTGGTTAAGTGTTGATCATCAGCTGTGGGGACAAGGTTTTCTACCTTATCCTTCCCTGTGGTGGTTTCCATTATTGCATCATTCTTCTACTCTTTGGGTAATGGGTTAGTAGTTGGAACCTCTTGCTCCTCTACACCACATCTAGGCTGTCTAATAGACACAAAGGAGTATGGTGGAGCAATTTCATTGGTTCCCAACCCACTTTTATTTTGATAACACACCTTTGAGTAGGAGGATGATGCAATGATGGTGTTAAAGTTATGCTTTTCAATGGCATACTTCTTAGCTTTAGCCTTAGCTATCACTAGCTGGGCTTGAGCCTCAGTCAACTTGGAGATTAAATCTTTTATTTGAGCCCTGTAATTTGAATGTTCATGTTTTAAAGAGGACATAGTTTTCTCTAACTCTTTTATTTTGAGTTTGTAGTTAGATTCTGCTCTCTTAAAATCAAAATTTAGTATATTTAAAGACTCAATATCAGATTTAATTTTCATGTTATAGTCCTGATACAATTTGACCTTAGAAATATAGGCTGGAGTACAGAGATGTTCATATACCTTAGCGTCTTTAGTTCCAGTCATGAGAGCTTGGGAAGGAGTGACATCTTGCACCATGAAGCTCCAATTAACTTCTTAAGCAATAGTTGTAGTTTGTTGCTCAGTGGATTTTGTTGCAGCTTTAGGGGTAGCAGGATGGTAGGAGGCTTGAGTTTCTCTAGGATTAGATCCAGGAGCTTTGCATTCCCTTGCAAAGTGACCAAGCTGGTTAAGTTGTAGCACTTGGCCTTTGTCTTGTCAAACCCAAATTTGCTGTTGGTTGGGTTCTGAGGAAACTACCTTCTAGTTCTTTTGAAGAACTTCTTTGCTTTATAGGTCAGTAGAGCCATCTGTTGGACAATGTGCATGTATTCTATATCATCTGGGCTGAAACACTCTAGATCATCAAAATAGAATTGAAACTCTCTAGAGTGCTCACTCCCTGAAACAAAGGCATAACTACCCTGGAAAGGATTGTGATGAGCCTGTTGAGACCTGGGTGTCTCTGGGAATATGATGTATGGCCTAGAAGAAGAGGATGACTATTAGGGGTAGTTCAGGTATAGTTGGGTCTGGGGAGTTCTTGAACCTTTAGCAACATGTAGAGCATTGCTGACTGAAGGATTGGTGATACTGTTCATTTGATGGCCTTTCTGAGATTCCATCTCCATACGGTATCCATCAAGGATTCCATATAGTTCAGTCATGGTGAGAGTGTTGAGATTCTCAGTTCTCTTGATTGAGACACAATAGAAAGTCCACTTATGAGGCAGTGCACTCATAAATTTTCTTACTATGTTTCTCTTCTCAAGAATCACTCCTATAGACTGAAGAGATGTGATTAAGTCCATGTATCTAAAGTATTGTTGGCTCAAGGTCTCACTAACAATATATGCAAAGTTCTCAAACTTCTTCTTTAGTACATCTTTCTTTGACTCCTTGGATTCAGCAGAACCAGAGTACATCAGCTTCAAAGCCTTAAAGAGTTCTTTGGCAGACTCGTAGTGCTTAAAGCCTTCCATTATAGAGTTTGGTATAGCAGTAAGCAAAACAATCATGGCTTTGCAGTCAATGTCCATTCCCTTATAGTCTTCATCTGAGTAGTCTTCAATGGCCTTCTCAATCATGGCACCATTTCTTGCCGAAGATGCCATTTTTGGCTTGTATGGACTATGGGTAATAGACCTCCACATTCAGCTATACTGGTAGTTGATGAAGCCTTCAATACGGATCCACCAGGTCTTAAAATCATTAGGAGTGATGATAGAAGCCTTGGTCATAGTTCCCATCTCAGACTTAGAGGACTGCTGGTTGAAAGTAATTAGAGTGAAGTGAGTGAGTACGAAGAAACAAGGGTGATTTAGGATGGTAAGATCTCACAATTAAGAGCCTAAAAGGCTCTGATACCAATTGCAGGATTGGTGTTTGTCATACAATACAAGATAATCACACAAGCTCACTTAATGTCACTCAAGTTGATGAAGCAGAATCATAACCAAGTTCACAAGTAATATTAAAAGTTCAAATAGAAAACATAAAAGCACATGGGTGGTTTTCAAGATACTTCTATATATTACTTCTCAACTCAGTTTTACTAGACTCTTACAAGTATGGTTACTAAGTTACATAGATAAACTATATATACTACTATCTACAGCCGCTTATACTTGGAAAACCAGCTGGAAATTACAACTAGACAAATACTTTATTGTTTAGAAGTAAGATATATAAGATAAAATAATAGGTAGTCATGATATGTCCATGACTTGCCTTTTGTCGCCAACTAAAAGTGGTAACTATACTAAGCTGATAATGGTTAAACAATGGATAAAGTAAGGTCAACTACATGGGCATGGGAAAGCACCATGCAGACTGTCAGAGTGGCAGCGGGCTGTCAAACAGACCTTACTTATGTCCACTAGTTCATAGTTAGTTCTTTTGAAGTTGAATGGCTTCGAAAGAATAAATTCTTTCGAGGCCATTTATACTTTGGAAGAATCAACTTCTTTTGAATTTCTGCAATTCTTCAGGACTTTATTCTTTGGAAGACTTTGTCTTTGGATCTTCTAAGTTTCATACTTCGATAGAATAAGAACTTAGTCTCAGAAGACTAAGTTCTTCCTTTGGAAGTTCTTCACACTTGAGCTTCGGAATATCTTTGACTTAGCTTTGGAAGAGCAGCTTGTTCCTTTGGAAGACCATTTGTTTAGCACATCAAAATATTTCTAAGTGTAGTTTTCGTTGCAACAGCCTCATTAGATCCACAAGTTATAGGGTGCACTATGCAATTAGAGGGTCATCCCTTTAGCATCGACGTCCTACCTGTTGTGCTTGGTAGTTTTGATATTATTTGGGCATGGATTGGTTGTCAAAGAATCATGCTAAAGTGGTATGTTACGAAAAGATTATTCCTCTCCCTATTCCAAGTGGTGGAACTTTGACTATCCAAGGTGATAAAGGGAAACCTACCCTAAAGATTGTCAATGTAAAGAAGGCTTGCAAGTATCTACGTGAAGGGTATCCGGCGTTTCTTGCCAAGGCGGTGGATATTAGGAATGGGGAGCAAAAGCTTGAGGATATACCGATAGTGAAAGACTATCCAGATGTTTCCATGATGATCTGCCTGGATTACCCCCGTCTAGACAAGTTGTATTCCAAATTGATTTGATACCAGGGGCTACTCCTGTTGCCCGATCACCATATCGATTAGCGCCTTCGTAGATGCAAGAATTGTCCAAGCAATTAGAAGAATTGTTGGATAAGGATTTATAAGACCAAGCTTCTCGCCATGGGGAGCACCAGTCTTATTTGTCAAGAAAGATGGGTCATTCAGAATGTGCATTGATTACCGAGAGTTGAACAAACTCACTACGAAGAATCGATACCCATTACTAAGAATCGATGATCTGTTTTATCAACTTCAAGGATCTAGCTTCTACTAGAAGATTGATCTACGATCGGGTTATCATCAGCTATTAATAGCCGAGGAAGATGTTCCAACAACAACATTCAGAACACGTTATGGCCATTACGCGTTTATGTTTATGCCATTTGGTCTGACAAATGCGCTTGCTGTGTTCATGGATCTTATGAATAGAGTATGCAAACCCTACTTTGATAAGTTTGTAATAGTATTCATCCATGATATACTAGGCTATTCAAAATCCAAGAAAGTTCTCGAAGTGCGAGTTTTGGATTTGAGAGGTTCATTTTCTCGGACATGTCGTTAATGAGAAAGGCATACATGTAGATCCGGCGAAGATTGAAGCAATTAAGAACTTGGAGGCACCCAAGTCCCCGACCGAGGTACGACAATTTTTTGGATTTGCTGCTTAATATCGGAGATTCATTGAAAATATATCAACGGTAGCACAACCGTTGACGCTGTTGACTCAGAAGGATAGGAAGTATGACTGGACTGATAAGGAAGAGGTAGCTTTTTAGTTACTAAAGCAGAAGTTATGTAGTGCTCCTATTCTATCTCTTCCTGAAGGAACATAAGGATTCATTATGTACTTTGATGCATTCCGTTTAGGTCTTGGTTGTGTGTTCTTGTAGAAAGATAAGTTCATAGCCTATTCATCTAGACAATTAAAGGTGCATGAGAAGAACTACACCAATCATGACTTAGAGTTAGGAGTGGTTGTTTTTGCACTCAAGATTTGGGGCATTACCTATATGGTATGAAGTTTGTGATCTACATGGATCACAAGAGTTTTTAGCACATCTTAGATCAGAAGGAGCTTAACATGAGGCAACCTCGATGGTTAGAGTTGCTAAATGATTATGATTGTGAGATCCGTTATCATCCGGGCAAGGCTAACGTTGTGGCCGATGCATTGAGTAGAAAGGAGAATAATAAGCCTAAGCATGTATGCGCTTTGGGGCTAACTATTCATTCATGTCTTAATACTCAAATCCAAGATGCTCAAGTCGAAGCTCTAAAAGATGAGAATTTGTAGAATGAAGGATTGAAAGTCATGATCAAGGAGTTAGTGCTTAAAACCAATGATATGATGTACTTCATGGGCCGAATCTGGGTTCCCTATTTTAGAAACCTATGTGAATTGATTTTGGATGAATCCTATAAATCTAAGTATTCAATTCACCCCGGATGGGATAAGATGTACAAGGATGTGAAGGAACATTATTGGTAGCCCAATATGAAAGGTGACATAGAAACCTATGTGGCCAAGTGTTCGACATGTTCTAGAGTGAAGGCAAAATATCAAAAGCCATCAAGACTTCTTCAACAACCAGAGATTCCTCAATGGAAATGGGAACAAATAGCAATGGACTTTGTCACAAAGTTACCCCGCACATCAAGTGGTCATGACACTATTTGGGTAATAGTCGATTGGTTGACTAAGTCTGCTCATTTCCTACCCATTAGGGAAATGGCTTGGATGGAAAAGCTAACCAAAATCTACCTCAAGGAAGTGGCATCTCGTCATGGAGTACCGATCTTGTTAATCTCTGACAGAGATAGTCGATTTACCTTGAGATTTTGCAATCCTCACACCAAGCTTTGGGTACTCGTTTGGACATGAGTACTGCCTACCATCCACAAACAGATGGTCAAAGTGAGGGGACTATTCAAACGTTGGAAGATCTACTACGAGCATGTGTGATTGACTTCAGAGGAAATTGGGATACCCATCTACTTTAGTTGAGTTTTCCTACAACAACAGTTATCATAGTAGTATCAAAGCTACTCCATTTGAAGCTTTGTATGGAAGAAAGTGTCGCTCACCACTTTGCTAGGCAGAAATTAGGGAGAAGCAACTGACTGGACCTGATATTATCCAAGAGACTATGGATAAAATTGTTCAAATCAGAAAGAGGTTAGAAGCCGCCACAAGTTGGCAGAAGAGGTATGCAGTTAATTGAAGGAAACCATTGGAAATCCAAGTTAGAGATAGAGTCTATCTAAAGTTCTCACCATGGAAAGGAGTTGTTTGGTTTGGAAAGCAAGGAAAGCTTAGCCCTTGTTACATCGGACCATTTGAGATTGTGGCGCGAGTTGGTCCCATTGCATATCAACTCAAGCTGCCTCGTGAGCTTAGTGGAGTACATTACATGTTCCATGTATCAAATCTGAAGAAGTGTCTTACTGCTTTGGTTGTCCGACCTGAAGAAGTTTGTATCGATGACAAACTGAATTTCACCGAGGAACCAGTCGAAATTATGGATGGAAGAATTAAGAAATTCAGAAGGAGTCTGGTTGTGTTGGTGAAGGTTAGATGGAACTCTAAGCGTGGTCTTGAGTTCACTTGGGAATGACAGGACTAGATGAAGCACAAATACCCTCACCTCTTTCCATCTAGATCAGAACATAGAGCTACAGCTTAAATTTCAGGACGAAATTTCCTAAACGAGGGGAGACTGTGACATCCTGTGTTTCCAGGTTAATCTCCGTACGCTAATAAAATGTGATAAAATAATTAAATGCATTATAGGACTTAATTTCTGATAATTAAGGTCATCTAGAAAAGATACACGGTCATATCATAATCATAAGGGACCAACTCCTCCTTTGTATAGCCTCTCTTGCAAAGAAAGGCTATCTTTTCCTTCCTGTCCTCAGCCTTTGCTTCCTCCTCCTTTTTCCTTTTCTCCACCTCTTTGGCTAACCTTGATGCCTTTTCTCTTTCTTTCTATAGCAAGGTTTCTTTCTCAAGCTCCACAAGCTCATCAAGTGGAAAAAGAAGCATTTTTTCATCTTCTACTCCCAGGCTGATGAGCCTGTCAATGATCTCCACCCTCTTCTGATTGTTGATACTTTCACGAGGTGCTGCTGCTGCTTTGATGCTTGCTGCAAGAAACTTCTCAGTATGAACTTTTCCTTTCTTTCTTAGCTTCTCCAACCTTTCCTCCTCTAGAAGCTCTTTAGCAATGAGCTATATCTTCCCTTTAGGACCAGAGGAAGATTCAACCTTTGGAGATTCTAGTTTTAAGGATTCAGGTTGGGGTGGTGGAGATTGAGCTTATGGTGCTGGCTTTAGAGGGGTTGAAATAAAGTCCTCACTGTTGACTTCAGAAGCTAGATCAATAATAGCTTCTGTAACCAGCAGTTCATCAGACACAGAGGACAACTCTATAATTCCTTCTGCTACTTGGACATCAGCTTCAGAAGTAATTTCCAGAGCTTTTGAAGTAATTTCTAGAGCTTCGGAAGTGAATAGAAGTGCTTCCGAAGCTCGAGCTTCCACTTCGGAAGTTGTTCTCACAGCTTCAAAAGTAACAGGAACAACACTATCTGTCCTTCTTGAGTCAGTTGCTGGGCCATCAGTTTGTCTATCCCCTTTGAAGTCAATCTTGGGTTCAACAGAGCCCTTAGGTTGACCAACTTCCTCCTTAGAGGTAAATGATGCAGTCAACCTTTGAAGCTCTTCCGCTCCAAAGTAAGCAATGGCAAGATCAGGTGAGGGTTGTTAAAGTGAGGAGCTTATCAGAGACTAGGTTACAAATCTGTTAAGGTCGATAAGCATCCTTGGGTCCACTTGAACTGAAATGGGAGGTGGTTGAGGAAAGATGGCTACAAGTCATTGTAGTTTGGGGTAGAAAGAAGAAATGGCAGTATAGGGTTTGACATGAGTTGATATCTCCTCATGAGTGTGAGAAGATATCTCCTCATCATGTCTTTGTTTCTATAAATTCTCCCCCTTTTTGGTAGCATCACCTTGAGGCAGTAAAGTATGTTGATTAAGAAAGAAATTGGTCAATAGGAGCAAAATCGGCATCCTTTGAAGAGTCAAGGATGGGGACTTGGTTGTATTAGGGATTCAAGGCCTTTGTTTAGATGGAAACTGTTTGGTTGAAGCGGTAAAATAGCAAAAACAATATGAAGAAGATTAATTGTTGTTTTCAGTTGTGTTTCATCTATAGAAACATGAATTGAATTATAATTTGGTGTTTAATCCATTCAGATCTGAGTATTGATCAGATTTGTGTGCGAAAAGTTCATTTTCGGACTGTAATTCAATCAGAAAATAGATTTTTTATTGTTGTTTGATCAAAATGTTGATTGATGATTGTTAATCGATCTATTTACTACCTAATTGGAAGTTTTTAGATCAATTGAACAAGTTTTGAAGAAAATTTCATAAGATCTGAGTTTGTTGAAGACGATGAAGTAGGTCCTTGTGATTTGAAAAACTGTTGAAATTTGCTAAGTGATCAGATGCTTTGCAACTGTTTAGGCGTTTCATCACTGTTAAGGCGTTTTCAAAACAGGCGTTTTTCAACTATTGGGACGCATTGAGACTGTTTGGTCACATTGAGACTTTGTTGATTATAGATGTTTGAGAACTGTTTGGGTGTTTTTACCTCAGGCGTTTCAACACTGTCTGGGCGTTTGAGAACTGTTCGGATGTATTATACATTTCTTGCTCAAAGTCAGGCGTTTCAGAAGTTTTAGGCACATGAGAATTCAGACTTATTAGTAAACACTTAGAAAATTTTCAAAAACTAAAATCCAAAAATATTTTCATTTCATAGTTTACTTTTAAAAATTTAAAAACAACAAAAACAAGTTATTTTCATTAATTAAAAAATACACAATGGTTAAGTCTGAAGATTCTGAGAACAGGGTTCACAAGCTCAAAAATAGAGCTGATTTCAAAAATTGGTCTCTAAGATTGAAGCATCATCTAAACTCCATTGATACTGATTTGTGGAAGTTAATAGAGAAAGTACCACATATCCCAATTACATCGAATGGTCCTTACAGAGGATTTGTTTATACAAAAGACTCTCCAGAACCTTATCCAGAAGATGGTCTGCTAGGTGATGACTTCAGGAAGGTTAAGAATGACATCAAAGCTTACTCACTGATATGAAAGTGTTTACCATTGGAAGTCTTGACTAGACTTGAAGGTTATCAAACTGGTTACACCATGTATAGAGCTTTGAAGATTATTTGTGAAGGTGGTAAAGAGATATAAGATCTCAAAAGGCAGAAACTTAAGAGGCAATTGGAGTTATTTGAGCATCTTTCTGGTGAAACAATCAATCAAATGATGAAAAGATTTGTGCAATTAACTACTGAAATGTCAACTGCTGGTATCAATAATGATCTCAAAGATCTAAATTACAGACTTTTAAATGCTCTTCCATCTTCATGGAAACAGATAGTCACTCTATTGAAGCATACTAAAAAGTTTTCGATGGATCTGGATCTTTTGATTGCTAAAATTGAATCAGTTGAAATTGATGAGAGCTCTAGAAACAATGATAGAGCTGCATCAATGTCTCAGTATAAGCATGTTGCTTCTCTAGTTAACACAGTGGAGAACGCTTTTCTGGCAAAAGATGATAATTCTCCAGAAGATGAGGGTGATTTGTTCGTTGGAGCTGGTTTCTTTACAAATTCTTCTTACATAAGTGCTCCTATTTATACAACTCAACCTTAACCTCAGTCTCCTTCTAAAACTCAAATTCACAAACCTCAAACTGAGACTTCATCTTCTAACTCTGTTAAAACTAGCAAAGTTAAAGATGTTATTAATATCTTGTTACGGATGATGAGTCAAAATCTTCTTTTACTGCTTTCATGGCAAGTTTTCATGCTTATCAAGGTAGTCATCTAACCCAGTTAGATCTTGTTTTGCAGGATTTGTTTGAGATGGATCCTGATGATGTGGAAGAGATGGACTTGAATGGGCAGATGGTAATGATTGCTTACAGAACATAGAAACACTCATATGTTAACAGGAATTACAAGCCAAGTGCAAACAAATCTGTTGGCTTTGATAAATCAAAGTTAAGGTGTTTCAACTGCAACAATTATGGTCATTTCTCAAGGGAATATAAAGCTCCTAGAAATCAAGGTGGAAATGGTCAAGCAGGTTCTAGCAATCAACGAGACCAATAACAGTCTCAGAAAACCTTTCAAAAGCCTTATCAAAGTCTTCCCACGCCAGAACTTAAAGATGAATCAAAATCATCTGAAGATCCAAAGGAAGCTCTAGCATAAAAGATGGCTATGATTGGAGTGCTTATGTTGAACAATTCACAGCTGATCTAACATCTAGTTTAGCTCTTGCTGCTGATGTTCAAAATAAAGACTGGTCTAAAGGAAATGATCCTAAGGCATATGGTGATTCTGAAAATGATGATGAAGATTATGATTGGAGTGACAAATCTGACCCAAAAGAGGATTCAGAAGAAATTCCACTCATGGCTCAGTCTGAACAACCAAAGGTTGAGCATCCATCATCTGACTCAGAGACTTCTTCGAGACTTCTTCTTCAAGTTATCCTGAAATCCTTGTTGAAGTCAGAGAGAAATTGTGCACAAAAGCATGTTTTGATCAAGTTGAGCATTACAGAACATATTCATTTAAAATCTATGACAAACTTAAACAAGAAGAAGTAATGCACAACAAACTGAAAAACGATCACAAAGTCTCTGATAAAAAGATCTTATCTCTACAAACCTCATGGAATAAAACTCTAAAAGAACTTGAACTTGTTAAAAAACAGATATGGCTAAAAATTTAGAAGAAGAAAAAATAGCTCGTACTGTAACACAAGTGGATCTAGCTAAAGTTAAAAGTTCTAAAACAATTGTAGAATAGCTGGTATGTGAGAGGAAAGATAAAAACAAAACAGATCTAAGTTTTACACATGACCCCATGCATGAATCTATCACAAATACTTTACTAGAAAACTTTAACACACATGATCACTCACCTGAAAACAAAGCTAAGCTAACAGCCTTTCAGAATAAGAAAAAATATTCTGAAAGTGATGAAAAGAAAACTAATGTTGAGATATTTAAGGAACAAGATTCTAAAAAGATTAAAAATGGCCATCCAGTGAAAGTTAATCTTAAGAACCACAACCAAAGAATAAGAAAATGTTTGTTCCCAAAGAGTATGTTGTTGAAGAAGTCATTGTAAAGAATGACAAACAAAACCCAAAGAATAAAGAGAAAGCAAAACAAGATGAAGTATCATCTGAAGATTCGTTTTCTTACGGATTAAACAATCCAGACTTCATTAAATGGCAGAAAGAACAAAAAGATATAGAAAATGCAAAAGAGTCTTCTACTGAAGGTGTTCAATCACAAAGCAAGCAGAGATCATCAAGATTAAGAAACCAGAGAAGGAGAAGGAAAAATGCTAAATCCTCTCAAAATAAAAATCAAAACAATCAAAATCAAAGAACAAATCAATCTAATCAATTTAAACCAGTGAAGTTTGTGTTTGCGGGTACTTTTGATATGAACACAATTCCAGAAATCAAATCAAAATCAAAGAACAAATCTAACTCTAAATTGAAAACAGGTTCAGGTCCAAAGTCTTCCGCTGTTAACAAAAGATTTGTATCTAAGGTGTCTAGGAATGGTGTTAATGAACAAAAGTCAAAACCCAAATTTCAAAAGAACAAACTCTCAAATCAAAAACAATAGATTAACTTTGTAACTCCTAAATCAAAACAAGGAACATATATTTATAAAATAAGTCCTTATACTATGACAAAACGCAAAAAGACAAATGATAATCTTCTAAGAGCTCTAACAATACTCCCCTTAAGATTAACATTGTCTTCAGTCTTCATTGAACTCTTCTGGTTCTTCTTTAATCTTGAACACGGGCTTCTCTTTGTAGAGTTCCAACTTGTTGGGTTCAACAATTGATCAACTGAAGCTTTCCAAAACACAATCAAAGCCAACTAAAGATCTCATTGTACAAGTTTAGAGACCAAGTTGATAAATAGAACAAAACAAACACAAGACAAAGTCAACATCAAGACCACAAGAAAAGTCAAAATTAGGTCATGATGTAATCACATTATAAATAGAACCACTAGTGCTACTTTGTAAAGTGTGGTTTTTGCAAAGTGTGTGAGTGGCTGGTAGTTCTTAAGTGTGTGTTTTTCATGGTGTAAATCACCACCCAAGGAGAATTTCTCTCCTTTGGGTGGGTTTGATGTTCATCCATCTTTGTATATGTTTTTTCATTGTAATTTGTTATTCAACATCAATGAAATCATAACATTATACATTACACACACCTCCTTGTTCTTCGATTCATACACTTCCACCCATCTTTAATTTTGAATTCTCAGATCTGAAAATGATGAATCCTAAGATCCAGGCTCAACGAATCTGAAATATTGATTCAACAAATGGTATCAGAGCAATTGGTTGCTGGGTTCATGTATGTTTCAGATCTATTTTCATCTTTAAAGATGTTTACAATAAAGAAGAAAATCAGAAAAATAAAGAACAAGCATCTGTTCATCTTCATCATCATCTATTCTTCAACAAAATCAACAAAATCAAGAAATCTGTTCTTATTTGGTTCGAAATGAAGATGATAAAACATTCAACAACTTATCACTTCAAATTCGGTGCATTTGTAACAGATTCAAATCAAATCCGTGAAGAACATGGGCTCAAGCAGAATACATTCGGTTCCCTCTTCAAAATTAAAAGTAGATCGATGCTACTGCCGATATGTAAATCGAGCCAATTACATGTATTTCAAGCGGATTACATGATTTCAAGAAAAACGCATGATTTCGAGCAAATTACATGAACTCGAACAATATTCAGCAGAAGACAAACCATCTGCATCTCTTTGAAGAAATGCGGATGAAAGTTCAAACAAATGCTGATGTTACACAACCAATGCGGTTGTGTAACTCAACAAATGCTGATGCCAAGTAAAAGAAATGCGGCTGGAACACAAACTATCTACATTTCTTATAAGAAATGCGGATGTGAGCTCAAGAAATGCTGATGTTACACAACCAATGCGGTTGTGTAACTCAACCAATGCGGTTGTGTAACTCAACAAATGCGGCTGTGTTTCAAAGATCATCTAATACGGCTACTTTAAGGGAACTAATGCTGATGAGTTCAAATCTAATGCTGATGATCAACAAAACAAATGCGACTGACTTATGCCCTAATGAAAATAGTGCAAATCAAATGCTGATGTTTTAACAAATGCTGCTATTGAATCAACAAATACGGTTATTGAACTAACAAATGCGGGTGTTGACTGAACAAATGCGGATAAAGTTGTGTTGAAATGAGAATGTTAAGGCAACCAATGCTTATGATGATTCAACAAATTCAGATGTTATATTCAAATTTCAGCCTTTGTTTTAAACAATGCTGATGACATCAACATCTACAACAACATCAACAACATCAACATCAACAACAAAATCAACAACAACATCAACGTCAACAACAACATCAACCACATCAACATCAACAACAACATCAACAACAACATTATCAACAACAATAATATCAATGAACAGATGATGAACAATTGAAAATAACAAACAAGAAATACAAGACAGATGATGAACAGTTGAAAATAGCAAACAAGAAATACAAGAAAGATGATGAACAGATGACTACAACAAACAAGAAAACAAGAAACATGATGAATACAGATGATTGCAACCAACAGGCACATCCATTTTCACATTCAACAGAAATGAAGAAATCAACCTTGGTCACATAATCACTGATCCAATCAAGGATTTGTACAACTGTTAGAAACTCTTTCAAAAGTACTTGGAACCATCCATTATCAAGTTAATTCAGAGATTCAAAGAGTTGAAGTGTCTTTAAGACTAACTTATGTTCCTGATGCTGTTTATTGAAGTTCAAAGCCTCATCATATGCCTAATACATTCTAATCCTTTAAGTGTGATATGAACAAACAGTAATCCAAAAGTGATACACCTCATATCCAATACGTTAAGAATTCTCAAAGAGATTCTATCCTTTATCAGAAATACATTAGGAGAAGCTTAATCTGAGGAGGAGAACTACAGTGAACTGTGTCAAAACATCAGTTGATCAAGAAGACATATGACAGAGAAGATCTTGAAGTCAATGTTTGGAAAGCATCAGTTTAGGGGAGTATTGTTGGATTCAACAATTGATAAACTGAAGCTTTCCAAAACTCAATCAAAGCCAATTGAAGATCTCATTGTACAAGTTTAGAGACCAAGTTGTTTAACAGAACAAAACAAACACAAGACAAAGTCAACAAGACAAAGTCAACATCAAGACCACAAGAAAAGTCAAAATTAGGTCATGATGTGATAACATTATAAATAGAACCACTAGTGCTACTTTGTAAAGTGTGGTTTTTGCAAAGTGTATGAGTGGCTGGTAGTTCTTAAGTGTGTGTTTTTCATGGTGTAAATCACCACCCAAGGAGAATTTCTCTCCTTTGGGTGGGTTTGATGTTCATTGTATATGTTTCTTTATTGTAATTTTTTATTCAACATCAATGAAATCATAACATTATACATTACACACACCTCTTTGTTCTTCGATTCACACACTTCCACCCATCTTTAATTTTGAATTCTCAGATCTGAAAATGATGAATCCTAAGATCCAGGCTCAACGAATCTGAAATATTGATTCAGCCTAACTCTACAAAGCCTTCTTGATCGCAAACTTGAGCTTCTTTCAAAGATTCTATGATCTGCTCAATGTTCAAGTTCTCAGAAAGGACCGTAGCCTATTTTGTTGAGCCTTCACCTTCATCTAACACATGAATAGGTGAATCAGCAACAACTTCGATAACCTTGAGTGAAGACTCCTTGGAAATCACATTCTCTTGTGGTACAGGCTCAATTACATCAACATTATGATAAACAAATTCCATTTGTTGTTGTTCAGTTACTTCATCCATATCTTCATTCATATTATTTGAATCATCACCATCATTAACATCTTCATTGACTATACCTATATATCATATGGATTAACAGGTAACAATCAAATGTTAAGTGAATGAATGTATCGGGTGAGAGAATAAGTGAATCAGAGTGTTTGAGTTTGTGAATGAGTGAATGAAACTACAAGTGTTGAATATATATAAGTGTAAAAATTCTTAGGCGCATGAGCACTGTGAAGGCACATGAGGCTAAGTTTCACACTAAATTTTCAGACGCATGAGCTCTGTTTAGAAGCTTGGGCACTGTTCAGGCGCTTAGGCACTGTTCAGGCGCATGAGACTTGATGAAACGCCTAACACTTAGAGTAAACATCACCTTCAAACGTCTAACCACATTGGAAAGTTTGAAACTATTTAGGCGCATGAGCATAAGTTGATACGCCCAGCACTTAACCATTTTCAGCAACATGACAGCTGTTTAGGCGCATGTACTTGAACAAAACGCTCAACACTTGTACAAATTCCTGAAATTCATCATACTTCTGATGTAGACTTCTGAGCACTATTCAGGCGCATGAGAAACCTTCCATAATTCTGACACTTTGAAATTTTCACAACATCCATCTAAACACTATTTATGCACATTATCACTTTTCATGCACATTGTCTCAACACTTAGTCAAATTTTGACTATCACCCAAAATATACATTAAATACCCTCAAATTTAACAATCAAATTGTTTTTGTTTAAAAACACCACAAATCATTTGAAACTCATATTTTAATTTTTAAACATGAATTTTCAATTCAAACACCAACCAAACACATTTGAAAGACAACTTTGAATCAATTTTTTTTTCACACAATTTCCCGTCATTTTAGTCTCTATTTTGAAACTATTACAACACAAATAGTCTTGTTTTGTTTGCAAGAAGCTTTTCCACTTATTTTGAATTCTTTTTAGGTTCATTTTTACATCATATCAAATACACACATGCTTGAATTTCAGCTTCGTCCTTTCCATCCAAAGCACTTAACTTTTTTATTTCTTTCTTTTTCACATTTGACACTTTTCATTGATTTTCTCTTTTATATTTTTACTCCGCCTGAACTTTTAAGGTCACAAACTTAGAAGTTTCTTTTGTTTTGCAAGTAGAGAAAACTAATCATTATCAACATGCCTTCACACAGAAAATCATGCAAAAATCAAAATTAAAGCAGAAGAAAAACCTACTATACACAATTGAATCACATGCCTGTAGTGAGATCATATCAGTTAAGATCAACATATTAAAATAAAATAAAATGGTGGATAGTCATAGACAATGATTAAATCCTGATCAAGTGTGTTCCAGGTTAGCGTTCCCGCAGCAGAGGAGACACAAGATCTAAGGACAGAAAATGAGTGCTTTTGGCAACATAATCAGCACACTTACTTTTTCAATTCTTGGATTGATTAAGGTACAACTAGATATGACATTATGTAAGTCACACTTAGACTTAGAGAGCTCAACTCTCATCAAGATATGCAAGAAATCACTTTTCTCAACTTATTAACCTGACATATACTTATAACCAGATCTCATGTTTAGGTCGTGCACATTGGCATCTTTTGCATCAAGTGAGAATATCCAGGTCTATAATGACTTATAAACAAAGGATATCTCATCACTTCAAGTCTATGATGACTCATAAATGAGAAGTGAATAGATGCTTTAAATAATTAGAGCTCATGGTTATTCATATCCCTACTAGGTGTGAGGTTGTGACTTTACAAGCAATCAATTTGAGAAGTCAACACTACTCATTGGTACTAAAATTGACAAACATGAATGCATGATTGATTTAGTCTAATCATAAAAATTTACTTTTTCAGTATAATTGCATGAGCTTACCTACACATCATATATGATTACGTCAGACTTTAGTAGCGAGTGAAGCATGCAACTGATCAGAACTAATGTATCTATCATTTCTCACAAATTGCAAAGACAGATTCAGTCCTAAATAATTAACTAACAAATAAACTCTATTTATGTGAGTTTTTGTTTTATATTTTTCTCTTTTGATTTTGTAATTTTCTATTTTTGTATTTGCTTTTTTATTTTATATTGAACATGCACACATAATATATACAATCAGGCAGTAAACTTTGACAGTTTTCTCTATAAATCTTCTTATTCAGCTAAGGGAGGGTTCTTTTCATTTTTATGATTCAGAAAACTCAATTACTCAAAACCATTTTAAACATGGTTAATAAGTCTAATTGACTCAAAATTATTAAACCTTTTTCAGAGTTACCTTTGAGAAAATGATATCAAATTTTGATATGCTTTGTTTTTGAGTGCTGAACAGAATTAGCTGTAATAAACATAGCAGCAGTGTTATCAATGTAGATAGGATTTTTAAGAAAATTGAACCCATAATCCAGCAGTTGGTTTTGTAACCAAAGGATTTGAGAACATCCTGCTAAAGCAACTAAGTACTCAGCTTCTACGGTTGAAACAGAGACATTTATTTGTTTCTTACATTGCCACGAGACTAATCTTGGACCTAAAAATTGACAACCACCCATCGTAGATTTACGATCTTGGCAACATCGTCCATAATCACTATTTGTATATCCATGTAACTCGAAGTTTCCTTCATAAGGATACCACAACCCTAAAGCTGGTTTTTCTTAGAGATACCTAAATATTTGTTTAACAGTGATTAGGTGAGATTGGTACTTGGCACAGACACAAACATCATACATTATATCAGGTCTAGATGCAGTAAGATACATCAAAGATCCAATTATAGATCTATATAGAGTTTGGACAACAGATTTTCCTTTCGGGCCAGGTTCAATCTTGGTATTTACGTCAGCTGGAGTTTTGATGGATTGACAATCTTGCAGTTTAATTTCTTCAAGAGTTTTTCAACGAATTTCTCTTGGTTAATAAAAATTCCATCTGCAGACTGCTTCACTTGAAGACCAAGAAAAAAGTTAATTTCTACTATAGAACTCATTTGGAAACAAGACTTCATGATTTCTTCAAATTCATTACACAATGTTGGACTTGTAGAACCGAATATGATATCATCAACATACACTTGAACACATAAGAGATCATCAGCACCCTTCTTTATAAAAAAAGTTGGATCAATTTTCCCTCGCTTGATATCATCAAAAAAAGCACCCTTCTTCATGATTTCTAAGCTTGTACACACGATGAGGATATTCTGAATCTTTGAAACCTGGAGGTTGCTTGACATACACATCATCAGTGATTGGTCCATACAAGAAAGCACCTTTAACGTCCATCTGATACACCTTAAAGTTCATGTATGATGCATAAGCCAGGAAGACACGAATTGATTCAAGTCTAGCAACTGGAGAAAATACTTCATCATAATCTATTCCTTCTTCTTGGGTGTAACCTTATGTAACGAGTGTCGCTTTGTTACGAACAATAATTCCCTAATCGTCTAGTTGTTTTTGAACAACCATTTTGTGCCTATGGCATTTTCTCCTTAAGGTAAATCCACAAGCTTCCATACTTCCTATTTGCGGAATTGCAATAACTCTTCTTGCATTGCCTCAATCCAACTATTGTCCTTTAACGCTCCGGTGATGTTTTTAGGAATAATTTGAGATAAAAAAACATGAGTATAAGAAGAGGTTTGCTTGTTCTGATTGACTTCTCGTCGTTCTCTCATTCAACGGACCGATAATTTGAGACGTAGGATGGTTCTTATGAATATGAGATGTTGTAATCTCATTTCCTTGAACATTAACATCCAGATTAGATTGGTTCATGTCGGAAAGCTGATGCAATAAGTTTGAAGTATTTGGATTGAAATTAGGAACTTGAGTCGGTGAGTTGATAAAGTAATCAAGATGATCAGCAACAACTGCATCATCAGAAACCGATGACGTTCCGGACTCAGGTTGTACAATTTCAGGACCATCATTAGGAATAGGATGTGAAACATTGGAATTTTTAGAAAAAGGGATGTTCTTATGCTTGTTGAGAGTGAGATTGAACATGAGATTCAGAACGAAATACAGGATCTTTAACAAATAAGAAGAATGGGTAATCTGGTCTAGAATCATCCATATCATCAGAATAAGAATCATCATTGAAAGATCCAAGATCTCCTCCTTGTTTCTTTTTCTTACCTGAGGAGTCAAACAAGTTAGGATTAAAAGAGTTTGACAAAGAATCTAAATCAAACAACCAAGCTGGACCATTTGCAACAGATGGAAAAGAGTCTTCAAGAAATTTAACATTAAAAGTTTCAAGAATAACATTCGTCCTAGAGTTATAAACTCTAAAGGCTTTTGAAACCAATGAATATCCAACAAAAAAACCATCATCAGATTTTGAATCAAATTTTGCTAGTTGGTCACTTGAATTTAAAATCAAAACTGGACAACCAAAAGATTTAAGAAAATCTATATTAGGTTTTCTGCCAAATATCAACTCATATGGTGTTTTCTTTTATCTTTCATAAGCAATGTATGATTCTGTACAAAGCATGTAGTGGATATGGCTTCATCCTAGAAAGTAATTGGAATCTTTGCATCTGTTAACATAGAACATGCGGCCTCAATCAAAGTTTTGTTTTTCCTTTCAGCAACTCCATTTTGTTATGGAGTTCTAGGAGCACTGAACTGACGAGAATTCCTTTTTCTGCCCAAAACATGTCAATATTAGCCTTTTTAAATTCAGTTCCATTATCACTTCTGATAATTTTCACCTTTTGTTATAATGGATTTTCTATTTTAATGATGAATTCTTCTAACAATTCAGCAGTTTCAGATTTAGCATGCAAAAAGAAAACCCATGAAAATCTTGTAAAGTCATCAATGATAACTAAACAATAATATTTCTTTCCAATACTCTGCACATTTGTTGGTCCGAATAGGTCCATGTGCAACATCTGGAGAGGCTTGGAATTTGAGTTTATCAGCTTGGGCTTATAAGACGCTCTGTGTTGCTTTCTTTTTAAACATGCTAAGAAGTGATCTGTTGTAGCAAACTTCTTTGTTTGAAGACCTACTATATGATTTCCTGCTGCAAGCTTGTTCATGTTCTGGAAATTGGAATGCTCAAGATGTCTATGCCATAACTGGCTTTTGACATTTGATGCTTGAGCAATTAGGCATGTTGTTTCAGTAGATGGATCTACTTGAGACATATCTAACTTGTATACATCTCGATCTCGTACAGCTTTAACAACTGTGTATTCTTTGCTTATCTGAAAACCTGGCTTCAAAATATAACAAAAAGAATCATCAAATAGAACAGAGTAAGATTTGTCACAAATTTGGGAAACACTTAAAAGATAAAGGTTCAACTATGAACAATAGTTGACTTTATCAAAGCTAATAATCCCATTTGACACTGTTTCTTCGCCTGTTATTTTACCACCTGCATCACCTCCGAATGCAACATGAGTACCATCTTTTAACTTAAATTCTTGAAGCAAGGCATGGTTGCCTGTCATATGTCGGCTACACCCACTATTAACATACCACGTGTTAATAGGTCTTCTTGGGCGTACCTGCATATCAAAGAGATTTAAGTTGAGTTATCAACCCAAGACGATACGGTCTTAGGCTTGCCAAATTTATCAATAATGGTAAACTGTTTAAAATGAAGATTATTCAAATCAGGCTTCTTTTGCTGTTTAAATTTACCAATTCCGTTTCTGACAAATTTTTGATTATCTTTGATTTGCATAGTCCGTAAAGCATGGTAATGTTTTTCAAGACCATCGTCAAGGTAATTCAAACCATCAGAAGAACCATTTTTAGAAAAAATTTGATTACCAAACTTTCCATTGTTCATTCTCACAGATCGTGGAACGAATTTTCCTTGATTATAATTCTTTGTTTTCACAGCATAAGAATCATCACAATCAGAATCAATCCTTTGAAATTATCTTAAGCCTAAGGAAGGTTGTTTTGTCAATCTTTGAAAACCAACACTTTGATTTCTTTGAAATTGTTGATTGACATATCCATTCCTTGGCGAGTTCCTTCGGAAGTAGCAATTTTCAGTTTTGTGATTTCTTTCATCACAAATGGTACAATACTTGTTGAAATAACAATCAGGTGTTGAATGGTTTTTCATATCACAAATGTAACAATACCTGTTAAAGAAACATTCATCAGTATTATGATTGTATATATCACATATTTCACAGTACCTTTGTTTTTCTTTGATAGTATAAATAGGATAGTTTATGTATTGTGTAGAGGTAGACAATGAAACAATTAGAGCAAAACATAACAACTGTAACTCACTCTTACACATTGTATCCTAAGCTTTTGCTATCAATGAAATCTATGAATTTTTGAAGTAATTGCTTGTGTTTGTTTACTTAGTGTTTGAATTGGTCATTACATTACGATATCATCACAGATAGATCCATTTGAACCTATCAGACTTCTTTGTCAATATCCTGATACAAAAGTGCATATTTCACATCAAGTTGATAGACTATAAAGTTCTTGGATGCAGCAAAAGCAAGAAACATTCGCACAGCCTCAAGTCTTGCAACAGGTGCAAAGACATCTGTGTAATCTGTACCTTCCTCCTGTGTGTATCCTTGAACCACAAGTCTTGCTTTGTTCTTGATGATCAATCCCTTATCATCATTTATTTTTTTGTACACCCACTTAGTGCCAATAGGAACCTGACCAGGTGGCAATGGACATAAGTTCCATACTTTTTGCTTCTTGAATTTAAACAACTCCTCTTGTATTGCTTCTATCCAATTGTTTCCTTTGAGGGCTTCTTCCACTTTCTTTGGTTACATATGAGAGAGAAAGCATGAGTACAAGCAGACATTCCCATTGATTTCTTGTTTTCACACCTTCTAAGACATCCCCAATAATGTTCTTAGTTGTATGAATTTTATGTATTCTGAGCCTAGGAATCACATCTAGTTGTATAGATAGATCCAAGTTTGAAAGGTTTTGCTAAGGATTTTGAATACTATCACCAGCTGATGTCTCACATTCATTCAATGAGGACTGATTCAATGAATGTGTGACAACATCAATAGTATTTTGCTGAGAAGTAGCATCAACAGTTGCCTGTTCCTCCTGATCACTGTCTTTATCAACTTGGTGTTGAATACTTGAGTTGTCAGCTGTTGAGTTATGAGGCTCAATTGGCTGACAACTTGTTAAAGCTCCATTGTTTCCCGAGATATTCAAGCTTTTAGGATTTTCAAGATCTTGATCTTCATTTTTTCTTAGAGAAACTGGAATAGGTCTTAGCAACTCAAACATTTGATCTTCATATAGGTCACCTTGAATTCCTGTTCCAGCTAAAACATTCTCACAATAAGATTAGAATAGTTTGGAAACAATTCTAATTAAAGATATATTCAGGACCATTGCCCTTAACACAAGGTGTGTGCTCATTGACAATAATGTTGGATGATTCCTCAAATTGTTGATTTTTATATTATACACTCTATATGCAATAGAAGTTGAGGAATCTCCAACAAAGATAGCATCATTCAACTTTTCAGCAAATTTTGCTAAATTGTCTTTTATGTTAAGGATGGTACATCTACTGCCAAAGGACCAAAGAAAGCCGATGAATGGTGGCTCTTGTTCCATAGCTCATAAGGTGGTTTTCCATGTGGCTTAACTATAAGAACCCTATTCTACACATAACATGCAGTGCTGACTGCTTCGGCCCAAAAGGTTAAGGGTAGTTTTAAGTCGGCTAACATAGTTCTAGCAGCCTCAATTAGTGTCTTGTTCCTCCTCTCAGCAACACCATTTTGTTAAGGAGTTCTAGGAGCACTGTATTGATTGGCAATCCCTTTTGAGTTACAGAATGTGTCAAGAACTTGATTCTTAAACTCAGTTCCTTGATCACTTCTAATTATTTTTACCTTGTGATCTATTTGATTTTCCGTTTTAAGAATAAAATATTTTAAAGTTTTAGCAGTTTCATCTTTAGTTCTTAAAAAGAAAACCCATGTAAATCTTGTGAAATCATCAACAATCACAAGGCAATATGATTTCCTTCCAATGCTCGTTATACTTGTAGGACCAAACAAATCCATGTGCAACAAGTGTAATGGGGTGGTGATAGAGTTAACCTCTTGGATTTATGTGAAACTTTATGTTGCTTCCCTTTTAGGCAGGCAACACAGTTGTCCCTACAGATAAATTCCTTTTTAAGCACACCATGTACCAAATTATTTTTAACCAATTTATTCATGGTTTTAAAATTAACATGGAACATTCATTTATGCCAAAAAGTTGACTCATCACCATTTGCTTTCGAAAGAAAGCATGATACTTCACCCAGTGGGGAAGCTTTGTTCCTATCCAGCTTGTACATATCCCCTCTCCTAGGAGATCTAAGAAGCACCAATTCTTGAGGAATTATCATCTTGGGTTTGAGGATGATGCACTCATGTTCTGTGAAAAGCATTTGGTGCTTTTGATCACTGAATTAAGAAACACTAAGGAGATTGTGTTCAAGCTATTTGACAAAATTTACTTTTTCAAATTATAACTTACCATTGGATACACTACCTCTACCAGATATGTATCCTCTAGCTTTACCTTCAAACTAAACATGACCTCCATCAAAGTGTTTAATCTATTGTAGGAGAGATCTATCCCTGTCATTTGCCTAGAGCATCCACTGTCTACAATCCAGATATTTTCATTTTGTCATGTAGATGTCCCTGCATATAAGGTCAAATGGCTAGTTACTATTAGAAACACAAGCCTGGGTCTCAGGCTCTTCCAATTCAAATGATATAATTAAACCAAAATGTATGCATGGGGTTTAATTATGGTTTATGAAGAAGAGGATTGGGCTGCTGCTTCTCTTTTGATCTTCCATCCTTCTTATAAGGGATGATCATAATAGAATTTACAAGTCGCTTTCAAATGTAATTGAAGGAAGAGTTCGCGAGACTCTGCTTGGTAAACGGGTTGATTATTCAGGGCGGATCAAGCTTGATGAGCTTGAAGAACCTTGTGTAGCATAACTTGCTTCCAAGGCTTCTTTCTTCTCAAAAGTAGTTGTCACCACCTTTTCTTCTGAAACAGTCTTCTTTTTGGAAGGTCTTAAAGGATTCCTTTTGTTCCTTTGTTTTGCTTCCAAAGCTAGTTTGCTTTTGGAAGTACTTGCTTCCGAAGGAACTCTAGCTTCAAGGGAAAACTTAGAAAGCTTTTGTTTGTTCTTTTGTTTGTCTTCTAAAGTCAGTTTCTGCTGGATCGGTGTTTGTCTCACAACACATGATAATCACACAAACTCAATTAATGTCACTCAGGTTGATGAAGCAGAATCTCAACTAAATTCACAAGTAATATAATAAGTTAATGAAAATAGAAGAACACAAGAATGGTTCTTCAAGATACTTGTATATATTACTTCTCAACTCAGTTTTACAATAGTCTTACAAGCATAGTTCCTAAGTTACATGGAGAAACTATATATACTATTATCTACAGCCGGTTATGCTTGGAAAACTAGCTGAAACTTACAACTAAACAAATACTACTTTGTTTAGATGTAAGGTATCTAAGATAAAATAATAATATCTTAGATTAGGTAGCCATGACATGTCCATGACTTACCTTTTGTCACCAACTAAGAATGGCAATTGTACTAACTTGAGAATGGTTGAACAGTGGATTAAAGTAAGATCAACTACATGGGTGTGGGACAGACCATACTTTTGTCCACTAGTTCATAATTAGTTCTTCCGAAGGTAAATGGCTTTGGAAGAATAAATTCTTCCATGGTCATTTTGGCTTTGGAAGAAACAACTTCTTCAAAACTTCTGCAAGTCTTTAGGACTTCATTCTTTGGAAGACTTTGTCTTTGATCTTCTAAGTTGTATACTTTGGAAAGAGAACAATTTAGTCTCGGAAGACTGAGTTCTTCCTTTAGAAGTTCTTCATTCTTTAGGCTTCAGAAGACCTCTAACTTGTCTTCAGAAGAACATCTTTATTTTCAGAAGACCACTTCATTTAGCACAACAAAATCCTTCTAAGTGTTGTTTTGGTTGCACCAGCCTCATATGATCCAACAAACTCCCCCTACCCTGATGCTACCAAAACTTCACTTCTTCCTACTCCTCAAGGTCTTCAACACCAGGTAAAGAAGATATTTGTCTGTCTCTTTGTTCCTTTCTGATGTGGTTATGAGGAGTTTGTACAAGTCATCTGTTGATAGTAGGTCTATTCTATTGCTTTGGATGACATGTAATTTTTGTTGTGGCCCTCTAAAGCGAGTTAGTTGATGGGAATTATAGTTATATTCCCATCTAACTATAGGTTCAGAAGTTGGTCCGTCAACCATCTGTAGAAATGAACTGGCTTTTCTGGTTGCTCCTTCTTCTTCTTCCTTTGCTCTTTTTTTCAGCTCTTCTTCAGTTTTGGCTTTTGTTGTAAGCTCGTTAACATGAAGGATACTCAGATGATTCCTTATGTGAGAAGCAATCTGAGAGTTTAAAGTATTGGAGACCATTCTCTGCCAACTCAGCAATATCAAATCTGCTAGAGTGTAGCAGAGTAGATGTGTCAAGTCTGTTTACTTGACCATTCTTCCTTTGCACAACAAAGCTATACGTAGGTTCATCGAGCCTCCACTGGAAAATTGAGCTTTTGTGATTGAGGGGATTAGATGGCAGCTTGTCCCCTTTTCTTATGTCCAGCAGAGTCACCAGTCTTCTCCTTAACTTCTTCTCTTTTTCTCTAAGTAGATCAACGTTGGTGGCAAGAAGTTGGAGAGCTTGGTCTAGTCTTCCCCTTGACAGATCAAGGAATGCATCTCTTATACGGAAACAGGAAGAGAGCTATCAATGTATTTTAGTTTAATTGACTCTTCCTTATAAGAGATCTTGCTCAAGGTAGTGTAGTTGGTGAGCTTTCTTTTTAATTCCTTGAATTCTTCTAAGGTCAGAGGCTTGAAAGGTTCAGAAGATGGTTTGGGATGAGATTAGGTTTTGGGTTTAAGGACAGGTGGTGGTGGTGGTCATTGAGAAACAGGGTGTGAAGGTTTAGGAATGGTTGATGGTGTTGGTTTAGGGGTGTAAGGTTCAGTGGTTGGCTCAGTTTTGATAAGGAAAGGAAAAGGTGTGGGCATAGGTTTTATAGGTTGTGTTTTGGGTGTTGGTTCCGGTTTGGGTTTGGGAGTTGGTTTGGGTGCCATCTTTTTAACACTTTGTCTCTGAGGTACCTCCTGCCTTCTTCCTAAGCGAATGTCAGCCTTGATGTCACTGACATTTCGCTGTAGGGTCTTCTCAGACATGGGTCCCACCTTCCTACCAGTGAAGCCGTGGGCTTTAAGATAAGCTTTCATCCAATCCTTATCTCCCACCTCGTTGGCAGCAGCAAGTTGTGCCTCTTCCTCCTTCTTCTTCTTTTCCCTAGCAGCCTTCTTTCTCTCTTTATTGATCTGATCTTGTTGTTTATAGAAGAAGAACCAGATCATATCATGATCATAACGGGCCAGCTCCTCCTCCTTATCGCCTCTTGAGCAAAGAAAGGCTATCTTTTTCCTTTTATCTACTGCCTTTGCCTCCTCCTTTATTTTCCTTTTCTCATCCTTTATAGCCAACCTTGCTGCTTCCTCTCTTTCCTTCTATAGCAAGGTTGCCTTCTCTAGCTTCACAAGCTCATCAAGTAGGAGTAGAAGCATTTCTTCATTGTCTACTTCTAGGCTGATGAGCCTGTCAATGACCTCCACCCTCTTTTGATTGTTGATACTTTCTTGAGCGGCTGCTGCTGCTTTGCTGCTTGTAGCTAGCAACTTCTCAGTATCAAGTCTTCCTTTCTTCTTCAGCTTCTCCAACCTTTCCTCCTCTAGAAGCTCTTCAACAGTGAGCTTTCTCTTCCCTTTAGGATTAGAGGAAGATTTAGCCTTTGGAGATTCTGGTTTACAGGATTCAGGTTGGGGTGGTGAAGGTTGAACTTGTGGTGCAGGAGAGATGGGAGTTGTAAGAAAGTCCTTACTTTTAACCTTAGAAGCTAAGACAAGAATGGCTTCTGTGATGAACAGGTCATCGGACATAGAGGACAGTTCTATAATTCCTTCCGCAACTTGGATTTCTGCTTCGGAAGTAACTGTACTACCTATCCCTCATAAGTTGGTTGTTGGGCCATCAGTCGTATCTCCCCTTCAAAGTTAATCTCAGGTTCAATAGAGACCTTAGGTTGACCAACTTCCTTCTCAGAGGTAGGTGGTGCATTTAGCCTTTAAAGCTCTTCAGCTCCAAAGTAGGCAATGGTAACATCAGGTGAGGGTTGTTTAAGTGAGGAGCTTATCAGAAATTGGGTTAAAAATCTGTTAAGGTCGATAAGCATCCTTGGGTCCACTTGAACTATGATAGGTGGGGGTTGAGGAAAAATGGTTGCAAGGTGGTGCTGTATAGGATAGAATGAAGAAATAGCATCAAGGGAAGAAATGGCAAGGTTGGGTTCCACTTGAGTTGATATCTACTCTAAAGAGTGAGCAAATGTCTCCTCATCATGTCTTTGTTTCTCTAAATTCTCCCCTTTTTTAGTAGCATCATCTTGAAAATTAGATGAGCTAGAGGAAGAACTCAAAGAAACTTGAGTGTGTACATGCCTAATAGACTTCTCAATCTATTTCTCAGCTAGTTGAGCCTTGAGATTTTCAAACTGAAGTTGCTGAGTGGTAGACCTATCTTCTAAAGTCTTAACCTTTAATTCAAGGTTTAAGACTTTAAAAAGTAGGTCTTTGATAGTGAGTTGTAAACTACCCTCATCTTCTTTTGAAGAATCATCAGAAGATGGGATAACATTCCTAGTATGTTGATCCTTATCACCAGCTGTGGTTTCTTGGCGCCTTGGATACCCTTGCATACTGATGTCTCTTTCAGAGGCATCAATTGGCAAGGTTGTCGTATATTCAGTCTGACTGATGTTACCACTATCCTGAGAGGTTATTAAAACAATCTCAATAGTGACAGCTCAATCTATATGAGTCAACTCCACTCCAGTTGGACTCACCTTAGTTTGGTCTAGCTGATGTGGGCTAGATAGCAGAGGTTCCCTAGGGCTCAGTTGATCTGGAGAATGGTGAGGTAGATCAACATCATAGCCCTGATGAAACATGATATCCTCATCAGGTTGGGTTAAAAGGTCAAGAAAGGATACAAAGGTTATATCTATTGACCCGGGATCTTGGTCAGCACCTAATGGCTTTTCTGCAATAGCAGTTTAGCCAATGATATGGCTATCCCTTTTTGGCTACTCAGGGGAGTGTTGAGACTCACCCTGAGGGCTTATGGCTTGGATAATATGCTTATCAAGTTGAGACTGAGGGGACAACACTGATATTAAGGTCAATTGAGGAGGATGGTTGCACCTCTGACTGAGTGGGAGCCGTTGATTCCACTCTAGCCTTTTTGGTTTGAACAGAGGGGGCTTGATCAATCAGAGTAGATTGATCAAGGGTTCGTTTGGGGTGTCTTTTGTATGTGATTTTGATTAGGTGGGAAGAAGTAGATGGTAGTGTAGTGGTGGTGTCTAGTGTGGGTTCATCACTTGCTAGGCTTGCAGGGATGTCACCAGGAGCCATTGACTCAAGCATACCTAGAAGGAGATCAGTGAAACTTCTAGTAAAGTTGGTGGACACCTTCTTCAGAGTCTTGAAGATGCTAGGCTTCATGTGAGGGACCAATAAAACATGATCAAATTGTAGTTTGTCTTGGTCTAACTCACAGTTGATAATGTGGTGAATAAACCGAGGATACATAGAAAACGAATCCCTGGTAAGATTGCTACTCAAATTATTCAGCATAAAGCTTGACTATTTGAAGCGGAGGCCTTTTACCAACCCATGGACTAGGCAGCCCAGATCATAGGGAATTTGATCCCACCCCCCTAATTTGTTGGAGAGTCTGCATGAGAACGTGAAGCAGGAACTTCCAGTTGTAGGAGAAGTTGAGCTTGTAGACCGTTGACTTGCTCACATCACCTCCATAACCCATTTGATGGTAGGTTTCCTCCAAATCAGACTTGGGGAAATCAGTGGGGGTGCCTTCATGATGGAGTTCCAGATGCTCCCTAATTATTGTTTCATTAATGATAATCTCCTGTCCGCAGATCCTTGATCTCATGACCCTTTCATCATTGATTGTTTTGCTTCGACCATTGGCCTAGAATTTAGCCATGTAGTTTGAGTAGATGGTGGGGTTAACAGTAAGGGTAGTGAAGTATGTCGATTGAGAAAGAAATTGGACGATAGGGGCATAATCGGCATCCCTTGAAGAATCAAGGATGGCGACTTGGTTGTGTTGGGAATTCAAGGCCATTGTTCTGAGAGTACTTTTTGATTGATGGAACTGAGAGTGAGTGGAAAAGATGATGGAAATTTGGGGTTTTAGCAATAGTAAAGAAAGTAGAGAAAGAGAGTCGAAAGTTTTAAATGGGGGCAAAAGTCCAAACGGATTGGGCGGCAAGATGAACAATTTAAAATATTCCGACAATCATCAATAAAATCTTACTTTTTACTGAGTGGGGCCCAAAGATTTCCATTACATGGTAAAAGTTTCCTTCCAAGAATAAGGTTGCTTTTGAGAGAAAACACTTGTGTTTCTCAATATTGTATTCCAAAGTCATTTTTACTTCCGAAGGCAAACCATGTCTTAATGGCAAATTTGCTTCCGAGAGTAAAATCTTCTTCCAAGAAAAGAAGTTAGTAAGCTTCGGAAGTGGATTTGATCTATGATCAAATGTCCTTCTGAGGCTAAAAACTCTTCGGAAGAGAATACCTATGTAGAGGAATTTGCCTTCGGAAAATGAATAAAGATCTCTTCCTAGGGTAAATTTCTCTTCGGAAGAACTCATATTTAGAAATTTTGAAGAAAACCTTTTTATAACAGGGCTTAGATTGTATTTAGACAACATAGACAAGACACATTTTAAAAAGTTTTCAAAAGAGAAGGACTAGTCAATGTTAATCATTCTAATAGCTGTGATTAAATATTTAAATCTTTGTTTATCAAAGGCTTTTGTGAACAAGTCAGCATATTGTTCATTTGAATTGACTTTGACTAGCTTGATAAGATATTTCTCATGAATATCTCGAATAAAATGGTACCCGATGACAATGAGTATTGTCTTGGAGTGCTTGACTGGATTTCCTGGGATACAAATGGCACTCTTGTTGTCTATGTGGATAGGAGTCTCCATTAAGTTGAAACCACAATCCAGTATCTAATTTTGAATCCAAAGCAATTGAGCACATTAGCTTGCAGCAACAATATACTTAGCTTCAGCAGTTGATGTGGATACACATAATTGCTTCTTACATTGCAAGGAGATGATCCTTCTACCAAGAAATTGACATCCTCCGGATGTGGATTTCTTGTTCATGTTGCAGCCATCATAATCAATGTCAATGTAACCATAGAGGTTAAAAACCCTATTCTTAGGATGCCAAAGACCCAATTTAGGACCTCCTTTGAGGTATCAAAGAATTCTTTTGGTAGCAAGTAGGTGAAACACCTTAGGAGCAGCCTGATATCTTGCACAAATGCAAGTTTCAAACATGATATCAGTCTACTTACAGTGAGATACATCAGAGATCCAATAGTTGCCCTGTACTGATGCTGATCAGTATCCTCCCACTCAGAATCAGGACAAAGATTATGATTTTTGGGTGTTGGTGTCTTGGCTGGCTTACAATCTTTCATCTCAAATATTTCTAAGATGTCCTTGACATACTTAGATTGATTGGTGAAGAACCTTTCTTCAATCTGCTTCACTTGAATTCTAAAGAAGTCTATCTTTCCCATGGAACTCCTTTCAAACTTCTTCCTCATGATGCTTTCAAAGTGTTTATACATGTGGTCATTTGAGGAACCAAATATGATGTCATCAACATAGACTTGTACAAGCAGCATGTCCTTCCTATACTTCCTTATGAACAATGTTTTGTCTATTATGCCTTTGGTATAGCCATTCTTGAGAAGAAACTGAGACAGTGTTTCATACCACAGCCTAGGTTCCTGATGCAACCCATAAAGAGCTTTATCAACTTTGCACACATAGTTGGGGTGCTATGGGTCTTCAAATCCAGGTGGCTAGCACACATAGACTTCTCTATTGATATCCCCATGAAGAAATGCATATTTCACATCAAGTTAATAAACTATAAAGTTCTTGGATGCAACAAAAGCAAGAAAGATTCGCACAACCTCAAGTCTTGCAACAGGTGCAAAGACATATCTGTAATCTATGCCTTCCTCCTGTGTGTATCTTTGAATAACAAGTCTTGCTGTGTTCTTGATGATCAAATATCTATCATCTCTTCTGATCCTGTACACCCACTTAGTGCTTATAAGAACTTGACCAGGTGGCAATGGACACAAGTTCCATGCCTTTTGCCTTTAGAATTAAAGCAACTCCTCTTGCATTGCTTCTATCCAGTTGTTGTCCTTGAGGGCTTCTTCCATCTTCTTTGGTTCCATTTGAGAGAGAAAGCATGAGTACAAGCAGACATTCCCATTGTGGGTCTGACTTCTTATTTTCACACCTTCTTAGACATCCCCAATGATGTTCTTAGCTGGATGAGTGTTGTGTATCCTGAGCCTAGGAATCACATGTAGTTGCATAGATAGATCCAAGTTTGTAAGGTTTTCTAAGGATTTTGAACACAATCACTGATAAAATCCCAATAAATAAGCTGATTATGAACTTATGAACAAGAACATAAATAGAAGGATTCCCCCAAGGATCTTTTCAAATCTCTCAATAAATATAACAATAGATTGTTATAGTGTATTCAACAATCAATAATCATGGTGCGGAAACCCATGTGATATCAGTGTGTGCATGTGTGTGTATGATTGTGTGATTGCTAGTGATTGAATACTCAGAAGAATATCAAAATGCTTGTTTGTATTGATTGTTCAAAAAGCTTACGAAGGATTAGGGTATACTGCTATTTATAGCCTATACAAAAAGCTATGTACAGTTACTAAAATACCCTTATGTAAAACAAAATTACATAACTAATCCTAAGTCTATAAGCTGTCCGCTGTGAATGTTGATCGTCCACTATGGATGACATGCTGTCCGCTGTGGATGGTAAATGAGCTATCCGTTGTGCCTTGGATGCTGTCTACTGTTAACACTTGTTTGAATGATTATCTTGTTAGTTGTCCGCTATGGAGTGTTCATCCGTTGTGGATGAACTTCCACTATGGACTGTTCATCAGCTGTGGACATTAGTCATCTGTTGTGTGTGCTCGTTCATCCGCTGTCTACACTTGGGGCTTCATTCTTCATCCGCTGCTCATAGATAATCATCCGCTATAGACTTTCTTCATCCACTGTGGACACTTAGAAAAAATTCCTTTTATCTACAAAACTAAAAAAAAGAAGTTTAAACTAAATTAGTGTATGTTATGAATGTTAATGAAACTAATGTGTTAGTTAATGATTGTTTGAATGTTAGAATATATTATATTTGATTCTGGCAAGCATTATCCTTTTAATGCACTTGTTGAGTGCAATAATACTCCCACTAAGGATGATGTTGCCATCTCTTAATGTTTGCTTGTTAATGTTTTGTTTGTTAGTAACTATATGTGTGTTTATGTTTGATATGAATGATTGTAATGATTGTGTGTTTGACTTATAATGTTTGATTGCATGTTTGTATGTTATGCATGATTGAATGATTGACTATTTGTTCTAATTACATGTTTGATTGCTTGGGTACATGAATGATTGCTTAATTTCATTTATAATTGAATGGTTACTTGTTTGTTTGATTAACTGATTACATATGTGTAATTAGATTGCCTTGTATGTTTAATTTATGTATGTTTGCTAGAATAACTTGTTATTTCTGTGATTGTTGATATGTTTGATGATTATTTATGATACACATGAATGATTGATGCTCTGATATGTTTATTGTCTGTTATGTATGGTTGGATGTTTTTGTTTGTTAGCTTGTTAGAAACCTTTATGAATGAGAAGGACCAGCTTCTTCTACACTCTTCTACACTTCTACTGTGGCTTTCAAAGATTCTTCTACATCTTCTCAATGGTTTGATCCTTTTTAGCTTCCTTCACTTGATAAGACAGTGGAGTGATTCTCAAAGCATTTCTGCAAATTACTATGTGCTCAACAAAATACTGTACAACACTTTTCTGATCATCATATTTGCTCTGGATTGATAGATGAACCATCTGTTCTAGGGTTGAGTGGTCTAAACTTTGCACATCAATGTTGCTAGTTAGTATAGTTACAACATGATTGCCCTCAAGAACTTCAAGGTTGTTGTTATCTGATATCCTCAAGCCTGTTATACCTTCAATGTGTGTTAGTGGTTGTTGATTAGATTCCAATCTCTGTTTGAGTGCAGCATTCACATAAACAGTGCCTAAGATTCTCAGTATATGTATGAAGTAACAACAATCTCCCTTGCATAGAACATCCTCTATTGCAGGGAATGTTTTGGTCCTAAAAAATGAAACATATGATGGATGAAGGAGTTTGATTTCCACTGGATCAAACAACCTTATGTCTGATGCTTCCTTTCCTACAAGTTTTCTTTCAAGTACTACCTCAAAATGAGTTTCATCATAATATCATCTTGTGATAGGATGTTTGTACTGATTACCATTTATCTTCTTCATGATAAGCTTCAAATCAGATGGTCTCATTGGATAACCAACTCTTTCTAATATTTCTGTATCAATGTGAGTGGATGTTTCTTCAACAAGCCTCTTTTGTTTGCTTGCTAATTGTTGTTCTCTTCTCAATTTGGCTAAATGAAGTTTGTCTTCTCTATCAGCCTTTTGTTTCATCATATGGTGCTGCTTGTTCATGTATGATCTCATTATATGAAAGAAATTTGCTCCTCTGGGATTATTTGTATGATTGACCATTCTCAACTGCAACAGGTGAAGTCTGTCTTCATATGTTAGTGATCCCAGTTGGGATATGTATGATAAGTACTGGACAAGTCCAGATACTCTTTTGATGAGCATAGCATCCCATATTTCATCATATTTTCAAGCTACAATTTTCCTTTCATCTGCAGAAGCTGTGAGTGTTACTCTGTCATAAAGCTTGACAAAATTTATGTTTTCATTAAACATTTCTGTCACTTCATTTTTTTAAGCCATAGCCTGTGAGGCATAAACTGTCTTGGTTCCTTAATTGAATGAAGCTCAGGTGGAGCTTGATGATATGTGGATAAAGAAGATGTAGGATGAGGTCTAAAGATCTGTGGCTTCAGTGCATTTGCAAGCATGTTCTTGTAGATCTCTCTAGCCATTTCTTTCATTTGAGATAGAGATCTGCCTGCATATGACCTATAGGGCACCTTTGTGTGGCTCAACCTGCTTTTAACCTGGGAGTAGGTCATCTTCTCTATATACGGATCCTTTGGTAAATTATTTTGAAGTTCTTGTTGATCTTTGATTTCATTGTACCTTTTGTATGTTTGCTCTTTTTCATTCTTTATGACTTCTTGAAAGTCTTTAAGCAGGTCTTTAACCTTAGATAGGTTAAGCTATATGAAAGTATCATATGGAAATCCTCTTGTTGTTAACTTAATTCCTATTAAAGTCTTAGGATCATCACTAAAGAGTTCTTGTATGTTCTGCATATCCTCATTATCATCTCTTTCTTCATCTTCCTTGTTGCTGGCCTTTTGTTTGATCTATCTCATCTTCTTCAAGAACTGCAACCTCAGATGTTTTTTGCTTGACCTCATCTTCATCAATAGGTTTAGCTTTTACCTTGAGAAGCTTGACAGGTGGTGATTCAGGTTCATCAATCTCTTAAACCTTTTGTTTTCCTTTTCTCAAAGAGGATATGTAAAGTCTTTTTCTCTTTCTATCATAGGTTTTCAGAGGAGGTTGTGAGGATGATGCCTTATCTTTGGATGATTCAGTTCCTACCTTTAATGATTATGCAAACTATCTGATTAACTTCTTTTGTTTCTCAGAGAGTGGATTCATATGAATAACATCTGTTTGAGCTGATTGGGTGTCTGGTGTACGAAAATGTTGTCTGAGGATGGGTGAATAGTGTATGTTCTTAAATGGATTTGCCTCACCAAATAGTTGGTCCATTGAGTATGACTCCTCAGGAATAGTAAGTGCTAGTTCATATTCCATTATGTTTGTTTCTTCAAAAGGAGACATGGTTTGTTCACCAACTTCATAACTTAGGTCTTGCTCTAGACCTTCTGAATGATCTTCTTCATTCAGTTGATTGTCTTAGTATTCCGACTCTCTGTTTAGCCTTTGAATCTCTTCATTTTGAGCAGCAATGAGTTTTTCAATTCATCTATCTCATTATCCTTTGCATCTATCTGCTCAGTCAGATATGCAACATCTATTTTTGTACTGTTAAGATCTTGATCCTTTGCTTTCACCTCTTCCCTTGATTGATCTAGTTGTTGTTCTAGGAATTGAACAATCAACTTTTGTGCTTTTTGATCAGCTAACAGTTTATCAATCTCCTCATCCTTTTCTTTTAGCTTTTCTTTCAGCTTTCTTACTCTGTTATTTGACTTATCTATTAACTTGTTGTACTCAGTGAATAAAAATACTTTTAAGTACTCAATTTCTTCTTTAGTTGGTATTTCACTTGGTTGTTCATCATCTTTAACTTGCTTAACATGAGCACTTGTTTTTGCTTGATCTTGCTCATGTTGTGATGATGTGCCAACTTCTTCTTGTTCAGTTGCTTGTTCTTCTAATAAAGCATCTATGTCTCTCAACAGAGAAGATAATGTTTGCTGATAAGATAAGTTTGGGTTTTATGGTGGAGAAGGGAACTGATGTTCAAAATGCATATGTTTTTGTTCTTGAACATCTTCCTGAACTTGCTCTTGCTTATGCATGACTTGTTCTTTAATATTAGCAGCTTGTTCTTCTTGAACAATTGGTTCTTGCATTGGTGCAACTTCTTCCTCTTGTATGATAGGAGCAGGTTGGATGATTGGCTGTTAATGAATCATATTCTAAAACATCATATGAGGTTTCTCCTAGAATCCTTATAAAAATGTCTAGTACAAGAAGATCATAATCAATCATGTGAGCAGGGACAAGAACTTCATCTCCATGATACAAGCTTGACTTGATTCTTATGAATACATGTTCATTAAAATGAACTGGTTGGAAAATGGCACCCTCTCTTGGAATGTTTGGTAATAGATCATCAATGATCATCTGATGGAACCTTGGATACATTTGGAATTTGTTCCTTGCTTCAGTTAGATTGTAGATCATTCCAATGAGTATTTGGGCTGCAAAATTTAATGGTCTCCTTGATATGATGCTTGCAATAGCAGAGGAAGTTCTTAAAGAAGTAGCATCCCATCTTGTCTTTCTATTTGTCATTGTCTTTTGATAAGTATGCATTAGGAACCTAAACTGAGCACACATATATGACTTCTTGATCTGTTTTCTTTCAATGGTTCCTGTGTACCCAATTTGTTTGAATACATGAAGTACATAATTCTCATCAAATTCTATTGGGCGTTAGGTGTCTTTATCACCAAACTATAATAATCTCCTTATGACCTTTTCTGAGATTAAAATCTGGTGATCATGCATAGTAGATACTAATACTTGCTCATCATTTATTTGCTCCAGATGAGCATGAGTCCAGAATTGGACTATATGATCCTCATAAATCTCAGGCCTTGCCGTCATAGCATGTAAAAGTCTAGTTTGTCTGATTGCTTGTATGATATCTCTGTAGTTCTCAGCCTTGGGTGAATCAGGGTCGAGAAAAGCACAGAGATTATGATCTCTGACAAACACTAGGTTTGCCATATCTGAAATGAAAAAGATTGATGTTAGTATCTTGTATGTTAATGGTGTGTGATGATGAAATATTGATCAAGTGTTTACTGGAATGTTGAGATTGTTATGGAAAGATGAAATGTATGCTTAATACTTGTGATTGGTATAAGTGTATGATTGTATGACATTAACAAATGAGTCAGTTTGACTTATCAAAAGTCAACTGTTTGGTTAATTTTGATCATGGAAATCTTGTTTGCTTTAATGTGTTTTGATCCAAAATTGTTTTGCATTATATTTGCTATAACTCAATGAATTGTTTGTGTCATATTATTCACTGATTTCATTTCATAACAACTCAACTTGAAAATTTCAGTTTGACTTTTGAAGTCAAATCTTTCATTGAATGCACATTGAATGCTTGTACATTTAACGATGTTGAATAATTTTAAAGATCAAAAATCAAATTTTGGCTGTTTTTGGCATGAACATCATGACTGCTCATAAGCTCGATGAACACTTAATCAAATTACATCCAATCAACAGTCATTACACATCTGACTAAGGTCATCTATCACCTATTTAGTGTTTGATTTGATTTAAAACATCAAAAGATTCATATTTTGGTTTCGGTTAATTGTTTGACCTAGGTCGAACAATGTTCGAATTAGAATCAATAAACAAGATGTTTTAATGATTGTTTGATGATTGGAATCATGTTTTTATACCAATTTGATCGTGAATTAGAAGAGAAATCAAATAGAGTTTAGGTTTTGGATGATCAAGGGTTTAAAGGGTTTAAGCATTGTTGGTAACGTTTCAAAAATTTAATTTTCGTTCTCTCTCTCATGATGAATAAAAAAATGACAAGTGTTGATGTGTATATTCGATGGACAAAATGATTGTTCGTTATGGATAGAGTGTTTGTGTACGTTGTGTGAATAGTTTAACTTAAAATTTAATTTTAAGTAATGCGCTGTGAAATACACATGCCCTGTGTGAACAGTGCATACACTGTACAATTTTAACTTGTACGCTATGGACCCTTTGGATGTTGTACTATGTTCACAGCGGATGGTCATTTGGTCATGCGCTGTGGACCCTTGGAATGTTTGACTGTGTTCATAGAGGATGAACATTTGTTCATGCGCTGTGTACACTTTGTTTGTTCATGAGATATTCACACTGGATGACTTTTTGTCATGAGCTGTGAATGCTTAAATGATGTGTACAGCGTATGATTACCTGTGTGCATACACTGTATACACTTGTACTGTTTCAACAACGGGTGAATAGAGTTAGTCATGCACTGTGGAATATTATTGTATTCACAGCGGATGCGTTACCAACATCATGCGCTGTGAACACTTGTATGTTTACTAGAGCATAGCGGATGCATGTTTGTTTGTATGCTATATACACTTGGTGCATTTTGCATGTTTTTGATGGTTACTGTAGCTACAGCGGATGTATGTTTGTTTGTCCGCTGTGACAACTGTTGTCACAAATTTAAAATTTTTGTTTGTTTTGAAAATTTTTGCTCATCAGCTATGTAAATTAATGCATACGTTGTGTAGACTTAGAAAATTTTCTGTTTTACTTTGCATGAAAATTATTTTGAAATGTTTCAAAAGTTGAATGTTTGTTTAAATTATAAAATTTTAACTTGATCAATATATAGATGTTAAAATATCACTCACAAGTAATATTATGCAATATTGTGCATATGTATATGTGTCAAATTGCTGTGTTTCAGTGCTGGCTTGACATGGCTTTATTTAAAATTCAAAATTTAATATTTCAAATTTTAAAATTGTATGATTATGCATATGTTTTGCTGTCTTTGATATTTCCATGTTCATTTACTCCCCCTAAATTTTTGCATGTTTATAAAACGCTTTATAAAATGACAAAAATTTGAATGTGTTTGAATGGAGATTATCAAAGTCCAATCTGATTGCTTTCATGATAAAAGTTTAGAAAGATAGAACTTTATCTAACTAATAAATGAATGATTTTTATGTTTGGACATGAATCATTGGCACATGACATGAGATCATACTAGTCTTCAATTCTCATTGAGTTGTTTGAATGATTTTGAGAATAGACATAGACTAATACAATATTGATTGCAGATATTATTATCCATTTAAACTCATGCATGGTATTAATGATTGATTTAAACAGTGAGTCATTATCATGTTTTGAGTATATTAACATGAATTGTATGTGCCTCACATTTGATTGTATGTTAAAATCAATCCTCCTTAAGATATGCTAGAAAGCACTTTCAATACTTATGAACTAACTACTTAGAAGTATAAATGCTCAATTTGATCCACGTTGTTTCCTGATGGGGATTCTTTTTCACTTCACTTTAGAAGATGATCCTCTTTGGGATTCTTTTGATTCATTCTCAAAGAATGTAGTCTAATGACTTTATTGATTGTCATCCAAGATGTATGTGTTCCTTATCGGGAATCTTTTTGAATCATGATGTAGGTCATTCAGGTCTGTGCTCAGCACAACAAAGAATTCCTTAGTGCACTCCAAGTCTATGATAATCATAACAGAGGAGACACTTGTATGATTGAGCAATTTATAAACTGTTTCACTTGGTGTATTGTAGTTACCTTACAAGCAACCTATATTGGATAGATCAATACTCACCATAAATCAAGATGTGTGTTGCTGACCACACAATCATGAGAATTTAGTTCTTCACTGTTGTATGTGATGTTAGGCGTCCCATGCTGAGCCTATCCACATATCAAACAAAGTATTGTCAGTCTTTATTAGTGGAAATTGACTCAAGTGAAGAAATAATCTAGTGTACTATCATTTTTGATGAATGGTTATGTGTGATTCAAGTTTTGTTAATTAGAAAACATGAATGTTTGTTTGATATCTTGATTTTGAAAGACGCTTGTTTGATGTTAAACTTGGACTTTGACAAAATCAAGCTTTTTTGAAACTAATGATTTGAAAACATTACTTGTTTGGTTCATAGTTGATCATACCAAGTGACTAAACCAGAAATTCAAATCTTGTTGAATTAAATGGTTTGGTAAACAGGTCAGCCAATTGATTGTCTATATGGACTTTAATCAACTTTATCAGACTATTTTCTGAGCAATCTCTCAGAAAGTGATATCTGATATCTATGTGTTTTGTTTTTGAATGTTGATTTGGATTGTCAGTGATAAACATGGCAGCAGAATTGTCAATATGTATTGGTGTTTAAAGAAAATTAAAGCCATTATCAAGCATTTGGTTTTGAATCCAAAGCACTTAAGAATAGCATACAGAAGCAGCTATGTATTCTGCTTCAGCTATTAAGACAGAGACATTTGTTTGTTTCTTGCACTACTAGGAGGTCAATCTTGATCCAAGAAACTAACAACCTCTAGTAGTGGATTTTATGTTGCTGTTGCAACCACCATAATCACTATCTGTGTATGCATATAAAGAGAAATCTCCATGTTTTGGATACCATAGGCCAAGTACTGGTTTGCCTTTTAAGTATCTAAAGATTCACTTTACAGCATTTATGTGTGATTCTTTTGGATCTGCTTGGTATCTGGCACACATGCAAACTGTATACATGTTGTCTGGCCTTCTTGCTGTCAGATACATCAGAGAGCCTATCTTGATCTATAAAGCTTCTTATCAACTGATGATCCTTCTGGATCGGGGCCAAATTTTAATCCAGTTGCAAATGGTGTTTTGCTGGATGTGCAATCAAACATCTTGTATTTCTTTAATATCTGATTCACATACTTGCTCTAATTGATGAAAATTCCTTTAGCAGATTGTTGAACTTGAAGACCGAGGAAGAAGGTAAGTTCTCCCATTAAGCTCATTTGGAATTTTGATTGCATAAGAGTTTCAAATTCTTTGCAAAGTTAGATGTTGGTGGAGCCAAAAATTATGTCATCCATATAGACTTGAACCACTAACAGGTCTTGTTCTTTTCTCTTTAAGAACAAGATCTGATCTATTTTCCCTCGGGTGTACCCATTCTGTAGGAGAAACTTAGATATAGTTTCATATAACTTCCTAGGTGCTTGATGAAGACCGTACAGAGCTTTATCTAACTTGTAGACTCAGTGAGGGAATTCTGGGTCTTCAAACCCTGGTGGTTGAGCAACATATACCTCTTCATCTATCTATCCATAGATGAATGCATACTTTACATCCATTTGGAAGACAATGAAGTTTATGGAAGAGGCATATGCAAGGAACACTCGGATGCTTCTAGCTACTAGAGCAAAGACATCATCATAATCAATGCCTTCCTCTTGAGTATATCCTTGTGCAATTAGCCTTGCTTTGTTAATAATGACAATCTCTGCTTTGTTTCTAAATAGCCATCTGTGCCAATGGCATATTGACCTTCTGGTAGGTCAACTAACTTCCATACCTCTTGCTTTCTGAATTGTTGTAATTCCTCTTGCATTGCTTCTATCCAACCGTTGTCTTTGAGTGCTTCTGTGATGTTTTTGGGTACAGTTAGAGATAGGAAGCAGGAATATAAGCAAATGTTTGTTGTGTCAGATTGACTTCGTGTTAATCTAGAATTGAGGTCACCTATGATGTTTTCTAAAGGATGATCTTTGTGAACTCTGGTTGTTGCAATCTGATCAACAAGGATGGTTGAATCAAGATTGGTGATTGTTTGGTTTGGTGTTGATGGATGAGCAATGGTATTTGCTGTTGTTTGATTATTTGGAGTTGTGGGTTTAGTGAATGTTTGTGGTGAATCATGAAAGAAATCTAGAGTTTCATCTTCATGATGTGTATCAGGTAATGAATGATAATCATAATCTTCTTCAACTGTGGCTGGTTGATGTGACTTTGTTTGGTTATTTTGTTGTGGTTGGGTAGTCACAGGAGTTGATGAAGATGGTATGTCTGATGATGTTTCTTTTGATGTGTTTGTTTGTTCTGGAGGAGTTGAAATTGTGGTACTAGAAGGAGTGATGTTTGTTCTCATTAGAGGATCAGCAGTTAATGGAACATCAATGGTTGTTGGTGGAACCATGGGATAATCATTATCATCCTTGGTACCTGTAACATCAAAGTAGGATGTATCAGATGATTTTGTTAATGAGTCAATATCAAACAACCAGTTTGATCCAATGACTTTCTTAGTGAAAGAATGTTCATTAAAAACAACATCTGTTTTTTCTTCCACTATGTTTAGTCGTGGATCATATACTCGGTAAGCTTTTGAGCTTCCGAAGTATCCAACAAAAAATCTGTCATCTGCTTTTGGAGCAAACGTAGATAATTGTTCTCAGGTGTTTAATATTGAAACAGAACATCCAAACGCTTTAAGAAATCCAATGAAAGGTTTTCTTTTAAACATTAATTCATATGGAGTTTTAGAATGTTCTTTGATTATTAAAGTTCTGTTTTGAATGTAGCAAGATATGTTGATTGCTTCAGCCCAAAAGGATATGGGTAATAGAGAGTCAGCTAGCATAGCTGTAGCAGCTTCTATTAATGTTTTGTTTCTCCTTTCAGCAACTTCATTTTGCTGTAACACCCAAAAACTTAAAAAAGAAAAGTAAAGGAGCAAACGGGATTTTATTTTAAAAAGCGAGGGTTAAAAGTGTACAAGGGCCAAATCGGCCCATAATAGGGTTTAAAAAGAAAGTAGGGCAGCCCGTACTCTCTCTCCCATGCACTTAACCTTCGGTTAGAGAGAGAGAAAAGACTTCCACCAGTTCTAGTGTGAGAAAGTAGAAGAAATCTTCAAAAGGTAAGATTTTAAGGTGTTTTCTCCACAGTTTCATTCGGGTTCAAGATCGATTTTTTATGTGTTTCTATGTGTTGAGATTGTATGTTTACATGTGTTTAGGTGTTAGAACTCTAGGTTGCTCTTGGGTTGTTGTGTTCTGCTCGAAAGCTATTTAAGGTGAGTTCTAGATCCCCTCTTTTACATGTTTTCTACTTGTTTGTGGCTGATATGTGTATTACAAAGATGTTTCTTAAACAAAAATTATGTTTTTCATGGAAATGATAACTTTATACGAATATTGCATGAATTTCCATGATTCTATGATGATAAATGAGTGTACTAAATGTGAATCTAGTAGATCTATGCTAAGCATACGTTTAGAAATATTGGATGGAACTAGAATTTGCATAAGCAGAACATAAGTATTTGGATGACTGTCCACTGTGGGCTTTGAATGTCCGTTTTGGACGTTTAAGAGGATTATTCATGTCATTCGCTATGGACACTAAGTGTTTGCTGTGGACACTTGTGTCCTAGACCATCCGCTATGGACTTTGTTTGTTGGATGTGAACACTTAAGGTATTCATGCACGTCCGTTATGAGCACTTAAGTGCTTAACTCATCCACTGTGAAACTTAGTCATACGATGAGATACCTTAGTATTCCTTAGTCATCCGCTGTGAACATTGACCATCCGCTGTGGACACTTAAGTGTTTAATTCATCAATTATGGACTTTGGTCGTCCGTTGTGGACTTTGGCTATCCGCTGTGAACACTTAGCATTTAAGTCATCCACTGTGTACCTCATTCATGTGCTATGAACACTTAGGTTTATCCTGAAATTTTGGGAATAGATATTAAGTGATTTATACTTATGTTTTAATCGGAGAATGTGCTTGTTTGATTTTTTAATGTTTTAATCTTTTAGGGGCTACTGTTATGATTATAAATGTTTCATGTTATGTTATTTTAATGATCGCATATCTTAAAAGTATTATTCATAAATAAGTGGTCACAAAGGAATAAAAGAAAGACAGTGGAACTTAATAAATGTTACCCCCGAGCTCTTATGATGAATGAAAAGCCTTGCAAACACAATGAGTGGAGGTGCATGACCTTGTTGTCGTTAGCTCAAATGATGTGCGGCTGTTCCAGCCCATGAGGATGCACATCTGGGGTCTAACCCTTGTGATTGACCAATGAATGAATAGGACCTGTATTCATGAGCAGGCTTCATGCCTAGCAGTGTGGGTCAACTATCAGGGGTTAGCTACCACTTATCAATGTGTACAGACAGGGGTTCGGCATTTGTTGCCAACCAACAATGTAGGCTCTTGCTTTGTGCAATCCTAGTTAATGAAAGAGAAAGATAATGAAAGAAAGAAAGATAATGAATTTCTTAATGAATGATTATGTACAATGATGGATGATCACCAAGTGAAGCTTGCAAAATGTATATTTTCTATATTATCAAAACTAGAACTCACTCCCAAACGCTAACTTTTTATATGCATATTAGTTGGTAGGTAATGATGTTGTTGGGGATGGCACAAGGTTAAAGCTACTTAGCAAATAAGGACTGGCATCCATGTTATTTAGAAATGATATTTTTGTCTTGTAATGCAACCAAATGTTCTTTTTGAAACTTATAACAACGATGTATTTTGAGGCAAAAATTTTTATTAATGCATGAAATGGTTTTTATTTAACTATTCAGCTGCCATGATTTCTTACTCCAATGTATTTTAATGTGTAAAGTGCTAGTAGAAAATCTCGAAAGGCATAATTTGAGCTATTATCTTTAATGACCTTATTGGTGTTTGAATCTTATAGGAAGTAGATTTTACGGCTGGTAGAAAATCTCGGAAGGCAACCTGAGGTCGTGCTTGTGGCGGGCGTACTACTGGGCCACGTGTCACTAGGAGCAAAGCTAAGGCTCCCGAGATGGTTCATGAGGACACAGATCTTTATAACCACCAAGAGGGTGAAGGATCAGCTACCCTCAAATCTATGGTGAAGGAAGCTATTGCTGACGAGGTCTATAACATCATGCAGAATATGTTGCCTTTATGGTGACTGAAGTGTTGAGGGTTGTAAAGGATGGGGAAAGAGCAGGGGATACAGTGAAGAAGGAGGAGAGGAAATCAAAAAAGTCCACTGAAAGGACTGAGGAAGCTGAAGAAGAGCCATCTAGCCCAAAGGTGGTAATTCATGATGATGATAGCAAGGCGGGAAGGAGACTGCTAAGGGGTGCCGCTATGGGGCGTTTCAAAGATGTATCCACCGACCTTCGACCATAATGGTAATGCTACTGCTGCTCATCATTGGGTTCAAGAAATGGAAGCAGTCCTGGACATCACTGAATGTCGGGAGGATCAGAAGGTGAAGTTTGCCTCCCATTCATTCGTTGACTCGGCACTATGCTAGTGGGACAACATTGTCCAAGCAGAGGGAAAACGATCTATAGCAAAGATAAGGTGGTCGGATTTGAAGGAGTTGGTGCTGGAGGAGTATTGTCCACATAGAGAGTTGGACAAAATTAAGAAGGAGTTCTTGCATTTGGAGGTTGGGAACATGACTCATCAAGAGTACACCTCCAAGTTCAATGAACTTGCAAGACTTGTGCCAGATCTGGTAACTCCGATGTCTAAGTAGATTAAGATATACATGCAAGGTTTGCTAGTGGATATTAGGAGGAACATGATAGTAGCTAGATTGAGCATGTTTAGGTCAGTGGTAGATTTGACGGGGAGATTATATGATGAGAGGCACCCGGTGCCAGTTTAGAGGAAGGTCGAGAAGAGTAGGAATAAGAATGGTAATGGGAAATGGTTCATGAACGACAACCATGAAGACGAGGGTTGACGACTGTCGCCCAGAATAGAGGAAGGGGAACGACCAAAGGGAATGTAGAAAGTGTGGGAAGAGTCACATGGGTGAACATAGAGTGGGGACGAATAGGTGTTTCAAGTGTGGAGGTGAGGGCCATTATGCTAAGGAGTTCAGAGTACCGAGATGCTTCCAATGTGTAGAGGTAGGCAACTCGGGCTGGGAGTGCAAGAAGGGTGGAACAAGAAGCTTAGGGACCTAGACGATGAGAGAGAAAGGGAAATGTAAGAGCACCAAAGCAAAGGCAAGGGCGTTCAACATGACCCGGGAAGAAGTCAGAGTGGACCCTGAAGTAGTTTCAAGTATGTTTTTGGTAAACCAATTGTATGCTTCTGTGCTCTTCGATTCGGGTGCCAGTAGGAGCTTTGTATCTACTACGTTTTGTCATGTAATGCATGGTAAGAGTAGGAAGATAGATGTGCCTTTCCATGTAGAGACAACGATAGGAAAATCTACCAAGGTGACAGATAGATTGACAATTGCCTCATAGAATTGGACGGTCATAGGTTTCCTGCTAGATTGTATGTGATGGCCCTAGGAGGTTTTGATGTGGTGTTAGGGATGGATTGGTTGGCGAGCTATGAAGCGAATATCATGTGTCAAAATAAGATGATTCGTCTGTTGCGCCCGACGGCAGTTTGGTTACGGTTCACGGGGACAAGGAATGCATCACTTCGTGAGTGACATCTATGATCATGGCAGAGAAGTTTATGAGGTGTGTATGTGGTGCCTATCTGGCCTATGTGAAGGATGTGGATGCGACAGTACCACGATTGTCGGACGTACCGGTCATGTGTGATTTCCCAGACGTGTTACCAGAGGATCTATCAGGTGTGCCACCTGACCGCGTGATTGAGTTCCAAATTGATCTGATACATGGTGCCCAACTGTTGCTAAGGCCCCGTATCATCTGGCTCCCTCTGAGATGAATGAACTGATGACTTAGCTGCAAGAGTTGCTAGATAAGGGGATCATTCAACCGAGTATCTCTCCATGGGGTGCTCCGGTCTTATTTGTATAGAAGAGGACAGTAGTATGAGGATGTGCATCCATTACCGTGAGCTGAACAAGTTGACTGTGAAGAACCGGTATCCGTTACCAAGGATTGATGACCTGTTTGATCAGCTCCAAGCCACCAGTTGGTTCTCAAGGATAGAGCTTAGATCTGGCTACCATCAGCTAAAGGTGAAGGAGCAGGATATTCCTAAGACAGCTTTTCGTACGCATTATGGACACTATGAATTTCTCGTGATGTCTTTGGTTTAACCAACGCGCCAGCTACTTTTATCGATTTGATGAATCGGGTGTGTCGACTTATGCTAGATAAATCAGTGATCATGTTTATTGATGACATCCTGATTTATTCGAAGAGCGAAGAAGAGCATGCAAGTCATAATCGTGAGGTGTTGGAGACGCTTAGAAGAGAGAAGCTATAGCCAAGTTCTCCAAATGCGTGTTTTGTTTGCGAGAGGTTCAGTTTTTGGGTCATGTGGTTAATCCTGAAGGGATTATGGTAGACCCGACAAAAGTTGAAGTGTTGATGCAATGGAAGTCTGTAAGGCTCCATTCCTGGGACGCTTACAATTGGTCAATCATGGCATAAAACACTTAAAACACATCACTTTACAGTGGAAATACATATTTTCATTAATAAATTAAATTGTGTCAAATCATCACTTCGTTTTGTTTACATCTCAAAAATTGTATTAATACAATATCATTCTCAAAAGTATGGATGCCAGACTCGGATCATCCCCAATAGCTTATGCATCTATGCCTGCACCTCCTCAGCATCAACAATTACCTGCCAACTGATATGCATATAAAAAGTCAACATTGTTGAGTGAGTTCTAGTTTATAATAAAATACATTGCTTTCGTATAAACATATCCTTCACTTTCAAACGTGATCATACATCATACATACATCTTGATAATAATTATTTCTTGTCTTTCATCATCGTTCGTCATCGTTCGTTTTCGTACTTTCATTCATTAACATCTTTCACTTTCATATGGATCTTACCATATGCTAAACCCCCACGTCATGAAAAAGCTGGTACTGTGCCAGGATTTATACATAAACCCCCACGTCATGCCGAAGTTGACACAATATAGGGGTAACTAGCAAGGATCCCATCACATCTTGGTCAATCTCAAGGATTGGACCCCTATACGCATCATCAAGGGTTAGCTAAACCGCACACGGTTGAGTGAACAACTACCTCATTGAGTTATGAACCTCCATCATTTTGCTTGCAAGACTTTCATTCATTTATTACGTTCCACTTTTCATTATCGTTATCTTTCATTTTCATTACATAATACTTTACGTACATATACATATCATGCCACGTAAAGTCACATCATAATACATAACATGAACTATTATAATTCATAATAGCAGTCCACAAGCAGATAAAACATAAGAAACATTAAAACAAGCATAAACTTCTATTAAACATAAGTACTTAGCACTTAAATTCTATTCCCAAAATTTCAAAACAACCCAAGTGTTCACAGCGCATGAATAAGGTATACAAGGGATGACTTAAGTACTAAGTGTCCACAAGGGACAGCCAAAGTCCACAGCGAACAGCCAAAAGCGGATGAATAAGACACTAAGTGTGTCCACAACGAATGACTAAGGTTCATAGAGGATGAATTAGACATTACAAGTGCCTATAGTGGATAGCCATAATCCATAGCGAACAGTCTAAAGTATTTAAAGGATCCATAGCGGACGACTAACGTCCATAGCGGACATGCATGCATCCTTAAGTGTCTACAGCGGACATGCATGCATACTTAAGTGTCTACAGCGGACAAATAATGTCCACAGTGGACGATCTGAAATATCCTCCTAAGTGTCCACAACGAACATTCTAACAATGTCCAAGTGTCCACAGTGGACAACCTGAATTATCATCCTAAGTGTCCACAGCGGACATTCAAAGCCCACAGCAGACAATCGTCCAAATGCTTATGTTCTGCTGATGTAAATTGCAGTTTCATACAACACTTCTAAACATATACTTAGCGTAGATCTAACAGATTCATACACTAGAACGTAACAAACAGCCATTTAACGTCATAAAATCTATTAAAAACATTCACCTCTAAAAAATAGCCATATTTTTCATAAAAACTAAGTTTGGTTCTTGAAGCATCAGTTTAATATACATATCAGCCCCAAACAAGTAGAAAACATGTAAAAGAGGAGATCTAGAACTCACCTTAACCAGCCTTCGAGTAAACCACAACAAACCTGAGAGCAACCTGGAGTTCTAGCACCTAAACACATGAAAACAAGCAACTAAACACATAGAAATCAGTCCAGAAGCTTAAACCCGACTGAAACCGAGAAGAAAACACCTTAAAATCTTACCTTTTGAAGATTTCTTTCGCTTTCTCTCTCTAGAACCGGATGGGAGCCTCTCTCTCTCTCTAGCCGAAAGTTTTGAGAATGGGAGAGGGGCATGGGCGGACATATTTCCTTTTTAAACCCCATCATGCGCTGGTTTGGCCTTTGCACACTTTTAACCCTTGTTCTTTGAAATAATAACTCGTTTGATCCCTTTACTTTTCTTTTTAAATTTCTGGGTGTTACAAAGTCCCTAAAGACGCCATCCGAGATCCGTAGTTTCTTGGGTTTAGCGGGCTGTTATAGAATATTCATCCAAGACTTCTAAAAGATAACTTCACCATTGACCAAGTTGAACCATAAAGATGTGAAGTTCGTATGTGGTCTAGAGTAGGAGAATGCTTTCGAAGAGCTAAAGATGAGATTGACTCAAGCTCTTATCTTGATGTTACTCAAAGGGAGCGAAGACTTGGTGGTCTATTCGGATACTTCTTATTCGGGATTGGGTTGCGTGCTGGTGCATCGGGGGAAGTTATAGCCTATGCGTCCCGATAGTTGAAGATCCATAAGGCTAACTACCCTACTCATGATTTGGAGTTGGCGGCTGTGGTCTTTGCATTGAAGATTTGGAGGCACTACTTGTACAGGACGAAGTGCACCATCTACACTGATCATAAAAGCTTGAATTACTTTTTCGAGCAAAAGGACTTGAACATGAGGCAAAGGAGATGGGTGGAGCTTATCAAGGATTATGATTATGAGATCCATTACCATCCGGGCAAGGCCAACATGGTGGCGGATGCCCTTAGCCGAAAGGAGAGACCTGAGCCGATTCTGGTGAAGACTTATCAGTTGGTTATGACCTCCGATGTGATGAAGCAGGTCAAAGAATTTCAGGATGAAGTGCTAAAAGAAGATCAGATTAACTCCGAAAGGATGAAAGGTCTAGTCACTGAGTTGGAGGAGAACACTCTTGATGTCAGGACTCGATCGGGGCAGATGTGGATTCCTCGTTATGGGGATTTATGTGGTAAGATCATGGATAAGGCTCATAAGACTCGATACTTAATTCATCCCGGTGCTACAAAAATGTATCTGGATATGAAGAAGGATTATTGGTGGCCAGGAATGAAGCACCATGTAGCGGAGTATGTGAGTAAGTGCCTTACTTTCTGCAAGTGAAGGTGGAGCATCAGAAGCCGTATGGGAAGATTCAACCTTTGGACATTCCCGAGTGGAAATGGGAGCACATCACCATGTACTTCATCATGAAATTACCTCGCACGGCGAGAGGATGTGATACTATTTAGGTGATTGTAGACTGCTTGACAAAGAGTGCTCACTTCTTGCCAATCTGAGAGACTTACTCGTCAAAAAGGTTGGCGGAACTGTCATCAAGGAGATTGTAACTCGTCATGGTTTGCCGGTGTCTATTGTTTCTGATAGGGACACTCGGTTCACGTCCAAGTTTTGGAAGAAATTTCATGATGCGATGGGAACGAGGTTACACATTAGCAGAGCTTACCACCTCAAACAGACGTTCAATAAGAACGGACCGTTTATACCATGGAGGACATGCTCCGGGCATGCATTATTATAAGGTAATATCAGAAGATTATAAGGTTGATGCAACCAAAGAAGCCAAAACAACCAAGGGTCTTCCTACATGCATGCACTAGACGTACAAGGTAGAAGTTGCTTCGGAAGTATTACACTCTCCACAGAAAATACTCTAAGTGTAAAATCTTCCGAAGCCAAAGTACAAATATTCAAAAGCCAAAGATGAAGTCCTCCGAAGCTTCAGAGACAAAGTCTTCAGAAGCCAATTCGCTGTGAAGACTGATTTCTTCCAAAGACAGATAAGACATGCTTTCTCTGATCTACTTTACATAAAGCTGAGATACTTTCTGCTACAACTTTGAAGACTCACCAACTTATACAAGTTGGTGAAAATTCCATGCTTTTGTAAAATGTAGATTAAGGTCTTTGTCTGTAACTTCCTACTATTATACCTATAAACCTTTTTATATTAGAAAAGGATGTGAGCTATGGCATGTCATAGTCACTAATCAAAAGGCAATCTGCCTTTTGACTCTACATTGATCTTGTTGTTTAGATTAGTGTTTCCAACTATCTTTCTAAGTATTGTCGGTTGTAGGATGTAGTATAAAGTGTCTCAGGTCCTTGTAATTCTTTTATGCTTTGTAGCACTTGTAATAGAACTTGAGAGCAATATAAAACATCCTTGAAAACCACACTTCTTTGTTCTTGTTCTTTGTTTTGTCTTACTACTTACTTGTGTTCTTAGTATCATCATACTCAAACCCGGTTCCCTATTTGAATTGTTAAGTGTTCTAAATTTCTCCTCATTGTGAGACTGATTGTATTGATCACCCCTCACACAGTCTTGCAATTGGTATCAGAGCATTTTAGGCTTTTGATTGTAAGATCTCACCGTCTTTAATCCTTTCAATCTCACAAAATAGTTAACATATCAAATGGTAGCTATCACCAAGGCTAACATGGAAAATGGTACTATGACTATGTCCCCACTGATCACTCCTGAAGACTCTGACACTTGGTGCCAAAGAATGGAAGGCTTCATCAAATCCTCGGACACCAGGATATGGGGATCAGTAGTCTTTGGACCTCATGTACCATCCACCCCTTTAGCTGATGCTGGTGGTGGTATGATACCAAAGGAAGTGGCTGATTATTCTGATCAAGACTGGAAGAAGATTGATATTGATCAGAAGGCCATGACCGCCTCCAAACTGCTCTTCCAAACTCTATCTATAGAGGCTTGAAGAAGTGCAAGACTGCTAAGCAGTTGTGGGATGCAGTAAAACTTATGTATGAGAGGTCCAATGAAGCTAAAGAGAACAAGAAGGACCTCTTAAAGCAGCAGTTTAAGAACTTCACCTTCAAAACTGGTGAAACCATGACTCAACAGTACTTCAGGTATGTTGAGATTTTGGATACTCTAGTTGATATTGGAGTAACTCTTGAGAATAGAGATATTGTAAGGAAGTTCATGTCCTCTCTTCCCAGACAATGAACACACTATTGTGTGGTCATTAAGAGGACTAAAAAACTCAAGACCCTTACTCTCACTGAGCTGTATGGTATACGCAGTGGCTACCAGATGGAGATGAATATTCAAAATTCATCTGTTAACTCCAGCATCCAACAAAGTTCACCCCTTCATGTGGTTGAAAGGGACTGCAGAGAACCACAACACCATCTTATCTGCTACCCTAAAAACTCACAGAGGGAACCTTTCATCACCTTCCCAGAGACACCAAGGGAAAGCTACATCCCTGGAAGTCTATTCCAGGAGACAAGCTCTTTACAAGCTTTTATGTCTTCTGATGAAAGTATATGCAACTTTCTCTTCACTCTTAAAGACCTGGATTGTATCCATCCAGATGATCTGGAGTATATGGATATAGTCCAGCAGATGGCTCTCCTCACTCATAGGGCTAGGAAGTTCTATAAGAGGACTGGGAGGAAGTTTCCTAGCAATATGTCTAGTGGAAAGTTTGGACTGGACAAAGGCAAGGTGAAGTGTTACAACTGTAACCAAATGGGACACTTTGCAATAGAGTTCAAGGCACCAAAGACAAATGGTGGCCAAGCACAAACCAGGCCAAACTACACTGAAGGAGCACACCAGAATGAGAAGCCTAGGAAGCAAGCTGTAGTTGCTGTAGAAGAAGAAGGCTTTGACTGGAGCTTTCAGGTGGAGGATCAGCTCCAAACCAAGCACTTATGGCATAGCATGATAAAGCCAAGGTATTGGAACATCTCTGTACACCTGAATGTATTGCTAAAGTCAATAAGTATAGGTCCTACAACTTAGAGATGAGATCAGATCTTAAGTCCTTAAATATCTTAGATTAAAGATCTCATCACTAAGTTAACTGAATGCCAGGCTAAGCTTGTGATCAGCAAAGCCCGGGTAGAAAAACTTGTTCTTGAAAAAGAGACCTTCAAGAACATGATATCCTCATCTCTGCATGCATAAGTTTGTTATCAAAATAAGCAAGGACTGGGATCTACTGAGATAGCTCCTCCACAAACTCTTTTATCTATAAGATCTCCTAGGTGTGGAACTTGTGAAGATGAGCTTCCCCTCATAGACCCCATTGCTAGAGAGGATAAGGAAGAGATAGTGAAGGATGTGTCTGAGAAGAATGAAGAAGACCATCCTAAGGTAGGACACTATTCTCCTAAGAAGAGAGATGAAGAAGCTAGGATGACCAAGTCTCAAAGAAAGAACTTGATCAGGAGAGCCAAGATAAAGGCAAAGAAGGCTAAAGAAATCAAGGCCACTTTCAACTCTAAGCAGAAATAAGTGTCTATCTATGCAGGGTTTGAAGTGCTGATGGCTGAAGTGTAAACTATGAACTCTAGTACCAGGAGTTCTAGTTTAGGTTCAAATCATCTCAGTAAGGAGAAGAAGGCTGATCAGCTATGTACCACTGCTACATAGCCTGAACCATCCAGTTCCAAGAGCAGGTCTCTTCCTAAGAAGCCTGTTGCATCATCTGTGAAGATGAAGATGAGTTGGAAAGTGATCAAGTTCAGTCTTCCTCTCAGAAAAAGACTCTCAGAAGGAAGCAAATAGACTACATCATCTGTGGTAGTACTTCTCATCTGGCTAAGGATTGCATCTACAATCCTAAAAGTACTATCCACATTATCAAAGAAAAAAATTTTCAAAAGAAGAAGGAGAAGCTAGCTTCAGAAGGAAAATCTGTTTCCTTCGGAAGCTCCAAAGGAAAAAGAAGACAAGTGAAAACTTGCCTTCGGAAGAAAATTTGGTCTCGGAAGAAAGGAATGCTTCTAAAGTACTGAAGCCTGCTATAGTGAAAGCAAGATCTTCCAAAGGTCTAGTCTCCAAAACCTCAGAAGTTGATAAAACTTTCGAGGTGTTGAAGGTCAAGTCCAATCTTTCAAAGATGGTGTTGAAGATGAAGAAAGACCTGGTGACTGAAAGTTCTTCATCAACAACAACTAATGATCCTCAAAGCTTGAATATAGGATCAGTTATTGTTACATTATCTTCAGATCACTTTGAAAAACCCAAGACCAATGAGGCTTGGGTTTCCAAGTGTAACTAACCACTTCTTTTTGTGCAAGAATAGCTAAAGACCAAGAAAAATGTATGGATCATTAATAGTGGCTATTCCAGGCACATGACTGGCAATGGTTCTCTACTTCAAAATTTTGAGAAATTGATGGAGGACCAGTTGCTTTTGGAGGAGATGCTGGTGGTTACATCACAGGAAGGGGCATGGTCACAAATGGTAAGCTCACCATTAAGAAGGTAAGTTTTGTACATTGTTCTAATTTTGTGATCAGAGACAAAACATGCTCTTTACTGAGCATGAGTACATTGTTCTCAAGCCCGGGGTGATAATTCCTCAAGAGCATATCCTGCTCAGAGCCCCTAGGAAAAGGAACATGTACAAGACGGACTTGCAGGAAACATCTTCCTTATGAGAGGTTTCTTGCTTTCTATCTAAAGCAAATAGTAATGAGTCTTTCCCTTGGTATAAAAGAATGTGCCATGTAAACTTTAAGAACATGAATATATTGATTAAGAATGATGTGGTATCTGGAATGCCAAAAAAAGAGTTTACAAGTGATGACCACTGTGTTGCATGCCTGAAAGGGAAGCAACACAAAGTGTCTCACAAGCCAAAGGAAAGGAATTCCATCACCACTCCCCTACACTTATTACATATTGATCTCTTTGGCCCCACCAGTGTAATGAGTTTAGTTGTTTAGTGATCATAGATGATTTCATAAGATTCACTTGGGTCTTTTTCCTTAGAACTAAGGATGAGACTCCTAAGATCTTGAAGAACTTCATTCTGAAAATTGAGAATCAATCTGATTACAAGGTCAACACCATAAGATGTGATCAAGGAACATAATTTAAGAACCAAATCCTTGATACATTTTGTGATGAAAAGGGTATTACAAGACAATATAGTGCTCCCAGGACTCCTCAGCAAAATGGTGATGCTGAAAGGAGAAACAGGACACTTTTTAAGGCTACAAGAACCATGTTGTCTGACTCTAAACTGCCCATCACCTTCTGGACTGAGGCTGTTAACACAACCTGCTATGTGCATAACAGAGTTTTAGTAGTTAGGACTGGTAAGACTCCTTATGAGCTGTGGCACAAAAGGAGACAATTCATTGGTTTTCTCAGGTCATTTGGATGTCCCTGTACCATCTTGAATACCAAAGATCAGGTAGCCAAGTTTGCTGAGAAATTAGATGATGGACAATTTATTGGATTCTCTTCCCAAGCTAAGGCTTATAGAGTATACAATCTCAGAACTAGAGTAGTTGAGGAGTCAGCCAATGTGACCTTCAATTAGCACACTCCTAGTGTGAAAGGTTCTAGTCCGGATTGGCTATTTGATCTTGATTTAGTTGCCATATATTTTAACAAGTCTTATGAGAATGTTTCACGATCTATAGGTAACATATTAACAGGAGATCCTGACCTAAGATTTGAGCTAAGAAGACCAAGCAAGAATACTACTACAGCTCCAGTGGTGACTAACCCTACAAATAAAGATCCTATCAGCACAAACATGACAAATTCAACTGATACATCTGAGATGCCTTCAAATTCCAGCTCAGAGGTTCAAACCTTAGGTGAAGAAGCTTCAAATGTAGGAGGAAATGGAGGTGGTGACAGTGATCAAGAATTTCTTGATGCTGATAACCACTTCATAGAAGACAACATAAATGATGTCACATACTCATTGGATCAAGTCTCTCTTGATAAGTGTGTTGATGTGGTGGGTGACACTCTATTGCCAGATCTAAATTTCTCTAATTTAGTTCTTTCCAATCAACTTGCTGTGATCCCTCAACTCAGGATCCACAAGTCACAACCCACCATAAACATCATTCGAAATGTTGATACAGGGGTGAGAACAAGAGGACAAACGCATGACAAAAATGTATGTCTATACTCTTGCTTCTTGTCCCAGGTAGAACCAAAGAAAGATGATGAGGCTTTAAAGGATGGAAGCTGGGTTGAAGCAATGCAAGAGGAGCTGCTTGAATTCAGAATATAGAAGGTTTGGAACCTATGTCCTCTTCCTTATGTGAAGACTACCATAGGAACCAAGTGGGTTTTTCGAAACAAGAAGGAATAGAGGACTTGTCATCAAGAACAAAGCAAGACTAGTTGTTCAAGGGTACATACAAGAAGAGGGAATTGACTACACAAATGTTGGACCAAAAGAACCAATGAGCCTGATCAGAAAAACCTTTAAGTCCTACGAACATTACAACAACTGAAGTAGTCTGCAACAGCTGAAGACATCAGCTGATAACAAGGTCTGAAGACAAAGTCTGAAGTGAAAGAGCTGAAGACAAAGTCTGAAGCTAAAGAGCTGAAGACAAAGTCTGAAGTGAAAGAGCTGAAGACAAAGTCTGAAGCTAAAGAGCTGAAGACAAAGTCTGAAGTGAAAGAGCTGAAGACAAAGTCTGAAGTGAAAGAGCTGAAGACAAAGTCTGAAGTGAAAGAGCTGAAGACAAAGTCTGAAGACAAAAGCTGAAGACAAAGACTGAAGACCAAGTTTCAGATGATTGTCACAACAGCTGAAGAAGACCTCTTCAGTAGTTGTGATGGTTTCCTTTCGGTAGTTGTATTTTCCTTTCAGTACTTGTAGTTTCAGTAGTTTTATGTTTCTTCGTGTACTTAGAATACTCTCAGATGTTCTCAGTTGTTGTGAACATTCTCAGTAGTTTGCTTACTTTCAGTAGTTTGTAATAATTCTGTTAGACGTCACTATCAAGTGACATCAGCAGACGTCACATTCCTTTATATAAGGAATGCTGACCTAATTGTAATCGGTGCAGCTTAGAAAAACCTAGCAGCCGCCATACCGAAGCATGTGTGCATGAATGTTATTATCCCTTTTGCAGAAAACCCTATTTCTATATAACCGTGTACTGTTCCATTGAATATTTATTGTGTTCTTGTTATATCTGTCTAATTCTTGTTCTAATTCCGCTGCAATTCAACTCTAATTGATCAAACTTAGATCACTGATCCTGACAAATGGTATCAGAGCTGGTTAATCATTGATCGGTTTAACAATTGATCATTGAAACTGCTATTTTGATATCTATAGTTTGATTGAATTAGCATATTTGCAAGAATTGGTTATAGAGATTGATTTTCTACTGCTTCTGGTTATTTAATTTGAGTTTCTTCTTGGTTCTTATTGAGTCTGTTGTGTTTTTATGCTAAATCTTTTGAAACTTGATTGATTTGGTTTGAATCTGAGAATGACTACTCCTTCTAATGACCCTCACAATACTGGCTCCTCAACCAAGCCTCCGATGCTGGTTAGGAGTGAGTATAACATATGGCAACGAAGAATGCTCCATCACCTGTCTGTTAACAGTTCAGGGTTGTTGGACATCTGTGGTTCATGGTCCACACAAGCCTATGGTGAACAATCCGGAGACCAACCAAATGGTTCCGAAGAAGAAGGAGCAATACTCAGATGAAGATCGTAAACTGTTTGAGATTGATGCTAAAGCCCATGGAATTCTGGCCATGGCACTGCCGAATGAAATCTATTCTGGGCTTATGCATCATGAAACTGCTCATGACCTCTGGAATGCTTTGAAGGAACAATTCGGAGGAACTGATGAGGTCTTAGCAAACAACAGAGAAATCCTCGCCCAACAATATGAGACATTCTCTCATAGGAAGGGTGAGACACTGACTCAACAGTTTGAGCGTTTCTCCTGCTTGATCTCTGAGCTGAAAATGGTCAAGCATGAGTATACTAACAGCCAGATGAACAACAGATTCCTCAGATCACTGCCTGAGAGATGGGACACATACACCATTGTCCTACGCTCCAGTGCAAATCTGGATAGCCTATCTCTCACCCAACTCCATGGGAAACTGCTTACATTTGAAAGAGAGATAGAGCAGAAAAGGAAACTGGCATCATCAGGAAAGCTCTCTGATGACTTTGTACCAGGTAACACTGCCTTGGTCGGTCATGAGTCAGAATATGCTGGATCAGAAAGTCATTATGATGAGCATATAGATTTCTCTTCAAACAGTTCTGATCATGCATTTGTTGTGTTGACAGTCATTCTGGGTGTAATAGTGATAATTTATGCTTTATCATGGATGATTTGCAGGGTATTGCTGATGATGATTTAGAAGAGATGGATATTTTGAGCCAAATGGCCCTGATCAATATCAAATCTCAAAAATTCTACAAGAGAACTGGTAGGAAATTTCCAGGACTCTCTGGCAAAACCAAAGTTGGTTTTGACAAGAGTAAGTTGAGGTGTCACAAATGCCATAGGCTTGGGCACTTTGCAAGAGAGTGTAGATCAACTGGATCTAACTCCTCTGCACCCTTTATGACCTTTCCAAGCAATAGTTCACAAAACAAAGGGCAACATCCTGCTAGTTCTGGTCATCACTCACAACCTCAATCTCCTGCATATCCTTATCCCTGCTATTACATGCCACAGCCAAATCCAGTTCATGTCCCTATAGCACAACAACCACAAGCCCTACCTGAGCCTCAACCATCTCCATCACAATCTCAACCTCATCACAGCTTCTTCACACCAGGAGTTGTTGACTGGAGCAGCTTACCAGATGATCTTTCTGGTTTCAATGAGCAATTATCTGCTGGTGCTGGTCAACATGGTGGTGAACATCCTTTTGGGAATCTTGCTCTCATGGCCCTGGAGTCTACTGAGGGTTCCTGCTCAGATGCTTCATCTTCACAGGTAACCCAGGTATCTTCTGAGGCTAAAGCCAAGTTATGTTCTGAACCATGCATAGCTGCCTTTGTCTCTATTAGAGAGGCAAATGTAGCTTTAATCAATCAAAATCTTGAGCTTGAGAAAACTATTTCCAAAAGAAAAGATGAGTATGTGTTTGCACTTAATGACAAAGATGATGAGATTTACAAGCTTAAATGCCAACTTAATGATGAAAAGGCTAAGGTAGAGGTCATACTCGAGAACCACAGAAGTCTCAAAGAGACACTTGCAGCTACCCAAGTTGAGTGTGACCGCTGGGTAACATCCTGCAAGGGATTTGAAATGCTTCTCAGCAAGCAAACAGCTTCAAATGTGAAGTTTGGAATAGGTTACAATCATACTGCACCACCTACTGATTTTACTTCAAAATCAATAGTAAAATCTGAAGGTGAAAGTAATTTCCAAACCACATCATCATGTGATTCATCCTCAAATGATAATACAAAATTAGAGGATGAAGTCAGTGTTAAGATCTCAGCAAATCAATTGCCTGATGGTTTAAATGCTGATAAACACATGAAGCTGAGAAATTCAGATGTTGTTCCTCAAAGTACTCCAAGTACTGAAGGGCAAGTCACAACATCTGAAAAGCATTTCAAATCTGATGAAATAAAAGGATTAACAACTGCTGAGGAATCTATCATACGGTCTTTCAGGACGGATAGAGAACAGCTGAAGAACAAGTCTTCAGTTGTTACCGATCCTTCAGTACTTAACACAAGTACTGAAAGGAGGAAAGTACTGAAGATCACACCTTCAGTAGTTTCCACTTCAGCAGTTGATCAATCCAAGATGAAGAATAAGCCATGTGAAATATGTGGTAAATTCAATCATCTATCTGATGAATGCTGGTACAAAAAGGGTTCCAAACTCAACAGAGATAAGCTCATTAAAGAAGAGATAAATAAAATGAAAAATGAGTTTGAAACCAAGTTTGTACCACAGTCATCTCAAACTGATAAACCCAAGGCCTCACCAAAATCCAAAAAGAAGGATGGGGTTTATCAGAAAACAGCTGATAGTGTTCCTCATGATAAACATCAGACGAAGTCTGTGAATTTCAAGAAGGAGGAAATGGTGGGTCACAGGAACTCATCAAAAACAAGTACTGATGTGTCAAATGAGCTGAAGGCTTTAGCAACAAATCAGACACAACTTGTTATGATGGTTCAGCATTTGTTGGGGAGAGTTAACCAACTAGATGCACCTGTGATCAAACCACTGAAAAGGAAATCCAAGCCCAAATCTAAGAATTCCATTTCAGCACCATCTCCACCTTCATCAGCTGTTAATCATGAGAAACAAGTTATGGTTAAATCTGTTGATGAAAACAGACCCAAAACCAAAAAGGTTTGGGTCTCTAAAGCTAACTAGTTTCTTATGATAAATGCAGGGTTCTTCAGCATGCCAAAGAAGCATCTGGTATGTAGACAGTGGAGGATCTATGCATATGACTGGGAGCAGTTCTCTTCTTAATGACTACTCTCAAGGAAAGAAGGGATTTGTCTCATTTGGAAATGATGCTAAGGGTTACATCATCGGGAAAGGATTTGTGTCAAATGGAGAAATCAGATTTGATGATGTTAACCATGTGGAGAATCTCAAGTATAATCTACTGAGTGTCAGTCAGATGTGTGATAAAGGGCATGTTGCACTTTTCACAAGCCAGAACTGCCGGATTCTGTCTTCCAAAGTTCTGAGGCTGATTGACAAGGTATTGGATGAACATACTCTCCTGAAGGCCAACAGGATAGGAAGAGTATATGCCTTGGATTTGTCAAAGAAGATTGCGTTAAAAGGTCATCCTTGCCTGTTCTCCAAGGCCTCTCCTCAGGAATCTAAACTGTGGCATAGAAGGCTGGGTCATGTTAATCTCAAAAACATGAATCAGCTGATCCACAATAGTTTAGTGAGAGGTCTACCAATAAAGGAGTTCCTCTGTGATGAAACCTGCACTGCTTGTTTAAAAGGAAAACAACACAAAGTCTCATTCCCTCCTATAGAAGAACCAAAGTCCACTGCCTGCTTGCAATTACTGCACATGGATCTCTTTGGTCCTGTGAGAGTAATGAGCATGGCAAAGAAGAAATACTGTCTGGTAATTGTGGATGATTACTCCAGATTTGTATGGACCTTCTTCTTGCATTCAAAGGATGAGGCTGCTCAGACAATTATTAACTTTGTGTTGTATGTTGAGAAGCAGTATTCCCTATCAGTCAAGTGTATAAGAAGTGATAATGGAACTGAATTTAGAAACCATACACTTGATGATTTCTACCTTTCAAAAGGAATCAAGAGGCAGTATAGCATCCCAAGGACTCCAGAACAAAATGGAGTAGTGGAGAGAAAGAACAGGACCCTAATTGAAGCTGCAAGGTCCATGTTGGCTGACTCTGGTTTGCCACTGACCTTTTGGGCTGAAGCTGTCAACACAGCATGCTATGTGCAAAATAGAGCTTTAGTGAATCAGAGGTTGATGAAGACTCCTTATGAAGTTCTACATCATTTGGCTCCTCTAATTTCATTCTTCAGAGCATTTGGGTGTCCTTGTTACATTCTCAACACAAAGGATCAACTCCAAAAGTTTGATTCTAAGGTGGATGCAGGGTATTTTGTTGGGTATTCATCCACTTGCAAGGCTTACAGAGTGTTCAACTGCAGAACAAAGATGGTTGAAGAAACCTTGCATGTGAAGTTCAATGAATCTCCTAAGGACAAAATCCCACAAAACCCTGTGGAGTTGTTTGATCTGGACATACTGCAATATGTTCCTTATCAGCCTCCAGCTGTTGCAGATCATGTGAATTCATCACCTTCTGCAGCTAGTCATCCATCTGGTGGTACTGATGTGATGATGATCCCAGTACTCACCTATTCAAGTTTAGTGATCAACTGCCTGAGTCTACTAAACTTGATGTTCCTGTAGCTTCAGTAGCACCATCCACAACAAATGCTGATGAGATTTCTGAATCCTCTACTTCATTTGACCTGCCATCTAACACTTGGTTTCAAGAATCTGGATCAACATCTGTTGCTGCTGAGCGTGCTACAAACACTTGCACAGATCTCATAGTGTACCAAGAGCTGAAGAATCACCCAACGTCTCAAATCATTGGTGATATCAATGCTGGTGTCTCAACTAGAAGTCAATTGTCCAACTTCTGCTTCTATGCTCTCTTCATCAGTCAGCAAGAGCCAAAGAACTATCATATTGCATTAAGAGACAATGGATGGGTTGATGCCATGCAGCTTGAGCTTCTTCAGTTCAAAAAGCAGCAAGTGTGGGAACTGGTTCCTCTACCCCCAGGTAAGTGTGCAATAGGCACTAAATGGGTGTTTAGGAATAAAACAGATGAAAATGGGCAAATTGTCAAGAACAAGGCCAGACTGGTTGTCCAGGGGTTTTCACAAGAAGAAGGTATTGATTATGATGAAACCTTTGCCCCTGTAGCCAGACTGGAGGCAATTAGATTGTTCTTAGCCTATGCTGCATTCCACAATCTTAAAGTTTTTCAAATGGATGTCAAAAGTGCATTTTTATATGGTAAAATAAAAGAAGAGGTTTATGTGTGTCAACCACCAGGTTTTGAGGATAATAAACATCCTGATTGGGTGTATAAACTTGATAAGGCTCTTTATGGGTTGAAACAAGCTCCTAGAGCCTGGTATGAAACACTGTCAAATTTTCTTCTTCAGAATAATTTCACTAGAGGCTCCATAGATAAAACTTTGTTCATTAAGAAAGTGGGTCAGCATAAGCTCCTTGTTCAAATTTATGTTGATGATATTATTTTTGCATCCTCTGATCCACAGTTGTGTGATGCATTTACAAAGTTGATGCAACAAAAATTCGAAATGAGTGCCATGGGAGAATTACAGTTCTTTCTAGGTTTGCAAATCAAACAAAAAGCTGATGGAACTTTCATTCATCAGTCAAAATACACAAAGAGTCTTTTGGAAAAGTTTGATTTACAAAACTGTAAGCCCTGTTCTACTCCCATGTGCAGCACCACACAACTGGATGCAGATCAGAAAGGTAAAGCTGTTGATGAAACACTTTACAGATGTATGATTGGGTCCTTGATGTACTTAACAGCTTCTAGACCAGATATTATGTTTGCAACTTGTGTTTGTGCTAGATTTCAGGCTGCTCCTAAAGAGTCTCATTTGATTGCAGTCAAGAGGATCTTTAGATATCTGCAAGGTACTCAATCTCTAGGTCTTTGGTATTCCACTGGGCACTCTTGCAAATTAGTTGCTTTTTCTGATAGTGACTATGCAGGGTGTAAATTAACTAGAAAATCAACTTCTGGTGGATGTCAATTCCTAGGCAACTGTTTGGTTTCTTGGCAGAGTAAGAAACAAACATCTGTTGCTACATCCACTGCTGAAGCCGAGTACATTGCTGCTGCAAGTTGTACATCTCAGGTACTCTGGCTTCAGAATCAATTACTGGATTATGGCATTACAGAGACTAAGACTCCATTACTAATGGATAGTGCTTCAGCTCTTTGTATTGTCAAGAATCCAGTCCAGCACTCTAGGACCAAACATATTGAGATCAGACACCATTTTATTAGGGATTGTTTTGAAAAAGGTCTGATTGATCCAAAGTTTGTTCCTAGTGCTGATGAGCTTGCAGACATATTTACTAAGCCTTTGGACAGTTCAACTTTCCAAAACCTAGTGTTAAGGCTTGGTATGCTGCAGCTAGAATAAGTGACAACTACTGATGATCTCAGTCAACAAGTACTGATGAGCATTCGTATACTATTGTCACAAATAAGTACTGATAAGTTCTTTTATCCTCAGTAGTTTTCATAACTACTGAAGACTAAATTACTTAAAAGTACTGAAGTACTCTTATCTGTTGAAAAGAACTGATGTAGTTACAACTACTGATGTCAGTCTAACAGATAAGTACTGATGACCAATGAAACGTCTGAAAATCAGACAACGTCTGATATAAGTGTTGAGGTCAGAATGAAACAGCTGATGAGCTAAGAATTGACGACAACAACTGATGAGAAATTTATCTCTTCAGTTGTTTCTACAACTGCTGCTTCACTTCAAACAACTACTGATGACTAACACCAAGTCTTCAGTTGTTACAACACCTGAAGCCAAAACCATGTCTTCAGTAGTTTCACAACTACTGATGACTAATACCAAGTCTTCAGTTGTTACTTCTGAAAGTTAAAACCAGGTCTTCAGTTGTTTTCAAACAACTGATGACAGCACCAACACTTTCAGTCGTTTTATATCAGCCTTTTCTTACCCTATAAATACCTAAACCTACTTTCAAACGTTTCATTAGCCGTTTTCCGTCCTTCACTCTCTCAACAATGGCGACCATGAAACTCAAACCCAGACACAACTGTGTTGCCTACCTCTCGAAATCGGCCTTCTGGAACAAATTTGATAACGCCATCGATCTTATGGTAGATTCCCAGTACCGAACCGCGTTTCTTCTGAATCCTACCATATACCCCGATTCCCTAAGCCAGTTCTGGACCAACGTCTCTGTGCAAACTGGTGAGAATGATAGCCAAATCACTCTCCAGTCGTTGGTCAACCAGAAACAGGTGGTCATCACTCCGGACATCATTCGACAAACCCTAGATCTACATGATGCCACCTGTGTCACAGAATACCCGAAAGGCACAACCGATATGTCTTTCATCAACAACGGGTATGAAGGAGACTTAAGTGCTACCACCATTCTGAAGAAGCACTTCCATGATGCTGAACGTCTTATATTCCACATGGTGAATGTCTGCCTTGCACCAAAAACCTCCTCATGGGATCAGATGTCTTCCCGATGGCAACAGGTATTATACTCTATCTTTGAACGACAAACTCTAAATTTTTCTGAGATAGTTTTTATGGAACTAAGGATCTGGCCTTGAAACCTGTGGCAAACAGATGGATATTATATCCCAGGTTTCTCATGGCCATAATTTTAACACAGCTAAAATCAGACGGCCTTGTGGCCTTGGAGTCCCTGCTCCGGCTGTATTGCCTGAAGTATACTCCAGGCACAACTCTGACCCTACAATGAAAGGGGCTGCCCGGCTGCTAAAACCCAAGCAGCGGGAACCCACAGCCTCCACTTCCAGATCCAAAGTCCCCACCAAACCCAACACCAAAAAGCCTAAAAAGGCTACTCAGGGAGATGAGTCCCCTGAGGATGCCCCTGTACCACCAATACAGGAAACACTTACTGGTTCTAACCCCCAGTAGTGTCCAAGACTCTACCAGCCCTAGCCGCTCAGGCATCCTCTCAACAGGATCCTGATGCAACCAAAATTGGGGATACCACAATGCTGGAACCTATCTCAATTGAGAAGGTTACCATTGAAGAGCACCAGTCACCCCGGGTGCAATCTGCTTCAAACCTATCTCCAAATGCAACCGCCCCTCAAAGCCCAACATTTATTGTTGCACAAGTGCTGAGTCAGCTGCATTCCTCTCTCCTCCCCAGACACCAATTACAATGGGGAGAACCTCAACAGCTGAGGAAGAGGACCAAAATGCTGCTGATAACCCACAGCACAGGGGTTATATTGTTCAATCTCCCCGTGTAGAGGAGGAGGTTAGAACATCTGGTGAGGCTGCCACTTCTACTGATTCAGCAAATGAACAGGATGAAGTTGGTAACATCTCTAAGACCTCACCAGAGGCAACTGCCGATGAAGGACTCAGTCCTGAGGCAGGAAGTCCCCAGAACCAAGAACAAGGGGCACATGCTACAACTGATCTACACTCAGGGCATGTACATCCTGATTCAATCAGGAGGTCAGGTGATTCAGCAAAGACTGATGATGACCTGGGCTTTTTCTACGATGTCTTAGCCCATAACACAATCCTTGAGGCTGAGGTGAGCAGACTCAAAGAACTGCTTGCCAAAATGTCTCAGGATCAAAGTCCATCTGCCCCAATAAACCCACAGATGGCACCTTCATCTGAAGGTTCCCCAAACACTCCGCCACTACACTCAACTGAGCCACCAGCCACTGTTGTTGGCACCACCTCTCAGGGACAGAACCCCTCTGAGCAGATGGTTGCTACCTTTCAAAATTCCTTACCTCTCATCACTCCCATCATCAATGAGATTGTGCATAAAGCCATTGATGAGAGGATCTCCTCGAATCTAAAAACACTTGTTGATGATGCTGTGCAAAAGAAGCTTTCTGCCATTCAAACCCCTGAACCCAATGCACCCAAAAAGGGGGAGTCTAAGGCAGTGAAAGAAAGAAAGAGAAAGAGAGTGGAAGAGGAGAAACAACAAGAAAAAGAACAGGAAAAACAGCTGATCACATACAAGAGAAAGAAAAGTGCTGAAACTCAAAAGCCTGATGAAGAGAAATCATTGGAAGATCTGATTAAAGAAGCTGATGAAGCTCACAGCAGATCAATGGATAGAATAATAGATCAACTCTTCAGACAGGGCTTTGATACAGCCACATTAGACACTGAGATCAGAAGGCTGGAGATTAATGAGATACAAGAAAGATGGGCCAGTTATAGTGTGATGGAAAGGGAGAGGTTGGAGATAATGATCAGGTTTATTGAAAAATACTTGGGAAGATCATTAATTGAGATTAAATCATGGACCAGAGATAGTATTCTGGCAATAACCACCAGAATCTGTGCTTCTGAAGACTTCAATAAGGGGTTGACTATAGAAGCCTTAGACGAAGCAGGTGCTGGGAAGAGAACTGATATGGCCAAGCTCTCCAAAGCCAAACTCACCATAAAAATGCTAGATCAGCCTTCCCAAACTCCCTCTCAAAAACAACCAACCCCACAACTCTCCAAACCAATCCCTAAACCTAAACCTAAACCAACTCAACCCTCAAAACCAACTCCCTTACCCCAAAAACCACCTCAAACCACATCCAAGGATGCACCCAGAAGGAGGAGAAGGGTGTTGAGGATGGAAGAAGAAGAAGAAGAAGATGATGAAGAAGACAGTCTGCCAATCTCTGCTGTTCTAAAAATACCTGAGCCCAGAAGTCAACAAATGATCACACCAGACTTTCAGAGGCAAATGGTGAAAGTTAAGATTGAAGAAGAAGAACAGCAGAAACAGCACGATGAGCAACTTTTGAAGATGGTTGACAAAGAGTTTCCTCAGTCATCATCTATACAAGCCATGAAGAAACACGCTCAAAGGCTGTATGCTCTCAGGTATACCTTTCAATATCAAAAGGAGAGAGTAAGGATTTGGCCAGACCCCAGGGTTAGTTCTAGAATTCATAAGAAATCCATACCAAGTAGATACAATGGCCAAGTGAGAAAGACCATAGATGCTGTATTATGTTGGCCATTGTAGTCTCACCCTGGGAAATACTTGAAGACTTCAAGAGAGCCTACAAGTCAAAGATGACCCCTCAAACTCTAATGGAGAACAAAATGGTCAAGAAGGGGTTGTTATACAAGAGGTTGAAGAGATCAAGAAAAATGAACTCCAGTTGTTATTAGAAGGGACTCACCCAGATGAATTTGCTTACAGAGAGATAACAACTGTTGAGTTGAAAAATGGAAAGACGATAAAGTACTTATCAGAGTACTATGGCCCAGAGTTCTTCTTCGAAGGAGAAGCAGAAGAACTCACTAAGGAGGAACAAGTTGTTCTCCTTGAGGCCTACGTCAGAGAGTCTTATAGACTCATCAATGGGAAGTAGGTTTCATGGTTGGGATAACGGCTCTGTGTCCAGTTCCCCAAGACAGAGTTCCCTTCCATCCTTTGACATTCACATCTACTGAAACCTGTTCCCTGGCCTGTGCTTATCTGATATCTCTAAAGCTGATCAAGAGAGTATTTCTGCCAAGAATAAGTGGGACCTCAATAAGCTTAAAGGTTTTGGCTGCATTGGTTCAGGGGGAGTTTGTTGGACCAAAAGAACCAATGAGCCTGATCAGAAAAACCTTTAAGTCCCACGGACATTACAACAACTGAAGTAGTCTGCAACAGCTGAAGACATCAGCTGATAACAAGGTCTGAAGACAAAGTCTGAAGTGAAAGAGCTGAAGACAAAGTCTGAAGCTAAAGAGCTGAAGACAAAGTCTGAAGTGAAAGAGCTGAAGACAAAGTCTGAAGACAAAGTCTGAAGCTAAAGAGCTGAAGACAAAGTCTGAAGTGAAAGAGCTGAAGACAAAGTCTGAAGTGAAAGAGCTGAAGACAAAGTCTGAAGTGAAAGAGCTGAAGACAAAGTCTGAAGCTAAAGAGCTGAAGACAAAGTCTGAAGTGAAAGAGCTGAAGACAAAGTCTGAAGACAAAAGCTGAAGACAAAGACTGAAGACCAAGTTTCAGATGATTGTCACAACAGCTGAAGAAGACCTCTTCAGTAGTTGTGATGATTTCCTTTCAGTAGTTGTATTTTCCTTTCAGTACTTGTAGTTTCAGTAGTTTTATGTTTCTTTGTGTACTTAGAATACTCTCAGATGTTCTCAGTTGTTCTGAACATTCTCAGTAGTTTGCTTACTTTCAGTAGTTTGTAATAATTCTGTTAGAAGTCACTATCAAGTGACATCAGCAGACGTCACATTCCTTTATATAAGGAATGCTGACCTAATTGTAATCGGTGCAGCTTAGAAAAACCTAGCAGCCGCCATACCGAAGCATGTGTGCATGAATGTTATTATCCCTTTTGCAGAAAACCCTATTTCTATATAACCGTGTACTGTTCCATTGAATATTTATTGTGTTCTTGTTATATCTGTCTAATTCTTGTTCTAATTCCGCTACAATTCAACTCTAATTGATCAAACTTAGATCACTGATCCTGACAACAAATGTTTTTGCTCCCGTGGCAAGACTTGAAGCTGTAAGAATATTCCTGGCTTTCGCTGCATCAAAGGATTTCAAGGTCGACCAACTTGATGTCAAGTATGCTTTTCTGTATGGGGTGATTGATGAAGAGGTGTATGTTAAACAACCACCTGGCTTTGCAGACCCAGATCATCCTGATTATGTCTACAAGCTTGATAAAGCTCTTTATGGGCTGAACCAAGCTCCAAGAAAGTGGTATGAGACACTATCTCAGTATCTCTGTCAACATGGTTACAAGAGGGGTACTATAGATGGAACTCTCTTCATCAAAGGAAAAGGGAATGACTTAATGTTGTTTTAAGTATATGTGGGTGACATTATCTTTGGGTCAACTAATCCAAAGCTCTGTAAAGACTTTGAGAGGCTGATGAAGAATAGATTTGAAATGAGTGCCATGGGGGAACTCAATTTCTTTCTGGGGATTCAAGTGAAGCAAGTTGACAATGGCATCTTCATAAGTCAGTCAAAGTATGTACAAGACATACTTACAAGATTCAACATGACTAATTGTAAGATTGCTAAGACACCCATAGCCAGAAACCACTCCCTTGGACCTGATTTTGAGGGGGAGTGTGTGGATGAACATCTTTACAGGGTTATGATTGGGTCTCTTATGTACCTCACAGCCAGCAGGCCTGATATCAAGCCAACCCCAAGATGTCACACCTGGTTGATGTCAAGTGGATTCTTAGATATCTCAAAGGTGCTCCCAAGCTTGGCCTTTGGTATAAAAAGAGTTCTGACTTCAATTTGTATGCTTATACAAATAGTGACTACAGTGGTTACAACATGACTACAAAGTCTACATCTGGGGGATGTCAATTCCTTGGTGGAAGGATTGTCTTATGGCAATGCAAGAAACAATCCTGTGTGTCTGCATCAACTGCTGAAGCTAAATACATTGCTACTGCAAGCTGCTGTGGTCAATTACTTTGGATTCAGAATCAGATGCTGGACTATGGATTCAACTTCAAAGAGACTCCCATCCACATAGACAACAACATTGTTGTCTCTACAGAGAATCCTGTGCAGTACTCAAGGACCAAACACATCAACATCAGGTATTATTTGATTAGAGATAACTTTGAAAAGGGATTAATCAAACTAGTCAAAGTTAACACAAATGAATAATATGTTGATTTGTTCACTAAAGCTTTTGATGAACAGAGATTCAAATATCTTGTTTCAGTTATTGGGATGATTAACTTTGAGTAGATTTTCTTAAAACTTAAATGAATTTATTTCTAAAAACAGTGTGTCCTACGTTGTCTATTTTATCACCTTCGTAAACCCAGTTTACTTTGGAAGAAAATTTTTTAATGATATTCCTTAGATTTTTGAAAATTTTTCAAAACATATTTTCTTTCGAAAGATTTCAAGTTTCCTTCGGAAGAAATTTATGTCTTCAAATCAAATAACTACTTATAAGAAATTTACCTTCGGAAGAAATTCTGAGAATATCTTCCGAAGATTAAATATGTTTCTAAGTATTTACATGTATTTGAAGGAAAAATATCTTTCAAAAGCAATTAATTCTCGGAAGATTTATTCTCTTTAGAATAAAAATCTCAAGTCTTAATATCTTCCGAACCCGAACATGGGTCGGAAAAAAAATTCTCTAAGTATTTTTCTTCTGAACCCAAATTTTCACAACTCTTCAGAATATCTTCCAAAGCCAAATTGGCTTCAGAAGGTTTTTCTTAAAACTTCCGAAGCAAAATTATCTTCGAAAGATTTTCAAATTCCAAGAAAACTACCTTTTTGGGCACTTTTTCAGAGGTGGGACCGACATCCGGATTTCAAAGTTTATCCTTTTGCTTTAACTTTGTCTCAAATCTATTTCATATATATTCTCACAATGGTTCCCCCTCTTCTCACTCTCCTCTTCATCTTCATTTTCTCTAACCTAATTTCACCCACAAACCGACTTCGTTCTTATCTTCCTTCATCGTAAAGCTACTTCAAATGGCCAACCTTGACCACAGAAACCAACCTGATTTTTCCATGCATCTTCATAGGCAATATAATCAGGTTGCTCTGTTAGACTCTGAGAAAGATCTAGGTTTCTCAGAGGTATGCCGTTACCTTTCTATGTCCAACTACTTCACCTCCCTCACCATTGATCCTCCTCTCTATAAGGATCGGTTGTTGGCATTCTAGAGGACCTGCCAAGAGGTCACATGGATGGGGAGAAGGCACTGTCTGCCATAGTGTAGGGGAGGACAATTTTCATCACTCCAGCCACCATAAACACTCATCTTCAGCTAGATGATTAGAAGGTGATTTGTCCTTTCTCAAAGCTGCTGTCAACCACTCCTTTGAGCAGATGGGCTATGAAGGTGACTTCTCAGTCAAGACCTTCAGAAAGGGGAAGGTCTCCTCTCAGTGGAAGTACCTCCTCCATGTTTTCATACACAGCTTATCCAACAAGCATAGAGGTTGGGACCAGATTCCAGAAGACCTCTCCTTTATAGTGCATAGGATGGTTCAGGGGTCAAGTTCAGGTATTCACAATTTGTCTATACCAATTTACTTGCTAACTTAGACTCCTTAGAGTATTACATGTTCCTTAGATATGTCCAGCACATTCTCAACTATGAACTGGGACACAGTTGAGGGGAACAAGTAATATTCTACAACTGGGACAGATGAAGCCCGGTATCTTCCAAATCTTGAGGAAGCCAACTGTTGGCTTCTCCGGGGTAGAAACAGCCATAGTCCCAAAAATGTCAGAGCTTATTTCTCAAGGTGGAAACCTAACAGCACCAGCTAGTGTTGAACCCATACCTTCTACCTCCCAACCACAAATACAGCCTACAATAACCATCACCTACCAAAGAAAAACCAAACGAACCCCTACACATGCTACTCAGCTTATGCAGGCCCCTATATCACCAACCATGCTAGAGGAAGTGAACACTCGAGCTCCCACTTCCCTTGAGGAGCAAACCACTTCCATCTCTCAAATGATCAGTGCTAAGGTTCCTCATGCTCAGCCTGATGAGCTCACAACCCCAACAACCTTAAGCCTTCACTCAGAGTCTCAACACTCTAGTGAACAACCTTCCCGGGATGGTTACCATCCCCAACCACTAGATCTAAACCAACTAATTCCCAGCCTTGACTTCTATGATGATGAAGACATGGGATCCAATGAGTACCATGAGTCTCTCTTCTCCACCCCTACTCAAGGAGAGATGAGTATTCCTGCCTCACCCATGTCTAGCCCATATCATCCATCCACCATTGAGGTAGATCTTCCTAAACCTGTTCAAGAGATCCATATGGAAGATGCTCTCACTTTAGAAAGTGATTACATCATTCAAACCTCAACCATGGCAACCCAGCCTCTTGACACTTCTCTTGAAGTTGTCATGATACATGGGAAATCCAGCAGCCAAGAACAACATGCTGGTGATAAGGAAGAAGACCTTAGTCCTATTCTCTGATCCCCCCGTGATTCTTCTGATGAAGATGAGGGGAGTTTGAAACTAAAGGTACACAACCTGACTAAAACTTGCATGTATTTAGTCTCTAAGATCAGTCACCTGGAATCTCAGGTGACTATCTTACAAAAGAGGGTCAATGACCAGCAACTTGAGATCACCAATCTCAAGGGCCAGTTAGCTGAGAGCCACTCAGGAGAACTCAACCAGGTCTACAAGAACCTATGAATGTGATAGACTCAACCCCCAGCTCACTTATGCAAGAAAGTGATGCTACCAAAAAAGGGGAGAAAGTCCGAACAGTCATAGAACTTGGGAGTTCTTCTCAGAGTATGGACTTTGAGGATTCACCACCCTCACTTGCAATAGTCCATACTCAGCAACCTCCTCAAGTCCACTTGATGTGGACTCACTCATACATAGCCTATTTTAGGAGGGAATACCCAAAGCCATGCCTAACCCATCTCTTCACTCTAAGAAACCAATCTTGGGATGGAGGTATGACACAGAGAGAAGGGCTCTTGTTATCTCTAGAGCTCAGGGTCAACAGGAAATCTTCAATTTTTCAAACTTGAGTTTCTATGAGTGCATCCATCTGGTTGATCTTCAACTTGTAAACCCAAGCCAAAACAGACAAGCTGAAAGATTAGCAGATTGGATTTAAGGAAGGGTGCTAGAAGAGTTCAAGATGAGATCAAGATTATATAGACAGAGGCTAGCAGGTGAGATTTTTGGTTAATTGGATGTTGAAGTAGACCCTAAGATTAGGTTCGAAGGGGAAGCCTTAACTGAAGGCATAGAAGTTGAACCTGTGAACCTTGAGACAGGATCTCCTTCAACACCCAGTACCCTCAGTGAGGCACCAGCTGGTGAAGGTACTTCACATCCTCTTTTTGGCTAGAGCTTGACTGCTGAATCAAGCAATGAAGGCCAAAGCTCTCTCCACCCTGAGTCACCAAGGCCTGTGCGTGACAAAAGGAAGAGGAAAATGACCTCTAAGGAGATAGAGGAGGAGAAGAGAGAGAGGAAGAGGAAGCTAAGGGGAGAGAGTCAAGAGGGTCCCCTGGCTTCATGGAAGCTGCTATCCTGGCTTCCCCCAGGCCAAACACTCAAAATGATGAGTTAAGGGCAATCATTCTAAACTACCTGGGGACCAGGAACTATAACATTGATGAACTCATATCTCTCCCCTTAGATGAGTTAAATGAGCTGGCTAACAATGAGCTGTCAAAGGCGAGGAAGGAGGCAGAGGATACAGCATGCTCCTGTCCTCTCCCCAGTTCAATAAAGTCCTGAAAAAGAGACTGTGGCAACTACATAACCTCAGGTAGACAAGGAAACTGAAAGTATGAACATCATCAACTACTTGAGTGCCACAGGACTCTATCAGGTATCTGCACTTCTTCCCTTATCCTTTGAGTATATAGAATTTGAATATCTCAAGCAGCTGGAGGAACAAGCTACAAAAGAAAGAAAAGCTGCTAAGAGAAAGTTAAGGGAAGAAGCTACAAAGTTAGGAGCCATCATCCACAAAAGCCAAAAGAAGTCTGATAATAGACAAAGGATGATGTGCTTCTTAAAGCTGTATGGATTTTCCAGAAGAAGGCTTGGTCCTATGTCTCTATCCACTATGGATGAGCATATAAGAGTGATCAAGCAGAAGATTAAAAAGAGAGAGCTTGTTGACTTGCATTCTCCACCAAGTCCAGCTCAACCTAAAGTTGAGGTGAAGGTTGAACCCCCTGAGACAACACAACCTGAACCTAGAGCTGCATCTCAGCCAACTTCATCTTCTGATCCACAGCAGGGTCCTCTTCTCTCTCCTTCTGAGCCTGTGAGAGAATAGAACCCCACTGAGAGAGAGACAATAGAACAATCTGGTGCTAAAGATCAGTCCTCTCAGTTAAAAACTTCAAAGAGGAGGAAAAGGATGGCTAGGAAAAGTGTTTCAAAGAAGAAGACCAAGGCATCCACCTCCACACCTCAGGATGAGTCAGAGCATCCTGAGGTAGTGCATGAAGAGGCTGCTCAACCAACTCCTATTCAAGTAGAGCCTCTTGTAATTGGAAGACCCATCTTGTCCTGGATTTTTGCTGCTAATCCAGACAGATGGTATGTCATCAGAGATCAAGGAGGTCAAGATATCTACTTCTTGCAAGACATGCTTGATCTTCCTCTACATGATCTCTATGACATGAGAAGATACTATGAGAGTCTAGGGATCCTGACCAGATGATGAAGAGAGGTATGGTCTTGATCCTAATATGGATTATCAACATCTGAAGAACTTCTTTGTTTTGGTAGCATCAGCCTAGAGCGAGTTTGTAAGGTAATATCAGAAGATTATAAGGTTGATGCAACAAAAGAAGCCAAAACAACCAAGGGTCTTCCTGCATGCATGCACTGGACGTACAAGGTAGAAGTTACTTTGGAAGTTTTATACTCTGCACAAAAAATACTCTAAGTGTAAAATCTTTCGAAGCCAAAGTCCAAATCTTTCGAAGCCAAAGATGAAGTCTTCCGAAGCTTCAGAGACAAAGTCTTCCAAAGCCAATTTGTTGTGAAGACTAATTTCTTATAAAGACAGAGAAGACATGCTTTCTCTGATCTACTTTACATAAAGTTGACACACTTTCCGCTACAACTCTAAAGAGTCACCAACTTATACAAGTTGGTAAAAAAGTCCATGCTTTTGTAAACTGTAGATTAAGGTCTTTGTCTGTAACTTCCTACTATTATACCTATAAACCTTTTGTATTAGAAAAGGATTTAAATGATGGCATGTCATAGTCACTAGTCAAAAGGCAATCTGCCTTTTGACGCTACATTGATCTTGTTGTCTAGATTAGTGTTTCCAACTATCTTTCTAAGTATTGATGGTTGTAGGATGTAGTATAAAGTGTCTCAGGTCCTTGTAATTCTTTTATGCTTTGTAACACCTGTAATAGAACTTGAGAGCAATATACAACATCCTTGAAAACCATACTTCTTTGTTCTTGTTCTTAGTTTTGTGTCACTACTTACTTGTGTTCTTAGTATCATCATACTCAAACCCGATTCTGTAAGGAACATCTGAAGATTAAAGGTTGATGCAACCAAAGGATACCAGAACAACCAAGTCTTCCTGCATGCACTAAGGAACAAAGATGAACTAGCTTATCAAAAAATTATTACAAGTGTGAAATCTTCCGAAGCTAAAGACTCATTTCTTCCAAAGCCAAAGATGAAGTCTTCCGAAGCTTTAAAAGACAAAGTCTTCCGAAGCCACTTTGCTGTGAAGACAAATTTCTTCCAAAGCCAGAGAAAATATGCTTTCTCTAAGTTACTTTTTTATAAAGCTGATGTACTTTCCGCTGCTGCTCTAAATACTCACCTGCTAACATTAGTTGGTGAAACTTCCATACTTTATCAAACAGTAGAAAAAGTCTTTGACTGTAACTTCCCACTTTTGTTCCTGTAGACTTGTCTATATTAGATTAAGTCAGTGAGCTATGGCATGTCATAGTCACTAGTCAAAAGGCAATCTGCCTTTTGACTGTAGATTGATCTTGTTGTCTAGATTAGTCAAAATTCCAACTGTCTTTTTGTATATTGATGATTGTAGGTTGTAGTATAAATAGTCTCCAGTTCTTGTAATTTTATATACTTCCAAACACTTGTAATAGAACTAGAGAATCCATATACAACTTCCTTAAAAACTTAATATTGTGTTCTTGTGACTTTGTTCTTGTTCTTATAGTTTTGTCTCTTTAATATTACTTGTATAGCTTTGTATCATTAGTGAAGTTACCAGTTCCCTATTTGAGTGGTTAAGTGATCTAAGATCACTCCTCTTGTGAAGCTAATTGCAATCTTAAGTACCCTTACTGGTCTTGCAATTGGTATCAGAGCATTCTAGGCTCTTGATTGTAAGATCTCACCATCTTAAATCCTTTTAGTTTCACACTTCACTTAACTTTTCAAATGGCAGCTATCTCAAAGGCTGATATGGAAACTGGAACTATGACTAAGTCCCCACTGATCACTCCTGAGGATTTTGATACTTGGTGCCAAAGAATGGAAGTCTTCATCAAGTCTCAAGATTCCAGGATGTGGGAGTCTGTTTTCAACGGACCTTATTTACCATGCACCACTTCAGCTGCTGGTGGTGGTATGATACCAAAGGAAAGGGATGATTTTTCTAAAGAAGATTGGAAGAAAATTGATATTGATCAGAAAGCTCTGATAGCCCTTCAAACTGCTCTTCCTAACTCCATCTATAGAGGTTTCAAGAAGTGCAAGAATGCCAAATAGCTATGGGATGCACTGAAGCTGATGTATGAGGGGTCCAATAAAGCCAAAGAAAACAAGATGGACCTCTTGAAGCAGTAGTTTGAAAATTTCACCTTCAAGACAGGTGAAACCATGACTCAACAATACTTCAGGTACGTTGAGATTATGGATACTCTAGCTGATGTTGGAGTAACCATAGAGAATAGAGATATTGTTAGGAAGTTCATGTCCTCTCTTCCCAAACAATGGACACACTACTGTGTGGTCATTAAGAGGACTAAAAACCTCAAGACTCTTACTCTCACTGAGTTATATGGAATACTCAGTGGATACCAGATGGAGATGAACATGCAAAACTCATCTGGTAACTCCAACACTCATCAGAGTTCAGCCCTCCATGTGGTTGAAAGGCATTGTAGAGAACCACAACACCATCTCATCTGCTACCCGGACAAATCACAAAAGGTTTCTTTCATCACCTTTCCGGAGACACCAAGGGAAGGCTACATCCCTGGAAGCCCATTCCAGGAGACAAGTTCTTCACAAGCTTTTGTGTCTTCTGATGAAAGTTCATGAAACTTTCTCTTCACCTTTGAAGACCTGGACTGTATCCATTCAGATGATCTGGAATATATGGAAATAGTCTAGCAGATGGCTCTACTCACTCATAGAGCCCAGAAGTTCTACAAGAGGACTGGGTGAAGGTTTCCCAGCAATGCAGCCAGTGGAAAGTTTGGGCTGGACAAAAGCAAGGTAAAGTGTTACAACTGTAACCAAATGGGACACTTTGCCAGGGAGTGCAAGGCACCAAAGTCAAATGGTGGCCAAGCACAATCCAGGCCAAACTACACTGAGGGAGCTTACCAGAATGAGAAGCCAAGACAGCAAGCTGTAGTTGCTATTGAAGAAGGAGGCTTTGACTGGAGCTTTCAGGTTGAGGATGCTTCTCCAAACCAAGCACTAATGGCAGATCATGATGATGCCAAGATATTGGAACATCTTTATACTCCTGAATGCATTGCTAAAGTTAATAGATACAGGTCCTGTAACTTAGAGATGAGATCTGATCTTGAGTCCTTAATTTCTTAAAAGCTGACTTTAAAAGAGCTGAAAATGATTATAAACTTAAGATAGAAGATCTAGAGAAAACCATTTCAACTCTTAAGCATAAGCATACAAGCTACAGAACTCAAATCAAAGATCTCATCTCAAAGTTAACTGAATGCCAGGCTGAGCTTGTGATCAGTAAAGCCAGGGCAGAAAAATGAGTTCTTGAAGAAGAGACTTTCAAGAACATAGTATCCTCATCCCTACATGCAAAAGTTTGTTATCAGAATAAGCAGAGACTGGGATCTACTGAGATAGCTCCTCCATACACTCTATTGTCTGTAAGATCTTCAAGGTCTGGAACTTGTGAAGATGAGCTTCCCCTCATAGACCCCATTGTTGAAGAGGATGACGAGGAGATAGTGAAGGATGACTCTGAGAAGAGTGAAGAAGGTAATCCTAAGAGGGGTCACTATTCTCCTGAGGAGAGGAAAGAGTCTGGAATGACCAAGTCAAAGAGAAAGAACTTGATTAGAAGAGCGAAGAGAAGATCAAAGAAGGCTCAAGAAATCAAGGCCACTTTTGACTCAAAGCAGAAACAAGTGTTTATTTCTACAGGTTTTGAAGTGGTAAAGGCTGAAGACTCAACTTTGAACTCTAGTACCAGGAATTCTATTTTAGTTCCAAATCATTCCAGCAAGAAGAAGAAGACAGACTAGCTGTGTACCATTGCTACACAGCCTGAACCATCCAGTTCTAAGAGCAAGTCTCTCCCTAAGAAGCTTGTTGCATCATCTACAAAGATGAAGGTGGAGAAGGAAAGTGATCAAACTCAGTCTTGCTCTCAAAAGAAGACTCTCAGAAAGAAGGAACTCAACTATGTCATGTGTGGTAGTACTTCTCATATGGCTAAGGATTGCAAGTACAATCCCAAAAGTACCATCCATATGACCAAGAAGAACATTTCTAAGAAGAAGAAGGAACAAATAGCTTCGGAAGGAAAATCTGTTTCCTTCAAAAGCTCCAAAATGAAGAAGAAGACAAGTAAAAAATTGCCTTCGGAAGAAAAGTCGGTCTCGGAAGAAAGGAATGCTTCCGAAGTACTGAAGCTTGCAGCAGTGAAAGCAAGATCTTTTGAAGGTCTAGTCTCCAAAACTTCTGAAGTTGTCTAAACTTTCGAAGCTTTAAAGGTCAGGCCCAATCTTCCAAAGGTGGTGTGGAAGATGAAGGAAGACCATGTGACTAAAAGTTCTTCATCAACAATAGCAAATGATCCTCAAAGATTGAATATAGGATCACTTACTATTACATTGTCTTCAACTCATTTTAATAAGCCCAAGACCAATGAGGATTGGGTTTCTAAGTATAACTAATCACCTTTTTTTGGGCAGGAACAGCTAAAGACCAAGAAAAATGTTTAGATTATTGATAATGGCTATTCCAGGCACATGACTGGCAATGGTTCTCTACTACAAAATTTTGAGAAAATTGATGGAGGACCAGTTGCTTTTGGAGGGGATTCTGGTGGTTAAATTTTTGGAAAGGGCAGAGTCGTAAATGGTGAGCTCAGCATTGAAAAGGTAAACTTTGTCAAAGAGCTTGGATACAATCTTCTAAGTGTATCCCACTTTTGTGATCAGAAACACCATATGCTCTTCACTGAGCATGAGTGCATCATTCTCAAGCCCAGGGTAACCATTCCTCAAGAGTATATCCTGCTCAGAGCCCCCAGGAGATGGAATATGTACAAGATGGATTTACATGAAACATCTCCCTCGGGAGAAGTTTCTTGCTTTCTGTCTAAAGAAAATAATGATAGGTCATTCCTTTGGCATAAAAGAATGTGCCATGTAAACTTTAAGAACATGAATAAGTTGATTAAGAATGATTTGGTAATTGGAAAGCCAAAGAAAGAGTTTACAAGTGATGATCACTGTGTTGCATGCCTGAAAGGGAAGCAACACAAAGTGTCCCACAAACCAAAGGAAATTAACTCCATCACTACTCCCCTACACCTATTACATATGGATTTGTTTGGCCCCATAAGTGTAATGAGTTTAGGAAGGACCTCTTATTTCTTAGTGATCACAGATGATTTCATAAGATTCACTTGGGTCTTTTTCATTAGAACTAAGGATGAGACCCCAGAGATCTTGAAGAATTTCATTCTGAAAATTCAGAATCAATCTGATCACAAGGTTAAAACCTCAAGATGTCATCAAGGAACAGAATTTAAGAACCAAATCCTTGATACATTTTGTGATGAAAAGGGTATTACAAGACAATATAGTGCTCCCACTCCTCAGTAAAATGGTGTTGTTAAGAGGAGAAACATGACACTTATTGAAGCTGCAAGAACCATGCTGTCTGACTCAAAACTACCCATCACCTTCTGGGCAGAGGCTGTTAACACAGCCTGCTATGTGCAGAATAGAGTTTCAGTGGTTAAGACTCATGGTAACACTCCTTATGAGCTGTGGCACAAAAGGAGACCATTTATTAGTTTCCTCAGGTCATTTGGATGTCCTTGCACCATCTTGAATACCAAAGATCAAGTAGCCAAATTTGATGAGAAGTTAGATGATGGACACTTTATTGGATACTCTTCCTAAGCTAAGGCTTATAGAGTATACAATCTTAGAACTAAAGTAGTTGAGGAGTCAGCCAATGTGACCTTCAATGAGGACATCCAAGTGTGAAAGGTTCTGGTCCAAATTGGCTATTTGATCTTGACTTAGTTAGCAACTGTTTTAACAAGTCTTGTGAGAATGTTTTAAGATCTACAAATAATAAATCAATAGAAGATCCTGTCCCAAGATTTGAGCTGAGAAGACCAAGCAAGATTATGACTTCAGCTCCTTTGGTGACTAACCCTGCAAATGAAGATCCTATCAGCACAAACATGACAAATTCAGCTGATACATCTGAGGTACCTTCAAATTCTAGCTCAGAGGTTCAAAACTCAAGAGAAGGAGCTATAAATGCAAGAGGAAATAGAGGAGGTGATAGTGATCAAGAATTTCTTGATGTTGATAACCACTCCATAAAGGACATCATAAATGATGTCACATATTCATTGGATCAAGTCTCACTTGATAAATGTGTTGATGTGGTGGGTGACACTCCATTGCCAGATCTAAATTTCTCCAATCAGGATCTGTCTAACCAACTTGCTATGATTCCTCAACTAAGGATCCACAAGTCACACCCCACCATAAGCATCATTGGAAATGTTGATACTGGGGTGAGAACAAGAGGACAAACCCATGATCAAAATGTTTGTCGGCACTCTTGTTTCTTGTCCCAGATTGAGCCAAAGAAAGTTGATGAGGCTCTGAAGGATGGAAGCTGGGTTGAAGCTATGCAAGAAGAGCTACTTCAAATCAGAAGACAAAAGGTTTGGAACCTATGTCCTCTTCCTCAAGGGAAGACTGTCATAGGAACCAAATGGGCTTTTAGGAACAAGAAGGATGATAGAGGAATTGTCATCAAGAACAAGGCTAGACTGGTTGTCCAGGGATACACACAAAAAGAAGGAATTGATTACACAGATGTCTTTACTCCTTTAGCAAGACTTGAAGCTGTAAGAATATTCCTGGCTTATGCTGCATCCAAGGATTTCAAGGTCTACCAGCTTGATGTAAAGTGCGCCTTCCTTTATGGGGTGATAGATGAAGAAGTTTATGTAAAACAACCACCTGGTTTTACAGACCCAGATCATCCTGATTATATCTGCAAGCTTGATAAAGCTCTATATGGACTGCATCAAGCTCCAAGAAAGTGGTATAAGACACTATCAAAGTATCTTTGTCAACATGGATACAAAAGAGATACTATTGATGGGACTCTCTTCATCAAAGAAACAGGGAATGACATAATGCTAGTTCAGATATATGTAGATGACATTATCTTTGGTTAAACTAATTCAAAGCTCTGTAAAGACTTTGAAATACTGATGAAGAATAGATTTGAAATGAGTGCCATGGGGGAACTCAACTTCTTTCTAGGAATTCAAGTGAAGCAGGTTGAAAATGGCATCTTCATTAGTCAGTAAAAGTATGTACAAGACATACTTACAAGATTCAAGATGACTGATTGTAAAGTTGCAAAGACACCCATAGCCAGAAACCACTCCCTTAGTCCTGATCTTGAGGGGGAGTGTGTTGATGAATATCTCTACAGGGCTATGATTGGGTCTCTTATGTACCTCACAACTAGCGTGCCTGATATTATATTTGCCACATGTATGTGTGCAAGATATCAAGCCAACCCTAAGATGTCACACCTAGTTACTGTCAAAAGAATTCTCAGATACCTCAAAGGTTCCCCTAAACTTGGCCTTTGGTATCCAAAGAATTCAGACTTTAATCTATATGCTTATACAGATAGTGACTATGGTGGCTGCAACATGAATGCAAAGTCCACATCTGGGGGATGTCAATTCCTTGGTGGAAGGATAGTCTCTTGGTAATACAAGAAGCAATCCTGTGTGTCTGCATCAACTGTTGAAGCTGAATACATAGCTGCTACAAGCTGCTGTGCTCAAGTGCTGTGGATTCAGAATCAGATGCTAGACTATAGGTTTAATTTTAAGGAGACTTCTATCCATATAGACAACAACAGTGCCATCTCTATTACAGAGAATCCTGTGCAACACTCAAGGACCAAGCACATCAACATCAGGTATCATCTGATTAGAGATAATTTTGAAAAGGGATTAATCAAACTAATCAAAGTTAACACAAATGAACAATATGCTGATCTTTTCACCAAAGCCTATGATGAACAGAGATTTAAATATCTTATATCAGCTATTGGGATAATTAACTTTGAATAGATTTTCTTTAAACACTTAATCAACCTTATTTCTTAAAATTTTGTGTCCTAAGTTGTCTTTTAGATCACCCTCATAAGCCCATTCTCTTTGGAAGTAAATTAAAATTTCGATTGACATTCCTTAGATTTGTAAAAATTTATTATTTTTTCTCGGCAGAACTCAAATTGCCTTCAGAAAAAATTTATGTGTTTAAATCATTTAACTACTTATCAGAGTTTACCTTCGGAAAAAATTCTTGGAATATCTTTCGAAGCTTAAATATGCTTATAAGTACTTAAATGCATTCAAATAACAAAAGTCTTCCGAACGCAATTAAGTCTCGAAAGATTTATTATCCAAGGGTAATAATTTTCTCAGACTTAGTTCTTCCGAAGCAAAATATACGTCAGAAGAAATTTCTTTAAGTATATTTCTTCCGAAGCCAAATTTTCACAAATCTTTGAAATATCTTCCAAAGCAAAATTGCCTTCGAAAGCTTTGCTGAAAAGCTTCCAAAGCAAAAATACCTTTGGAAGATTTGCAACTTCCAAGAAAACTAACTCTTTGGGCGTTTTTTCAGAAGTGGGACCCACTTACGGATTTTAAAGTTTATCTTTTTGTCTTAACTTTGACTCAAATCCATAGCATATATCTTCTCAACAGTTCCACTTCATCTCTCTACTCTCACAAATCTTTAACCTAAATTCTCCTAAAATTAACCTTCTTCTTCCTTTCTTCACTGACAAGCTTCACCTAAATGGCCAACACCAATCGTAGAAACGACCCAAACTTCTCCATGCACCTACACAGCCAACACAATCAAGTTGCCCCATTGCACTCTGAGAAGGATCCAAGTTTCTCCGACGTATGTAGGTACCTTTCTTCGTCTCACTACCTCATGTCCCTTACAATCGATCCTCCTCTCTATGAGGATCAGTTGCTTGAATTCTGGCGGACCTGTCAAGAGGTCACCATGGATGGGGAGAGGGTACTATCTGCTACAGTGCAGGGGAGAACTGTTTTCATCACTCCGGCCATCATAAATACCCATCTGTAGCTGGATGATGAAGCAGGTGAACTATCCTTCCCAAAAGATGTTATCAACCATTCCTTCCAGCAGATGGGCTATAAAGGTGACTTCTCAGTCAAAACCTTCAGGAAGGGGAAGGTCTTATCCCAGTGGAAATACCTCCTTCATGTCATCATACACAGTTTATCAAACAAACATGGCGGATGGGATCAAGTTCCAGAAGACCTCTCCTTCATAGTCCATGGGATGGTATAGGGAATCAAGTTCAAGTACTCTTAATTTGTTTACACAAATTTGCTTGCTAACTTGGACTCCTTAGAGTATTACATGTTCCCCAGGTATGTTCAACACATTCTCAACTGTGAATTGGGCTCACAGTTGAGGGGGACAGGTAATATTCTTAAATTAGGACAAATGAGGCTTGGCATTTTCAAAATCTTGAAGAAGCCAACTGTTGGCTTCTCAGGGGTAGAACCAGCCCTTGTCCCACAAATGTTTGAGCTCATTGCTCAGGGTGACAACCTAGCAGCACCAGCTAGTGTTGATCCCACACCCTCCACCTCTCAACCACCTCAAACACAGCCTACCACCACCCTCACCTACACTAGAAAGCTTAAACGAACCCCTGCACTTGCTACAGAGCATGTGCAGGCACATATATCACAACCCATACAGGAGGAAGTGGAATCTCGAACTCCCACTTCCCCTGAGGAGCAGACCATTCCCATCCTTGAAATGATCAGTGCTGAGGTTTCTCATGCTCAGCCTGATAAGCTCACAACCCCACAAACAGCCTTAAGCCATCACTCTGAGTCTCAACACTCAAGTGATCAACCTTCTGGGGACAGTTACCATCCCCAACCTCTAGACCTTAACCGACCCATCTCCAGCCTTGACTTTTACTCTGTTGAATATTTGGGCTTCAATGAGTACCATGAATCTCTCCTCTCTTCCCACACTCTAGGAGAGATGAGTACTCCTCCTTCTCCCACTTCTAGCCCACATCAACAACCCCCTACTGAGGTGGATCTTCCTGAACTGTTTAGGAGACCCATATAGAAGAGGCTCTCACTTTTGCAAGTGATTACATAACTAGGATCTCAACCATGACAACCCAGCCTATTGACACTGCTCTGGAAGTTGTCATGCGGCAAGGGAAATCCAGCAGCCAAGAAGCACATGTTGGTGGTGAGGAAGAATACTTACGTCCAATTCTCTCATCCCCCAATGATTCTTCATCTAAAGATGAGGGGAGTCTGAAACCAAAAGTGCACCTATTGACAAATACATGCACTTACTTGGTTTCAAAGATAAATCACTTGGAATCTCAAGTGACTTTCTTGCTAAAAAGGGTCAATAACTAGCAACTTGAGATCACCGATCTCAAGGGCCAGTTAGCTGAGAGACCAATGAGGAAAACTCAACCAGGCCCACAAGAACATATGATTGTTATGGATCAATCTCCTAGCTCACCTATGCAAGAGGGTGATGCTACCAAAAAGGGGAGCAAATCCTGACAGTCAGAGAACCTGGGAGTTCTTCCCCGAGTATGGACATAGAGGAATCGCCATCCTCTCTTGCAGTTGTCCACACTCAGCAACCTCCTCAAGTCAGAGATCTAGACTTGCTTTTTCAACATCTATTTGAGGAGGGAATCCCAAGAGCAATGTCTGCCCCTTCTAAGAATCCAATCATGGGTTGGGGGTATGACAGCAACAGGAGAGCTCTTGTAATCTCTAGAGCTCAAGGTCAAATAGAAATTTTCAACATTTCACACCTGAGTTTCTATGAGAGTACAAATCTGGTGGATCTGCCACTTGTCAACCATAGCAACAACAGACAAGCAGCCAGTTTGGCTGACCGGATACAAGACAAGGTGCTAGAAGAATTCAAATGGAGATCAAGATTATATAGACAGAGGCTAGAAGGTGAGGCCTTTGGTCAACTAAAAGTTGAGGTGGACCCTAAGATTAACTTCGAAGGGAAATCCTTGATTGAAGGCCCAGAGGTTGAGCCTGTGAACCTTGAGACAGGATCTCCTTCTGCACCCTTTACCCTCAGTGAGGCACCAGCTAGTGATGGTGCTTCACAACCTCTCTCTGGCCAGAGTTTGGCATCAGAATCAAGCAATGAAGGCCAAAGCTCTCTCCTCCCTGAGTCACCAAGGCCTGTCGTTGACAAAGGAAAAAAAAAGTTAACTCCTAAGGAGATGGAGGAGGAGAAGAGAGAGAGGAAGAGGAAGCTGAGGGGAGATAGTTCAAGTGGTTCCCCAAGGTTCATGGAAGCTGCAATCCAGGCTACCTCCAGGCCAAACACTCAAGAAGATGAGTTGAGGGTAGCTAGGTTAAACTACCTGGGAACTAGAAACTACAATGTTGATGAACTCATCTCTCTCCCCTTAAAGGAGCTGAATGAACTGGTTGACACTGAGTTGTCAAAAGAGAGGAGGGAGGCAGAGGATGCATAACTGCTCCTAAAAGTCAAAGAACAAAGGAGGCTGAAAAGACTCTACAAAGATGCTTCTGTACTCTCCCCAGTTCAAGAAAGTCTTGAGCCAGAGACTGTGGCCACTGAACAACTTCAGGTAGTTAATGAAGAAGATGATCAACTACCTGAGTGCCACAGGTCTCTATCAGGCACCTACACTTCTTCCCTTATCACATGAGTACATAATGTTTGAATACAACAAGCAGCTGGAAGAACAAGCCAAAAGAGAAAGGAAAGCTACAAAAAAGGGATTAAGGGAAGAAGCTGTAAAGTCAAGAGCCATCATCCACAAAAGCCAAAAGAAGTCTGCTGATAGACAAAGGATGATGAGCTTCTTAAAGCTGTATGGGTTCTCCAGAAGGAGGCTTGGTCCTATTTCTCTACCCATAATGGATGAGCATATTAGGGTGATCAAGCAGAAGATAAAGAAGGGATAGCTAGTGGATTTGCATTCTCAACCAAGTCCAAATCAACCTGAAGTTGAGGTGAAGGTTGAACCTACTAAGACAACACAACCTGAACCTGGAGCTGCATTTGAGCCAACTTCATCTTCTGATCCACAACAGGGTCCTCCTCTCTCTCCCTCAGAACCTATGAGAGAGGAGAACCCAACTGAGAGAGACACAACAGAACCAACTAGTACTCAAGACCAGTCCTCTCAGTTGAAGAAATCAGGGAGGAGAAAAAGGATGGCCAAAAGAAGATCTACTTCAAAGAAAAAGAGAAGAAAGGTATCCACCTCCCAACCTCAGGATGAGTCAAAGCATCCTGAGGAAGTGCATGAAGAGGTCTCTCAACAAACTCCAATCATAGTAGAGCCTCTTGCTGTTGGAAGACAAATTTTGTCCTGGACTTATGTTGAAGATCCAGACAGATGGTGTGTCATAAGAGATCAGGGAGAACAGCATGTCGTCTACTTCACAAATGACATGCTTGAACTTCCTCTGCATGATCTCTATGACATGAGAAGGTTATATGTAAGCCTGAAAGATCCAGATCTAATGATGAAGGAGGTCTGCTAAAGATTCTGATGTGGACTATCAAAATCTAAAGAACTTCTCTATTTTGGTAGCATCAGCCTAGGGGGAGTTTGTAAGGAACATCTGAAGATTAAAGGCTGATGCAACCAAAGGATACCAGAACAACCAAGTCTTTCTGCATGCACTAAGGAACAAAGATGAACTAGATTCGGAAGTTTTACACTCACAAATAAGTCTAAGTGTAAAATCTTCCGAAGCCAACAGTTCAGAAGAAGTTACTTCGGAAGTTTCACACTTATCATAAAATTATTACAAGTGTGAAATCTTCCGAAGCCAAAGACTCCTTTCTTCTGAAGCCAAAGATGAAGTCTTCCAAAGCTTCAAAAGACAAAGTCTTCCGAAGCTTCGAAAGACAAAGTCTCCCGAAGCCACTTTGCTGTGAAGGCAGATTTCTTTCGAAGACAGAGAAAAGATGCTTTCTCTGAGTTGCTTTTTGATAAAGTTGATGTACTTTCCGCTGCTTCTCTGAACACTCACTTGCTAACATTAATTGGTGAAACTTCCATACTTTATCAAATGGCAGAAAGAGTCTTTGACTGTAACTTCCCACTTTTGTTCCTGTAGACTTGTCTGTATTAGATTAAGGCAGTGAGCTATGGCATGCCATAGTCACTAGTCAAAAGGCAATCTGCCTTTTGACTGTAGATTGATCTTGTTATCTAGATTAGTAAAAATTCTAACTGTCTTTTTGTATATTGAAGGTTGTAGGTTGTAGTATAAATAGTCTCCGATTCTTGTAATTTTATATACTTGCAAACACTTGTAATAGAACTAGAGAATCAATATACAACTTCCTTAAAAAAATAATCTTATGTTCTTGTGACTTTTTTCTTGTTCTTATAGTTCTGTCTCTTTAATATTACTTGTGTAGCTTTGTATCATCAGTGAAGTTACCAGTTCCCTATTTGAGTGGTTAAGTGATCTAAGATCACTCTTCTTGTGAAGCTAATTGTAATCTTAAGTACCCTTACCGGTCCTGCAGGTTCCCTATTTAAGTTGTTAAGTGTTCTAAATTTCTCCTCATTGTGAGACTGATTGTATTGACCACCCTTCACACGGTTCTGCAATTATTGATTTTTGTGGATGTTGGGATGAACATCTACCATTGGCAGAGTTCTCCGACAACAATAGTTATCATGACAGTATAGGCATGCCACCATTTGAAATGTTGTATGGAAGATGATGCAGAACCCTGCTGTTTTGGGGTGATAACGGGCAGAGGGAATTGGGAAGTATCTAGATCATTGAGGCCACGTCAGAGAAGTTGGAAAAGATCAAGGCTTTTATGAAGGCAGCAAAGGACATGCAGAAGTCCTACGCTGATAAGAGAATGTTGGACCAAAAGAACCAATGAGCCTGATCAGAAAAACCTTTAAGTCCCACAGACATTACAACAACTGAAGTACTCTGCAACAGCTGAAGATATCAACTGAAGACAAAGTCTGAAGTGAAAGAGCTGAAGACAAAGTCTGAAGCTAAAGAGCTGAAGACAAAGTCTGAAGTGAAAGAGCTAAAGACAAAGTCTGAAGTGAAAGAGCTGAAGACAAAGTCTGAAGTGAAAGAGCTGAAGACAAAGTCTGAAGCTAAAGAGCTGAAGACAAAGTCTGAAGTGAAAGAGCTGAAGACAAAGTCTGAAGTGAAAGAGCTGAAGACAAAGTCTGAAGTAAAGAGCTGAAGACAAAGTCTGAAGCTAAAGAACTGAAGACAAAGTCTGAAGACAAAAGCTGAAGACAAAGACTGAAGACCAAGTTTCAGATGTTGTCACAACAGCTGAAGAAGACCTCTTCAGTAGTTGTGATGGTTTTCTTTCAGTAGTTTATATTTCTTGTAATCAGTACTTGTAGTTTCAGTAGTTTTAGTTTCATCTTGTACTTAGCATACTCTGAGATGTTCTCAGTTGTGAACATTCTCAGTAGTTTGCTTACTTTCAGTTGTTTGTAATAATTCTGTTAGATGTCACTATCAAGTGACATCAGCAGACGTCACATTCCTTTATATAAGGAATGTTGACCTAATTGTAAGGTGGGACGCGCAGCTGAGTGAACCTAGAAAAGCTTAGCAGCCGCCATACCGAAGCATTTGTGCATGAATGATATTATCCCTTTTGCAGAAAACCCTATTTCTCTATAACCGTGTACTGTTCCATTGAATATCTATTGTGTTCTTGCTATATTTGTCTAATTCTTGTTCTAATTCCGCTGCATTCAACTCTAATTGATCAAACTTAGATCACTGATCCTGACAAATGGTATCAGAGCGGGTTAATCATTGATCGGTTTAACAATTGATCATTGAAACTGCTATTTCGATATCTAAAGTTTGATCGAATTAGCATATTTGCAAGAATTGGTTATAGAGATTGATTTTCTGCTGCTTCTGGTTATTCAATTTGAGTTTCTTCTTGGTTCATATTGAGTTTGTTGTGTTTTTGTGCTAAATCTGTTGAAACTTGATTGAATTGGTTTGAATCTGAGAATGACTACTCCTTCTAATGACCCTCACAATACTGGCTCCTCAACCAAGCCTCCGATGCTGGTTAGGAGTGAGTATAACATATGGCAACGAAGAATGCTCCATCACCTGTCTGTTAACAGTTCAGGTTGTTGGACATCTGTGGTTCACGGTCCACACAAGCCTATGGTGAACAATCCGGAGACCAACCAAATGGTTCCGAAGAAGAAGGAGCAATACTCAGATGAAGATCGTAAACTGTTTGAGATTGATGCTAAAGCCCATGGAATTCTGGCCATGGCACTGCCTAATGAAATCTATTCTGGGCTTATGCATCATGAAACTGCTCATGACCTCTGGAATGCTTTGAAGGAACAATTCGGAGGAACTGATGAGGTCTTAGCAAACAACAGAGAAATCCTCGCCCAACAATATGAGACATTCTCTCATAGGAAGGGTGAGACACTGACTCAACAGTTTGAGCGTTTCTCCTGCTTGATCTCTGAGCTGAAAATGGTCAAGCATGAGTATACTAACAGCCAGATGAACAACAGATTCCTCAGATCACTGCCTGAGAGATGGGACACATACACCATTGTCCTACGCTCCAGTGCAAATCTGGATAGCCTATCTCTCACCCAACTCCATGGGAAACTGCTTACATTTGAAAGAGAGATAGAGCAGAAAAGGAAACTGGCATCATCAGGAAAGCTCACTGATGACTTTGTACCAGGGAACACTGCCTTGGTCGGTCATGAGTCAGAATATGCTGGATCAGAAAGCCATTATGATGAGCATATAGATTTCTCTTCAAACAGTTCTGATCATGCATTTGTTGGTGTTGACAGTCATTCTGGGTGTAATAGTGATAATTTATGCTTTATCATGGATGATTTGATGGGTATTGCTGATGATGATTTAGAAGAGATGGATATTTTGAGCCAAATGGCCTTGATCAATATCAGATCTCAAAAGTTCTACAAGAGAACTGGTAGGAAATTTCCAGGACTCTCTGGCAAAACCAAAGTTGGTTTTGACAAGAGTAAGTTGAGGTGTCACAAATGCCACAGGCTTGGGCACTTTGCAAGAGAGTGTAGATCAACTGGATCTAACTCCTCTGCACCCTTTGTGACCTTTCCAAGCAATAGTTCACAAAACAAAGGGCAACATCCTGCTAGTTCTGGTCATCACTCACAACCTCAATCTCCTGCATATTTTGTCCCTCAGGGTCCAATGCCATATCCATATCCCTGCTATTACATGCCACAGCCAAATCCAGTTCAAGTTCCTATAGCACAACAACCTCAAGCCCTACCTGAGCCTCAACCATCTCCATCACAATCTCAACCTCATCACAGCTTCTTCACACCAGGAGTTGTTGACTGGAGCAGCTCACCAGATGATCTTTCTGGTTTCAATGAGCAATTATTTGCTGGTGCTGGTCAACATGGTGGTGAACATCCTTTTGGGAATCTTGCTCTCATGGCCCTGGAGTCTACTGAGGGTTCCTGCTCCGATGCATCATCTTCACAGGTAACCCAGGTATCTTCTGAGGCTAAAGCCAAGTTATGTTCTGAATCATGCATAGCTGCCTTTGTCTCTATTAGAGAGGCAAATGTAGCTTTAATCAATCAAAATCTTGAGCTTGAGAAAACTATTTCCAAAAGAAAAGCTGAGTATGAGTCTGCTCTTAATGACAAAGATGATGAGATTTACAAGCTTAAATGCCAACTTAATGATGAAAAGGCTAAGGTAGAGGTCATACTTGAGAACCACAGAAGTCTCAAAGAGACACTTGCAGCTACCCAAGTTGAGTGTGACCGCTGGGTAACATCCTGCAAGGGATTTGAAATGCTTCTCAGCAAGCAAACAGCTTCAAATGTGAAGTTTGGAATAGGTTACAATCATACTGCACCACCTACTGATTTTACTTCAAAATCAATAGTAAAATCTGAAGGTGAAAGTAATTTCCAAACCACATCATCATGTGATTCATCCTCAAATGATAATACAAAATCAAAATTAGAGGATGAAGTCAGTGTTAAGATCTCAGCAAATCAATTGCCTGATGGTTTAAATGCTGATAAACACATGAAGCTGAGCAATTCAGATGTTGTCCCTCAAAGTACTCCAAGTACTGAAGGGCAAGTCACAACATCTGAAAAGCATTTCAAATCTGCTGAAATAAAAGGATTAACAACTGCTGAGGAATCTATCATACGGTCTTTCAGGACGGATAGAGAACAGCTGAAGAACAAGTCTTCAGTTGTTACCGATCCTTCAGTACTTAACACAAGTACTGAAAGGAGGAAAGTACTGAAGATCACACCTTCAGTAGTTTCCACTTCAGCAGTTGATCAATCCAAGATGAAGAATAAGCCATGTGAAATATGTGGTAAATTCAATCATCTATCTGATGAATGCTGGTACAAAAAGGGTTCCAAACTCAACAGAGATAAGCTCATTAAAGAAGAGATTAATAAAATGAAAAATGAGTTTGAGACCAAGTTTGTACCACAGTCATCTCAAACTGATAAACCCAAGGCCTCGCCAAAATCCAAAAAGAAGGATGGGGTTTATCAGAAAACAGCTGATAGTGTTCCTCATGATAAACATCAGACTAAGTCTGTGAATTTCAAGGAGGAAATGGTGGGTCACAGGAACTCATCAAAAACAAGTACTGATGTGTCAAATGAGCTGAAGGCTTTAGCAACAAATCAGACACAACTTGTTATGATGGTTCAGCATTTGTTGGGGAGAGTTAACCAACTAGATGCACCTGTGATCAAACCACTGAAAAGGAAATCCAAGCCCAAATCTAAGAAATCCATTTCAGCACCATCTCCACCTTCATCAGCTGTTAATCATGAGAAACAAGTTATGGTTAAATCTGTTGATGAAAACAGACCCAAAACCAAAAAGGTTTGGGTCTCTAAAGCTAACTAGTTTCTTATGATAAATGCAGGGTTCTTCAGCATGCCAAAGAAGCATCTGGTATGTAGACAGTGGAGGATCTATGCATATGACTGGGAGCAGTTCTCTTCTTAATGACTACTCTCAAGGAAAGAAGGGATTTGTCTCATTTGGAAATGATGCTAAAGGTTACATCATCGGGAAAGGATTTGTGTCAAATGGAGAAATCAGATTTGATGATGTTAACCATGTGGAGAATCTCAAGTATAATCTACTGAGTGTCAGTCAGATGTGTGATAAAGGGCATGTTGCACTTTTCACAAGCCAGAACTGCCGGATTCTGTCTTCCAAAGTTCTGAGGCTGATTGACAAGGTATTGGATGAACATACTCTCCTGAAGGCCAACAGGATAGGAAGAGTATATGCCTTGGATTTGTCAAAGAAGATTGATTTAAAAGGTCATCCTTGCCTGTTCTCCAAGGCCTCTCCTCAGGAATCTAAACTGTGGCATAGAAGGCTGGGTCATGTTAATCTCAAAAACATGAATCAGCTGATCCACAATAGTTTAGTGAGAGGTCTACCAATAAAGGAGTTCCACTGTGATGAAACCTGCACTGCTTGTTTAAAAGGAAAACAACACAAAGTTTCATTCCCTCCTATAGAAGAACCAAAGTCCACTGCCTGCTTGCAATTACTGCACATGGATCTCTTTGGTCCTGTGAGAGTAATGAGCATGGCAAAGAAGAAATACTGTCTGGTAATTGTGGATGATTACTCCAGATTTGTATGGACCTTCTTCTTGCATTCAAAGGATGAGGCTGCTCAGACAATTATTAACTTTGTGTTGTATGTTGAGAAGCAGTATTCCCTATCAGTCAAGTGTATAAGAAGTGATAATGGAACTGAATTTAGAAACCATACACTTGATGATTTCTACCTTTCAAAAGGAATCAAGAGGCAGTATAGCATCCCAAGGACTCCAGAACAAAATGGAGTAGTGGAGAGAAAGAACAGGACCCTAATTGAAGCTGCAAGGTCCATGTTGGCTGACTCTGGTTTGCCACTGACCTTTTGGGCTGAAGCTGTCAACACAGCATGCTATGTGCAAAATAGAGCTTTAGTGAATCAGAGGTTGATGAAGACTCCTTATGAAGTTCTACATCATTTGGCTCCTCTAATTTCATTCTTCAGAGCATTTGGGTGTCCTTGTTACATTCTCAACACAAAGGATCAACTCCAAAAGTTTGATTCTAAGGTGGATGCAGGGTATTTTGTTGGGTATTCATCCACTTGCAAGGCTTACAGAGTGTTCAACTGCAGAACAAAGATGGTTGAAGAAACCTTGCATGTGAAGTTCAATGAATCTCCTAAGGACAAAATTCCACAAAACCCTGTGGAGTTGTTTGATCTGGACATACTGCAATATGTTCCTTATCAGCCTCCAGCTGTTGCAGATCATGTGAATTCATCACCTTCTGCAGCTAGTCATCCATCTGGTGGTACTGATGTTGATGATGATCCCAGTACTCACCTATTCAAGTTTAGTGATCAACTGCCTGAGTCTACTAAACTTGATGTTCCTGTAGCTTCAGTAGCACCATCCACAACAAATGCTGATGAGATTTCTGAATCCTCTACTTCATTTGACTTGCCATCTAATACTTGGTTTCAAGAATCTGGATCAACATCTGTTGCTGCTGAGCGTGCTACAAACACTTGCACAGATCTCATAGTGTACCAAGAGCTGAAGAATCACCCAATGTCTCAAATCATTGGTGATATCAATGCTGGTGTCTCAACTAGAAGTCAATTGTCCAACTTCTGCTTCTATGCTCTCTTCATCAGTCAGCAAGAGCCAAAGAACTATCATATTGCATTAAGAGACAATGGATGGGTTGATGCCATGCAGCTTGAGCTTCTTCAGTTCAAAAAGCAGCAAGTGTGGGAACTGGTTCCTCTACCCCCAGGTAAGTGTGCAATAGGCACTAAATGGGTGTTTAGGAATAAAACAGATGAAAATGGGCAAATTGTCAAGAACAAGGCCAGACTGGTTGTCCAGGGGTTTTCACAAGAAGAAGGTATTGATTATGATGAAACCTTTGCCCCTGTAGCCAGACTGGAGGCAATTAGATTGTTCTTAGCCTATGCTGCATTCCACAATCTTAAAGTTTTTCAAATGGATGTCAAAAGTGCATTTTTATATGGTAAAATAAAAGAAGAGGTTTATGTGTGTCAACCACCAGGTTTTGAGGATAATAAACATCCTGATTGGGTGTATAAACTTGATAAGGCTCTTTATGGGTTGAAACAAGCTCCTAGAGCCTGGTATGAAACACTGTCAAATTTTCTTCTTCAGAATAATTTCACTAGAGGCTCCATAGATAAAACTTTGTTCATTAAGAAAGTGGGTCAGCATAAGCTCCTTGTTCAAATTTATGTTGATGATATTATTTTTGCATCCTCTGATCCACAGTTGTGTGATGCATTTACAAAGTTGATGCAACAAAAATTCGAAATGAGTGCCATGGGAGAATTACAGTTCTTTCTAGGTTTGCAAATCAAACAAAAGGCTGATGGAACTTTCATTCATCAGTCAAAATACACAAAGAGTCTTTTGGAAAAGTTTGATTTACAAAACTGTAAGCCCTGTTCTACTCCCATGTGCAGCACCACACAACTGGATGCAGATCAGAAAGGTAAAGCTGTTGATGAAACACTTTACAGATGTATGATTGGGTCCTTGATGTACTTAACAGCTTCTAGACCAGATATTATGTTTGCAACTTGTGTTTGTGCTAGATTTCAGGCTGCTCCTAAAGAGTCTCATTTGATTGCAGTCAAGAGGATCTTTAGATATCTGCAAGGTACTCAATCTCTAGGTCTTTGGTATTCCACTGGGCACTCTTGCAAATTAGTTGCTTTTTCTGATAGTGACTATGCAGGGTGTAAATTAACTAGAAAATCAACTTCTGGTGGATGTCAATTCCTAGGCAACTGTTTGGTTTCTTGGCAGAGTAAGAAACAAACATCTGTTGCTACATCCACTGCTGAAGCCGAGTACATTGCTGCTGCAAGTTGTACATCTCAGGTACTCTGGCTTCAGAATCAATTATTGGATTATGGCATTACAGAGACTAAGACTCCATTACTAATGGATAGTGCTTCAGCTCTTTGTATTGTCAAGAATCCAGTCCAGCACTCTAGGACCAAACATATTGAGATCAGACACCATTTTATTAGGGATTGTTTTGAAAAAGGTCTGATTGATCCAAAGTTTGTTCCTAGTGCTGATGAGCTTGCAGACATATTTACTAAGCCTTTGGACAGTTCAACTTTCCAAAACCTAGTGTTAAGGCTTGGTATGCTGTAGCTAGAATAAGTGACAACTACTGATGATCTCAGTCAACAAGTACTGATGAGCATTCGTATACTATTGTCACAAATAAGTACTGATAAGTTCTTTTATCCTCAGTAGTTTTCATAACTACTGAAGACTAAATTACTTAAAAGTACTGAAGTACTCTATCTGTTGAAAAGAACTGATGTAGCTACAACTACTGATGTCAGTATAACAGATAAGTACTGTTGACCAATGAAACGTCTGAATCAGACAAAAAGTCTGATAAGTGTTGAGGTCAGAATGAAACAGCTGATGAGCTAAGAATTGACGACAACAGCTGATGAGAAACTTTTCTCTTCAGTTGTTTCTACAACTGTTGTTTCACTTCATACAACTGAAGCCAAAACCATGTCTTCAGTAGTTTTACATCTACTGAAGACTAACACCAAATCTTCAGTTGTTTACAACACCTGAAGCCAAAACCATGTCTTTAGTAGTTTCACAACTACTGATGACTAATACCAAGTCTTCAGTTGTTACAACTTCTGAAAGTTAAAACCAGGTCTTCAGTTGTTTTCAAACAACTGATGACAGCACCAACACTTTCAGTCGTTTTATATCAGCCTTTTCTTACCCTATAAATACCTAAACCTAATTTCAAACGTTTCATTAGCCGTTTTACGTCCTTCACTCTCTCAACAATGGCGACCATGAAACTCAAACCCAGACACAACTGTGTTGCCTACCTCTCGAAATCGGCCTTTTGGAACAAATTTGATAATGCCATCGATCTTATGGTAGATTCCCAGTACCGAACCGCTTTTCTTCTGAATCCTACCATATACCCCGATTCCCTAAGCCAATTCTGGACCAACGTCTCTGTGCAAACTGGTGAGAATGATCGCCAAATCACTCTCCAGTCGTTGGTTAACCAGAAACAGGTGGTCATCACTCCAGACATCATTCGACAAACCCTAAATCTACATGATGCCACCTGTGTCACAGAATACCCGAAAGGCACAACTGATATGTCTTTCATCAATAACGGGTATGAAGGAGACTTAAGTGCTACCACCATTCTGAAGAAGCACTTCCATGATGCTGAACGTCTTATATTCCACATGGTGAATGTCTGCCTTGCACCAAAAACCTCCTCATGGGATCAGATGTCCTCCCGATGGCAACAGGTATTATACTCTATCTTTGAACGACAAAATCTAAATTTTTCTGAGATAGTTTTTATGGAACTAAAGGATCTGGCTTTGAAACCTGTGGCAAACAGATGGATATTATATCCCAGGTTTCTCATGGCCATAATTTTAAATCAGCTAAAATCAGACGGCCTTGTTGGCCTTGGAGTCCCTGCTCCGGCTGTATTGCCTGAAGTATACTCCAGGCACAACTCTGACCCTACACTGAAAGGGGCTGCCCGGCTGCTAAAACCCAAGCAGCGGGAACCCACAGCCTCCACTTCCAGATCCAAAGTCCCCACCAAACCCAAACCAAAAAGCCCAAAAAGGCTACTCAGGGAGATGAGTCCCCTGAGGATGCCCCTGTAACACCAATACAGGAAACACTTACTGGTTCTAACCCCCCAGTAGTGTCAAAGACTCCACCAGCCCTAGCCGCTCAGGCATCCTCTCAACAGGATCCTGATGCAACCATAATTGGGGATACCACAATGCTGGAACCTATCTCAATTGAGAAGGTTACCATTGAAGAGCACCAGTCACCCCGGGTGCAATCTGCTTCAAACCTATCTCCAAATGCAACCGCCCCTCAAAGCCCAACCATTATAGTTGCACAAGTGCTGAGTCAGCTGCATTCCTCTCCTCCTCCCCAGAAACCAATTACAATGGGGAGAACCTCAACAGCTGAGGAAGAGGACCAAAATGCTGCTGATAACCCACAGCACAGGGGTTATAATGTTCAATCTCCCCGTGTAGAGGAGGAGGTTAGAACATCTGGTGAGGCTGCCACTTCTACTGATTCAGCAAATGAACAGGATGCAGTTGGTAACATCTCTAAGACCTCACCAGAGGCAACTGCCGATGAAGGACTCAGTCCTGAGGCAGGAAGTCCCCAGAACCAAGAACAAGGGGCACATGCTACAACTGATCTACACTCAGGGCATGTACATCCTGATTCAATCAGGAGGTCAGGTGATTCAGCAAAGACTGATGATGACCTGGGCTTTTTCTATGATGTCTTAGCCCATAACACAATCCTTGAGGCTGAGGTGAGCAGACTCAAAGAACTGCTTGCCAAAATGTCTCAGGATCAAAGTCCATCTGCCCCAATAAACCCACAGATGGCACCTTCATCTGAAGGTTCACCAAACACTCAGCCACTACACTCAACTGAGCCACCAGCCACTGCTTTTGGCACCACCTCTCAGGGACAGAACCCTCTGAGCAGATGGTTGCTACCTTTCAACATTCCTTACCTCTCATCACTCCCATCATCAATGAGATTGTGCATAAAGCCATTGATGAGAGGATCTCCTCAAATCTACAAACACTTGTTGATGATGCTGTGCAAAAGAAGCTTTCTGCCATTCAAACCCCTGAACCCAATGCACCCAAAAAGGGGGAGTCTAAGGCAGTGAAAGAAAGAAAGAGAAAGAGAGTGGAAGATGAGAAACAACAAGAGAAAGAAAAGGAGTTAGAAAAGGAAAAACAGCTGATCACATACAAGAGAAAGAAAAGTGCTGAAACTCAAAAGCCTGATGAAGAGAAATCATTGGAAGATCTGGTTAAGAAGCTGATGAAGCTCACAGCAGATCAATGGACAAAATAATAGACCAACTCTTCAGACAGGGTTTTGATACAGCTACATTAGACACTGAGATCAGAAGGCTGGAGATTAAAGAGATACAAGAGAGATGGGCCAGTTACAGTGTGATGGAAAGGGAGAGGTTGGAGATAATGATCAGGTTTATTGCAAAATACTTGGGAAGATCATTAATTGAGATTAAATCATGGACCAGAGACAGTATTCTGGCAATAACCACCAGATCTGTGCTTCTGAAGCATTCAATAAAGGGTTGATTATCGAAGCCTTAGATGAAGCAGGTGCTGGGAAGAGATCTGATATGGCCAAGCTTTCCAAAGCCAAACTTACCACAAAAATGCTAGATCAGCCTTCCCAAACTCCCACTCAAAAACAACCAACCCCACAACTCTCCAAACCAATCCCTAAACCTAAACTTAAACCAACTCAACCCTCAAAACCAACTCCCTTACCCCAAAAACCACCTCAAACCACATCCAAGGATGCACCCAGAAGGAGGAGAAGGGTGTTGAGGATGGAAGAAGAAGAAGAAGATGATGATGAAGAAGACAGTCTGCCAATCTCTGCTGTTCTAAAAATACCTGAGCCCAGAAGTCAACAAATGATCACACCAGACTTTCAGAGGCAAATGGTGAAAGTTAAGATTGAAGAAGAAGAACAGCAGAAACAGCACGATGAGCAACTTTTGAAGATGGTTGACAAAGAGTTTCCTCAGTCATCATCTATACAAGCCATGAAGAAACACGCTCAAAGGCTGTATGCTCTCAGGTATACCTTTCAATATCAAAAGGAGAGAGTAAGGATTTGGCCAGACCCCAGGGTTAGTTCTAGAATTCATAAGAAATCCATACCAAGTAGATACAATGGCCAAGTGAGAAAGACCATAGATGTTGTTATTATGTTGGCCATTGTAGTCTCACCCTGGGAGATACTTGAAGACTTCAAGAGAGCCTACACGTCAAAGATGACCCCTCAAACTCTAATGGAGAACAAAATGGTCAAGAAGGGGTTGTTATACAAGAGGCTTGAAGAGATCAAGAAAAATGAACTCCAGTTGTTATTAGAAGGGACTCACCCAGATGAATTCACCTACAGAGAGATAACAACTGTTGAGTTGAATAATGGAAAGACGGTAAAGTACTTATCAGAGTACTATGGCCCAGAGTTCTTCTTCGAAGGAGAAGCAGAAGAACTCACTAAGGAGGAACAAGTTGTTCTCCTTGAGGCCTACTTCAGAGAGTCTTATAGACTCATCAATGGGAAGTAGGTTTCATGGTTGGGATAACAGCTCTGTGTCCAGTTTCCCCAAGACAGAGTTCCCTTCCATCCTTTGACATTCACATCTACTGAAACCTGTTCCCTGGCCTGTGCTTATCTGATATCTCTGAAGCTGATCAAGAGAGTATTTCTGCCAAGAATAAGTGGGACCTCAATAAGCTTAAAGGTTTTGGCTGTATTGGTTCAGGGGGAGTTTGTTGGACCAAAAGAACCTATGAGCCTGATCAGAAAAACCTTTAAGTCCCACAGACATTACAACAACTAAAGTAGTCTGTAACAGCTGAAGACATCAACTGAAGACAAAGTCTGAAGTGAAAGAGCTGAAGACAAAGTTTGAAGCTAAAGAGCTGAAGGCAAAGTCTGAAGTGAAAGAGCTGAAGACAAAGTCTGAAGTGAAAGAGCTGAAGACAAAGTCTGAAGCTAAAGAGCTGAAGACAAAGTATGAAGTGAAAGAGCTGAAGACAAAGTCTGAAGTGAAAGAGCTGAAGACAAAGTCTGAAGCTAAAGAGCTGAAGACAAAGTCTGAAGCTAAAGAACTGAAGACAAAGTCTGAAGACAAAAGCTGAAGACAAAGACTGAAGACCAAGTTTCAGATGTTGTCACAACAGCTGAAGAAGACCTCTTCAGTAGTTGTGATTGTTTTCTTTCAGTAGTTTTATATTTCTTGTAATCAGTACTTGTAGTTTTAGTAGTTTTAGTTTCATTCTGTACTTGGCATACTCAGAGATGTTCTCAGTTGTGAACATTCTCGGTAGTTTGCTTACTTTCAGTTGTTTGTAATAATTCTATTAGATGTCACTATCAAGTGACATCAGCAGACGTCACATTCCTTTATATAAGGAATGTTGACCTAATTGTAAGGTGGGACGCGCAGCTGAGTGAACCCAGAAAAGCTCAGCAGCCGCCACCCCGAAGCATTTGTGCATGAATGATATTATCCCTTTTGCAGAAAACCCTATTTCTCTATAACTGTGTATTGTTCCATTGAATATCTATTGTGTTCTTGCTATATTTGTCTAATTCTTGTTCCAATTCAGCTGCAATTCATCTCTAATTGATCAAACTTAGATCGCTGATCCTGACAGAGAAGGAGGCCAATTGAGATCCTAGCGGGAGATAAGGTGATGTTGAAAGTATCTCCTTGGAAAGGGATTATCAGGTTTCGAAAGAGAGGGAAGTTGAGCCCAAGGTATATCGGGCCATTCAAAATCATTGCCTGTGTTGGTGAAGTGGCATATAGGCTGGAACTTCCCGATGAGCTGCATGGGATTCATCCTATGTTCCATGTATCTCACTTATGAAAGTCCTTGGAGGAAGGTGACATTGTTATTCCTCTCACGGACATCAAGGTTGATGAAAAGTGGAATTACGTGGAGCAACCAGTGGCTATTTTGGACCAGAAGGAGAAACGGTTAAGGAATAAAATGATTAGCCAAGTAAAAGTGCAATGGAAGTATCGCAAGGGATCGGAGGCCACTTGGGAATCACAGGAAGAAATGAGATGGCACTACCCAGATCTTTTTAAGGAGTGACAGGTTTCAGGGATGAAACCTATATAAGGGGGGTGGACCTGTAACACCCGAAAACTTCAAAAAGAAAAGTAAAGGAGCAAACGGGATTTTATTTTAAAAAGCAAGGGTTAAAGTGTACAAAATGGGTTTAAAAAGAAAGTAAGGCCGCCCATACCCTCTCTCCCATGCACTCAACCTTCGGCTAGAGAGAGAGAAAAGACTTCCACCGGTTCTAGAGTGAGAAAGTAGAAGAAATCTTCAAAAGGTAAGATTTTAAGGTGTTTTCTCCTCAGTTTTAGTTGGGTTCAAGCTTCAGGACCAATTTTTATGTGTTTCTATGTGTTGAGCTTGTATGTTTACGTGTGTTTAGGTGTTAGAACTCCAGGTTGCTCTCGGGTTGTTGTGTTCTGGTCGAATGTTGTTTAAGGTGAGTTCTAGATCCCCTCTTTTACATGTTTTCTACTTGTTTGGGGCTAATATGTGTATTACAAAGATGCTTCTTAAACAAAAATTATGTTTTTCATGGAAATGATAACTTTATACTAATATTGCATGTGTTTTCATGATTTTGTGATGATAAATGAGTGTACTAAGTGTGAATCTGATAGATCTATGCTAAACATACATTTAGAAGTGTTGGATGGAACTAGAATTTGCATAAGCAGAACATAAGTATTTGGATGACTGTCCGCTATGGGCTTTGAATGTCCGCTGTGGATGCTTAGGAAGATTATTCATGTCGTCCGCTATGGACATTAAGTGTCTGCTGTGGACACTTATGTCCTCGACTGTTCGCTATGGACATTGTTTGTCTGCTGTGAACACTTAAGGTATTCATGCACGTCTGTTGTGAACACTTAAGTGCTTAACTCATCTGCTGTGAAACTTAGTCATACGCTGTGATGCCTTAGTATTCCTTAGTCATCCGCTGTGGACATTGACTGTCCGTTGTGGACACTTAAGTGTTTATTTCATCCGCTGTGGACTATGTTCATTCGTTGTGAACTTTGGCTGTCCGTTGTGGACACTTAGCATTTAATTCATCCGTTGTGTATCTCATTCATGCGCTGTGAACACTTAGGTTTATCCTGAAATTTTGGGTATAGAAATTAAGTTATTTGTACTTATGTTTTAATGGGAGAATGTGGTTGTTTGATGTTTTTAATGTTTTAATCTTTTATGGGCTACTGTTATGATTATGAATATTTCATGTTATGTGATTTTAATGATCGGATAGCTTAAAAGTATTATTCATAAATAAATGGTCATAAAGGAATAAAAGAAAGACAGTGGAACTTAATGAATGTTACCCCCAGGCCCTTATGATGAATGAAAAGTGCTGAATCAATATTTCAGATTCGCTGAGCCTGGATCTTAGGATTCATCATTTTCAGATCTGAGAATTCAAAATTAAAGATTGGTGGAAGTGTGTGAATCGAAGAACAAGGACGTGTATGTAATGTATAATGTTATGATTTTATTAATGCTGAATAACAAATTACAATGAAGAAACATATACAAAGATGGATGAACATCAAACCCACCCAAAAGAGAGAAATTCTCCTTGGGTGGTGATTTACACCCTGAAAAACACACACTTAAGAACAACCAGCCACTCACACACTTTGCAATAACCATGCTTTACAAAGTAGCACTAGTGGTTTTATTTATAGTGTTATTACATCATGACCTAATTTTGACTTTTCTTGTGGTCTTGATGTTGACTTTGTCTTGTTGACTTTGTTTTGTGTTTGTTTTGTTTTGTTTATCAACTTGGTCTCTGAACTTGTACAATTAGATCTTCAGTTGGCTTTGATTGTGGTTTGGAAAGCTTCAGTTTATCAATTGTTGAACCCAACAATACTCTCCCTAAACTGATGCTTGCCAAACTTTGAATTGAAGATCTTCTCTGTCATATGTCTTCTTGATCAACTGATATTCTGACACAGTTCACTGTAGTTCTCCCCTTCAGATTAAGCTTCTCCTAATATATTTATGATAAAGGATAGAATCTCTTTGAGAATACTTAACGTATTGGATATGAGATGTATCACTTTTGGATTACTGTTTGTTCATATCACACTCAAAGGATTAGAATGTATTAGGCATATGATGAGGCTTTGAACTTCAATAAACAGCATCAAGAACATAGGTTAGTCTTGAAGACAATTCAACTCTTTGAATTTCTGAATTAACTTGATAATGGATGGTTCCAAGTACTTCAGAAAGAGTTTCTAACAGTTGTACAAATCCTTGATTGGATCAGTGATTATGTGACCAAGGTTGATTTCTTCATTTCTGTTGAATGTGAAAATGGATGTGCCTGTTGGTTGCAATCATCCGTATTCATCATGTGTCTTGCTTTTCTTGTTTGTTGTAGGCATCTGTTCATCATCTTTCTTGTATTTCTTGTTTGTTATTGTCAACTGTTCATCATCTGTTCATTGATATTGTTGTTGTAGATGATGTTGTTGTTGATGTCATTGTTGATGTTGATATTGTTGATATTGTTTTTAATGTTGATGTTGTTGATGTTGATGTTGATGTTGTTGATGGATGTGCGTTTTGTTGATAGCATTAGCATTGGTTTAAAACAAAGGCTGAAATTTGGATATAACATCTGCTTTAGATGACTCAACATAAGCATTAGATCTTGTAACATCCGCATTTGTTGAATCAACAGTAGCATTTGTTGATCAAAATCAGCATCCGCATTTGTATATAACACAGCTGCATTTGTTAGTTCAACAACCGCATTTGTTAAGTCAACATCCGCATTTGTTAAGTTAAACATCAGCATTCGATTTGCACTATCCGCATTAGTGCAACTCTTCAGCTGCATTTGATCATACATCTGCCGTATTTGATCATACATCAGCCGCATTTCTTTTTGGAACTCATCCATATTGGCATGTTAAACATTCGCATTAGTATGTTCAACATCAGCATTAGCTGCCTTAACATCCGCATTTGTTGTCTTAATGCTACATATCCGCATTTCTATTGTCACATCCGTATTTCATTAAAACAAATGCGGATGTGTTAAAAGTTAGTAGCATTTCTTGAACATACATCCGCATTTCTTTGAAGAAATGCAGATGCTTTGCTTGTCATCTGCATTTGTCTTCACTTGGTCAAGTTTCAGCCAAGTATACCAAGAAATGCAAATGAGTTCCAGCATTTGTTGAACTTGTTCTTTGATCTGAATTTCAGATTCATTCCAAATCATTCAACACTTTTAATCGAGTGTGAGAATAATTGATTGATCTTTTTCGAAGACTTGAAGTTTGATGTAGGCAGCTTCAATTAACACTTCAGTTCGAGAATTTTGTCTTCTTTGAAGCAACCTATTCAAGATCTGAATGTTCTGCTCGAATACATGTTCTTTGTTGATTTTGATTTAGATCTGTTACAATTGCACCGAATTTGCAGTGATAAAGTGTGGAATGTTTTATCATCTTCAATTCGAACCAAATAAGAACAGATTTCTTGATTTTGTTGATTTTGCTGAAGAACAGATGATGATGTAGATGAACAGAGACGTGTTCTTTATTTTTCTGATTTTCTTCTTTGTTGTAAACATCTTTAAAGATGAAAACAGATCTAAAACATACATGAACCCAGCAACCAACAGCTCTGATACCATTTTTCTGAATCAATATCTCAGATTCGTTGAGCCTGGATCTTAGGATTCATCATTTTCAGATCTTAGAATTCAAAATTAAAGATGGGTGGAAGTGTATGAATCAAAGAACAAGGACGTGTGTGTAATGTATAATGTTATGATTTCATTGATGTTGAATAACAAATTACAATGAAGAAACATATACAAAGATGGATGAACATCAAACCCACCCAAAGGAGAGAAATTCTCCTTGGGTGGTGATTTACACCATGAAAAATACACACTTAAGAACAACCAACCACTCACACACTTTGTAATAACCACACTTTACAAAGTAGCACTAGTGGTTCTATTTATAGTGTTATTACATCATGACCTAATTTTGACTTTTCTTGTGGTCTTGATGTTGACTTTGTCTTGTTGACTTTGTCTTGTGTTTGTTTTGTTATGTTTTTCAACTTGGTCTCTGAACTTGTATAATGAGATCTTCAGTTGGCTTTGATTATGGTTTAGAAAGCTTCAGTTTATTAATTGTTGAACCCAACAAAAAGCCTTGCAAGCACAATGAATGGAGGTGCACAACCTTGTTGTCGTTAGCTCAACTGATGTGCGGCTGTTTCAGCCCATGAGGATGCACATCTGGGGTCTAATCCTTGTGATTGACCAATGAATGAATGGGACCTGTATTCATGAGCAAGCTTTGTGCCTACCAGTGTGGGTCAACTGTTAGGGGTTAGCTACCACTTATAAATGTATACTGACAGGGGTTCGGCATTTATTGCCAACCAACAATATAGGCTCTTGCTTTTTGCAATCCTAGTTAATGAAAGAGAAAGATAAGGAAAGAAAGAAAGATAATGAAATTCTTAATGAATGATTATGTATAATGATGGATGATCACCAAGTGAAGCTTGCAAAATGTATATTTTCTATATTATCAAAACTAAAACTTACTCGGTAATGCTGACTTTTTATATGCATATCAGTTGGCAGGTAATGATATTACTAGGGATGGCATGAGGTTAAGGCTACTTGGCAAATAAGGACTGCCATCCATGTTATGCAGAAATGATATTTTTGTCTTGTAATACAACCAAATGTTCTTTTTGAAACTCGTAACGATGTATCTCTTGGCAAAAATTATTATTAATGCATGAAATGGTTTTGTTTTAACTATTCCGCCGCCATGATTTACTCCAATGTATTTTAATGTGTAAAGTGCTAGGAATGAGCTGTAGGGTTTCCCAGGAATGGGGCCTTACAGCTGAGGAGTCCTTGCTACACTGAATTGATGACTAATTCCTTTCTCTGCACAAAAAGTAGAAAGAGAGTCATTTTTAAATTCAGTACCATTATCACTTCTTAAAGATTTAACTTTAACATCCAATTGATTCTCAATTTTAGTGATAAAGGATTTGATGATTTCTAATGTTTCTAACTTATGTAGTAGAAAGAAAACCCATGTGAATCTTGAGTAATTATCTACTATAACAAGACAGTATTGCTTCTTTCCTATGCTTAGGATGTTTGTTGGGCTAAAAGATCCATGTGAAGCAATTTCAGTGAAGTGTTGTTAGAGTTTACCAATTTAGACTTATGAGACACTCTGTGTTGTTTGCCTTTCTGACATGTAGTGCAGTGGTCTATACAGAAGAATTCTTTTTGTGGTAAACCTATTACTAAGTCAACTTTTACAAGTTGATTCATTTTGTTATAATTTGAGTGTCCTAAACGTCTATGCCATAATTGAGAAACATCTTCTAATGCTTTTGATAGTAAACATGTTTCAGGGGTTGATGCTGAAACAGTGTTCATATCAACAATGTATGTGTTCTTATGATAGGGTGTTTTCAAAAGGATACAATCTTTAGGTATTTGAAAACCCGGCTTGAGGATGTAACAGTTGTTGGAGTCAAATAAGGTGGCAAATCCTTTATCACTGATTTGGGATACGCTGAGAAGATTGAACTGGAGGTTGGAGCAGTAGTTAACATTTTCAAAGCTGATCAAACCATTTGATACTATTCTTTCACCAATTATCTTTTCGCCTATCTTATCTCCTCTAAAGGCTACATTTCTTCCATGTTCGCTTTTAAAATCCCGAAGGAGGGAAGAATTGCCAATCATGTGTTAGGAACATCCACTGTTAGCATACCAGATGTTGGCAGGCCTTCTTTGATGTCCCTGTAAAAGCAAAGAAATCGGTCAGATGGTGCAACCCAAGCCAAGATGGTCTTGCGTTTTTGTCTTTCCCATAACACATATTTCTTTTATTGTGGCATTGTATGATGGTCTAGGAATTCTAGTCACACTAGTTTTCCTTTGAATGGTTTTAGCTCTGTCAGGAGAAGTGCTTTGAGCTCTTCTTCTTTGAGTGCTAATGTCTGATTGTTGTCTATTATGAGACTTATGTCTCCTGTTTGATTGTTTGAAGTTGTCATAAAATGTTTTATCATTATTTAAAACAACTTTTTGATGAGGAGTTTGTCATGGTACTCCTCCTTTGTTCTTTTTAGGAATAACTGTCTGTTTCTCAATTGATTTCTCAACTTGAGGCTATTTGTTTTGCTTCTTGTTTTTCTTATTGAAAAAGCAGTTAGCAATGTTGTGATTGTTTCTTTCACAAAGTGAACAATAATTATGAAAATGTCAAGATTCAGTACTATGATTGTTCATGTTACAGTACGTGCAATATTTACCATGTTTGCAATTTTCAATGGTGTGAGTTTATTGATCACACCACTCGCAGTGTGGTAAATTTGCATTGCCTTGTTTGTTAATAACCTTTGATTTTAAAGTTACATCAAAAGTTACTGTTGTTTGTTTTGGCTGAAGGGGAGCTTTGCCTTTTCCTATGTTTGTTTGTTTAACAGAGGTAGTGGAAGATCCAGATTTTCTTCCACCAGAGATGTCAAAACCTTGTGTCTGCTTTGTTTGTTTGGTTGATGTATCAACCACACTTGAAACTTTTGTATATTCAGTAATTGGTTGATCTGACTCATCATACAATAGATCAACATCATCTTCATTAGTTGCTTGTTCATCAAACTCATTATTTTCTCCTTGATAAAAATCAGTTGATTTTCTTTGTGAAGGGGTTTGACTCTTAACAAATTTTATCAAAGGTGTTTTTGATATTAATGATGATAATGATGATGATTGTTTTGAGTCATCAGTCCTGTCATGTGGGTCAAGAGACTCACCCTGTTTGTTTGTCATGGAATAAAGAAGTGGAATATAATTATCATTATAAGGTGGATTGACCTTATTATATCCTAAACCTGAAGGGTCTTTAAATGCCATTTGTTGAGCAAGAAGTTCTTCAAACTTCTTGTTGCTCACCTGAAATTTCTGAAGTTTCACTTCAGTTTCAGCTTGTAGTGTTTTTGACTGAGTCAATGATTCAAAAAGTTGCTCTACTTGAGCTGCAAGTGTTAGTTTTTAAGACATCAATTTGTCTAAATCATTTTGTAATGAAAGAATTCTAGTCTCATATTGTTTTTATTCTGATTTTAAACTTTCATTTAAAATGTTTGTTTCAATTACTTTCTTGGAAAGTTTTTCTGCATGTTCTCTGTATCTGTTGACTTCATCAATGCATGCTTGTGTACAAAGGTTTTCCCTTACCTCTTTCGGGATTTCTGAAATCTTATCTTCTATGTTTGCCATGAGAGCATGATCAGGAGATTGGATCTCAGTCTAGTACATACTCCAATCACACTCAACATCTTGTTTGATAATCATTACAGATGATTTTGAGTGTTGATTTGGGCTATACTGTGTGATTTGAGGTGGGGTTGGTGTAGCAGGAATATTTATAGGAGGTGAGATTTGTTTGTTTGAGTGGTAGCTGCTTGATGTTTATGTTTGGTTGTTGTTTCTATCAACTCTTGGTTGTTAGCATTCTTTTGAGAAATGTCCATACAATTAGCAGTTATAACATCTCACCTTTTTCTTATCAAAACCAATTTCGGTTTTCTTGTCCATGCTCAACCCTCTATTCTTTGAAGAAACCATTTTGATCTATAGGCAATCATTGCCATAGACCACTAAAGATCCATTTCTTCAACCATGTCTGATGGCAATTCATCCAAGTCTTGCTGGATGATTTGTGATGGTGTTAGATTTGCTCCTAGTTATACTTCAAAACTTATGGAGAAGGCTGCATAGGCTGCCTTCTGCTCTTCACTTTGCAATATGATTATTAATGCATCCATTGATTTCTCAAACTTATGTATGTTTTGAGTCTTTGGTTGTTGTTATTTGCTGGAGCTGGAGGTGTGAGGATGTTGTTTGCTTTGGGGTGTTGCTTCTTGGGAAGCATGAACACCAGTCTTCTTAGACTTTTGTTTGTTGTTTGATGATTCAGGAATAGAGAAGAAAGAAGTCTCACTTGAATCTAGAAATTCTTCATCTTCTTCTTCACCAGTGCAGGTCAAGAATGCACTGTGTGTTTGTTGAAGTTCCTTGAACTTATATGATTCCACATGTCTTATTGTACTGTTATTCCTGGATCTTTCATCTAGTTCTAGTGCATCTACTTTGGCCACTAGTTCATCTAGAGATAATGCTTCAAGATCCAATGTTGCTTTCATTAGAGATACTGACTGAGTCTAGCTTTCTGGCAGTGTGTGCAACATCTTTTTGTTGATCTCCACAGATTCATATTTGAGACCATAGACTATCATCTCATTGACCAGCTGAACAAATCTTTGGAGTTGTTGAGGTATGGATTCTCCATGAACATGGTGGAAAGTTTCATATTGGGTCCTCAATTTCTCCTTTTTGATTTCCCTTATCTCCTCACTTCCTTCACACATGGTGGAAAGTTTTATATTAGGTCCTCAATTTCAGCTCTTGTCAAAATTTCAAATGGCAGGGTCATTGCCAATATGCTGTATGCTTTCATGTCTGTTTTGGCCTTCTGGAGATCATCAGCAGCTACATTTTTTAAGCTTACTAGTGTTTGTATGTTATAGTCTGGCCCAAGAGTTAATTGTATGTATGGTCCCTCGGTTATGGATGTCCATCGTTCCGGGTCTTGGAAAATAATCCAATTTTTAAACATAATTTTCCATTGCTTGAAATTTGTTTTGTTCTTGAGTCTTGGTGGTTTGAGACCACTATTTAATCCTAAAATTTCATGAGACATATTTGTTAAATTTTAACTTAACGGTTTAAGTCAACTTTTGTTCGAATATTTAGCTCGGTGCTAAATTTGTTTTTATCCTAAAATCACTAGGATTTGTTTGATGTTTTTGCCACTTTTAATTGTTTACCGAATAAAAGAAATTAATTAATCAATTAATTATATCCGATGATATGTCACACTTAAATCTTGGTAGAATAAAAAAGAATATTCTGTTAAGGATGTCAACAACAGTCAAAATCTTTTAATGAATCCGGTCAAACAAAGTCAAAACCCTAAAACCAAATAATTTGTTTTAAAAGGTAACTTTTTCAGATCAAAAAGTGACTTTTTCTAAAAATTCAAAAGAAGACTATGTTTCTTCTTCGATTTGATGATGAACCAACACAATCACCGGAGATTATGAAGGTTTGAATAAACAAAAACTAGGGTTTATCTTAGAGTTTGTTTGTGGCTGTATGTTCTTCACAAAAATCAACAATCGGTTTGTTGATTGAGGAACACAAACCTAATTCAAGTATGAAAATACATGAATGTGATGTGTTAAACATAATGAATGGATTCAAATCACCTAAAATAGTGTTTGTTTGTTATGAATAAAATAGAACAATATCCGAGTATTGTTTTATTCGAAAACCTTAGAAGCCGATGAGGTTTTAGAGAGTTTTGTGATGAACACGTTCAAAAACATTGTATGAGTGATGTGTAGAGCTTTAAAAGCACTAAATCTTCTACAAAATGCACAAAAACATATTAAGTAATCATGTTTTAAGCATTTTATGAATGTTTGTGATGATTTTTCAGCTCAAAATATATGTTATGAAGCTAATGAACCACAGATATCATGTTGTTGAATGAGAGAATTGAAAATCAGTGTATGATTTTAGCCAAGGCTCTGATACCACCTGATGAAATCCCAATAAACAAGCTGATTATGAATTTATGAGCATGAACATAAACAGAAGGAATCCCCTAATGATCTTTTCAAATCTCTCAACAAATATAACAACAGATTGTTATAATGTATTCAACAATCAATAATCATGGTGCGAAAACCCATGATTAAAGATATGATATCAGTGTGTGCGTGTGTGTGTATGATTATGTGATTGCTAGTAATTGAATGCTCAGAAGAAAATCAAAATGCTTGTTTGTATTGATTGTTCAAAAAGCTTATAAAGGATTAAGGTATACTGCTATTTATAGCCTATATAAAAAGCTATGTACAGTTACTAAAATACCCATATGTAAAACAAAAATACATAAATAATACTAAGTCTATAAGCTATCCGCTATAAATGTTGATCGTCCACTATGGATGACATGCTGTCCGTTGTGGATGGTAAATGAGCTATCCGCTATGCCTTGGATGTTGTCCTCTGTGAACACTTGTTTTAATGATTGTCTTGTTAGTTGTCCGCTATGAAGTGTTCATCCATTGTCGATGAACATCCGTTGTGGACTGTTCATCAGCTGTGGACATTGGTCATCCACTGTGTGTGCTTGTTCATCCGCTGTCTACACTTAGGACATCATTCTTCATCTGTTGCTCACAGATAGTCATCCGCTGTAGACTTTCTTCATCCGCTGCGGATACTTAGAAAAAATTCCTTTTATCTACAAAACTGAAAAAAAGAAATTTAAACTAAATTAGTGTATATTATGAATGTTAATGATACTAATGTGTTAGTTAATGACTGTTTTAATGTTAGAAAAAATTATGTTTGATTATGGCAATCATTATCCTTTTAATGCACTTGTTGAGTCCAACAATCACTAGCTGATGTCTCACACTCATTCAATGAGGACTGATTCAATGAATGTATGACATCATCAATGGTATTTTGCTGAGAAGCAGCATCAAAAATTGCATGTTCCTCCAAATCACAATCTTCATCAGCTTGCTGTTATAAACTTGAGTTGTTCAGTTTTTGAGTTATGAGGCTCAGTTGGCTGACAACTTGTTAAAGCTCCATTGTTTCCTGAGATATTCAAGCTTTCAAGACTTTCAGTTGAAGGAGCTTGATCTTTATTTCTTCTTGGAGAACTTGGAATAGGTCTTGGTAACTCAAACATTTGATCTTCATAGGGGTCACTTTGAGTTTCTGTTCCAGCTGAAACATTCTCACAAGATGGTTTAGAATAGTTTGGAAACAATTCTATATTGAAGATATATTCAGGACCATTGCCTTTAACACAAGGTGTGTGCTCATTGACAACAATGTTGGATAATTCCTCACATTGTTGATTTTTCATATTGTATACTCTATATGCAATGAAGGTTAAGAAATATCCAATAAAGATAGCATCATCAGACTTTTCAGCAAATTTTGCTAAATTTTCTTTTATGTTAAGTATGGTACATTTGCTTCCAAAGGACCTAAGAAAGCCAAAGAATGGTGGCCTATTATCCGTAGCTCATAAGGGGTCTTTCCATTAGACTTAACAATGAGAACCTTGTTTTGCACATAACATGCAGTGCTGACTGCCTCTGCCCAAAAAGTTAGAGGCATTTTTGAATCAGCTAACATAGTTCTTGCAGTCTCAATAAGTGTCTTGTTCCTCCTCTCAGCAACACCATTCTGTTGAGGAGTTCTAGGAGCATTATATTGTCTGGCAATCCTTTTTGAGTTACAAAAGAAGTCAAGAACTTGATTCTTAAACTCAGTCCCTTGATCACTTCTAATGATTTTTACCTTATGATCTTTCTAATTCTTTATTTTAAGAATAAAATTTTTTAAAGTTTCAGCAATTTCATCTTTAGTTCTTAAAAAGAAAACCCATATAAATCTTGTGAAATCATCAACAATCACAAGGTAATATGATTTTCTTCTAATGCTCATTATACTTGTAAGACCAAAAAGATCCATGTGCAATAAGTGTAATGGGGTGGTGATAGAGTTAACTTCTTTGGATATGTGAGAAACCTTGTGTTGCTTTCCTTTCAGGCAAGCAACACAGTTGTCCTTACAGAAAAATTCCTTTTTAGGCACACCATGTACCAAATTATTTTTAACCAATTTATTCATGGTTTTAAAATTAACACGGCACATTCGTTTATGCCCAAGAGTTGACTCATCATCATTTGCTTTGGAAAGAAAGCATGATACTTCACCCAGTAGGGAAGCGTTATTCATATCCAGCTTGTACATATCCTCTCTCCTAGGAGATCTAAGAAGTATCAGTTCCTGAGGAATTGTCATCCTAGGTTTGAGGATAATGCACTCATGTTCTGTGAAAAGCATTTGGCGCTTTTGATCATAGAATTGAGAAACACTTAAGAGATTGTGTTCAAGCTGTTTGACAAAGTTTACTTTGTCAAAGTTTAACTTACCATTGGATACACTACCTCTACCAGAAATGAATCCTCCAGCTTCACCTCCAAAATGAACAGGACCTCTATCAAAGTGTTCAAATTGTTGTAGGAGAGATTTGTTCCCTGTCATGTGCCTAGAGCATCCACTGTCCACGATCCAAACATTTCCATTCTTGTCATGTGGATGTCTCTACACATACGGTGAAATGATTAGTTACTATTAGAAACCCAAGCCTTGTTGATCTTGGGCTCTTCTAATGCAGATGATATAATTGAACCAAAATGTATGCATGGGGGTTCAATTATGGTTTGTAAAGAAGAGGGTTGGGCTGCAGCATCTTTTTCTGATCTTCGATTCCATCCTATGGTTGATCAGTGTTGATGAGCCTAAAGAGGCTTGTGCAGCATGACTTGCTTTCGAGGCTTCTTTCTTCTCGAAAGAAGTTGTCACCATCTTTTCTTCTAAAGCAGTCTTCTTCTTGGAAGGTTTCAAAGGATTCTTTTTGTTCCTTTGTTTGTTCTTTAGCTTGTCTTCCGAGGCTATTTTCCTTTCGGAAGAATGAGATTCTTCCAAAAGCAACTTGGCTTCGGAAACAAGCTTTCCTTTCTTTAACACTTGGACCATATGGTATGGTCCAAATGTGAAACCATCCTTGACTCCTTCTTTCTTACATTAAATGCATAATGTGTGCTTGCTGGATTGTAGTAACAATCTTTAGCCTTGTGGTTACGTAGACCACAGATTATGCATTCAATGTTAATTTGTTAGGGCATGTTGACTGTTGTTTCTTGCACTTCTTTTCTTCATCAACAACCTTCCCCTTCAATTTTTGATCCTTCATCTGGATAGGAGTGCTGGTACTACAGGATTTCTAACCACTTGAAATCCAGCTGAAATGAATACAACCTTTTACCTTGGGTCTATCTTCAACTTAGTCTCAGTCACCTTCTTGGTAGTTTTTCTTGCTACCCTGATTTTGTTCTTTCTGGCTTTGGTGGTTAAGGGTTGACATCAGCTATGGGGATGAAGTTTTCTACCTTATCCTTACTTGTGGTGGTTTCCATTATTGTATCATTTTTCTGCTCTTTGGGTAATGGGTCAGTAGTTGGAACCTCTTGCTTATCAGTACCACATCTTGGCGGTCTAATAGACTCAAAGGAGTGTGGTGGAGCAATTTCATTGGTTCCCAACCTACTTTTGTTTTGATAACAAGCCTTTGAGTGGGAAGATGATGCAATGATGGTGTTGAAGTTACACTCTTTAATGGCATACTTCTTAGCTTTAGCCTCGGCTATCACTACCTGGGCTTAAGCCTCAGTCAAATTGGGGATTAAATCTTTTATTTGAGCCTTGTAATTGGAATGTTCATGTTTTAAAGACGACACATTTTGAGTTTGTAGTCCGATTCTGCTCTCTTAAAATCAGATTTTAGTATATTTAAAGACTCAATATCAGATTTAATTTCCATGTTGTAGTCTTGATACAATTTGACCTTAGCAATATAGGCTGGAGTACAAAGATGCTGATATACCTTAGTGTCTTCAATTCCAACCATGAGAGCTTGAGCAGGAGTGACATCTTGCACCATGAAGCTCCAATCAACTTCTTGAGCAACAGCTGCAGTTTGTTGCTTAGTGGGTTTAGTTGCAGCTTTAGGGCTAGCAGGATGTTGGGAGGCTTGAGTTGCTCTAGGATTAGATCTAGGAGCTTTGCATTCCCTTGCAAAGTGACCAAGCTGGTTGTAGTTATAGCACTTGGCCTTTGTCTTTTCAAACCCAAATTTGGTGTTGGATCATATGAGGCTGGTGCAACCAAAACAATAATTAGAATATTTTGAACTGCAATTTAAGAAGTCTTCCAAGATAAAGATACTCTTCTGAAGACAAGTTGAAGATCTTTCGAAGCTTAAGTATGAAGAACTTCCGAAGGAAAACTAAGTCTTTCGAGACTAAGTAGTTTTCCTTCCGAATTATATGAAGAACTTCTGAAGGTAGAACCAAGTCTTTCGAGACTAAGTAGTTCTCCTTTCGAAGCATTCACACTTAGAAGATCCAAGACAAAGTCTTTCAAAGAATGAAGTCATGAAGACTTGCAGAAGACTCAGAAGAGGTTGATTCTTTCGAAGTATAAACGGCCTCAGAAGAACTTATTCTTCCAAAGCCATTTTTCCTTTAGAAGAATCAACTTTGAACCAGTGGAAATAAGTCTGCTTTCTGACATCTGCTGACAACTCTGATACACTGCATGGTGCTTTTCCATGCCCATGTAGTTAACCATACTTTAATCCACTGTTCACCTTTATCAGTTAGTACAGTTACCATACTTAGTTGGTGACAAAAGGTAAGTCATGTACCTACCATCACTACCTAATCTAGGATAATATTTTATCTTAAATACTTTACTTCTAGCAATGTAGTATTTGTCTAGCGGTAAATTCCAGCTAGTTTTCTAAGTATAACCACTGTAGATAGTAGTATATATAGTTTCTCATTGTAACTTAAGTAACCATGCTTGTAAGAGTCTTGTGATATTAAGTTGAGAAGTAATACATACAAGTATCTTGAAAACCATTCTTGTGTTCATTAACTTATTATATTATTATCAACTTAGTTAGAGATTCTGCTACATCAACTAAGTGAGACTTAGTGAGTTTGTGAGATACAACACTTGTGTTAAGAGACCAACACCGATCCTGCATTTGCTGTTGGTTGGGTTTTGAGGGAACTGCCTTCCAGTTCTTTTGAAGAGCTTCTTTGCTTTATAGGTCAGGAGATCCATCTGTTGGACAATGTCCATGTATTCAACATCATCTGGGCTGAAACACTCTAAATCATCAAAACAAAATTGAAAATCTCCATAGTGATCACTACCTAAAACAAAGGCACAACTATCCTGGAAAGGATTTTGTTAAGCCTGTTGAGGCCTGAGTGTCTCAGGGAATATGATGTATGGCCTAGGGGGAGATGATGGTTGTTGGGGGTAGTTTAGGTACAACTGGGGCAGGGGAGTTCTTGAAGCTTCAGCAACATGTAAAGCATTGCTGACTAGAATGTTTGAGGGTCTATTCATCTGATGGCTTTTCTGAGATTCCATCTCCATATGGTATCCATCAAGGATTCCATATAGTTCAATCATGGAAAGAGTGTTAAGATTCTCAGTTCTCTTGATTGAGACACAATAGAAAGTCCCCTCATGAGGAAGTGCACTCATGATTTTTCTTACTATCTCTCTCTTCTCAAGAACCACTCCTATAGACTAAAGAGAGGTGATCAAGTCCATGTACCTGAAGTATTGTTGCCTTAAGGTCTCACCAACAATATATGTGAAGTTCTCTAACTTCTGTTTCAGTACATCTTTCTTTGACTCCTTAGATTCAGTAGAACCAGAGTACATCAGCTTCAAAACATCAAAGAGCTCTTTGACAGACTTGCACTGCTTAAAGCCTACCATTATTGAGTTTTGTATAGCAGTAAGTAAAACAGTCATAGCTTTGCAGTCAATGTCCATTTTATTGAAGTCTTTATTTGAGTAGTCTTCAATGGCCTTTTCAATCATGGCACCATTACCAAATAGGGATTCCACCTTTGGTTGGTATGGACCATGAGTAACTGATCTCCATATGCGACTATCTTGATACTTGATGAGGCCTTGAATACGTTTGCACCAAGTCCTAAAATCATCAGGAGTGATGATGGGAGCCTTGGTCATAGTTCCCATCACAGATTCAGAGAACTTCTGGTTGAGAGCCATTTGAGTGATGTGAGTGAGTATGAAGAAATAAGGGTGATTTGGGATGGTAAGATCTCATAATAAAGAGCCTAAAAGAGCTCTGATACCAATTGCAGGATCGGTGTTTGTCTCACAACACAGGATAATCACAAAAACTCACTTAATGTCAAACGGATTGATGAAGCAGAATCTCAAATAAGTTCACAAGTAGTATAATAAGTTAATGAAAACACAAGAACACAAGAATGGTTTTTCAAGATACTTGTATATATTACTTCTCAACTCAGTTTTACAAGACTCTTACAAGAATAGTTGGTAAGTTACATGGAAAAACTATATATACTACTATCTACAGCCAGTTATACTTGGAAAACCAGCTAGAACTTACAACTAGACAAATCCTAATCGTTTAGAAGTAAGGTATCTAAGATAAAATAATAATATCTTAGATTAGGTAGACATGACATGTCCATGACTTACCTTTTTTCACAAACTAAGAATGGCAACTGCACTAAGTTAAGAATGGTTGAAGAGTGGATTAAAGTAAGATCAATTACAAGGGTGTGGGAAAGCGCCATGTAGTCTATTAGAGTTGTAGCGGGCTGTCAGGCAGACCATACTTATGTCCACTAGTTCATATTTAGTTCTTCCGAAGGTAAATGGCTTTGGAAGAATAAATTCTTTCGAGGTCATTTTGGCTTCGGAAGAAACAACTTCTTTCGAGCTTCTGCAAGTCTTTAGGACTTTATTCTTCAAAAGACTTTTCCTTTGATCTTCTAAGTTGTATACTTTGGAAGTAGAGCAACTTAGTCTCGGAAGACTGTGTTCTTCTTTTGGAAGTTCTTCATTCTTTAAGCTTCAGAAGATCTCTAACTTGTCTTCGGAAGAGCAGCTTTATCTTCAGAAGACCACTTCATTTAGCACATCAAAATCTTTCTAAGTGTTATTTTGGTTGCACCAGCCTCATATGATCCAACAGTTTCCCTTCGTGGTAAGGTCCAAATATGAAACCCTCCTTGGCTTCGGAAACAAACTTTCATTTTTTTAACACATGGGCCACATGGTAAGGTCCAAATGTGAAACCCTCCTTGACTCCTTCTTTCTTAATATTAGATGCATCATGTGTGCTTGCTAGATTATAGTAGCAATCTTTAGCCATATGATTATGCAGGCCACAGATTATGCATTCAATGTTAATTTTGATGGGGTAGGTAGATGGTTGCTTCTGTTGCTTCTTTTCTTTATTATCAACCTTCCCCTTTAATTTTTGATCCATCTTCAGAACAGAAATGTTGTTACTACATTCCTTTCCTGAATCAGGATTTCCAACCACTTGAAATCCAGCTGATATGAATACACCCTTTTGCTTTGGGTCTATCTTTAACTTTGACTCAGCTACCTTCTTGGTAGTTTTTCTTGCTGCCCTTATTTTGTTTCTTCTAGCTGTGGTGGTTAAGGATAGATCATCAGCTATGGGGATGAGGTTTTCTACCTTATCCTTCCCTGTGGTGGTTTCCAGTATTGTAACATTCTTCTGCTTTTTGGGTAAGGGGTCAGTAGTTGGAACCTCTTGCTCCTTTACACCACATCTAGGCTGTCTAATAGAAACAAAGGAGTGTGGTGGAGAAATTTCATTGGTTCCCAACCTATTTTTGTTTTGATAACACACCTTTGAGTGGGAGGATGATGCAATGATGGTGTTGAAGTTATGCTCTTCAATGGCATACTTCTTAGCTTTAACCTCAGCTATCACTAGCTGGGCTTGAGCCTTAGTCAACTTGGAGATTAAATCTTTTATTTGAGGCCTGTAATTTGAATGTTCATGTTTTAAAGAGGACATAGTTTTCTCTAACTCTTCTATTTTGAGTTTGTAGTCTGATTCTGCTCTCTTAAAATCAGATTTTAGTATATTTAAAGACTGAATATCATATTTAATTTCAATGTTATAGTCCTGATACAATTTGACCTTAGTAATACAGGATGGAGTACAGAGATATTCATATACCTTAGTGTCTTCAATACCAGCCATGAGAGCTTGAGTAGGAGTGACATCTTGCACCATGAAGCTCCAATCAACTTCTTGAGCAACAGCTGTAGTTTGTTGCTCAGTGGATTTGGTTGTAGCTTTAGGGGTAGCAGGATGTTGGGAGGCTTGATTTGCTCCAGGATTAGATATAGGAGTTTTGCATTCCCTTGCAAAGTGACCAAGCTAGTTATAATTGTAACACTTGGCCTTTGTCTTGTCAAACCCAAATTAGCTCTTCGTTTGGTTCTGAGGGAACTGCCTTCTGGTTCTTTTGAATATTTTTTTTCTCTATAGGTCAGGAGAGCCATCTGTTGGACAATGTCCATGTATTCTACATCATCTGGGCTGAAACACACTAGATTATCAAAACAAAGTTTAAAATCTCCAGAGTGCTCACTCCATGAAAGAAAGGCACAGCTATCCTAGAAAGGATTTTGATGAGCCTGTTGAGACCTGGGTGTCTCATGGAATATGATGTAAGGCCTAAAAGAAGAGGATGAATGTTGGGGTAGTTCAGGTACAGTTAGGGCTGGGGAGTTCTTGAACCTTTAGCAATATGTAGAGCATTGCTGACTGAAGGATTGGTGATATGTTCATCTGATGTCCTTTCTGAGATTCCGTCTCCATACGGTATCCATCAAGGATTCCATATAGTTCAGACATGGTGAGTGTGTTGAGATTCTTAGTTCTCTTGATTGAGACACAATAGAAATTCCACTCATGAGGCAGTGCACTCATGAATTTTCTTACTATGTCTCTCTTCTCAAGAATCACTCCCAAAGACTGCAGAGAGGTGATCTAGACCATGTATCTAAAGTATTGTTGGCTCAAGGTCTCACCAATAATATATGTGAAGTTCTTAAACTTGTACTTCAGTACATCTTTCTTTTACTCCTTGGATTCAGCAGAACCAAAGTACATCAACTTCAAAGCCTCAAAGAGTTCTTTGGCAGACTCCCAGTGCTTAAAGCCTACCATTATAGAGTTTGGTATAGCAGTAAGAAGAACAGTCATGGCTTTGCAGTCAATGTCCATTATCTTATAGTCTTCACTGAGTAATCTTTAATGGCCTTCTCAATCATGGCACCATTTCCTGCTGGAGATGCCACTTTTGGCTTGTATGGACCATGGGTAACAGACCTCCACATTCGGCTATCCTGGTACTTGATGAAGCCTTCAATGCGGATGCACCAGGTCTCAAAATCATTAAGAGTGATAATAGGATCCTTGGTCATAGTTCCCATCTTGGACTAAGAGGACTTCTATTTGAAAGCCATTAGTGAGAAGTGAGTGAGTATGAAGAAGCAAGGGTGATTTGGGATGGTAAGATCTCACAATCAAGAGCCTAAAAAGCTCTGATACCAATTGAAGGATCGGTGTTTGTCTCACAACATAAGATAATCACACAAACTCACTTAATGTTACTCGATTTGATGAAGAAGAATCTTAACCAAGTTCACAAGTAATATAATAAGTTCAAACAAAAAACATAAAAGCACACGAGTGGTTTTCAAGATACTTGTATATATATTACTTCTCAAATCAGTTTTTCATGACTCTTACAAGCATGGTTACTAAGTTAAATACAGAAACTATATATACTACTATCTACAGCGGGCTATACTTGGAAAACAAGCTGGAAATTACAACTAGACAAATACTACTTTGTTTAGAAGTAAGATATCTTATGTAAAATAATAATATCTTATGTTAGGTAGTCATGACATGTCCATGACTTACCTTTTCTCACCAACTAAAAGTGGCAACTATACTAAGCTAATAATGGTTGAATAGTGGATAAAGTAAGGTCAACTACGTGGGTGTGGGAAAGCACCATGTAGTCTGTCAGAGTGGTAGCAGACTGTTAGACAGACCTTACTTATGTCCACTGGTTCATAGAAAAGATCTTTGATGCGTGTGTGTTTCGTTGAAATTGATGTTTCAGATAGTGAAAAGAAAAGATCGAGGGCATTAGCCCTCTAATTTATAGGTTCAATTCGAGCTAGAACCCGTCCAGCGGCTATCAAATGTTTGTCGGTCATTTCAGGCCGAATTAAACGAATTCCAGACTGTTTCAGGTGGGATTAATCATCCCATTAAGTTTTATTTGATTATCCGAATGTTTGTAGATGATTAATTACGTTATTACTATGATTTAAGGGGGTGAACGGTTGTTGATTCGAGATAGTTTCGGTGTCGGGTTTGATTGCTTAGTAAAATTGTGTTAATCTCGAATTAAACACATACCCTGGTTCGAAACATGTTCGCGGCGAGTTTAGGAACGATTTGTAGTTTTTAATTATGATTTTTAATGTGGTTTTAGGGTCGCCGGCGTTTGACCGGAAGTTTGGCCGGAAGTGGCCGGGAAAACGGGGATAGGGGGTTGGGTTTTAAAAAAATTTCATTTTGGTCCCTGCGGTTTAAGTATTTACAAAATCAACTCAAAGTTTAAGTTTTGTATTTTATCAGAATTACAGTTTTAGTCCCTGCGGTTTTAATTTTATTATTTTATACCCAAACATTTAATTACAAGTTTTAAAATATTTAACTCATTTTGTTTTTTATTCATTTTCAAGTTGTAATACTTATTAAGATTATTTACTACTATTAGTATTATTATTATTATTTTTTTATTATTAACATTAACATTTTCTTTCATGATTGTTATTTTTATTATTATTATTATTATTATTATTATTATTATTATTATTATTATTATTATTATTATTATTATTATTATTATTATTATTAGTAGTAGTAGTAGTAGTAGTTATTTATTTATCTAATTGCATCTAAATTACAAGGATACCACAAGTTACACATAAGTCCTCGTATTTGCATTAATAACAAAGCAAGCCCTTACAAGAGATAACGACGTTAATCACACGTTAAATAAAAATACGAGAGGTTACAGAGGCTTCCTGAAATCAGGGCCCTACAGGATTTTTAATTTTTACATTTTTAAAATTTTTAGATTGTATTAAAATTTGAAAATAATAAAGACGGCACATTAATATATTATACTAACACTTAAAAAGCAAGGTCGGTAGGCTCACTACTAGCCGCCACATGGCATTCTTTCATTGACTCTTTTAGTTTTTTTTTCTTTTTTTTAGCTTTCAACTCCCTATCTATTGTATCTACTAAAAGAAGGTTTTTTTTTCACTTGTCATTCTTTACCCACCTTTTTACCACATGTCATTCTTCTAAACATTCTCACATCATTTTTTCCTCTAAAATGGTATTATAGTAATTTAAACGTTAAAACTAATTTATCTTTCTTATTAAAAATCAATTTTATTAATTGCTACATTTCTCTCTCTTATTTAAATTTTTTAAAATCAAACTACCATTTTAAAAATAGCTTTTATTAAGAAAATTAAAAAGTCACATCTTTTTATTAAAATATAAATAATATAAAAATTTATATAATATAATATTTTCTAAAACACTAAACCTTTTTGAAACAAAATATATTTTAAATCGTTCCTTTTTTAAAAAAATATAAAAAGGTGAAATTTTCTAATAACAGTCTTATTAAAACAACCAGAATAATTACAAATTATAGTTTTTAAATTTTTATAAAAAAATTAAAATGAATGTTTAAAAATAAAACTATTTAGATAAGTGAGTTAAAAAAAATAGTATAATTGTTTTATTTCTTGTACTATTACTTATATATAATTTTAAGGAAAATTAGATTTTAATAATCCAAACTATTACCTATTGTGTGATAATAATCCATACTATCAATTTGGCGGCAAACACTCCCAACTTTCTGTTTTATTACCAACAATAGTCTCAGTGACATAATATTCAATTTTTTTACATTTGATTTGGACTCGATTCGGTTCGTAACAATAATTATGAATGAAATAAAGAAAGATACAAGCTAAATTGAGACTAAAATAAATGTAAATTGAGCGTAAAAATTTGAAAATTATGTCATTGGGATTGTTTTATTAATAAAAGTGAAAGTTTAGAGTGTTAGCGGACAAATTGATAGTATGGATTGTTATGGAATTGACTAACTACGGCACAAGTCTCCTTTTGTGTCAGGTGACATCATGACACGTTGGTTTTCCTCATTTAATGCATCTCTATTAACGATCAATGTGTTATGATGATCCCATCCGTTACATCCTCGTGTTTCCACTATAAACGGGGGTGTGACACCTCAGACTCTTAAAGTACCTACTCATGTCAAAGAGATCATGTAGAGGAAGGTCAAGCATATTTTGCCAGAAGTATATGTCTTGACCCCTTTGATCTTTTATGACATACCATCTTTTGGGTTTGTAGAGAAAGCCTAGGACAGGATGGGTCTCTTAGCAGAAATAGGCTCAACTTGTAGTGGAGTTGGTTGAGCAACCTCTTCTTGTTCACCCTCAGGATGTTCTGACTCATCCTGAGGTGCAAAGGTGGATGCCTTGGACTTCTTCTTCTTCTTCTTGGTAGCTTTTGATGGCCATTCTCTTCCTCTTTCTATATTTTAGTTGAGAAGGTTGGTCTTGAGTACCAGATGTTCCTTTTTTATCGTTCTCAGTTGGGTCCTTTCCCTTCACATGTTCAGAAGGAGAAGGTTTAGGATCCTATTGTGGGTCAGAAGATGAAGCTGGTTGTGATTCAGTACTAGGCCCAGGTTGTGTTGTCTCTTAGGGTTTAACCCCTTTGGTGGAGAATGCAAGTCTACCAGCTCATCTTCTTAATCTTCTGCTTGATCACTTTAATGTTCTCATCCATTAAGGATAGAGACATTGGACCAAGTCTCCTTCCGAAGAACCCATACAGCTTCAAAAAGCTCACCATCTTAATTCTATCAGCAAACTTCTTCTGATTGGCTCTGATGGTGGCTCTTGACTTAATAGCCTCTTCCCTTATCTTCCTCATAGAAGCTTTCTTTTCTTTTAAAACTTCTTACTCTAGCTTCCTGAGGTACTCAAACTCTATATACTCATATGATAGAGGGAGTAGGGTTGCTGCCTGATAGAGGCCTGTTGCACTTAGGTTGGTTATCATCTTTTGTCTATCTTGTTCCTAGCCTACTTAAGTTTCTTGTTCAGCTACAACAGTCTCTACTTCAGTACTTTCTTAAATTGGAGAGAGGACAAAGGCTTTGTACAATCTTTTTCTCTTCCTCTCTTCTTTGATTTTAAGGAGCAATTTTGCAGACTCAGCCTTCTTTCTATCTTTTGACACTTTGGTGTCAACCAGTTCATTTAACTCATCCAAGAGAAGAGAGATTATTTCATTAATGTTGTAGTTCCTAGACCCTAGATAATTCAATCCGGCTGGCCTTAACTCATCCTCTTGAGTATTTGGCCTAGGGCAGCCCTGATTACAGCTTGCATGAAGCTGGGGATCTCTTTTGTTCTCTCTCCCATTTCTTTCCTCTTCCTCTCCCTCTTCTCCTCCTTAATCTCCTTAATGGTGAGAATCCTCTTCTCTTTATCAATCATTGGCCATTGTGACTGAGGGTGGAGAGAGCTTTGGCCTTTTTGACTTGATGCTACACTTGAGCTCTGGCCAGGAAGAGGCTGTGAGACACCTTCACCAGCTGGTGTCTCAATGAGGGTACTGGGTGCTTAAGCAGTTACAGTGTCAAGGTTCACAGGTTCTGCTGTTGGGCCTTCAACTGAGGTTTCCCCTTTTAAGCTAATCTTATGGTCTACCTCAATATCCAATTGACCAATAGTTTTCCCTTCTAGCCTCTGTAGACAAAGAATATCTTCTCTTGAACTCTTCAAGCACCCTCAGCTGTATCCTCTCAGCCAACCTATCAGCTTGCCTGTTATGACTTGGGTTGACAAGTGGCAGGTCAACCAGAGAAAACACTCATAGCATCTCAGAGTCTGAAAATTGAACACTTCTTGTTGACCCTAATATCTAAAGAGTACTAGGTCTCTTCTATCATTTTCATACCTCCATTCTACTATTGGGTTGTTAGCAGAATAGGATGGGGTAGACATAGCCCTTGGTATTCCCTCCTCAAATAAGCTTTTAATTAAGGCATCCATAGTGATGTGTGCCTGAGGAGGCTGTTGAGTATGGATTGTTGTGTTGTGGGCTCCGATCCATCATGGGTGGGGCCCTAAAACAGCCCACAGACATGCTGCAGAATAGGGTTGAGGGCAGCCGGCTCTAACCCTAATCTGCCACAACTTATTTTTGTTAAGTTTTTATTGTCTTTTATTATAAATACCCACATATGTACTTGTAATCTTTGTGTCATGAAAGTAATAAAAAAAACCCTGGTTCGTAGCCGGTGGACGTAGGTCAGTTCTTGACCGAACCACGTTAAATCGTTGTGTTCTTTACTGCTTTGATTATATATTCTGTGCTCATGTGATTGTGTGTGTGTTTCTGCCGAGAACATCAAAACACTGCTGCTGTCTTTCTACTGCTGTTGCCGCCAAAGCTGCAATCAGCAAGGCTGCTGATTGCCATCGACAACCACCAGCAACCGCTATTACAGCCGCCGCAAAGGGGTTTTGCTGCTGCCAAGAACAGGCTACTGCTCTGTTCTTTTCTGTGTGCTGCTGCTGCTATTTCCTTTTTTTGGCCCTGTTTCTGATCAAAGAACAGCCTTCAAAATAGGTTCTATTCTGTGTTTCTTCTATTCAGTTTGATTAGTTCAAGTTGTTGGCTGTTCGATGAATCTTATTCCGCTGCGTAGTAATTTTATGTTATTGCCATTATTGTTATCGTTGTCTCATCACTCGTTTTAGAAATCAATTAGAAATACGAACAAGTTCTTAAGGCCCGAGCCGTAGTATTGTATTGATTTCCGTGCCCTATCCAAATCCTCGGGTCAGCCGCGTACACATAATACCTAACACGTGGTATCAGAGCCTTGGTTTCTCTCATCCTTTGATCTCTGGTATTATGGCTGATGAGGGTAAAAGGAGAATCGAGAAGTTTGATGGCGTCGACTTTGGATGGTGGAAGATGCAGATTGAGGAATTAGTTGTTCAGAAAGATTTGAGTGCAACACTGCTTGATAATAAACTTGAAAGCATGAAAGATGCTAATTGGGCTGCACTAGATAGGAAAGCTGTTGCTGTGATTAGACTCTCGCTGACAAAGAATGTTTCCTTTAACATTCTGAAGGAAACGACAGCCAAAGGCGTCATGGATGCACTGTCTAACATGTACGAGAAGTCGTCCGCAGCTAACAAGGTCTTTTTGATTTGGGAACTTGTAAACACGTGATTGAAGGAAGGTGGTTCTGTTAACACTCACATTAACAACTTTAACTCTATTGTCTCTCGCCTAGTGTCTGTCGATATCAAATTCGATGATGAAGTCTTAGCCCTACTATTGCTATCCTCGTTACCTCAAAGCTGGTTAGGAACTGTTACAGCAGTTAGTAGTTCGTCTAGGAATACTAAGCTTAAACTTGATGGAGTTCGCGACTTGATTATGAGTGAGGAAATTAGCAGGAGGAGTACTTGTGAGTCTTCCAATTCCTTGTTGAGTACTGAAGGCAGAGGAAGGAAGAATGAACAAGGTGGTAATAGGGGCCGAACTAAATCAAAGAGAAGAAGTAAATCAAGACCAAGAAAAGATATTACCTGCTGGAATTGTAAGGAGACTGGGCACTTCAGAAGTCAATGTCCTAAACCATCAACATCTGAAGGAAAGAAAGAGGTTAACGCTACTATAGATGATACAGATGATGATACTCTTATTTGTTGCCTTGAGAATACCACTGAGTCATGGATCATGGATTCTGGCACTTCTTTTCACGCTACCTTTAGCTCAAAGAAGATGAAGAATTTGAGAACATGAAACTTTGGCAGGGTTCGTTTGGCTAATGATCAGACTCTGGATATTACTGGGATGGGAGACATTGATCTGAAGACTCCTCTAGGAAATACATGGACATTAAAAGATATTAGGGTAATTCCTAAGTTGAGGAAGATGCTAATCTTTATTGGGCAGCTAGATGACCAAGGTTATGAAGTGTTGTTCGGGGGTGGACAATGGAAAGTCATCAAAGGAAACTTGTTAGTTGCTCGTGGGAAAAAGAAAGGTACTTTATACATGGTTGAGGTACCAGCAGGTGACATGAATGCAGTAACCAGTGGACCAAGTCAATCCAGTCTGTGGCATCAATGACTTGGTCATATGAGTGAGAAAGGCATGAAGATGCTAGCAGAGAAAGGTAAACTCCCAGACTTGAAGAAAGTAGAACTTGAAACCGGATTCTGCGAACCATGTATGCTGGGTAAGAAGAAACGTGTTACCTTTGTGAAGACGGGAATGACACCTAAGGCTGAAAAACTTGAACTTGTCCACACTGATGTGTTTGGACCAACTCCTATGACATCATTAGGAGGCTCCAGCTATTATGTTACCTTCATTGATGATGCGATGTGCAAGGTATGAGTTTATTTTCTTAAGAACAATATGATGTGTTTGATGTTTTCAAGAAATAGAAAGCAACTGTTGAGATGGAAATCAATCTGAAGGTGAAGTGCATAAAATCATATAATGGAGGGGAATATATCATCAATGAATTTGTGAATTACTATGCTAAAAGAGGAATCAAGATTATCAAGATGGTTCCTGGGACTCTCCAACAAATCGGAGTAGCTGAGAGAATGAACAGGACGTTGAATGAACGAGCCAGGAGCATAAGACTAAATGCAGGGTTTCCTAAAACCTTTTGGGCTGATGCAATTAACACTGCTGCATATCTGATAAATACAGGACCTTCGGTTCCTCTTGGTTTCAAAATACCAGAAGAGGAATGGCTTGGAAGAGAGGTTAGTTACAAACATCTGAAGGTATTTGGTTGTGATGCCTACACTGGTGTGAAAGACTTTGAGAGGGATAAGCATGATCCCAAGGCAAAGAAATGCACCTTCATTGGCTATGGAACTGAATCAATGGGATATAGGCTTTGGGATTTTGAAGCCAGGAAAACTATCAGGAGTCGAGATCCGGTCTTTAATGAAGCTAAACTCTACAAAGAAAAGGATTCAACCATACCAGAAACTCGTAAAGATCAGGTGGTGTTTGAAGATGATAACCAGAGTTCAGAAAGCTATGGGTCAGAGAAAGAAAGTCAAAATATAGAAGAAGAAAGTTCAGAAACTGAAGATAACGATCAAGAAGAATTTGGTGAACAAGATCTCTTTGATAGTGGGAGTTCAAATCCTGTGGATGAACAGTCCCCACCAACAAATGATTCAGGAAATTCACATACTTCACATTGGGTTAGGAGGTCTACTCGAACGTCTGTACCTCCTCAACGATATTCTCCATCAGTTAACTATCTTCTTCTCACTGAAAATGGTGAACCACAGTACTACTCAAAGGCTATTAGTGTGGAAGATTCATCTCAGTGGGAGCGGGCAATGAAAGAAGAAATGGGTTCACTTGAAAAGAACCAAACTTGGGTTCTTACTAAACTTCCAGCAGGGAAGAAGGCGCTTCAAAACAGATGGGTATATAGAATCAAGGATGAAAATGATGGAATTAAGAGATACAAAGCATGATTGGTAGTTAAGGGGTTCCAACAAAAGCACGGGGTTGATTACAATGAAATATTTTCCCCTGTGGTTAAAATGACTACAATCATACTGGTGCTTAGTATCGTGGCTGTAGAAAACTTACATCTAGAGCAGCTAGATGTAAAGAAAGCTTTTTTGCATGGCGACCTTGAGGAGGATATCTACATGGCACAACCAGAGGGTTTTCAGACAGCTGGTAAAGAAAACATGGTGTGCAAACTAAAGAAGAGTCTTTATGGTTTAAAGCAGGCGCCCAGGCAGTGGTATATCAAGTTTGATGATTTTATGGGTAGAAATGGGTATAGGAGATGTGAGATGGATCACTGCTGCTATCTCAAGAAATTCAAAAATTCTTATATCATTCTTCTCCTTTATGTGGATGATATGCTGATAGCCGGTTCCGACATGTCAGAGATCAATAGATTAAAATGACAGATGTTTGAAGAGTTTGAAATGAAAGATCTAAGTCCAGCTAAGCAGATACTCGGCATGAGCATCACCAGAAATCAGAAAAAACAGTTCTTTAATATTGTCTCAAGAGAAGTACATTAAGAAAATATTAGAGAAGTTTAAGATGAATCATGAGAAGACAACTACCAGAAATACACCACTGGGTAGTCATATTAAGCTTTCTAAAGATCAGTCTCCAATGACAGATGAAGACAAGGCCGACATGGCAAAGGTTCCTTATGCATCAGCAGTGGGCAGTCTTATGTATGCAATGGTATGCACAAGGCCTGATATTGCTCATGCAGTGGGAGTTGTTAGCAGGTTTATGTCCAATCCAGGGAGAGAACATTGGGAAGCAATTAAATGGCTGCTTTGATATTTGAAGGGTACTTCAAAGATGGCTTTATGTTTCAGGGGTAGAGATGCAATTCTTAAGGGTTATTCTAATGCAGATTTGGATGGATGTAAAGAGACCTATAAGAGCACAACAGGGTATGTGTTTACTATGGGGGATACTGCAATATGTTGGATGTCTAGGCTCCAAAAGAGCGTGGCACTTTCAACACAGAGGCTGAGTATATGGCAGCCGCTGAGGCTAGCAAAGTTGGTTAAAAACTTTTCTGGGTGAATTAGACAGAAAACAGGCAGAGTATCCGTTGTCCTGTGATAATGAAAGTGCTATGAAACTTGCAAAGAATCCAGTTTATCATGGGAAGACTAAGCACATTCATATGAGGTATCATTTCATCAAGGTGCTAATCAGTGATGGTACTATCCAGTTGAATAACATCAAAGGGACAGGAATCCAGCTAAAATGTTCACTAAAGTTGTCACGTTGGATAAACTGAAGCTCTGTGTAGCTTCAGTTGGCCTTCAGGGTTAATTGCAGATGAAGGCAGCTACGGATCAGGTGGAATGAAAGGTTCTTTTCATAAAAGTTCAAGATTACAGAAGTACGAGACAAGTGCAGGTGCAAATGTTTCACGCATTCAGGTGGAAGCAGGTTGAAGTGTTTGACGCATTAATGTGGATGGCTAGTAAAGATGTTTTGAAGCCCAAGCAGGAGATTGTTGTGTTGTGGGCTCCGATCCATCTTGGGTCGGGCCCTGAAACAGCCCGCAAACATGCTGCTGCCGGACCTAACCCTAATCTACCACAACTTATTTTTGTTAAGTTTTTATTGTCTCTTATTATAAATACCCACATATGTACTTGTAATCTTTGTGTCTTGAAAGTAATAAAAAGAAACCCTGGTTCATAGCCCGTGGACGTAGGTCAATTCTTGACCGAACCACGTTAAATCGATGTATTCTTTACTGCTTTGATTATATATTCTGTGCTCGTGTGATTGTGTGTGTGTTTCTGTCGAGAACATCAAAACACTACTGTTGTCTTTCTACTATTGTTGCCGCCAAAGCTGCAATCAGCAAGGCTGCTAATTGCCATCGACAACAACCAGCAACCGCTATTACAGCCGTCGTAAAGGGGTTTTGCTGCTGCCAAGAATAGGCTACTGCTCTGTTCTTTTTTGTGTGCTGCTGCTGCTATTTCCTTTTTTTCGACCATGTTTCTGATCAAAGAAAAGCCTTCAAAACAGGTTTTGTTTTGTGTTTGTTCTGTTCAGTTTGATTAGTTCAAGTTGTTGGCTGTTCGATGAATCTTATTCCGCTGCGTAGTAATTTTATGTTATTGTCATTATTGCTATCGTTATCTCGTCACTCATTTTAGAAATCAATTAGAAATACAGACAAGTTCTTAAGGCCCGAGCCGTAGTATTGCATTGATTTCCATGCCCTATCCGAATCCTCGGGTCAGCCGCGTACACATAATACCTAACATGGACAACTACAAATGAGGATGGTGAGACCTCAATGTCCATACTCTGGGTAGTGCTCTCACGTTCTGTAATTGTAGTTAAGACTTTCTCCCCTTTTTTGGTAGCATCACCCACTTGCATTGGTGAGTTAGAGGTTAGGTCCACCACATCCAAAGGTTCTTGTGGACCTGATTGAACACACCTGGCTGGCCTCTCAGCTAACTTGCCCTTGAGATTGGTGCTCTCAAGTTACTGATTAAGGACCTGCCTTTGTAAGGTAGCCACCTAAGATTCTAGGTGACTAACCTTTGAAACCAAGGAGGTGCATGTTGTGGATAGTGTTTGCACCCTTTGTTGTAGACTCCCCTCATCTTCATCAAAAGAATAATAGGGGGATGAGAGAACATAACCAAAGTCATCTCCTTCACCACCAGATATTGGTTCTTGGGCCTGAATTTCCCCTGCACCATGACAGCTTCATGAGAAGTGTCAAGGGGCTGGGTTGCCATGGTTGAGGCCTTAATGATGTAATCACTTTCTAAAGTGAGAGCCTCTTCCATATGGACCTTCTGAACATTTTCAGGAAGATCCACTTCAGTTAAGGTTGGATGATGTGGGCTAGATGTGGGGTTATTAGAGCATTCATCTCTCCTTGAGCAGGGGAGAAGAAGAGAGACTCATGGACACATTAAATCCCATATCCTCATCATCATAGAATTGGAGATCAGGGATTTGTTAGTTTAAGTCTAAAGGCTGGGGATGGTAACTGTCCCTAAAGGTTGTTCACCTGAGTTTTAAGACTCAGAGTGAAGGCTTGCAGCTTGGGTAATGAGCTTATTAGGCTGAGCATGAGTGTTACCTAATTCCCTCAACTGTGAGCCTAGTTCATAGTTAAGAATGGGCTGGACATATATAGGGAACATGTAATACTCTAAGGAGTCTAAATTAGCAAGCAAGTTTGTGTAAACAAATTGAGAGTAATTGAACTTAACCCCTTGGACCATCACATGAACTATATAGGATAGGTCTGCTGGAATTTGATCCCATCCTCTATGTTTGTTTGATAAAGAGTGGATTATAACATGGAGGATGTACTTCCATTGGAAAGAGACCTTACCTTTCTTGAAGGTCCTAACTGAGTAATCCCCTTCATAGCCCATCTACCTGAATAATCCATTAACAACTTCTTTACGGAAGGAAAGTTCGCCTTTTTCATCATCCAGCCTCAGATGAGAGTTGATGGTGGCTGGTGTGATGAAAATAGTCTTCCCCTGCACCGTTGCAGACAGTGCCTTATCCATGGTGGCTGGTGTTAATGGTGGCTGGTCCTTAGGAATTTGATCCCATCCTTCATGTTTGTTGGATAAAGAGTGGATTATAACATGGAGGAGGTACTTCTATTGGAAAGAGACCTTACCCTTCTTGAAGGTCCTAACAGAGTAGTCTCCTTTATAGCTCATATGTCTGAATAACTCATTGACAACTTCTTTGGGGAAGGAAAGCTCGCCTTCTTCATCATCCAGCGTGAGATGAATGTTGATGGTGGTTGGGGTGATGAAAAAAATCTTCCCTTGCACTGATGCACATAGTGCCTTCTCACTGTCCAAGATGACCTCTTATAGGTCTTCCAAAACTCCAGCAGTTGTTCTTCATATAGTGGAGGGTCTATTGTGAGTGCGGTGAGGTAGGATGATTGATTTAGAAAGCGGAAAATGTCTGAGAAACCAGGATCTTTCTCAGACGACAACAGAGCAACCTGGTTGTGTTGTCTGTGTAACTGCATGGAAAAATCTGGCTAGTTTTGGGGTTCAGGGTTGGCCATTAAAGGAAGCTTTAGCAAGAAGAAAGCTAAGAACAATAAGGGTTTGTGGGTGAATTTAGGGTTAGAAGTTTGCAGATGAAGAGGAAGAAGAAAGAGGGGGAACCGTTGTAAGGCTATTTATATGGTTAGATGTGAGACAAAATTATGCTAAATGATAAACTTTGAAATCCAGATGTCGGTTCCAACTCTGAAAAAGTGCCCAAAAAGGTAGATATCTTGGAAATAGAAAATCTTCCCAAGGTAATTTGTATTCAAAAGTTTTGAGAAAACTTTTGAAGCCAAATTGACTTCGGAAGATATTTCTTACTTTGACAAGAATTGCTTCGGAATAAAAAATAGTTAGAGTAATTTTGCTTTCGAGCCATATTTGGTTTTTGTTGGACCCTAAAAGGATCATACATGCCAATTCAAGAGGTGGTTGAAGGTTGTTTTGGTTGGTAGAATCTACACAAGTCCAAGATGTAATGCAGGTGAAGAAAAATAGAAGAAAAAGAACAAGTGTCAGTTTTCCGCATTAGTCAATGCGGATAAGCAAGAACAAATACTGCCAAGTATTTGTTCATCCTCATTTACTAATGCGGATAAGCATAACCAAATACGGCTAAGTATTTGGTCATCTGCATTAGTTAATGCAGATGACATACTTAATGCGGATTCACAACTGAAGAAATGCTGATGAAGATCAACACATCCGTATTCACTAATGTGGATGTTCATTACAAATGTTGATCAACATTTTGTACGTATACTAGTATTCTGATGTCTAGTTGTTAGGGTAGTTTAGTCATTTTGTACAGGCATTGTATCAGCCTATAAATAGAATAGTATACACTAAATGTAAGGTGAAGAAGTTAATTAGAAGCTTCTGTTATATGCTACCAACCCTAGCACACTTTGTATCTTGTTACCAATATCAATATACAAAGCATTTATTAGTATTTTCACCATTAAATGTTCTTTGATTCTGTATTTCCGCTACATAATCATTGACTCAGTCATCATAGTCGATCCTAGTTGAGTCACATCAACTCAGATTCACATCTCAAACCCGGTCAATTGGTATCAGAGCCTCGGCTCTTGAATTCGTCTCAGAATCAGCACAGATCTTGAACGAACTGTTGATTGAGTTGTTTATTAGCATGTTTCAGACTTCTAATAAACGTTCTTACTGAAAATACTTGGAGCTTCATAAACCTTGATGATCTTCTGATCAAAAAACTCAAGAACACTATTCAATTGTTGATTCTTAACACAAAGACAAAAATCACTTATAATCATTAAAACATTGACCAAAAATCAACCTAAAATCAACTTTACTGCTACTGCTATCACTGAATCTTGACAAGAAACTCTTGACTTTGGACTGTTTGACCTACTGGACATAAAAATCAACTTAATCAATATTCAAACCACCTAAAGTCAAGTTTATTCTAATGGATTCTGTTAACTTTTTTGAACTTGGTCATGCATCTAACCTCCAATGCTTAAACATAAGTCTAAGTTTAAGCAGTGGAAAATAAGGTTTAGAAACTACATTACAGGTGTGGATCCCGACTACTGGATATCCATTTGCAAAGGACCCTACATTCCTATGTCTCTTAATGCTAATCAAGCTGCTTAGTACAAAACTGCTAGAATTCCTATTGAGGATCCTAATCTAAATCTTGATGATGAGGAATACAAGAAAATCAAGATAGATCTCAAAGCATACTCCATTCTAACTCAGGCATTGAAAATGGATGTTCTCAAAAGACTAGAAAAGTATGGGACAACCAAAGGTATCTGGGATGCACTGCAGATTATATGTGAAGGAAGCAGTGAGGTGACAGAAATAAACAAAGACAAACTGGTGAACCACTATGAAACCTTTCATCATACCAAGGGTGAATCAATATCTAGCAGCTACATCATTTTGTACAATCATGGGAGTAACATATAAAGAGAATGAGATGAACAAGAAGATGTTGCACAGTCTGCCATAAAACTGGAAGCAGAATGTTACAATGCTGAAGAACACTCTTGACTTGGAAAGCACCAGCTTAGACATCATGATTGCTAAGATTGAAGCTCTTGAGTTAGATGAGAGGAGTAGAAATCTTAGTGGACCTCAAGTCATTCAGGCATATAAGTTTCCATCAAAATCTCATTCTGTTGAAAATGCATTTGTGACGAAAGAAGATGATTTCCTGTCTTCCAAAGATCAAGCAAGAACAACTGGATTCATTACTGCATCAAAACAAACCAAATAATCATCTTCAACTCCATCTACTGCAACACCCACCTGCATGCCTAGTGATCAAAGATCTAAAGAGCAAAAGGCAACTTACAATGCCTTTGTTTCTAGTTTTGAGGCGTATCTGGGAGGAAGACTTACTTCAGCACATCTGATTCAGAATGATCTAGAAGAAATGGATCCAGATGATGTGGAAGAAATGGACTTGCAATGGCAGATGGCCATTATTGCAATGAGAGCCAGGAAATTCTTTCGAAAAGGGAAGAAGCTGAGTCTAAATGAGAACACAAAACTTGGATATGACAAATCCAAGGTAAAGTGATTTAATTATGGTGTGACTGGCCATTTCTCTAGGGAATGTAATGCTCCTAGAAGAAGTAGCAACAATTACCAAAGAACTTCACATGGTCAACCATCATCTCAATCCAATTGAAGCTTTCAATCAAGCAATCCCCATCATTATCAACATCAAATTTAGCATCAACAAACTCATCACAATCAACCACAACTTACACATCAAGCTCAGGGAAGCAACCAACCAACCTCTAATGCACTTGTCATCAGACAAGATGAAGTCTATGACTGGAGCCTATATGCAGAGGAAGTCAAGCCTGACTTTCAAAATCATGCTCTCATGGCTTACAATAATGATGGTCCAACTCCAATTCCATCTGAGGTAAAATCCAATCTCTATAGTGACAAATGTATTCAAGAAGTACAGGGATATAAAGAACATAATCACAAGTTGGCACTTAAAATCAAAGAAGAAAAGGTTAAATCTGAAATGTTGAAACATGAGATGAAAAGTTTTGAAATTAAAATGAAATCACTTATTTTAGATATTGAAAAACTCCATGGTGAAAAGTACACTCTAGCAGCTGACAATGAGATGTTAACTAAATTGTTAACAAAAACCAAAGTTGAGCAATCAGCTACAGAAATGAAACTTGAAAAGTTTCAATTCTCTTCTGCTAAGCTGCAAGAGTTACTTGACTCACAGAAAGAGCCAAAGGATATGACTGGGATAGGATACAATTCTTGTCCACCTTCGTACAATGAAAATTATATGGTTATGCCTGAGGCACTCACTTATTCTGATTCAACTAAACCTAAAGTTATTGAAACTAAAACAATTATTTCTCAAATAACCAATCCTCAAAACAAACCAAGTGTGTATATTGAAACCAACGAGGATAAAATCAAGTTGGGTCACCTAATCAAAATCAAAGAGTGCTCATACAAACCTGTAGTTGTCAAGAAACAAAACAGCCCAGTCAAAGCCATTGTGCCATTTATGAAATTCATCCCTGAAAATCTCAAGGTGGTGAAGAATGCTGAAGTATCAGTGAAATCCTCTGCTGAAATTAGATCTGATAGTGAGATTAAATCACCTAAAAATTCAAGAAAATCAGAAAAGGTTTTACTAAAATCCAAAAGCAACGCAATAGCATCTCCATCATCCAAAGGAAAATCTCTCATGGTTCAAAAATCAAAAGAAAAACTAAACCAATCTCATCAACAAAGTCAAAACAAGGGGTCGCTTTTGACATTTTCAATAAAAAGGATGTAGACCATTTGAAAAGGAGTTAAGCAAGGGAAAAAGGAAGCAAAAGCAGTCTCTAAAGACCAAGCAAAGTAGAATTATGAAAAAATCTACTGAAACTAAGAAGGCTGAATTTGCTTCTTTATTGAATACAAAATCTAAGGCTAATCTAAATCTGTTAAATCAAATGAAGCCTCAACATCAAAATCAAAATACAAACAAATGTACTGTGATATTTGTAACATGTCTAATCATAACACAGATGAGTGTTATTTTAATCAATATTGCTCCATCTGTGACATGAACATTCATTCTACTAAAAACTGCTATTTCAACAAGTATTGTTCTATATGTGATATGACAAATCACAATACATCTGATTGTTTCTTTAAACAGAAAGGCTTGAGAATCCCACAAAACAAGCCTATTTCACCAATTTCAACTAACAAGGTCAAAGACAGAAGTCTATCACACATTAAACAAACATGGGATTCAAATTCTAATGATGACTTTTATGATCAATGGTAGTCAAAGAGTGTCAAAAGAAATCTTAATCATAATATGAAGCAATCACTTGGTTCTCACCCAAAAATTAAAACAAAAGTAAATTCTGAAAATCAAAAACATGCCTAATTTCTACATAGAAACCAGGATGAAAGATTTGACTACTCTTCAGATAACTCTATTGAAATTGATGAAATAAAAACAAAAAGGACTCCACAAAGATTCTTCAAAGCATCAACCTCTAAATCACAACCTAGAGGCAAGTATCAAAAGGTTACAGTAATCGATTGAAATGGACAACCCAAGACCATCTTGGCTTGGGTTCCACATTCTAACTAGTTCTTTCATGCTTGTAGGGTCATCCATACAGGTCCAACAACTTATGGTATGCAGATAGTGTTAGGTCATATGAGGCTGGGGCAACCAAAATAACACTTAGAACAATTTTGTGTACAAATTGAAGAAGTCTTCTGAAGACAAAACTACTCTTTCGTTGCTATGTCAAAGATCTTTCGAAGCATTATGTTTGAAGAGCTTCCAGAGGAAAAACTAAGTCTTCCTAGACTAAGTAGTTTTCCTTTCGAAGTATATGAAGAACTTTCAAAGGATAGAACAATGTCTTTCGAAGACCAAGCAGTTCTCCTTTCGAAGTATTCACACTTAGAAGATCCAATATAAAGTCTTTCGAAGAATAAAGTCATAAAGACCTGTAGAAGATTCGGAAGAAGTTGTTTCTTCCAAACTATAAATGGCCTCGAAAGAACTTATTCTTCCGATGCCATTTAGCTTCAGAAGAACCAACTATGAACCAGTGGACAAAAGTATGGTTTGTCTGATAGACTCTTATACAATGCATGGTGCTTTTCCTAACCCATGTAGATGACCATACTTTAATTCACTGTTCACCTTTTCAACTTAGTACAGATACCATTCTTAGTTGGTGCAAAAAGGTAAGTCATGGACCTGTCATGACTACCTTATCTAGGATATTATTTTATCTTAGATACTTTACTTCTAGCAATGTAGTATTTGTCTAGTAGTAGATTCTAGCTGGTTTTCCAAGTATAACCGGCTGTAGATAGTAGTATATATAGTTTCTCATTTTAACTTATGTAGCATGAGCTTAAGAGTTTTGTAATACTGAGTTAAGAAGTATTATATACAAGTATCTTGAAAATCATTCTCTTGTTCATTAACTTCATATATTATTATCAACTTTAGTTTGAGATTCTGTGTTTCATCGATTAATGAGACTTAGTGAGTTCTGTGTTTAGAGTAAAAACTGATCTTGCAAATGGTATCAGAATTTCAGGCTCTTGATTGTGACATCTAACCATCCCAAATCACCCTTGTTTCTTCACACTCACTCACCCACCTCACTTTAATGGATCTTAACCAGAAATTTTCTGAGTACAAAATAGGAACCATGACCAAGGCTCCTATCATCACTCCTGATGATTTTGGAAGTTGGTGTAAACATATTGAAGGGTTCATCAAGTACCAAGATAGCCGCATGTGGAAATCTGTCACCCATGGTCCTTACGTTCCTAAGGTAGCAGCCTCAGCGGGTAATGGTGCCATGATTGAGAAGGCCATTGAAGACTACTCTGATGAAGACTTCAAGAAAATAGACGTTGACTTCAAAGCAATTGCTGCTCTTCTAACAGCCATACCAAACTCCATAATGGTTGGCTTTCAGTAATGCGAGTTAGCCAAAGAACTCTTTGATGCTTTGAAGCTGATGTACTCTGGTTCCACTGAATCCAAGTAGTCCAAGAAGGATGTACTTAAGCAGAAGTTTGAAAACTTCACATATATCGTTAGTGAGACCTTGAGCCAACAATACTTCAGGTACATGAACTTGATCACCTCTCTTGAGTCTATGGGAGTGGATCTTCAACAGAGAGACATTGAAAGGAAATTCATGAGTGCACTTCCTCATGAATGGACTTTCTATTATGTTTCTATCAAGAGAACTGAGAATCTTAACACTCTCACCATGACTGAACTGTACGAAATCCTTGATGGATATCGTATGGAAATGGAGACTCAGAAAAGTCAACAGATGAACCGACCCTCAAATCCTGCTGTCAATAATGCTCTACATGTTACTGAAGGATCAAGACAACCTCAGTTGTACCTGAACTATTCCCAACAGCCATCATCTTCCTCTGGGCCATCATCACTTTCCATGAGACACCCAGGTCTCAACAGGCTCAACACACTCCTTTTCAGGATAATTGTGCCTTTGTCTCAGGAAGTGAACACTCTGGAGATTTTCAATTCCGCTTTGATGATCTAGAGTGCATTAGCCCAGATGACATTGAGTACATGGACATTGTCCAACAGATGGCTCTCCTGACCTACAGAGCAAAGAAGTTCTTTAAAAGAACAGGAAGGTAGTTCCCTCAGAATCTAGCCAACAGCAAATTTGGATTTGATAAAAGCAAAGCCAAGTGTTACAACTATAACCAGCTTGGTCATTTTGCTAGGGAATATAAAGCTCCAAGATCCAATCCTGGAGCAACTCAAGCCTCCCAACATCCTACCACCTCAAGGGCTGCACCAAAACCTTGAGCAACAAACTGCGGCTGTTGCTCAAGAAGTTGACTGGAGCTTCATGGTGCAAGATATCACTCCTGCTTAAGCACTCATGGCTGGAACTGAAGATAGCAAGGTATGTGAAAACCTCTATACTCCAGCTTGTATTGCCAAGGTTAAACTTTATCAGGATTACAACAGGGAAATTAAATCCGTTATTGAGTACTTGAACATCCTAAAATCTGATTTCAAGAAAGCAGAATCTGACTATAAACTCAAAATTGAAGAGTTAGAGAAAACTATTTCCTCTTTAAAACATGAACATACAAACTACATGACTCAAATAAAGGATTTAATTTCTAAGTTAACTAAGGCTCAAGCCCAGCTAGTAATAGTTGAGGCTAAAGCAAACAAGTATGCTATTGAAGAGCATAACTTCAACACCATCATTGCATCATCCTCCTACTCAAAGGTGTGTTATCAAAACAAAAGTGGGTTGGGAACCATTGAAATTGCTTCACCACACTCTTATGTGTCTGTTAGACAGCCAAGATGTGGCACTCATGAGCAAGAGGTTCCAACTGCTGACCCACTACCCAATGAGCAAAAGAATGATGCAACTATGGTGACCACCACAGGGAAGAATAAGGTAGAAAACCTTATTCCCACCGCTGATGTCCTACCCCTTACCACCAAAGAGAAAAAGAAGAAAATCAAGGCAGCAAAGAAAACTGCCAAGAAGGTGACTGAGTCTAGGATGAAGATAGATCCCAGACAAAAGGGTGTATTCATTTCAGCCAGATTCTAAGTGGTTGGAAACTCTGACCCAGGAAAGGAGTGTAGTACTAGCATTCCTGTCCAACTAAAGGATCAGAAGTTAAAAGGGAAAGCTATTGAAGAAAAGGAGTGCAAGAACCAACAGCCATCACGCCCCAACAAGAGTAACATTGAGTGCAAGAGTAACATGGCTAAAGATTGTTACTACAATCCTGCAACCACACATTATGCAACCAATGTTAAAAGAGAAGGAGTCAAGGAAGGTTTCACCTTTGGACCTTATCACATGGTCCAAGTGAAAAGGAAAGGAAAGCTTGTTTCCAAAGCTAAGTTGGTTTTGGAAGAAAATCATTCTTCCGAAGAAAAAATAGCTTCGGAAGACAAGCCAAAGAACAAACAAATGAACAAAAGGAATCCTATGAAATCTTTCGAAAAGAAGGTAGTCTCGGATGAAGGTCATGCTGCTCAATCCTTTTCAGGATCATCTACACTGGTCAACCATAGGATGGTATGGAGGAACAAAACAGATGTTGCAGCCAGTACCTCTTCCTCACAAACACAAATTGAACCCACTTGCCTATACTTTGGTTCAATTAAATCATCTACATTGGAAGAACCCAAGACCAACAAGGCTTGGGTTTCCGATAGTAACTAATCATCTCACTTTATGTGCAGGGACATCCACATGATACGAATGGAAATGTATGGATTGTGGACAGTGGATGCTCCAGGCACATGACAGGGAACAGATCTCTTCTTTAATAATTTGAACATTTTGATGGAGGTCTCATTCAGTTTGGAGGTGAAGCCGGAGGATAGATTTCTGGTAGAGGTAGTGTATCCAATGGTAAGTTAAAAGTTGACAAAGTAAACTTTGTCAGATAGCTTGAACACAATCTGTTAAGTGTTTCTCAATTCTGTGACCAAAAACACCAAATGCTTTTCATAGAACATGAGTGCATTATTCTCAAACCTGGGATGACAATTCCACAGGAATGGTGCTTCTTAGATCTCCTAGGAGAAGGGATATGTACAAGCTAGACATGAACAATGCTTCCCTACTGGGTGAAGTATCATGCTTTCTTTCCAAAGCCAATGGTGACGAGTCAACTCTTTGGCATAAAAGAATGTGCCATGTTAATTTTAAAACCATAAGCAATTTAGTTAAAAATAATTTGGTGTATGGTGTGCCTAAAAAGGAGTTTTTCTTTAAAGACAACTGTATTGCTTGCCTAAAAGGAAAACAACACAAGGTCACTCACAAATCCAAAGAAGTTAACTATATCACCACTCCATTACACTTATTGCACATGGATCTTTTTGGTCCCACAAGTATAATGAGCATTGGAAGGAAATTATACTGCCTTGTGATTGTTGATGATTTACAAGATTCACTTAGGTATTCTTTTTAAGAACTAAAGATGAAACAGGTAAAACTTTAAAATCTTTTATTCTTAAAATTGAAAATCAAAAGGATCACAAGGTGAAAATCATTAGAAGTGATCAAGGGATTGAGTTTAAGAATCAAGTTCTTGACTCATTCTATAACTTAAAAGGGATTGCAAGACAATATAGTGCTCCTAGAACTCCTCAACAGAATGGTGTTGCTAAGAGGAGGAACAGTACACTTATTGTGGTTGTAAGAACAATATTAGCTGATTCAAAGTTGCCTCTAACTTTCTGGGCAGAGGCAGTCAGCACTGCATGTTAGTGCAAAATAGAGTTCTCATTGTTAAGCCTCATGGGAAGACCCCTTATGAGCTATGGAACAAGAGGCCATTGTTTATTGGCTTTCTTAGGTCCTTTGGTAGCAGGTGTACCATACTCAACACAAAGTACAATTTAGCAAAATTTGCTGAAAAGTCGGATGATGCTATCTTTGTTGGATATTCCTCCACCTCTATTGCTTATAGAGTATATAATATCAAAACTCAATAGTTTGAGGAATCATCCAACATTGTTGTTAATGAGCACACTCCTTGTGTTAGAGGGAATGGACCTGAAAACATTTTTGATTTAGAATTGTTTCCAAACTATTCTAAACCATCTTGTGAGAATGTTTCAATTGGAATAGGAACTCAAAGTGACCCATATGAAGATCAACTGTTTGAGCTACCCAGACCTATTTCCAATTCTCCAAGAAGAAATGAAGAACAAGCTCCTACTGCTGAAAGTCCTAAAAGCATGAGTATCTCAGGAAACAAAGGAGCTTCAACAAATTGTCAACTCACTGAGCCTCATAACCTGGAAGTTGACAATTCAAGCACTTAACACCAAGCTGATGAAGATAGTGACATGGAGGAATAGGCAACTGTTGATGCTGCTTCACAACATACTAACATTGATGATGTCACTCATTCATTCAATTAGTCCTCATTGAATGAATGTGAGACATCAGCTGGAGAAGATGTTCGAAGTTCTGAGCAAAAATTCTCAAACCTAGACCTATCTATGCAACTAGATGTGATTCCTAGGCTTAGGATACACAACACTCATCCAGCTAAAATATCATTAGGGATGTATCAAAAGGTTTGAGAATAAGAAGTCAGACCCACAATGGGAATGTATGCTTGTACTCATGCTTTCTCTCTCAAATGGAACCAAAGAAGGTGGAAGAAGCCCTTAAGGACAATAATTGAATTGATGCTATGCAAGAGGAATTACTTTAATTCAAGAGGCAAAAGGTATGGAATCTATGTCCTTTGCCACTTGGTCAAGTCCCTATTGGCACCAAGTGGGTGTTCAGAAAAGAAATGATAGAGGTTTGATCATCAAGAACAAAGCAAGACTTGTTGTTCAAGAATACACATAGGAAGAAGGCATAGATTACACTGATGTCTTTACACTTGTTACAAGACTTGAAGCTGTACGAATCTTCCTTGCTTTTGCAGCATCCAAGAACTTCACGGTCTATCAACTTGATGTCAAATGTGCATTTTTGTATGGAAATATAGACAGAGAAGTCTATGTGTGTCAGCCACCTGAATTTGAAGACCCACAGCATCCCAACTATGTGTGCAAACTAGATAAAGCTCTTTATGGGCTGCATCAAGCACCTAGGCTATGGTATGAGACTTTGTCTCAGTTTCTTCTAAAAAATGGCTACACCAGAGGCACCATAGACAAGACATTATTCATAAAGAAATCTGGGAAGGACATGCTGCTTGTTCAAGTCTATGTCGATGACATCATATTTGGTTCCTCAAATGTCCAAATGTACAAAGACTTTGAAAGCATCATGAAAAAGAAATTTGAGATGAGCTCCATGGGAAAGATGGATTTCTTTCTTGGGATTCAAGTGAAGCAGATGGAAGAAGGATTCTTTATCAATCAGTCTAAGTATGTCAAGGACATCTTAGAAAGATTTCAGATGAAAGATTGTAAGACACCCAAGACACCTATACCCAGAAATCACAATTTATGTCCTGATTTCAAGGGGGAGGATACTGATCAGCATCAGTATAGGGCAAATATTAGTTCTCTTATGTATCTCACAGCTATTAGACCTGATATCATGTTTGCAACTTGTATCTGTGCAAGATATCAGGCTGCTCCCAAGGTGTCTCACCTAATTGCTGTCAAAAGGATTCTTAGATACCTCAAAGGAGCTCCCAAACTGGGTCTCTGGTATCCTAAGAATAAGGATTTCAATCTCTATGGTTACTTTGACAGTGATTATGGTGGTTGTAACATTAACAAGAAATCCACATCAGGAGGATGTCAATTTCTTGGTGGATGGATTATTTCCTAGCAATGCAAGAAGCAATAATGTGTCTCTACATCAACTGCTGAAACTGAATACATTGTTGCTACGAGCTGCTGTGCTCAACTACTATGGATTCAAAATCAGATGTTAGACTATGGATTCAACTTCATGAATACTCCTATCCACATAGACAACACGAGTGTTATTTTCATTACAGAAAATCCAGTCAAGCACTCCAAGACAAAGCATATTGACATCAGGTATCATTTCATTCAAGATATTCATGAGAAACACTGATTAAACTAGTGAAAGTTAATTCAAATGAACAATATGCTGACTTGTTCACCAAAGCCTTTGATGAACAAAGATTTAAATACTTAATCACAGCTATTGGGATGATTAACCTTGACTAGTTTATTTTTCTTTTTGAAAACCTTTTAAAATGTGTCTTGTTTATGTTGTCTAATTGCAATCTAAGCCCTGTTACTAAAGCTTTTCTTCTAAGTGGAAATTCTTCCAAAAAGAAATTTACTCTCGGAAGAGATCTTTATATCTTCCGAAGGTAAATTCCTTCACTTTAGTATTCTCTTCCGAAGAATTTTTACCCTCTAAAGCAAATTTGATCATAGATCAAATTTACTTCCAAAGGCTATTAAATTACTCTCAGAAGAAGTCTTTTCTCTTGGAAGCAACTTTTCCTACGGCATAAAACTTTTACTGTGTAACGGAAACCTTTGGGCCCCACTGTGTAAAGATTAAAATCTTTTCAGAATATTTTAAATTATCTACCTTGCCGTCGTACTCAAGTACACTCCCAAACTGTCTTTTCACCTTATCGGCATGGTCTTTTACCCCCTATTTAAAACTTCCGATTCTCTTTCTTTACCCTTTTTACCACCATTGAAACCGAATACTCCCATTATCATCTTCACTCTCTCTTAAAATTCCTTCAATCCAACCATACTTTCTTACAATGGCTCTCAATCCTCAACATAACCAAGTCGCCATCCTTGAATCTTCTAAGGATGCTAACTTTGCCCCCATCATCAATTTTCTGTTTCACTCTGCATACTTTACCGCCCTCACCGTAAACCCTACCATATACTCTAATCACATGACCGACTTTTAGGCAAACGGTCGTTGTGAAACTCTGAACGATGAGAGGGTCATCAGGTCGAGAATCAGCGGATAAGAGATCATCATTTCTGAATCTACCATCAAGGAGCATCTGGAGCTTCATGACGAAGGCGTCCCAACTGAATTCCCCAAATCTGAGCTAGCAAACACATATACTCAGATGGGATATGGTGGTGATGTGCACAAGTCCACTGTCTACAAGTTTAATTTCTCTTACAACTGGAAATTCTTGTTGCACATCATTCTACACTGCGTATCTAATAAATCAGGGGGTTGGGATCAAGTCCCATATGATCTGGGATACCTAATCCATGGAATGGTAAAAGGCCTCCGCTTCAACTATTCAAGGTTTGTGCTGAACAATTTGTGAGCAAATCTTACCCGGGATTCAATTTTCATGTATCCCCGGTTCATTCAGCATATCATAAACTGTGAGCTGGACCAGAGTAGACTACAATGTGAAGACACTCTCACAATCCCACACATGAGGTCGGGCATCTTCAAGACCTTGAAAAAGGTGTCCACCAATTTCACGAGGAGATTCACTGATCTTCTCCCAAGTATGCTTGACCCAATGCCTCCTGGTGACATCCCTGCAAGCCCAGCAGGCGATGAACCCAAACCAGACCTCCCCACTCAAATGCCAACTACTTCTTCCCACCCAATTAAATTTACATACACCAAACGCCCTAAGCGAACCCCTGATCAATCTACTCTGATTGATTAGGTCCCCACTATTCATACCAAAAATGCTCGAGTGGAACTCAGGGCTCCCACTCAGCCAGAGGTCACACCTTCCTCCACCATCAACCTCAATATCAGTGTTGAGTCTCCTCAGTCTCAACCTGATAAGCCCAAAACCCAAGCCATTAGATCTCAGGGTGAGTCCCAACACTCCCCTGAGCAACCAAAAAGGGACAGCCACATCATTGGCACATCTGCTATTGCAGAAGAGCCATTAGGAGCTGACCAAGGTCCCGGGTCATTAGAATTAACCTCTCTATCCTTCATTGACCTTTTAATCCAACCTGATGAGGATATTATGTTCTATTAGGGCCATGATGTTGATCTACAATACCTCTCTCAAGATCAACTAAGCCCCATGGAACCTCTAATATCTAGCCAACATCATATCAGCCAAACTGAGATGAGTCCAACTAATGTGGAGGTGACTCATGTAGGCTCAGCCACCACTACTAAGAGTGTCTCACTGGCCTCTCAAGAAAGTGGTGACATCAGTGAGACTGAGTCTACAGCAACCTTGCCAATTGATGTTTCTAAAAAGGACATCAGTAGGGAAGGGTATCCAGGGCGCCAAGAAACCATAACTGGTGGTGATGATGAACATGCCAGGCATGTTATCTTATCTCCCTATGATTCTTCAAAAGAAGATGAGGGTAGACTGCAACTCATTATAGAAGACCTGATTTCTAAAGTCTCAAACCTTGAATCAAAGGTTAAGACTTTAGAGGACAGGTCTACCACTCAGCAACTTGAGATTGAATATCTCAAGGCTAAACTAGCCGAGACACAGATTGAGAAGTCTGTCAGGCACGTACCTATTCAGGTTTCTTTAAGTTCTTCATCCAGCTCATCTACTTCTCAAGATGATGCTACCGAAAAGGGGGAGAATGAACAGAAACAACATCATGAGGAACCTACTTACCCTATAACAACAACCTCTCTTGATGCCTTATCTATCTTTTACCCCCAACAACATCACCCTACAACAGTCTTCCCTCAACCAGCTCCCATTACCTTTCAAGTGGACCAAAGGATGCTTATAGATCTCAATAGGTTTCTAATCAAATTTCTGTTGAGCTCCTCCATTGAACAGCCCTCCCCTGATCTAGCTATTGCCTACTTTGGAGCTGAAGAGCTTCAAAGGCTGAATGCACCACCTACCTCTAAAGAGAAAGTTGGTCAACCTAAGGTCTCTACTGAACCCAAGATTAACTTTAAAGGGGATGTACAGACTAATGGCCCAGCAACTGATTTGGATGGGACAGGTGATGCAGTTCCTTCCGAGGCAGAATCCAAGCTGCCGAAGGAATAATTGGACTGTCTTCATTATCCAGTGATATGTTCATCACAGAGGCAATCCTTGAACTAGCCTCTGAGATTAACAATGAGGACTTCCTTACAACCCCTCTCTTACAAGAACCACCACCTCAAACACCCTCACTCCAACCTGAATCTTCTGAACCTGAGTTCCCAAAGGCTGAATCTTCCTTTGATCCTAAGGGGTAGAGAAAGCTTACTGCTGAGGAGCTACTAGAAGAGGAAAGATTGGAGAAGCTAAAGAAGAAAGGTAGACTTGATACTAGAAAGTTGTTGGCTGCAAGTAGCAAAGCAGCAACAGCCGCCCAAGCAGGTCTCAACAATAAAAGGAGGGCAAAAATCATTGACAGGCTCATCAGCCTGGGAGTAGCCAACGAAGAAACTCTTCTACTCCCAACTGATGAGCTTGTGAAACTAGAAAAGGCAACCTTGCTGAACAAAGAAAAGGAAGAAGCAGCAAGGTTGGCCAAAGAGGAGGAAAGAAGGAAGAAGAAGGAAGAAGCCATGGAAAGAGAAAGGATGGAGAGAATAGCCTTTCTCTGCAATAGAGGCTATTCTCAAGAGGAGCTGGCACGTCACCAAAATGACATGATCTTGTTTCTTTTTCACAAAGAACAAGATCTAATCAACAAAAAGAAGAAGAAGGCTGCTAGGGAGAAGTTGAGAGAAAAGAGAAAGAAAGAGGTAGAGGGAGAACTTACGGCTGCCAAAAAGGAGGGAGACAAGGATTGGATGAAATCATATCTTCGAGCTCATGGCTTCTCCGGTAGGCAAGTGGGTCCCATGTCGATCAAGACCCTACAGCGACATATCAGTGACATCAAAGCTGACATTCGCTTAGAAAGAAGGCAGGAGGTTGCTCAAACTCCTAGTGTTCAGAGGATGGACCCAAACCAACACCCAAACCACTACCCAAAACACAACCTACACTATCTCCCTTCCCCATCAAAACAGAACCTTTCACCCCTGAACCTTCTTCATCAACCTTACCCATACCATCACCCAATGCGTCCTACCAACCACCACCACCACCTATCCTACGACCCAAAACACAACCAAGAACCCACTCAAAAACCAAACCATCCTCTGATCCATCAAAACCCCTAACCTTGGAAGAATTCAAGGAGATAAAGAAGAAGCTCACAAATTGCACAACACTGAGCGACATCTCTTGTGAGGAAGAGTCCATCCAGCTAACTTTCATTGATGGCTCTTCCAGTTCCCTCACAAGCGATGTATTCCTTGATCTTCCTAGAGGAACACTGGACCAAGCTCTTCAACTTCTTGCAACAAATTTAGATACTCTCAATGAAGTAGAGAAGAAGTTAAGAAGAATGCTGGTGAGTCTCCTGGACGCTAGGAAAGGGGACAAACTACCAACAAAACCCTTCTATCCTAGAAAGCAAATTGTCCAGTGGAGGTTCGATGAAGATTCCCACAGCTTTGCGGTGGAAAGGGAGAATGGTGAAGTTACCAGGGCTGACACTTCATCTCTGCTACATTCTAGCAGATTTGACATTGCTGAGTTAGTAGAGAAGCCATTCTCCAATCCCTCCAACTCTGAGATAGCTGCTCACATCAGAAATCATTTAAGCAGCCTTCATCTAGCCGAGCTCACAAAGAATGCCAAGATTGAAGAAGAGTTGAAAAGGAGAGCACAAGATGTTGAAGAAGGCACAACCATAAAAGGGAAGACCTTTCTACAGATGGTTGAGGGCTCCACTTCAAATCCTATAGTTAGATAGGAATATGACTACCTTTCCCATCAACTAACTATCTTCAGAGGGATGCAGCAAAGAGTACATGTCATTCAGAGCAATCAATTGGATTTATTATCTACAAATGACCTGTACAAACTCCTCACCACCACATCAGGAAAAAACAAAGAGACAGATAGATATCTGCTTTCCCTGGTATTGAAGGCCTTGAAGAGCAAGAGGAAGTGAAGTTTTGGTAGCATCAGCCTAGGGGGAGTTTGTTGGATCATATGAGGCTGATGCAACCAAAACAACACTTAGAACAATTTTGTGTACAAATTGAAGAAGTCTTTCAAAGACAAAACTACTCTTCCGCAGCTATGTCAAAGATCTTGACTATTCACTAGGATACCTGATGCCCTAGAGGATTGAGCGATAGAATTAAGAGAGCGCGTGTCTCCTGCTTGACTGTTCAGGACGAACTTATGCGTATAGGCATACATCTTCGGATGAATTGGCTAGTAGCCTATGAGACAAAACTTTGAGTGTCGCAAGAAGATGGTTTAATCTACCGCGCCCGACAAGAGTTCGGTGCCGACCTACGGCGATGGAGTAATGATGAAGGTCTCGTCTTGGAGAGGGGGATCATCCGATTCAGAGAAACAAGGAAAGCTAATACCAAGTTATATAGGGTCATTCTGAATTGTTGCTCAGGTAGGAGAAGTGGCCTGTCATCTGGAGCTACCCGATGAGTTAAGTGGAATTCATCTAACGTTCCATGTATCTCGTCTAAGAAGGTGCTCAATCGATGAGGATATGATCGTGCCACTAGAGGATACCAAGATGGATGAAGGATTCAACTATGTGAAGCAACCGATGGCTGTTTTTGATAGAAAGAAGAGAAGGGCTAAGGAGAATGGTGGTTCTACTTGTGCGAGTACAGTGGAGCCCAGAAGGGGACTAAGCCTACATATAAGATCAAGCAAGAGGTGATACAGCATCACCCGCAACTGTTCGAGAAGTGATAGGTTTTAGGGACGAAACCTATTTAAGGGGAATGGACTTGTAACACCCTGAATTTTATTTAAAAGAAGAGAAAAGGAAAGTAAATAGAAAGAAAAGATAATGGGCGCAAGTGGAAGGGGGTAAAGTATACAAGGCACAAAACCTTATTATTTTAAGGATTTAAAGGTATGGCCGCCCACTTCTTCTTCCACCCCATTGTTCTCGGCTGAAAAGGAAGAGAGAAGGAGAACTCTCGGTTCTAGAGAGAGAAAGGAAGAAGAAGCTGCAAAAGGTTAGTTTCTCAAGTATATGTTCGGTTTTAACCGAATTCACAACTTCTTGACTGAAGTTCTTGATGTTTTAGTGCTTATGTTCAGGAATTTGGAGCTGAATTGCTAGTGGAGGTGTTTAGTTCAAAGATCTGCTTCAAGGTGAGTTCTAGAACCCCTCTTTTACTGATTTTCAACTTCTTGGGGCTATTATGCATACCGAACAAACGTTTTTAAATGTAACCATGAGTTTTGCCTGTTGTTCGAATGATGTTCTGTGATTTAAGTTTTGATGTTGTTTTGGTGGTTAGAATTGTTGTTAGTATGTTTTAAGGGCCTTAGTATGTTAGATCTGTGTTTGGGTAGGATTAGAAAGGTTTCGGGTGATTATTGGCAGTTTAGAAATTTTCAGAAAGTTCTCATGCGCCTAACTGTCCTCATGCGCCCACGGTCATGCGCCCAAATAGTGGACATGCGCCTGAACAGTAGTTCATGCGCCCAGAATAAGGGTTGATGCGCCTTTGTTGGCCATGCGCCCAAATAGTGCCCATGCGCCCAGAGTTGCCCATGAGCCTAAGTGTTGATGCGCCTAAGAAGGGCTCATGCGTCTGCATAGTGGTAATGCGCCTAAGCAGGGTTCATGCGCCTGCATAGTGCTAATGCGCCCAGACTGTTTTTTACTTAGAATTTTTATGCTCATGCGCCTGAAATGTTCCATGTGCCTTATTTTGGACTTAGGATTTTCTAAGGGGTTTTAAGAGGTAGATGGTTGAGATAGGTTCTTTGGTGTTGTGATGTCTTATGCTTGATGTATGCATGGTGATATGATGAGGTTTATGATGTGTATGTGTGTGTGTGGTGTGTTATCTTTCTTCATTTAACGGTTTTCAATACGTTATGTATTATGTTATATAATACGTTATGTATTATGTTATGACTTTACATGGTATGATGTATGAATGTCCATACGTAAAGTATTAGGTAACGAAAGTGGAAGATAACGAATGATAAGTATGGAAGTAACGAATGATGAAATTCATGTCGCATACCCCGGTACTGTGTCGGTCTTCGGACATGAGTTGGGGGTTTGTTTACAGGTCTCGGTACAGCATCAGTCTTCGGACATGAGTCGGGGGTATTGCATGAGACAGGATGGTATGAGATTGAGATGAGGTCTTGTTGCTCGCCCCGGTACTATGTCAGTCTTCGGACATGAGTCGGGGGTTTGTTTACAGGCCCCGGCACAGTATCAGTCTTCGAACATGAGTTGGGGGTGTTGCATACGAAGACGGGATCCTTGTCGCGTACCCCGGTACTATTTCGGTCTTCGGACATGAGTCGGGGGTTTGTTTACAGGCCCTGGCACAGTATCAGTCTTCGGACATGAGTCGGGGGTATTGAATGAGGCAGGATTCGTATGACAATAAGTGTTGTATTGACTGATGAACGATGATGAAGATAATAATTAATTATTATCAAAGTGTACGTATGATGCGTGATCGTGAACGAAAGTAAAACGTGGTTTTAACGAAACTAAAGTATTTTATTTATAAAACTAGAACTCACTCAGTGTCGCTGACTTTTTGTATGCATGATAGTTGGCAGGTATTTTGTTGATGCTGAAGAGTTGCACGCATGGATGCATACGCTACTGGGGACGTTTTGAGGCTAGCATCAACGTTTTGTTATAATGTCATATTTTGAAATGTAACAATGATGTAATGTGATGACATGTTTTTAATTACTAATGAAAGTTTTTATATTCCGCTGCAAAAGTAATGTATGTTTTAAATATTTTATGCAATGACGGTCCAGCTGTAAGCATCCCGGGAACGGGGCCTTACACAAGCAGTTCTCCTTTCGAAGTATTCACACTTAGAAGATCCAAGATAAAGTCTTCCGAAAAATAAAGTCATAAAGACCTGTAGAAGATTCGGAAGAAGTTGTTTCTTCTGAAGTATAAATGGCCTCGGAAGAATCAACTATGAACCAGTGAACAAAAGTATGGTCTATCTGACAGACTCTGATACACTGCATGGTACTTTTCCTAACCCATGTAGTTGACCATACTTTAATCTACTGTTCACCTTTTCAACTTAGTACACATACCATTCTTAGTTGGCGCCAAAAGGTAAGTCGTGGACCTGTCATGACTACCTTATCTAGGATATTATTTTATCTTAGATACTTTACTTCTAGCAATGTAGTATTTGTCTAGTAGTAGATTCCAGCTGGTTTTCCAAGTATAACCGGTTGTAGATAGTAGTATATATAGTTTCTCATTGTAACTTATGTAGCATGAGCTTAAGAGTCTTGTAATACTGAGTTGAGAAGTAATATATACAAGTATCTTGAAAACCATTCTCTTGTTCATTAACTTCGTATATTATTATCAACTTTAGTTTGAGATTCTGTGTTTCATCGATCAAGTGAGACTTAGTGAGTTTTGTGTTTAGAGTCGAAACCGATCCTACAATTGGTATCAAAACCGGTCAAAACCGATCCTGAAGAAGGCACAACCAAAAAAGAGAAGACCTTTCTACAGATGGTTGAGGGCTCTACTTCAGATCCTATAGTTAGATAGGAATAGGCTACCTTTCCCATCAACTAACTATCTTCAGAGGGATGCAGCAAAGAGTACATGTCATTCAGAGCAATCAACTGGATTTATTATCTACAAATGACCTATACAAACTCCTCACCACCACATTAGGAAAAAACAAAGAGACAGATAGATATCTGCTTTCCCTAGTGTTGAAGGCCTTGAAGAACAAAAGGAAGTGAAGTTTTGGTAGCATCAGCCTAGGGGGAGTTTGTTGGATCATATGAGGCTGGTGCAACCAAAACAACACTTAGAACAATTTTGTGTACAAATTGAAGAATTCTTCCGAAGACAAAACTACTCTTCCATAGCTATGTCAAAGATCTTCTGAAGCATTATGTCTAAAGAGCTTCCGAAGGAAAAACTAAGTCTTCCGAGACTAAGTAGTTTTCCTTCCGAAGTATATGAATAACTTCCGAAGGATAGAACAAAGTCTTCTGAAGACCAAGCAGTTCTCCTTCCAAAGTATTCACACTTAGAAGATCCAAGATAAAGTCTTCCGAAGAATAAAGTCATAATGACCTGTAGAAGATTCGGAAGAAGTTGTTTCTTCCGAAGTATAAATGGCCTCGGAAGAACTTATTCTTTCGAAGCCATTTAGCTTCGGAAGAATCAACTATGAACCAGTGGACAAAAGTATGGTCTATCTGACAGACTCTGATACACTGCATGGTGCTTTTCATAACCCATGTAGTTGACCATACTTTAATCCACTGTTCACCTTTTCAACTTAGTACAGATACCATTCTTAGTTGATGCCAAAAGGTAAGTCATGGACCTGTCATGACTACCTTATCTAGGATATTATTTTATCTTAGATACTTTACTTCTAGTAATGTAATATTTGTCTAGTAGTAGATTTCTGCTGGTTTTCCAAGTATAACCGGCTGTAGATAGTAGTATTTATAGTTTGTCATTGTAACTTATGTAGCATGAGCTTAAGAGTCTTGTAATACTGAGTTAAGAAGTAATATATACAAGTATCTTGAAAACCATTCTCTTGTTCATTAACTTCGTATATTATTATCAGCTTTAGTTTGAGATTCTGTGTTTCATCGATCAAGTGAGACTTAGTGAGTTCTGTGTTTAGAGTCAAAACTGATCCTGCAGATAGTGGATGCTCCTGACACATGATTGGAAATAATTCCCTCCTTCATGACTTCAAGCATATACAAGGAACTACTGTAGCGTTTAGTGGAAATTCACAAGGTGGTAGAATTACTAGGGAAGGATCTGTAACAAATGGACTGCTGAGCTTTGACAAAGTGAACTCCTACGAGCAACTGAATTTCAATCTCCTCAGCATGTCTTAGATCTGTGACAAGAAATATTCCACTTATTTTACAGACACTCATTGCTACATTTTGAAACCAGGATTTCACATTCCTGAAGAATAGGTTGTCTTGAAGACTCCGAGAAAGAATAATACCTATGTCTTGAACCTTAATTTTGCTCAACCAATAGAAGAAACATATCTTTTGTCTAAAGCATCATTTGATGAGTCACAACTCTGGCATAGACGTTTGGGACACACAAATTTCAAAAACATGAACAGATTGGTAAAAGGAAATCATGTAATTGGTTTACCTCAAAAGGAATTTCATTTTATTGACTACTGTTCTGCATGTCTCAAAGAAAAACAACATAAATCTTCCCATAAGCCAAAGCTTGTGAACACAATGAATTGTTCATCCGCATTTGTTACAATTTTTGAAGACAACTAAATTGTTTATCCACATTTGCTGCAGCAAGTTCTGATGTAAATGCGTACAAATCCAAACGTTCTACTGCATTTAGTACGGAGTAAATGCTGACAGATTTATGCTTCCGTATTTGTCTCAATACTCAAATGTGTATAAGTCCAAGCATCCGCATTTGCTACAGTACAAAAATTAAAACATCCACATTTCTCCATTCACTTGCGAAATTTGAGAAATTCATTAAAATGACTATTTAAACAGATCAATCAGCGTCATTTAATACTTTTCAAATTTGAGTGAACCAAAGTGAGACGAGCGTTGTTCAACTGTTCATCATCAAACATTCAAAACATCATAAACCTTGCTCGTTGATTGTTCATTCAGCCTCATTTCATCTGTATTTCGATTCTTAGCACAAGAAGTATCAAAACAAGGTGATTCTCGGTGGATTTGCGAACTTTAAATACCAAACCTGTAATGAACATAGAACCCTAGGTTTAGAACAATCAAAATTAACCATGCACAATGGATTTCAAAGACATTTTCGAGTTCAACGAAACTGATTTCGATGCTTACAACAAGTAACAATCAATTCAGAAACCCTAGGTAACCAAGATGAACAGGGGAAACCGAAACTTAAAATGTTAAAATCAAATCCAATGTTTAAGTGTTATAAGATGATTAAAACAATAAAAATAATCAAGGATCATCATAAACAAACATAACAAATGGTTAAATAACATAAAATCAAGGATAGGTCAAATTGCTATGAAACAATGACCTTGAACTCTCAATTTTGACATGAGAAAATCAAACTGAGAAAGTAAAACATGTTCTTACTTGCACAATCTGATATTTGCTAGTACATTACTAACATATGTGTCTCTATTGCAAAATCTATGGCAAACCTAACCTGGAGCAAACTCCACAATGTCAGTGGATATCTTGATCTAGATGTGTCAGAATCTTAGGGATTGAGAGACATGATCAGATTCATCTCAACAATAAGAATAGCACATGCAATCATTGTTAGACCCATCATCTATGAGAACTTCATCAGATCTTTCGGGGGAATAGCTGAAGTGAATGAAGTAGATGGTGTGAGGACCATATCAGGAAGGATCAATGATGATCACACTCTAGTTATCTCTGAACAAACTGTGAGACGGTGTCTATAGTTTGGGGATGATGCAAACTCTCCCCAAGAACTAGAAGAAGGTGGATTTGAAGGAAAACAGATTGTCAAAGGATTAGTTGACTTGCAGTGGAGATTCCTGATTCATCTATTCCAACATTGTCTGTCAAAAAGGAAGACTGGTTGGAATGACATCCCTATCGGTACATCGTCAGGCATTTGTGCCTTATGCACTAACAGACAATTCAATATGTCTGCCTATGTGTTTAATGGCCTATTTTCAAACATTCAGGAAGGAAGAAGGCATATGTTTATGATGTATCAGAGATTTATTCAATGCTTCATCAATGAAGCATTTCCTGATCTTGTACCAGAAGGCCCTATGATGGACATTCCTCACTATAATACCAATCATACATGTACATCAAGAAGAGAGATCCAAGGAACTTATACAGTGGAACCTTCTTTCTTTTACTTCCATGGATGCCGCAACAGATCAATCCAGAAGAAGTTCATGAAGAAGAAGCTAAGGAAGTTGTTCCTGTTGAGGAACAAGCTCATTATGATGTTCCTGCTGATGTACATGAGATTATGGAAGAACAACCAGCTGCTCATGTTCAACAAACTGTTGAAGAGCATGCTGAAGAAGCAGAAGGACTGAGGGAAGTGTCACCACAAGTTGATGTTGGTGGTGATCTTCACACTGTGCCTTCAGTTCAAGATGTTGATATCCCATCACCATTCAGAGTATCACCTGTCCATTCTCCCCAATTATCTCCTATCCACTCTAATCATGTATCTCCTGTTTATTCTTCACCAGAAGCTGTTGATGTATCTGTTGAATCTGGTGAATCTACCAGTTCATCAGATAGGTCTGAATCATCTTCGGATGAGGAGGATCCTCATTCAGGTTTTCAACTGCCTGTGAGACAAGTACACTCAGAGGCCAGTCCTTCAGAAAGCTTTGTAGAATCTGAAGTCAACCGACCTGATGCTAAGGATGAAATGATCTCTGAGCTATTACTGAAAGTAGCAGGAATGGAAAAAACTTTTGGATAGAAGATCCGGCATCATAAGAGATAGACTCCTTGAACTTGATGAAAAGGAGAAAGAACTAAAAGAACTAAAAGCCAAATATCAATCTGATAAAGAAGAAAAGGATAAAGAGATTGATAGACTTAAAGCAGCCTTAGAACAGGCCAAACAAGAAATCAGTGGACACTTGGATGCTGCAAACATCCAAACTATTGCCATGGAAGAACAAGAGGATCTTCTTGATGTCCAAACTGATATAATCTCTGATCTCCACAAGCAGATTGAAGCTTTAACAAAGAGAGTGCCTGAACTTAAGATGTTGATTAAGATAAAAGAAGAATTGGCTAAAGAAAAGAAAGAGAAGGGTGATGATGAGAATGATAAAGACAAAGATGATGAGCCTGAAAAGGAAAAAGAATCAAAAGAAGATGAAGATGTCTCTGGTGAGAGTAGTGATGATGATGATGATGGCTCTACACCTTTAAAGAGACAAAAGATGACAGAAACTGTTCAGCAATCATAACAAAGTGATGTTAGGGAGAAAGAAGAAAAATTAGCTATGGTTGTCTATTCTGATCCATCTTCTGAAGAAAGAATTGATGAGGGATCTAAGATGAAAGAGCTTATTGATGACTTAGACATGTATTCTTCTAGGGAGTTTATTATTAATGAAGACTTTTGGGATTTTATCAGAGAACTCAGAGCTCCATTTGACCCAATAGTTATAATTCCCCCTAACCCTGTGCCATTAGAAGAAGAATTAAGCTTACAGCTTGTTCTGCAGTCATCTTGACTGATGAACAAAAGGAACTTGTCATGAAGCTGTGTGAAGAGCTTAGAGAAAAAGAAGATGCTGAAAAACAAAAGGAAGAAGCTGAAAAACTTGAAGGAGAAAGGAAAGAAAAAGAAGCCGAAGCCTCTATACCCTCTTCTTCTGGCCCACGTTTACATACATACTCCAAGAAGAGAAAGTATTTATCTGAGAAGGCCAAAGGAAAACTGCCAATGGTAGAAGAGGAACCGGCTCACAAAAGACAAAAGGATGATCCAAGAAGCCTTGCTGCTATTGCTCAGTTTCTAGAGAAGCATGAGAAGGCTGAAAAACAATTGAAAAATGAACTTGAGGTGATTGTTCTAGAAGAAGGAGAGATACAGGGAGGATATGATGAAAGCATCCTTGATGACCCTTTGATCAGGGACAGTCCCACAAAGGTGGAGTCATCTGTTGAGGAGATGGTTGAGAAGGCACAAACCGATGATCTGATGGTTAAAGCCATGTTCTTGATTAATCACAGTTATGATGCTGATGAAGTGTTTGGAATGACCTATGAGGGAATGGTAGAGGAAGTGAACAAAATGCACAAACTTCTAGATCCTACCTTTGTGACTGAGTATGAAAAGAAGAGAAATAAGAAAGAAACAAAGCTGAAAAAGCATAATGAACCAGTCAGATCCCCAATCCATTTCACTCCAACACAACCTCAAAAGACCTAAGTGCCTCAATCCCAATATCCTGATCCCTACAGCATGACAGATAGGGAAATGAAGGACTATCTATCCATTCAAGGCTTCACTAGAAGAAACCGGGTAACATGAAGATAAATTCCCTCTGGGCTGCAATCCTCAAGATAATCAAGAAAAAGAAAGAAAGATTGAAGACAATAGAAGAAGAGGTTGTAGGGAGGAAGCCGAGAACAAGAATTTTAGCTCAAGATATCCAACTCACTACCAAAGATCATGATGTCTTGGCACCCATGCTTCACAAAAACCCTGAATGGTTTATTGATCCCTCTTAATTAGAGTTAAGTGAAAGGTTAACCACTTCAGAGATGATTAGGGGTGTGTCTGCACCAGAAGGAAAAGTGGATGTGAAGATCATTGCCTGGAAGTATGACAGTGATTGGAATATGTTTATGGTGAAAAGGATCTCAGGGCTAGTTCAATTCTTCACCAAGTATATTGCTCTAGTGAACTCCCTGTAGATACATGATCTGAAAGAATTAGCTGAGCTGGAATTAATCAATCATAATGCTATGTACAGAGGATATGAGTTTGAAGATATATTGAAGATGTTTAAGAAAACAAACAACTTTAAGTCTTTGAAGGCAATATGCATAAGAAAAAACAAATCTTTCAACAATCCTCTGGAAAGGAAGAAGAAGAAAGGAACTGAAGAGTTGGTATTTCCAAAATTGAATGTAAAACCAAATGAATCTCTAAAGAGAAAGATGGTTGCTGGATCCCATAAGTCCAAACCAATCTCCAATGTATTCTATGATGAGAAGACATATGAGTTGGTAATTGAAAGAAAATAGGGGAGGAAAAGAAGGTTCTGAGATCAGGCTATTTAGTGGATATGAGGTAAGACTGCTAGATGAATCCTATATCCACTATATATTCACATGACACTTCAGAGAAATAGATAACAAGCTGGGAGAAGCTGATATGTATTTCTTTTTAAAATGCATCAAGATACTGAAGATAGCCTATGATAGAATCAATAAAAAATAACAAAGAAAAAGAAAAAGAGTTCCTCTTCAGCTGTGAAACATTGTTAAGCTGGAAGTAGATGCTGATGGTTCATTGCTGATTCATAGAGATGGGATGTCCACTGTATCTGTGTGGGAACCCATATCTCTTAGATAGATGCCTATTGAGGAAATTCACTCCATAAGTCAAATGAATATCCATGTTCTTAGCAGAGACAAGATGAATGATGCCAAAGACGTCTCTAATATGATCAAAGCAATATTGGATCCTTCATTGGCTGAACCAAAACAGTCTCCTGAGCCTGAACCAGCACCGGCTTCATCAACAGTCCAAGTTCCTGAGAAGCAAGCACCTGCAATAGAAGAACCACCAGAATCTTCACAACCTCCACCACCCTCAAACCCTTGAAGTACATAGGCTGTATAATCCTTAGGGGGAGTATTGTTGGACCCTGAAAGGATCATACATGCCAATTCAAGAGGTGATTGAAGGTTGTTTTGGTTGGTAGAATCTGCACAAGTCCAAGATGTAATGCGGGTGAAGAAAAATAGAAGAAAAAGAACAAGTGTCGGTTGTCCGCATTAGTCAATGTGAATGAGCAAGAACAAATACTGCCAAGTATTTGTTCATCCGCATTTACTAATGTGAATAAGCATAACCAAATACGGCTAAGTATTTGGTCATCCGCATTAGTTGATGCTGATGACATACTTAATGCGGATTCATAACTGAAGAAATGCTGATGAAGATCAACACATCCGCATTAACTAATGCGGATGTTCATTACAAATGCTAATCAACATTTTGTACTTAGACTAGTTTTTTGATGTCTAATTGTCAGGGTAGTTTAGTCATTTTGTACAGGCATTATAACAGCCTATAAATAGAATAGTATACACTAAATGTAAGGTGACGAAGTTAATTAGAAGCTTCTGTTTTGTGCTGCAAACCCTAGCATACTTTGTATCTTGTTTACCAATATCAATATACAAAGCATTTATTAGTATTTTCAGCATTAAAAGTTCTTTGATTATGTATTTCCGCTACATAATCATTGACTCAATCATCATATTCGATCCTAGTTGAGTCACATCAACTCAGATTCACATCTCGGACCCGGTCAGTTTCGAAGATATTAAACTTCAGAAGTTTTATTCAAAGGATGAATAAAACTTCCGAGACGTAATTGCTTTCGGAAGAAAATTGTCATTTAAAACATATAAGTACTTAGAAGCATATATAAGCTTCGGAAGATATTTCAGAATTCTTCCGAATGTAAATTTCATAGTAAGTAGTTATTATTTTTGAATATAGAATTTTCTTCTGAAATCAATTTAATGTATTCCGAAAGAAAATATATCTTTAATTTCTTAAAACTCTAAGAAATGTCATTTAGAAAAAAAATTTCAAGATAAACAGGGCTTATATGAATGATAAATTAGACAACTTTAAAGACACACATGTTTAAAAAACAAACTTGCATTACTAGAAAATTTACATTTAATAACACACAATGCGTGTCATAAAAGAAGATAGATGACACTCTAAAACGCGTCAAGGAAAGCCTTGTCACAAAAAAGGATGACGTGCATTGTGTGTCATCTGTTCATGACACTCTTTTATGACAAAGTGTGTCGAGGAAGAACCCGTCATAAAGAAGATGATGAGCATTTGTGTGTCATAAATACATGTCATGGTTTTAACAATTTTAAAAAATATATTTTATACAATTACTAATTTTCATATTGAATGACAATAAATTATTAATGTCTAATACAAAATAAAGTATATAGATAACAAAACAATGTTATAAAGTACTAACTAACATTATAAAATTAACAATATTTCATACAACATTTTTAAAACAAATGTTTTGATACAATAAGTGGCCATATTGTTTCAGCCTGTGTTTAAGCATGTCCTATCAGGATATATGAAAGCATTAAGAAAAGTATGCAAACTCCTCTTCAGTGATTCTACAAGTGGTTCTTTCAAAGGGCATTTTCTTGAACCACAATTAAGAACATTGTGTTCCTGTATGTGAGGAATTCCAGTTGAATCTTTCCTGTAGTTGGATGAACTGACAATTAGTATAACATATTAATACCAAAAACAAGTAAGTACTCGTGTGAGTTTAAAGTAAACGTTCCAATATTGCATGATTAGAGTATAGTTTGCCAAATTATATGTTACAGATCGAAATACTCCTATTTATTAGTGGTGCAATGTCCTAAAGTTTTCTAATTTACATAGCAACAACATACATACTTCTGCGTATAGGTGTTCTTAGATCTTCATAGGTAGCACAATTAAAGTGATAGAGAGGAATGCTATCAAACCAAATATAAACAACAAACTTTATTATTCTTTAAGTTTTATGCACACTAGATGTGGAGCCACTATCATGTTTGGCCTTGCGTGAGTCTAGATGTAGCTAGTCAATGAATAACAGTGGTAACCTTCAAGTATTATGACTAATATGCTATATAAACAACAAAGAGAGAATATACTCGAGAATTGATGCAACTTGTTTTTGAAATCTACTTCATGTTTAATAATTATCATTACTAAAATCTGTCAAGTCGTTACTTAAAGAAAACTACTTACTTTCATGTTTAATAATTATCATTACTAAAATCTGTCAAGTCCTTAAAGAAAACGACTTACTTTAAGGAAAGAAATTATAATTGCAAATCAAAATTCAACATATATAGAGGCATGCAAAATACATCCATGGTATTATCTCTTTTTATTCATAAGCTGTTAGAATATAAATTAATAAAAAGCAATAAAACTCAAATTGAAGATCACAATCTACATAAATAAAAGCTAGCAAAAGAAGGAATTTATTTGTCAAAAGGTTACCTGGGCAGACTTCAAATAGAATAAGAGAGATGCAACTTTCTACTTCATTTTCCTGTCAACAATAAATGATTTGACTGCATCATGCCTAACAAGTAAGTTGTAGCTTTGATTATATACACATAAACTAGGAGTACAAATTACACTAAGATTCAAACAGGTAATGGTGAACAAAGCCAAAGGGAGCATGTACATGACAAAATGTGTTAAGGAAGCGTGCCTTTTCTTATTGTTTAAAAGGGTTCTAAGAACTCATGAATTTTTTTAACGAAATGATTAATTTTTTGATAAGTGATCGATGAACCCGAGTTCACGAATGAGAAACTGGAATTTTATATCCTAATATATATGGATAAAAACAGAGCAAAGAAACACATACACGTTCAAATCAAATATCTACTACAAATATCTTCATGATAAAAAGTTAAGAACCACCCTAATCACCACTCACTAGACAACATTTATGAGTTAAATAAAACTAGAGCTGATCACAATCTTCTTGCATTGCGTGAACTAAAAATGCAAGTAGAAACATGAAATCACTTATAACAAGAGACCACTTATAAAGAATTTGATCTCAACCACACATAAACTTAAGACTCATTTTGAAAACATCACCAGTAGGATACATCATTTATAATAATAAATAATCACAAGAGAGTAACAGTACTAGGGCTGCAAACAAACCGAACAAACACGAATAAAGCCTTGTTCATGTTCATTCATTAAGAAATAAACATGTTCATGAACTGTTCACGAACACTTACCGAACGGATTTTCTTGTTCGTGTTCGTTCATTAAGGAAATGAACATGTTCATGAACTGTTACGAACACTTACCGAACGCAAACGAATACAAACAAAATCAAACGAAAACAAACAAATTTTCATGAACATGACGAACACAAAGAAGTCCATGAACACAAACGAATACAAATGATCACTTACTTATTTTAGAAATAAAATCATCAGCATATTCATCACAAAATTTACAAAAAATAAATAAACATGTAATATAAATATCCAAAAATACTTGACATACTTGTCATAAACAAACTAACACAAAAATTAAGAACATAATCGAACATATTAACGAACATAAACGAATACATTATCAAACGTTCATGAACGGACATCAACGAACATAAACGAACACATTATCGAACGTTCACGAACATAAACGAACGAACACGGCTTGTGTTCGTGTTCGTTCGTTTAACTAAACGAACGAAATTTTCTTGTTCGTGTTCGTTCATTTACTAAAAGAACGAACATAAACGAACTTCCCGCCGAATAGTTCACGAACTATTCGCTTAACGTTCAGTTCGTTTGCAGCCCTAAGTAACACCACTGTCAACAATGAGATTATGTTATTACATAGTAAATAAATCCAATAGAAATTAAACATATCAACTAAATAGCCCAAGAAAATCATTAACTACACATGTTACATATATAACCGATAGACAAATCATGTAAAACATGAAAATATGAACGAGATAATGAATAGAACACGAAAGAAGCATACCTATGACAACAAAGATTTAGGGTTCAGTTAGGGTTTGTTCAGATGTGATGAAGCGAACATAGGGCAAGAAGCGGATGAAAGGGTTCAAGTGAAAGATCAATGATACCTGATAATTAATCAAATCATCTGATCTGCTATTCATAAACATAGATTAATACCATGAGAAATTAGTGACAAAGTGAGAAATCGGTGATATAACCTGTGTATCGAACTTCAAACTTCCGGTTTTGGTTTAGCAACCTGAGTGGCTGGGTATCGAACTTCATTTCAGGCCGTGAAAAAGTGAGAAAGAATGATTGTGAGTTCAAATGTGGTAGGTGGTGGTCGAGAACCTCCAAAAATCACGATGGTGGCCGAATAGTGTTGGCTGTAGTGGTCGACGGGGTGTGGGTAGTGGTGGTCGCAGGGTTGGGAGGTGGTGGTCGCACGGTGGGGGGTGCAGTGGTGGTCGCCGGGTGTTGGCGGAGGTAGTCTCAGGGTGTAGGCGGTGGTGGTCGCACTGTGGGGGGTCGGTGGTGGTCGGCGGGTAGGGGAGGTGGTGGTCGCACGGTGGGGGCAGGGTGGTATGAAAGGGGAGGTGGTGGTAGCTAGGGCACGATTGATTGGGTGGTGGGGGGGGGGGGGGGGGGGGGGGGGGGGGGGGGGGGGGGAGGATTTGAAGAAGTAAACAGGGATCGATGTTATTAATTTCAAAGGGGGGTTTTTAAAAATTTGAAGATGATAACAAAAGATGACACACATTTAATTAAAAGCATTGTCGTGTTTTTTTCTTCTGTTTACGACAATAAAACAATGACACGTAAGAATGCGTGTCATCGTTTATTTAGTTTTTAGTAGCAATGACAATATTTTTATGACACACAGTTGCAGAACCGGTAAAGGGAGTCAATACAACAGTTTCACAATGTCTGGAGAGACTTATAACTGTTAACAGATCAAATAGGAAACCTACTTAAGGGTAAAACAAAGAATACTAGTAAAGAACAGAACAAGAACACAATAAGATGATTTTTAAAAATGATATATATTGCTCTCGAGTTCTTTTTACAAAGTGTTACAAAACTTAATTCTAATGAAAAGTACTTAAGATACTTTATACTACATCTATAGTCGGTCATACTTTAAAGGCCAGATGAAAACACTAATCCAGACAATAAGATCAATGTAAAGTCAAAAAGGCAGATTGTCTTTTGACCACTGACTATGACATGTCATAGCTCACATCCTTATCTATTACAAAAAGGATAAAAGTACAAAATATAAAGTTATAGACTCTAAGACCTTAATATACAGTTGACAAAAGTATGAAAATATTACCAACTTGTATAAGTTGATTAGTCTTCAAAGATGGCATCGAAAAATAGTTCAGCTTTTATTAAAAGCATGTCAGATAAAGCATGTCTTTTCTATATTCGGAAGAAATCAATCTCTTAGCTTTGGAAGACTTTGTCTTGAAGCTAGTGCTTTTGTCAAATCTTCCGAAGTAACTTCCTTGTACTTCTGAAAGCTTGCTGAGAGCTTTTTGGTTTGCATCATCCTCTAAAAACTATTTTCTTGATATTTCATTTTTTGCATTTTATTACCAATGGGAAGCTTTTATATAAGTTTACATATTAAAATCCTATGTATATACAATACATATATGATATATTTGACGAATGCAAACACAAACATGCAAAAACATCAATGCAACTCTAGATCATACTAAGATAATACACAAATATGTACAAACATCAATAATGAATATTTTAACGATTTGCACCGGACGTATGACGAGTTGTTGGAGACGAGTTGATACAATCTTTGATCCAACCCCATTTGCATCAATCTGTTTTGTCAACAAGTTTGATCCAACCCCATTTGCATATCTCCAAGAAACAAGATCTCTACTCAAAATAATCAGAATTATGAACTGCGATCAAATGTTCTTCCTCCTCAATGGCTTTTACAGGATCTTTATCATACCATGTTATAATGCCTACAAAAAGTAACAGATGATGATATTATCTGATGAGAAAGGGTGAGTTGTGAGTGCATTAAGTTTGATAGCATGTAGCAATAACTATGGCAACATATCTACTTTTACTCCTATATCAAACTTTTCCATCTATAATGACTTAATTAATCTGATATGAGATACCATATTGCATATAGATTTGTGTATCCATTGTTATTCTGATACAAACCTAGATACTAATTGGGTGGGTTGGTAGGCCTTGGTACCGGGTCAAAGGGGTAGCAGCCTAGTGGGGTTAGTGGATGAATGGTTAGCTATTGTTTAGGGAGTAACTGCAGCCTAATTGGCTATTGTTTAGGGAGTAACTGCAGCCTAATTGCCTCTATTCTTCCTATTTATGTTTACTTCTTAGGATGTGTGTGGCTGTCTTTGTTTAGTTTATCAAAAGTAGGGTTTCTAAACCTTGTAATCGGAGATCACCCTTCTCGAACAGGGCTCTATCTGTACTTTTTATTTGAAGTTAATCAAGCCGACTTTTTGGGTTCTATCATTTTGGTTCCATTGCCGGGAAATAGAATGGCACCTGTAACCCGGAACTTGGTAGATCAACTAGCAACCATTGCAGCAAAACTAGATGTCATTCTTGCATCTTTGAGAGACGTTGTTGAAGAAATCAAAGTTCAAATGATCAGAGATTGTTGTAACAGTGAAGAATCAGAGGATAGTTTGAAGAACATAGTGGTTGAGGAACTGCAGGGGTCTGAGCATGACCCTCTTCAGCCACTTAGATCCGACGTTGGTGGCAGAATCACTGACCAAAGCGACATAAGCGGTGATGGGATCGAGGGCACCAATGAAATGGATAACGGAATGCACACCGGCAAAATTGATGGCACCGCAATTGAAGCTTGGGCACCGGAAAAGAAATTAACAACAAAAAGCAGCCATGATTGGAAGAGGAGAGGAGAAATTAGTGAAATTAGAGGCTTGCTTAAAGATATTGATCCGCAAATCTCGTTAGCTACAATGCATCAAGGAAATAAAAGCGTGTTGATTTCTTCCACATATACACATCTGAAACGCAATGAATTCCTGAAGTATGCCTTTGATCGCCCTTATTTGTGCCCTAGGATACTGTTGTCTGATCTAGCAAGTTCTGAAACTTACCAAGCAACACTAGCACTTGCGAAACATGTGGTTGTAATTTTTATCATTGTGTGGGACCCAGGAAAGGGAAGGCAGCAGCCTTTCATCTCCTATCTGTGGAGCCATTTGAGTACTAGTCCAGCATTCGACTTGAGGTCAAGTCGTTTGTTCAGGGAGGATGCATTGATACAAACCCAGATACTAATTGGGTGGGTTGGTAGGCCTTGGTACCGGGTCAAAAGGGTAGCAGCCTAGTGGGGTTAGTGGATGAATGGTTAGCTATTGTTTAGGGAGTAACTGCAACCTAATTGGCTATTGTTTAGGGAGTAACTGCAGCCTAATTGCCTCTATTCTTCCTATTTATGTTTACTTCTTAGGATGTGTGTGGCTGTCTTTGTTTAGTTTATCAAAAGTAGGGTTTCTAAACCTTGTAATCGGAGATCACCCTTCAAAGGGGTAGCAGCCTAGTGGGGTTAGTGGATGAATGGTTAGCTATTGTTTAGGGAGTAACTGCAGCCTAATTGGCTATTGTTTAGGGAGTAACTGCAGCCTAATTGCCTCTATTCTTCCTATTTATGTTTACTTCTTAGGATGTGTGTGGCTGTCTTTGTTTAGTTTATCAAAAGTAGGGTTTCTAAACTTTGTAATCGGAGATCACCCTTCTCGAACAGGGCTCTATCTGTACTTTTTATTTGAAGTTAATCAGGCCGACTTTTTGGGTTCTATCATATTCACATATAGATTCGCATGTGTAATATTATTCCCACATAGAATGAAAATATATACGGTTGAGGCGAGTACAAGTAGATACACGAAAGATCGTTAATCTCAAAGCCATAGGTAAAACTAGTTAATCTCAAAGCCATAGGTAAAACTAACATGACCATACATACCTGGTGCTGCATGTGCTTCCTGTTCTCTTGCGGAATGAAGAACAATCGTTCCCGAAAGAACAATGATGAATCCACAGATTTCAGATACTATGTCGCTCAAACTTTGATCTTTCCAATCCTGTGTACGATAACACGATTAACTACTTGTTTATTTGATGTTAGAAATCTAGAAAAGCAAAACCAACTTGAGAAACTGAAGATACCTTGAACATAATGACACTTGCAATGATTGTTAAAGAAGTGAACATCACATAATATATTGGGGATACAATTGCTGTGTAGAATGTATCCAAAGCCTGCAAATAAAGATGTTCCCACATCAGCATGAAGGGTGTTATAGTCATCTGTACTTTTTACTACTAAGTGCTACTCCCTCGGTCTCGATATTATTGCTCATATTTCTACTTTAGTTATCCCAAAATAATTTACACTTCGAAAGGAATGGCTATAATTGACAAATTTACCCATTTTACCTGTAAAGTACCATTATCATAAAGTCATGCAAGTTTTTACAAGTCAATTGGCAACTAACACTAGTTCTGCGGATCTTAAACTGTATAATTTTATTTGTTACAATAACTTTGTGACATAGGGAGTGGTTTTTATGATTTGAACACCAAAATTCACATTTTTAGCACAAAATTCTAGATTTTTATGTTTTGACCACCAAACATATAAAAGACGTGAGTAGTGTATTCGTTTAGGCCATATTGGCATGGATATCATGCATATGCCTCGGATTGGAGAGTTGGATGGCCTATATAAAACTGTTTGAAGAAACTTCAGTGGCCTCCTGTATCATTTTCCCGACAAAAAAAGAGAATGAAAATTACCTTGTTAAGATAATTTAACTGTGTAATCACGGATATAACAGCAACAGTGACAAAAACCCACGTTTGAGGGTATGCAATCTGACTGATTCCCTCTAGAGTTAGCTTTATTGCAATACCAATAGCCTTTATGCTTACAACCTACACAATGAGACACAAGCAATCCAATATGAATATCAGAATTAAGGATTGCAATTTCTAACACAGCACGAAAATAATCAGATTTTGGGTTGTTACATTTAACCCGTTATATAACAGGTCATGTTTGGGTTCACTTTAACCCACCTTCAAATATATTTAACCAACCTTTTACAACCCTTTCAACACAATTACAATTCGATTACAACCTGACGAGACATGTACATGTTACACGATTCAAGTGTGTCCAGGCTTTGTTTTAAAATGTGGCATAATGCGTGAAGCAATGCTACGTGCGCATCACTACACGTGATGCGATGCCATGATGTGTGCTTTATGCGGTGATCCAGTGCAACATGCGGTCTGTTGCAATATGCCATGATGCGAACAATATGCAAAATGACAGGGTCGGACCTTTTCCTGTGTAGTGATCACATGGTTGATGACTTGTTTAAAGTAGGTTCATATGTTTGATAGCAGTTTGATATCCTGCTATTCTTTATAAACATGTTTTTATGTTTAAGTGTAACTTTTAAATATGTTATAACATATGTGTGTGTAATTATCTTTATCTTTTATAAGTGCATATTTTTATTTTTAAGCATTAACAATATGAATATTATGATGTATAATTATTTTTTTAGTATTTTTAATAAGAACACAATGCACGCGCATCATGCAATGCGCACTGTGGATCAGATTTTAGGACCGAAACGCATTATGAGCACATCACGCATTTTAAAACCAAGTATTCAAGTTAGAGTTGATGTCTTTGACACAAATGTGGGTTCAACCACAATGATTGACACCCCTAGTCAGAATTATAAGAACATATACTAAAAAAAGAATTACATCAAGAATTTACCGTTAGTGAACCCATTAGAGAACATATTCCCAAGTATATTAATACATTTGATTGCCCATAACGTGGTTCAAAATGCAACACGAGAGCCGCTACTAGTGACAATGTAGCCGCCATGTATATTATGAATGCTATTGACAGAAATTGATTAGTAAACATTGATAACTAGTGAAAATAAAATACTTCTAGGGGTGTTTGGGTATGCAATTTGAAATTGATTATATAAGTATTGGAACTTCTTTTATGTTTAGATAAACTTGTTCTGATGTTGGTTATCTAATATTAGGTGTCAGTTGATTCAGTTTCATACCAGTTGCAACCAAACTGATTATTCAAAAGACTCCTCTTATTACACATTTGAAGTACTTTTGGTCTACAATTCTAGTTTATATTCCTGGAAATTAATAATAATAAGATGATAAACTAGTTTAAATTTATTGATATGTTTTTATATGAAAAAAAATTATTATTATAACAGCTAAATAATAACTTTTCATGTCTCAAAAGGTAGCACACGTTCGGTCATATGGCACGATTAATAGCAGTTGATAATCTGAATCTGATTATCTAATATCCCAGAAACAGATTTGAACAACCCCCCCCCCAAACAAAAAAAAAACAAAAAACAAAACTCCCCCCTTTTCCTTCCAAATGAAATTTACGCCAACCTGGTTCAGTTGCTAGATTCCATATTTCTTGTACAGAAGTTGGGGTAGACTCCTCAGGTGCATGAATTACAACGATTACCGAACCAACAATGCATGAAACACATCCCAGAACACCCATCCGCTTCAACCGTTCCTTTAACAAGAAGTGCGCCAAAACAGCACTGTTCAAAATTGTAAATAATAGAGACATTTAAAAATTCTAGTTCTAATAAACAAACGTACCTAGTGAAATGTCACTCATAACATACCTATTGGTAGGGTTTGAGGGGTAGGATGAGGACAAACCTTTTCTTTAACCCAATGCCAGAGAGGTTGCTCTCAGTGACCCCCCATCCCCCTCCAAAAGCTTATTTAAAAAAATTAATTTCAAATCATTGATCAAATTTATTTTTAACCATCCACCCCCAAATCAAAAACAAATAACAAAAACTGTATTTTGCAAAGAAAAAGTTGAGTATAATCATTAAAAGAAGTCAAATCACTTGATGAGGGATATAGATGAAATTCAAAAGTAGTACCTAACAATTATACTCAAGGCACCAAGTGGAGTTACAAGGACAGCAGGAGCATAAGCATAAGCAACAAAATTGGCACCCTCTCCAACAATCACTATACAACACCAAATCCAATATTAGCTAGTTAGTTTCTTTCTAATACCGGTTTCTGCTCATGTACCAGTGAGATTAAGTCCTTTGCTTAGAGGTGGGCACGAAGGGTGGGTTGAATCACAATTCAAAACCCATATGGGTTTAAACTGGTCACTTTTGAGTGACACAAACACTTTGGATAACTACAGTTGGTTACAGTTACAGAGACAATTTTATTACTAGACTAATCTAAATATTTGAATAGTACACTTTAAGAGGTTGGAAGCATTAAAAGTAGGATTTGCTAACTTTCAACCCATTTGACCCACTTGAGATGAGTCATTCATATGTAAATGGATTGAGCTTTCCATATCTACTTTTGGTTATTAACGACATACTTGTAATCATGCCTGCCCACCAAAGTGGTTCTTGTAGGTAAGTGTAACCTCCATGTCCTAAATAAATTAAATAAAATAGAAACTAGTTACCTCAAATTAAAGATTGATGTTCAAGGTTTTAAACATCTATGCAAACATAGATCCATATTTTCATATATGACCTGTTACAGATTTAGCTTAACTTTTCATCTGACCCATGGCCAAATAGACTCATTTTATAATCCAATAGCAATCATCAGTTTTACAGTTTCTGGAATTCTGATAATTACGCTTTTCTGACTTTTAAATAGATCCATAATCAATAGATCTGAAGCAGGTAAGAAATTGTCACAAACTGAGAGCACACAAAATATACCTTACTATCTTTATATTTTTTCTTATTATTGTAAGGTTATATTCTTTTGATTCTTGAAGTCAACAATCTCTCTCACACAGCCAAATTCCAAACATCCTCCTAATTAGTTTTAATTGGAAAAAAGATCATGTAAAATTACCTAACTATTGTTAGCTTTCAAGCAACACATATGCTTTCTTTGAAGTTGTTTCTGTAAAACACTTCTCTTTGGTATACTTAGTTCCTGTAGTCATAGATTTAGCTGATCAAATGAATGCAGACATGTAAGTTCACCAAACTCGACATAGTAGTTCATTACCTTTAAATAATAAAATGCAATGAAGTTGAATCTATACAGATAATTTACTGATAATGAATTCATATCTTTCAATCTGACATTAACCATTCAAATTTTTAAACCCATATTAGTTTTGTTGAATTTGCATTGGCTTAGAAGTTGTTCAATATATAACCAAATTTAAGTAGGGAAATATGAGAACCGTATAAGCACCTGCACCTATTTTTTTGTAATTGTTACATAAGGGGGTTAAACCCCCCATCACCCACCACACACAGAGACTTCCACTATATATGTTATGCACTAGGTACAAGTGCAAGTGCTAATGTGGTTCTCACTTCTCACAGTTCTATACTTCAAATTGGTTATGTATGAAACGCGCCTCTTTGCAATACTACATATTTTCTAGATTCATCTACTAAGTACTGACCTCATCTTAGTGCACATTGGCTCATTTTTTCAAAATGGTCAAAATTTTGTTGGATTAAAACAGAATTAATTCAATGTTAGTAATTAGTACGATCCTATCAACTGAAATTACATCAATATGTGCCCAAACCATCACTATCATGTTTTCGAATGTTCATTTTAGAAGCGATAATCTAATCACTTTTAGTGTTTGGATAACAACCAACAGACTTCTGCTTCTTTACGAGTCAATAGTTAGTTTGAGGGCTCAATCTAGTGGTTCCCGCCCAAGCAAACTCAGCCCATTAGGATTGGCCTAGTCCCCTATAAATAGGAAGGTCCTCGTTCCCTGTCCCAGGCCCCCGCAGTCTTTCTCTTATATCAAAAACACTGTGACTTGAGCATCAGACTCACTTCGCAGGATGAAGAGCAACCCACCAAAAGCACCTCGACCCAGAGGAGTCCTTTCACATCCTGGGTGGAAAGAGGCAATACAGTCTAATACCAAGGCGCAAGGCCTACGCATCACGTAGGTAAGGTGCAAGGTATTTATATGACCAATTTTATATTTCTCAAACTCACAAACCAAAAGATTAGATATAAATAACCTCTATACTGATTTAATATATAATTAACTACTTTGTACAAAGTTAAAAGGCACATGTCTACGTCCTGATGCACATAATACGCCCATGTACAAGAGAGGCACCTCATGCCTGCACCCTAGGCCATTTTTACCTGCGCCTCAAGTGCACCCATAGCCTAATGACGTTCGAAGTGTTGACCCTTGTGACGTACGTATGCAAGATATTTATATGACTTTTTTTTTATATTTCTCAAACTCACATGCCTAATGTTTAGATATAAATAACCTCTCTAGTGATCTAATATATAAATAACTTTTATGTACAAACTTAACAGGCATATGTACAATGTCTTGATGCACATAATCCACCCATGTACAAGAGGCACGCCTCATACATGCACCTCAGGCCATTTTACTTGTGCCTCAAGTCACTTGCTATAGATAACATGATCTTTCTAGCAACAAAAACAAAACCAATTATCAAAGACTAGAGTAAAATTATTGTCTTAGACGATTACTACCTTAAAAGGCGTTTGCAATTGCTAATATTAGATTGCTTATCCGCTTTAGAATTAAACCAATATGCTCGCCTCTAGTGCTTATTTACTCAAAAGTAAAGCACTTAAGTAAGCAATGCCAATCTAAGGGCTTGTAGCCTAAAAGTACCTAGGTGTGCAAAAAAGATGTTACTTCCAAGTGGTTGAGGTTTCAAGTCCATAGGAGTAGAATTAGTGGGTGTGGAGTTAGCTGTTCTAAAAATATAGGCATCGCAGACACCCTCCTATATTTAAAAATCCCAGAATCGCTTTCAGAAGCTCGTCCAAAACACCTCATGGCCCCCTTAAGCCTCAATCTAGAATTCCTAACAAAAGATTTGTCTTTTATCAGTTAAAACACCCTAAAGTTGATGTAAAAGGATTCCAGAATTAGCCACCCAAAAAGTAGTCGATACCTTTATGCAAATCCTATACCTTCAAAGGGCACTATCCTTAGAAGAATGCAAATCGAAGGAAACTAACATATACCCATCAAAATCCGAAAGGTGTAGCAATTTGAGTGAATTGAAAGATAGATAGATTATCTATCTACCTGCAGCGAAGCCGGTGGAAGCAGCAGCACGTCTAAGGCCCTTCTTCTTGAGTATGAAACTTGCTCCAATAAATCCGCTAGATAACACAGCCAGTATCAGCCCTGTGGAATTATCAGAAACACCCATCTCTTAATTCGATTGATAGAGGTGTTGCAGAGGAGTCTAGGAATGAGGTGAGAGAATGTTCGGGTACACTTTTCCGGTGGACCCATTGCCAGCTACCGAACAAGGTAGATCAAGTCCAACTCATCGCTACCCAATCAAAACCTGCCCATTTATTTTTGACTAATTGCATTCAACTACTCAACGTCACCAAACTATTGCATTTGGTGGAATTCTCAGCCTACCGACCCTGATTTTAGGGGCTGACTTATTATATATATATATACCTAACTACTTGGTAACATGCACTTCGCGAATGGGTACGATCTTTACATGATCTTTAGGCGCTTAATGCATATATACAAATATATTATTAAACATTTAAAAATAAAAAAGAAATGAAGAACACATGCATTTGAAAAAAATCCACATGGTTGACGGATTTTTTTAAACTTACACATTTTGAGTTTTATTTTTATTTTTGCAAGTTATGCATTCAGATTGTAACTATTAGTTGGGTTGTCACTAATCCTTTTTTTTTTAAATTGTGACATAATAAATTATTTTAATGCGAAAATGATTTGAAAAGTTTTATCTCGTAATCACAGATTTTAAATTTATTAATTTTTTTTAACATAAATTTAACAACCATGAATTATTTATTTAAAAACTGAGTTAACAGTATTTTTATTTCTTAAATACTATTTTTGTATTTTTAAATACTTTGTTTATAAATTAGTAGTTATAGTTTTGAATTACTTTATAAATTAACATCTTTTTCAAGTTGTACTTTAGGTATTTTAATTTTTATATATATAATTTATATTTTAAACTTTACACTATGTAATATATATTAATAAATTCATATACTAAATATACAAAAAATAATAAGTTAAAACAACCTTTGATCTAACTTTTTCTTTGTTTACACCATTTATTCATTTTCTTAACCCGTTTTATATCAATCAACAATATTATTAATCATTTACGAAATAAATAAATTAAATAAAAGATTTATTTTTTAAAATATTATCATTATCAAAAACTAAAAAAACTATTTAATAAAAAAAACTTATGTTACCCTAAAATATGTAGAAAGACTAAATTGACAAATGATAATAACCAAAATAAAATACATAAATTTATAAGCTTAAATTAAAATTACAACACTCACTTATTTGATACTTTACTAATATTTATATTTAATCTTATAATTTAAATAATATGATATTAAATAATAAAATTTAGTCACTAATACCAAAATACTAAATACCAAAAATATCTCTATTAAGTGTCTTAAAATTAAATAAAATGTTTATTTTTTTTCTTAAAATGATGATTTATAAGATAGTATAGATAGTGAGTTGCATTGTACGATACGACGTGTGTCACTAAAGCTATTCTTCGACCTCCTTTAAACAGTGATCATAGTTAGGTATTGTTATTATTATTGTTATTGTTATTGTTATTATTATTATTATTATTTTTGTTGTTGTTGCATAAGTAAAACAATACTTATTTATAAATCTAAATGTTAATTTAAAGTATTATAAATAATATAATATTTTTTAGTGAATTAAATAATCTCAAATTATTAAATAATGTATTAAGAATTTATATTAATTAATGTATTAATTAGAAGAAGTTTATTAAAATGAGGGGCAAAGTAGAAATAATTGTATGGAGCACTTGTGTTTAATGCTTAAAAAGTCATATTAGGTGTGCATGACCGGTAAAGGGTGGTCAATGCAACAGTTTCACAAGGATGGAGAGATGTGCAACACTTAACACATCAAATAAGAAACCGGTTAGATGATACAAAGAACACAAGTAAAAGAACAAGAATAATAACACTCAAATATGGTTTTCAAGAATGATGTATATTGCTCTCAAGTTCTTACAAGTATCACAAAGCATGCATATTTAGATACAAGTACTTGAGACACTTTATACTACATCCTACAACCGGCCATACTTTGAAAGCCAGCTGGAAATATTAATCTAGACAACAAGATCAATGTAGAGTTAAAAGGCAGATTGCTTTTTGACTTATGACTATAATATGCCATAGCTCACATCCTAATATATTATAAAAAGATAAAAGGTACAAAAGTAGAAAGTTACAAACCAATGACTATAATCAACAGTTGACAAAAGCATGGACTTTTTCACCAACTTATCTAAGTTGGTGCATCTTCAGAGTGGCAGCGAAAAGTTGTTTAGCTTTAGTCAAAAGGTGATCAGAGAAAGCATGTATTCTCTGTCTTTGGAAGAAATTAGTCTTTGGCTTCGGAAGATTTGTCATTTGGCTTTGAAAGATTTTACACTTAGCTTATTTTCTTTGAGTAGTGTAAAACTTTTGAAGTAACTTTACTCTGTACTTCATGCATGCATGCTGAGAGCTCTTTGGATGCTTTGGTTGCATCAACCTTTAAGTATAAACCTTACAAACTCCCCCTAAGCTGATGCTACCAAAACAGAAGAGATTATCTATCAATTGGCAGTCCTCATCAGGATCAAGATCATTCTTATCTTCATTATTTGGTCAGGATCCCTCAAACTCTCATAGTATCTTCTTATCATAGAGATCATACAGAGGAAGATCAAGAATGTCTTACTAGAAGTAGACATCTTAACCTCCTTGATCTCTAATGACATACCATCTGTCCGGATTAGCAGCAAAGGTCCAAGACAAGATGGGTCTCCCAGCAGTAAGAGGCTCTACTTGAATGGGAGTTAGTTGAGCAACCTCTTCTTGATCACCCTTAGGATGTTCTGACCCATCCTGAGGTGTAGAGGTGGATGTTCTGATCACCCTTGGACTTATTCTTCTTCTTCTTCTTATCCCTTCTAATGGCCATCCTTTTCTTTCTCTTTCCATATTCAACTAAGAAGACTGGCCTTCAGCACCAGGTTGTTCTTATGTGTCTTTCTTGATTGGGTCCTCTTCCCTCATAGGTTCAGAAGGCGAGGGATCAAGACCCTGCTGTAGATCAGAAAATGAAGTTGGCTGTGGTCCAGCACTAGGTCTATGTTGTATGGTCTCTTGTGGTTCAACCTTGACCTCAACTTCAGGTATAACCTGACTTGGTGTAGAATGCAAGTCAATAAGCTCACCCCTTTTAATCTTCTGATTGATCATCCTAATGTGCTCATCCATGGTGGATAGAGACATTGGACCAAACCTCCTTCCGAAGAATCCATACAGCTTCAAGAAGCTCATCATCCTCTGCCTATCAGCAGACTTCTTTAGGATCTTTTGGATGATGGCTCTTAACTTTGCAACTTCTTCCCTCATCTATCTCTTAGTAGTTTTTGGTTCATTCATTACTTGTTGCTTTAGCTGCTTGAGGTACTCAAGCTTTATGTATTCATATGACAAGGGAAGAAGTGCAGATGCCTGATAGAGGCCCGTGGCACTCAAGTAGTTAATCATATTTTATCTGGCTGCTTCTTTGTCTACCTGAGGTTGTTGCTCAGTTGCCACAGTCTCTGTCTCAAGGCTTTCTTAAACTAGGGAGAGGGTAGGAACATGCTTGTAGAGTCTTTTCTTCCTCCTTTCTTCATTGATTTTAAGGAGTAGTTCTGCATCTTTTGCCTCCTTCCTCTCCTTTGACAACTCAGTGTCAGCCAGTTCATTTAACTCTTCTAAGGGAAGAGAGATGAGTTCATCAATGTTGTAGTTTCTGGCCCCAAGTAGTTCAATCTAGCTGCCCTTAACTCATCATCTTAAGTGTTTGGCCTGGGGCAGCTCTGATTGCAGCTTCCATGAATCCTAGGGACCCACTTGAACTCTCACCATTAGCTTCCTCTTCCTCTCTCTCTTCTTCTCCTCAATCTCCTCAAGAGTCATCTTCCTTTTACCTTTGTCACTCACAGGCCTTTATGACTCAAGTTGGAGACAGCTTTGGCCTTTATTGCTTGGTTCTTCACTAGAGCTCTACCTAGAGAGAGGCTGTGAGACACCTTCAGTAGTTGGTGCCTCACTGAGGGTAATGAGTACTGAAGCAATGCATGTCATCTCAAGGTTCACAGGCTCAACTACTGGGCCTTTAGCCAAAGTTTCCTTTTCGAAGCTAATCTTAGCTTCCATCTCAGCATCTAGTTGACTAACAGTCTTGCCTGCTAGCCTCTGTCTATATAGTCTTGTTCTTAGCTTGAACTCTTCAATTACCCTTTGTTGAATCTTATCAGCCAACGTAGCAGCTTGCCTGTTTTGACTTGGGTTGGCAAGTGGAAGGTCAACTAGATAAGTGCTCTTATAGAATCTCAAGGTGTAGAAGTTGAAGATCTCTTGTTTCCCCTGACACCTAGAGATTACCAAGGCTCTCCTTTGATCATCATATCTGCATCCCATTATTGGGTGCTTAGCAGGGTGAGATGGAGTAGGCATAGCCCTTGGTATACCCTCCTCAAATAGACTTTGTATGAGTGAGTCCATATCAATATGAACTTGAGGATTTTGCTAAGTATGGACAACTGCAAGTGAGGGTGGTGAATCCTTCATGTCTATACTCTGAGAGGAACTCCCAGGTTCTGTGATTGTAATTAAGACTTTCTACCCCTTTTTAGTAGCATCACCCTCTTGCACAGGAGAGCTAAGAGTTAGGTCCATCATATCCACAGGTTCTTATAGGCCTGGTTGAGTCCTCTGGATGGGTCTCTCAGCTAACTTGCCCTTGAGATTGATGATCTTAAGTTGCTGGTCATTCACCCTTATTCGTAAGGTAGTCACCTGAGATTCCAGGTGACTGACCTTTAAAACTAAATAGGTGCAGGTTTTAGTTAGTTGTTACATCTTTAGTTTCAGACTCCCCTCATCTTCATTTGAAGAATCACTAGGGGATGAGAGAATAAGACCAAAGTCTTCTTCCGCATCACCAACACTAAGTTTTTGGCTGCTGGATTTCCCCTGCACCATGACAACTTCAGTTGAAGTGTCAATGGGTCGGGTTGCCATGGTTAAGGTCTTAAATATGTAATCACTTGTAGAAGTAAGAGCCTCCTCCATATGGACCTCCTGAACTAGTTCAGGGAGATCTACCTCAGTTCTGGGTGGATGATATGGACTAGACATGGATGAGTCAGGGGCACTCATTTCTCTTTGAGTAGGGGTGGAGAAGAGAGACTCATGGTACTCACTGAAACTCATGTATGTATCATCATAGAATTCAAGGTTAGGTATGGGTTGATTGAGGTCTAGAGGCTGAGGATAGTAGCTTTCCTTTGAAGGTTGTTCACTAGAGTTTTGAGACTCTGAGTGAAGGCTTAAGGCTGGTGTTGGTGTAGTGAGCTTATGAGGCTAAGCATGAGGAACCTCAGCACTGATCCTTGAAGTGATGGGAATGGTTTGCTCCTCAGGGGAAGTGGGAGCTCTAGTGTCCACTACCTCCTGCATGGGTGATAATATAGGGGCCTGCACAACCTGAGTAGCTTGTGCAAGGGTTTGTTTGGATTTTCTTTGGTAGGTGATGGTGATTTGTGGTTATGTGGGTGGTGTAGGTGTGGAAGGTATGGGTTCAACATTAGCTTGTGTTGCTAATTGTCACCTTGAGCAATGAGCTCTAACATTTTTGGGACCAGGGCTGTTTCTACCCCTGGGAAGATAATAGTTGGCATTCTTATTGTTTTAAAGATGCTAGGGTTCATCTGTCCCAATTTAGGAACATTACCTATTCTCTTTAACTGTGAGCATAGTTCACAGTTAAGAATGTACTGGACATATCTAGGGAAGATATAATATTCTAGGGAGTCCAAGTTTGCAAGTAAATTAGTATAAAGAAATTATGAGTACCTGAACCTGACCCCTTGTACCAATCCATGGACTATGTAGGAAAGGTCTTCAGGAATTTGATCCCAACCTCCATGTTTGTTTGATAGACAGTGAATAATAACATAGCGAAGGTACTTCCACTGAGAGGAGACCTTCCCTTTTATGAATGTTCTTACAGAGTTATCACCTTCATAGCCCATCTGCCTGAAGGACTAGTTCACAACAGATTTTGGGAAGGACAATTCACCTTCTTCATCATCCAGCCTTAGATGAGTACGAATGGTGGCTGGAGTAAGAATTGTCCAGCCCTGCACTATGGTAGACAATGCCTTCTCCCCTTCCATAATGACCTCCTGGCAGGTCCTTTAGAACACTAAAAGCTAATCTTCATATAGTGGAGGATTTATGGTGAGGGAGGTGAAGTAGTTGGATAGAGTCAAGAAATGGCAAACATCTGAGAAGCCAGGATCTTTCTCAGACACTAACAGAGCAACCTGATTATGCTATCGGGCTGCTTTGTTGTTCAGAGTTGGCTATTTTGAGTAGTTTTATGATGAAGGATGGTAAGAACAAGGTCGGTTTGTGGGTGAATTTAGGGTTTGAATCTTTGTGGATGAAGAAGAAAGTGAAGAGAGGGAACCGTTGTACGAATATATATGGTATGGATTTGAGACAAAGTTAATGTAAACGAGTTAACTTTGAAATTCGGATGTTGGTCCCACCTCTCAAAAATGCCTAAAAAGTTAGTTTTCTTGGAAGTCTAAATCTTCAGAAGGTAATTTGTCTTTGGAAGTTTTGAGAAAAACTTCCGAAGCCAATTTTGGCTTCTGAAGATATTCCTTAGTTTTCTAAGAATTTTGCTTCGAAAGAAAAATATTAAAGTATTTTTACTTCCTAGATGGATTTTTCTCTGGAAGAAATCAAATATCAGAAATCTTATTCATTAAGAGAATAAGTCTTCGAAGACTTAATTGCTTTCGGAAGAAAATAGTCCTTCAATGCATATATTACTTAGTGAGAAAAATAAGCTTCAGAAGATATATGAGAATTTCTTCCTAAGGTTAATTTTTCAAAAGTAGTTATTTGTTTTGAAGACATAATTTTCTTCCGAAGACAATTTGATGTCTTCCGAAGGAAAATACATCCAAAATTCTCAAAATTCTAAGGGATATCATTTTGAAAACTTTCTTCCAAAGTAAACTGGGCTTATGTTGTGATGATATAGACAACTTAAGACATACATATTATTAAAAATAATATTGAGTTTAGTTTAAAGAAAAACTACTTAAAGTTAATCATCTCAATAGCTGATACAAGATACTTAAATCTCTGCTCATAAAAAGCCTTTATGAACAAATTAGCCTATTGTTCATTTGTGTTAACTTTGACTAGTTTTATCATCCCTTTTCAAAATTATCTCTAATTAAATGATACTTGATATTGATGTGCTTTGTCTTTGAGTGCTGCATAGGATTCTCTGTAATAGAGATAGCGCTATTGTTGTCTATATGAATAGGAGTTTCCTTGAAGTTGAATCCATAGTCTAGCATCAGATTCCAAATCCAAAGCACTTAAGCACAGTAGCTTACATCAGCAATGTATTGAGCTTCAATAGTTGATGCAGACACACAGGAATGTTTCTTCCATTGCCATGAGACTATCCTTCCACCAAGAAATTGACATCCCCCAAATGTTGACTTTGCAGTCATGTTGCAGCCACCATAGTCACTATCTGTATAAGCCTACAGATTAAAGTCAAAATTCTTTGGATACCGAAAGGCCAATTTTGGAGCACCCTTGAGATATCTAAGAATTCTCTTAATAGTAACCAGGTGTGGCATCCTGGGATTGGCTTGATATCTTGCACAAATACATGTAGCAAACATGATATCAGGTTTGCTGGCTGTGAGGTACATAAGAGACCAAATCATAACCCATTATAGATGTTCATCAACACACTCCCCCTCAAGATCTTGTCCAAGAGAGTGGTTTATGGATATAGGTGTCTTAGCAACCTTGCACTCCGTCATGTGAAACCTGGTAAGTATGTCTTGTACATATTTTGACTGATTTATGAAGATGCCATTGTCAACATGATTCACTTGAATTCCTAAAAAGAAGTTGAGTTCCCCCATGGAACTTATAGCAAATCTATTTTTCATTAGCTTCTTAAAGTCTTTGTAGAGCTTCAGATTAGTTGACCTAAAGATATTGTCATCTACATAAACTTGACCAGCATCAAGTCATTTCCTGTTCCTTTGATGATGAGTGTTCCATCAATAGTACCATGAGTCTTAACCACTAAAACTCTATTCTACGCATGGCAGGCAGTGTTGACTGCCTCTACCCAGAAGGTGATAGGTAGTTTAGAGTCAGACAACATGGTTCTTGCAGCTTCAATAAGTGCCCTGTTTCTCCTTTCAGCAACACCTTTTTGCTGAGGAGTCCTGGAAGCACTATATTGTCTTGAAATACCTGCAGCATCGGGTTAGGGTGTTAACTACAATTAGTTTCACAAGAGGAGAGATCTTAGATCACTTAACAGTTCAAATAGGGAACAAGAAACTTTGGAGATACAAGGAACACAAGTAACAATAAGACAGAACTTAGAACAATAACACAAGTATTAGTTTTCAAGGATGTTGTATATTGATCTCAAGTTCTATTACAAGTGTTCAAAGCATATTGTAAAATACAAGGACCTGAGACTCTTTTATATTACAACCTACAACCGTTAATACTTGGAAGGACAGTTGGAATGGACTAATCTAGACAGCGATCAATCTAGAGTCAAAAGGCAGATTGCCTTTTGACTAGTGACTATGACATGCCATAGCTCACTGACTTTTCCTAGTACAAAAAAGTCTAAAGGAACAAAAGAAAAAAATTATCAACAAAGACTTTATCTACTATTCACTAAAGCATGAAAGTTTTACCAACTCATACAAGTTAGAGAGTTATCAGAGTTGCAGCAGAATCAAAAGTAGATCAGAGAAAGCATCTTTTCTCTGTCTTCCGAAGAAATCAGTCTTCATAGCAAAATGGCTTTGGAAGACTTTGTCTTTAAAGCTTCGGAAGACTTCATCTTTGGCTTCGGAAGAACTTGGCCTCTGGCTTCAGAAGTTTTTACACATGGAATATTTTTCTGTTAAGTGTAAAGCTTTCGAAGTAATTTCTTCCGAACTTTTGGCTTCGGAAGACTTTACACTTAGAGTTTTAGAGAGTTTAAAGCTTCCGAAGAAAGTTCATCCTTGTTCCTTAATGCATGTTGGAAGATCTTTGGTTGCATCAGCCTTATAATCTTCAGATAGATCCTTACAAACTCCCCCTAAGCTGATGCTACCCAAATTGAATGATTCTTCAGATGTTGATAGTCCTCATTAGGATCAGCAGCAAACCTCTCTTCATCATATGGTTAGGATCCTTCAGACTCTCATAGAATCTTCTCATGTCATAGAGATCATGTAAAGGAAGTGCAAGCGTGTCTTGCTGCAAGTAGACATCTTGACCTCCTTGATCTCTAGTGACATACCATCTGTCTAGATTATCAGCAAAACTCTAGGACACGATGGGTCTTCCAACTGCAAGAGGCTCTACTCTGATAGGAGTTGGTTGAATAGCCTTTTCATGCACTTCCTCAGGATGTTCTGACTCATCCTGAGGTTTAGAGGTGGATGCCTTAGTTTTCTTCTTCTTTGTAGGGGTTCTTCTGGCCATCCTTTTTCTCCTCTTTGATGATTTCAACTGAGAGGGCTGGTCTTCAGCACCAGATTGTTCAGTAACGTCCCTCTCAGTTGGGTTCTCTTCTCTCATAGGTTCAAAAGGAAAGAGAAGAGGACCCTGCTGTGGACCAGAAGATGAAGTTGGCTGAGATGAAGCTCTAGGTTTAGGTTGTGTTGTCTCAGTGGGTTCAGGTTGTGTTGTCTCAGTGGGTTCAACCTTACCTCAACTTCAGGTTGAGCAGAACTTGGTGGAGAATGTAAGTCCACAAGCTCTCCCCTTTTGATCTTCTACTTGATCACACTTATATGCTCATCTATTATGGGTAGCCAGGATTGCAGCTTCTATGAAGCCTGGGGACCTACTTGAATTCTCTCCCCTCAGCTTCCTCTTCCTCTCTCTCTTCTCCTCCTCCAACTCCTCAGGAGTTAATTTCCTTTTCTCTTTGTCAACCACAAGCCTTGGTGACTCAAGGTGGAGAGAACTTTGGCCTTCATTGCTTGGTTTAGCAGTCAAGCTATGGCCAGAGAGAGGTTGTGAGACACCTTTACCAGCTGGTGCCTTATTGAGGGACTGGATGCAGAGGGAGATCCTGTCTCAAGGTTCACAGGCTCAACCTTTGGGCCTTCAGTCAAGGTTTTCCCTTCGAAGCTAATCTTAAGGTCCACCTCAACATCCAGTTGACCAAAGATCTCACCTACTAGCCTCTGTCTATATAATTTTGATCTCAATTTGAATTCCTCTAGAACCCTATTTTGAATCCGATCTTCCAATCTCTCAGCTTGTCTGTTGTGGCTTGGGTTGACAAGTGGAAGATTTACCAGATTGATGCACTCATAGAAACTCAGGTGTGAGAAGTTAAAGATTTCCAGTTGACCCTGAGCTCTAGAGATCACAAGAGCTCTTCTGTTGGTGTCATACCCCCATCATATAATTGGATTCTTAGAGGGAGCATACATTGCTCTTGGAATTCCCTCCTCAAGCAAGTGTTGAATGAGTAAGTCTATGTTCATGACTTGAGGAGGTTGCTGAGTCTGGATAATTGCAAGAGAGGTTGGTGACTCCTTTATGTCCATACTCTGGGAGGAACTCCCAAGTTCTGTGGTTGTGAGGACTTTCTCCCCCTTTTTGGTAGCATCACCTTCTTGCATAGGTGAGCTAGGGGTGTCATCCATCACTTTCACAGGTTCTTGTGGACCTGGTTGAGTCCTCCTTAAGGGTCTCTCAGCTAACTGGTCCTTGAGATCAGTGATCTCAAGTTGCTGATCATTGACCCTTTGTTGCAAGATAGTCACTTGAGATTCCAGGTGAACTATCTTTAAAACTAGATAGGTGCATGTGTTTGTCAGTTTGTGCATCTTATGTTTCAGACTCCCCTCATCTTTAGTTGAAGAATCACTAGGGGATGAGAGAATTGGACCAAAGTCTTCTTCCTCATCACAAGCATAGTGTTCTTGGCTGCTGGATTTCCCCTGCCTCATGACAACTTCCAGAGAAGTGTCAAGAGGCTGGGTTGCCATGGTTGAGGTCTTACTGATGTAATCACTTTCTAAAGTGAGAGCCTCTTCCATATGGATCTCTTGAACATGTTTAGGAAGACCCACCTCAGTTGTGGGTATATGATGTGGGCTAGACCTAGGTGAGTCAGGAGTACTCATTTCTCCTTGAGTATGGGAAGAAAGGAGAGACTCATTGTACTCACTGAAACCCAAGTCCTCATCATTATAGAAATCAAGGCTGGGAATTAGGTGGTTTAAGTCCAGTGGCTGGGGGTGGTAGCTATCCCCTGAAGGTTGATCACTTGAGTGTTGAGACTCAGAGTGATGGCTTAAGGCTGTTGGGGATGTGAGCTCATCAGGCTGAGCATAAGGAACCTCAGCACTGATCATTTAAGTGGTCTGCTCCTCAGGGGAAGTGGGAGCTCGAGATTCCACTTCCTCCTGTATGGGTTGTGATATGGGGACCTGCACATGCTTAGTAGCAGGTGCAGGGGTTCGTTTGGTTTTTCTTTTGTAGGTGATGGTAATTTGAGGTTGTGGGTGTAGAGTTGAGGTAGAGGGTGTGGGTTCAACACTAGCTGGTGTTGCTAGGTTGCCACCCTGAGCAATGAGCTCAAACATTTTTGGAACCAGGGCTGTTTCTACCCCAGAGAAGCCAACAGTAGGCTTTTTCAATATTTTAAAGATGATGGGCTTCATCTGTCCCAATTTAAGAATATTACATGTTCCCCTCAACTGTGAGCCCAGTTCACAGTTGAGAATGTGCTGGACATATCATGGGAACATGTAGTATTCTAAGGAGTCTAAATTAGCAAGTAAATTTGTATAGACAAATTGAGAGTACCTGTATTTGACCCCCTGAATCATTCCATGGACTATAAAGGAGAGGTCCTTTGGAATATGATCCCATCCTCCATGCTTGTTTGAGAGATTGTGTATGATGACATGGAGGAGGTATTTCTATTTGGATGAGACCCTCCCCTTCCTGAAGGTTTTGACTGAGAAGTCACCCTCATAGCCCATCTGCTGAAAAGAATAGTTGACAGCAACTTTTGGAAAGAACAACTCACCATCTTCATCATACAGCTGAAGGTGTGAGCTTATAATGGCCGGAGTGATGAAGATTGTCCTCCCCTGCACTATAGCAGATAGTGCCTTCTCCCTATCCATGGTGACCTCTTGGCAGATCCTCCAGAGTGCAAGTAACTGATCATGATAAAGAGGAGGATCAATAGTAAGGGAGGTGAAGTAGTGAGACGAAGAAAGGTATCGACAGACCTCTGAGAAATGAGGATCTTTCTCAGAGTCCAATAGAGCAACCTGATTGTGTTGTTTGTGAAGGTGCATGGTAAAACTTGGTTGGTTTCGTCGATCAATGTTTGCTATGAAGGAAGTTTGTTGGTGAAGAAGAAGGTTAATTTTGGGAGAAATTTAGGTCAAGAATTTGTGGAAGAAGGAAAGAGTGAGAAGAAGGGGAACCGTTGAGAATATATATAGAATGGATTTAAGACAAAGTTAATGCAAAAGGATAAACTTTAAAATCCGAAAATAGGTCCCACTTTTAAAAAAGCACCTAAAAAGGTAGTTTTCATGGAAGTTGAAAATCTTCCGAAGGTAATCTTTGCTTCGGAAGTTTTTGAGAAAAAGCTTCCGAAGCCAAATTGGCTTCGGAAGATATTCTTAAGAAATTTGAAATTTTGGCTTCGGAAGAAAAATACTTAGAGAGTTTTTCTTCCGACACATTTGATTTCGGAAGATATTAAGTCTTGGGAGTTTTATTCTAAGGAGAATAAAGCTTCCGAGACTTAATTGCTTTTGAAAGATATTTGTCCTTTAAATACATGCAAGTACTTAAAAGCATATTTAAGCTTCGGAAGATATTCTCAGAATTTCTTTCGAAGGTAAATTTCTTATAAGTAGTTCTTGATTTGAAGACATAAAATTCTTCCGAAGGCAACTTGAAATATTCCGAAGGTAAATATGTTTTGAAAAATTTTCAAAATTCTAAGGAATATCATTAAAAGTTTTCTTCCAAAATAAACTGGGCTTATGAAGATGATAAAATAGACAACTTAGGACACACAGGTTTTAGAAATAAAGTTGATTTAAGTTTTTAAGAAAAAGTTACTCAAAGTTAATCATCCCAATAGCTGATACAAGATATTTGAATCTCTGTTCATCAAAAGCTTTTGTTAACAGATCAGCATATTGTACATTTGTGTTAACTTTGACTAATTTGATTAATCCCTTCTCAAAATTATCTCTAATCAAATGATACATGAAGTTGATGTGTTTGGTCCTTGAGTGCTGCATAGGATTTTTTGTAATGGAGATAGCATTGTTGTTGTCTATGTGGATGGGAGTCTCTTTGAAGTTGAATTCATAGTCCAGCATCTGATTCTGAATCCAAAGCACTTGAGTACAGCAACTTGCAGCAGTAATGTATTCAGCCTTAGCAGTTGATGCGGAGACACAGGATTGTTTCTTGCATTGCCATGAGACAATCCTTCCACCAAGGAATTGACATCCCCTAGATGTAGACTTTGCAGTCATGTTGGAACCACCATAGTCACTATCTGTATAAGCATATAGATTGAAGTCAAAACTCTTTGGATACCAAAGGCCAAGCTTGGGAGCACTTTTGAGGTATCTAAGAATCCTCTTGACAACAACCAGGTGTGACATCTTGGGGTTGGCTTGATATCTTGCATAAATGCATGTGGAAAACATGATATCAGACCTGCTGGTTGTTAGGTACATAAGAGACCCAATCATAGCCCTGTAAAGATGTTCATCCATATACTCCCCCTCAAGATCAGGTCCTAGGGAGTGGTTTCTGGCTATGAGTGTCTTAACAACCTTACATTCAGTCATGTTGAATCTTGTAAGTATGTATTGCACATACTTTGACTGACTTATGAAGATGCCATTGTCAACTTGCTTCACTTGAATTCCCAGAAAGAAATTTAGTTTCCCCATGGCACTTATTTCAAATCTATTCTTCATCAACCTTTCAAAGTATTTGCAGAGCTTTGGATTAGTTGACCCGAAGATAATGTCCTCCACATATACTTGAACCAGCATTAAGTCATTCCCTGTCCCTTTGATGAAGAGAGTTCCATCTATAGTACCCCTCTTGTAGCCATGTTGGCAGAGATACTGAGATAGTGTTTCATACCACTTCCTTGGAGCTTGGTGCAGCCCATAAAAAGCTTTATCAAGCTTGTAGACATAATCAGGATGATCTGGGTCTACAAAGCCAGGTGGTTGTTTGACATACACCTCTTCATCAATCACCCCATATAGAAAAGCACACTTAACATCAAGTTGGCAGACATGAAATCCTTGGATGCAGCAAAAGCTAGGAATATTCTTACAGCTTCAAGTCTTGTCACAGGAGCAAAAACATTTGTGTAATCAAGTCCCTCTTCTTGTGTGTACCCTTGAACAACTAGTCTTGCCTTGTTCTTGATGACAAGTCCTCTATCATCCTTCTTGTTTCTAAAAACCCATTTGGTTCCTTTGACAGTCTTCCCTTGAATAAGAGGACATAGGTTCCAAACCTTTTGTCTTTTGATTTGAAGTAGCTCTTCTTACATAGCTTCAACCCAGCTTCCATCCTTCAAAGCCTCATCAACTTTCTTTGGCTTAATCTGGGATAAGAAACAAGAGTGCAGACAAATATTTTGGTCATGGGTTTGTCCTCTTGTTCTTACCCTAGTCTCAACATTTCCAATGATGTTTGTGGTGGGGTGTGACTTGTGGATCCTTAGTTCACAGCAAGTTGATTGACAGATCCAAATTAGAGAAATTTAAATCTGGCAATGGAGTGTCACCTACCACATCAACACACTTATCAAGTGAGACTTGATCTAATGAATGTGTGACATCATTTATGTTATCCTCTATGGAGTGGTTATCGGTATCAAGAAATTCTTGATCACTATCACCACCTCTATTTCCTCCTACATTTGAAGCTCCTTTACCTGAGTTTTGAACCTCTGAGCTGGAATTTGAAGGCACCTCAGATGTATCAGCTAAATTTGTCATGTTTGTGCTGATAGGATCTTCATTTGTAGGGTTAGTCACGAAAGGAGCTGAAGTAGTAATCTTGTTTGGTCTTCTCAGCTTAAATCTTAGGTCAGGATCTCCTGTTGATATATTATTTGTAGATCCTGAAACATTCTCACAAGACTTGTTAAAACAGTTGGTAACTAAGTCAAGATCAAATAGCCAATCTAGACCAGAACCTTTCACACTAGGAGTGTGCTCATTGAAGGTCACATTGGCTGACTCCTTAACTACTCTAGTTCTGAGATTGTATACTCTATAAGCCTTAGCTTGGGAAGAGTATCCAATAAAGTGTCCATCATCCGACTTCTCATGAAATTTGGCTACTTGATCTTTGGTATTCAAGATGGTGCAAGGACATCCAAATGACCTGAGGAAACCAATAAATGGTCTCCTTTTGTGCCACAGCTCATAAGGAGTCTTACCATGAGTCTTAACTACTAAAACTCTGTTCTACACATAGCAGGCTGTGTTAAATGCCTCTGCCTAGAAGGTGATGGGCAGTTTAGAGTCAGACAACATGGTTCTTGCAGCTTCAATAAGTGTCTTGTTTCTCCTCTCAGCAACACCATTTTGCTGAGGAGTCCTGGGAGCACTATATTGTCTTGTAATACCCTTTTTATCACAAAATGTATCAAGGATTTGGTTCTTAAATTATGTTCCTTGATCACATCTTATGGTCTTGACCTTGTGATCAGATTGATTCTCAATTTTCAGAATGAAATTCTTCAAGATCTCAAGGGTCTCATCCTTAGTTCTAAGGAAAAAGACCCAAGTGAATCTTTGTGATCACTAAGCTGTAAGAGGTCCTTCCTAAACTTATTACACTGGTGGGGCCAAACAAATCCATATGTAATAGGTGTATGGGAGTAGTGATGGAGTTCATTTCCTTTGGTTTGTGAGACACTTTGTGTTGCTTCCCTTTCAGGCATGCAACACAGTGGTCATCACTTGTAAATTCTTTCTTTGGCATTCCAGTTACCAAATCATTCTTAATCAATTTATTCATGTTCTTAAAGTTTGCATGGCATATTCTTTTATGCCAAAGAAAAGACTCATCACTATATTCTTTAGACAGAAAGCAAGAAACTTCTCCTGAGGGATATGTTTCATGTAAATCCATCTTGTACATGTTTCCTCTCCTGGGGGCTCTAAGCAGGATATGCTCTTGAGGAATGGCCACCCCGGGCTTGAGAACAATGCACTCATGCTCAGTGAAGAACATGTGGTGTTTCTGATCACAAAATTGGGATACACTCAGAAGATTATATCCAAGATCCTTGACAGAGTTTACCTTCTCAATGCTGAGCTTACCATTTGTACTCTGCCCCTTCCAGAAATGTAACCACTAGAATCCCCTCCAAAAGCAACTGGTCCTCCATCAATTTTCTTAAAATTTTGAAGCAAAAAACCATTGCAAGTCATGTGCCTGGAATAACCACTATCAATAATCCAAACATTCTTCTTGGTCTTTAACTGTTCTTACACATAAAGAGGTGATTAGTTACACTTAGAAACCCAATCCTTGTTAGTCTTGGGCTTATTAAAATGAGTTGATACAATGTAACAGTAAGTGATCCTATATTCAAGCTTTGAGGATCATTTGCTGTTGTTGATGAAGAACTTTCAGTCACATGGTCTTCCTTCATCTTCCACACCACCTTTGTAACATTGGGCCTGAGCTTCAAAGCATCAGAAGTTTTGACAACTTTGGAAGTTTTGGAGACTGGACCTTTCGGAAGATCTTGCTTTCACTGCAGCAAACTTCAGTACTTCAGAAGCATTCCTTTCTTTCGAGACCAACTTTTCTTCCGAAGGCAATTTTTCACCTGTCTTCTTCTTCATTTTGGAGCTTCTGAAGGAAACAGATTTTCCTTCCGAAGCTGTTTGTTCCTTCTTCTTCTTAGAAGTGTTCTTTTTGGTCATGTGGATGGTACTTTTGGGATTGTACTTGCAATCTTTAGCCTGATGAGAGGTACTACTACACATGACACAATTGAGTTCCTTCCTTTTGAGAGTCTTCTTTTAAGAGCAAGACTGAGTTTGATCACTTTCCTTCTCCATCTTCATCTTAAAAAATGATGCAACAGACTTCTTAGGGAGAGGCTTGCTCTTAGAGCTAGATGGTTCAGGCTGTGTAGCAGTGGTACACAGCTGGTCAGTCTTCTTCTTCTTGCTGGAATGATTTGGAACTAAACTAGAACTCCTGGAACTAGAGTTCATAGTTGAGTCTTCAGTCTTTACCACTTCAAAACCTACAGAAATAAACACTTGTTTCTACTTTGAGTCAAAAGTGGCCTTGATTTCTTGAGCCTTCTTTGATCTTCTCTTAGCTCTTCTAATCAAGTTCTTTCTCTTTGACTTGGTCATTCCAGACTCTTTCCTCTCCTCAGGAGAATAGTGACCCTTCTTAGGATGATCTTCTTCACTCTTCTCAGAGTCATCCTTCACTATCTCCTCTTCATTCTCTTCAACCATGGGGTCTTGAAGGGAAGCTCATCTTCACAAGTTCCATACCTTGGAGATCTTACAGACAATAGAGTGTGTGGAGGAGCTATCTCAGTAGATCCCAGTCCCTGCTTATTCTGATAACAAACTTTTACATGTAGGGATGAGGATATTATGTTCTTGAAGGTCTCTTCTTCAAGAACACATTTTTCTGCCCTGGCTTTGCTGATCACAAGCTTAGCCTGGCATTCACTTAACTTTGAGATGAGATCTTTGATTTGAGTCCTGTAGTTTGTATGCTCATGCTTAAGAGTTGATATGGTTTTCTATAGATCTTCTATCTTAAGTTTATACTCATTTTCAGCTCTTTTAAAGTCAGCTTTTAAGATATTTAAGGACTCAAGATCAGATCTCATCTCTAAGTTATAGTACCTGTATCTATTAACTTTAGCAATGCATTGAGGAGTACAAAGATGTTCCAATACCTTGGCTTCATCATGGTCTGCCATTAGTGCTTGGTTTGGAGAAGCATCCTCAACCTGAAAGCTCCAGTCAATGCCTCCTTCTTTAACAGCAACTGCAGCTTGCTGTCTTGGCTTTTCATTCTGGTAAGCTCCCTCAGTGTAGTTTGGCCTGGACTGTGCTTGGCCACCATTTGACTTTGGTGCCTTGCACTCCCTGGCAAAGTGTCCCATTTGGTTATAGTTGTAACAGTTCACCTTGCTTTTGTCCAGCCCAAACTTTCCATTGGCTGCATTGCTGGGAAACCTTCTCCCAGTCCTCTTGTAGAACTTCTGGGCTCTATGAGTGAGTAGAGCCATCTGCTAGACTATTTTCATATATTCCAGATCATCTTGATGGATACAGTCTAGGTCTTCAAAAGTAAAGAGAAAGTTGCCTGAACTCTCATCAGAAGACATAAAAGCTTGTGAAGAACTAGTCTCCTGGAATGGGCTTCCAGGGATGTAGCCTTCCCTTGGTGTCTCCGAAAAGGTGATGAAAGGACCCTTTTATGATTTGTCCAGGTAGCAGATGAGATGGTGCTATGGTTCTCTACAATCCTTTTCAACCACATAGAGGGCTAAACTCTTATGAGTGTTTGAGTTACCAGATGAGTTTTGCATATTCATCTCCATATGGTATCCACTGATTACTGAGTATTCCATATAACCCAGTGAGAGTAAGAGTCTTGAGGTTTTCAGTCCTCTTAATGACGACACAGTAGTGTGTCCATTGTCTGGGAAGAGAGGACATGAACTTCCTAACAATATCTCTATTCTCAATATCTCAACATACCTGAAGTATTGTTGAGTCATGATTTCACCTGTCTTGAAGGTGAAATTTTCAAACTGCAGCTTCAAGAGGTCCTTCTTGTTCTCTTTGGCTTCAATGGACCCCTCATACATCAGCTTCAGTGCATCGCATAGCTGTTTGGCGGTCTTGCACTTCTTGAAACCTCTGTAGATGGAGTTAGGAAGAGCAGTTTGAAGGGCTGTCATAGCTTTCTGATCAACATCAATTTTCTTCCAATTTCTTCAAAAAAATCATCCCTTTCCTTTGGTATCAAACCACCACCAGCAGCAGCTGAAGTGGTGCATGATACATATGGTTCATTGACAACAGACTCCCACATCCTAGAATCTTGAGACTTGATGAAGCCTTCCATTCTTTGGCACCAAGTATCAAAATCCTCAGGAGTGATCAGTGGGGACTTTGACATAGTTCCAATTTCCATATCAGCCTTTGAGATAACTGCCTTTTGAAAAGTTAAGTGAAGTGTGAAACTAAGAGGATTTAAGATGGTGAGATCTTACAATCAAGAGCCTGGAATGCTCTGATACCAATTGCAAGACGGGGTTAAGGTGTTAACTACAATTAGTTTCACAAGAGGAGAGATCTTAGATCACTTAAACGTTCAAATAGGGAACAAGAAACTTTGAAGATACAAGGTACACAAGTAACAATAAGACAGAACGTAGAACAATAACACAAGTATTAGTTTTCAAGGATATTGTATATTGATCTCAAGTTTTATTACAAGTGTTCAAAGCATATTGTAAAATATAAGGACCTGAGACTCTTTTATACTACAACCTACAACCTTCAATACTTGGAAGGACAGTTGGAATGGACTAATCTAGACAACAAGATGAATCTAGAGTCAAAAGGCAGATTGCCTTTTGACTAGTGACTATGACATGCCATAGCTCACTGACTTTTCCTAGTACAAAAAAGTCTAAAGAAACAAAAGAAGAAAATTACAGACAAAGACTTTATCTACTATTCACTAAAGAATGGAAGTTTCACCAACTCATACAAGTTGGTGAGTTATCAGAGTTGCAACAGAAAGTTGATCAGCTTTATCAAAAGTAGATCAGAGAAAGCATATTTTCTCTGTCTTCCGAAGAAATCAGTCTTCACAGCAAAATGGCTTCGGAAGACTTTGTCTTTGAAGCTTCGGAAGACTTCATCTTTGGCTTCGAAAGAACTTGGACTCTGGCTTCGGAAGTTTTTACACTTGGAATATTTTTCTGTTAAGTTTAAAGCTTCCGAAGTAATTTCTTCCGAACTTTTGGCTTCGGAAGACTTTACACTTAGAGTTTTAGAGAGTGTAAAGCTTCTGAAGCAAGTTCATCCTTGTTCCTTAGTGCATGTTTGTAAGGCCCCGTTCCCGGAAACCTCACAGTTGGTCAACCACAGCATTATTTACATAAAATTACGTACATTTAACTAAAACATCGCAGCGTATTAGATTACCAAAAACCATTCAATGCATTATTATTTAATGCTGCCAAGTAATACATCAATGTATAATGGGAGTTACAAAAGAAATGTTTAGTTGCATTACAAAACAACCTAATTATCATGCACGAATGGATGCCAGTCTTGCCCGCCAAGTAGCTTTCCCCCGCGTGCCATCCTCAGCGATGAGTTACCTGCCAACTGAAAATGCATAAAAGTCAGCATTGCTAAGTGAGTTCTAGTTTTTAGAATTAAAATCCTTTGTTTAAATATATAAAATATCATTTTCTTTTCATAAATCCGTTACTTTCGTACGTGATCACACATCATATGTACAACAAGATAATATTCATTATTATCTTTCATTATTCTTCACTTTCATTCCGTACTTTTATCATTATCTTTCACTTTCTACCAGACCAATGTGCGATACCCCGAATATTGTGTACGAAGCGGGTACTGGGCCGAGGTCTATAAATAGGCCCCTAACATTGCACACGAAGCCTAACCCAGTACCTAGGGCATGCTACAAGGGTCCCATCAATCTCAAAGATTGACCCAGTATGCATCCTTCAGGTTAGCTAAATCGCACACAGTTGAGCTAACGACAACATGGTCGTGCACCTCCATTCAATTTGCTTGCAAGACTTTCATTCATTCGTTAAGTTCCACTTTTCATTATCATTAATCTTTCACTTCATTTATGATAATACTTTACGTATACGAGCATAATCACACCACGTAAAGTCACATATTAATACATAATATGGAACATAAGAACAGACCACAAACAAGCATAACATCAACAAACATAACCACCAAAACATCCCAGGGTTAAACCCTAAAATTCCCATTTCCCAAAATTTCAGAAATTTTTCTAAGTCTTTTAGGTGCATGAGCACTATGCAAGCGCATGAGTACTATGCAGGCGCACCAACACTTAGGGGCATAAAAGTTAGGCCCCTGAACTAACACTTAGGAGTATGAGAAATTTTCTAGGCACATGGATACTATTCGGGCGCATGAGGCTCACTTAGGCATTTTGGGTAGTGGGCGCATGGGCACTATTGGGGCGCATGTGGTGGAACTTAGTCTTTTGGCTAAGTATCAGGCACATGAGTCTACCACTTAGGCGCATGGGCAAAAATCTAGGCGCACGAGCAACACTTAGACTACTGGGCAAAACTTCTAGGCGCATGAGGTACTATTTAGGCGCATAAGAAAGGACTTAGGCGTCTGATCTTTTTCAGGCGCATGAGCCCTATTTAGGCGCATGGGCAGTGGACTTACATGTTTCTAAATTATTTCCAGTCCCAAACATCATTCTAACATGCTCATAACCTAAATCTATCATTCTAAGCACCTAAAACAAGCATAAATCCAAGAAATACAACCAACCAAACACAACATACATATGGTTATCATACATACAAGTTGTAAAACATTTTTACATGCATTTTCAGCCCCAAATATGTTTAAAAACACAAAACAGGGGATCTAGAACTCACCAATTGCAGCCTTCAAGCAAAACTCCACCGAACTTGAGGGCATAAAGAGTTCAGACAACCTAAACACACCAAAAACACATAACCAAGCACAAAAACACATAAGAATCAATCCATAAGCTGAAAATTCAGCTGAAACCGAACCAAAAACGCAAGAAAATACCTACCTTTGAAAATCAGCTTCTTTCTCTCTCTAGAACCAAGAGAACTTCTGTTCTTTTTCTTCTTTCTTTTTTCCAGTCAAAAAGCAGAGAGTAAAGAGGAATGCATGGGCGGCCATACCCCTTTTAATCATAAAATAATAGTGTTTTGTACTTTATACACTTTACCCCCTCCACTTGTGTCCATTATCTTTTCTTTCAAGATACTTTTCTTTTCCTTTCTTTTTATTAAAATTTTCGGGTGTTACAATGTTGGAAGATCTTTGGTTGCATCAGCCTCATAATCTTCAGATTGATCCTTACAATACTGTTTTCATCACAAAATACATCAAGGATTTGGTTTTTAAATTAGGTTCATTGATCATGTCTTATGATCTTGACCCTGTGATCACATTGATTATCAATTTTAAGAATGAAGCTCTTCAAGATCTTAAGGGTCTCATCCTTAGTTGTAAGGAAGAAGACCCAAGTGTATCTTGTGAAGTCATCTGTGATCACCAAGCAATAAGAGATCCTTCCTAAACTCATTACACTGGTGGGGCCAAAGAGATCCATATGTAATAAGTGTAGGGGTGTAGTGATGGAGTTCATTTCCTTTGTCTTGTGAGATACTTTGTGTTGCTTCCCTTTCAGGCATGCCACACAATGATCATCACTAGTAAACTATTTCTTTGGCATTCCAGTTACTAAATCATTCTTAATTAGTTTATTCATGTTTTTAAATTTTACATGGCATATTCTTTTATGCCAAAAGAAAGACTCATCACTATTGGTCTTAGACAGAAAGCAAGAAACTTCTCCTGAAGGGGATGCTTCCCGCAACTCCATCTTGTACATGTTCTCTTTCCTGGGGGCTTTAAGCAGGATATGCTCTTAAAGAATGACCACCCTAGGCTTGAGAACAATAAACTCATGCTCAGTAAAGAGCATGTTATGTCTCTTATCACAAAATTGGGATACACTCAGAAGATTGTACCCAAGCTCCTTGGCAAAGTTTACCTTCTCAATGCTGAGCTTACCATTTGTAATCCTGCCCCTTCCTATAATGTGACCACTAGAATCTCCTCTAAAATCAACTAGCACTCCATCAATTCTCTTAAAGTTTTGAAGCAAGGAGCCATTGCCTATCATGTGCTTGGAACAGCCACTGTCAATGATCCATACATTTCCTTTAGTCTTTAGTTGTTCCAGCACAAAAAGAGATAGTTAGGTACATTTGGAAACCCAAGCCTCATTGGTCTTGGGATTGTCAAAGTGAATGGAAGATAATGCAATAGTATCCTATATGCAAGTTTTGAGTATCATTTACTGTTGTTGATGAAGAACTTTCAGTCATGGCCTTCCTTCATCTTCTACACCATCTTTGGAAGACTAGAGTTGGCCTTCAACACTTTGGAAGTTTTGGAGACTGGACCTTCGAAAGCTTTTGCATCCACTATAGTAGAATTCAGTACTTCGGAAGCATTCCTTTCTTTTGTGACCAACATTTTTTCTGAAGGTAAGTTTTCACTTGTCTTCTTCTTCACTTTGGAGCTTCTGAAAGGAAGATATTTTCTTCCGAAGTTGTTTTCTTCTTCTTCTTCTCAGAAGTTTTCTTCTTGTTCATGTGGATAGTACTTTTGGGATTGTAGATGCAATCCTTGGCAAAGTGAGATGTACTACCACATTGGTATATGTAAATATGTGTATATATATATATATATATATATATATTAAGTGTGTGTCGAGATGTATATATATGTATACTATGTATGTATGCCGTGTGTATGATGGTGTGTATATTATGAGTGGCACAATTCTTTTTGTTACATTTTATTAGATGTGATGATATTTTTAACCTTTATTAGTTCGGTGAAAGTATTAGGTGGGTTTACTGTTTAGATTTATAATAATAATAATAATAATAATAATAATAATAATAATAATAATAATAATAATAATAATAATAATAATAATAATAATAATAATAATAATAATTAATATTATTATTATTATTATTATTATTATTATTATTATTTTTATTTATATATATAGTTTATGTCTTCCAAGTGTATTTATACTTTTAATTAGGGTTGAGGCTTAATATAAGTTTTAGTTATTGATGGATACTAAGTTTTGGTATTATGCGTAGTTGGGTTCATATATTTACTTCAAATATTATTCGGTATTCGGTTGTGCTTAAATTTTGTTTCCTTCTCGTTTTAAATCTAGATTGCTAAGTACTAAGGTCCATCTATTATCCCCTATCGTTTACAAGTCTAATGGGTAAATAATTCTGCTAGGGCACTGGGCCAAAGGCCCAATAGTTTTGGTAGATCACGAACAATATCATAGGATGGCCCAACGTCCTATTAGGGTTTTATGGGTCAAGCCCGTTTAACACTGTGACCCAATGACCAGTTTACTGTTTGATGGCCCCAAGCCCATTATGGTGTGTGTGTGTGTATCTATGTTTCGGAGTTTCATCTTGTTGGGCCCATTTCATGGGTCTCCGATGTGATCATTGTGTGGCCCGCTAATGTTTCTAAAAAACTTTATGGGCCCAAAATAAGGGTTGTCACACTTTTGATGTACGTCCACACTACCTCACCATTCTTCCTGCATTTAGAGGCACTGCAACAGAAGAACCATATGTTCATCTTGCTGAATTTAATGCCATATGTTGCACTATTGGTGGATATCATTTCACACAAGATGAAGTGAGGCTGCGGTTTTTTCAATTTACTTTGAAAGATAGAGCTAAGCAATGGTTCCTCACTTTGCCTGACAACAGTATTCATACTTGGCAAGAGATGCAAAGGGTTTTCCTTGAAGAATATTACTCTATGAGAAAGAGAAATGATGTAGAGAGACCAATAGATCTTTTCAACAATAAGTGGTGAGCAATTTCATGAGGTATTTACCAGATTCAAGGAGTTGATCTGCATGTGTCCTCATCATGGTATTGAAAGGTGGGAATTGATTAAGGCATTTCCAGATGGACTAACACCCGAAGAAAGGAAATACTTATATTCTACAGTAATGGAATATTCTTATCTAATCATGAAGATATGGATTGGAAATTCCTAGAACGAATGTGCAAGAATTCCAAAGCTTAAGCTTTGGCTAGTAGACGATCAAAGCCCGCTCTGGCAAGGTCAACCACTACTGATTATGAGACTAAAGAAATAATTTCATATTTGGAAAGACAATTAGCCAAGTTACGACATGCGAGGACTAAAGATGTAGCTTCCATTTGATTTAATGTATGTGATGAATGTGGTGAACTGGGACATGAAAGTGCAGAGTGTCCGTTGCTTTTAGGTCAACATGAAGAGGTAAATCAAGTATATGGAGAGAGAAAATAGTTTGATATGAACTCTAATACTTATCAGCCTGGTTTGGGAATCATCCAAACTTTAAGTATGGAAATGCTTCTAACCAAGTGAACCCTAATTTTCAAGGTAGTAATCAAGGTGGTCAAGCATATCAAAACCAACCACAAGGGAATTACACTCAAAATGGTTATCAAAGAACCTCATATTCTTAAGGAAACAATAAAGGGAGCTACAACCATGCGGGTTAACAAGGTAGTTCATCACAAACCTATCAAAGTAATTCTCAATCAGAAATAGTTGGTGGTGCAGAGTCTACAAATGCAATGTTGGATGCTTTGATGAACATTATGAAGGAGAATATGCAAGAGAGTAAGAGGGACAATAAAATCAGAGACAAAGCTTATGAAGCTTTGTAAGAGGAACCCCAGGAAACTACCGAGTGATACCATGATCAATCCTTAACATCAAGGAACCAACATGTAAAACATGAGAAATCTTCATATTAATTCGGTTAGTATCCTTCCTCACTCTGAAATTATTAATAATGACTTTACTTCTTCTCCACAACAAGTTGCAAATAAGGAAGAGAAAGCCGATGTGGTGGAAGATCACTACCCAGAAGCACCTATCATTCTAATCAAAGTGGGGAAATTGAAGATAAAAAGAGCACTCTTGGATTATGGAGCAACTGTTACTATCTTGCCAGGTATGTAATATGATCAGTATGACTTTGGTTCTCTAGAGGAAGTTAACACCACTGCGGTGTTAGCTGACTTGACTCAGAAATGTCCTCAAGGGATGGAAAGGAATGTTATAATCAAGTTGGGAGAATTTTACTACCCAGTGGACTTTATGGTTCTTGAGTATGCACTACTGAGTATAAACGAGCAACCGAATGTCATATTGGGTCGACCATTTTTAGCAACTACCAATGCTCAAATCAACTATTGGGATTGAACAATTGACATGACCTACAAAAGCCGTAAGTTATGTATTGATGTATTTTCTAAGTCGGCTTCTTATCTTGTTAATGATAACATTTCTGAGGTAGATGTGACTAACATGTGTGTTACTCTTTACATTTCACATGTAATAGTGGACATCGCTTCTGAGAATGGTTTTAAGTATAACAGGAATAAGCATGTGGACATGAAGGAAATAGTGGATTTAAAAGAAAAGAAAGAGCCAATAATGAAGGTTGAAACAAAGAAAAAAAGCCTAAAATAAAGAAAAAATTTGGCGATCCACTTGATCCTATAAATGCTCGAGTGGAGGCATTGATGTTTAGGCCAAAATTTCAATGATGTTAAAGACCAACCTGATCATTGGAAGCAAATACATTTTGATAATACTAGAGGCAAGCATCCTACTTGACCACCATGAGTGGTATCGGGTATGGTCTGGCTAAAGACCTAAGACTTAGCGCTAATCAGGAGGCAACCCGAAATTAATTTTTATGCTTTTTGTTTGGTGTGTTTGTTTAAGTAGGTTGTATTGTCAATTTTGAGGTGTTATTATTATTATGTGTTGGGAGTGGTTATTTTTATGTTTGCGTTGGTTTGGGTTCAAAATGTCATTTTGTTGATTATTGAATAATTGATTTAAAAAAATCATATACTTAACCTAAATACCATAAATTAGGGATAATGTATCTCAAGTGTGGGGATGAGGGAAAGAAAAAAGAATTGGTAACTTTTTTAAAATTATTGTTTTTAAGTGATCCAATCGGGCACGAAAACAACAATTAAAGCATACCAATTGATTACTCTCTTGTTTGATGTAAGGGTCCTTAGTCATGGTTTAATTCCAAGATGGAAATTGGAATTGTGTTAGTATGGTTTTTTAGAAAAAAAAAAAGAACTGCCTAATTAGGGTTTACGAGCTATTGGCGTAATGAAAGCATGTGCATATCGACAACCCTATTTCCCATCTTGGTGAGATTTTGAAGCCTACTATATTGTTAGCTCACACAAAAAAATGTTTCATTTGTTAAGTGTAGGCCTATGACTTTTTGTCTTTGAAGTTGTGTGATTTGATGCATGTTAAGACGATGAACTTGATAAATGCACATAAATGATAAAGGGAATCTAGGATTCCTTTTTATTTTAATATCATTTTTATGCTTTACCAGTTTTTATGAGATTTCCTATAGTAGCCCCTTTTGAGCCTTAGACCTTTTCTTTTGTTAAACCCACATCATTATAACCCAAATAAAACCATTCAACCTTACAAATTACAATGATAGACAAATTATTCTTTTTACAAAATTTGACCTAGTTATCACTATTGATGACATTCCTAGCAGTTTCATTATTTAATTTATTGTAATAGTTAGTGAGTGAGAACAAAAAGAAAACAAAACAAAAGAAAAAAGATAGAAAAATATGAAAATGCAAAATGTTAGTTTTGGGTTAAATGTGTACCCCTGGTTTTTGTTTTGTTTTAGTAGTAGTTATGATAATAAGAATGTCAATAGTTGATATTTACCTTGATTTTTGTTTTAACCACTTTCACAACCAAACATTCCTACCTGAACCTAAGCCCAAAACCCATAAGTCCTTTTGATGTGTGCATTGTCTAACCGTTACCATGGAAGTTTGATCATCCATCAAGTATATGATAACAAAGTTTCATATGTGGACTATTTTGAGTGATATATTGGTGCATTTTCCACCAATCCAGAAATAAACCAAGAGGAGTGAACAATGGTGAGGGGTGTGTTGCATGAAAATAAAAGCCGGAAGTATGTTAGGTTTAATTAGGCTGATTCTATTTTGAAATAAATGTAACATCCTTTACTTGCTAACCAAACAAGATTATTGTAATTTGAAATGGGGTATGATTTTGGAGTATAGCTAAGACATAGTAAGGGACTTTGGTTTATATATTGTTGTTTAGTGTTTCGAACGAATTTGCTTGAGGGCAAGTAAAGGTTAATTATGGGGATGTGATGTGAGTGTGTTGGAATGGTATTTTAGGTGTTTAAATGGTAAATATTAAGTATGATTACTCATTTTTATGCACCTGATTGTGTTGAATAGGTTAACTAGGAGTTGAAACTGATTTTGTAGGTAAAATAATCAAGTTGAGAGCTTACATAGTGAAACAAGGCATCAGATGGATCAAGAAACAAGATTCAAAGTACAACAGAAAGGCTCCCACTATAGCCTACTCTAGCCATCGTAGGCTATGCCAGCTTTAGTGTTGAAACAGAAGAAAACCCCTAGCGTAGGCTACTGTAAGGATTATACTTAGAGGTTGATGCAACCAAAGAGCTCTCAGCATGCACATGTGAAGTAAAAGGAAGTTACTTCGGAATATTTGATACAGCATAATGAAATATACTAAGTATTATGTCTTACGAAGCCAGAAGACCAATTCTTCTGAAGCCAAAGATGAAGTCTTCCAAAGCTTCAAGACAAAGTCTTCCGAAGCCAAAAGACTGATTTCTTCCAAAGACAGAGAAGACATACTTTCTCTAACTCACTTTTGACAAAACCGGAACCACTTTTCGCTACGATCTCTGAAGACTCACCAACTTATATGAGTTGGTGAAAAGTCCATACTTTTTTCAACTGTAGATAATGGTCATAGTGTCTATAACTTTTTACTTATGTACTTTTATCCTTTTTGTATTAGATAAGGATGTGAGCTATGGCATATCATAGTCACTAGTCAAAAGGCAATCTGCCTTTTGAATTTACATTGATCTTGTTGTCTAGATTAGTGTTTCCAGCTGGCCTTCAAAGTATGGCTGACAGTATCTTAGGTAACAGTCCATAGGACTAAGCCTTGTAACACTTTGTAAAACACTTGAGAGCAATATACATCATTCTTGAAAATCATCTTATTATGTTCTGCTTGTATTTTGCTTGTGTTCCTATCTTGTGTTCATAGCTTCATTATAACCAGTTCCCTATTTGATTTGTTAAGTGTGTTAAGTCTCTCTATCTTTGTGAACCTGTTGCATTGACCCCCGTCACCGTCCTGCAATTGGTATCAGAGCATTTTAGGCTCTTGATTGTAAGATCTCGCCATCTTTAATCTCTTTAGTTTCACAAAACACTTACCAGCTCAAATAAAAGCTATCCCAAAAGCTGATATGGAAATCGATACCATGAAAAGGTCTCCACTGATCACTCCTAATGACTTTGATACTTAGTGCCATTGTATGAAAGGGTTCATCAAGTCTCAAGATAGCAGGATGTGGAGATCTGTTGTTGAAGGACCTCACATCCCAAGTACCTCGTTAGCCACTGCTGGAGGCGGGATGATACCAAATGAAGTGGCTGACTATTCTGAGGAAGAGTGGAAGAAGATTGACATAGGTCAAAAGGCCATGATCGCTATCAAAACTGCTCTTCCAAACTCTATATACAGAGGCTTCAAGAAGTGCAAGACTGTTAAGCAACTCTGGGATGCCCTGAAGCTTATGTATGGGGGGTCTGTTGTAGCTAAAGAAAACAAGAAGGACCTCATGAAGCAGCAGTTTGAGAACTTCACCTACAAATCAGGTGAACTATGACTTAACAATACTTCAGGTATGTTGAGATTGTAGATACTCTCGTGGATGTTGGAGTTGGACATTATGAGGAAGTTCATGTTCTCTCTTTCTAGGAAATGGACTCACTACTATGTGGCCATTAAGATAACTAAAAACCTCTCTACCCTTACTCTCACAGAGCTGTACGGTATACTTAGTGGTTACAAGATGGAGATGAACATGCAAAATCCATCTAAAAGCTCTTCCAGCAATTAGTAGAGTTTAGCCTTCCATGTGGTTGAAAAGGATAGTAGAGAACCACATCATCATCTTATTTGCTACACTGAAAACTCACAGAAGGGTCCTCTATAAGACCCCATTCCCGGAAACCCCATAGTTGGTCAATCACAACCTCATTTATATCAAAACATATTAAGATTTATTAAGTAAATAAAAATATTGCAGCAGAATAATTCATCAAAAACCATTTCATGCTTTAATAAATACATTTGCCAAGTAATATATCGTCGTTTAAAAGATTACAAAATATCACTTAGTTGTATTACAAAACAACATCATTATTATTGCATGAGATGGATGCTAGACTTTGCCTGCCAAGTAGATTCACCCTCGTGCCATCCTCAGCAACAAGCTACCTGCCAACTAAAAATGCATAAAAAGTCAGCATTGCTGAGTGAGTTCTAGTTTTAAATAATAAAATACTTTACCTTTAGTAAAAACCTTTTCTTTACTTTCGTTCGTGATCACACATCATACGTACATCTTGATAATATCATTATTATCTTTTATCATCGTTCATTTTGCACTTTTTCATTATCTTTCACTTCTATCTAGATCCTGTCATAAGTTATACCCCATCATTAGGAACGAAGCCACCTCAGTCGTGGGGTTAAGCGACAAGGATCCCATTTCGCACGTATGGATCAGTCACCAAGACTGACCCCCTTATGTGTACACCCTCATGGGTTAGCCAAGATCACACGCTACATTGCACACAGTTGAGCTAACAACTCTTGATTGAGTTGTGAACCTCTTTAAATTTGCTTGCAAGACTTTTATTCATTTGTTATGTTCCACTTTTCATTATCATTAATCTTTCGCTTCTTTTATGATAATACTTTACGTATAAGAGCATTAACACACCACGTAAAGTCACGTAATAATACGTAATAAGGAACATCAATAACATGCCACAAATATGCATAACATGACCAAACATAACCCACCAAAACATTTCAGAGCTTAACCATTAATTTCTATTTCCCAAAATTTTAGAAAAATTCTAAGGCAACTTAGGCGCATGAGCACTATGTGGGCGCCTGGGCACTATGCAGGCGCACAGACAGTTGGGCGCATGGGAACACTTGGGCGCATGGGAAAAACTTAGGCGCATGGGTACTATGTAGGCGCATGAGTACCATGTAGGCGCATGGGTACTTGGGCACATGGGAAAACTTAGGCGCATGGGCAAATACTTAGGCGTATGGGCAAAAAAACTTAGGCGCATAGGAACTATGCAGGCGCGCGAGTACTATGCAGGCGCATGAGTACTTGGGCGCATGGAAAACTTAGGCGCATGGGCAGTTTGGGCGCATGGGCAGTTTGGGCGCATGGGCGCTATGCCAGTTCTAACTTACACTAATTTCAGTTCCTAATCATCATCCTAACGTATTCTTAGCCCAAATCTAACATACTAAGCACATAAAACAAGCATACCATCACATGATTCAGTCAAACATTCACAAATACACACATCCGTTAAAAACAGGGGTAACACATGCGGTTCAACATACTAGGAGTTATAAAAAAATAATTTATATGCATTTCCAGCCCCAAAATAAGTTTAAAACAGAATAACCGGGGATCTAGAACTCACCTACAGCAGCCTTCGAGTAAAACTCCTCCAAACTCGAGAGCACTTGGAGTTCAAACACCTAAACACACCAAAAACACACAACCGAACACAGAGAAAAACATAAGACTCGGTCCACAAGCTATAAATTCAGCTGAAACTGAATAAACACACAAAAACTCACCTACAAGATGATTCTTCTTCTTCTTCTCTCTAAAACCGATGGAAACACTCTGCTTTTCTTCTTTCTGCAGTCAAACCAGTTGGTGAGCGGAGGTGTGGGCAGCCATGCCCACTTTTTAAACATAATTATATTAAAGTTTGCCTCTTGCACAACTTTAACCCCTTAACTTAGGTTATTTCACATTTCTTTCTTTATACTTCTCTTTTCTTTTCTTTTTCTCTTCTTTTTTTTGTAAATTTTCCGGGTGTTACAAGTCCACCCCCTTTTATATGTTTCGTCCCCGAAACCTGTCACTCCTCAAACAGTTGTGGATAATGCTATCTAATCTCTTCCTCGGTCTCCCACGTAGACTCGGATCCCTTCCTGTGCCTCCACTGTACTCACACCAGTGGAACCATTTTATTTCATAATCTCTTCTCTTTTCGGTCAATGATTGCCACTGGTTGCTCTACGTAATTGAGTCGTTCATCCACTTCAATGTCCTCTAGTGGTACAATCATATCTTCATCAGCTAAGCACTTTCTCAGATGAGATACATGGAATGTCAGATGAATCCCACTTAACTCATCAGGTAGCTCCAACCTATAGGCCACCTCTACTACTCGAGCAATGATTCGGAAAGGTCCTATATACCTAGGGCTCAGCTTACCCCGCTTTCTGAACCAAATAATCCCCTTCCAAGGTGAAACCTTCAGCATAACTTTATCACCCACATTGAATTCAATCGATCTACGCCTCTTGTCAGCATACAACTTTTCCCTATCTTTTGCCGCCTTCATAAAGGCGTTGATCTTCTCCAAGTTTTCAGTCGTAGCCTCAATCACTTCAACACTCCCCAACTCCTTCTGTCCGATGTCACCCCAACATACGAGCGTTCTACACTTCCTACCGTATAGCATCTCATATGGTGGCATACCAATGCTGGCATGATAACTGTTGTTGTATGAGAATTCAGCTAACGGTAAGTGTTCGTCCCAACTTCCTCCAAAATCAATGACGCATGCTCGGAGCATATCCTCAAGCGTCTGTATGGTTCTCTCTAACTGACCATCCGTCTGAGGAGGATAAGCCATACTGATGTGCAACCTCGTCCCCATCGCGTCATGAAATCTCTTCCAAAACTTGGATGTAAACCGAGTGTCGTGGTCAACACGATAGACATCGATACACCATGAAGAGTCACAATCTTTTTGATGAACATATCCGCCAACCTCTCAGATGAATATTTCTCGCGAATAGGTAGAAAGTGAGCACTATTCGTCAAACGGTCAACTATCACCCATATAGCTTCATACCCTATTTCCGTATGTGGTAACTTCGTAATGAATTCCATGGTTATGTGCTCCTATTTCCACTCGGGTATATCCAAAGGTTGGATCTTCCCGTATGGCTTCTGATGCTCAGCCTTCACTTGCAAGCAAGTAAGGCACTTGCTCATATACTGCGCTATATCGCGCTTCATACCCGACCACCAGTAATCTTTCTTCATATCATGATACATCTTTGTAGCACCGGGATGAATGGAGTATCAAGTCTTATGAGCTTCATCAATGATTTGCCCCCGTAGGTCTCCATAACGAGGGATCCACATCTGCCCAAAGCGGGTTCTAACTTCGAGAGTGTTCTCACCCAACTCCGAGACTAGACCTTTCATTCTTTTGGAGTTGATTCGGTCTTCCTTCAGCGCCTCATCTTGATATTCCTTGACCTGTGCCATCACATCGGAGGTTATCACCAACTGGTAAGCTTTCACCCGGATTGGCTCGGGTCTTTCCTTTCGGCTAAGGGCATCCACCACTACGTTGGCCTTGCCCGGATGGTAGTGGATCTCACAATAATAATCCTTGATCAACTCTAACCACCTCCTTCGCCTCATATTGAGGTCCTTCTACTCAAAGAAATACTTCAAGCTCTTGTGGTCAGTGAAGATAGTGCACTTTATCCCGTACAAGTAGTGCCTCCAAATATTCAATACAAAGACCACAACCATTAGCTTAAGTCATGAGTAGGGCAATTAGCCTCATGGATTTTCAACTATCGGGACGCATAGGCTATAACCCTTCCCCGTTGCATCAGCACGCAACCCAATCCTAAATAAGAAGCATCCGAATAGACCACCAAGTCTTCATTCCCTTTTGGTAACGTCAAGATAGGAGCTTGTGTCAATCTTGTCTTTAACTCCTCAAAAGCATTCTCCTGTTCCAGACCTCATAAAAACTTCACATCCTTGCGGGTCAGCTTGGTCAATGGTGAGGCTATCTTAGAAAAGTCTTGAATGAATTTCCTATAATAGCCCGCTAAACCCAAGAAACTGTGGATCTCGGATGGCGTCCTTGGAGTCTTCCATTGCATCACCGCCTCCACCTTTGCCGGGTCTACCATGATCCCTTCGGAATTTACCACATGACCCAAAAACTGAATCTCACCCAACCAGAAAGCGCACTTGGAGAACTTAGCATACCGCTTCTCTCTTCTAAGTGTCTCTAATACCTCACGAATATGATCGACATGCTCTTCTTCGCTCTTCGAATAAATCAGGATATCATCGATAAACACAATCACTGATTTATCCAACATCGGCCGACACACCCCGTTCATCAAATCCATAAAGGCAGCTGGCGCGTTAGTTAAACCAAAAGACATAACAAGAAACTCTAGTGTCCATAACACATGTGAAAAGCTGTTTTAGGTTTACCCTGCTCCTTCACCTTCAACTGATGGTAACAAGATTGGAGATCTATCCTTGAGAACCAACTGGCACCTTGGAGCTGATCAAATAAGTCATCAACCCTTGGTAACGGATACCAGTTCTTCACAGTCAACTTGTTAACTCATGGTAGTCGATGCACATCCTCATACTACCATCCTTCTTCTTTACAAACAACACCGGAGCACCCCAGGGAGAGATACTCAGTCGAATGAAGCCTTTTTCCAATAACTCTTGTAACTGAACCATAGTTCCTTTATCTCAAATGGAGCCAATCGATACGGTGCCTTAGCAACAGGTTGAGAACCAGGTATCAAGTCGATCTGGAACTTGATCTCGAGGTCCGGTGGCACACCTGGTAAATCTTCTGGGAACAAGTCTGAAAAGTCACACACAACTGGTACGTCGGACAATTGTGATACTAACGCATCCACATCCTTCATGTAAGCCAGGTAGGCACTAGATCTACGTTTCATGCACTTCTCTGCCACTACCATCGAAATCACCTTCGGAACCGTAGTAACTCGATCACCGTAGATCGTCACCGAACTCCCATCAGGCGCAGTCAATCGGATCATCTTCTTGCGACACACAATATTTGCCTCATAGGCGGCTAACCAATCCATCCCTAGAACCACATCAAATCCACCTAGGGGCAGCACAAATAATTTAGCAGTGAACCTATGGCCTTCCAATTCTATGATACAATTCTCTATCTGATCAGAAATCCTGGTAGACTTACCAATGGTAGTTTCTACATCGAAGGGCTCATCAATCTTTCTACTCCTAACAGGAAACTTAGCACGGAAGGCAGCAGAAATAAAACTCTTACTAGCACCAGAATCAAATAATACAGAGGCACAAGTTTGGTTTACTAGATGTGTACCTAACACCCCATCGGGGACCACCCTAGTCTCCTCCAAAATCATAGCGAATGCTTTGGCCTTCCCCTTCTGCCCTCCATCTCAGTCCCCTTCTTCGCCCCAAAGCTCTCAGCCCTCAGCTTCTTGCAGTCCCTGCTCATATGCCCCTTCTCGCCACAGTTATAACATCTTACAACCCCACACTCTCTTGCCATATGACCGGGCTTCCACACTTGAAGCAGAGATTTAGTCCCCACTTACATTCCCCTGAATGTTCCTTCCTACACTCACCACACCGCTTAGTCCCCGTACCTGCCGGCACTACCCTTCGGTCATCCATCCTTGCCTTCTTGTTGCTCTGCGTAAAACCACCATGACCAAACCATTTCTGATTGCAGTTCCTGTCACCGCCACCCTTCTTACTCACCTCTACCACTACCACCTCTCTCTCATCATACAGCCTCCATGCCAGATCAACCATCGACCTAAAAGTACTCGGCCGGGCGACAGTAATGTACCTGCGGATATCTACCGGCAAACCCTGGATATACCTCTTGATCTTCCTTGAAACTGGCATCACTTGATCTGGAACCAGCCTTGCCATCTCATTGAACTTAGTAGTATATTGCTGGTGTGTCATGGTTCCCACCTCCAGCTGTAGGAATTCTCTCTTAATCTTGTCAAGCTCCCTGTAAGGACAAAACTCCTCAATCACCATCTTCTTCAGTTCACTCCACCTCATCCTCCCAACAGCCCTGCTGCCCTCGGCCTGGACAATATTGTCCCACCAGCATAAGGCCGAGTCCACAAATGAGGGGTAGCAAACTTCACCTTCTGATCCTCTCGGCACACACTGATATCAAGCACCGCCTCCATTTCCCTCACCCATCGGTGAGCAGCAGTAGCATTACCATTCCCATTAAAAGTTGGGGGCTTGCATCTCTGAAATGCCCCATAACTACACCCCTTAACCGTTTCCTGCACTACTTCCTCCTTATCATCATCACTGGAGACAACCATCTCAGTCTCTGGTTGCTCCCCTTCACCTGTACCTCTCTCATCGCCCCTCCCCCAACGGTCTTCCTTCTCTCCTCTTTTTTCTTTTCATTCTCCCTCGTAGCACGAATAACCTTGGTCACCACAGACAGCAAGATCGTCTGCATGACCTGATGAACTTCCTCCACGACTACCTCCTTCATAGAGGCTCTCAAATTAGCACTCTCATCACTACCTTCCTGGTGATGAAGCTCGGGCTCCGCAGGAGCCGTCTCAGCAGCCTTAGCCTTGTTCCTTGTGACACGTGGCCTAGCACCATGACCACCCTGCACACCCCCTCGAGAAGCCTTCGAAGATCTACCACCCGCCATCCTCTTAAACACTATAAGATTCAAACACCAACACAGTCATTCAAGGTAATAGCTCAGATTATGTCAAGTATAGTAAGTCCCTAATTACAGTGGCTAGTTGTGATTAGCCACTTACTTTACTCTTCATCCCCCAAGCATTGCCTTAAGCTTAAGAAAGTAAATTACCTGATCGCACGTAGCTACTTGGGCTGGCATCCCTCCACTCGGTCCCATTCTCAGTTTAAGTTTAGGATTTGAAAATATTAACCCATTTCTCTTAAACTTTGGCTCTGATACCAACATGTCAGGCTCCGTTCCTAGGAACCCCACAGTTGGTCAATCACAACCTTATTTATATCAAAACATATCAAGATTTATTAAGTAAATAAAAATATTGCAGCAGAATAATTCATCTAAAACCATTTCATGCTTTAATAAATACATTTGTCAAGTAATACATCGTCGTTTAAAAGATTACAAAATATCATTTAGTTGTATTACAAAACAACATCATTATTATTGCATGAGATGGATGCCAGTCTTTGCCCGCCAAGTAGCTTCACCCTCGTGCCATCCTCAGCAACAAGCTACCCGCCAACCGAAAATGTATAAAAAGTCAGCGTTGCTGAGTGAGTTCTAGTTTTAAATAATAAAATACTTTACCTTTAGTAAAAACATTTTCTTTACTTTCGTTCGTGATCACACATCATATGTACATCTTGATAATATCATTATTTATCTTTTATCATTGTTCATTTCGCACTTTTTCATTATCTTTCACTTCTATCTAGATCCTGTCATCAGCTATACCCCATCATTAGGCACAAAGCCACCTCAGTCTTGGAGTTAAGCAACAAGGATCCCGTTTCGCACATATGAATCAGTCACCAAGACTGACCCCCCTGTGTGTACACCCTCATGGGTTAGCCAAGATCGCACGCTACATTGCACACAGTTGAGCTAACAACTCTTCATTGAGTTGTGAACCTCTAAATTTGCTTGCAAGACTTTCATTCATTTGTTATATTCCACTTTTCATTATCATTAATCTTTCGCTTCTTTTATGATAATACTTTACGTATAAGAGCATTAACACACCACGTAAAGTCATGTAATAATACGTAATAAGGAACATCAATAACAGGCCATAAACATGCATAACATGAACAAACATAACCCACAAAAACATTCCAGAGCTTAACCATTAATTTCTATTTCCTAAAATTTCCGAAAAATTCTAAGGCAACTTAGGCGCATGAGCACTATGTGGGCGTCTGGGCACTATGCAGGCACACGGACAGTTGGGGGCATGGGAACACTTAGGCACATGGGAAAAAACTTAGGTGCATGGGAAAAACTTAGGCATATGGGTACTATGTAGGCGTATGAGTACTATGTAGGCGCATGGGTACTTGGGCGCATGGGAAAACTTAGGCGCATGGGCAAACACTTAGGCGTATGGGAAAAAATAACTTAGGCGCATGGGAACTATGCAGGCGCACGAGTACTATGCAGGCGCATGAGTACTTGGGCGCATGGGAAACTTAGGTGTATGGGTAGTTTGGGCGCATGGGCACTATGCCAGTTCTAACTTACACTAATTTCAATTCCCAATCATCATCCTAACGTATTCTTAGCCCAAATCTAACATACTAAGCACATAGAACAAGCATACCATCACATGATTCAGTCAAACATTCACAAATACACACACCCATTAAAAACAGGGGTAACACATATGGTTCAACATATTGGGAGTTATAAAAAAAATAATTTATATGCATTTTCAGCCCTAAAACAAGTTTAAAACAGAAAAACCGAGGATCTAGAACTCACCTACAACAGCCTTCGAGTAAAACTCTTCCAAACTCGAGAGCACTTGGAGTTCAACCACCTAAACACAGCAAAAACATACAACCGAACACAGATAAACACATAAGACTCGGTCCATAAGCTGAAAATTTAGCTGAAACCGAACAAAACACACAAAAACTCACCTACAAGCCGATTCTTCTTCTTCTTCTCTCTAAAACCGATGGAAAAACTTTGTTTTCTTCTTTCTGAAGTCGAAGCAGTTGGTGAGCAGAGGTGTGGGCGGCCATGCCCACTTTTTAAACATAATTATATTTATGTTTGCCTCTTGAACAACTTTAACCCCTTAACTTGGGTTATTTCACCTTTCTTTCTTTATACTTCTTTTTTCTTTTCTTTTACTCATCTTTTTTTTTTGTAAATTTTCTGGGTGTTACATCCTCTCATCACCTTCCTTGAGACACCAAGGGAGAGCAACATCCAAGGAAGACTGTTCCAAGAGACAAGCTCATCTCAAGCCTTTATGTCTGCTGATGAAAGTTGTGACAACTTTCTTTTCACTCTTGAAGACTTGGATTGCATCCGTCCAGATGACCTGGAATATGGAGATAGTCCAGCTGATGGCTCTTCTCACTCATAGAGCCATGAAATTCTACAAGAGAACCGAAAGAAAGTTTCCCAGCTGTATCCAGTGGAAAGTTTGGACTGGATAAAAGCAAAGTGAAGTGTTACAACTGTAATCGGATAGGAAATTTTGCTAGGGAGTGTAAGGTACCAAGGACTAATGGTGGCCAACACAATCCAGGCCAAACTACAGTGATGCTTGGACTGGATAAAAGCAAAGTGAAGTGTATTTTGTAACCATTGAATTGAATTCTATGTTTTGGTTAAGTTAAGAGGTTTGTGTATAAATAAGATTGCTTGTTGAGATTATCAGTTTTTGGTTTCCTTGCATCATGAACTCATTAAGATTGAGAAGTAATTTGATATAGATGAACTAAAAACATTATGAATGAACGAGTCTTAAAAGTTTGATCCTTTGTTATTACATTAGTCAAAAGTTGAAATCTTGGGAATTAGATTTTGGCAAACCCTAGTTAGGCATATAGATTGTTGAACTTGCATAATTGAGGATCTGGAAGTAAGTGTCTTTCATTAATTAAGTAACTCCATTTTTAAGTTTGTTTCTTTTTGCAATTGCATCTAATTTTATCCAAAGTTCTAATATTTTAGTTCAAAGTTCGTGTCTTTAAGTTAATCGATTCTTATTGATTAAACACTTTCCATAAATTCCCTATGGAGATGACCTTACTTACCCTTATGCAATAAAGGTAGATATGACCGATCTATTAATTACCCCACTCATGATTTAGAATTGGCTGCGGTGGTCTTTGCGTTGAAGATTTGGAGGCACTACTTATACGGGACCAAGTGCATAATCTTCACGGATCATAAGAGCTTGAAATACTTTTTTGAGCAGAAAGATCTCAACATGAGATAGAGAAGGTGGTTAGAGTTGATTAAAGACTATGATTGCGAGATCCATTACCACCCGGGCAAGGCCAACGTAGTGGCCGATGCCCTTAGCCGGAAGAAGAGACCCGAACCGATTCGGGTAAAGGCGTATCAGTTGGTGGTGACCTCAGATGTGATAATGCAAGTTAAAGAGTTTCAAAATGAGGCGTTAAAAGAAGATCACCTCAACTCCGAACGAATGAGAGGTCTAGTTGCAGAATTGGGGGAGAATACCCACGGTGTTAAAACCCACTTTGGATGAATGTGGATTCCTCGATATGGGAATCTACGTGGGCGAATTATGGACGAAGCTCATAAAACTCGATACTCTATTCATCCCGGTGCTACCAAGATGTATCAAGACATGAAGAAAGACTACTGGTGGCCGGGTATGAAACGGGACGTGGCAGAGTATGTAAGTAAGTGCCTTACTTGCTTGCAAGTGAAGGTAGAACATCAAAAACCATACGGGAAGATCCAACCGTTGGATATACCCAAGTGGAAGTGGGAACACGTCACCATGGACTTCATAACGAAGCTACCCCGTACTGCGAAGGGGTGCGATACCATCTGGGTGATAGTTGACCGATTGACAAAAAGTGCTCACTTCCTACTGATCCGCGAGACGTATTCCTCTGAGAGATTGGCGGACCTGTTCATCAGAGAGATTGTAGCTCGCCATGGTGTGCCGGTGTCTATTGTGTCAGACCGTGACACCCGGTTCACATCAAAGTTTTGGAAGAGATTCCATGATGCAATGGGGACGAGACTACACATTAGCACGGCTTACCATCCTCAGACAAATGGTCAGTCTGAGCGGACGATTCAGACACTTGAGGATATGCTCAGGGCATGTGTGATCGACTTTGGAGAAAGTTGGGATGACCACCTACCGTTAGCAGAGTTCTCGTACAACAACAGTTATCATGCCAGCATTGGTATGTCACCATACGAGATGTTGTACAGTAGGAGGTGTAGAACGCCCGTGTGTTGGGGAGACATTGGGCAGAAAGAATTAGGGAGCATCAAAGTGATTGAGGCTATGACTGAGAAGCTGGAAAAGATCAAATCCTTTATGAAGGCAGCCAAAGATAGGCAAAAGTCGTATGCCGATAAGAGGCGTAGACCCATCGAGTTCAACGTGGGTGATAAAGTCATGCTAAAGGTCTCGCCTTGGAAAGGGATCATCCGATTCCGAAAAAGGGGCAAGTTGAGTCCAAGATACATAGGGCCTTTCCGAATCGTTGCACGAGTAGGAGAGGTGGCCTACCATCTAGAATTGCCCGATGAGTTAAGTGGGATTCACCCGACATTCCATGTATCTCATCTAAGAAAATGCTTAGCCGACGAAGATATGATTGTACCATTGGATGATATTAGAGTGGATGAACGGCTCAATTATATGGAGCAACCAGTGGCAATCATCGACCGAAAGGAGAAGAGGTTGAGAAATAAAGTGGTTCCACTTGTGCGGGTACAGTGGAGGCATCGAAAGGGTTCCGAGTCTACATGGGAGACCGAAGAAGAAATGAGGCAGCACTACCCTCAGTTATTTGAAGAATGATAGGTTTCGGGGGCGAAACCTCTTTAAGGGGGGTAGACTTGTAACACCCGAAGTTTTATAAAGGCCAAAGTTGAAGGGTGAAAAGTGTAAAATAGTACAAAAGTCAAAAGTGGGTGTATAAAGAGCATGGTAGCCCATGCTCTTTCTCCTGCTGCTTTTCAAAGAAGAATAGAAAGAAAAGAAAGCTGGTTTTTGTGTTTCCTCTCAGTCGAATTATGAAGAAGAAGGACAAGAATCTTCAAGGTTAGTAGGTTTTTGTGATTAATTGGTTCGGTTTCTTGGAGGTTTCAACCTTAGAAACTGATTTTTTGTGTGTTTTCGGTGTTTGGGTGTTTGTTTTGGCTTGTTCTAGGTGTTTGAACTCTTGTGCACGCAAGTTGGGAGGAGATTCACTTGTCTGCTGCAATAGGTGAGTTCTAGGACCCCGATTCTATGTTTTAAAACTTCTTTGGGGCTAAAAATGCATTTAAAATGTTTTACAACCGTCGTGTATGTTAACTGTGTATGTATGTGTATGAATTTCTGTGTTTTATGAGGTTGTAAGCTTGTTCTAAGGGTTTAGCATGATTGATCTATGTTAAGAATGTATGGGAACAAATTTTTAGAACTAGTTATAGCATAAGTCTCATTTACAGGCCTGAGGGTTCATCCGCATTTACACCGTGATAATAGCCTAAGTGTTTTGTTCACCCGCATTCACTTTTGTTCACCCGCATTTGCCTTAATTCAGCCTAAGTATCCATCAGCATTTCTTTTTATGCATGCGCATTTGCTACAGTATCCATCAGCATTTCTTTTTATGCATGCGCATTTGCTACAGTGTCCATCGGCATTTCTTTTACGACAGAATAGTTACCAAGTGTTCAACCGCATTTGCAAGTTATTCATTCGTATTTGCAAGTGTTCATCCGCATTCACTTTTGTTCATCCGCATTAGTTTTTGTTCTCCCGCATTTACAGTTGTTCATCCGCATTGGTTTTGTTCATCCGCATTGGTTTAAGACTTGAGGAATTTTCTGGAATTTTGGAAGATCAAGATTAGGGTTTGACCATGGTTGACTTGATGCTTGTATCTGATTATCTTATGCATGTTGTGGGCTGTCCTTATGTGCCTATTATGATATTAACATGTGACTTTATGTGGATTGCCTATGATCATAAAGTATTATTATCAATCCAGTGGAAGATTAATATTAACGAAAAGTGGAACATAAGGAATGAAAAGACTTGTAAGTAAAAATTTACAGGAGGTGCACGACCATGTTGTCGTTAGCTCAACTGTGTACGGTTTAGCTAACCCAAAGGATGTACACAGGGTCAATCTTTAAGATTGAGGGGACCACTGTTGCTGCCCCGGTACTGGTGCCAGCATATGTGCACCACAGATGGAGTCTATTTATAGACTTCAAGGCCCAGTACCAGGTTTATGCGCATTATATGGGGGGTATAGCACTTTGGTCCATATCGACAGTGAAAGATAATAATAATAAGCAAGTAAGAGAATGGTGATGATGTAATGGATATGATTTGTATGTATGATGTGTGAGCACATCCGAAGAAAGATAAGGTATTTTCTTTAAGAAGTATTTTGTATACAAATCTATCAAGATATTTTTATGATTTTAAAACTAGGACTCACTCAGCAAAGCTGACTTTTATGCGTTTTCAGTTGGCAGGTAATATTGCTGAGGATGGCACTCGGGGAGGTTACTCGTCGGGACAAGGCTGACATCCATTCATGAATATAACATTGTTGTTTTGTAATGCAAACTAATGATCTTTTGTAACTGTACCAAACATGTATTACTTAGCAACAGCGTTTATAAATAAATGAATGGCTTTTAAATGTTTAAATTCCGCTACAATGTGATAATGAATTATGAAATGTTTTTTGAATAGTGTTGTGTATGTCCAACTGTGAGGTCTCCAGAAACGGGGCTTTACATATAAACTGTTATGATCGACAATATATACAAACCGAATTAATGCTTTCTTGATGGAGGCACCACTTTATCTAAATAGTGTTAGTATAACCGCAACCATGACATCTTGTCTCTAATACATCACAACTTCCTAAGTCTATCTAAAGTACACAACTCACCCATATAGTTTAACATATTTACACAATACGTAAATAACTTTTATGATTAGTATTTCAATACTCACCTTTAATCATAAAAATATAGCCTTTTGATATTCAAGTTGTGAACTTCCTTTTCTTGTTTAATAAAAAAACAAAGTTGGGTCCAGTTGAGTGAGAATCCTCCATGACATGAATCTTCCATTCAAGCATGGTGGCATAACACCATTCCATTGTGTTAAAATAGAGGTTATATAATTCCTTAACCTCAAAATCTATGTTGAAAAATGCCAACGATGATCTTCTTCCAAATACCTCCCATTTTAGGTTCTTCTTATCCTTCATTTCGTTGCACCATCATAAAGAGATCATAAAGCTCTACTTCTTGTTCGTTGCTCAAGAATGGTGGAATGGTGTCACATCCTCACTAAAGCAAAAACATGTGAATGTAACAAAAGTAAAATATCAAGAATACATTGCTTTCAAGATAAAACTAAGCTTACATTAAGTCAAATACTAAAGTATTACAAAGTATTTAAGTAAGTACATACTTAAAGTTTCTCAAAATATAGTCCTAGCACAAATACAATTTGTGGAAATCTCAAAGCATACTCTTATTCTTAAATGTGTTTATTGTTAGGGATCCAGGTGTATATCGACACATAAACACAATCAAACTGCGAGAGAAAATAATAAGAACAAAGATGAACACGCGAGATTTAACGTGGTTCGGTCGATGTGACCTACGTCCACGGGCTGCAACCAGGTTAATACTTTTATTGCTTTCTGCCTCACTCGTTAGGAATTACAAGTACAATACACAATATAAATAGGGAAAATTAGGGTTTACAACTTAAAATCTAATTTTCCCTATTTATATTATGTATTGTACTTGTAATTCCTCACGAGTGAGGCAGAAAGCAATAAAAGTATTATCCTGGTTACATCCCCGTGGACGTAGGTCACATCAACCAAACCACGTTAAATCTCACATATTCATCTTTGTTCTTATTATTTTCTCTTGCAGTTTGATTGTGTTTGTGTGTCGATATACACCCGGATCCCTAACAAGTGGTATCAGAGCTTAGGCTCGTTACGCACAGGAAACACATCGCGAGAAAAGAAGTTGCGATCTAGGGTTTCGAGAACCGGTAGTCTCGCCGCCATAAACCTAGCTAGTTGCGGATAATAAAAAAAGGCAGTTAGCATTTTTTTTGTTTCGTCAATCGAGGAAAGAGAGCAAAGTAATTATTGTTTGACTTTTGTGGATGTTTTGCGCGTAAATCAAGAAGAGAAGAAAGAAAAATCTTTTTTTTTAGTTAGTTCACCTGCGCATGAAACAACAACAATTCCACAATATATATTATTAATTATTCTTCTGGTTTTTGGATCACACAAGGAAAAGATGTTTTGCTTGTCTTTTTTTTATGTCGCCAACATAAAGAAGAAAAGGGGACAGCAGGTTGTTGCTCACGTGCTCTTTTTTAACCTGCATACGGTTGTCTTTTTTTGAGCTGATCAGAAGGAATAAACACAAGTGCATTGTTAAACTTGTCTATTTAGTATTTTTTGAGACTAAAAAAAGGGTAGTGTTCAATAGAACAACACTTAAGTTCAGGCAGCCAGCCACAGTTGTGTTTGGCACTACTTTCAGTCTTGACTTGATTGGTAAACAGGTTGTAGTTTAAGATAATGGCTGAGAATGAAAAACTTCAGATTGAGAAGTTTGATAGAAACGAATTTGGTTAGTAGAAAATACAAATGGAGGATTTGCTTGTTCAGAAAGACTTGGATATTGTTTTGGATGAGAAACCAGAAAATATGAAACCAAGTGAATGAGAAACTTTGGATGAAAAGGCCAAGGCGATTATTAGGTTGTTGCTGACAAAGGATGTTGCGTTCAACATTTTGAAGGAAACTACAGCAAAAGGTATCATGGATGCATTAGCTAATATATATGAGAAGCTTTCGGCAGCAAATAAAGTTTTCTTGATTCGAGTGCTGGTTAATACAAAGGTGAAAGAGGGAAGTTCAGTTTTAATGCATATTAACAACTTGAACTCGATTTTGTCATGACTTGGGTCAGTTGGCATCAAATTTGAGGATGAGGTTCAGGCTCTACTACTATTATCATCATTGCCTGATAGCTATGCTAGTACTGTTACAGCGATTACTAGTTCCGCCAGCGCATTCACTTTAAATGGGGTTCGGGATATTATTATGGGCGAAGACACCAGACGAAGAAATTCAGGTGAATCATCAAGTGAATTACTGAATGTTGGTAGAGGAAGAAAGAATAACAGAGGTAGTGGGAGTAAGAACAGGAAAAGGAGTCAGTCTAGGGCTCGAAATGATGTGACTTGTTGGAACTGTAAACAGGTGGGACACTTCAGGAATCAGTGTCCAAATGATCAAAAAGAAGTCAACACTACAACAGACTACTCAGACGATGATGCTTTAATCTGTAGCATGGAGAGCAGTATGGATTCCTGGGTCATGGATTCTGGAGTTTCGTTTCATGCTACCCACAGCAGCAAAGCATTGTAGAATCTAAAAAAGGGTGATTTTTGTAAGGTAAGACTGGAAAACAATGATGTTCTTGATATTACGGGCATGGGTGACATGGATTTAGTTACTTCAGCTGGTTCATGGACTTTGAAAGATGTCAGGGTGATTCCTGATTTGAGGAAATAGTTTATTTCTATCGGTCAATTGGATGAACAGGGACATGATGTTAAGTTCGGGGATAAGCAGTGGAAAGTTGTTAAAGGGAATCTTGTCATTGCTCGTGAAAAGAAAATGGGTTCATTGTATATGGTCAGTTTTCCGCCTAAAGGAAGTGACGTTCCAATTCGGAAGAAGACTAAAATCTAGTTCACAAAATCTCATGGGCAGAAGAAGGTTTGCTTTGCAAGTAAGAAACCTAGAGTCACAGAAAAGATTCAGAGTGAATGTTCATGAAAAAGTTCAAGTAAACTAGTCAGAGGATTTCGTGGCAGTGGGGCACAAGTTGTGCTTCAGTTATAGTTCCTAGACGACAATGGGTTAAAAGAACTAATATTTCATCTAATAAAATCTCTCCAGATGATTACTTGTTGAATACGGAGAGTGTTTGTTCTCAGGGTGTTCCAGGATCTGGCACTTTGTTTCAGTGGGAGCCAGTAGGGACGAAGAACAGGTCAGGGGTGGATACAGCCGTGACTGATATGTTGAAGCTCAGGGGAGCTTCAACGGGCCTTCAGATTAACTGATGAGGAGGCCGCTGCAACCAGAAAGACAAGAAAGATTACAAGAGGTACAAGTGTTCATATCGGAAGGCAATTTGAAGATGATCAAGCCTCCAAGTGGGAGATTGTTGGGTTTGTGGAGTCTTAATTTGGGCTCGGGTTAAAGACAACTCAGTGGCAGATTAATTAAATTATAGATCTGGCCTGTTTTTATTTAATTTTAGCCCATTAAGGTTTTCTTAGGGATTAAGTTGTAAACTCTAATTTTCCCTATATATATTGTGTATTGTACTTGTAATTCCTCACGAGTGAGGCAGAAAGCAATAAAAGTATTATCCTGGTTGCAGCCCGGGAACGTAGGTCACATCGACCGAACCACGTTAAATCTCGTGTGTTCATCTTTGTTCTTATTATTTTCTCTCGCAGTTTGATTGTGTTTGTGTGTCGATATACACCCGGATCCCTAACATTTATGATATCATCTAACTATTACTTGAAATATATGATAAAGTGTCAACTAAAAATAATTGGTGAGCTCTCAGGTTTGCGACTCGATCAAACATAAAAACATCTACTGTACTTTTGCAACAACTAAATAAATACAATATACATGGATCTACAACCAAACCTATACATAGGTCTACAACCAAACCTACTGGCTACTTGTATGGCTCTTACTAATGTCTTATCATAGAACATTAGTTCATGGTGTGCTTGATGCAACTAACCATGAATTGGAGTTTGTCAGACTTTGATAGTACTATATATATTGACCTATAGGCTTAAATCCACGAGTTAATTGGCTGAGTTAATTAGTTATGTAAGTCATTGGCTTAAGTGTGATAATTCTTGTCACATGCAATGTACATTATATTACTAGAGCCAAGTATAAAGTAAACAAGATTTTGTATTCTTGTATGAAAAGTACATATTTCAAGCATGTATTTCCCCCAAATATGTAAAATGAAAACGGGTTAAAGTATTTATTTTATTTTTAATGAAATTCATACGTGTGGAATTCACATTTTAGGCTTTGGAAATCAAAGAGTTCAAGTTTGCAAAAGCTTTTTCAAAGTATGCTAAAACTATAAGATTTGGGAAACTTCTGCTAATGCAAGAATTTCAATGAATGCGAGAATTTGCTGTGGTGTGACAACTTCATTGAAAGCAAAAACTTGAAGATGTGTGAGAACTTTTGGTCTTGCAGAAACTTTATTCTGTTTTTTTATTTCTCTTGTATGAATAAATTTAATTTGTATGCTATTGTAAAACTTTCACTTTCATATCATTGTAATTACACACTCTTGAGAGAAACAAAAACTTATTTACTTGATTGTGGGTGATAGTTTCATTCGGTTTTGTATTAATTCATCATTGAAACCATGTTTAGCTTCAAGTCACATTGATTCCAGCTCTGTGATTCGATTCGCAATCGTTACCTAGTGATTCTCGATCGTTACTGGGTGATTTCAGATGAAATCCCTGTCCTTACAGTATGGTATAAACATCATGTTTATCTACAGTTATACACTCTTGTAACATGTATATATAAAAGCATATATAGTATAGACTTAAAAAAATTATTACGTCGGTTTTCTTTGTAATTCCATTTTTAGCTTTTTATAAATTGTATTACTATCAAAATACCGTTATTAAATGAGATATGGCATACGTAATAACTTGCATAAAAGTAAAATGATGGATAAGTCTGCATGAAATGCATGAGCCTTTTATTTTGAGTGATACGTACATATATTTAGGTTTTTAGTCCAATTATCCAAACATGTCGGGCTAGCTCTTTTTTTGCACGTTTTACACATTATGGTTATTTGACAACCCACATATTGAAGACTGTTAAGCATATAATATCACTATGTCCATGAGCTCATGTACATTTGCATGTACACAACTCTAAATAAATATTTCTTGTTTCCCACATTGTTAGTGTATTTTAAGGTCTTACAACCGGGTCTTGTTCCGGGTTAACATTAAGGACGCATATGAACGTTAATAGACTTAGGTTTATATATATTTTAGTTAGAATCAAATGAAAACAATGTTTACGATTGAAAATAATAAAACCCATAGGTTACGTATATGTAACTCATACAAGTTACATATATGTAACTCGTTTCATCATCATTTTCATTCCTTAGGGTTTAAATTTAAAAATATATAATGACTAAAATAATAGGGTTGAAGTTTACTTAAATACACTTTAAATAATTAAAAAATAAATTATAAATTATATGATTGACTAGACGTGGCTTTCATGATTTTCAATTATAAACATGGTTTTATGGTTTTCATATGATCCCACACACACACACATATATATAAATAAATATATATATATATATATATAATATATATATATATATATATATATTCAAACGAGAACTCTATTTTATTTTAGAACTTGGAAAAAACTAAACCACTAATTGCTTTTTTATTTAGAAATTAAAAACCTAATCTAAAAGGCATAATGATAATCAACTAAATACTTATCTCTTTTAAATTAATTCCTAAATTAACTCTCTCTCTCTCTCTTTTATTTTTTTTCTATCCTCTCCCATCTCTGCATATTTTACACATATATTAATGATAGACTAATCTATAATATGTTCGTCATTGTATTTCCAAACCAATTATGTATCATCTGTATACATATATGTGTGTGTGATTATAATATTTTATATATATATCCATATTTTTAAATTGGTCATAAGTTTCTTCTAAGATCAATGTCAATTTATCTATGTGTGTAGGTTTTCATTTTAACAGTCTATCTACATATGTGTAAATTATTACACTAATAATCAGTTTATTAAAATAATCATCTATTTTACATATGAATAAATCTTTATACTAATTTATTTCTTAGAATTATTGTTTGTTTACCTATATGTAAATATTCAAACAAATCAACTACTTAAATTCATGTAAATATTTTACATATGTGTAAATCAAGTATTTACATATGTATACGTATACCGAAATAGCTGTTTACGTACATGTATTTTCAAAGTATTCAACAAAAAGGATATATCTTCACATCCAAAACTCACAAAATAAAATATTTTTTTAGTATACTCATGCAATTTTATAACTAAATAAAAAAGATCAAAAAACCTTAAAAAACTAGCTTTTACCTTAGTGACACATCATTTTCTTGAAGAAAAAAAATGAAACGTTCAAAGAATAGGTAAACACTTAAACTTCCGTTTGGTAGTTTAAAATTTACATATCTTGATTAAATTTTTTTCATTAAAATACAAATTCAAAAACTTCGTGCCTTACAATTCCATTAAAACTACATGAAATCTTTCATAATTTTTGACTTTTTAAGGCCAAATACTAATTAAATTCTAGAAATGCGTCCCTGACCAAAATCTTGCTTTCAAAACTATTACAATCTGGGAGATAACTATGGTTATCAAGTTCAACAAATATTGAAGGTCTTACCAAATATTGAAAAACAAAGGATAGAAAAAATACAATGCAAATAGTAGTAGTTCAAAAGAAAAAAGAAAAAGAATTGCAAGTCGCAGGTCCAGGGATTTCAAAAATGATACTCAAAACCATGTTTGGAGAAAGATAGTTGATCATGTGTCAATGTTTTAATGTTTAATTTATCCAAATACTTCGTTTTACATCATTGTTATTATGGAATTAGTTTAATTTGGTTATGTTTTCTTCATATGTGTTTGAAGCTTAAAGGAGCTTAACTGGAAACAAAAGAAGAAAAACACGAAACTACGAGGACTGAAGATGTAAATATGAAAAGTTACAAAAAAGGCATAGTAAGAGGACATAAGCGTATGATACGCCAAGTATGGGTGTATCCTACGCTGATCAGTGTATGGTCATGTAAGGCCCCATATCCCGGGAAACCCCATAGTTGGTCATTCATAGCACCATCCATATTAAGACAATATATATTAAAATAAGAAAACATCACAGCGAAATAATTTAACAAAAAACCATTTCATGCAATTATGATAATTTTTGTCAAGAAATACATCGTTGTTACAGGGTTCAAAGTTTAACATTTGTGTTGTATTACAAGACAAAAACATCATTGCATAAATATGGGTGCTAGTCTTTATTAGCCAAGTATCTCCAGTCTTGTGCCATCCCCAACAACTTCATTACCTGCAAACTGATATGCATACAAAGTCAGCATTGCTGAGTGAGTTATAGTTTTGTTAATATATAAAAATATACATTTTGTGAGCTTCCTTTGGTGATCATTCATCATTATACATAATCATACATTAAGGCATTCATTATCTTTCTTTCTTTCATTATCTTTCTTTTTCATTAACTAGGATTGCACAAAGCAAGAGCCTATATTATTGGTTGGCAACAAATGCCGAACCCCTGTCAGTACACATTTATAAGTGGTAGTTAACCCCTGACAGTTGACCCACACTGCTAGGCACGAAGCCTGCTCATGAATACAGGTCCCATTCATTCATTCATTGGTCAATCATAAGGATTAGACCCCAGATGTGCATCCTCATGGGCTGAAATAGCCACACATCAGTTGAGCTAACGACAACAAGGTCGTGCACCTCCATTCATTTTGGTTGCAAGGCTTTTCATTCATCATAAGGGCCCGAGGGTAACATTTATTAGGTTCCACTGTCTTCTTTTATTCCATTATGTCATCTTGATTATAAATAATACTTATAGGATACTCATTATCTTAATAATCACATAACATGAAATATACATAATATTATTCATAACAGCAACCCATAAGTAAAGAATATAACATTAAAAACATTAAACAAACATATCATCCATTAAAACTTAAGTACTAATCACTTAAACTCTATCACTGAAATTTTAGGATAAACCTAAGAGTTTACAGCGCATGAATAAGGTATACAGCGGATGACTTAAATACTAAGTGTCCACAGCTGACAGCCGAAATCCACAGTGGACAGCCAAGTCCACAGCGGATGACCAAAGTCCACAACAGATGATTAGACACTAAGTGTGTTCATAGCGGATGACTAAAGTCCACAGCGGATGACTAAAGTCCACAGCGGATGGCTAAATTTCTTAGCGGATGAATAAAACACTAAGTACGTCCACAACGGATGTCTTAAACATTTTAAGTGTCCACAGCAGACAACCATAGTCCACAACAGATAGTCTAAAATACTTAAAGGGTCTACAATGGATAGTTAATGTCTACAACGGATAGCATATAACCATTCTAAGTGTCCACAGTGGACATAAAAAGCCCACAGCGGACAGTCATTTAAACACTTATAACCTGCTTATATAAATTCTAGTTCCATACAATATTTCAAATGTATTCTTAGCATAGATCTATCAGATTCACACTTAGAACATCATAAACAACCATTAACATCCTAGAAATCTTTTAAAAACACATACATTTTCATAAAAAGTCATTTTTAATAGTGGGAGAACATAGTTGCTCCAGTAACATCTTTTTTCAGTACATATATCAGCCCCAACAAGTAGAAAACAAATAAAAGAGGGGATCCAGAATTGAGCGAACCACAACAAACCCGAGAGCAATCTGGAGTTCTAACACCTAAACACACGTAAAGAAGCAACTAAACACATATAAACACATAGAAGTCGGTCCAGAAGCTTAAACCCGACAAGAACTGAGAAGAAAACACCTTAAAATCATGAACTTTCCATTTTCTCTCTCTAGAACCGGATGGGAGTTTCTTTCTCTCACTAGTCATAAGTTGAGTGCATGGGAGACAAAGTATGGGGGGCCATTTCTTCTTTTTAAACCCCATTATGGGCCGGTTTGGCCTTTGTACACTTTTACCCCTTGCATTTTAACATAATATCCCATTTTCTTCCTTATTTTTCTTTTCTTTTCCTTTTGAAGTTTTTGGGTGTTACAGTTCAGTGTACTGATGTGTGTATTTGAGAAAAGAAACAAAAAGTTAGGCGTGGAAGAACAGGGGTGGGCATATGATAAGAGCAAGGGTAGGAGTATGATAAGGGTAAGGGTGGTCGTATGATACGCCCAGGGCCGTCGTATCATAAGCTGGTAGCCTAACAGCACCCGGATTTTGGGGAACTTGAAGTTATTTGAACTTATCTAACCCCAATTCAAAGGAGAGCTTTTCCCAGTCTAAAATAGGTGATTTCAACGAGCTTTTTGGTACCTTAAAGAATTCTAACTCTTCCTAAATCACCATTGATCATCCTTCAAAACAAGATTTATGATTTTGAGAAGATGGTGCATGGCTAGGTCATTCATTATCACTTTTGAGAAAATCGATTATGTTAAGTGAGACTTTTTATGTGCTTTCATTCGGGTTTTGGTAAACAATGATCGTTGAATGTAATTATACGTTTTGGTTAAGTTAAGAGTTTTTTAAAAAATAAGATTGCTTATTGAGATTATCAGTTTTCGGTTTCCTTGCATCATGAACTCATTAAGATTGAGAAGTAATTTGATATAAATGAAGTAATAACATTGTGAATAAATGAGTCTTAAAAGTATGGTCCTTTGTTATTATGTTAGTCTAAAGTCGAAATCTTGGGAATTAGATTTTGCCAAACCCTAGTTAGGCATATAGATTGTTAAACTTGCCTAATTGAGTATCCAAAAGTGAGTGTCTTTCATTAATTAACTTCATTTTAAAGTTCGTTGCTTTTTGTAATTGCGTTTAAGTTCATCCAAAGTTCTAATCTTTTAGTTCAAAGTTCGTGTCTTAAAGTTAATTGATTCTTATTAATTAAACACTTTTCATAAATTCCCTGTGGACACGACCTTACTTAGCCTTACGCAATAAAGGTAGCCAAGACCGATTTATTAATTTACTTTGAACGAGTCTCGACAACCAGCATAAAATGGCGTTGTTGACGGGGAATCAGTGCGCTTAGTGTTTAATTGTTTATTTCTTTTATTAAAAATCCATAGAGACCCAAAATGATTTTTCTTTTTTTATTATTCATTTTAATTTGTTTTCTTTGTTTTGTACTACCCACGGTATTTTGTGTTTTCTTGTTTGCAGGTAACAAATAAGTTCATTCATACAAGATTTGTAGGAAGAACCTCACCACCGTAATTTCATCCAGAAATCAAGAAGACTTAAAGGGAGAACCGTGTGTTTCACAATGCATCAACTTCAAGAACTTCTCAACTTCGTGGGTATACAAGATCTAAAGAATGTACTTCATCAGCAACGTCCATCGGATTCTAAGTAGACTTTCAAGAACACCTGAAAGTAACCAGTCAAGAATAATGAACAATCCAAAAAATCAAAGAGGGCCACAAACTAATCCACGGTTGGGGGATATCCCTCCACCATTGTTCCCTCAATATGATGATCCTCCACCTCAACCACAACTAGTACAACCTCAACCTCAGGGGTCGATTACTGTAAATCAAGGTGTGCAAAACCAACCTCCTACCATGAACTTCCAAGCAGCTCCACATTTTTGGGTTCATAATCCAAGTTTTCAGCACAACATGGAGGGAAGTCATCAAGGCGACGAGGAATGATTTTCGGTTGAAGGAAGCCATCATACACCATATGTGGATGAGTGGATTGAAGATCAAGTTGAGATGGAAGGACCAAACCAACATGATTTTAAAGATTATGGTAACCAACTAGGTTATCAAAATCATCAATCAAATTAGGCTCAGGGTGGTCATGCCCAACCACCCATTCATAACAATATGGGGGGTCAACCACGAGAAAGAGCATTTGAAGTTTGACCATAATGTTAGGGAATCCTTCCTCACTTCCATGGTCTTACAACTGAAGAACCATATCTGCACATATCAGAGTTTGAAGCATAATGTAACACCATTGGTGGCTAAGGTTTTTCACCGGATTCGGTTAAATTGGTACTTTTCCAATTTATACTTAAAGACAAGGCCAAACAATGGTTTTTATCATTACCCTCTGCAAGTATTCATACATGGATACAAATGCAACAAAACATTTTAGATGAATATTGCACTTCTCAAAGGACGAGTGATGGTTGAAGAGCTATCCGAAGCTTTATACAATAATCGGATCAACAATTTCATGAAGCCTTTCACCAATTTAAAGTGATGCTAAGAACTTGTCCACACCATAGATAGCCAAGTGAGAGTTAAATTCCACAAGTGTAGGAACGTTTACGTTAAACTATAAGGATGATGATTGGGACATCTTGTAATGGATGAGTGTAATTTCTAAGAAACGTGCATAGTCAAGCCAAAGGTTAAAGGGGTCAAATATGAAGATAGGTGTGGATAATATAGCCATGGATAGAATTGCATCCTTAGAACGAGAAATTGCAAGCCTCAAAGATGGAAAGAGTGGTGTGGCGCATATATCTAGTGAATATGAAGTGTGTGATATGTGTAATGACATTAACCATACATCGATTACATGTTACTTGAATTTGGAGAAGAGTGACATCAATTACAAGGCCAAGGAGAAAGGAAGACCTATGATATGAACTCTAACACATATCATCCCGGCCTTAGAAATCACTCCAATCTTAGATATGGTAACACTACTTATCAATTAAATCCCCCTTTTCAGGAACCAAATCAAGGAAGCAACCAATATCAAGGTCGACAACAAGGATAAAATCAAGGTGGGTATCAAAGGAACAATTACAATTAAGGGAATTACCAACAAGGAGGTCAATACCAACTACGGAATCAAAAACATCAACAAGGGACTTCAACAAATAATGGTAATGACAATGCTATTTTGATAGCAATCCAATATCTGGCTAAAGATATGAAGAATTCAAAAAAAAATTCAAAGAAGTGCAAGAAAAGACCAATGAAGCTATTGCCAAGCAATTATGACAATTAGCGGAACAATAGTCTGGACGAGAACCCGATAAGCTTCCAAGTGATACCACCAAAAATCCTCAACATCATTCATCAAGATCAAAGAATGCTTATGTGGGCCAAGTTAGTGTTTTAAGAAGTGGTAATGTTTATGATAACAAGGTTGTACCACCACCGCCTTTTAAAGAAGGAGTGGTAGACTTGGGTGAGAATGGCGGAAGTGATAGGGATTCGAAACCTGCATTACCTAAACAAATAAAAAAGGTAACTTTTCAAGAACCACTAAAAGAAAAATCACAACCGAGTAAGCCCACTCCTAAAGGGGAAATGGTGGAGGCTAATACCGCCCCTTACCTCTCAGCCTTAAAAGAACCAAATCGACCATTAACTAAAAATAACAAGCTCCTTAACAAGATGAGATTTGTGAGATCTTTAAACCAGTGAAGGTTAATTTATAATTAAATGATGTAATTAAGCAACTTCTAGCTTATGCTAAATATTTAAAAGAACTTTGGACCCAAAAAAGGCAACACAAACTACTAAAACAACTTGATTTTAACAATGTGAATGCAGTTTTATCGGGCACACTTCCACCAAAATTCCAAAATCTAGGAGCACCTCTAATATAAGTTCAAGTTGGTGACTTTGAAATCAATAAGGCTCTCCATGATCTTGAAGCAAGTTTAAGTATCCTATCCGGAAGCTTGTATGATCAATATGAGTTTGGACCATTACAAAAAGCCGCACTAACATGGTGTTAGCTGGTTTATCCCTCAAACTTCCACATGGACTACTTACCAATGTTATAGTAAAGGTGGAAGATTTTCATTATCCGGTTGATTTCCTTGTGTTAGATTACACAAGTCCTACAAATGACAAGCAACCCAATGTTATTTTGGGAAGACCATTTTTGAAAACCGCTCAATGCTTGATCAATTGTATGACTAGTACGGTTGGTATGGACATTGGTAATAGAAGGTTGAGGTTAAATGTATTTTCATCTGTTCCTAAAGTTCTATTCAATGATGAATGTTTCATAATGGACATCATTGAAGAGTGCCATTCTTATGGAAATGAGGATAGCGCCACCGAGTTGTGTGTTTTATGTAACAGGGATGAAGTGAAGTTGAACACTGATCTTGGAGAACAAGACTATGAATGTGAAGTGAAGGCTATGAAAGAATATAAACCAATATAGATACACCATGTTTAAAGCTTGCTAGATCATATCAATACTCATTGAAAGACTTTATTAATATCACCACCACAAGTTGAATTAAAAGAATTACCTAAACATTTGAATTATACTTTTGTAGGTGATAACAAGACCTTACCCGTGATTATTGCATCTAATCTGATGAAGGATCAAGAAGCAGCCTCCTTGATGGAAGTATTAATTGCTCATAAAGCAGCCACTGGATGGACTATTGCTAATTTGAAAGGAATATGCCCGTCGATTGTCAAGTACAAGATCATAACAGAAGAAGGAGCAAAACCAACATAGGATACACAAAGAAGGTTGAACCATAACATGGGAGAAGTTGTTAAAAAGGAGGTTTTGAAGTGGCTTGATACAAGAATCATTTACCCGTTTTCAGATAACACGTGGGTAAGTCCAACCCAAACGGTCCCAAAGAAATCCGACGTTCAAAGTGTGAAAGATGACCACGATAGTGAGATAGCCACCCGGCCGGTAGCCGAGTGACGCATTTGTACTGATTACAGGAAATTGAATGCAACAATTTCTAAAGATCATTTTCCACTACCATTCATTGATCAGATAGTCGAAAACTTCGCAGGTTAGAAATTCTATTTCTTTTTAGATTGTTACTCGCTTTAACCAAATTTCAATTCATTTAGATGATCAACAAAAGACTACCTTTACTTGCCCATATGGGACATTCGCATTTAGGCGAAAATCATTTGGACTATGTTATGCCCTGGCCACCTTTCAAAGATGCATGATGATTATTTCTTTAGATATGATCGAGGAGTTCCATTTTTGGCACATCTTTTGAGTTATGCCTAGCTCAATTAACTGAAGTCTTAAAATGATGTGTTGAAACCAATTTGGTGCTAAGTTGGGAAAAAGTCATTTTATGGTTCAAGAAGGCATAGTGTTGGGTCATGTAATTTCAAGTAGGGGAATTGAGGTAGACCATGCTAAAATTCAAGTTATCTATACCTTACCTCCCCCTACAAACATCAAAGTGGTACAATCTTTCTTAGGACATACTGGGTTATATAGAATATTGATAAAAAAATTTAGTATTATTACAAAACCTTTATGAAACCTTCTTTTAAAAGATGTTCCTTTTGTCTTCGATGATAAATGTTTAAAATCTTTTAATGTGTTAAAACAAAAGTTAATTGAGGCCTCGGTCTTACAATCACCACATTAGTCGTTACCCTTTGAAATCATGTATGATATGAGTGACTACGCAATTGGGGTGGTGTTGGGACAAAAAATTTAAAAGAAACCCATAGCGATATACTATGCAAGTAAAACTCTTTCTAATGCGCAGATGAATTATACAACCACATAAAAAGAGTTACTTGCAATGGTATATGCTTTGGTTAATTTAGATCTTATATTAGGGGCAGTAAAGTCATAGTTTATTCTGATCGTAATGCAGTGAGATATTTGATGGAAAAAAAGGATGCTAAACCGAGACTAATCCGATGGATTCTTCTTTTATAAGAATTTAATTTGGAAATTCATGATAAGAAAGGAAGTGACAATATGGTAGCTGACCACCTATCATGTGTAGTGCACCATAATAATGTTCTGAGTGAAGAAATTAAAGACACATTCCTAGATAAACACTTGTTATCAATTCAAACTACATCTTGGTATGCTAACTTTGCTAATTACTTGGCTACAAGAACACTCCCGAAGCATTGGACAAAAAATAAGAAGCAACAGTTCATGGCACAAGCAAAACATTGTATTTGGCACGAACCAGATCTGTTCAAAGTAGGAGCAGATCAAATTATCAGGCGATGTGTCCCTGATGATGAGATTCAATCCGTACTGGGACACCTATATGCATTTGAATGTGGTGGTAAGTTTAGTGGCTAGAAAACTGGCCATAAAGTTTTGTCTTGTGGATTTTATTGGCCCATCTTATTTAAGGATGCTTTTGAGTTTTCCAAAAGTTGTATAAATTTCCAAAAGATAGGTAGTATATCAAAACCGAATGAGATGCCCATGCAACCGCTTCTTGTGGTAGATACTTTTGATGTTTGGGGAATCAATTTCGTGGGCCCATTCATGAATTCATTTGGTAATTTATACATTTTAGTAGCAGTTGACTATGCTTATAAATGGATAGAAGAAATTGCCACCAAAACCAGTTATCGTACAATGGTTTGCAAATTTGTTCAATCCAATATTTTATGATGTTTTGGACTTCCTCGAGTGATCATAAGTGATGCAGGATCACATTTTAAAATTTTCAAATATGGAAAATTACTTAAACGGTATGGCATAGACCACTGGATTGCCACACCTTATCATCTACAAACAAGTGGTCAAGTTGAGGTGTCTAATATGCAAATTAAAGAAAATTTTACCAAAGGCAGTTCAAGCCGACCGCAAGGATTGGTCCATAAAATTGGATGATGCCTTGTGGGCATATCGTATAGCTAAAAAACCCCTATTGGCACCATACCTTATCGTTTGGTTTATGGCAAAGATGTCACTTACCTGTTGAACTAGCTTATTGTGGCTTATGGGCCATTAAGAATGTTAATATGGATTATGATGTTGTAGGTAAGGAACAAAAACTTAAATTGTGTGAACTAGAGTAATTTCATGACGAAGCATATGATTGTGCCTCCCCATATAAAGAAAAGACAAAAGCAGTGCATGATGCAAAAATACAAAAAAGCAATTTGAAGTAGGGCAAGAGGTATGGTTATACAATCCAAGGCTGAAGCTTTTTCCCAAGAAACTCAAAAATGGAGGGACCTTATCTCATTACATGCGTGAGAAACTATGGTGATGTGGAAATTGAGGATTTCGATGATAACTTGTGTCAAGTGGTGAATGGCCATCGCCTGAAACCCTACTTAGAAGCCAACGATATACATGGCCTATCTCAACCATCCTAGAGCTTTTTAGTAAGCACTTTGGATAACCATACCACTACATAGGCGTACCACGTAACAAGTCCGGCTAAAGACTTTAAACTTAGCGCTAATGGGAGGCAACATGTGAACTTTATGGGTGTGTTCACTAGAAACCCTCATGAGATTAGAACGCATCCATTCGGGTCTACTGAGGGGTTTTAATGCTTGTTGCCTATGCTATATGCAATCGTGATTCCTATGAAAGTGAGTTAGGTTTTTTAGTGTTTATCATTTCTTTTGTCTCTCTGATTTCTTTCATTGTACCCAAATTCCCACCCAATGGCGAATCACAAGTATGAATGTGGTAGCGGAGCTCAAGGTATGCTTTTAAATTCAATCTTGTGCTTCGGAACGAAGCACGGTTGCCCGGGGGTGGCCGACAAGGAAAATTCAAAAAGTAATTAAATAAGCACATACCGGCGTATGATACACCGAGGGGTGTGTGTATCATACACCCCCCTATAAAACATTTCTAAAAAAAATTCAAATACGCCGCCCCCCGTACGTCAACCGGCATATGATACGCTGGGGGGTGGGTGTATCATACACCAGCCACTCAGATAGCCCCACCAATTGACTTATTGACCCTTGTTAAACCACACAATCATACCTTACAACCCCATCAACGAATTAACCACCACTCTCTCCCATTTTTCCCTACTTTCATCATCTTCACCTCAAAAACCATCTTCCCCTATTCACAAACCCTAACCTTGCACACCCATAACATCTTCAAATCTCAACCAAATCAAACAACTTTGGTGTCTATGTTGGTTAATTTTTCAAGAGAAACATGTATGTTGATAATTATTAGTGGAAAACCCCACCATTCGTGAGATTTGACAAGGCCAACATTCGGGTGACTTAGGGATATTTGCATTTAAAGTCAAGTTTGCAATTTTCATTTTTCTAACACCTTTCAGGTATGTTCTAATGTTACTAAAATCAAATAACATGATTCATTACTACTTATATGATGATTTGCATTTGGTTTCTTTATATATGGGTAGGAAAGTAAGCATAGAACACATTATTAGATCTTTGCAAGTGAGAAATGCTTACATACTTTGATAAGGATAGGATTTGGGATAAAAAGTTGGGATTTGATAATATTAGGACAACCTTGGTATATATGTACTTAGAACCTCTTATGAACTCATTGGTAGATAACTTAAGAATTATCTAATTTGGGGAAGTTAATAAAGAAATTTAATATGGTGTTTCAGTTAAGGCTAAAAGGCACAAAAAAGCATTTTGAAACTCTCATATGAGTTAGTATGTTTAGTACATAGATACACAAAGGTTGTCTTCATCACCAATAATCTTGAAGTTTTAATGGATGTTGTGTGTTTTTGCAGGAGCATGAATCTTTTTAGGAGCAAATAAAAGGGTAAGCAACCGGAATCTTCAAGGTCCTCTAAGAAACAAAAGAAACATGTACACCTAAATGCATTGACAAAGTAAATATGTATAGGTCCTATAACTTGGAAGTGAGATATGACATTGAGTCCTTGAATATTTTAAAAGCTGATTTCAAAAGAGCTGAAAATAATTATAAAATTTAAATAGAAAATTTAGAGAAAACAATTTCAACTCTTAAGCATGAACAAACAAATTACAGGACTAAAATCAAAGATCTCATTACCAAGTTAACTGAATGACAGGCTAAGCTTGTCATCAACAAAGCCAGGGCAGAAAAATGTGTTTTGAAGAAGAAACCTTCAAGAACATCATATCTTCATCCTTGCATGCAAAGATTATTTATCAGAAAAGGTAGGATTTAGGTTCAAATGAGATAGCTTCTCCATACACTCTACTATCAGTAAGATCTACAAGGTGTGGAACTAATCAAGATAAGCTGCCCCTTATAGATCCTATTCAAGAATAGGATGAAGATAAAGAGGAATCTATTATGAGTAAGGAGGATCATCCTAAGAAGGGTAACTATGCCCCTGGAGAGAAGAAAGAACCAAGGATGACTGAGTCTGCTAGGAAGAACTTGATCAGGGATGGCAAAAGAAAATCAAAGAAAGCCGAAGAAATTAAGGCCATTTTCAACTCCAAGAAAAAACAAGTCTTATCTCTGCCAGGTTTGAAGTGGTAAAGACTAAAGACTTAACTATGGACTCTAGTACCAGGAGTCCTAGTTCATGTCCAAATCATCCTGGTCAAGAAAAGAAGGTTGATCAAATGTGCACCACTACTGCACAGCCTAAACCATCCAGTTCTAAAAGCAAGCCTCACCCTAAAAAGCCTATTACATCATCTGTAAAGATGAAGAAGGAAGTAGAAAGAGATCAAGCTCAGCCTTTTACTCAAAAAAAGACTCTCAAAAGTATGGTAGTTGAATGCATCATGTGTGGTGGTACCTCTCACTTTGCTAAGGATTGCATGTATAATCCTAAGAGTACCATCCATATGACTAAGAAGAAAACTTCTGATAAGAAGAAGAAGATAGCTTTAGAAGGAAATCGTTTCCTTTTGGAAGCTGCAAAGTGAAGAAGAAGGTAGGTGGAAAATTACCTTCGGAAGAAATTTTGGTCTTGGAAGAAAGAAATGCTTCTGAAGTACTAAAGTTTGCTGCAGTGGATGCAAAAGCTTCCAAAGGTCCAGTCTCCAAAACTTCCAATGTCATCAAAACTTCCAAAGTCTTGAAGGCCAAGTCTACTCTTCCAAAGATGGAATGAAGGACGACCATGTGACTGAATGTTCTTCATCAACAATAGCAAATGATCCTCAAAGCTTGCATATAGGATCAATACCTGTTGAACTATCTTCAGTTCACTTTGATTAGCCCAAGACCAACAAGGCTTGGGTTTCCAAATGTGACTAACCATCTCTTTCTGTGCAGGAACAGCTAAAGACCAAAGGAAATGTATGGATCATTGACAGTGGCTGTTCCAAACATATGACAGGCTGGCTCTTTTCTCATGAACTTTGAGAAAATTAATGGAGGGCCAGTTTCTTTTAGAGGAGAATCAGGTGGTTACATCACTAGAAGGGGCAGTGTCATAAATGGTAAGCTCAACATTGAGAAGGTAAACTATGTTAAGGATCTTGGGTACAATCTCTTGAGTGTATCCTAATTTTGTGACCAGGGACATAACATGCTCTTTACTGAGCATGAGTGCATTGTTCTCAAGCTCAAGGTAGTCATTCCTTAAGATCATATACTGCTCAAAGCTCCCAGGAAAGGGAACATGTACAAGATGGATTTGCAAGAAACATCCCTATTAGGAGAAGTTTCTTGCTTTCTGTCTAAAGCCAATAGTGGTGAGTCATTCCTCTGGCATAAAGGAATGTACCATGTAAACTTTAAGAACATGACTAAGTTAATTAAGAATGATTTAGTAACTCGAATGCTAGAGAAAGAGTTTACAAGTGATGACCGCTGTGTTGTATGTCTGAAAGGGAAGCAACACAAAGTGTCTCACAAGCCAAAGGAAAAGAACTCCATCACTACTCCCCTACACTTGTTACATATGGATCTCTTGGGCCCCAATAGTGTAATGAGTTTAGAAAGGACTTCATACTGCTTAGTGATCACAGATGATTTCATGAGATGCACATGGGTCTTCTTTCTTAGAACTAAGGATGAGACCCCTGAGATCTTGAGGAACTTCACTTCTAAATATTGAGAATCAATGTGATCAAAAGGTCAAAATCATAAAATATGATCAAGGAACTGAATTCAAGAACCAAATCCTTGATATATTTTGTGATGATAAAGGTATTACAAGACAATATAATGCTCCCAGGTCTCCTTAGCAAAATGGTGTTGCTGAGAGGAGAAACAAGACACTTATTGAGGCTGCATGGACCATGATCTCTGACTCTAAACTACCCATCACCTTCTGGGCAGAGGCAATCAACACTGTCTGCTATGTGTAAAATAGAGTTTTAGTAATCAAGACTCATGGTAAGACTCCTTATGAGCTGTGGCACAAAAGTAGACCTTTCATTGGATTCCTTAGATCATTATGATGTCCTGGCACCATCTTGAATACCAAAGATCAGATAGCCAAATTTACTAAGAAATCAGATGATGGACACTTTATTAGATACTCTTCCCAAGCTAAGGATTATAGAGTATTAAATCTCAGAACTAGAGTAGTTGAGGAATCAGCCAATATAACATTCAATGAGCACACACCCAGTGTGAAAGGTTCTAGTCCTGATTGGCTGTTTGATCTTGAATTAGTTACCAATTATTTTAACAAATCTTGTGAAGATGTTTCAAGATTTATAGGTAGCTTATCAACATAAGATCCTGACCTAAGATTTGATCTGATAAGTCTAAGTCAGAAACTACTTTAGTTCCAACGGTAACAAACCCTACAGTTGGAAATCCCATCAGCACAATAATGCCTAACTCTTTAGCAGACACATCTGAAGTACCTACAAGTTCCAGCACTAAGGCACAACACTCAAGTGAAGGGGTTTCCAATATAGGAGGAGATGGAGGTGGTGATAGTGATCAAGAATTTCTTAATGCCAACAAACACTCCATAGAAGACAACATCAATGATGTCACACACTCATTGGATCAAGCTTCTTTTGACAAGTGTATTGATGTGGTGGGTGACACTCAATCACCACATCTAAATTTCACCAATTTAGATCTGTCCAACCAACTTGATGTGATTCCTCAACTAAGAATCCATAAGTCCTACCCTACTACAAACATCATTAGAGATGTTGAGACAGGGGTGAGAACAAAAGGACAAACCGATGACAAAATGTTTGTCTATACTCTAGTTTTTTATCCCAGATTGAGCCAAAGAAGGTTTATAAAGCTTTGAAAGATGAAAGTTAGGTTGAAGCAATGCAGGAGGAGCTGCTTCAATTCAAAAGACAAAAGATTTGGAAACCTATGTTATCTTCCTCTTGGGAAGACACCAATAGGTACCAAGTGGGCTTTTAGGAATTAGAAAGATGAAAGAGGACTTGTCAATAAGAACAATGCAAGACTAGTTGTTCAAGGGTACACACAAGAAGAAGGGATTGACTACACAGGCAGCAGACCTAAGAAGGCACACTTGACATCAAATTGGTAGACCTTGAAATCCTTAGACGCAGCAAACACAAGGAATATCCTAACAGCTTTAAGTCTTGGACGCAACAAAAATATAATATAAGAAGGCACACTTGATATCAAGTTGGTAGACCTCGAAACCCTTGGACGCAGCAAAAGCAAGGAATATCCTAACAGCTTCAAGTCTTGCTTTTGCTGCGTCCAAGGATTTCGAGGTCTACCACTTCCTATAGAATTGCTCCTCAAAATCAAAGAAGAAAGAAGAAGAAAAAGATTATACAAAGCTCCTACCCTCTCTAAAGTTCAAGAAAGCCCTGAGGTAGAGCCTGTGGCAATTATCAGGCTGCAGACCTACTTCCCTTGTCCTATGAGTACATAGAATTTGAGTATCTCAAGCAGATTAAGCAAGAAGTGTTGAAAAAACAAAAAGCTACTAAGAGAAAGATGAAGGAAGAGGCTGCAAAGTCAAGAGCCACCATCCGAGTCAATCAAAAGAAGTCTGCTGGCAGACTGAAGATGGTGAGCTTCTTGAAGATGTATGGGTTCTCCGAAAGGAGACTTGGTCCAATGTCTTTATCCACCATGGATGAGCACGTTAGAGTGATCAAGCAGAAGATCAAGAGGGGTGAGCTGGTTGACTTGCATTCTCTGTCAAGTCAGGATGCTCCTGAAGCTGAGGTCAAGGTTGAATAAGAGACAACACAACCTAGACCTAGTGCTGCATCTCAGTCAGCTTCATCTTCTGACTCATAGTAGGGTCCTGATCCCTCTCTTTTTGAATTTGGGAAGGAAAAGGACCCAACTGAGGAGGAGAAACAAGAAAAATCTGGTACTCAAGACCAACCTCCTCAGTTAAAATACAAAAAGAGGAAAAGGATGACCATTAGAAAGAGGAAGAAGATGGCCATCAGAAGGGACAAGAAGAAGACGAAGTCCAAGGCATCCACCTCTACACCTCAAGATGAGTCAGAACATCCTGAGGATGATCAAGAAGAGACTGCTCAACCAACCCCACTTATTGTAAAGCCTCTTGCTGCTAAGAGACCCATCCTGTCTTGGGCATTTGCTACTAACCTAGACAGATGGTATGTCACCAGAGATCAAAGGGGTCAAGATGTGTATTTCTAGCAAAAAAATTTTGACCTTCCTCTGCATGATCTCTATGACATAAGAAGGTACTTTGAAAGTCTGAGGAATACTGAACAGCTGATGATGAAGGGAATGGTCTTGATACTGATGAGGACTGTCAATAGATGAATATCAACATTTAAAGTTCTCCTTCAGTTTTGGTAGCATCAGCCTAGGGGGAGTTTGTATGGATTATACTTAGAGGCTAATGCAACCAAAGAGCTCTTAGCATGCACATATGAAGTAAGGAAGTTACTTCAGAAGATTTGATACAACACAATAAAATACACTAAGTATCAAATCTTCCAAAGCCAAACAACCAATTCTTATGAAGCCAAAGATGAAGTCTTTCGAAGCTTCAAGACAAAGTCTTCCGGAGCCAAGAGATTGATTTCTTCCATAGATAGAGAAGACATGCTTTCTCTGACTCACATTTGACAAAAGCTGAACCATTTTCCACTGCCATCTCTGAAGACTCACCAACTTATATGAGTTGGTGAAAAGTGCATACTTTTGTCAACTGTAGATAATGGTCATAGTATCTGTAACTTTCTACTTATGTACTTTTATCCTTTTCGTATTAGATAAGGATGCGAGCTACGACATGTCATAGTCACTAGCCAAAAGGCAATCTGCCTTATGACTTTACATTGATCTTGTTGTTTAGTTTAGTATTTCCAGCTAGCCTTCAAAGTATGGACAACTGTAGAATGTAGTATAAAGTATCTCAGGTACCAGTCTATAGGAGTAAGCCTTGTAACAATTTGTAAAACACTTGAGAGCGATATACAACATTCTTGAAAACCATCTTATTATGTTCTGCTTGTGTTCTTATCTTGTGTTCATAGTTTCATTATAACCGGTTCCCTATTTGATCTATTAAGTGTGTTAAGTCTCTCAATCATGGTGAAACTGTTGCATTAACCCCTTCACCGGTCCTACAACTACGCTGGCCGGCGTAGCCTATGCTAGAGTCTTCGTGGACCACCTATAAAACCGCGTTTTAGTTAGGTTTCAATCGCCACTTGACTCCCATTCGACCTAGGATGATTTGAGATGGATTCTGGGAGTTCCTAGGCCTTAAATTCATCATTACACATCTTTCTAACAACATATAAAGATCCGTTATGCAATTCAACAATGATTTTGAAGATAATTCAAGAATGATTAGCGGCTAACATTCTTGTGATCTACTTTGGTTGATAGGTTATGTGTGATTAGATTTTCGTTTGTGTTTAACTTGTGTTGGGATTAAACTTTAGAACCCGTTAAGTTCTTTTATAAGTTTAACTTGTGTTTTGATTTTTTCAACAATTTTTTTGGTTAACCTTTATTTGAATATCATATGATGTTGTGCGAATCGTATGGTTGTAAAGTTTTGGTTGTTAAATGAATTGGTATTATGTATTAAGACCCCGTTAAGTCTTGATTAGCGATATCACTTAATCATTGCACGTATAGAATCCCTGTTAAGGATTTTGCATCAAGTTGAAATAAACGATTACTGAAAAACCAAACTTGGATCCTGGAATGGATTACTATTCCTCGTAATCATCTTCTTAATCAAGTTTGATTATATCCAACTTGTTTTCTTAGTTAACTTGTTAATCATTCCAAAAATCCAATATTCACAACCATGAGGCAATAGTTCATAATTCAGTATTTAAATCAATTTCTTATAAATCAAAGTACAATACAATGACCACTAATTCCACAAGGATCGACAACCCTACTTACCCTAACTAGTTTAAGATAAATAGGAACACACATTTTAACATCTTATTTGATTAGTACTTCGACATCAATCAAATTTTGGCACCATTGCAGGGGAATCGGTGTGCTTGGTGTTTTGTTATTTGATTTGTTTTTAATTCTTTTACTTGTTCTTGTTCTATTTCCTTTATTTCTTTATTACGCTGGGTGTGATCTAAGTGTGCAGGTCAAAGGATTGCATGCATACCTGATATTCGTTTAGGAAATCACTACTAGTATTGGATCCAGAGATAGAGAAATCAGTAAGGTATAATCATGTTCTTCAATGATTAGGGTTACCAACTACATCAATTTCACAAGCTATTGATTAAGCAGCTAATAGTTCATCTGATTCAACCCAAATGGAGAATCCAAACAACCAACAACCACCTTTTGAACAACCACCAAATCAACCACCACTCTAACATCTAAACCTACCTCCCAATAACCAAATTCAAAACCAACCCATAAACCATAACCTACCAAACAACCCTGGTAATGAAAACCACAACCGAAAGCAACATCAATTTCAAGTGCATGATAACCTCAACCAAAGAGGTAACTTTGATCATGTGAGCATGCATAGTGTCCACACAGGCGATGAAGATTATAAGGATATGGGGAACAATCATGAAGACAATCAAGATGCTAATTATGATGATTGGGTTGGAAATCATGGTGAAGGTAATGGATATAATGGGAATAATAACAATTGGGGGAACAATCATTATGAATGGAATGCACCACCTATCAATCAATAACAAGGTGGAGTCAATAACAATTTCAACCATCCAAGAAGACCTCACAAAGCTCAAGTACAAGGTGTGGATAGCCTTTTTAGACCGGCTATTTCTGAAAATCAAAATCCTATTGCACTTCCAAACCGTAAGGGATGATCTTTTGATGTATGTCCTCACTACCTCACCATTCTTCCTGAATTTAGAGGCACTGCAACAGAAGAACCATATGTGCATCTTGCTAAATTTGAAGCCATATGTTGCACTATTGGTGGATATCACTTCATACAAGATGAAGTGAGGCTGTAATTGTTTCAAATTACTTTGAAAGATAGAGCTAAGCAATGGTTCCTTACTTGGCCTGACAACAGTATTCATACTTGGCAAGAGATACAAAGGGTTTTCCTTAAGGAATATTACTCTTGGGAAAGACAAATGATGTAAGAGAGGCCATTTGATCTTTTCAACATAAGTGGGTGAGCAATTTCATGAGGCATTTACTAGATTCAAGGAGTTGATCCGCATGTATCCTCATCATGGTATTGAAAGGTGGGAATTGATTAAGGCATTTCTAGATGGACTAACACCAGAAGAAAGGAAATACTTGTATTCTACAAGTAATGGAACATTCTTATATAGTCATGAAGATATGGATTGGGAATTCCTAGAACAAATGTGCAAGAATTCCAAAGCTCAAGCTTCGGCTAGTAGATGGGCAAAGTTCACTCCAGCGAGGTCAACCACCATTGATTATGAGACTAAAGAATCAACTGCATATTTGGAAAGACAATTAGCCAAGTTAGGACATATGGGGACTAAAGATATAGCTTCGATTGGATTTAATGTATGCAATGATGTGGTGAACTGGGCATGCAAGTGCAGATTGTCCATTGCTTTTAGGTCAACATGAAGAGGTGAATCAAGTATATGGAAAGAGAAAACAGTTTGATATGAACTCTAATACTTTTCACCCCGGTTTGAGGAATCATCCAAACTTTAAGTATGGAAATGCTTCAACCCAAGTGAACCTTAATTTTCAAGTCAGTAATCAAGGTGGTCAAGCATATTAGAACTGACCACAAGGGAATTACAATCAAAGTGGTTATCAAAGAAACTCTTATACTTAAGGAAATGATCAAGGGAGCTACAACCATGTGGGTCACCTTACTGAGGACATGGCCTAAATTATGAGGAACCCCTGGAAACTACCAAGTGTTACCATGATCAATCCTTAACATCAAGGAACCAACATGGAAGACATGAGAAATGTTCATATCAATTCAGTTAGTATCCTTCTTGACTCTGAAATTATTGATAATGACTTTACTTCTTTTCCACAACAAGTTGAAGATAAAGAAGAGAAAGCCGATATAGTGGAAGATAGTGACCCAAGAGCACCTATCATTCCAATCAAAGTGTGGAAATTGAAGATAAAAAGTGCACTCTTGGATTATGGAGCAACTGTTAGTATCTTGCCAGGTATGTAATATGATCAGTATGACTTTGGTTCTCTAGAGGAAGTTAACACCACTGTGGTGTTAGCTAACTTGACTCAGAAATGTCCTCGAGGGATGGAAAGGAATATTATAGATAAGTTGGGAGAATTTTACTACCCGGTGGACTTTATGGTTCTTGAGTATGCACTAGTGAGAACAAATGAGCAACCGAATGTCATATTGGGTCAACCAACTTTAGCAACCGCCAATGCTCAAATCAACTATCGGGATGGAACAATTGACATGACCTACGAAACCTGTAAGTTATGTTTTGATGTATTTACTAAGTTTTAGTTAGTTATCTTGTTAATGATAAAATTTCTAAGATAAATGTGACTAACATGTGTGTTCCTCTTTACATTTCACATGTAAGAGTGGACATCACTTGTGAGAATGGTTTTAAGTATAACAGGGATCAGCATGTGGACTTGAAGGAAATGGTGGATTTAAAAGAAAAGAAAGAGCCAATAATGAAGGATGAAACAAAGAAAAAAATCCTAAATTAAAACAAAAACTTGGGATCCACTTAATCCTATAGATGCTCAAGTGGGGGCACTAATGTTTAGGCCAAAACACAATGATGCTAAAGACCTACCGGATCATTGGAAGCAAATACATTTGAATAATAGCAGAGGCAAGCATGCTACTCGACCACCTTGAGTGGTCGTGGGTATGGTCTGGCTAAAGACCTAAAACTTAGCACTAATTAGGAGGCCACACGAAATTAATTTTTATGTTGTATGTTTGCTGTGTTTGTTTAAGTAGTTTGTATTGTCAATTTGGTGGTGTTATTATTATTATGTGTTAGGGAGTCGTTATTTTTATGTTTGGGTCGGTTTGGATTCAAAAGTCATTGTATTGATTATTGTATATTGATTTTAAAAAATCCTACACTTAACCTAAATACCATACATTAAGGACAATGTATCGCAAGTGTGGGGATGAGGGAAAGAATAAAAAATTGGTAACTTTTTTAAAATTATTGTTTTTAAGCGATCCAATCAGGCATGAAAACATTAATTAAAGCATACCAATTGATTCCTTTCTTGTTTGATTTAAGGGTCCTTAATCATGGTCTAATTCCAAGATAGCAAAAGGAATTGTGTTAGCAAGGGGTTTTAGACAAAAATATAAGAACTGCCTAATTAGGGTTAAAGGGCTATTGGTGTAGTAAAAGCATGTGCACGTCGACAACCCTATTTCCCATCTTGGTGAGATTTTGAAGCCTACTAGATTGTTAGCTCACACAAAAAAATGTTTCCTTTGTTAAATGTAGGCTATATGACTCTTTGTCTTTGAACTTGTGTGATTTGATGCATGCTGAGATGATGAACTTGATAAATGCACATATATGATAAAGGAAATCTAGGATTCCTTTTGCTTTTAACACCATTTTTGTGCTTTACCTGTTTTTCTAAGATTTCTTGTAATAGTTAGTGATTGAAAAAAAGAAAACATAACAAAAGAAAAATAAGAAAATGCAAAATGTTAGTTATGGGTTAAATGTGTACCCCTGGTTTTTGTTTTGTTTCAGTAGTAGTTATGATAATACGAATGTCAACAGTTGATATTTACCTTTATTTTTATTTTAGCCACTTTCATAACCAAACATTCCTATCCAAACCTAAGCCCAAAACCCATAAGTCCTTTTGATGTGTGCATTGTCTAAGCGTTATTGTGGAAGTTTGATCATCCATCAAGCACATGATAACAAAGTTTCATACGTGGACCATTTTGAGTGATATATTGGTGCATTTTCCACGACGTGATAGGAACGAGGTTGCACATTAGCATAGCTTACCACCCTCAGACCGACGGTCAATCAGAATTAACGATTAAGACCTTGGAGAATATGCTCCGGGCATGCATTATTGATTTCGGTGGTAGTTGGGACGAGCACTTACCGTTGGTAGAGTTCTCTTACAACAATAGTTATCATGCAAGTATAGGCATGCCACCATTCAAAATGTTGTATAAGAGACAATGTAGAACCCCGGTGTGTTAGGGTGATATCGGGAAAAAGGAGTCGGGAAGTATCGAGATCATCGAGGCCACGTCAGAAAAGTTGGAAAAGATCAAGGCCTTCATGAAAGCAGTAAAGGATCGGCAGAAGTCCTACGCTAATAAGAGAAGAAGGCTAATTGAGTTTCAAGTAAGAGATAAGGTGATATTGAAGGTATCTCCTTGGAAAGGATTTATTAGGTTTTGAAAGCGAGGGAAGTTGAGCCCAAGGTACATCAGCCCATTCAAAATCATTACCCAAGGTGATGTTGTTATCCCTCTTATGGACATTGAGGTTGATGAAAGGTTGAATTATGTGGAGCAACCAGTGGTTATTTTGGACCGGAAGGAGAAACGGCTAAGGAGTAAAGTGATTAGTCAAGTAAAGGTGCAATGGAAGCATCGCAAGGGATCAGAGGCCACATGGGAGAGGAAGGAAGAAATGAGACGACACTACCCCGACCTCTTTAAGGATTAACAAGCATCGCAAGGGATCAGAGGCCACATGGGATTTTATTTTAAAATGCAAGGGGTAAAAGTGTACAAGGCCTAAACCGGCCCATAATAGGGTTTAAAAAGGTGAAATGGCCGCCCATACTTTCTCTCCCATACACTCAACATACGGCTAGTGAGAGAAAGAAGCTCCAATCCGGCTTTAGAGAGAGAAAGTGGAAAGTTCTTCAAGAAGGTAAGAATTTAAGGTGTTTTCTTCTTGGTTCTTGTCAGGTTTAAGCTTCTCTGCTTCCTTTGTGTTCCTATGTGTTAACTCTATATGTTTATCTGTCTTTAGACGTTAGAACTCCAGGTTTGCTCTCGGGTTTGTTGTGTTTTGCTCGAAGCTGGTTTAAGGTGAGTTCTAGATCCCCTCTTTACATGTTTTCTACTTGTTTGGGGCTGATATGTGTATTAAAAATGATGTTTCTTAGCAAACTATGTTTTCCCAAATTTAGAAATAACTTTTACAAAAATATGTATGTTTTAAATGATTTCTATTATGTTGAATAGTTGTTTGTTATATTTTAAGTGTGTATCTAATAGATCTATGCTAAGGGCATGCTAAAAATGATGTATGGGACTAGAAACTGCATAAGTTGGATCATAGGTATTGAACATGTTGTTTGCTGTGAACACTAGTGACTGGGTTTGAGAATGATATTCTCGGTTGATGTGACTCAACCTAGGATTGAATATGAGGACTGAGTCAATAATATAGCAGTGGAATTACTATATTAAAGAACATTAATTGCTGTAGTAAACGCTTGAATGTAAGAGAATCAAGAACTGTAGTAAATGTTGTAAAATATTATGGATATTACTGCTGAAATCAACAACCTTACAAAGTTAGGGTATGTGACCCTATTTATAGGCGTTTTCATTGCCTGTACAAAAGACTAAACTAACCCTGATCTATACAAGAGAATCTAGTCTAAGTACAAAATAAATATAAAAGTGTAAGTTGTTCATCCGCATTAGTTCATGCGGGTGAACAAGTCTTCTCAGCATTTGTGTTTCGCATTAGTTCATGCGAGTGAACAAGTCTTCTCAGCATTTGTGTTTGCTCACCCGCATTAGTTCATGTGGGTGAACAAGTCTTGTCAGCATTTACTATTGTTCATCCGCATAGACTAATGCGGGTGAACAAGTCTTGTCAGCATTTACTATTGTTCATCCGCATGGACTAATGCGGGTGAACACTTCTTGTCAGCATTTCTTCAGTTCATCCGCATGGACTAATACAGATGAACACTTCTGTTCAGCATTAGTTGTCTTGATCCGCATTTGTTAATGCGGGTGAACAAACACTTGTCCGCATTTGTTCACTAGTCATCCGCATTAACAAATGCGGGTGCTTTATACTTGTCTTTTCTTGTCTTTTGTTTTCTGTTGTTTTCTGTAACTGATGTTTTCCAACCAGAACAACCTCTAACCACTTCTTGAGTTGGCAAGTATGATCCTTTCAGGGTCTAACAATACTCCCCCTAAGGATTATACTGCCTAGGTTCCTCAAGAGTGTGATGGTGGTGGTGGTTGTGAAGATTCTGGTCGGTCTTGATATGATGTCTTCTGCTGGACTGTTCTTGGAGAGATTGTTGTAGCAGCTTCATGATGTATCTCAGGTTCTGCAAGGGAAGGATTGAGGATTGCCTTTATCATGTTTGAAAAATCCCTAGCTTCCTTCATTTTTTTCTCTACTGAGCACATGAATCTTCATCTCACTAATTGTATGAATAGCAACAATGGGCATTTGTTTCAAAGAGATAGGTTCCCAAACTAAAATAAAAGATAACCCATCTCTATGAATCATCAGTGAACCATCAGCATCAACTTCCAACTTGACTATGTTGCCCATCTGCATAGGTAGTCTTTTCTTCTTCCTTTGTTCTCTTTTGTTGTTAATTCTATCAAAAGCCAGCTTCAATATCTTCACACACTTCAAAATAAACTCTAAATCATCTTCTGTAGCTTTATTTTTGAGGGCTTTGAAGTGTCTTGTGAAGATATAGTGTATGTAAGACTCATCTAGCAGTCTGACCTCATAACCACTGAAAATTCTGATCTCTGGGGCTTCTTTTCCTTCCCACTTTCTCTCAATCACCAACTCATAGGATTCTTCGTCATAGTACACATTGGAAATTGGTTTGGTTTTGTGAGTTCCAGCAATCATTTTTCGTTTCAATGATTCTATTGGTTTTACATGCAGCCCAGGGAACACTACCTCTTCTGCCTCTCTCTTTCTTCTTTGTTCAAGGGGATTTTTGAAAGACTTGTCTTTTCTAGTACAGATGGCTTTTAAAGACTTGAAGTTGTTGGTTCTCTTAAACATCTTTAGAATATCCTCAAATTCATAACCCCTGTACATTCCATCACGGTTGATTAGATCTAACTCAGCCAATTCTTTTAAGTCATGGACCTTCATGGCATTGACTAAGGCTATATATTCTGTAAAGAATTGCACCAGGCCTAAGATTCTCTTGACCATGAACATATTACAGCTGCTATCATACTTCCAGGCAATGATTTTGACATCTGTTTTGCCTTTGGGAGTAGATACCCCTCTAATCATCTCAGCAGAAAGATTTGTAATACAAATTATGAATCAGAAATACCAGCATGGTTATTCTCAGTTCTTCTTCTATTGAAACAGGTTGTGATGGAATTACAATTATAGACTCAGAGGGGGATTTGGTGTTTTTGATGTAATCCTAGAATTCCTCATCTATAATGAATTCACTTGAAGAGAATTTGTCCATGTCATCTATTAGTTCTTTCATCATGGCCTCTTTTCCAGTAGATGGATCAGAATGTACTACCATCTCCCAGCTATCATCATCCCTAACACCACTGGTTTCTTGCTATTGTGAATGAATTTCCTTATCTGTTTCTTCAGCTTCATGTTCTGTTGCTTCTCTTTCAAATTCAGCCTTTAATTGAGCAATCAGTTCCAATTCATCAATTCTTTTCTCCAAAGCCTCATTTTTTTTGTTCAGATCAGCAATAAGTTCTGTTTGTATCTCCAACATGTGCTCTTGATCTTCCATAGCTACAGTTTGAATAGCCACAGTGTCCACATGACCACTAATTTCTTCTCTTGACATCTCTAAAGAGGCTTTTAACTGTTTGATCTCCTCATCTTTTGTTCTCAAATCAGCATCATACTTGGCTTTTAATTCACTCAGTTCTTTCTCCTTTTCATCCAACTCTAGGATTCTATCATTGATTATCCCTGCCCTTCTATCCAAAGTCTTCTCCATTCTAGACATTTTGGCTAAGAGATCAGATATCATCCTATCCTTTTCATCAGGTCTGTTCACCTCTGATTCTACAAAGCTCTCAAAAGGAGCATCTTCAGAGACAAGTTGTCTCTGTGGTAGAGGCACAGTATGTTGATTATCTTCTTCATCATCAGAAGATTTAGAAGATTTTGAGGAGTTGGTAGATTCACCAGAACTCCCAGCCTCAGCAATTTCTTCAGGTGGAGAACTGCCTTGTGAATCTTCTTGTATATGAATTGGAGAGAATGATTGTGGGATAATGGGATCAACCCTCAAATGGGATAAAATAGCAGCTTCTTGTAGTGTTTCACCAGTGTGAGGATCACCAATCAAAGATGACACTGGTATAATGTGTTCTTCAATTTCTGCATGCTCATCAACATGGTGTTCATCATGAGTAGCAGCCTGCTCCATTAATTGTTCTGGAGCTTCTTCTTGAACATTTACTTCATGAATTAGTTCATCATCAGGAACATCAGCTTCCATTTCTTGTGCAGGTTCCTCAATAGGAATATCATCATGTACAACCGGTTCTTGGTGTTGTAGTTGTTCCTCATCCATTGGCACATCATTTTGGGGATCTATTTTTTGTTGCATCCAAGGTAAGAGTAGAATGAAAGCACCACTATAGAAGTTTCTTGGATCTCTCTTCTTGATGTACTTCAAAGATTTGGCATTATAATGAGGAACTTCAAGAATAGGGCCTTCTAAAACCAGATCAGGAAAGGCTTCATTAATAAGACACTGAATGAATCTGGGGTACATTAAGAACATGTTCCTTCTCCCCTCTTGAATATTTGACATCATTCCATTAAAGACATATGCTGAAAAGTTGTAGGGTCTGTTAGAGCTGAGGGCATAGACCAGTGAAGATGTAGTTAATGGTATGTCATTCCACCCAGTTTTTCTTTTAGATAGGCAGTGTTGGATATAATGAATGAGAAACCTCCACTGCACATCTACCAATCCTTTCACTATCTGTATTGCCTCAAATCCTCCCTCATATCCAATGTCAGCAAAGAATGACATGATATCTTCTTTATCAAATTCAGTTGGAGAATTTGGATCATCTTGAAATTAAAGGCATTCTCTAACAGATTGTTCTGATATCACTAGAGTGTGATCATCAGATATTCTTCCTGAGATTGATTTCTCTCCATCAATATCCAAAGCTTCTGCAATTCCCTAGAAAGATCTGATGTAATTCTCATAGATTACAGGTCTCACTGATATGGCATGAGCCACTCTTGTTGTGGCTATGAACCTGATCATGTCTCTGAGTCCCTCAGCTTCTGGGACATCAGAATCAAGAAAACCACTGACATTATGGAGCTTGCTCCAAGTCAGGTTAGCCATTATGTAATCTGCACACAGAGAGTATGAATTAGTGAGAATTTTGTGTGATTTGTTCAATTTTGACTTTTTAGGTCAAAATGAATTCTGATTGTTACTGTTACATTTGGTTATTTGACCTGATTTTGATTTTTCATGAAGAATAGTTCAAAATTTTGTTTCTTTGTGTTGGGATATACTGATTTTGATTGTGTTTTAACAGGTTGTGATGTCAACATTGTTATACACCAGTATCCCCTATTCATCGATGTTTTATGTGTTCTTAGAACCACATGAAATCTTTGAAGTTTACACCGATCATTGGTTTTAATGAACTCTGTCATTCATCTAAATCCAGTGTTCTTGAGTGTATTTGAATCATTTCACAAGATTAGGGTTCCATTTCAAGAAATTTCATTCGACGGTCGAAGTTTTTCAGAATCTGATGATCACCTTGTGGTTGATAATACTTCGATTTAACAGACAATGTTGTTTGTTTTGATGTTGGATTTGAACAAAATGAAGCTTGATTAGTGTAGATTCGAACTCCGAAGAAGAACGGTTTTCTGGCACTCGACTCACTATAAAAGTTCACTCAAAAATTTGAAAAGTAATAAATGACTCACATTAAATGAGTATTTATAATACATTTCATAATTTTCACAAAATTTTACAAGTGCAGAAAATTTTGCTACTATAGCAAATGCGGTTACAAAATTTCAATGGGCGCATTCACTGTAGCAAATGCTGATGAACAAACTAGCATTTACTGTTAACGAATGCGAAAGGACTAATTTTACCCATCCGCATTTACTGTAGCGAATGCGAGAGAACAGATTACTTGTCCGCATATACTGTGACAAATGCAGGTGAACAAAGTGATCAGTATTCACTGTAGCAAATGCAGGTGAATAAATGACTTGTCCGCATTAACTAAGACAAATGCGGGTGACCAAAGTTAACATCGGCATTTCATGTAGCAAATACGGGTGAACAAATGACTTGTCCGCATTTACTGAGACAAATGCGGGTGAACAAAAGACTTGTCCGCATTTATTGTAGCTAATGCAGATGAACACTTTTTTGTCCGCATTAGTTTACTTGTACAAAAACAGTTACCCACATTGGTTAAATGGCAGGGTTACCTTCACTCGCATTAACCAATGCACTTACCCGCATTAAATTTTGTACTTTGTCAAAAATTAATATTTTTGCAGTGGCTGAATCTGATTGTTGTACAGCTACTTCTGATTTTATGAAGATGAGTCTGCATTTTTGTTGTTTTTCGAAGATTTTGCAAATTTAGAGATTGTCAATTCTTGCTTGAATTGTCATGTATCTTTGATGTGACACAGATTCCCAACTTGATTGATTTTGGAGCATATGCATCTTCTGAAGCTGATTATGGAGTAATTTCCATACAGACACAATCAATTTGACAAAGTTTTCAATTTAATGTTTGCAAATTTCATGTTTTTGTAAATATTTCCTTTTAAAATTTTATTACTCCCTCTAAAGTTTATATCCATGCGGGATAAAAACTTTAAATAAAAATTATAAAATTTTAGGACAATATTTCTGACTTGTTTAATTGTTTTGCACTTTTGTTTGAAATTTTGGGATCATAACAATCTTATCTTTCATAAGTGCAAGTTGTCATGAACTTATTGATTGAAGGTATGTTTGTCCTCTTAAACTCATGCTTGGTCAATATTGTAATGCATGTGATTTTTATCATGTTTTGATTTAATAAAACATTCAACATGAACCTCACACTCATAAGCATAGCAAGATAAACTATCCTCATGTACTGTATGGTAGAACTTTCTCACAACTTTCAATACCTGGTCATTTAAATTATGAAACCTTATTTATTTTGGTAAGGGGGATCCACTTTGAGATTCTTTTTCCTGATCCTTATTTTGTTTGATCCACATTGGGATTCTTTTTGCTCTTCACTTTGGAAGGTGATCCACTTTGGGATTCTTTTTGTTATATTCTGTTTTATTTGTCACCCGTATTGGATGTGTTCCATATTGGGACTCTTTTTGGATCTAGACATCAGCACTAGGTGCTTGTTTCCCCAGGTCTTTGCTCAGCAAAACAAAGGAGAAACTGATGTGAATGAGATTCATAAGGTATCATGACCTGGTGTGTTTAGGTTACTACACATACATACACTTGGATAGGTTAGATACATACATGCTCTAAGATGATGCATTCACAGTTGAATGTGATCTTTAGTGTATCACAACATTTATCTTCTGTTCCAAGTTGAGCCTACCCTCATATCAAGTAAGTCATGTCAGTCTTTCAAGATATTGAATTAAGCATAGTGAATGATATAACAACTGTAATTATATCATCTCCCATAAGAAGTACAAAACAAGGACTTCAACAAAAATTGATTTCTTTTTGTAATTTTGTGAATTTATTGATGTTAATAAAGGTTAATTATTCTGATTGATTGGACTAAGAATTCAAACCGACTTGGGTCAAATGCCTTAGTAAACAAATCAGCTAGCTGATTGTCTATGTTAACCTGAATCAGCTTGATTAAACCTTTTTCAGCACAGTCTCTCAAAAAGTGATATCTAATTTCAATATGTTTTGTTTTTGAGTGTTGAATAGGATTGTTTGTTATGAAGACTGCAGCAATGTTGTCAATATGAATTGGTGTGTGCAAGAAATTGAAACCATAATCAAGCATCTGGTTTTGAATCTAGAGAACTTGAGAGCAATAAGCTGATGCTGCTATGTACTCAGCTTCAGCTGTCGATACAGAAACATTGGTCTGTTTCTTACACTGCCATGACACAAGTCTGGGACCAAGAAATTGACAACCGCCAGATGTGGATTTTCTATTAAAATTGCATCCCCCGTAGTCACTGTCGGTGTATGCATAGAGATTGAAGTCTCTATCCTTTGGATACCATAGTCCAAGAGCAGGTTTGCCCTTAAGATATCTGAATATCCTCTTGACTGTATTCACGTGAGATTCCTTGGGATCTGCTTGATACCTGGCACATACACAAACACCAAACAAAACATTAGGTCTACTGGCTATTAAATACATAAGTGAACCAATCATGGATCGATAAAGAGTCTGATCCACAGATTTGCCATTTGTGTCTGGGCCAATCTTCATTTTTGTATCAACAGGTGTTTTGATGGACTGACAGTCTGCAAAGTGAAACTTTTTCAATATTGATTCCACATATTTTGACTGGTTGATGAAGATTCCACTGGATGTTTGTTGTACTTGAAGACCTAGGAAGAATGTGAGTTCTCCCATAGCACTCATCTGAAATTTTGAATGCATAAGATCTTCAAAGTCTTTGCAGAGTTGTTTGTTGGTGGAGCCAAATATGATATCATCCACATAAATCTGGACAAGCAGCATCTCATTCCCTTTTCTCTTTCTAAATAAAGTCTGGTCAATCTTCCCTCTTTCATAACCATGGTCAAGAAGAAAGGATGACAGAGTCTCATACCATTTTCGAGGGGCTTGATGTAAGCCATACAAAGCTTTATCAAGCTTGTATACCCTTTGAGGGAAATCAGGATCCTCAAAGCCTGGAGGTTGACTCACGTAGACTTCTTCAGAGATCTTTCCATACAAAAATGCACACTTTACATCCATTTGATAAACTGTGAATTTTATGGATGCAGAGTATGCAAGAAAGAGTCGTATGGCTTCTAATCTAGCAACAGGAGCAAACACCTCGTCATAATCTATTCCTTCTTCTTGTGTATAGCCCTATGCTACCAGTCTTGCTTTGTTTCTGATGATGATCCCTCTGTCATCAGTCTTGTTTCGGTACAGCCATCTGGTGCTAATAGGGTATTGACCTTCGGGAAGATCCACCAGCTGCCATACTTCCTGTTTCTTGAATTGTAGCAATTCTTCCTGCATTGCCTCAATCCAGCTATTATCTTGAAGAGCCTCTTTAATGTTTTTGGGTACAGTTTGACACAGAAAACAAGAAAACAAATAGATGTTTGCAATACTTGACTTGCTTCGTGTCACCCGCTAGTCTAAATCACCAATAATGTCGGACACTGGATGACTCTTGTGTGTCCTAGTAATTGGAATCAAATCACCAGCAATGGACACATCAAGATTGGAGACATTCAGATCATCTTGGAGAGGGGCATCTTGTTGTTGTAGTGTGGGAGAGTGATGACCAGAATCAGAGGGTACAGCATCTTCAGCTTCAGCAGCACTCTGAATGCTCTCATTATTTCCATCTCTATTAGAATCAGCTGGTGCATGAGTTGGTTCTGAATGTCTCACTTCAGTTGAAGGTTCAGCTGAAGGAGATGGCATTGAACTGGGACCAGCATCTGTTGAGATACTTTCATTTTGTGTAACTTGCCTGATAGGATTAGCTTGTAAGGGCACTTCTTCATTGTCTTGATTGGTAGAAGGAGGAATCATTGGGAAGTATGTTCTTCTTTCAACTGACCCTGATGTTCCTGCATTTGACAAATTGAACTGATCAAAAGATCTTGTAAATGAATCAATATCAAACAACCAGTCAGGACAAATAGCAATTTTAACAAGCCCAACACAAAATTATTAGCAAATTGTTAGCCCAAAATTATTTTTAATCTTGTAACTAGCCCAAATTGTTAGTCCTAACTTGATTGTTGAACCAAATAGTTAGCCCAATTGTTTGAGAAAACCCAGCCCAATGACAAAAAGCTCACAACCAAACACAAACTTAAACCCTAACAATTGTCAAACACCAACAAAACACACACACAAGTGTGTAGAGAGAAAGAGAGGCGGATGAGAGAAACCATTAGGGTTCCGACCTCCTTTCCGGCGAACCCATGGCGGCGATCGGTGGCAGGAAAAATAATTCCGGCGAGCTATGACCGGAACAATCCCTACCCCCACTAAACTCAACCTCCTGATTTCAATGGTGGGTTCGGTTTGCTCTGAAAAAAAATAACGAAGGAGCTATCGAAGAGAGAAGGTGGCGGCGGCTAGGGTTTCGATGAACTTTTCCAGCGAGTCATGGTACGTACAATATATTATCTTCTACCCCTCGTCATGCTTGTTCCAATGGTTGTGGTGGTTCACAAAGATATGTAGTGATGTAGGAGCTATTATTGAAAGAAGGTGGCGGCGGTTAGGGTTTGGCCGCCGCACTTGCTGCAGATGTCGGGTTGATGTTGTTCGATGATTGTGTTGATGGTGGTTGTGGTGGTTGCTTCTAGTTGAGGAGGGTTGTTGGGTGGGTGCAAATTTTTAGGGTTTGTTGATGTTGATTAGGTTTTAGGCCGCCTGAGGCGGTGGAGGTTAGGTTTTAGGCCACCTAAGGCGGTGGTGGTAACTTTGCAACAAGTTTTAATTTCGCAGCATGATGTTTAAATTCGCTGAAAATTTTTATTAATTTCGTAGGTTTTATAGTTTCGTCGGAGTTTGCAGTTTCGCCGGAGATTTGCAGTTTCGCCGGACGAAATTATAGTTTCGCCGGAAGTCAGTAGTTTCGCCGGAAAAGTACAATTTCGCCGGAAAAACGAGCGAAACTGCTAGTTTTGGCTGTAATTTCACCAGAAACTTTGAACTTTCATTCAGAATGATGCTAGTTTCGCTGGATGAAGATGTTGAAGCTCCAAGAACACACACATTAGTGTGTGTGAGAGAAAATCTCAGATCTGAAATTTTTCTTTGATTTTTCTTGTATAAAAATGATATAGATCCAATATATGTAGTAGATAATGATAGATCTGATGTTGTTAATATTGAATTTGTACAAATTTGAACTCAGATCTACTTTCTCTCTCTAAACCCCTACTTTCTCTCTCTAGAAATCTGATGAACAGCTTCAATAATCTTCAAATCTTCAAAGAATTTGATCCAATATGGCTCTGATACCAATTTGTTAACCCAGGTTGAACACACTTGAATCAAATCATGAAGATTATAGATCAAAATATGATAAAGACAATCAAAACCCCTTTGATCTCTATTGATTGCTAATAATATTGTTTACAAGTAAATCCCTCAATCAATTGTTCATGCAACCATTAACCAACTCTAATTATAATTAACCTATTTATAGTCTAGACTAACTTTCACTATTTACATTTAGGGCCCCCAGACTATTAAACTTGACTAAAACAAGACTAAAACAAGATAAAATAAATTTTGTTCACACAAAATATATTTAATACAATAAAGTCTCAAACACAATATATCTTCAATATCTTCACTCGGTTCTTCATCACGAACTCGACGTTTGACTTTTTCGTTGACCTTGATTGAGACGTTGACTGTTGTTGACTTTGACTATGTTGATAATATAGACTATCTTGTACAGCTCCAACAAGTTTTACATCAGCTAGCATTGTTCTTGCTGCTTCAATTAGAGTTCTATTCCTTCTTTCAGTAACTCTATTTTGTTGTGGAGTACGAGCTACAATGACCTGATGAACAATGCCTTTTGTGGTGCAAAATGAATTCGTGCTTTCATTTTTAAATTCCATCCCATTGTCACTTCTAATAGATTTTACTTTTAAATCAAGTTGATTTTCAATTTTGGTTATAAAATCTATTATGATTTGGGGCGCCTCATTCTTATGAAGTAGGAAGAAGACCCATGTGAATCGAGTAAAGTCATCAATGATCACTAAACAATAATGCTTCTTGCCAATAGTCATGACGTGAGTCTGCCCAAAGAGATCCATATGAAGTAACTTCAATGGACAATTGTTAGTGTTCACAAGTTTTGGCTTATGAGATGATTTATGTTGTTTTCCTTTGAGACACGCGGTACAATGGTCAACAAAATGAAATCCCTTTTGAGGAAGACCAATTACATGGTTCCCTTTGACCAATCTATTCATATTTTTAAAATTCGTGTGTCCTAAGCGTCTATGCCAAAGTTGTGATTCATCAAATGATGCTTTAGACAATAGACATGTCTCTTCTGATCGACGAGCAGAATTAAGGTTCAAGACAAATGTATTATTCTTCCTCGATGTCTTCAAGACAACCCATTCTTCAGGAATATAAAATCCTAGTTTCAAGATGTAGCAATGAGTGTTGGTGAAATGAGTAGAATATTTCTTGTCACAAATCTAGGATACACTGAGCAGATTGAAGTTCAATGACTTATGTGGCACAAAGGGGTTCTTAAGAAGGAGATGTATTTGAATTGAGGAAAGAAGACTGGTTTGTGAAAGAAAAGGAACAAGAACAGTTAACACCACTATTCGAAAATATCAGTGAACCAAATAAGAAGAAATCTGATTAGAAAATTGTGAGCTGGAAATATAATTCTGAATTGAAGTTGTTTATGATTAAAAGAAGGGGCGGTGACATATCATACATGCATAAAAGGAAGGCTTTCAAGAGCTTGCCAAGATGGGACTTAAGGAGACTGTCTGAAATTCCATTATTGGATGCACACTTGAGTGAACGTGCGTTGTTGTTGGAAAAAGAGATTAAAGCAGGAATGAATGACAATTTTGAAGCTTTCGGGTTTTTGAAGACAGAAAGGAGAAGATCGAAGAAAGACTTGGATTGGGCCACCGGAAAAGGAAAGATTGTGTTAAAGCTGAAGCCAGCTATAACCATTAACAGAGTAACGGTGCTCAATCCACTTCCCCCTAGACTACAAAATATCAAAAAATGGTTTTATGATAACAATACTAGAGAAGCAGTCATTAGGTTGAATGGTAGTGCTGAGATTAAGTTGTTTGATCCAATGGAGGTATTTTCTTTTTGTGATGAAGACCTAGTGATACTATGTGAAAATCACATCAAGGCTGGAGCTGGAGCTGAAATAAGAAAAGAAGCTAGTTTGTTTATGAACATGGCAAATAAAGCTCGTGGAGTAAGGGCAGAGGTCAGGGAGCTCACGGAGAAAGTATCAAAAGCTGACGAATTAAGGTGGGACATGCAGGATCTCACTAGACAGTTCGCAAGGGCAAGTGCAAGGGCTGAAGAGGAGAGTGAAGCAGGAGCATATCAAGAAACATCTGATAAAGCTAAAGAAGGAGCAAGAGAAGGGCCAGAAGATCAAGAGTGTGGTCCAACCTAGGGGGAGAATTGATGATCTACATAGGTTGGACTCACTTTTGTTAATAGGTTTATTTTGTTATGTAATAAGTTAATTGTTAGTTTTCTGTTGTAATTTGTTTTTCTTATGTATTTTTGTATTCCAGCAAAACTACAGGCGAAACTATAGTTTCACCCGGAGTCAGCTGCTTCTGATCACCCGACGAATCTGTGGTTCGCTACCGGGTGAATCTAGTAGTTAGACATGCAGTTTTGCTAGTCAGCGAAACTGCTAGCGAATCTAGGTTACTTATATATTGTAAGTTTTCTATCCTTGTAGGTAACCTTTTACAAAACCCTAATACAGAATATTTTGTTGTTGCAATTGAGTGTGTGGCTGGAAGTTCATTTTCAATATCATTAAGCCTTTATTATTGCTTATTATTGTTTAAATTCAATGGAATTCATTATGTTATTGTGTTTGTAATTGTTGATTCAGTGGAAAATCAAGGTGAAGCATCAAGTGCATTGTTGAATCGATCAAAAGGACCAACAGTATCGCATCTTCAAAGGGTGCAATCCTCCATCCTTGTATGGCAAGGGTGGTGCTATTGCCGCTCTCCAGTGGGTGTTTGAGATGGAGGAAGTGATTGAGATTTGTGAATGTAAAGCTGACCAGGCTATGAAGTTCACAGCCCACTCATTTGTTGATGAAGCTATTCATTCGTGGAACACCATCAAGCAGACTAAAGACCCTCGTGAGTTCAAGAACATGAAGTGGGATGACCTAAAAGATCTGGTAATGAGGAAGTTCTGTCCTCAAAATGAGATCGACAGGGTGGAAAGAGAATTCTTGGGATTTAAAGCTGGAAGTATGACCCATAGACAGTACACATCTCGCTTCAACGATATGGCCAGGTTGGTGCCTCACTTGGTGAGTACTGACGAGAGAAGGATAAAATGCTATGTGCAAGGTTTGCCTTCGAAGATTAGGACATATTTGAAGGCAAGTGGGTTAAAGACCTTTGAGTCTTTGGTGGAGTTGAGTAGGATAGTGTATGATGATGTGGTGGTTGATGAGCCCGTTGAGGAGGTGAAAAAGAAGAGTTGGTCGGGGAGTGTGAAACGAGAAAGGAATGAGAGGTCTGCTGCTCAGGCCTAAAAGATGAAGGTGGAATCATCCTGTGAGTGCCAGAAATATGAGAGAAAGCATGCTGGTGAGTGTAGGCTCGATTCAATCCTTTGTTTCAGATGTGAAAAGACGGGGCATTTCTCCAAGGATTGCCCTAGTCTAATAAAGTGCTACAACTGTGGCAAGTTGCGGCACTACAGCTGAGAGTGCAAAGAGGCGAAAGTGGTTGACTCGGCTAGTATCAAGCCAAGGGCTAAGGCTAGGGCTTTCACGATGACAAGGGAGGAAGCCAGAGTACAACCTGATGTTGTGTCAGGTATGTTTCTGGTTAACAACATACTTGCTTCTGTTCTTTTTGATTCTGGTGCAAGTAAGATTTTCGTAGATGCTACTTTTTGTGATATGATAAATGTTAAGGTTAAAGAAATAGATCATGTGTTTGAAGTAGAAACTATAATTGGAAAGACTATTAAGATAATGTTGCCTTAGAGGATTGTAGCATAGAATTAGAAGGTCATAGATTGCCTGCTAGATTGTTTGTTATGACCCTAGGAGGATTCGACGTTGTGTTGGGTATGGATTGGTTAACTGCCTACGAGGCTAATATAGTTCGCCAGAGGAAGATGATTCAAATGAAAGCGCCTGATGGCAGCAGTCACGACTTACGATAATAAAGTCTGCGAAGTTCCAATGATGATATCCATGAAAAGGCAGAAAAGTTCATGTAGCGAGGGTGTGGAGCATTCTTGGCATACGTTAAAGATGCTAAAGCTGAAACAGTAAAGTTGACAGATGTGCCACTGGTTTGTGCCTTCCCAGATCTATTCCCTGAGGATTTAACGAAGTTACTGCCCAATCGGGAGATAGAGTTTCAAATCGACCTTGTGCCAGGAGCTCAGTCCGTTGCTAAAGCGCCATATCGTCAGGCTCCGTCAGAACTAAATAAATTGTTAGCCTAACTACAGGACCTTCTTAATAAAGGTTTTATCAGACCGAGCATTTCTCCTTGGGGTGCTCCGGTGCTATTCATAAAGAAGAAAGATGGTAGCATGCGAATATGTATAGACTACAGGGAGCTGAGTAAGCACACGGTAAAAAATAGATACCGGTTACCTAGGACCGATGATCTATTTGACCAGTTGCAAGGTGCAAGTTGTTTTTCAAGGATCGATCTTCGGTCGGGTTATCATCAGTTAAAGGGTAAGGAATAGGACATCCCAAAGATTGCGTTTCGGACGCGATATAGGCATTATGAATTTCTCGTGTTGCCGTTTGGTCTAACCAATGCTCCTGCAACATTCATGGACTTGATGAATAGGGTTTCTTGACCGATGCTCGACAAATCAGTGATAGTGTTCATAGACGATATCCTAATCTATTCAAAGAATGAGGGTGACCATGCCTGTCACATCCGTGAGGTGTTGGAAACTCTAAGAAGAGAGAAGTTGTATGCAAAATTCTCTAAATGCGTGTTTTGGTTACGCGAGGTATAGATCCTGGGTCATGTGATCAACCCAGAAGGGATCATGGTTGATCCTGCTAAAGTGGAAGTTGTGATGCAGTGGAGCTCGCCAAAAACACTCTTTGAAATCGAAAGCTTCCTTTGATTGCGGGTTATTACAGGAGGTTCATTCCTGATTTTTCCAACATTGCCTCACCGCCGACAAAGCTGACAAGGAAAGATACGAAGTTTGAATGGAACGATAGTGAAGAGAATGCGTTCATAGAATTAGAGAGAAAATTGACACAAGTTCCAATGTTAACGCTACCAGAAGGGAATGAGGAGTTGGTTGTCTATTCCGATACTTTTTATCAATGGTTAGGGTGCGTACTAATCTAACGAGGCAAAGTCATAGCATACGCGTCCTAACAGTTAAAGATTCAAGAAGTGAACTACCCTACCCATGATCTGGAGCTGGCTGCGATGGTATTCACGTTAAAAATATGGAGACACTACTTTTATGGTGCCAAATGTACGATTTTTATGGACCATAAAAGCTTGAAGTATTTCTTCGAACAGAAAGATCTCAATATGAGACAGAGACCATGGTTGGAGCTCATAAAAGACTATGACTGTGAGATTCATTATCACCGGGGTAAAGCTAACGTGGTAGCTGATGCCCTAAACCGTAAGGAAAACCTTAAACCAATTCGGGTGAGATCTTACCAGTTGATCATGACTCTAGATAAGGATGAAGGGGCTGGTCGTGAATCTGGAGAGGATGAAAGGGCAGGTCGTGAATCTGGAAGAAAACACCAATGGTGTCAAAACTAGATTCGGGCGTATGTGGATCCCTAGTCGTGGAGGTCTGCGAGGGAGAGTGTGGGACGAAGCCCACAAGAATCGCTACTCAATTCATGCGGGAACCAAAAAAATGCACCAAGACCTAAAGAAGAATTATTGGAGGCCGGGAATGAAGGCCGATGTAGCAAGGTATGTAGGAAGGTGCTTGACCTGTCTGCAGATTAAGACTGAGAATCAGAAGCCATATGGGAAAATCCAACCCTTGGAGATTCTCGAATGGAAATGGGAGCATATTACTATGGATTTCATAACGAAGCTACCTCGTACAACTAAAGGTTATGATGCCATATGGGTCATAGTAGACTGACTGACGAAAAGTGCTCACTTTCTACCTATCCGAGAGACATATAACTTGGAACGGCTAGCTAAAGTGTTCATGTTGGTCCTGTTGATCGATTCAACAGTGCACTTGATGCTTGACAATGATTTCCCATTGAATACACACTTACAAACACAATAACATAATGAATTAGATTGAATCTAAACAATAATAAACAATAACAAAGGCTCAATGATGTTGAAAATGAACTTCCAGCCATACACACAATTGCAACAACAATATTCTATATTAGGGTTTTGCAAAAGGTTACTTACAAAGATAGAAAAATACAATATATAAGCAACCTTAGATTCGCTGGCAGTTTCGCTAACTAGCAAAACTGCCTGTCTAACTACTAGATTCACCCGGTAGCAAACTACAGATTCGTCAGGTGATCAGAACCAGCTGACTCCGGGCGAAACTATAGTGTTACCCATACTTTTGCTGAAATACAAAAATACATAAGAAATACAAATTACAAGATAAAACTAACATTTACCCTATTACATAACAAAGTAAACCTATCAACTATAGTGAGTCTAACCTATGTAAGATTATCAATTCTCCCCCTAGGTTGGACCTCACTCTCGGTCTTCTGGCTCTTCTCTTGCTCCCTCTTCAGCTTTATCAGATGTTTCTTGTTTTGCTCCTGCTGCAACCTCCTCTTCATCCCTTGCACTTGCCCTTACGAACTATCGTGTAAGACCCTACATGTCCAACCTTAACTCGTCAGCCTTGGATACTTTCTCAGCTAGCTCCCTGACCTCTTCCCCTACTCCACGAGCTTTATTCGCCATGTTCGTAAACAAACTGGCTTCTTTCCTCGTTTCAGCTCCAGCTCCCGCTTTGATGTGATTTTCACATAGAATCACTAAGTCTTCATCATAAACAAAGAACACCTCCATTGGATCAAAAAGTTTAATCTCAGCTTCATCTTTCACTCTAATTACTGCTTCCCCAGTATTGTTGTCATAGAACCATTTCTCAAACTTTTGTAGTCTACGGGGAAGTGGCTTAGGCACTCTTATCCTGTTCACAGTTTTAGCTGGCTTTAGCTTTAAAACAATCTTTCCTTTGCCAGTAGCCCAATCCAAGTCTTTCTTCGACCTTCTTCTTTCTGTCCTCATAAACCCTAAAGCTTCAAAATTATCAATCATGCCTGCCTTGATTTCCTTCTCCAGCATCATGGCACGTTCACTCAAATGGGAATCCAACAGTGGAGTTTCAGCTAATATCCTCAATTCCCACCTAGGCAAGGTCTTGAAAGCCTTCCTTTTATGCATGTATGATATTTCCCCACCCTTTTGTTTAATTATAAACATTTTCATTTCAGAATTATATTTCCAACTCACAATTTTCATATCAGATTTCTTCTTGCTTGGTTCACTGATGTTTTGGAATAGTGGTGTTAACTGTTCTGGTTCTTTCTCTTTCACGAACCAGTCTTCTTTGCTTAATTCAATTACATCTCCTTCTTCAGAACCCCTTTGTGCTACATAAGTCATTAGATGCTCCTCCACTTCATAATATTCGGGTTCTGAGTCATAGTCAACCAGCTGTTCCTCGTATTCTTCCTCTTCATCAATAAGGCTCTTTCCTGTATCCTTCTTGTTACCTTCAGTAGTTTCTTCTCTAAACACCTCAGCTCACGTCAAGTCTATTTCTATATCAAACCCCAGATCAACAAGTTTAGCTCAATAATCACAGGCTCCTCTCTCATATCACTTCCTTCATCAACTCTCTTCTCAGCTTTTGTCTCAACAACCTTTGGACCTCCATCACCACTGCCACTTGCACCACCTCCAGCTGTACTTGCTTCTCCCCCTATCCCAGATGACTTTCCTACTTTCAGGAACGAATACTTAGATGTGTCGGTCAGATCATCTAGCTCCTCTTGTGATAGCTGGTTTGGCAGACCAACTTTGCTCTTGAGCTCATTCACCTCCTTCAATAGTGTTTTGATTAATTCCTGCTGGTCAATAATCATTACTTTCATACTCTCTATTTGCTCATATTTCTCCTTTTCTCTCAACTCTTGATTGACCAACTTAGTTTTTATCATGCTCAGTTCATTGGCCAACGAAGCATTCACATTTATGATGACATCTTGGTCCAATTCAGATCGGGAATCCCTCCTTTCTTCAAACACTAGATGTTTATGCTTGGTTCTCCTTTGAGTTTCATGAGCCGGTTCCCCTTGATCAGAATTCCTTTTGGACCTTCTCTCTCTTTGAGCCCGTAGCTCCTCTTCAACCTCATCAATCTCAGCTTCTAAATCGTATTCCTTCTACTTTGCATACCTCTTTCTCTTCTTTATTGCTTCAGCTTGTTTATCTCGATTTTCTTCAGCATTCTTGTTTTCATTTTCAATCAGCCTTTTTATGTAGTTCCATCTTTCAGCTGGGTACATGTTTTCTAGTAAATAAGTTATTTTACCACTGAAGTCGTGTCTAACTGCTAAGCAATCTACAAATATTCTTGTATTCATCTGCATCAGCCTCTTAACTTCCCCATGTCTTGGCAAATTGGGTTTTTTATTATTAATGATCATCTGGATAAACCTTGGATATAACAGCCATTTGTCCTTCTTTAGAGCCATAACATTCTCAGTCATACAGTCAAATATTAATCTAGCAATGTTGGCTATTTGTCCTTTACAGAATACAATCATGGCCTTAGCCCATTGTGTATTTAACCCATTTGATCCTCCCTTTCGGTGATCCAAACACGTAATAAACACGTGAGCAATGTATCTCCATTCCTTGGACAATAATGACTTTTTGATTTCCTTCTTGGATCCAAAAGATGGTCCTTCATACACAATACTTCGATAAGTGTTAAGAACTTTAGCATCAGTCATAGCAACCTCATCTCCACAGTCTTTTTCTAACCTCAACACCCTCGCAACCGTCTCAGCACTAACAACTATATTTTCCCCAAGAACTCTAGAAGTAATTCTGTGTGGAATAGATCCCAAATCAAATTCTTCATTTACCCATAAATCTCTTATGTGAATGTCATAGATCATGGGTAAATGAGATATGGCATAAAGAATGGGAGACTGCTTCAGCCATCTAGGACAATCTCTGAATCCAATAGTCTTTAGATTACTATCGTCTAATAATGCCACTAGATTTGTCTTCTCGTCAAACTTTAAGTTTGCCATGAACTATAAAATATAGACATAGGTAAGTTAGATAACACATAAAGACAATTAAACAAACAAAAAAAATTAAAAAGAAAAACAAAAACTATAGTTTCGCCATGCATAGCAAGACAGCTTCGCTGAGGATTGAAATTGAGTTCAATAGTTTCGCTGACAGGCAAAACTATAGTTTCGCCAGGCACAACTTAATAGATTCGCTGTTGATTGAACCTAAGTTTTGATCAATTAAAAGTGTACATTCGCTGCAACTCAGCCCTAGACCATGAGTTTAAGCGATTCTACACTTTCGCTGATGACAAACTTATGATTCATACGACAGCGAAGTTGTGAGTTCGCTGAGCCTAACAAGACAGATTAAGTGCTGAGCGAATGTATAGTTTTGCTAGAATTGCTCTAGCGAAACTGTCAAATAAGCTTGGACAGCATAACAAGATAGATTCGCCCGTAATCAGAGAACTTTTGTTCCGTTTCGCTGGTTAGTTTGGTAGATTCGCTGAACGAGTCAGGCGAACTTCCAAACCAGCGAATCAATACAAAACCACTGAATAAGCATTAAAACCGCGATTGATCCAGAGAAGCAGGGTCGCAATGCCTACCAGATAGATCAAAATCAAACAAACTCAACGGAAATCACACAAACGAGATCAAGTAGGTTCGGACATAGAGAAACTAGGGTTTAGTTTCGCACAGAATTGTGTGAAACAAATTTCACACTATGAATATATAGGTCATAGTTTCGCTGGCAGCGAAACTATAATTTCGCTCGGCATCACAAAAGAAATTAGGTGTATAGAGAACAGCGATACTGCCGAGTGAATCTATAGATTCGCTTTGGGAAACTGCCAGCAAAACTGTAGTTTCGCTGCAACAAAAAAAATTTGTATTTATAAAACCTTTATGAAAAACATTCTTCGTCCCACAACATCGACACACAACATAAATAAAACAAATAAGAAAGAAAAGTAAAAGGATATAGAGACATCTATTTCAAGAAAATGATCTAGAGAGTCAAAGATTTACGGGATTGCTGATATGTTTGTCCTTTTCTTTCGCTCAGCAACACCGTTTTGTTGAGGTGTCTAGCAACACTGAACTGTCTGAGAATCCCTTTGCTTGCACAGAATGAGTCAAAGATATGATTCCTAAATTCAGTACCGTTATCGCTTCGGATGGCTATAACATTCCTTTTGTTGACGGTCTCAATAGAAAGGATCAGCTTTTGAAGCTCTTCGGCAGTGTCTCCCTTGCTTGCTAGAAATCTCACCCAAGAATATCTGGAATAATCATTTGTAACAACCAAGCAATAAGATTTCTTAGCAATTGATTTAACACTGATAGGACCAAAAAAATCAGTATGTAACAATTCGAGGGGTTTTGAAATTATGTTTTCAAGCTTAAGCTTGTGTGGCTTTTTATGCTGTTTGCCTTGAGCACAAGCCATGCATTTTTCTACCACTGAAAAATCTTTAAGTGGCAGTCCCCTCACAAGATTGTTCTTAATAAATTTTTTATATTTTTAAAATTAACATGTCCTAATCGTCTATGGCACAAGAAGGATTCGGAAGAAGAGGCTTTGGACAGAAGACATGTCACAGTGGATGTAAATTCTTGTGATCCCATATCAAGAAGATAAGTATCATTCTTTCTTGGAGCACGCATGATCACTAAATCTTCTTGAATAGTGAACTTTGGTCTAAGAAATAAGCATTCATTTGACATAAACAACACTGGAATATCTTTATCACAAATTTGTGATACGCTTAGTAGATTAAATGCTAATTCGGGAACATAGTTTACTTTCTCCAGAGTTAAGGAACCATTTGAGACTTCTCCCAGACCAATCATTTTTCCACCCTTCTTATCTCCAGCAAAAGTGACATATCCTCTATTAATTATTCAATAATTTGTGAGTAAGTCCTGCAACCTGATCATATGCCTTGAATATCCACTGTCAACATGCCAAAAACTATTGATAGCTCTTCTGGAATGTTCCTGGCAAAAAAAAAATTTGTTAAGACTTGGAAATTGGGACCGAAGTCTTGCTGACTTAGGTCTTGGAACAGAAGACTTTTTTCAAAAGAAGTTATTTACAAAATGATTTAATCCACTTCCTAAGGAACTATTATTTATATTTCTATTAACAAAAGCAGGACAAGTTTTAATAATATGATCATCCTTTCCACATCTAAAACATCGAGACTTTAAACCTTTCTTATTACATTTTGAAATAGATGGTTGATCAGTTAAGATTTCTTCCTCATATTCAGACGTGTGAGAATCTGAATTGCTACACGAGTCATATGATTCTTTTAATATTTCCTTTGTGACCTTTATTTTAGCAAATCCTGATTCATTTTCGTTAGTATTGTTAACGTTTGAGGAAGTTGTCTCAATATCTTTAGGGTTAGAAATCCGACTTGGTGTGAAAGATGGGATAGGATGAGAAAGAAATTTTTCAAAATAATTTGAGTGAGAATGTCTGTTTGAACCTTTACTTAAACAATTATCATTACCATTAACAAGAGAATTTAAAACATCATCGTTTGATTCATCAACATCTGAGGATAAACAAGATGAACTAGAACTAGAACTACATAAACTACTATCTGTAACAGACATTTGGGAAACAAATCTACTTAAACTATTGTCTATGGAAGACTTTTTGGAATCTGAAATATTAAAACTAGAGTTGCCCAGACCATTACTTGCACCATAATCATATGCCTCTCGAATCTCCTTATGATTAACTCCTTCTAAACCTGCATACAAACTGTCATTATCTTTCTGAATTAATTCATTAGTTTGATGAGGTATAGGCATAGGAGAATAACAATAAGTGCTTGGTGGAGGATAAACATGAGTGGTTTCTTTGCTTCCCAAACCAGTCTTAATTCTAACCCCCCTTTGATTCTTGCAAAGCTCCTCAAGTTTCATCCCAGAGATTGTCCATTTTTCAAGTTTAGTTTTTAATTTGCTTGTTTCAAATTAAGCAAGTGCTACACATTTAGTTAAAGCATTTATTTCAACGTTTCTTTCCAAAAGATTTATTTTTAAATGCTCATTTTCCTTTAATGCTTCATTTAACTTAACAAAATATTTAGACTCATTTGTTTTAAGTTCCTTATTAATTTGTTTTAATTCCTTCTCATTATCTAATAACAGTCTGTTTGCCTTATAAACCCTAAATAAATGAAATTTGCAAGGAGGAGAGCACATGTATTGAATTACCTCATAAGAGAGACCCATAACTACCTTTTAAGTAGGCAGGGCCTTGTCACACTGACAAACCAGAGTATTCTTCTTGTCTTCTTCATCCTCTATGGCTTTCCTGCTATTCTTCTTAGCCTCACTATCCTCTTTCAATTCTTCTTTTGACTTACTTGTTATCTGCATTAGTTGTTCATCCGTATTAGTTCATGCGGGTGAACAAGTCTTCTAAGCATTTGTGTTTGCTCACCTGCATTAGTTCATGCGGGTGAACAAGTCTTCTCAGCATTTGTGTTTGCTCACCCACATTAGTTCATGCGGGTGAACAAGTCTTGTCAGCATTTACTGTTGTTCATCCGAATAGACTAATGCGGGTGAACAAGTCTTGTCAGCGTTTACTGTTGTTCATCCGCATGGACTAATGTTGGTGAACACTTCTTGTCAGCATTTCTTCATTTCATTCGCATGGACTAATACGGATGAACACTTCTGTTCAGCATTAGTTGTCTTGATCCACATTTGTTAATGCGGGTGAACAAACACTTGTTCGCATTTGTTTACTAGTCATCCGCATTAACAAATGCGGGTGCTTTATACTTGTCTTTTCTTGTCTTCTGTTTTCTGATGTTTTCTATAACTGATGTTTCCAACCAGAACAACCTCCAACCACTTCTTGATTTGGCAAGTATGATCCTTTCAGGGTCTAACAACTAGCTGTCCGCTGTGGACACTTAAACATTTAGACTAATGCGGGTGAACAAGTCTTGTCAGCGTTTACTGTTGTTCATCCGCATGGACTAATATGGGTGAACACTTCTTGTCAGTATTTCTTCAGTTCATCCGCATGGACTAATGCGGATGAACACTTCTGTTCAGCATTAGTTGTCTTGATCCGCATTTGTTAATGCGGGTGAACAAACACTTGTCCACATTTGTTCACTAGTCATCCGCATTAACAAATGCGGGTGCTTTATACTTGTCTTTTCTTTTCTTCTGTTTTCTGTTGTTTTCTATAATTGATGTTTTCCAACCAGAACAACCTCCAACCACTTCTTGAGTTGGCAAGTATGATCCTTTCAGGGTCTAACAACTAGCTGTCCGCTATGGACACTTAAACATTTAGACTGTCCGCTGTGAACACTTAAACATTTAGACTATCTAGTGTGGGCAATGCATGTCCGCTGTAGACACGTAAGTATGCATGCATGTCTGCTATGAACCTTTAGTCATCCGCTGTGAACATGCTTAGTGTTTAATTCATCCACTATGGACTTCGCCTATCAGATGTGGACCTTGGATGTCCACTATTGACACTTAGTATTTAAGTCATCTGCTGTATATCTTAATCATGCGCTGTGAACACTTAGGTTTATTCTGAAATTTTAGGAATAGAGTTTAAGGGACTTATGTATAATGAGGGTTTATGCTTGTTTAATGTTTCTAATGTTATATTCTTTTCTTATGCACTACTATTATGAATAATATTTACTACTACATGTTATGTGATTATAAGACAATGGATATCTTAAAAGTATTATTCAAAATCAAGTGGATATAAAGAAAATATAAGAAGACAGTGAAACTTAATGAATGTTACCCTCGGGCCCTTATGATGAATGAAAAGCCTTGCAAGAAAAATGAATAGTGGTGCACGACCTTATTGTCGTTAGCTTAACTGATGTGCAGCTGTTTTAGCCCATAAGGATGCACATCTGGGGTCTAATCCTAGTGATTGACCAATAAGATGAATGAATGGGACCTGTATTCATGAGCAGGCTTTGTGCCTAGCAGTGTAGGTCAACTGTCAGGAGTTAGCTACCATGATAAACGTGTATTGGTAGGATATTTGTTTCCAACCAACAATGTAGGCTCTTGCTTTGTGCAATCCTAGTTAATGAAAGAGAAAGATAATGAAAGAAAGGAAGTTAAAGAATGCTTTAATGAATTGTTATGTATGATGAATGATCACTAAAGGAAGTTTGAAAAAATGTATATTTTCTATATTATTAAAACTAGAACTCACTCAGCAACGTTGACTTTTTATATGCATATCAGTTGGCAGGTAATGAAGTTGTTGGGCATGGAACGAGGATGGAGCTACTTGGTAAATAAAGACTGGTATCCATGTTATGCAGAAATGATATTTTTGTCTTATAATACAACCTAAATGTTCTTTTTGAAACTTGTAATAACGATGTATTTCTTGGCAAAGGTTATTATTAATGCAAGAAATGATTTTTGTATAAATATTCCGCTGCAACGTTTCCTTATTTCAATGCATTTTTATGTAATATGCTATGAATGACCAACTGTGGGGTTTCCCGAGATTGGGGCCTTACATTCCGATAGGTGGTGGCGCCATAGTTTTCCGCTGAAAAGACTGTTCAATAAAACTATTGGATTTACAGTTACGGTGGTAACAATGTAAAAAAAGTACAATTATATATTATCCTCGAACTATAAATCAACAATTCTTCCCACCCTCGAACTGTAAATCAACAATTCTTCCTACCATTGTCATCATCTACATTCATATTGTAGTATAAACCTTCAAAAACCTCCATCTCTTCTAAGCCTTACACAAACTCATATTCTTTCTAAATGGCCGCTCTAATCCTAGAATTCCGACCAAATCACAACATCCTTGCTTCACTAGAACCCATTGGTGATAAAATATACAATCTTGTTCTTGACTTTCTTCGCAATAGCAACTATGCTTTTGCCATCTCTATCGACCCAATGATTTGTGCACCACATATTCGGCAATTCTAGAATACATGTTTTATTCAAAGAGAACATGGAACCAAGGTGCAGTGGTGTAAGGACTAAAGATCACCATCTCTTGCACAAAGATTCGTTAGCATCTACGACTTAGAAAATGGTGAATCTTCATTATCCAAAGAAGTGGTGAGCGCCACATTCAAGGAAATATGATATGAAGGACCTCTGCCAATGTCCATCTTCTCCAAATCAATGGTATAACATAACTAGAGAATCATCCTTTATATCTTTCAACATTTCTTGTCAAACAAGTCTGTTGGATAGGATTACGTTTCTTTAGATTTAGTAGGGGCTATCCATGGACTTGTAAAATAGTAGAGAAAACTTTTCAAACTATATTTTTCAAAATCTTTGCAAGAATGTATTTGCTGCTAAAAAGTTAAAGTTTTTAATGTACCTAAGATTTATTCAACTTGTCTTAAATAAGGAATTGAGTAATAAACTTAAAATTAAAGGAGATATGCATGCCTTGGGAACTTTCAGCAAAGAGACTTTTTCAAAGTTCAAGGTTATTCCTAAATCATATTCAGGGATGGTCATGCCCTTATTTGTTCATATGATAAAGGTCACTAAGCCCTAGGGTGGTAGCATGGCTACACCCTCCACTTCTGATCTCACACCCTCCACATCAAATCCAAAAATGTCCAAAAACAAGCGAACCCCTTTGATGTGCTCAAAATTATACATATAAAACATATCAATTGCATATCAAGACCGTTTAAATTGTGTTTTTAGGCTTGAGAAAGGCCAAGATAAACAAAAGTAGCTTAACAAAGAGAAAGTTGAAGAAAAGAAGCTCCGGAGTTCAAGCATGGGCTTGTGCCTCATTATGCGTGCCTCCATGACCGGCCTAAAACATGCCCATGTGCTAAAATTAGCAAACACCCATGTTTGGACATCTTACAATACAAAAGTATTGTCCCCCAAAAGTAGTCACGGGGCTGTGCCCTATGACTCATGGGGGCGTGACCACCCTAATCACAAGGCCATGACTCATAAGGCACGGGGTCGTGCCCTGACAAGTTCTCAGCGTATGATTTGACTAACTTACGTAATTATTGTAGTAGCATAGGGTCGTAACTTTTAGGCATGGGGCCGTGTTTAAACACTCTAGAAAGACTATAAATAGGAGTTCATTTGCAACTTTGAGAGAAGCTTTTAGGATGTGAAGTGCTGGTGTTCCCTCTTGGGAACCTAACCTTTGGAAGACCTTAGAAGGTTTTCAAGGTCCATTTAACACTTAGTAGAAGCTCATGATCATTTAGCAAGATGCATAATGGTTCACTGGTTTTATTGTTCTAATTTATCGATGATTTCTCTACTATCTTCTATCTTTGTTGTTAGGTTCAAGCTCATTATGAGCTAAACTTTATTTATTATCCTAATTTAGTGAAACTTTATGTAACTTGTGATGAAATAATTATGTGGTTTATATTATGTTAATGTTATGGTAATCTTGGGTAAACTATTGGTGGGTAGCATCTACATTTGAATAGGGAGTTGTAAGCTTTTGATTTGTAATTTTGAATATCATACAAGGTTGAAAACATATGAACTAAATTTTATTCATGAAACCGGTCTTTATAATAAAACCATGGCTGATGAACTAGAAATGGTTATTAGAAACCATATCAACTTAACTTTCTAAGCATCTATGTGTCCCTTTTATTAGTCTGAGAAATCTATAGTAATTGTTATGTTTTCTAAAATTAATGGTATGTTAGAAAGGAAATGTATGTTTTTAGAAATCGTATGTTGAAAGGGTGCATAAGTATTTCTTACATTACTAGTGGCTTGGAAGGTTAGCATTGTAAGTTACTCGATACTAGTGTCCTTGTCAATATGGAGCTGGAAGACAAGAAATCTGCATTGGCTCATGTTTATAAAAATTAACATAATTACATTAATTAATATCTTTAACAACAACACCAATTCATCATAGTTACATAAGTGTAATTTAAATTATGATGATAGCCTTAATTCACTGAAAGAATCACCAAAAGTCTCAATCTTTATCTATCTTTATTTATCATTATTGTGTTTAACTTATCATTTTCTAAATCAAAACTGATAGTCATTTCTAAGGGTTGTTGAGTAGGCTTAGTGTGTCCACAGATTGATACTTAGTTCTTACCAACACTATACTACCTCATGACAGGTACACTTGCCTTTTATATGTATAGTTTAATATTAGTAATAACCATTTAAAACTGAATCTGTGCCAAAAGCCTTTATCAAAATATATATACTAACTGAACACACCAAGTTTTTAACGCCATTGTCGGGACACATGGCATTTTGAAAGACGGTCCAAATTTTTGACTATCTTGTTTGCAGGACTAGTTATGATTTGTTAACCACAGTCTCACAGTTGGAGAGGATCACTTACTAGATCAAATATGGAACCAGGAAAAGAAACAAAGAACAAACAACTAAAGAACTCAAGAGCATAAATATTGGTTTTTCAAGGATGATGTATATTGCTCTCAAGTAATTTTACAAGTGTTACAAATGCTTAATCCTAAGATTGGTTACATAAAACACTTTATACTACATCCTACATCCAGCCATACTTTAAAGGCCAGCTAGATACTAATCTAGACAACAAGATCAATGTAAAATTAAAAGACAAATTGCCTTTTGACATGTGATTATGACATGCCATAGCTCATATCATATTGTATTACAAAAAGGACAAAAGTACAAGAGTGGAAAGTTACAGACATGGATACCATAATGTATAGTTGATAAAAGTATGGAGATAATCACCAACTTGTATAAGTTGGTGAGTCTTTAGAGCTGGCAGCGAAAAGGTCTTAAGCTTTTTTAAAAGTGTGTCAAGGACACATGTCTTCTAATTCTTCGAAAGAAATTAGTCTTCAAGCTTTGGAAGACTTTGTCTTCAAGCTTCAGAAGACTTCACTTTTGGCTTCGAAAGATTTCTGTCTTTGGCTTCAGAAGATTTGACACTTAGTAAATTTTCTTTGTGCATGGTCAAATCTTTCGAAGTAACTTCCTTGTACTTCAAAAGCATGCTGAGAGATCTTTAGTTAGCATCAGCGTTTAACATAAACTCTTGCAAACTCCCCCTTGGCTAATGCTACCAAAATTTAAAGATTACTATGAGTCTTGATCCTTCACTTATTCACAGCCATCATTAGAACCAGACCCATTCCTCTCTTCATAAGTTGGTCTGGATTCTTTAGGCTCTCATCATATCTCTTTATGTCCAAGAGATCATGCTCAGGAAGGTCAAGTATATTCTACCAGAAGTATACTTGTGGACCTCCCTAATCTCTTATGACATACCATCTGTCTGGTTTTGGAGAGTACACCAAGGACAGGATGGGACTCTTAATAGCTAGAGGCTCTACTTGTAGTGGAGTTGGTTGAGCAGCCTATATTGGTTAACCCTTAAGATGTTCTAACTCATCCTAAGGTGCAGAGGTGGATGCCTTAGACCTCTTCTTCTTTGTCTTTAAATCTCTTCTAATGGATATCCTCTTCCTCATTCTATACTTCAACTGAGAAGGTTGGTCTTGATCACTTTGTATTCCTTTTTTATCCTTCTTAGTTTGGTCCTTCCCCTTCACATGTTCAGAAGAAGGTTTAGGACCTTACTATGGGTCAGAAGGTGAAGCTGGATGTGGGTCACTATTTAGTCATGGTTGTGTTGTCTATTGGGGTTCAACATTGACCTCAGCTTCAGGTGCAGCTTGACTTGGTAGAGAATGCAAGTCTTGAAGTTCACCCCTCTTGATCTTCTGCTTGATTACCTTGATATGTGCATCTATTATGGATAAAGACATGGGACCAAGTCTCCTTCTGGAGAATCCATACAGCTTCGACCATCTTTTGTCTATCCATAGACTTCTTCTTGTTAGCTTTGATGGTGGCCCTTGATCTTTGAGCTTACTCCATCATCTTTCTCTTAGAAGTTTTTCTTTCTTTGATGACTTCTTATTCCAGCTGCTTAAGATATCAAACTCTGTGTACTCATAAGATAAATGGAGTAAAACTATTGCCTGGTAGAGACCTATGGCACTCAAGTAGGCAATCATGTTTTGCCTGTCTTGTTCTCTACCTACTTGATCTTCTTCCTCTACAGTCACAGACTCTACTTTAGGCCTTTATTGAACTAGGGAGAGGATAGGGTCTTTATATAATTTTCTTCTTTTTCTTTCTTCTTTGGCTTTAAGGAGCAAAGTAGCATCCTCAGCCTCTTTCCTCTCCCTTAACACCTCTGTGTCTGCCAATTCATTCAACATATCCAAGGGAAGAGAGATTAGATCATCTATATTATAGTTCCTAGTTCCCAGGTAGTTCAATCTGGCTACCCCTAACTCATCTTTTTGATGGGTAGCCCTGATTTCAACCTGCATAAAGTTAGGGGTCTCTCTCATTATTTGTTCCCTTTCCTTCCTCTTCCTTTCCCTCTTCTCCTCCTTAATATCCTCTGAAGTTAAGACTTTCTTTCCTTTTTCAAGCAATGGCCTATATGACTCAAGGAAGAGAGAGCTTTGGCCTACTTGTTCTTCACTTGAGCTCTGGCCGGGAAGAGGCTATGAGACACCTTCACTAACTAGTGTCTCACTAAGTGTAATTGGTGCTGAAGTAGTAGTAGTCTCAAGGTTCACAGGGTCAACAACTGGGCCTCCAACTGAGGTTTCCCCTTTGAAGCTAATCTTAGGGTCCAACTCAGTATCTAGTTGACTAACTATTTTCCCTGCTAACCTCTATCTATATAAGCTTGTTCTTCTCTTGAACTCCTCAGACACTCTTATTTGTATCCTCTTAGCTAACCTGTCAGCTTGTCTATTTTGGCTTAGATTGACAAACGGCAGGTCAACAAGAGGGAAGCTTTTATAGGCTCTCAGGGTATAGAAGTTGAAGAATTCTTGTTGACCCTAGAATCTAGAAAGCATTAGGGCTCTTCTATCAGTGTCATACCTCCATCCTACTATTAGATTTTTAATAGGTTGGGATGGAGGTGATGTAGCCCTTGGTACAACATCCTCCTCAGATAAACTTTGAAATATGGCATCCATAATTATATGGGCCAGAGGAGGTTTTTGAGTTTGAACAATTGCAAGTAAGGATGGTGAATCCTCAATGTCCATACTCTGAGCAATGCTACTATGTTCTATGAATGTGGTGACTTTCTCCCCTTTTTGGTAGCATCACTTACTTGCACAAGTGAGCTAGAGGTTAGGTCCACCACATCCACAAGTTCTTGTGGACATGGTTGAGCATCCCTGGTAGGCCTCTTAGCTAACTTCCCCTTAAGATCAATGATCTCAACTTACTGATTAAGCACCTGCCTTTGTAAGGTGGCTCCTGAGATTCCAGGTGACTAATCTTAGAGACCAGATAAGTGCAAGTTTTTGTCAATTGTTGCACCTTTTATTGCATACTCCCCTCATCTTTATCAGAAGAATCATAGGGGGATGAGAGTACATGACCAAAGTCATCCCTCTCATAATCAGATATATTTTCTTGGTCTCTGGATTTCCCCTACTCAATGACAGCTTCATAAGAAGTGTCAAGGAGTTGGGTTGCCAGGGTTATGGTCTTAAGGATTTAATCACTTTCAGAAGTGAGATCCTCTTCCATATGGACCTCTTGAACTTGTTTAGAGAATTCCACCTCAGTAATAGGTGAATGATGTAGGCTAGATATGGGAGTTGGGTTGCTATGATTAGGGTCTTAAGGATGTAATCACTTTCATAAGTAAGAGCCTCTTCTAAATGGACCTCTTGAACTTGTTTAGAGAGGTCCACCTTAGTAATGGGTGAATGATATGGGCTAGATATGGGAGTAGCAGGAGCACTCATCTCTCCTTGAATAGGGGAGGAGAAGAGAGACTCATGGTACTAACTGAATCCCATATCTTCATCATTATAGATTTCTAGGTTGGGGATTGATTGGTTAAGATCTAATGGCTAGGGATGGTAACTTTCCTCTGAAGGTTGTTCATCTAAGTTTTGAGACTCAGGATGAAAGCTTGAGGCTGGGGTTAAGAGCTCATCAGGCTGAACATGAGGAACCTAAGCACTGATCATAGAAGGAACATTGGCTGGGATTGCCAAGTCGTCACCTTGAGCACGGAGCTCTAACATTTTGGGGACAAGGTTTGTTTCTACCTTGAAAAAACCAACAGCGGCTTTCCTTATTATCTTAAAGATGTTGGGCTTCATCTATCCCAATTTTAGAACATTACTTGTTCCCCTCAATTGTGAGCCCAGTTCAAAGTTGAGAATGTGCTATACATATCTAGGGAACATAAAATATTCAAGTTGATCCCTTGTACCATTCCATGGATCATGTAGGAAAGGTCTTCTAAAAGTTGATCCCATCCTCAATGCTTGTTGGATAAATAGTGGATGTCCACATGGAGGGGGTATCTTCACTGAGAGAAGACCTTCCCTTTTCTAAAGGTCTTGACTGGGAAGTCACCTTCATAACCCATCAGCTGGAATGAGCCGTCCACTGTCTCCTTGGTGAAGGACAGTTCACCATCTTCTTCATCCTGCCTCAGATGTTGATTGATGGTGGCGGGAGTGATGAACACTATCCTCCCTTGCATTATGGCAGATAGTGCCTTCTCATGGTCCATAATTACCTCTTAGAAAGTCCTCTAGAACTCTAGCAGTTGATCCTCATAAAGTGGAGGATCAATGGTAAGGGCGGTGAGGTAAAATGAGCGGGAAAGAAAGTTGTAGATCCTTGAAAAACCAGGGTCTCTCTCAGCGAACAATAGAGCAACCTAGTTGTGTTGCCTATTGTAAGGCCCCATTTTCAGGATGCTTACGGTTGGTCAATCATCGCATAAAATATTTAAAACACATTAATCTTGCAGCGGAATTTAAACTTTTCATTGATAATTAAAAACATGTCAATACATCATATCATTCATTTATATCTCAAAAGTTGTATTAGTACAATAACATTCTCTAAATATGGATGCCAGACTCGAATCATACCCAGTAGCTTATGCATCCATGCCTGCACCTCCTCAGCATCAACAATTACCTACCAACTATTATGTACAAAAGTCAGCGACGTTGAGTAAGTTCTAGTTTTATAATAAAATACTTTACTTTACATTAGAACATTTCCTTTACCTCGTACGTGATCATACATCATACATACATCTTGATAATAATTATTTATTAACTTTCATCATCATTCGTCATCATTCATCATCATTCATTTTTATACTTTCATTCATTAACATCTTTCACTTTTATCTAGATCCTGCCATATGCTATACCCCCACGTCATGCAAAAGCGGGTACTGTGCCGGGGTTTATAAATAAACCCCCACATCATGCAAAAGCCGACATAGTACTGGGTAAGCGACAAGGATCCCATCACATTTTGGACAATATCAAGGATTAGACTCCTGTACGCATTATCAAGGGTTAGCTAAACCACACACCGTTGAGCAAACAACTACCTCGTTGAGTTGTGAACCTCCACCATTTTGCTTGCGGAGGAACAAAACATCTACGGATGAACAAAAACATCTGCGGAGGAACAAAACATCTACGGATGAACAAAACATCTGCGGATGAACAAACATCTATGGATGTACAAAAACATCTGCGGATGAACAAAAGACTTGGCTATTGAACATAAAACCAATGCGATTAAATGTTCAGCAAATATGGATGAAGTCCAACAAATGCTGATGAACAAAAAGCAAATGCGAATGAACACATACAAATATGGATGAACAAATCATCTGCTGATGAACAAAAGGCATGCGAGGGCACATTCAACCAATGCGGTTGAACACTCAATAAATGCGGATGTTCAAAACCAACCTGCAATGCAACTTATGCAATATCTAGCCTCATATTCAATTTCTAAATGTACCCTTAGCATGGATCTACTAGTTATACACTTAAAACATAATAAACATCCATTCAACATCACAGCAATCTTGTAAGACATTCAACTTCATAAACAGTCATACTTTTTCATGGAAAATCATAGTTTGGTAAAGAAACATCCTTTTTAGTATGCATAACAGCCCCAAACAAGTAGAAAACTAGTAAGAGAGGGGGATCTAGAACTCACCTTAATAGCTTTCGAGCAAACTTCATAACCCAAGAATAAGCCTGGAGTTCTAGCACCTAAAACACATGAAAACGAGAGCTAAACACATGGAACTCGGTCCAGAAGCTCAAACCCAACAGAAACCGGGAAGAAAACACATTAAAATCTTTCCTTTTGAAGATTTCTTCCACTTTCTCTCACTAAAACCTAATAAGAGCTCTTTTCTCTCACTAACCGAAAGTATGCAGGAGAGAAAGACAGGTTATGGGCAGCCATACTTCTTTTTAAACCCCATAGTGGGTTAGTTTGGCCCTTGTACACTTTTAACCCCTTGCTTTCGAAATAACACCCCGTTTGCTCCTTTACTTTTCTTCTCTTCTCTTTTTCTAAAATTTCCAGGTGTTACACCTATGAAGGTGCATTACAAAGGTTGGCTGGTTTTGGGGTACAAGGTTGGCCATTTTAGGAAGCTTTTATGAGAAAGATTGAAAGAACAATAAGGATTTGTGGGTAATTTAGGGCTTGAGATTTGTTGATGAAGAATAAGAAAAGAGAGGGAGATCTATTGTAAAGGTTATTTATATTCTTGGATTTGAGACAAAGTTATTGCAAAAGATAAACTTTCAAATCTGGAGTCAGTCCCACCTCTAAAAAATGCCCAAAAAGGTAGTTATCTTGGAAGTTTAAAATCTTTTGAAGGTAATTTGCCTTCGGAAGTTTAAAGAAAGCTTCCGAAAGAAAATTTGACTTTAGAAGATATCCTCAATTTTAGAAGACTTGCTTTGGAAGAAAATGTACTTAGAGTAATTTTGCTTTCGAGAGAGATTTGGTTTTGGAAGATGTTAGACTTCAGAAATTTCACTCAAGAAGAGAATAAAACTTTTGAGACTTAATTGCTTTCGGAAGAAAATTGTCCTTCAAAACATATAAGTACTTAGAAAATCTGTCCATAATTCTTAAAATTTTAAGGAATATATACTTTGGAAAATTTCTTTCAAGACAAGCGAGGCTTATATGAGTGACAAATTAGACAACATTAAAGACACACATATTTGGAAATAATTTAAGAAAATCAACTCAAAGTTAATCATCCTAATGGCTGATACAAGATATCTAAATCTCTGTTCATCAAATGCTTGTGAATAGATCAGCATATTGTTCATTTGTGTTAACTTTGACCAGTTTAATCAATCCTTTTTCAAGATTATCTCTTATCAAATAATAGCTGATGTTGATGTTTTTGTCTTTGAGTGCTACACTAGATTCTCTATGATTGAGATAGCACTATTGTTGTATATGTGGATACGAGTCTTCTTGAAGTTGAATCCATAATCTAGATTTTGATTCTAAATCCAAAGCACTTGAGCATAGCAGCTTGCAGCAGCAATGTATTCAGCTTTAGCAATTGATGCAGATACACAGGATTGCTTCTTTCTTTGCCATGAGACTATCCTTCCACCAAGAACTTGACATCCCCCAGATGTAGACTTTGTAGTCATGTTGCAGCCACTATAGTCACTATCTATATATGTATATATATTGAAGTTAGAATTCTTTGGATACCAAAGACCTAGTGTGAGAGCTCCTTTGAGATATCTAAAAATCCTTTTGATAGCAACTAGGTGTGACATCTTGGGGTTGGCATGATATCTTGCACATATGCAAGTGATAAACATGATATCAGGCCTACTGGTTGTTAGGTCTAAGAGACCCAATCATAGCCCTGTATAGATGTTCATCAACACACTCCCACTCAAGATCAGATCCTAGGGAGTGGTTTCCAGCTATGGGAGTCTTAGCAAACTTACAATCAGTCAGATGAAATTTGGTTAGTATGTCTTGTACATAGTTTGACTAGTTTACGAAGATGTCGTTGTCAACTTGCTTTATTTGAATTCGTAGAAATAAATTGAGTTCTCCCATTGCACTCATTTCAAACCTATTCTTCATCAGCTTCTCAAACTCTTTGAAGAGTCTTTCATTAGTTGACCCAAATATGATGTCATCATCATAAACTTGAATTAACATTAAGTCATTTCTTGTTTTTTTAATGAAGAGTGTGCTATGAATAGTACTTCTTTTGTAACCATGTGAACTAGGTACTATAATAGTGTCTCATACCACTTCCTTGGAACTTGATGCAACCCATAAAGAGCTTTATTAAGCTTGTAGACATAATCAGAATGATTTGGATCTGCAAAGCCAGGTGGTTGCTTGACATAAACTCTTCATCTATCACCCCATATAGAAAGGCACACTTGACATCAAGTTAGTAGACTTTGAAATCATTAAGGGCAGCAAAAGCAAGAAATATCCTTATAGCTTCAAGTCTTGCTGTAGGAGCAAAGACAGCTATGTAGTTAATCCCTTCTTCTAGAGTGTACCCTTGGACTACCAGTCTTTCCTTGTTCTTGATGACAAGCCCTTTATCATATTTCTTGTTCCTGAATACCCACTTGGTACTTATTGGCATCTTCCTAGGAGGAAGAGGACATAAGTGTCAAACACCTTGTCTTTTGAATTGAAGCAGTTCCTCCTGCATTTCTTTAATCTAGATTCCATCCCTCAAAGCTTCATCAACTTTGTTTAGCTCAATCTGGGATAAGAAGCAAGAGTGCAGACAAACATTTTTATTATTGGAATGTCCTCTTGTTCTCACCCCTATCTCAACATCTCAAATGATGTTTGTGGTAGGATATGACTTGGGGATTCGTAGTTGAGAAATCATAGCAAGTGGATTTAATAGATCTAAATTTGAGAAATTCATATCTAGTGATTGAGTATCACCTACCAAATCAGCACACCCATTAAGTTTAACTTGATCCAGAGAGTGTGCAACATCATTGATGTTGTCTTTAGTGGAGAGGATTTTAGCATCATGAAATTCTTGATCAATTTCACCATCTCCATCTTCTACTGCAATGGAGATCCTTTTCATTTGAGTTTTATGCCTCATTGCTAGAATTGCTTGGCACCTCAGATGTATTAACATAAGAATTTGTCATAGTTGTGCTGACGAGATTTCCACATGCGGTGCTTGTTACCACCGGAGCTGAAGGGATTATATCATTTGGTCTTCTCAGCTCAAATCTTGGATCAGGACCTTCTATAGTCATATTACCTGTTGCTCCTGAAACATTTTCATAATATTTGTTAAAACAGTTGGTAACTAAATCAAGATCAAATAGGCAATCAGGGCCTGAACCTTTTACTCTGGGAGTGTGTTCATTGAAAGTCACATTGGCTGACTCCTCCTACTCTAGTTCTTAGATTTTATACTCTATAAGTCTTAGCTTGGGAAGAGTATCCAATGAAATGTCCATCATTTGCTTTCTTAGCAAACTTGGATATATGATCTTTGGTCTTTAAGATGGTGCATGGATATCCAAATGACCTGAGGAAACCAATAATAGGTCTTCTTTTATGCCACAGTTCATAAGCAGTCCTACCATGAGTTTTGACTACTAAAACTCTATTCTACATATAGCAGGTAGTATTGACTGCCTCTGCCCAGAAGGTGATAGGCAGTTTAGATTCAAAGAGCATGGTTCTTACAGCCTCAATAAGTGTCCTATTTCTCTTTTCAATAACACCATTTTGTTGAGGAGTTCTAGGAGCACTATGTTGTCTTGAAATACCCTTTTCATCATAAGATGAATCAAGGATTTGGTTCTTGAATTCAGTTCCTTGATCACATCTTATGATCTTAACCTTGTGATCACATTGATTTTCAATTTTCAGAATGAAGGATTTCAAGATTTAGGGGTCTCATCCTTACTTCTAAGAAAGAAGACCCAAGTATATCTTCTAAAATCATCTGTGATTGCAAGATAGTATGAAGTTCTTCCCAAACTCATTACACTTGTGGGGCTAAAGAGATCCATATGTAATAAGTGTAGGGGAGTAGTGATGGAGTTCATTTCCTTTGGCTTGTGAGACACTTTGTGTTGCTTTCCTTTCAAGCATGCAACATAATGTTCGTCACTTATAACTCTTTCTTTGGCATTCAAGTTACCAAATCATTATTAATCAGTTTATTCATGTTCTTAAAGTTTACATGGCACATTCTTTTATGCCAAAAGAAAGACTCATCACTATTGGCTTTAGATAGAAAGCAAGAAACTTCTCCTGATAGGGAGGTTTCCTGCAAATCCATCTTGTACATGTTCCCTTTCCTAGGGGCTCTGAGCAAAATATGCTCTTGAGGAATGATCACCCTAGGCTTGAGAATAATACACTCATGCTTAGTAAAGAGCATGTTATGTCTCTGATCACAAAATTGTGATACACTCAATAGATTGTACTCAAGCTCTTTGAGAAAGTTTACCTTTTCAATGCTGAGCTTACCATTTATGACCATGCCCCTTCTAGTAATGTAACCACCTAATTCTCCTACAAAACCAACTGGCCCTCCATCAATTTTCTCAAAGTCTTGAAGCAAAGAGCCATTTCCAGTCATGTTCCTGGAACAACTACTATCAATGATCCATACATTTCTTTTGGTCTTCAGTTGTTCCTTAGATTCATCATGGTCTGCTGTTAAGGCTTGGTTTGGAGAGAAATCTTCCACCTGAAAGCTCCAGTCAAAGCCTCCTTCTTCAACAGCAACTGCAGCTTGCTACTTTGGTTTGTTAGGTTTTTTAGTTCTTGGAGCCGTATCAGTGTAGTTTGGCTTGGACTGTGTTTGAACACCATTTGTTCTTGGTGCCTTACACTCCCTAGCAAAGTGGCCTAATTGGTTATAGTTGTAACACTTTACTTTGCTCTTGTCTAATCCAAACTTTCCACTGGTCACATTGCTTGGAAACTTCCTCCCTATCCTCTTGTAGAACTTCTTGGCTCTATGAGTGAGAAGAGCCATCTGCTGGATTATCTTCGTGTACTCCAGATTATCTGGATGGATACAGTCCAGGTCTTCAAGGGTGAAGAGAAAGTTGCCAGAATTTTCATCTGAAGACACAAAGGCCTGAGAAGAGTTGGGCTCTTGGAATGAGCTTTCTTGAGTGTAACTCTCCCTTCATGTCTCTGGGAAGATGATGAAAGGACCCTTTGATAAGTTGTCAGGGTAGCAGATGAGATGATGTTATGGTTCTCTGCTATCCTTTTCAACCAGACGAAGGGCTGAACTCTTTGGGGTGCTGGATGAACTGTGAGATGGGTTTTGCATGTTCATCTCCATCTGGTAACCGTTCAGGATACCATACTGCTTAGTGAGAGTGAGGGTAGTAAGGATCTCAGTTCTCTTGATGGCCACATAGTAGTGTCTCCATTATCTGGGAAGAAAGAACATGAACTTCCTGACTATGCCCCTATTCTCAAGTGTCACTCCAACATCCACCAGAGTATTTACAATACTAACATACCTGAAGTATTGTTGAGTCATACTTTCAACTATCTTGAAGGAGAAGTTTTCAAACTGCTGCTTCATGATGTCTTTCTTGTTTTCCTTAGCTTCCACAAATCCTTTATACATCAGCTTCAGTTCATCCTAGAGTTCTTTTGCAGTCTTACACTTCTTGAAGCCTCTATGGATGGAGTTGGGAATAGCAGTTTGAAGAGCGGTTATGGCTTTCTGATCTATGTCAATCTTCTTCTAGTCTTCTTCAGAACAGACAGTCACTTCCTTTGGTATCATCCCACTCCAACTATTGCTGAAGTAGTACTTGGGATGTGAGGACCTGAGACTAAAAATCTCCACATCTTGCTATCTTGAGACTTGATGAAGCCTTCCATCCTCATGCACCAAGTATCAAAGTCATAAAGAGTGATCAGTGGGGACTTAGTCATGGTGTCTTTTAGTGAGGGCTGCCATTTGAGCAAGTAAGTGTATGTTAAACAGAAGAGTGATTCAAGATGTTTAGATCTTACAATCAAGAGCCTAAAAAGCTCTAATACCAATTGCAGGACTGGTTATGATTTGTTAACCATAGTCTTATAGATGGAGAGGACATACTTACTAGATCAAATAGGGAACCAGGTAAAGAAACAAAGAACAAAAAAGTAAAGAACTCAAGAACACAAAGATTGATTTTTCAAGGATGATGTATATTACTCTTAAGTAATTTTACAAATGTTACAAATGCTTGTCCTAAGACCAGTTACATGAGACACTTTATACTACATTCTACAGCTGGCCGTACTTTGAAGGCCAGCTGGACACTAATCTAGACAACAAGATCAATGTAAAGTCAAAAGGTAGATTGCCTTTTAACATGTGACTATGGCATGTCATAGCTCACATCTTAGTGTATTACAAAAAGGATAAAAGTACAAGAGTGGAAAGTTAAGACACAGACACCATAATGTATAGTTGACAAAAGTATGGAGATAATCACCCATTTGTATAAGCTGGTGAGTCTTTAGAGCTGGCAGCGAAAAGGTCTTCAGCTTTTGTCAAAAGTGTGTTAGGGACACATGTATTCTAAGTCTTTGGAAGAAATCAGTCTTCATGCTTTGGAAGAATTTGTCTTCAAGCTTCAGAAGACTTCACTTTTGGCTTTGGAAGATTTTTGTCTTTGGCTTTGGAAGATTAGACACTTAGTAAATTTTCTTTATGCATGGTCAAATCTTCCGAAGTAACTTCATTGTACTTCAGAAGCATGCTAAGAGATCTTTGGTTAGCATCACCCTTTAAGAGAAACTCTTACATTATTTATCTTTCGTATATTTTTAGTTCATCAATATTAAAAATAAATCTTTCACATGATGCTATCAAGATTTAAATTAGTAAGGGACTAAGCTTTAAAGTTAATGGTCATTTGTTAAAAGCCTAATTTGATGTACCAGCAAAGATATTCTCGGAGGAACTAAACCTCCACGTCATCAAAAAACTATATGGGGGGAAGGGTCTACCCATGGCCCTATAACCAAAACATGGCTCTATGTTACTTTCAGTCTATTTATTTTTATTTTGTTATGTGTGCTTAGGACTTTAATTTCATGTTTTAAATAATTTGGTGATTTTTTAGATTAATTATGATGTTTTCTTTTGAGCTCATTCAAGGTGGCTGTAGGAAACAATCACATGCATTTGACTCATCAATTTCAGGGAGTTTTCATTTGCCTATCTCTACTTAATATTTATTGTGAATCACATTAAGGAAAATGTGAAGTTTAAGTGTGAGGAAGGGTATACATACTTGATAATTTGCTTATAAATTGGTCCAAGTTACAATTAATTTTTTTGTGAAAATTCACTCTAATTTTAATGTTTTTGGCAACAACACCGGAAACTTTAAACAATTTTTGATAAAACGAAAAATAAATATATGTTTTTGAGAAATAAAAAAGCAAATAAAGCAAACCCAAATAACCTTAAAAAATGTTTTTTTTTATGATATCCTAAAAAGCAAAATGAGTTGGTGAATATATTCAAACATGTAAAATGAAACACTTATACCCAATTCCATCAGTTACGTGAGCTTATTTTTTAGCCTTAAACAAGCTTTGCATTTATGTATTTTTGCTTTCATTATGGATATATTGAGGGTGCCTTATGTTGCATGTGAACTAGAACTGGTTCTGGGTATGCATTTCAAAATCTTATAAAGTATTTCTTGCATAAAAAGGATTTGAGAAATTAGGAAAACCCAACATTCGAGCCTCTACCATTTTCGCATATCATTTCCCAAACGTTATCCGTGGTTAGCCCCGTGAAGCTTAAATGTTTTCATTTTTCTTCATCCAAACCACTAAGTCACTAAACCAAAAACTCTTTAACAAAACCCATTTTTGTTAAAGACATGTTTTGGCCTATTTTAAAAAAAAAAAGAAACAACAAAAAAGAAGAACAAAAAGGAAGAAGAAAACCACTTCTGATATTTTGTAGTATTTCAAAATATGTAATCAAGAGAAGGAAAAATTGATATGGAAGATGACCGACTTGTAGAAAATTGGTTTCACAAAGGAAAATGCAGCAAAAAACTAAACCGAATCTAAGAACTCGACAACCAAATCCGTTGGGTGCTTTTAGGATCCAAGTAGAACGACCCTTAAAAAAGGATAGCTACATATATTATCGGGTTAAGGAGGAGGTGCAGTTTTTGAAAATGCAATATGGTCTTGACAATCTGGCCATAAATGAGTACTCGAGTTACTATATCCCTTCTAGCTTGAGTATTGTATAAGGAACCCTTTTATTGTTTTCCTTTTAGTTTATATCAATCAAATAAGCCAATATTATTGTCTTTAGCAATTAGTCACTTTTTCCCCAAATAATCCATACCCTGAATCCGAGCCAAGTTACAACCCATCAAAGACCTAATGATTTATATAAGTAAATACCTAAAATAGGTGGACATTTGATCCTTTACCAAGCATATGATTTCACATGTATTCATACTAGGCAATTGAGCGTGTTAGTCATACTTCATCTTATGTATGATTCCATGCATATAGCCGAGTGTGAGTGTACCTTGTGAGAAGTGTGAATTTTTACATGTTAAAAATCTTTAAAAACCATTATATTGCTTTAAAGGATATCATTCCACATATGCTTAATTGTTTATATTTGGGTAGATCATATTTGCTAGTATAATTCTCGAAAGACATATGTATATCTTGATTTATTTGGTTATTGGTAGTGTTGCTATTCTATATGATTTTGCTTGAGGACAAGCAAAGTTTAAGTGTGAGGATGTTTGATGTGATCCAAATTATACATATAAAACATATCAATTGCACATCAAATATTTCCAAAACTCTTAGTGAAAGTGATGAATTGATATCTAAATCATTTAAATTATGTTTTTAGGCTTGAGAAATACCAAGATAAATAAAATGAGCGTAAACAAAGAGAAAGTTGAAGAAAACAAGCTCTGAAATTCAACATAGGGATGGAATCAACCTTTTTGAATCAAACAAACATAGAGATTGTTTAACAAGGATGACTCCAAGGACCTTTTCAATCTCTCAACAATGAATCAACAGATAATCATCATGGTGCGAAATCCCATGACGAAAGTGTTGGACTATTTGAAGATGATACTTACCAAAACCTAAGTGCCAAATCTCATGATGATTATCAAAACCGACACAGTGAAGATATGCTAAAGATATGATCAAAACGAAGAAAATTGACCAAAGTCAAACTTGGTCAACCGTGGACAAAGTCAACAGTCAACATCAGCGGTCGTCCCGAATGACGTCAGTACCCGGCAGTCACGCATCAGCAATAGAGAATTTATCAGACTTAGAACTATATTTGTGTATTCATTTGTGCTTAAATGTAATTTTTTTTTATTTTTGTAAATAGTATAAATGACTAAGTGTAGTCATTTATACTCTAACATTAGAACAATCACTAACAATCCATAGCATTCACTAGAGAAATTAAGGTTGAGTGTGTGTGAGAGAGAAACCTCTTGCAAACTCCCTTGTAATCTCCTAGCTAACATACATATGAATGAATGAAATTTATATGAATATATATTCTTGAATTTGTTCATCATTCATTCATCATCATACATGTTTATCTTGCATATAGATCTTCAAATGAAATCATCAACGGGTTTGTGAGATTCCGCATCACAAATTTGATAAATGACAACAATACGATTGTAATATTCGATCCACCAGCAGAATCAGTGGTTTCCACAATTGGTATCAGAGCCATAGCTCCTTGTTTTTCAATTTTTTCACAAAAATTTGAACCACAAGTTTGATCTGCAAATGGTTGTTTTTGATGAAATCAAGCTACCATTAGCTTAGATTTATTATTTCGTGAAGATCTGCAAGTTTTCACATCAATTGAAGTTCATTTGAGCCATTAATTTGAAGATTTAAGCAAACTTGTTCTTCAAGTTTTCAAATGCTCATGAACATGAAATTTTGATTTTGTTGTTGTTTGATAGAATTTAAGCTTCTAATAGCTTTAGTTTGTGATAACTAAAACATCTGCAAAGTTTCATATCAATTGAACATCCACAACTCTTGAATTTGAAGATTTTTGAAAAATTTTGTGTTCTTGAGGAAAATCATCAAAAATCACGAATATGATGTTGTTTAGCTGAAATTGATAGTGATTTTAGCTTAGAAACATCAAATCTAAGGTTCGTTTATCATTTTCAACATCCAAATCATTCATTTTGAACATTGATTCTTATATCTGGGTTTTTGTTCTTCATTGTGTTCTTCATGTGTTCATCATTTAAATCCGAGTTTAAGTAATGATTATATGAAATTGATTGTTGTTCTAGCTTAGAATCACTTATCTACAGTTATTATAACCTTTGATTTTATCCAATTCCATTAGAAACCCAAGAATCACAAGTTTGTTCATTCAAGAACATGAAGTTTAACTTTTTCAAAGTCAAGCTGTTTTGAAATCTGAAAATCAGCCAAATCTATGATTTGATTCAGATTTGATACATTTGTTCATCATACAATAATTCAAGATTTATTCAACAATCATTCAAACATCAAGTTGAGTATTTGAAATTGAAATTTCATTCACAATCAAAGTTTATAAAGATTATAAACATTATACTTACATTTGATTTTTGATTAAGTGTTCTATCATACATAGCTGATGAGTGAATCCTACAGCTGATGTTCTAATTCTAAAGCTAAAAATCTTCTTAACATTTGCAATCAAGTGTCCACAGCTAATGTATTACATCCACAGCTGATGCACAAGTTGTACAGCTGATAAACATCCAATTGTCAAAGTGTTCACAACTGATGAACAACTAATTCACAGCTGATGAACAAAATTATCTACAGCTAATGTGTTAAGTCTCCTAGCTTACACTTTGAGTAAAAGCTGTCAACACACATTCACCCATTCATCACATTAAACCTCACCATACATCACACACAACTCACCAACATCAATCATCATAATCCATCATACCATTCATTCCAAATCCGCAGCCCAATCCAGTTAACAATTGGTGGATACACCCTACTTCAACAACATCCAAGTTATCTCCAACATCTAAACCACTACATCATCCTAATCACAACAAACATTCACCCAATCACTCACCATCAACAACATTATCACCTATTAACAGCACACTACTTTCTGTTCACAACGGAGAAGTAAAGAAACTAACATACAAACTGCTGAAAATCATCATCCACAGCAAAAATTTGGCCACAGCGGATGCACAACTTTACTGACAGCAGACGAACAGAAGAACCCACAGCGGACGCTCAAGTTGAAGTCACAGCGGATGAACGATTCAAACATACAGCGGATGAACAGATTTTGAAACATACAGCGGACAAAGAAAAACCTCAACATACAGAGGACAGCCAAAATCAATTCAACAGCGGATGAATTCTTGACTATACAGCGGATGTGCAAACACAGTCCACAGCGGACCTGAAGCTACAGCGGACGAGCAAAATTTGGCCACAGCGGACGCACAAATTGATTCACAGCGGACACTCACCTGTTAATACAGCGGATGAACTGAGTCTGTCACTTCGATTACTTGTCCACAGCGGACAAGTGAACCCTAATCGATTCACAGTGGACTCCCTAATCAATCCACAATGGACGAATTGAGCTCAAGTAAATCGATTTACAGCAGACATTCAGGAGTGATTCAATCACTTGTCGATCTTTGAACACAACAAAAGAACCCCAATCACCTGCGAACAAATCGGGTGCATCCGTCGGTGTCTCGACCTCTCCACTTCATCATCACTGTCGACACAATCGACCACCATCATCGAGCACCGTCACCTTCGATTTTGACCGAAATCAACCATCTTCATCAACACCTTCGCTGGTGACTTGATTTCGGGTTCACTGATTGATAAAGAGATCGTTTGTGAGAGCAAAAAGCTTCGGGAGTTTTTTGAGAGCATTTGGGATTTTTCAATTTTGACTTTTATTCTTGTGTTGACCAGCAAAATATAAAATGTTTTTATATAATTTTTAACAAACAAATCAAAGCTTCGGAAGTTTTTTCTTTTAAATTCCAGAAAGTTTTTCATTTGACAAACTTTTTAAAATTTGCTCTCGGAAGTGTTAATTTTGACCAACTCATAAATTTTGTCTCGGAAGATTTTGATTGCTCGAAAGTTTTCAACTTGACTAATTTTTAAAGTCTGTTTTCGGAAGATTTAAAAAAATTCATTTTGACTTCTTTTCGATCAAGAAATATATTCTTCGGAAGGGTTGTGTCACAAAATCATTTGATTTTAATTTGAACGATCCAAATTTTATTACTTTTTAATCGAGCTAGATTAATCTTAAATAGGCTTAACTAAATTGTAATTGAACAAAGTTAACTTTTTAATTAGGTTGACCTAATTAAATTGAGTTTTGATCTTCTTTGGATTCAATTAAAGTTTAAATTTGATTTTGATTTTAACACAAACCAAATTTTCAAATCATTTTTGTTTTTAAACAAAATGAAAAATTTAACATCATTCACTGACACTCGTGTTTCAAGAAACCGAGCTTTCTTTCTTGCTACAGGTAGAAAAAGGTTTCAAGAATTCAAACAGAGGAAACCAAGCTGCAACCACTCAAACAACAACAGCAAATCAAATAGAAGCTGCAATCAACCAAACAACAACAACAAATCAAACAAAAGCTGCAAACAACCAAACATCAGCAGCATATCAAACAATAATTCATTGTTTGACAACACAAACATACAATTGTACATCAGTCACATTGAGAAAGAACTGATGCACTTACATTTATGTGATCTTACAAACTCAAAAACACATTGTCTAATGATTTGATAAAATGCAGGTCAGAGATGGAACAATCTCAAAGAAATGATCAAGCACAAATCAAGACATTGAATCAACAAAACATCAGTTTAACTCAAGAGATGAACCTATTGCAAGACAAAATGGTTCAACAACAAATCAAGCTTGAAGAGTTAACTGCTGATCTTGCAAAAGCCACAAACATCAACAACACAAATATTCCTCCATTGCCTGAAATTCCTGAAGACAGACAGATCAATCTATGTTCATCAGCATGCATAGATGAAGTTCAGGCATATCGGAAATATTGCAACAATATATCATACATGATAAAGGAGGAAATAGCTTCACATGCAGAGGAACTACAAACTTCTGCAAAACAAATCAGTTCATTATAGAAAGAAGTTGATAAATTGCTTAAAGAACATCACAAGCTGAATGCTCAATCAACTGAACTCTCTGTGAAGTTAACAAACACAAAGGCTGAAGCTGAAGCCAAAATATCAAAAGCAAGTACAACCAAAACAATCAATAACTTGCAACATTACATTAAGCGTCTAAATCAAGCAATCACAACAGAAAAGTCTACAAATGCAGAATTAAAGATACAACATAAAGCCTTTAAAGATAAAATCAATTCTCTTCTAAAGGATGTAGACAAACTCCTTGGAGAAAGATTTAGTCTTCAAGCTCAAGTTACAAGACTCACAGAATCTTTAACAAAGACAAAAGCAGATAATGCATCAACAGAAGTTGAACTTGAAAATTCAAAGATGGCTGCCAGCAAGTTGGAAGAACTACTTAATGCACAAAGAGATCAATAGAAGAGTGCTGGAACTACATACCATGTTGTTCCTCCTCCTTACAATGATAACTACACAGAAATGCCAACTTCAATGACAAGTCCAGTCAAAGAAGATTCAAATATACATGATCATCATCCAACAAACAAACCATCTACTATCACTCAAATCACTTCTCCTGAAACAGCTCCAAAGCTGTACCTCAAACCAAAATCACCACAGAATGAAACCTTTCATTCTTGTGATGGTTGAGATGGAGATCCTGCAATTCATGATAGTGATAAAGAAATCAACCAACCAAGCAAACAAACATTGACATGTATTAATCATGTCATTGAAGAAATCAATCCAAAACAAGCAAAACCACAGAAATCCAAAGCAGCAAAGCCTGTAAACAAACAAAAGGCAATGGTTCTCTATGAGAAATTCAAACCAGCAGGATTTCTTAAACTAGAATTGCCTAAGGCAGAACTGAAGACAAAGATCAAGATGGAGTTAAAGAACAAACAAAAACCTGAGGTATAAGAAATCAAAGAACAAGTCAAGAGGAAGAAGACCAGATCTAAAAGAAAGAAGAAAAGTCAGACCAAGTCTTCTAATCCTGATCCAAACCAACCATCAACCTCAAAGGCTACATTAGAAACTCCAAAACAACAACCAATTCTCTATGAGACATGTAATTCAGATTCACACAACATTTCATTGTGTAAAAACACTGAGAGTGATACATATATATGTCCTCACAAGAGAAAGCAACACAAACAAACAAGACAAAAGGCTGTGAAGTTCCAAGCAAATCCAACTTCATCTTTCAAGCCTAAGGGAAGAAGATCCAGACCTACTCCTTACTAGTTAAATTGTGACATGGAGAATCATACCACTTTAGAGTTTTCATACAACAACTCTCCAAAATCACAACACAGAAGAGGTCAAAGATCTTATCATCCATCAGAGTCATACTCACCAAGATTGAAGCATGAGTACTACAACAGACGTCATAGCTACCCTTCTCCTCGATCACATCGGCATGGGTATGATTTCAAACAATATAATATTCATGATTATTGGGCACCAAGACATTATCCTAGGTCATACACACAACATAAGTATGACAGATATAGGAATAATACTTGGCATAATGGATATCATAGAAGATCACATCCATCAAATTATTATAATCATGATTATGATTCTTATGATGAATATGATCACATGCCCAGAAGAAACAAACATGATCAAGGACAAAGATCCTCTGCTCCACCTCCACAAAACTTTCAAAAGCAAACTAGATTTTCTAAACCAACCAAAAGATTTTCAAAAGCCAAACAAACTCCTTTTGGTAAACAAACTAAAGTTAAGTCAGTTGGTTTAAAAACAAAACAATGTTGGAGAAAGAAAACAATTTCAGGAGGTGAATCTGATATATCATCAGATAAGGAAAAATCATACACATATGAGCAAGTCACATATAAAGATGCTAATGGACAGCTCAGGACAGTAATGGCCTGGGTTGAAACATCTAACTGATTTGCTAGTGTGATAGGGACAGTTATGGAGGTCTGCCAACACAAGAAAAGTTAGCAGTGGCTGATCCCTTCTCATGACAAGAACGTTCTTCCTGTTCATGATATTATGATGCAACTGAGCCAAATGGAGCAGAAATTAACCATAATTCAATGTAGGATATAAATCACTCGCAGAAACTATGATGGCATTGCAAGAAACAACCGATGTTTCATTCCATCTGCTTAGTTTGATTACATTGCTACATGGACTAACTGTTTATGATCTCTATTGAATTGATAACACATATGCCATTTCTTTATTTTATCAAAACACCAAAATCCTAAAAATTAGAAAATCAAGAAAAATCTAAAAATATTTCTATTGAATCTTCCTGCATTTACATGAGAAATGATAGTATACTCATCTACTATCTTCTGCATATATTTTTCAAAATCAATAAAGACTGACAAGACTCTGTTTGATATGTCAGTATGCTCAGCTTGGATTCAAGATAAGCATATTTGTGATGAACTAAATCAATATGCATTGTGGACCAAAACCATCTTAGGGTATTGGTAAGCAATGACTTTTCCAAATGTTTGCTTGTGTGGTTACCTAAACACACCATGCGAAAATGGTTTATAAATTTCTCATTGATAAGAGCATCTGTTTCTCCTTTGTTGTATGTAAATACAAACCTGGAGTAAACATGAGGACAACTTCTATTGTGTTGAGCACAAACCTAGTTATCCTTGTACTAAAAGTGTTGATGCTAAAAAGAATCCCAATGTGGATCAAAGCTAAAAGAATCACAATGAGGATCAACTTCCAATATGAAGTATAAAAGAATCTCAATATGGATCAAATATAAAAGAATCCCAAAGTGGATCAAATCATGAGAATTTATACTCTAAGTAGCCTGGTTCAAGTTGCAATAAAGTGCCACCTTGCATTTTATGAAGAGAGTTATTCTTCCATACTTCTGAGTGTGGGGTACTCAATTAGCATATCTAATCAAACCTAAACATGATAAATATCACAAAGTGTTGAAAATAGATCCTTGTATGAATTTAAGTGGACAAACATACTTACAATCAACTTTGTTCTTTATCTATGTCTATTCCAAACTTTAAACATTCTTAGATGTAGAGGATTCTAGATTAGTATGATCTCATTGCAGTTGAAGGATTCATGCTTGTAAATATCATAATTTTGAAAAATCTAAAATACCAAAAAGATTTGTCATTTTTTAGTATTTTTCTTGGTTTTGGCGGATTTACATGTGTTATTGATTTAGGAGTGAAACTTCCATGCAATATCTCTACTGAGAGGATTTAGACTTTTACAGGTGATGAATTGCACAACATGCCTGAGTTTCTTATTCAGTTCAAGATGTCAAGAGAACCTTCAAAGATCTTCTGTCAGTTGCTGAGAACTATGAATCCTCCTCTTTGTGTCTCATACATAAAAGTTCCTCACCCTCTAAAGCTTTAGTTGAGGGAGAGTATATGTTAAGTCTTAAGAATTTCTGATGCTTCTCCTTCACTTCTGAAGTTGAGATAAAGCTGCTGATATTGCTACCTGTGCAATCCCAGTGTATGCACATGGATGCATTTTCAAGTCTTAAAAACAAGACTAGAAGATCAAGCTGATGGAACATCCATCAAGTGCCAAACCAAAGTCTTTATGTGCTGAAACAAAGTCTATTTCTCAATGCTTTTTTATGAAGCTTCTAAGAAGATGCTACCAAAAAGGGGGAGAAGACTGCACTTCAAGACTGCACGTCAATCAACATCCAAGGTTTTGATAATCATGAGGTTTTGGCAACATCATCTTAGGGGGAGTATTTGTTGGACTATTTGAAGATGATACTTACCAAAACCTAAGTGCCAAATCTCATAATGATTACCAAAACCGACACGGTGAAGATATGCTAAAGATATGATCAAAACGAAGAAAATTGATCAAATCAAACTTGGTCAAACTTGGTCAACCGTGGTCAAAGTCAACAGTCAACATCAGCGGTCGTCCCGAATGACGTCAGCACCCGGCAGTCATGCATCAGCAATAGAGAATTTATCAGACTTAGAACTATATTTGTGTAATCATTTGTGCTTAAATGTAATTTTTTCTTATTTTTGTAAAGAGTATAAATGACTAAGTGTAGTTATTTATACTCTAACATTAGAACAATCACTAACAATCCATAGCATTCACTAGAGAAATCAAGGTTGAGTGTGTGTGAGAGAGAAACCTCTTGAAAACTCTCTTGTAATCTCCTAGCTAACATACATATGAATGAATGAAATTTATATGAATATATGTTCTTGAATTTGTTCATCATTCATTCATCATCATACATGTTCATCTTGCATATAGATCTTCAAATGAAATCATCAATGGGTTTGTGAGATTCCACATCACAAATGCGATAAATGGCCACAATACGATTGCAATATTCGATCCACCAGCAGAATCAGTGGTTTCCACAATTGGTATCAGAGCAATGATTGACCGTCTGTAAGCGTCCCGGGAATGAGGCCTTACATGTAGTCTTGTTCATCCATTGTCAGCATTTGGACATTTCTTCAGTCTTCATCCCTATGACTTCTGGTTCATCCACTGTGGATCTTTCTTCATCTACAGCCACCACTTGTGAAAAAAAATTTTATCTACAAAACCTCTAAAAGAAATGTAAATAATAATTAGTATTTGGCTTGAATAATACTTATGTTTAGATGTTAGTATACGATTGTTTGGATGTTAGAACTTGTTTGGTTGATTATGACAAGCATTACCCTTCAATAAGCTTGTTATAGTCCAACACATAGGGTCGTGCCTCATTAAGCACGCCCCCATGACCAGCCTAAAACATGCCCGCATCCTTAAATTAGCACACCCCCATGTTTGGACATTTGACAGGACAAAAAGTATTGTCTCCTAAAAGTAGTCCCGGGGTCGTGCCACATGAGTCACGGGGGCGTGACCACCCCAATAACAGGGCCGTGACTCATGAGGCACGAGGCCATTCCCCCACAAGTTCTGAGCATACGAACCGACCAACTTATGTAAGCATTGTACTAGCACGAGGCCATGCCTTTTAGGCACGGGGCCGTGTTTAAACACTCTAGAAAACCTATAAATAAGAGTTCATTTGCAACTTTAAGAGAAGCTTTTGGGAGGTGAAGTGCCAGTGTTCCCTCTTGGGAACTTAGCCTTTGGAAGACCTTCGAGGGTTTTGGAGGTCCATTTAACACGTAAGAGAAGCTCGTGATCGTTTAACATCATCCATAGTGGATCAGCAGTTTTATTGTTCTAATTTACAGATGATTTCATTACTATCTTCTATCTTTGCTGTTAGGTTCAAGCTCATTAAGAGCTAAACTTCATTTATTATCCTAATTTAGTGAAACTTTATGTAACATGTGATGAACTAATCATGTGGTTTATATTATGTTAATGTTATGGTAATCTTGAGTAAACTTTTAATAGGTAGCATCTACATTTGAACGAGGAATTATAAACTTATGATTTGTAGTTGTGAATGTCATACAAGGTTGAAAAATGTATGAACTAACTTTTATTCATGAAATTGGTCTTCATAAGTAAATCCATGCCTAATGAACTAGAAATGGTTATTAGAAATCATATCACCTTAACTTTCTAATCATTTGTGGGTTTTCTTTTATTAGTCTAAGAAATCTACAGTAATTGTTATGGTTTTCTGAAATTAATAGTATGTTAGAAAGGAAATTGATCAACTCTCTTTTTAACATTAAGTAATGTTTTCAGAAATCTATGTTGAAAGGGTGCACAAGTATTACCTACATTACTAGTGCATTGGCTCACATTTATAAACATTAACATAATTACATTAATTAATATCTTTTACAACACCATCAATTCATCACAGTTACACAAATGTAATCTAAATTAGGATGATAGCCTTACTTCACTAGAAGAATCACCAAAAGTCTCAATCTTTATCAATCTTTATTTATCATTATTTTTTTAACTTATCATTTTCTAAATCAAAAATGATAGTCAATTATAAGGGTTGTTGAGTAGGCTTAATGTGTCCATAGATTGATATTCAATTCTTACCAAAACTATATTACCTCACGATGGGTACACTTGCCTTTTATATGTGTAGTTTAGTATTAGTAATATCCATTAAAAATTGAATATGTACAAAAAACCTTTATCAAAATATATATACTATTTGCACACACCACCCGGCATCATCTAGTAAGAAGATGCAGTCTCCCAAATCTCCTCCACCAAAGAAAGGAAGGCTAGAAACTCGGATCCTAGCTAAGCCAAAGGTGTTAGCCACACCTAAACAAAGCTCCAAAAGAAGGTTTCTCTTCCTTCTTTTGAGAAGACCCACACTATCCCGACTAGCCCTTAATTAGAGTCCCAACACTTTATTAAGAAATCAAAAAGGGATACCCACATAACTAAGACAACTTTTGAGGAAGAAGTCATTAGGATTTGGTTCACATCTGGTCCATTAGACTTAGCTCCTCAAACTCCCATTCACATGTCTCCTACCCATGATAAGGTAGTCCATACTACTATTCAGCATGACCCACTGTCTCCCCCTTCTCGTACCTTACAGACGATGGAGACCAATGTGTATGTTGAAACATCTGACCCACATCCTTTGCATGAAGAGATTAATCCTAGAAGAGAAAGGGTCAATTTAGATAAGGCTATCTTTACTCCTGATCCATCAATAGATTAGTAGGATAGAGATAACATAACTAGGACCTCAACCATGTCAACTCACCTTAAGAATGTCTCTTTGGAGTCATTTCTTGAGGAGAGGAATCTAGGGTGGCAAAAAGCCACATCTGGTAGTGAGGGTGCAGAGGCTCGCTTATAACCTCATTAAGTCCCAAGGATTCCATAACTGTGAATGAGGGAAGTCTAAAACAAATTCAGGAATTAACGGCATATAACCTTGAGCTTGCCTAAAGATTAGTTATCTTACTAGTAGAAAATGCAAGGCTTCAAGGTTTTGTTGAAAAAGAAACAGTTCTCAAATCAAATTTGAGAACTATTTATGGAAAACTTTGGCAAGTGGAGTACTTGAGGTGGAAGCTCAACTCAGGACTCTCCAAGGCTAGGCTGCAATAGTTGGTAACTTAGAATTTCAACTGAACACTCTTTAGCAATCAGCAGCTAGGGTAATGGACCTTGAACTTAAGGTTGGATCCCTTAAACTTAAGTTCTTTTCCTTTTAGTATCATTTGTAATCTTAGATGATCCTACCAAAAAGGAGGAAGATAAGCCCAAAGAAGCTAAAGACATTCTTCTAGGTTTGGCTGATCAAGTTGTACATCTCTTATAACCAATTTCATTTTCTTCAAGATGGAACAAAGACTATGAACCTCTATCTGAAGCTGAAGCCAAGTTGAATAATCTACTAGATAGATATGGATATGACAACTCAGAGGAGAAGGAAATGGAAGCAAGAAGAGCAATGAAGAGAATGAACCAAAAGGTTCAGCTTGGGAAGAAAAGGATGGCTTAAATGAGAAAATCTGGCACTTCTTCTCTCTCTTTCTTAAAAGGAAAAGAACTTATGAGAAATCATCAAAGAGAGAACTAGTGCTAGGACTTGAAGCCACTCTCAAAGTATTTTCTAAAGAAGAAGCTCCACTACTAAGAGTGCTATCAGAAGCTGTAGAAGAGTTGAAGAAATCAGTTGCTTAGGCAACTACTAATACAGCCACACAAGGGGCTTCTCTAGCAGATAACTCATTAGACGAAATGATAGTCTACATAAGAGGAACTCAGACCATGGAAGATGATATAGAAAGACATGGGGTGAATCTTTAAGAAGAAACAAGCCAACTTCATAAAATTCACAAGGACACAATAAATCAGTTAAGGTCAAACTTGGTCAATTGGATGTTGAAACTAGATCCCTAGTTGGCTCTAATGTGAATGTGGAAACATATGGCCCAGAAGTCGCTAAGGATGCTAAGAGAGCTCAAACAATTGTCGATGATCCCAAATCAGCTGGTGAGGCATCAGGTGTACCTACTAAACTTTTAGTAGTCAGACCTACTGTAATCCCTATTTCAGATAAAGGTAAGAGACCTATGACTATTAAAGAAGAAGTTAGAATGAATAAAAGAAGGGCCAGATTCCTAATGACAAAAAGGATGGAGCTGTTCCCACAAAAGGTTGATAATGAACTCATAGAAATGCATGGTAGCAGAGCTTAATAATCTTCTGTAAAGAATATCATTGCATTAGTTCATAGTGTGCTAGAAGAAGAATCAACCCTATTGGAGAATCTAGTAGATCAAAATCAACAGCTCCATCTAAACCAAAGGCCAAGGTTGTCAAGAAAGTGATATCAAATTCATCTAGGCAAACTGCCAAAATCATTCCTTAAAGGACAATAACTCAGCAAGCTCTTGTGTCCACAACTGCTAAATCCATACAAATGGCCTCCTCCAAAAAAAAGGATAAAATCAAGAAAAATGTCACATGGCAACTCAACTTGAGTTAAAATTATTCAACTTTGATGAGGTCATGGAATGGAGTCTTGCTGAGATGAATCAAAACTAATAGCTACAACTCATGCTGAGATGGAGAAAAAAACAGAGTTAGCTAAAAGAAAAAGGGTTGAGTCAAAGAGGAAACAAGCAGAGAGAGTCAAACAAGAGTCTAGAGACAAGCAACAAATGAAAATGTACTTAAGATACTATGGTTTCTCTGGAAAACAAGTAAGACCAATGAGTATATCTAGTCTTGATCTGATGTGACATCCGGTACTTTTCTGTTACCAAACTCCGTTAGTTCTGTTAGGTCATGCATACACGTGTCGTGAGCACACACTAGTTGTCGTTGAACGTTGGTGACTTAATAACAATTATCTATGATAAACAAATAATAATTTAACTAATAATATGATTATTAAGTTGTGCTTATTTGCTTACGCGATTTAAATATTATTTGTGAATTTTACCTTGTAATGTGGCACGTGTTATATTTATTTCGTGCATTTCGTGACTAATGAAAATTATGCTTGATTATTATTATTAGTTTATAATGTTTGTATTTTGTAGTTAAAACCTTTTAAAAAGTGTTAAAAGATTAGTTTTATAAAATTTAAACAATAAGGGCTAAAAAGGAAGATTTCTAAACATAAAACTTACCAAAAATCCAACCCTAATCCCCCCTAACCCTTGTTCGGCCGTGACCTCATCTACACACACACACATTCACGATTTCAAGCAAAGAACAAGCAATTAGGCATCAATTTTGAGTGATTTCAAGGATTACAACACGCTAGCAACTTCAATTCTTGGCTATTACTTGATTAAAGGTTAGATTTTTATAAGTTTTTCATGGTTTTTAACTTTGGCCAAACCCTAGTTCGACTTTGTTCTAAATGTCAAATATTTTGATTGTTTACGTGGATTGTACAAGAAATTCGTGATTTTGATGCGTGGATCATACCTTACTATTAATAGTAACTTTTGTGCATGAACTTGATGAATTGATGATGAATTGATGATGTTAGGATGTTAATGATGTTGTATGAATGTTGGGATTATGATAATTATGCTAAAAATCCATGAATTGATCATGTAGTTCATACCTTGCTAAAAGTAGAAACTTTTGGATATGAGATTGGTGAATTATAATGATTTGATGATGTTGAATATGTTTAAATCATAGTTATGAACTTGAATAGGTATTGTGTTGGTGAATTCATGATTGAATTAAGTGTTAGATTGATTTTGGGATACTACTTTCCCAAAAGGGAAACTTTATTTATGTAGAACTTTGGATATTATGAATTGGACATGTTTGTGATGTTAGGGTCATGCTAAAATGTTTATTGATGATGTTTAATGTGGTGGAATGTGTTAAATGGGTTGTATGGATACTTGATTTGGTTATTTAGGAAATTGTACTCTTATTGATTATACATGATGATGAATTATGTTAGGAGATTATAGGATCATGTTTGGGTTTGTAATAGATCATTGTTGGGTATGTTGGTTGGCATGAATCTTATTGAATAATGTGATGATGATCATCATACACGCGTGCGAATCTGAGGCCCCTACTTAGTAGGATTGGCAGGGTTTAGGGTGTGAAGTCATGAGTGGCTTCACATGGCATGTTGTGCATGATTAGACTTTATGTATCATGTACTAGTTATGATGTAATGGTAATTGTGTTAAATATGTTGACTATTTGAGATTCGCATGAGTTGTATGATAATCTAAGTTGTATGATGATCTTGGTAGAACAAGTGGTTAATGAAGTGATATATGTGAACAACTTGTATGATAACTGTGTTTGATGAGTTGCTATGCTTGATTAAATGGGATTTCAACAATAATGTCACCAACGGGTCAAACGGGTCAACTGGGTCAAATGTGTCTTGTTTTTCCAAAACCTTTGGTCAATGTGTTTATTGAGGACATAGGGTTGTTAATGATTCTATGTACACGTACTCATGTACCTGCGTGTTCTAGGTAACCTCTGAAGGTTGTCTTTTCTCTCTCTCAAGTTAGCCTTAATATCATTCATGTGCATACCAGGTGAGTTCGTGCCCCATTTTATTTTATACTCTCTTTTGAGGGAGATAGCATACTCGTTCTAAAACGCTTTAATGTTTATAAGTTGTGTAAAGTGTAATGTAGTGCAATATATACTATGAAAGTCCTTACACTTTCGGATCGTTAATATTGGAACTAGCGGGAAATCTTGGATAGTACTACTGGGTTTGACAAGCCCCACCTGTGCGACTCGAGGTTAAACGGGTGCAATATTGTGCTAACACATGGTGTCACGACCTAGACGGGAGGCAATCAAACGAAATGCTGTCAGCTTCGATCGCGAAATCACTACGATTATTACTTGTGAATTTAGATTAGCTATCTAATTCAATGCACTCTTATGTTTTATAACTATTACTGTTACGTTTTACGCAAACTCTTGAACTCACCAACCATTGTGTTGACTCTTTTAGTATACTATTCTCAGGTCGTGGTTCATAAAAAGCCTAGCAGCACTCACAGGTCAGCATTTGTGGGTCAGCATTATTAGGAACATTTGTTGGTTTTGCTATTGGAATTGTTATGTAGTTTGTTTTGAACAACGGTTGGCACGTGTTTGCGCATTTTGCATTACATTACATTACTTTGGTTTGTTTTGGTTATTGAATGCTTCCACACTGTTTTACAGTTTTAAACTCTGATTTTGCTTAAATGTTTCATATAGAGTCGTTCTGAGTAACTAATGACTGAGATCCTGGTTTGTCACACACCTCGCTGTAAAACCCCGCACGTGGATTTTGAGGGTGTGACAGATTGGTATCAGAGCCATTGGTTATAAAGAACTAGGTTGCATACACACTAGACTATAACCGCATAGTTTGTTAGTTACTCGTCACTTATTTCCTTACTGTATACTCATTGGCATACTCATCACGTACTTCGCAGCATGGCATCATCATCCAAAAATTTAGGCAAGAGACCTGCATGGTTTGAGTCACCTCCTCCTTCTCCTGTACCTGATAGGGGATCAGACTGGCCTCGACATCCTTACCCCTCTGAAGAGATGGATTAGGATCAGCCATTCGTATTACCCGAGCGCGATCATTCACGGAACTGGAACTTCTATCCTACCTATATACACCGCATGGTTTACAGGGAGCGTGTACCAGCTGTAGCTCCTACTCGACCCAGGACTAGATCGTCGACAGCTTCTCCAGCACACACACTTCCTACCTTGGACATCCTACACGAGCAGGTGTTTGCAGCATTGGTGGCTACACTAGACACCGAGCGGCAACGTATTAGAGGACTCACTGATGAGAACTCCACTTTACGATATGAGATGCGTCAGTTGCATTTCCAGGTAGATACGCTTCAGGAGCGACTCTCGATGGCCATTGGTGGGCATCATACCTTGGCAGGCAACGTTGTAGCACTTACTGAGTGCATGAATGCGCAAGTGCACCATAACATAATGATCGAAGATAGATTTACTGATCTAGAGGCACAGTTAGCGGCGCTTCAAATTGCCGAAGCCCCTGCTCCTGAGGAAGACCCTATTGAAGAAGACCCAGAAGAAGAACCTGAAGAAGAACCGGAAGAATCCCCGGAGGAAGAAGAACCAGCAGATATGGAAGAGGACAGTGATGGGTCAGATGTGCTGGATTGATTCTACATTTATATGACTTGGACTATATAGTGTTTCTTTTCTTTTGAACCTCTGTGGGAAGGGTTGTTTCCCACCCAACTGAAAAACTAAAATTTTGACATTGATGAAATATTTTGTGAACCATTTACAATTTATTTATCTTTGGTTATTATTTTTGTTATAAATGTTGTGGTTGTGGCAAATTCAATATTTCTGATTATTTACTGTACTTCAATGAGATTAATGTGTTGGATATTACTCATTATTGTATTTGTGAATGTAAAGTGAAATATGGACGCAAGAGGTAGAGGACGTGGATGTGGCCGTGGACGTGGTGCCGGTGGTCATGGTACCGGTGCTATAAACATGACCCCTGCTGAATTAGCTGCCCTGATAAATCAACATGTGCAAGCAGCGGTTGGTGCACAAGCTTCCCAATTTGGAGGTAAATGATAACCTTGGTCATCAACTGCATAAATTTTTCTACTAGATGGTTAACCCATTTGATTGGACTAAATAATCCGAAACGTTAAATACAGGACCGCCAACATGCACATATAAAGCATTCATGGACTGCAAGCTCCACACGTATAGTGGAGCTGAGGGAGCTGTTTGGCTCGTACGTTGGTTTGAAAAGACCGAGTCAGTCTTCTCCAAATGCAACTGTCCAGTAGTGGATCAAGTAAAGTATGCCATGGGGACTCTTGAGGGTGCAGCACTCTCGTGGTGGAATGCTCAAGTACAAATGCTTGGTCAGGAAATTGCCAATGCTTTACCATGGAATGAATTCAAGGAAATGATGATGGAGGAATATTGCCCTCGTAGCAAAGTTCAAAAGCTGGAAGACAAATTTTGGCAGCTCAAGATAGAAGGATCGAAGATTGAAGCCAACACAACAAGGTCTCACGAATTGGCAATGCTTTGCCCAGGCATGATCGACACGCCGGTTAAGCGGATTGAGCTTTATCTACGCGGCTTGGTTCCGGAAATACAGAGCATGGTGACTACTGCAAACCTCCCTACTATTCAACAGGTGATTTGACTAGCCCACAAACTCACTGATCAAGCGGTAGAGCAAGGCAAACTACCCAAGCGGGGCGCAGTGGCAAGCGTGCCCGACAATAAACGCAAGTGGGATGGCTCAGGCAACAGAGGATCATCATCAAACAGCCAACCTCAGTAGCAACAGCATCATCAGCAACAGAAGAGGTTCGATAACAACAGAAACTTCAACCAGATAACCTCCTTAAACCAAGGGCCAAGCGGATACGGAGGGAGACACCCAAAGTGCAACCGGTGTAACTACCATCATGTGGGCATATGTGACAGCTTCAAATGCAAGCGTTGTGGAAAGATTGGACATGCAGTGAAATACTGTAGTGGCGAGCTGATGAAAAAGCCACAACAATCCCAGGAAACACCCAAAGGCTGCTTTGAATATGGTAAAGAGGGTAATTACAGGAGGAACTGCCCTCAGTTGAGGAAGAACGGGAATGGTGCAAACAACGGTGGAAACAAAAACAACAACAACAACAATGGCAATGGCAACAACAATGGTGGTAACAACGGTGGAACAAAAGGGAGAGCCTTTGTTATTGGTTCAAGTGAGGCACTAAACGACCCTACTACTGTTACAAGTAAATTCTCTGTTAACGGTCGTTTTGCTACTGTACTGTTTGACACTGGAGCCGATAGAAGTTTCATCTCCACTAAGTGTAGTAGTCTTTTAAGTGATATGCCCTCAGCATTAGAATCTAACTACACCGTAGAGTTAGCTGATGGTAAGCAGATTCACGTAACGCATATCCTTAGAGATTGCAAGATAGAACTTGCTGGTCATACCTTTGACATAGATCTCATGCATGTTACACTAGGGAGTTTTGATGTAGTAGTAGGCATGGATTGGCTTTCCGGCAAGCGAGCGGAAGTCATATGTCATGAGAAGATCATACAAATCCCTATTGGTGAAGAAATTATTACGGTCAGAGGTGATAGAAGTGGTGCAGTGATGGGCATCATCTCATTCATAAAAGCACAGAAGTTGTTGTGAAAAGGTCGCTTAGCCATATTAACCCTCGTTACTGATAAACAACCAGAAGAAAAGAGGATAGAGGATATCCCTATCGTTCGTGAATTTCCTGAGGTGTTTCCAGAGGATCTTCCTGGATTACCACCTCATCGTCAAGTTGAATTCCAGATTGATTTAACTCCAGGAGTCGCTCCGATTACGAGAGCACCTTACCGGTTAGCTCCGAACGAACTACAAGAATTATCTGCTCAACTACAAGAGCTGTTGGATAAAGGGTTTATCCGACCGAGCTCGTCGCCTTGGGGAGCACCAGTTCTGTTTGTCAAGAACAAGGATGGTACATTTCAAATGTGCATCGACTATAGAGGACTGAACAAGGTTACGATCAAGAATAGATACCCACTACCTCGTATAGGTGATTTGTTTGATCAATTTCAAGGATCAAGCTATTATTCTAAGATTGACTTGAGGTCTAAATACTATCAACTGAGAGTTCAAGAGGAAGACATCTTGAAGACCGCTTTTCGTACATGTTACGGTCATTACAAGTTCTTGGTCATGCCATTCGGGTTGACGAATGCACCAGCTGTATTCATGGACCTCATGAATAGTATGTGCAAACCCTATCTCGATCAGTTTTTTATTGTGTTTATCGATGACATATTGATCTACTCAAGGACTAAGGAAGAACATGAGGAGCACTTACGTTTAATCTTGGAATTACTCAAGAAGGAAAAACTGTACGCCAAGTTTTCTAAGTGTGATTTCTAGATACGTGAAGTGCAATTCTTGGGTCATATTGTTAATGAAAAAGGAATACATATCGATCCTGCAAAGATTGAAGCAATAAAGAATTAGGCGGTACCCAAAACGCCAAGCGAGATACGACAGTTTCTTGGACTGGTAGGATACCATCGGCGATTCATTGAAGGATTTTCTAAGATCGCTCAACCTCTCACAGCCTTGACCCACAAGGGAACAACGTACAAATAGGGTGATAGTCAAGAGTCTGCTTTCCAATTACTGAAACAGAAACTGTGTAGCGCACCGATATCGGCATTACCGGAGGGAAGTGATGACTTCGTAGTCTATTGTGATACTTCTATTCAAGGACTTGGTTATGTCTTGATGCAGCGAGATAAAGTGATAGCTTACGCCTCGAGACAACTAAAGGTACATGAGAAAAACTATACCACCCATGACTTGGAAGTGGGTGCGGTAGTTTTTGCCTTAAAAATCTGGAGACATTACTTGTACGGTACCAAGTGCACTATCTACACCGATCACAAGAGTCTTCAGCACATCTTTGAGCAGAATGAATTGAACATGAGGCAAAGACACTGGGTAGAATTATTGAACGACTATGATTGTGCTATCAAATATCATCCGGGAAAGGCTAATGTAGTCACTGACGTGCTGAGTAGAAAGGAAACTGCTAAGCCCCGACGAGTGTGAGCTTTGCAACTTAGGATTAGCACTCACTTGCCTGAACTAATTCAAGAAGCTCAAACAGAAGCTCTGAAAGCAGAAAAAATTGAGTCTGAATCGTTACGGGGAATGGATAAACAGTTGGAAGTAAAGGCGGATGGAATTCGTTATTTCATGGATAGACTTTGGATACCTTTGCATGGAAATCTGAGAGACTTTGTTATGAGTGAGGCACACAAGTCTAAGTACTCTATACATCCTGGATCTGACAAGATGTATCATGACCTGAAGGTGCACTACTGGTGGCCTAACATGAAAGCGGATGTAGCTACATATGTGAGCAAGTGCTTGACCTGCTTGAAAGTAAAAATGGAATATCAGAAACCATCTGAGCTATTACAACAACCTAAGATTCCTATGTGGAAATGGGAACATATTTCAATGGATTTCATTACCAAACTACCCCGGACTCCTACTGGTTGTGACACGATATGGGTTATCATAGATCGATTAACGAAGTCCGCTCATTTCTTGGTGATAAAGGAAACGGACAAAATTGACAAGTTAACCCGAATCTATCTGAAGGAAGTAGTTTCGAGACATGGTGTACCAGTCTCAATTATTTCGGACCGTGATGCTCGTTTTACATCGCACTTTTGGCAGTCATTACAGAAATCTTTGGGTACACGATTAGACATGAATACTGCTTATCATCTGCAAACCGATGGTCAAAGTGAGCGTACTATACAGACATTGGAGGACATGCTACGTGCTTGTGTGATTGACTTAGGGAATAACTGGGAAGTTCACCTACCATTGGTGGAATTTTCTTACAACAATAGTTATCACACCAGCATAAAGGCAACACCTTTTGAAGCCTTGTATGGACGAAAATGTAGATCACCAGTTTGCTGGGCTGAAATTGGTGATAGTCAGCTAACGGGTCCCGAGTTAGTGCACGAGACCACTTAGAAGATTGTACAGATAAGAAACCGTATGGCTGCAGCACGTGACAGACAGAAAAGCTACGCAGATAAGCGACGGAAACCTTTGGTGTTTCAGGTCGGTGACAAAGTATTACTGAAAGTCTCACCGTGGAAGAGCGTGAATTGATTTGGTAAAATAGGAAAGATAAATCCAAGATACGTTAGACCATTTGAGATTTTGGAAAGAATAGGTTCGGTGGCCTACCGGTTAGCCCTACCTGACTCGCTAAGTGGAATCCATAATGTATTTCATGTCTCAAACTTGAAGAAGTGCTTAACAGACGAAACAATGGTAGTACCACTTAAGGAAGTGCAAGTAGATGAGCAATTATGCTTCATTGAAGAACCAGTTGAGGTGATGGATCGTGAGATAAAGACGCTTAAGCAAAGAAAGATACCCATAGTCAAAGTTCGTTGGAACTCGAGACGTGGACCGGAATTCACGTGGGAATGTGAGGACCAGATGAAGCTTAAGTATCCTTAGCTGTTCAAAACAACGACGACGGCCAGATGAAGGTATTGATTAAATTTCGGGACGAAATTTCTTTCAACATGGAGATGATGTGACAACTCACCCGAAACTCACTCTATTACTTTGTGCCAATGCTGTAGACCAGTGATGGAACACACCATGTAATGCAACTTTCAGGACGAAAATTCTTTAACCATGGGGATAATGTGACATCCGGTACTTTTCCGTTACCAAACTCCGTCAGTTCCGTTAGGTCTTGCATACACGTGTCGTGAGCACACACTAGTTGTTATTGAACGTTAGTGACTTAATAACAATTATCTATGATAAACAGATAATAATTTAACTAATAATGTGATTATTAAGTTGTGCTTATTTTCTTACACGATTTAAATATTATTTGTGAATTTTACCTTGTAACGTGGCAACGTGTTATATTTATTTCGTGCATTTTGTGACTAATGAAAATTATGCATGATTATTATTATTAGTTTATAATATTTGTATTTTGTAGTTAAAACCTTTTAAAAAGTGTTAAAAGAATAGTTTTATAAAATATAAACAATAAAGGCTAAAAAGGAAGATTTCTAAACATAAAACTTACCAAAAATCCAACCCTAATCCCCCCCTAACCCTTGTTCGGCCGCGACCTCATCTACACACACACACATTCACGATTTCAAGAAAAGAACAAGCAATTAGGCTTCCATTTTGAGTGATTTCAAGGATTACATCACGTTAGCAACTTCAATTCTTGGCTATTACGTGATTAAAGGTTAGATTTTTATAAGTTTTTCATGGTTTTTAACATTGGCCGAAACCCTAGTTCGATTTTGTTCTAAATGTCGAATATTATGATTGTTTGATGATTGTATGATGTTAGTTAGATAGTATTGATGATAGTTTACGTGGATTCTACAAGAAATTCGTAATTTTGATGCGTGGATCATACCTTACTATTAATAGTAACTTTTGTGCATGAACTTGATGAATTGATGATCAGTTGATGATGTTAGGATGTTAATGATGTTGTATGAATGTTGGGATTATGATAATTATGCTAAAAATCCATGAATTGATCATGTAGTTCATACCTTGCTAAAAGTAGAAACTTTTGGATATGAGATTGGTGAATTATGATGATTTGATGATGTTGAACATGTTTAAATGATAGTTATGAACTTGAATAGGTATTGTGTTGGTGAATTCATGATTGAATTGAGTGTTAGATTGAATTTGGGATACTACTTTCCCAAAAGGGAAACTTTATTTATGTAGAACTTTGGATATTGTGAATTGGACATGTTTATGATGTCAGGGTCATGCTAAAATGTTTATTGATGATGTTTAATATGGTGGAATGTGTTAAATGGGTTGTATGGATACTTGATTTGGTCATCTAGGAAATTGTACTCTTATTGATTATACATGATGATGAATTATGTTAAGAGATTATAGGATCATGTTTGGGTTTGTAATATATCATTGTTGGGTATGTTGGTTGGCATGAATCTTATTGAATAATGTGATGATGATCATCATACACGCGTGCGAATTTGAGGCCCCTACTTAGTAGGATTGGCAGGGTTTAGGGTGTGAAGTCGTGAGTGGATTCACATGGCATGTTGTGCATGATTAGACTTTATGTATGATGTACTAGTTGTGATGTAATGGTAATTGTGTTAAGTATGTTGACTATTTGAGATTCGCATGAGTTGTATGATAATCTAAGTTGTATGATGATCTTGGAAGAATAAGTGGCTGATGAAGTGATATATATGAACAACTTGTATGATAACTGTGTATGATGAGTTACTATGCTTGATTAAATGTGATTCTAACAATAATGTCACCACCGGGTCAAACGGGTCAACTGGGTCAAATGTGTCTTGTTTTTCCAAAACCTTTTGTCAATGTGTTTATTGAGCACATAGGGTTGTTAATGATTCTGTGTACACGTACTCATGTACTTGCGTGTTTTAGGTAACCTCTGAAGGTTGTCTTTCCTCTCTCTCAAGTTAGCCTTAATATCATTCGTGTGCATACCAGGTGAGTTCTTGCCACGTTTTATTTTACACTCTCTTTTGGGGGAGATAGCATACTCGTTTTGAAATGCTTTAATGTTTATAAGTTTTGTAAAGTGTAATGTAGTGCGTTATATACTATGAAAGTCCTTACACTTTCGGATCGTTAATATTGGAACTAGCGGGAAATCTTGGGTAGTACTACTGGGTTTGACAAGCCCCACCTGTGCGACTTGAGGTCAAACGGGTGCAATATTGTCCTAACACTTGGTGTCACGACCTAATAAGTCATGACGGGAGGCAATCAAATGAAACGCTGTCTGCTTCGATCGAGAAATCGCTACGATTATTACTTGTGAATTTAGACTAGCTATCTAATTCAATGCACTCTTATGTTTTATAACTGTTATTGTTATGTTTTACGCAAACTCTTGAACTCACCAACCATTGTGTTGACTCTTTTAGTATGCTATTCTCAGGTAGTGGTTAATGAAAAGCCTAGGAGCACTCACGGGTCAGCATTTGTGGGTCAGCATTGTTGGGAACATTTGTTGGTTTTGCTATTGGATTTGTTGTGTATTTTGTTTTGAACATCGGTTTGTGCGTGTTTGCGCATTTTACATTACATTACATTACTTTGGTTTGTTTTGGTTACTGAACGTTTCCGCACTGTTTTACAGTTTTAAACTCTGATTTTGCTTGAATGTTTCATATACAGTCGTTCTGAGTAACTAATGACTGAGATCCTGGTTTGTCACATGCCTCGCGGTAAAACCCCGCACGTGGATTTTGAGGGTGTGACATCTGAACTTCAAAGAAATCAAAATGAAGGTAGCAGTAGGAGAGCTCCTAAAGTATGAAGAAGCAAGAGAGCAATGGGAGAGACAGTAAACTTGGACCAAGAAAACTATTCAAAGGTCTTTCCATACACCAATTGAGCATACAGCACCTCCTGATTCTGTCTAAACTACCTCTGATGATAATCAGCCCATCTCATCAGTCCTTTCCAAGAAGAAAAGTTATGCCAAAAAGAATAGTAAAGACAAGGGTGATTGACCCAGACGTGGAAGAAAAAATACTTAAAGGAACAAAGGTTTTGGGTGTTGGGTATGTGGCCTAGATGAAGAAATTTGTAGTTAATAAGGCATATGAAGAGATCATGTACTATGATTATGAGAATGAGATACTTTATATGCCCCTTGACATCCTAGAGCAAATTGTTGAGTACCTAAGAATCTTTAGATGTAGAAATGAAGAGTCTAAGATGCTACTCCAAAAGGTGTTGTTTTTAATCAAACCTAAAGCTGGTGAAGAGATCCCTACAACTCCATTGTCAGCATATGATCCAATAGTGAAGTGGGAATACGATCAAAACAAGGACACATACTTCATCACCAAATCATCAGCTGGAAGGGTAGCTTACTCAAGAAATCAACTTGTTTGCTTTAATAGATTTGAGATAGCTGACCTAACTAGATTAAGGCTGAGGAACATCAACAATGAATCTAAGGCAAAGGAAGTAGAAAAGGTCCTAATGAGGACTTACAAGTCACATCTAAAAAGGTCACAAAAGCTTTAAAACAAAGAAGAAAGATAAAAGAGTCTGAAGTTGCTGAAGCCACCCCATACTGATCCCACACCCAGCACTCAACCATAATCATCTCCTCCAACCACTCAAACTACTAAGCATGTATCTTCATTGGTCCAACAAGCTCCTCAAGCAGTTGAATCTCCAACACAAACACAGTCTGATCAATCGAAAGATGAAGTGATCATCACTACAGCTTTCAAAACAATAAGAAGGGATTGGGACAATCCTAAATAAGCTGATGGAGAAGAACTCTCAGAATCTAACCAAGATAAAAACTCAAAAGGTGGTATACAAGCATCATCAACTAGGGATATGATTTGAAGGCTGAGAGGTACTTCATTGAAAGAAAAAACAAGTCTAAGTCCTTCTTCCTGACTGAGTTAGAAATTCTGAACCTCAACTCTGAAGACCTACATAATATGTTCTCCTTAATCAAAGAATATGAAGGTACGCCTAACAAGTACAAATCAAAGGCATTTATTTTGAAGATCAAGATTGGGAACAGAGTTGAAACACAAACAAGTGGAGATAAAGAAGAAGATGTTTTACATGTAACTCCATTAAGCATTCATGATCCAATCACCTATTGCAGTTATAATTCCTCAACCAACACCTTTTTTCTGACTTTTGCTGGTGTTGGAAAGACTGAAGTCAAAGAGTATGATCTCTTCAGACTATCTCCACACAACATGAAGGATTTGGTAAGTCTACCCCTTAAAAACATCTTAAGAGATAAAAGAGGATGCATGTATGAGCTCTTGCTGATAAGGATGCTTGAAGGATGAGAAAGAGTTTTGGTAGCATCATCCCAGGGGGAATTTGTTAATCCATAAAGAAAATAAAGCAATCAAAAACTCAAAGATTCATCACTGGCTGTCAATTGCCGAAATCTTCCATGTGCTGAATTGCTATAGATCAACACTCAACTTGATGAGCTGCCGATTGACTGCTAATCAGTGTTCAACTTGATGAGCCGCTGATCAACTATTACACTAGAAAACACTATCTGTAGCAAAGTACATTGACTTCTGCAATGTCCTGCATTTTGGAGACAACATTGTAATAAAGCTGCTGATCTCTGATGTCCTGATTGCCTGTCTACGGTACATATGTTATTCTAAACCAGGAATAGATGTAAAGTAATGTATTCTTAGTGTTTAGCTTACTTAGTATATATACCTGTCACTTGTATAGTTTGGAGGTTAGGTTATTAGCCCACTTGTTATTTGCTGATTATTACTCATTGTAATTAGAAAAGTTTAATCAAGTGAATACTTAGAAAGAAAATCTTGTGTCTTTACTTTTACTCCAAGTATCTGTGTTTGTTAATAAGAAAGTTGACTTAGATTCCGTATTTGTCATCTGCCAATCATTAAAAAAGTTTTTGTTAGTCCATAACCTGATCCAACACTATGACATTTATATTTATAACAAGTTGAGACTTATACCTAAGTGTAAAATCTCATAATTTATTTTGTTTTTTTGAGTGATGAAAAGTTTGTCAAAACGTGTTTATTCAGCCATGTATTTTTTAAGTTAAAAGTTATTTTTGAGTCTTATATATGAAATATTTGTAACTTTTCAGAACCCAAAATCATTAATAAGCTACATATCATACTAATTTAATAAACATATACGCCATGACACATTCTTGAACACCACTCACCAATGGTTCGTAAACACTACTAATGCATAACTCGTTGAAGTTACTTTACATCCGAATGGTTTAAATGAATTAAAGCTGCCTGTTAATACTTAACAACCAATTAGACAACTTGATGTTAGTCTAATCTTTGATCTAGGATCAGTAAACCTTGATAGCATCTACAAATATTGTAGGAAACATTATGGGTTGAATATCCTATTATACTCAGAACATCAGTATCATATCACAATTCACTGTAGGTTCTCGTATCCCCTTTTACTTTTACTAATTTTGGGGTACAAACATATTACTTAGCGACCTTACATGAATCATTGCTATTATGTCTATGTTTATACATATTTTGGTGACGTATGTTATTTATTGAGTTTGACAAAGATCTCGTTAACTTACATAATTATTTACTTTGGGATGGAGCTGTGGGTTTAATATAGATAGTACTATCGAAACTGAAGATCCCTATTCTCTCGGCTGATTGGAATGCGTAAACCCACAATCAACGACATTGAACAACTATTACTACATACACTATAAATTGACTTTTTCTTATACTAGAAATTAGTATCGGACGAGGCATGCAGTCAAAGGCTTAGTTGTGGACTCATAAATGTATTTTACCTTACTTGTGTTATGGCTACTTTACATAATGAGTTATTGATTCATACTTGACTTCTTACTTTGAAACTATTTATCAAGTCCTAAAAATGTACGAGCTCACCAATATTGTTGTTGACCTATCTTTTTTAACATGTTTTTAGGAAATAACCAAGGTTAGAATTTTGGACTGTAGTTAAATAATGCACGACTAGGTAACAACTAAAGATTATTTTGTATAAGCTTAGGATTCTAGGCTCATATATTCAAATATTTACAAACTTTCATGCTAATACTTTGTTGCCTAATTTTATTTTGAATGGATGAATGAAATTCATTTTCACTAAGTACCATGTGTTAAAAAAATCTGATTATGTCACCTCCTTACGATTTCATCACCGGCTAGGGGTGTGACACCCCCAACATATTATGAACCTTTAAAACATTTTATTTTTCAGTAACTAAAAGATATAAAAGTTCTTACTTAGCACTATTGGTCATAAACATGATTTTGAATATAAAATTAGTTTACCTGAAAACCCAGTTTTTCACAAATATATAAAAGTGTATGAAATAAGTTCAAATCGTAATTTAAATGTTTCTAAAAGTTAATCATTACTAATATAAGTTAAATATAAAATTTCATAATTTATGGATATGTATTTTACGTTTTATAAAAAGTTTAAAACTTGGAAAAATATATTTTGTGAAAATTACAACAAAAAAGAGTTAAGTTCGATTTTGCTCCCTAAGATTTGACCAAAAAAATAACCATATTCCTTTATAAGATTTAAAACATCAATTTACCTCCAAAAGTTTTTAAGTTGTTTCAATTTCAGTCCAAAAGTTTCATAAGTTGTTTCAACATAATTCAATATATTGAAAGTTTTAAACTGAAACTGAAACAGCTTATAAAACTTTTGAAAGTAAGTTTATGTTTTTAATTTTTTGGAGAAAAATTGTTACTTTTGTCAAACTTAGGGGGCAAAATTAAAATTAACTAAAGAAAAGAGTTGGGGATTTAAATTAGCAAAAATTAGGGTTATTTAAATGTTATTTATCATATAGGACTGATTGGGAAGGAAAACATTTAGTTAAAATGCTTAACATGTCAAAACTGAGACTTAACAAATATTTAATGAGACTAACCTGGTTATCTAACAAAAAAAGAAAAAAATATAAAATTTCAAAAAACCTAAAATTTCAGTTGTCTAAGGATGTTAAGAAAAGGTTAAAAATCAAATTTCATAATTTTTAGAATGTATTAAATATGCTGAAATTATAAAAATTAATAAAATAGAGCTCTATAGCCTAAAGTTTAAAAATTTAGAACCTAAATATGTTATTAAATATATCAAAGTAATCTATTACAAAAAACCTTAAACAAGTCAACCCAAACCCAAAACACGTTAAAAACCAAACCACGAGCGTTAAAGCATAAAATCAACAAAAAAAACTTTAAATCTGAAATTTTCCTAACTAATGATATTATTATGTTAAATATAAGTCATAGTTAAAATAAAATATAAAAGAAAATCATAGATATTCCCCGAAATATAAAATGTAGTATATTACAGTAGATTATAACCCATAAATATAATCCAGGACTTAAAATACAATAAAACAAATTATTTCTGAAATATCTTACATAACGTGTCCGAAACGCGGTCTAATACGAGCTTAAAATGCAATATCAACACATCAACTCTATAACCATTATATTAATATTTCAATAATTAATACTAATTCATATGAAATAAACTTAAAAACCTTTTCGGTCAGTAGCACTCTAGATCCCAAGCATTTACCTTAAGAAGAACATTTAGTTAAGTCCCATATAACATATTTTTACTTAAATCTTTTGGGGTGAAATACATACTCTTTAAAATCACTTTTATGGTGCAATATTTCTTGATCTTGTGTTTGAGTATTAGCACAATTTAATTCTTGTGCAAGCCGCTTGATTTGTGGATAGTATTATTTGGGGAATACCCCGCAAATAATTGGCCCTTATGACAGGGAAACCCTCATTGAGCTTTAACAATCATTGTGTCGTATACTAAAGTATATTAACCATCCTTAGTAGGTCACACTTAAACCTATAACAATAAAGGGTATGGGTTAGGGGATATTTATGCACCTAGGATGGTAACCCAGGTCAAGTTTTGATTGTTAAACCTTTTTTTAGTGCACCAATGCTACTCTTATTATATTTATTTATGAAAAGACATGTGTTATAAAGTTATTAGCTCACTAACATTATGTTAACGTATTTTTGGTGTATATTTCAAGAGAAGAATAACTTTAACAGATGACAAATAGATATGAGCTGGCATAGTTGGATATTTGAAGTTTTAGCCATCGCCCTATTTGTTTCATTATGTTAGACACAATTTTAATTAAATATGTCAATTGGGTTTTAGACAATGTTTAATTCGGATAATTTATTATGGATGTAATGCCATGTAGGCTATTGACTTTAGATTTTGTAATCATTGCATTGTGTTGATATCAGTCAGTCACGTCCAATCCCACTCAATAGGATGTGACATGATATAGGATAACACATCCTCAATATTTTTCTCTTAATTGAGATAATAGATCCGATTTTTTTGGGATAGGAAGAATAAAGATAGTGTTGACGTTTCTTGGGACCATTTGTGATATTGAAATAAAAAAATATATATTGAAAGTAAAAATGATGTCGATGATTCTTTGAATTTGTCTAAATCTGCTCGAAAATCTCAAACAGATGAATAACATTAAATGGATTTCTTTGTTTTTAGTTGAGGTGTACAACAGAAAAAACTTAGTGTGCATTTTACTAAAGCATTGATCCATTATGTAGCAAGAAAATATCTAGAGATTCATCAAGAAATAAACTCTTAAAATAAACTCTTAAGAATAAGAGGAAACATCTTAGGACCATATTCATGTGTGCTTTTGACCAAAATAGGGAGAATCAAAACCCATTTGTGTTTAAACAACTCAAAACACAATGACCAAATAAATCTCATGAACGATAGCAATAACATCTTTAGAACTATCATTAGTAATCTTTACAAAAACAATATTAGAGCACAAGTTTGAGAAAATCACCGGTTCAAGTGATAATCTTGGTAACTTGGCTCTAATACCAAGTGTTAAATCGTGAATGGATCAAATGCGGAAGTGAACAACCTGTTTTTGTGAAGATCATACAATATAAGAATAGTGAAAGACTTGAAGATGGGTAGTAATAGTGGATAATCAAGAACTTGAGGATGTAACATAGATTAAACAATAGATGAATGATCTATGGAGCCCTTTGGGAAGCACTCAAGATTTCTGAAAACACACTATGACTAACACCGACTACAAATGGAGATCGTCCTCTATTTATAGTGTTTCATGCCCAAAACCCTAGACATAATAAAAACATCAAATAATAAGAAATAATTATAAAATAAATGCCATATCATTTGATTTGTTCTTCTGGTCTTCTGGTCATCCGTAGTCTTCACAATCTTGAACATTTGTGGCTCAACCTGTAAGAATTACCTTAGAGGCTGATGCAAACGAAAGAGATCTCAACAAGTGTACTGAAGTACAAAGGAAGTTACTTTGGAAGATTTGACAAAAGCACTTAGAAATTCTCTAAGTGTCAAATTTTCCGAAGTCAAACGACCATTTCTTTCAAAGCCAAAGATGAAATCTTCTGAAGCTTCAAGACAAAGTCTTCCAAACCTAAGAGATTGATTTCTTTCGAAGATAGAGAAGACATGCATTCTCTGACATACTTTTGACAAAACCTAAACCACGTTTCGCTGCTATCTCTGAAGACTCACCAAATTATACAAGTTGGTGATATCTCCATACTTTTATCAACTTTAGATTAAGGTCTTAGAGTATGTAACTTTCTACTTTGTACTTTAATCCTTTTGTAATAGTTAAGGATGTGAGCTATGGCATGTCATAGTCACTAGTCAAAAGGCAATCTGTCTTTTGACTTTACATTGCTCTTGTTGTCTAGATTAGTGTTCCACCTGGCCTTCAAAGTATGACCTGCTGTAGGATATAGTATAAATTATCTCAGGTACTAATCATTAGGACTAAGCCTTGTAATAATCGTAAAACACTTGAGAGCAATGGACATCATTCTTGAAAACCATTTACTTTTGTTCTGCTTGTGTTCTTACATTTGTTCTTTGTTTCAATTACTGATTCTCTATTTGATCTGTTAAGTGTTGTTTGTTCTCTCCAACCTTGTGAAATTGTTGTATTACCCTCCTTTACCGGTTCTGCATTATCCCCTAATCAACAAATACATTATACTTTAATGTTTAATCATCTGAACTAAATTATATGTAACGTTTGAATTTCTTAAAACCCAACATTCCCCTTTTGATGCTCTTAACTAGGGGCGAGGGGTAGGGCCCTTGGCCCATCCTGTATTTCATGTCTAGTCACAACACATGTTTTGTCTGATTTTCGCGTTTATGAATTTTGAACGTTTTTACGATCCAATAAGCTATTATATGACATATCAATTATATAAATTCCATTTTTGTCCAAACTAAATCTATTTAGTATATTTTGGGCAAAATATACCGATGTTTGATTTTTGTTGTCTTTTTAACGTAAATTTTATGTTTTTATGTTTTATAAACTCTTATTTTGGTTAAAGGCAAAGAATCATCATGCTAAGTCCGATCTGCTGAACTTCTTACAGTCACCATACCTAAGGCCCATTAGTTTATTCTTCGCCTATAACATAAAATTTAAGTACATCATGTGCCTACACGTATCTAAAGTACTAGACATAATCCAAGTTAACATTAAATCAAATTCTAAGTTAAAATCCATAGTTTGATCAAAGTCAAAGTCAATGGCCAAAGTCAACGCACGTATTTTGGTGATGGATGTCACACCTGATGTTAGATAAGTCAACTATAGTTGCTCGCATCCCTTGTCTTCATCTTCTAAACCACCAATCATCACACCATCATCACGTCCTTGTTAATCTAACTGGGAAACCACAAAGAATAATGGTTTATCTTTGCCAGTGCATGTGTGAACGGTGGTCGTCCCTTCATGTCTACGCTTAGAAGAGTGGCAGCTCCACCATGGAGATCTCATCCGAACTCTTTCTTTTTCTTTCATATTTAGGAAGGTTTTATGAAAGATGAAAGAGTTGTAGATGAGGAGGCTCCCCTATAAAGTTGCTTTATATACGTAGAAAAAAGTTGTTAAGTTGAATGGGTGGAGTGGTGCCCATTCAAGCTTTTTTCTAATATTTTTTTATATTAAATTCTATTGTTAACCGCTTCAAAGCAAGTATCTACTTTCCAAACGCATTAGCTAAAATAAAAACCTCACACTTTCTAATGTGATTAACTTACTACTCTCATAAAAAGATAAATAGGGTGGACACGTGCTATCACCACATTAAACCTCACAAAAAAAATTTCGGTTCTCTCTCCTATTAAATATTACATTAATTACTAATAATAAATTAAAAAAAAATCTTTTTATTAGTGTTGTTTCTAAATAAATAAATATTTATAAAATAAGAAAGTTTTCTAAAACATCAAACTTTTTAAAAAGAGTTAAATGTGTTTTACGTCCTTGAGGTTTCATAAAAATTGTCATTTGCATCCAAAAGTTTAAAATGTTGCCATTTGCAACCAAATGTTTTACTAAAATTGTCATTTGAATCCATTTGGCTACACCTAACTAACACGGTTAGTTTTTTTCGTTAAGTTTCCAACATGAGAGTTATTTTAATCAAAAAAATTTCAAAATAAAGAAACAACTCACGTGAGGGTTTTTATATGTTTAGTATCTTTTAATAATTGCAGTTATGATTTGACTCTATAATAGTCTTTTACTATTTTTTCTTGTTAATGTATTTTAGTTTAGTAATTGTGTTACTTTTTCTCGTTTTATTAAACATAGATTTCTTTGGTTTAAAGCTTAGTTACGGTTACGATGATTGATGTTTTATGATTATTATTCATGGGGGGTTAATGTCATATTATTAATTGTTCTTATACATTTATGATAATCTGTCTTTTATTGTTATGATTCAAATAATTTATATTATATGACTTGTGCAGAACCAGGTAAGGGTACTTAACACTTAGTTTCACACTGAGAAGAGATCTTAGATCACTTAACAATTCAAATAGAGAACTGGTAACTAGAAACAGATGATACTAAGAACACAAGTAAATTAAAGAGACAGAACTAAAAACAACACAAGAACACAAGATTGGTTTTCAAGGCTGTTGTATATTAATCTCAAGTTCTTTTATAGTGTTGCAAAGCATTTAGAAATTACAAGGACCTGAGACACTTTTATACTACAACCTACAATCGTCACTTACATGTAAAGACAGTTGGGATTTGACTAATCTAGACAACAAGATCAATCTACAGTCAAAAGATAGATTGCCTTTTGACTAGTGACTATGACATGCCATAGCTCACTGACTTTTCCTAATACAAAAAGTCTACAGAAACAAGTAAGGTAAGTTACATACAAAGACCATTCCTATTTTTTGATAAAGCATGGAAGTTTTACCAACTTGTGTAAAGTAGATGAACCACCGAGCAGGCAGCGAAGAGTGTGTCAGCTTTATCAAAAATTGATTCAGAGGAAGCATATTTTCTCTGTCCTCTAAAGAAATCAGTCTTCACAGCTTCGAAAGACTTTGTCTCTGAAGCTTCGGAAGATTACATCTTTGGCTTCGGAAGATGCTGGTCTTTGGCTTCGGAAGATTTCACACTTAGAATATTTTTCTGTTTGAGTGTGAAACTTTTGAAGTAACTCCTTCTGAACTGTTAGCTTCGGAAGATCTTACACTTAGATAGATTTGAGAGTGTAAGACTTCCAAAGCTAGTTCATCTTTGTTCCTTAGTGCATGCATGGAAGACTTGGTTGTTCTGGCTTGTTGGTTGCATCAGCCTCATAATATTCAGATGATCTTACAAACTCCCCCTAGGCTGATGCTACCAAAACAAAGAAGTTCTTCAGATTTTGATAGTCCATATTAGGATCCTCAGCATACCTTTCTTCATCATTAGGTCTGGATCCTTCAGACTAACATAGAACCTTCTCATGTCAAAGAGATCATGCAGAGGAAGATTGAGCATGTCTTCTGAGGAATAACATGCATGCCTTCCTGATCTCTTATGACATACCATATGTCTTGAACTTCATCATAAGACCATGACATAATTTGTCTTCCAACAGTAAGAGGCTCTACTATGATTGGAGTTTGTTGAGAGACCTCTTCATGCACTCCTTCAGGATGCTCTGCTCATCCTGAGGTTGGGAGGTGGATGCCTTTCTTTTTTTTCTCTTTGAGGTTGATCTTCTGGCCATCCTTTTTCTTCTCCCTGATGATTTTAATTGAGGGGAGTGGTCTTGACTAGCAGGTTGTTCAGTTGAGTCCCCCTCAGTTGGGATCTCCTCTTTCATAGGTTCAGAAGGAGAGAGAGGAGGACCCTGTTATGGATCAGAAGATGAAATTGGTTGAGATGCAGCTCCAGGTTCAGGTTGTGTTATCTCAGTAGGTTCAACCTTCACCTCAACTTTAGGTTGAGCTAGACTTGGTGGAGAATGCAAGTCCACCAGCTCTCCCTTCTTTATCTTCTGCTTGATTACCCTGATATGCTCATCCATTGTGGATAGAGACATAGGGCCAAGCCTCCATCCAGAGAATCCATACAGCTTCAAGAAGCTTATCATCCTTTGTTTGTCAGCAGACTTCTTTTGGCTTTTATGGATGATGGCCCTTAACTTTGCAGCTTCTTCCCTTAATCTTTTCTTTTTAGCTTGTTTTTCTCTTTTAGCTTTTTCTTCCATCTGCTTATTGTATTCAAACAATATGTATTCAGATGGTAAGGGAAGAAGTGTATCTGCCTGATAGAGACCTGTGGCACTCAGGTAGCTAATCATCTTTAGTATTTCTTCTTTAGTTGGTACCTGAGGTTGTTCAGTGGCCACAGTCTCTGGCTCAAGACTTTCTTGAACTGGGGAGGGGACAGGAATGTTCATGTAGAGTCTTTTTAGCCTTATTTCTTTCTTGTGCTTGAGGAGCAATGCTGCATCCTCTGCTTCCTTCCTCTCCTTTGACAACTCTGTATCAGCCAGTTCATTCAATTCATCTAAGGGGAGAGAGATGAGTTCATCAACATTATAGTTTCTTGTTCCCAGGTAGTTTAGCCTGGCTGCCCTTAACTCATCTTCCTGAGTGTTTAGCCTGGGGGCAGCCCTGATTGCAGCTTCCATAAACCCTGTGGAACCACTTGAACTCTCTCCCCTCAGCTTCCTCTTTCTCTCTCTCTCTTCTCCTCCTCAATCTCCTCAGGAGTTATTTTCCTTTTGCCTTTGTCATCCACAGGCTTTGGTGACTCAGGCTGGAGAGAGCTTTGGCCTTTATTGCTTGGTTTAGCTGTTAAGCTCTGACCAGAGAGAGGTTGTGAAAGACCATCACCAGCTGGTGTTTCACTAAGGGTAGTGGGTGCAGAGGGAGATCCTGTCTCAAGGTTCACAGGTTCAACCTCTGGGCCTTCAGTCAAGGTTTTCCCTTCGAAGCTAATCTCCGGGTCTACCTCAACATCCAATTGATCAAAGATGTCACCTGCTAGCCTCTGTCTATATAATTTTGATCTCAATTTAAACTCCTCTAGCACCCTTTCTTGGATTCTTTCTACCAATCTTGTTGCTTGTCTGTTATTGCTTGGGTTGACAAGTGGCAGATCTACCAAGTTGATGCTCTCATAGAAACTCAGGTGTTAAATGTTGAGAACTTCTAGTTGACCCTGAGCTCTAGAGATCACAAGAGCTCTCCTATTGCTGTCATACCCCCAACCCCAGATTGGGTTCTCAGAAGGGGCAGACATTGCTCTTGGTATTCCTTCCTCAAACAGTTGTTGCATGAGCAAGTTCAAATCACTGTCCAGAGGAGGTTGCTGTATGAACAACTACAAGAGAGGATGGTGATTCCTCTATGTCCATACTCTGGGAAGAACTCCCAAGTTCTGTGATTGTCAGAATTTACTAGTCATTGACCCTCTTCTGTAAGATAGTCACCTGAGATTCAAGGTGAGCTATCTTTGAAACAAAATAGGTGCAAAGATGTGACAGTTTGTGCACCTTTTGTTGCAGACTCCCCTCATCTTCATATGAAGATTCATTAGGGGATGAGAGAATTAGACCTAAGTCTTCTTCCTCACCACCAGCATAGGTTTCTTGGCTGCTGGATTTCCCCTGCCTAATGACAACTTCCAGAGAAGTGTCAAGAGGCTGGGTTGCCATGGTAGAGGTCTAGTAATGTTATCACTTGCAAAAGTGATAGCCTCTACCATATGGATTTCCTGAATAAGTTCAGGACTATCCACCTCAGTAGGAGGTTGCTGATGTGGACTAGAGATGGGGGAAGCAGGAGTACTCATCTCTCCTTGAGTGTGGAAAGAGAGGAGAGACTCATGGTACTCACTGAAGCCCAAATCTTCATCAGAATAGAAGTCAAGGATGGGAATGGGCCGGTTTAGATCAAGAGGTTGGGGATGGTACCTTTCCCCAGAAGGTTGATCACTAGAGTGTTAAGACTCAGAGTGATGGCTTAAGGCTGTTTATGGGGTTGTGAGCTCATCAGGCTAAGCATGAGGAACCTCAGCACTGATTGCTTGAAAGATAGGAGTGGTTTGCTCCTCAGGGGAAGTGGGAGCTCGAGATTCCACTTCTTCCTGTATGGGTTCTGATATGGGGGCATGCACATGCTCAGTAGCAAGTGTAGGGGTTCGTTGGGATTTTCTTTCATAGGTGATGGTGATGGTAGGCTGTGTTTGAAGTGGTTGAGAGGTGGAGGGTGTTGGTTCAACACTAGCTGGTGCTGCTAGGTTTTCACCCTGAGCAATGAGCTCAAACATTTTTGGGACAAGGGCTGTTTCTACCCCAGAGAAGCCAACAGTTTGCTTCTTCAAGATTTTGAAGATGTCGGGCCTCATTTGTCCTATTTTAAGAATATTACCTGTTCCCCTCAACTGTGGTCCCAACTCACAGTTGAGAATATGTTGAACATACCTAGGGAACATGTAGTACTCTAAGGAGTCCAAGTTTGTAAGTAAATCAGTATATACAAACTGAGAGTACCTGAACTTGACCCCTTGTACCATCCTATGGACTATAAAGGAGAGGTCTTCTAGAACTTGATCCCATCCTCCATGCTTATTAGAAAGGCTGTGAATGAAGACATGGAGGAGGTATTTCCATTGAGATGAGACCTTCCCCTTCCTGAAGGTTTTGACTGAAAAGTCACCTTCATCGCCCATCTGCTGAAAGGAGTGGTTGACAACAGATTTAGGAAAGGACAGCTCACCTGCTTCCTTCTAGGAGTCTTTTTCTGAGAGCAAGACTAAACTTGAACACTTTCTTTCTCCAGCTTCTTCTTCACAGATGATGCAGCAATTTTCTTAGGAAGAGAATTGCTTTTGGAGGAGGATGGTTCAGACTGTGTAGCAGTGGTATATAGCAATTCAGCCTTCTTTTTGCTGGAATGAGTTGGAACTATACTAAAACTCCTGGTACTAGAGTTTGTAGTTGATTCCTCAGCCTTTACCACTTTAAACCCTGCAGAGATGAACACTTGCTTCTGCTTGGGGTCAAAAGTGGCCTTGATCTCTTGAGCCTTCTTTGATCTTCTCTTTGCTCTTCTGATGTATTTGATCTTCTTTGTCTTTGTCATACCAGCCTTCTTACTCTCCTTAGGAGCATGGTGACCCTTTTTGAATTGACTCTTTTCACTCATTTTAGAATCATCCCTCACCATCTCCTCTTCATCCTCTTCGACACTAGGGTCTATGATGGGAAGCTCATCTTCACCAGTTCCACACCTTGGAGATCTTACAGATAATAGGGTGTGTGGAGGAGCTATCTTATAAGATCCCAGTCCCTGCTTATTCTGATATCAAACTTTTGCATGCAGAGATGACGATATTATGTTCTTGAAGGTCTCTTCTTCAAGAACACATTTTTTTTGCCCTGGCTTTGCTGATCACAAGCTCAGCCTGGCATTCAGTCAACTTAGTAACAAGATCTTTTATTTGAGTCTTGTAGTTTGTTTGCTCATGTTTAAGAGTTGAAATTGTTTTCTCTAGATCTTCTATTTTAAGCTTATAATCATTTTTAGCTCTCTTAAAATCAGCTTTTAAAATGTTTAAAGACTCAATATCAGATCTCATTTCTAACTTGTAGGACTTGTATCTGTTTACTTTAGCAATACATTCAGGAGAGCAAAGATGTTCTAATACCTTGGGTTTATCATGGTCAGCCATGAGTGCTTGATTTGGAGAAGCATCTTCAGCTTGGAAGCTCCAGTCAAAGCCTCCTTCTTCAACAGCAACTAGGCTTGCTGTCTTGGCTTCTCATTCTGGTGCCCTCCTTCAGTGTAATTTGGCCTGGATGATGCTTGGCCACCATTTGACTTAGGTGTCTTGCATTCTCTAGCAAAGTGTCCCATCTGGTTACAGTTGTAACACTTTACTTTGCTTTTGTCCAGCCAAAACTTGCCACTGGCTGTATTGCTAGGAAACCTTCTCCCAGTCCTCTTGTAAAACTTCTGGGCTCTGTGAGTGAGAAGAGCCATCTGCTGGACTATCTCCATATATTCCAGATCATCTGGATGGATACAGTCCCGGTCTTCAAGAGTGAAGAGAAAGTTGCCTGAACTTTCATCAATAGAGACAAAGGCTTGAGAGAAACTTCTCTCTTGGAAGGGACTTCCTTGGATGTAGCTCTCTCTGGGTGTCTCTGGGTGTCTCTGGGAAGGTGATGAAAGGACCCTTTTATGAAGTTTCAGGGTAGCAGATAAGATGATGTTGTGGTTCTCTGCTATCCCTTTCACCCACATGAAGGGCTGAACTCTGGTGAGTATTGGAGTTACCAGATGAATTTTGCATGTTCATCTCCATCTAGTATCCACTGAGTATCCCATACAACTCAGTAAGAGTAAGGGTCTTGAGGTTTTCAGTCCTCTTAATGACCACACAGTAGTGTGTCCATTGTCTGGGAAGAGAGGACATGAACTTCATAACAATATCTCTATTCTCAATAGTTACTCCAACATCAGCCAGAGTATCCACAATCTCAACATACCTGAAGTATTGTTGAGTCATGGTTTCACCTGTCTTGAAGGTGAAGTTTTCAAACTGCTGCTTCAGGAGGTCCTTCTTGTTTTCTTTGGCATCATTGGACCCCTCATACATCAGTTTCAGTGCATCCCATAGCTGTTTAGCGGTCTTGCACTTCTTGAAACCTCTATAGATGGAGTTTGGAAGAGTAGTTTGGAGGGCTGTCATGGCTTTCTGATCAATATCAATCCTTTTCCAGTCTTAATCAGAAAATTCAGCCCTCTCCTTTGGTATCATGTCACCACCACCAGCAGCTGAAGAGGTGCATGATACATGAGGTCCATTGATAACAGACTCCCACATCCTGGAATCTTGAGACTTGATGAAGCCTTCCATTCTTTGGCACCAAGTGTCAAAATCCTCAGGAGTGATCAGTGGGGACTTTGTCATAGTTCCAGTTTCCATATCAGCCTTAGAGATAGCTGCCATTTTAAGAGTTAAGTGATGTGTGAAGCTAAGAGGATTAAAGATGGTGAGATCTTACAATCAAAAGCCTGGAATGCTCTGATACCAATTGCAGGACCGGGTAAGGGTACTTAACACTTAGTTTCACACTAAGGAGAGATCTTAGATCACTTAACAATTCAAATAGGGAACTGGTAACTAGAGACAGATGATACTAAGAACACAAGTAAATTAAAGAGACAGAACTAAGAACGACACAAGAACACAAGATTGGTTTTCAAAGATGTTGTATATTGATCTCAAGTTCTTTTACAAGTGTTGCAAAGCATTTAGAAATTACAAGGACCTGAGACACTTTTATACTACAACCTACAACCGTCACTTACATGTAAAGATAATTGGGATTTGACTAATCTAGACAACAAGATCAATCTACAGTCAAAAGGCAGATTGCCTTTTGACTAGTGACTATGACATGCCATAGCTCACTGACTTTTCCTAATACAAAAAGTCTACAGAAACAAGTAAGGTAAGTTACAGACAAAGACCATTCCTTCTTTTTGATAAAGCATGGAAGTTTCACCAACTTGTGTAAAGTAGGTGAACCACCAGAGCAGGCAGCAGAGAGTGTGTCAGCTTTATCAAAAGTTGATTCAGAGAAAGCATATTTTCTCTGTCCTCTGAAGAAATCAGTCTTCACAGCTTTGGAAGACTTTGTCTCTGAAGCTTCGGAAGATTTCAACTTTGGCTTCGGAAGATGCTGGTCTTTGGCTTCGGAAGATTTCACACTTAGAATAGTTTTTTGTTTGAGTGTGAAACTTCCGAAGTAACTCCTTCTGAACTGTTTGCTTCGGAAGATCTTACACTTACACACATTTGAGAGGGTAAGACTTCCAAAGCTAGTTCATCTTTGTTCCTTAGTGCATGCATGGAAGACTTGGTTGTTCTGGCTCGTTGGTTGCATCAGCCTCATAATCTTCTGTAAGGCCTCGTTCCCGGGACGCTTACAGCTGGTCAATCATTGCATATAAAACATAAAACGTATATTTAGGTGTACTAAAACAACACAGCGGAATAATTTAAAATCATTTCATTCATTGTTTTTGCAAAATAATACAACATTCATAATCGTTACAAAATATTGTTTGTTCGCATTACAATGCAAAAACGTCATAATTTAAACAATAGATGCCATCCCAAAAACACCAAGTAGCTGCCCCGTGCCATCCTCAGCAACATTACCTGCCAACTGGACACACATAAAAGTCAGCGTTGCTGAGTGAGTTCTAGTTTATAAAACAAAATACTTTTCTTTCGTTTAAAACCGTACTTTACATTCGTAAGCGATCATACATCATACGTACACATAGATAATAATATTTATTATCTTCATTGTCATTCGTTATCTTTCATTCCATACATTTCATTCATTAACCTTCCTTCGTTCATTCCTTCCGGATCAATGTCATCGGCTATACCCCAAACGTGGGCACAAAGCGGGTACTGGGCCGAAGTTTATCAGACTTCCATTCATTGCGCACAAAGCCTGGCACCAGCACCGGGGTAAGCGACAAAGATCCGTGTCAATCTCATGAATTGAATCCCTTATGAGTCTTTTGTGACAACACGGTCACTCACCTCAACTTTGGCATACAAGTCTTTTGTGACAGCACAGTCACTCACCTCAACCTTTGGCATACGAGTCTGTTGTGACAACACGGTCACTCACCTCAACTTTTGGCATACAAGTCTTTCGTGACAACACGGTCACTCACCTCAACCTTTGGCATACAAGTCTGTTGTGACAACACGGTCACTCACCTCACCCTTTGCTTGCAAGACGTTTCCATTCATTCATTCATTACATCGTTAATGCATGCATTCTCTCATTCCTTACGTTCCCTTTTCATTATCTTCTGCTTTAGATTACATAATACTTTCCATTCACATTTCATAATCATCCCACGTAAAGCCACGGAAAATAAACATACATAATAAGGAACATAACATAGACATACCATGCATAGCATCATCACATCACATAAGACATCATAAGATCAACATACATTACCCCCGGAAACATCCCAAGTCAAAGCCTACACTTAAGCTCTACATCCCCAAAACCTCCGAAAATTCTGTCCCCTTAAAGAAATACGGATGAGCAAACAAATGCGGATGAGCAAACAAATGCGGATGGACAAAAAAATGCGCACTTGGAGAACTTAGCATACAACTTCTCCCTTCTCAACGTCTCTAATACCTCTCGAATGTGACCGGCATGTTCCACCTCTCTCTTCGAATAAATCAAGATATCATCGATGAACACAATCACTGATTTATCCAACATCGGCCGACACACTCGATTCATCAGATCCATAAAAGCAGCTGGCGCGTTGGTTAAACCGAAAGACATAACGAGAAACTCGTAGTGTCCACAACGCGTACGAAAAGCTGTTTTATTAATATCCTGCTCCTTCACCTTCAACTGATGGTAACCAGATCGGAGATCTATTCTTGAGAACCAACTGGCACCTTGGAGCTGATCAAACAGGTCATCAATCCTCGGCAATAGATACCGATTCTTCACCGTCAACTTGTTCAGCTCGCGGTAGTCAATACACATCCTCATACTACCGTCCTTCTTCTTTACAAACAAAACCGGGGCACCCCATGGAGAGATACTCGGTCTAATGAACCCCTTATCAAGCAACTCCTGCAGTTGCTCCATCAATTCCTTCATCTCGGTCGGAGCCAACCGATACGGTGCTTTAGCAACAGGTTGGGCACAGGGTATCAGGTCGATCTGAAACTCGATCTCGTGGTCCGGTGGCACACCTGGTAAGTCTTTCGGGAAACACATCTGGAACTCACACACAACCGGTACATCAGACAATTGTGGTGTTGGTGTATCAACATCTTTTACATAGGCCAATTAGGCACTACATCCACGCCTCATGCACTTTCCCGCCACCGCCATCGAAATCACCTTCGGAATCGTAGTAGCTCGATCACCGTAAATCGTCACCGAACTCCCGTCAGGCGCTGTCAGTCCAATCATCTTCTTGCGACATACGATATTTGCCTCGTAGGCCGCTAACCAGTCCATTCCCAGGACTACATCGAAACCGCCTAAGGTCATCAGGAATGGTCTAACAGGAAACTTATGACCTTCTACTTCTATGACACAACCTTCCATCATCTCAGAAATCCTAGTAGACTTACCTATGGCAGTTTCTACATCGAAGGGCTCCTCAATACTCCCATTCCTTAAAGGCAACTTAGCACAAAAGGCAGCAGAAATGAAGCTCTTACTAGCACCGGAATCAAATAACATGGAGGCAAGAGTTTGGTTTACTAGGAACGTACCTGACACAACATCGGGGTCCGTCCTAGCCTCCTCCTGAGTCATCGTGAATGCTCTGGAGCTTGCTTTCTTCCCTTCGGTTCCGGTCGTCTTCTTCGCCCCAGAACTCTCAGCCCTCGGCTTCTTGCATTCCTGATCATGTGGCCCTCCTCGCCACAGTTATAACACCTCCTTACCCTGCAGTCCTTCGCCACGTGTCCTGTCCTCCCACACCGGAAACAGACATTGGATCTCAACCTACACTCTCCGGTGTGCTCTTTCCTACATTTGCCACACCTCTTCGACCCTGCACCGGGTGCGACCATGCGTCGGTCATCCACCCTAGCAACTTTGTTGTTTGGAGCGGCCCCGCCACGTCCAAACCTCTTCCCATTCCAGTTCCGGCCACCACCACCTTCCCGTTCATCATACAGCCTCTCTGCCAGATCAACCACTGACCTAAACGTACTCGGCCGGGCGCCGATCATGTGCCTGCGGATGTCCGCCGGCAAGCCCTGAATGTATCTCTTAATCTTTCGTGACAAGGGTGTCACCTGATCCGGCACCAGCCATGTCATCTCATTGAATTTGGTGGTATATTGCTGATGTGGCAGGGTTTCCGCCTCCAGCTGTAGGAACTCCCTCTCAACCTTGTCGAGCTCTGGGTGAGGAAAAAACTCCTCGATCACCAGTTTCTTTAACTCATTCCACCTCATCCTGCCAATCGCTCTACTACCCTCGGCCTGGACAATATTGTCCCACCAACATAGGGCCGAGTCCACAAATGAGTGGGTGGCAAACTTCACCTTCTGATCTTCCCGGCACTCGCTGATATCTAGAATAGCTTCCATCTCTCTCACCCACCGGTGAGCAGCAGCAGCAGTGCCATTCTCGTCAAAAGTCGGGGGCTTGCATCTTTGAAATGCCCCATAGTTACAGCCTCGTGCTGCCTCCAGCACATGCTCTTCTTCTTCTTCCTCATCAGCTGAGACAACCGTCTCAGTCTCTGGTTGCTCCCTTACCCCCGAGGACCTATTCCTCTCTTTCCTTTCTCCTTCTCGCACAGCTTTGATCACTTCAGTCACCATAGACGGTAAGATTGTCTGCATGACTTAGTGAACCTCTTCCACCACCGCCTCCTTCACTGAGGCCCTTAAGTTAGCACTCTCATCACCACCCTCCAGATGAGGGGTCTCGGGCTCTTCATGAGCCACCTCTTCTGCTCTAGGCCTTCCTCTCGTGACCCGTGGTCCAGCACCACGACCTCCACCTCGAGAAGCCTTTGAAGATCTACTACCGGCCATCCTCGAACACGCTATAAGATTCAAACACCAACACGGTCATTCAAGGTAACAACTCAGTTTATATCAAGTATAGTAAGTCCCTAATTATAGTGGCCAGTTGTGATTAGCCACTTACTTTACTCTTCATACCCCAAGCATTTCCTATCCTGACTTCATCAGTATCTAAATCTACTAAGAAGCACATAAATCACATAACATGTGCACAGAATACCGGTTATCATTAAGAAAATACCTGATGGCACGCAGCTACTCGGACCGGCATCCCTTCCCTTTGTCCCATTTTCAGTTTAAGCTTAGGTTTCTTTTGAAAATTTTAACCCGCTTCACTTAAACTTTGGCTCTGATACCAACTTGTAAGGCCCCGTTCCCGGGACGCTTACAGTTGGTCAATCATTGCATATAAAACATAAAACGTATATTTAGGTGTACTAAAACAAAGCAGCGGAATAATTTAAAATCATTTCATTCATTGCTTTTGCAAAATAATACAACATTCATAATCGTTACAAAATATTGTTTGTTCGCATTACAATGCAAAAACGTCATAATTTAAACAATAGATGCCATCCCAAAAATGCCAAGTAGCTGCCCCGTGCCATCCTCAGCAACATTACCTGCCAACTGGAAACACATAAAAGTCAGCGTTGCTGAGTGAGTTCTAGTTTATAAAACAAAATACTTTTCTTTCGTTTAAAACCGTACTTTACATTCGTAAGCGATCATACATCATACGTACACATAGATAATAATATTTATTATCTTCATCGCCATTCGTTATCTTTTATTCCGTACATTTAATTCATTAACCTTCCTTCGTTCATTCCTTCCGGATCAATGTCATCGGCTATACCCCAAACGTGGGCACAAAGCGGGTACTGGGCCGAAGTTTATCAGACTTCCATTCATTGCGCACAAAGCCTGGCACCAGCACCGGGGTAAGCGACAAAGATCCGTGTCAATCTCATGAATTGAATCCCTTACGAGTCTTTGGTGACAACACGGTCACTCACCTCAACTTTGGCATACAAGTCTTTTATGACAGCACAGTCACTCACCTCAACCTTTGGCATACGAGTCTGTTGTGACAACACGGTCACTCACCTCAACTTTTGGCGTACAAGTCTTTCGTGACAACACGGTCACTCACCTCAACCTTTGGCATACAAGTCTGTTGTGACAACACGGTCACTCACCTCACCCTTTGCTTGCAAGACTTTTCCATTCATTCATTCATTACATCGTTAATGCATGCATTCTCTCATTCCTTACGTTCCCTTTTAATTATCTTCCGCTTTACGTTACATAATACTTTCCATTCACATTTCATAATTATCCCACGTAAAGCCATAGAAAATAAACATACATAATAAGGAACATAACATAGACACACCATGCATAGCATCATCACATCACATAAGACATCATAAGGTCAACATACATTACCCCCGGAAACATCCCAAGTCAAAGCCTACACTTAAGCTCTACATCCCCAAAATCTCCGAAAATTCTGTCCCCTTAAAGAAATGCGGATGAGCAAACAAATGCGGATGAGCAAACAAATGTGGATGAGCAAACAAATGCGGATGGACAAACAAATGCGGATGAACACCTCAGAAAATATTCCAAGTGTCCCAAAGAAATGCGCATGAACACTGTAGCGGATGCGCATGCATAAAGCACAAGTAAGTTTCCAGAAAATACTGTCCAATGAAGTGCGCATGAACCAAATGCGGATGAACAGACAAATGCGGATGAACACTTAAGAAAATATTCTGTCCTAAAGAAATGCGCATAAACAAAATGCGGATGACTAAAGCAAATGCGCATGGACAAAACAAATGCGGATGAACATACAACAAATGCGGATGAACACTTAGCAAATGCGGATGAAGACTTAACTAATGCGGATGAACAACACTTATGCAAATATTCAAACTTAATGCGGATGATGAACTAACTGGAAACCGCGTCTTACACTATAATCAGTTCCCAATCCTCATTCTTATACATTCATCGCACCGATCTAGCATGCTAATCTCTTAGAACAAGCATACAACCACATAATCCGAGCAAAACATGCAGGCCCTATCACACCCATTAAAGAACAGGGCCAAACTTACGGTATAACATACAGGACATATTAAAAGTTAGTTACATGCATTTCCAGCCCCAAAACAGGTTTAAAACATAGAAACCGGGGATCTAGAAACTCACCTTATGCAATCTTCGAGTATGACTTCCTTCAAACCCGAATGCAATGAGTTCACACACCTAAAACCCAACAAAACACAACCCAAACACAAACAAACACACATAAGCATGCAACCGAGGCATAGGCCGGCCAAGAACAACTTAAAATGATGAATTCTTACCTTGATTTCGAATTTCTTGTTCTTCTTCTCCAAAACCCGAGAGCTCAGCTCTTTCTCTCTCTAAAATCAGCAGAAAAAGGTGAAAAGTAACATGGCATGGGCGGCCATGTTGCTTTATGCACCCACTTTTATTTTTTTTGTTCTTTTGACACATTTAGCCCCTCAACTTGGGTTAAATTGTGTTTTCTTTCTTTTTCTGCACGTTTATACTTTCTTTCTCGTTTTTTTAAAATTTTCCAGGTGTTACATCTTCAGATGATCTTACAACTTGTTTATTTATATATAAATATTTGTGTTTTGTATGTTTTATAAAGTTAGAAATGAATCAGTTTTAATTAGTTATACTTATATTTTATTTTATATAATATGATATTCAGAGATGCATTTTTTGATGAAATAAAAAAAGCTGACCTATCATTCATGGTAAATTAAAATCGCAATGGTAATTACCAAAGAATACTGAATGCCTAAAACTTATCACGTAGAGCTGATTTTTTATTTTGTAATTATTTTGACTAAAATAACTCTAATTTAGGAAACTTAACGGAAAATCTTAAAGGCGTTAATTAGGAGTAGTTAAGTGGATTCAAATGGCAATTTTTGTGAAACTTTTGGATGCAAATGGCAAAATTTAAACCTTTGGATTCAAATATCAATTTATATAAAACCTCAGGGATGTAAAATGCATTTAACTCTTTTAAAAAATATGAAATATTTTAAAATTAATGTTTTAAGTGAACTTTTTATAAAAAATTAATTAAAATTAGAGGTTACAATAAGAAAGCTTTAAAAAATTACATTTTTTTAAAATGTTTGTTTTGAAACAATATTTTTATTTTTATTTTTGAAAAAAAAAAGTTTAGAAACAAAAGATTAAAAACTTGATTTATAATTTATTATCTTTACTTATACATAATTTTAATCATACTTTATCTTAAAATATCGTTTTATAACTAATAGATTTTTATTATATTTAATATTGTATTTATCAACCCGTGTAATACACGGATTTAATATAAATCATAATCTTATAATTATATGTTATCATATTACTTGACACCTCCTTCTCAGAATGGATACCGAGACTATAAGTCTTATTAGTAGTTACGCATTGTACGTCATTCATCACTTAAGTACATTCACTCTACTTGAATTTGTCGTGAAATTTTCCAATTAGTTTTATATCATAAATATTAGTATTTCAAGGTCTTTATATATATATATATATCATAAAGTAATTATGATATTAACCGATTATTAAACACATTATATACTTTAATGATACATTATACGAGTATAGTCCGCACATTTAGTTTGTATTCGTTATAAGTTATCTAAAATTGTGTAACGTTCCATAGATCCATCAACCAAGGTGAAATAGTATGTTTTGGATTGGACTTGCATATTTGGCCTTAGTTAGGTTAGTTCGCCTATTGACTTCAATGAACCCAACGTATTAAGTTATGTGTTGGGCTACACTTTGTAAGCATATTTATGTGCAATCAAATTATATGTTATTATTCTTAAAAGTTAAGTTAACTTTATGTATTGGATGTCACTTGTGTTTAATTAGTACTTCATTCTCATTACTTTATCATTATGTTCCACTATATTCTCATTACTTTATCATTATGTTCCACATTATCTTTGTCTTAGAGATTCTTTTTTCCTAATAAACGGCATCTTGTCAAGTTTTATGTAAGCTCTATCCGGCGTTCATGTTGCCTAGGTAGAGCATTAATCCCAGTCTTAACAATAAGGAATATGAGAAAAATAAGAATGATATATTCTAATGCATTATGATATGAGGATACGAATAATCACTTTATGCATGAGAAATTAGCAAATGTATTACTCAAGACTTACATTCTAATATAAGATTAGTAGGAACCTAAATAACTCATAAATACTACAAAATCTTAAACTGCAAACAGGTTGAAGCTTCCTTCATGACAAAATTAAAGATAAACAAATCTAAATCTAAAATAACTTTTCCATGATAAGTGCATTACATTAAACAAGAACCTAAATGTCCAAAAAGATGACGATAATGAATTTCGAATATAGATTTACTTCTATTTCCTTACGTGTCTTTCATATTTCAACCAATGTGTATGAATCTATCATTGGGTTACCAACTCCTTGTTAAAGTTACTATAAAACTGTAATTGTGTTCATCGGTTTGGTTTTTTTTTTTTTGGGTAAAGGGATACCCCGGTGATTCTATATATAGACAACCGCCAAATAAGTACAAGTAGTGTGGATGAGTTCCACACTAGTTCATGTATGCGACATGCCCCATACAAGTAAAGAATCAACAACTAAACAAGGATAACATATCAAACTAGCCTATCACATGAAAGGAAATAAATGATAACCATGGTAGACAAACATTAATTTAAACTATCAAACTAGCCACTATCATCAAAAATGAAATTTCTACCCAAGCAAGACTCCTTTGACAACTGGAATAAATGTCTATCCATTAGAAACCACCGTAGAAGAAGTACTTGCCCCTGATGTAGATTCTTTAGACTCATCATATACACTCTCTATCTCTTCATCATCCGATTGAGAAAAAAATATTGTGCCCCTTTTCTTGCTTCGAAAGGGCACTAAACGGATTATGAGTATGGACTTTTGGAGAGCTAACCTTTTGCGCATGCAAGGGTGTAGGTCCTGTCTTTTTCTTTTGATAAATCGGTCGGTATTCAAATTTATCTTTCGGGATGGATATTTGAAACCCACTCTTCTGAGCACTTTTCCTACTCTTAACCTCGATGAAGCCATCCCCATCAACTTTGGGCGTTTTAGGGATAGAATTAAGAGTAGCACTAATATGTTTTGGGCACTTTTTAGTATCAAGCCCAAACACACAACAATGAGCACATCTCGAAGGTTGCCATTCATACTCTACCCCAATTTTCTCCGTGACATATTTATCCCCATCTATCTCAGGAATAGCCATAGGTAACCCTCTTATAAAGTCATGTTCCGCTGAAATTTCTATCAAAGCCCTTGCATAGCTACTCCGATCCCAAGTCTCTGAACACATAGCAGTAGTATTCAAATCAAGTAACTTAGGGGAACAAATTTTTTAAGCTAGCATGCTTAAACCATCATCAGTATAAGCTGCCAGAGGAACATCATGCAACTTAACCCAAATAGCAACTTTTTTGATATCCTCTTTCTTAAGTGTTCTCGTAGGAGACCAAGTATTAGGAAACATAGACCTGTTTCTGATCAACCAAGGGCCCCCTTCAAGAACATCAAGCATACCCTTATTGTCTGTAAATTTAAAGAAAAAGAAACCATTCGCATTCATCATAATCTTTTGCAGCCCAAACTTTTTCCAATTCAACCACACATAATGCTCAACCACTGGATATGCAACCCTATCCCCAAGGAAGTAACCATATAATGTTAACGCTAGCTTGTTTTCCACCTTTTTAACTGATTTCCTAGGGAGAATCACATCAACCCCTTGTTGTTTTTCCAAAGGCTCCAGAAATCTGAAGTTAATTTGTTTTCTAGACATCCTAGATTGCAAGGAAGTAGCATATGACATTTGTGTAGTATCCTTATTCGAATTCTGAACTACATCTTTCCCATTATCATCCCCTTAGGTACTAATCCCCAACCAGTCACCCTTCTCTTTCTCATTGTGTTTACTAATTGAGACATCAGATCGAGAATCCATACCTATATTAGGTTTTGAAAACTTTCCACGGCGAGGGAGAAGAGGATTTCCATCAGTATTCACCACCTTAGTAGCAATTCCCTCCGGTATCAGATCATAACCATCTTGGAAGGTTTTAAAGAATCAATGATTTTAATTTTCTACTTTAATGTTATTTAAGTCGTCATCTTCATTGGATTCTAGGTTTTAAGGCCCTTTTATTAAATTGACTAGTGAGTGATGGATTTTATAATCACTGAATCACAAGTGATATATTAAGTGAGGAAAAATAAGGAAGAGAATGAAAATCACACAACATGTTTGGATAATGCAAATCTTACATGTTTTTTCACAAAAGTAAACTTAGACAAAAGGAATATTTAACCTCATATATAACCAATGTGTTTTAGGTTTATTAATTACGAATGAAAGAAGATTCCGTATCAAATGTGTTTGGGGAAGGAACTTCTAGGACAGTGACCTTTTAAAAAGTTTTCACTTGAGTAATCAAAAACAAAACCATAAATTTTATGAACAATACAGACATACAAATATATATGAGACATCATGTTACAAGCACACCTGAACACGAAAGGATCAAAATTTTAGAAAACAACAAAAGATTGTGGTTATACGCAAAACCAAGTAGCAGTTAACCAACTCCGTACGTCTTCATTTAGGTTTATGACTACATTAGTGATATTTTTGTTTGTCATCATTCAAGCCAAAACTCCAATTAGGCTCGGGTAATGAGGGGTTATATGTTCTTTAGGCTTGGGCCTATTTAAGTTTTTAAATATTATGTCTTTAATAATATCACTTTACATGTTTAAGAGTTTAAGTTTCAAATAACATTGAATTACAAGTAGATTTATTGGTGTGAGTTTGTCGTTCCAAAAGGATTATGTTTTCAAATTTAGCTTACAACATCAAACAAAAAGGATTATGTTTTCAAAGTGAGCTTACAACATCAAATCAAAAACTCATGGAATCTTTTTCAACCATTTTTGAACAAGGTTCGAGCTTTTGTTAATTTATTAGATCAAGTCCAAAACGAGCCTATCATCATGTAGTAATGACAAAGTCATGTTAAACTCAGGCTATAACTTGGCTTGGCTGGTTTACAGCCATAGGCTGTCATAATATCTTTCTCTAGGATTTTTATCAAACAACCTAAATGTTTATGTTTGGCTTGTGATCTCAAAATGAAAAATACCTTACAAACAAGTCATATAAATGCATCTATAGACAGAAGTGTTTCCAATTTTTATGACTTTGATCCTTTAAACATAATTCCAAAACAACTCTAGAAAGAAGAATCCTAAAAACCTAAAGTATACGATGTTCTCGTTTGTTGTTCACGTGTTTGTTGTTTGTAACATCCGACCACACACAAAGTGCCTGAACGGATCTTGAGCTACACCTTTTTTATTAGCCTCTATACAAAAAATATCATGCAAGTAGCAAAAACTAAAAAACAAAACCTGTATATATCTACTTAAACCTCTAGTCGTTTGGATCCATTTCCTCATCTCGGTCAAACAATAAGTCCTTCGATTCGTTTTCAACTTCTGAACCCGACTGAAACTCGTTCGTTTCATCATCAAATTGTTCATTCTCATTTACTGTAGTGGTGGTCGCGTAAGGGATTTAACAACGCTATCTTTCAGCCATTTAGGACAGTCATGGTAATTGCGAATTGGTTCTATGGTGGTGCAAGAGAGTGAGTGTGAAAAAAACAACATTGGTTTTGACTGAAGAAGCTGTCTCTTGAGTCCCATCTCCCCGAGGCTGTTGTTGAGATGTTCACGTGCTGCAAGGGTCAATATCTCGTTGGAAAGTAAAGATTGTCACTGGAGCTGTTGAAAAGTTTAGCAAGAAATTTTCTGCGCAGAAAAAACCCAGTTGGTCAACCAGTAACTATTAGAAAATCAAAGGAAAACAATGTTTCCAAATGTTTATTCTATAATAACTACTTTTTTACCCGCCGCGTGTTACGCCGGTGACATATGCAACATGATTAAGGGCACACTACAATCGACCGACTCGTTTTTTAAAGAAATTTAAGCCGAAACAGAAAGTAATTTGAATTTATATCGTCAAATGAAAACAAATTATAACGGACTCGACTCCAAACAAAATATACATCGAAACTTAAAGCAATTCGAATTTTTATCTTCAAATGAAAACAGAATATACGTCGAAATGCAGACAAACTCAAAACATACATAAAATCATTATAAATACAAACTAAATATTAAATATGTTTTAAGTATATATTTATATACAAATTTTCAAATTATTGCATTTGAAAAAAGCTTTAAAAAAATACCCGCTATATATTTTCATAAATCTTCTATTGAAACAATCAAATACACACACATACATACATATAAACATGTTTGGTACATATTAATTGCCTTTTGGTCGCTGTTCCGCACAAAAAAACATTCCAATATATGTAAAAATAATTGATTTTTATTGTATGTTAGTTAACTTAATTTTGAAAATAACATCCATTCCTTTTTAGTAAAGATAAAAAATATATACATTGTATTATACTAAAATTAAGTCACAACCTGTTACTTTTTTATGTACTTATCACAATCATCGTATTTGATGTTTTCTTAGTTTCTCTTTAATCTGGTACTAATTAATAACATTTCATATATTTTAAAGTAAATAAATTAAGGAATAATGGAGTTACCATCCTAAATCAATCAATATCACCTTTAAGACTTGAATACACCTCATGAGTTAATTTTTACCCCTCCTCTCCTCTTCTCGGTAACCTTTCACCATCTCCACCACAAAATGAAGTGTCTCTCTCTTATCTATCAATAGCGTACCCAGAAATTTTTATAATGTGGGTCGGAAAATTATGTATCACTAAATATAAAAAATTTGATCCGGTAAAAATCGGGTCGAGTAGGAGAATTTTTGGAGATCATATTTGAGAGATCACAAGAGATTTATTGAATATTATATTTGAGAGATCACAAGAGATTTTTATGTTTTTATACTTATAAAACTAAAACTTAATAGCTAACGACTAAAGAATATAAAAAGTAAGTATGTCTCTGCATTCCATTTCTAAGTTTGATTTTAATTTCATAGAAAATGCTTTAATTTTTTAAAAAGCATTGAAAATTACCGCAATTATTAATTTTAAATATTAGTTAACATAGATGTAAAATAAGAATAAGTTACGTGATTTAAATTCTTAAATAAGAAGTACAACTAATTAAAATCTTTCAATTAGGAAATAATCAATTATCTAATTATAATTTTACAATCATAAAATGTTACCTAAAGTTAGCTAATTGGCTAATTGAAATGTTTCTATTATTGAAATAATTATTTCATTTAGATTATTTATTTGCTTAGCATATTACCTATGCATTTTTCTTATTGCCATCTCACAACCTCAATATATTCATATCTCTCCACTCTTCTTTCTCTTAAGCTCTCTTTCTAATTAATGTGAGTCTGCAAGTGTTTTTTCTTTTGAGTTGATTATTCGATTCACTGTTCTTGGAGTTCGGTATCAAAATTTCTCGGGGGTCGATCTAGATTTGATCAAATAGATACTTACTAAACAAAATTTTTTATGGGGTGCCACTGACCCCCATTGGTGGCCTTAGGTCCGCCCCTGTCATCTATGTTTCTTATCTCTAACCGCTCACCACTACCACAAAAAATGTAGCCGTAAATCTCCATCGCAATCTTCAGCACCCCATCTCTGCTATTCAGGGAGCGCAAATGAGGGCGCTGAAGATGTAAGCGGACCGCATGGCTCGTCTGTAGCAGATTAATAACCGAGAAATGGTGTTGTTGCAGTAGTGGGTCAGATGGTGAGGGCAAAAGACAAGCTCCACCTTAGATCTCCATAACCTTAACAATTAAACACCATATCCAAGATCATCACTGCCTCAGCCACACGAAAGGCACCAGCCACCTCTGAACCACCGTCAAAACCTTCCACCATGAAACCCACGACTACACCTCCACCTCAAAATCAACCACCACCGACCTTCTCTCCCACCTCCATCTCTCTCTCTATCTAACCTCAAAAGGTCCGTTGTGTTTTCTGTCTCTCTCTGAATGGAAGGCTTTCAAAAGACTTTCTCTAACCTCAAAGCTAAAATTTCTAAATTACCCCTGAATTACTGTTCATCGCCTTTTGTTTTTCATATATAACCAGTTGTTTTTCCACCTGCGCTTCGCGGCGGGGACAGAATCGATTTTTTACACAACTCGATAAAAGGCTCGGAAATGGCGGCTTGATGTGACTGCAAACTTACCGTTTACCACGCCAAAACAACGAGCTCAAAGCCCATTTGTTTGTCGTCATAGCCTATAACCCATTTCCTATCAATTTACGTAAAAATACAACATCGAGCCAATATAGTCTATCCCATAAGAAACATAATGAACCGATAATGGTTATAAGACGACAAAAATTTAGGTAATCTGAACAACCATTATAACCAGAAACAGTGAATACATGGCATGACAAATGTTTCCACTTATATTCAAGAGTAATCAAGCAACAATGGCTCCGATTACCATTTTTGGTTATCATCACGGCCCGACATTGGCGCAAGGACATGGGTCTCAGATGGACGATCTTCATCATCGTCAAACAATAATACCGACATATGAACCTCCATCACAAACTGACAAACAGAGGATAAGGGTTCAGGATTGCCTTGGCCATCATGTGACATCCGGTAATTTTCCATTACCAAACTCCGTTAGTTCCGTTAGGTCTTGCATACATGTGTCGTGAGCATACACTAGTTGTCATTGAATGTTGGTGACTTAATAATAATCAACAATGATTTTCTGATAATAACTTGATTAATAATGTTGATTATTAATTTGTAGTTACGTGATTTGTGAATTTAAATATTATTTGTGAATTTTACCTTATAACGTGCCAACGTGTTATAGTTTTTCCATGTGTCTTGTAGCTAGTGGAAATTGTATATAATTATTATTATGAATTAGTAATGCTTATGTTTTGTAGTTAAAAACAAACTAAAAAGTGGAAAAGACTAGTTTTTATAAAAGTTATACAAGGGAGGTTTTTTTTTGTAATTACCACAAAATTAAAACTTAACAAAAATTAAACCCTAATCCCCCATTCACACCCACTTTCGGCCGCGACTTGCACACACACATACATAATTCGATTTTGAGCAAAAACAACAAGCAAGCATCGATTTTGATCTAGTTACAAGCATTCCAACGTATAGCAAGCATCAATTCCTGATTACTACAAGATTAAAAGGTTAGATTTTTTATTAGTTTTATGATTTTTGGTTCTTGAAGAACCCTAATTTGAAAATTGTGATGAATGTCGAAATTGATGTTGTTTGATGATGTTTTGATGTTAGTTGGATTGTATTGATATTAGTTTATGTAGATTGTGCAAGAAATTCATGAAATTGAGTGGTTGTTCATACCTTACTATTAATAGTAACTTTTATGCATGAGATTGATGAATTATGATGAATTGATGATGTTAGTCATGTCTAGATGGTTGTTATGGACTTGATTAGGCATAAAGTTGGTGAATTTATGAAAGAATTGGATGTTAGATTGGTTTTAGGTGTTACTTTCCCAAAAGGAAAACTTTATTTATGTAAATCATTGGATATTGTTAATTGAGCATGATTATGATGTTAGGATCATGTTAGAATGTTTGTTGATGATGTCTAAGGTGGTAGATTGTGTTGTTTGGGTTGTATGAATACTTGATGCACAACTTTAGAAATTTAGGCTCTTATGGAATATACATGATAATGGATGTTGTTAGGTAATTATGGAGCTATGTTTGGATAATGATAGAATCATGATGATGCATGATGTGTTAGTTAAAATTGTAATTGTGGAATTCTTGGGATTTATATATGTTGTTTGATAAACTATGGTGTATGATGAGCTTTATAGCACTTAAGGGTTTGTAATGTGGCATACGTGAATAACTTATGTGATAACCATGTATGATGGATTGCTATACTTGATCAAACAAGAACTTAACTTGACATGTCACCAATGGGTCAAACGTGTCAACTTGGTCAAATGAGTCTTGTTTTCCAAAACCTTTGGTCAATGTGTTTGTTGAGCACTTAGGGTTGTTAAGCTTCTATGTACACGTACTTATGTACTTGTGTGTTCTAGGTAACCTTTGAAGGATTGTCTTTCCACTCATCATTAGCTTTTACAATCATTCATTTGCACACCAGGTGAGTTTAATGCCCTACTTTTACTTACTTCTCTTTTTGGGGGAGAAAGCATACATGGTTTTAAAATGCTTTACTATTATAACATGTGTTTGGTAAGGCATAGTGGGTTATACGATAGAAAGTCCTCACACTTTTGGATCGTTAATTAAGGAATCTAGCCGGAAATTTTAGGTAGTACTACTGGGTCTGACAAGCCCCACCCGTGTGACCGGAAGTCAACGGGTGCAAGATTGTCCTAAACTACTAACAGCGTCACGACCTGGTATGTTGTGGCGGGAGGTAAACAGACAAACATAGTCAGCTTCGATTGTGAAATCACTATTGCTCTTTACTAATGAAATTAGACTAGCTATCTATTTCACTGCACTTGTTTATATTTTATTAACGCTACTGTTTACGATGATTTCAAACTCTTGAACTCACCAACTATCGTGTTGACACTTTAAGTATGTTTTTCTCAGGTCGTTTCTAGCAGCTGCCCATAGGAGCATGCACGTGTCAAGCATGCTTTGTTCAAACATTGTTTACTTTTAATTTAGCATTTATTTACGTTTTTTGGTTTGGACATGTGTTTTGCGCAGTTTACATTTAGTACCTTGTGTTTGGGTTATTTACAAAATGCTTCTACATATATTTTAAAGTTTCAAACTCTGAATTGTTTTAAATTGTTGCATATAGTGTCGTTCTGAGTAACTAATGACTGAGATCCTGGTTTGTTCACTCCCCTCGCGGTAAAACCCCGCACGTGGATTTTAAGGGTGTGACGGATTGGTATTAGAGCCATTGGTTATAGGAAACTAGGTTGCATACACACTAGACTATAATCGCACAGTTTGTTAGTTACTCGTTACTTATCCCTTACTGTTTACTCATTGGCATACACGTCACGTACCTCGCAGCATGGCATCGTCTTCACGGGCTCGGGGTAAGAGGCCTGCACGTTTTGAATCACCTCCTCCTCCTCCCGTACCTGATAGGGGATCTAACTGGCCCCGACATCCCTATCCTTCTGAAGAGATAGACAGGGATCAGCCTTTTGCATTACCCGAGCATGACGCTCCATGGAACTGGAGTTGCTATCTTGCCTATGTTGATCGTATGGTCTACAGGGAGCGTGTTCCAGCTATAGCTACTACTGGACCTAGGACTAAGTCAACGACTGCCTCTATGGCACCTACCCTTCCTTCTCTAAGTATTCCTTTCAAGCAGGCGGTTGCAGCTTTGGTTGCAACACTGGACACTGAGCGACAGCGCATCAGAGCACTTACTAACGAGAACTCCATTTTACGGCACGAGATGCGTCAGCTGTGTTTACTGGTAGAGAAACACAGGAGCGACTCTCGATGTCTATCAGTGGGCATCATACCTTGGCTGGTAATGTTTTTGCACTTACTAAGCACATGTTCGTGCAAGAGCTTCATAGTGTAGGGACAGACGATAGATTGACTGAGCTGGAGGCACAGCTAGCGGCACTTTAGATTGCGGACGACCCTGCACCTGGGAAAGACCCTAATAAGGAAGACCCTAAAGAGGAGCCAAAAGAAGATGCGGAGGAAGAACCGGATGAAGTCCAGAAATTAAAGGCTTTCTAGTAGTTAAAGATGGAAGGATCCGAGATCAAGACCTACACTACGAGGTCTCAAGAGTTGGTGACTTACTATCCTGGAATGATAAACCCGCCAATTAAGAGGATTGAACTCTATCTGCGTGGGTTGGTGCCAGAAATACAAAGTATGGTGACTGCTTCGAACCTCACTACTATCCGGCTGGTTATTCGATTAGCTCACAAGCTTACTGACCAAGCGGTAGAGCAAGGAAAGCTACCCAAACAGGGCACTGTGGCAAGCGTGCCTGACAATAAGCGCAAGTGGGACAACTCTGGTAGTAAGCGATCTTCGTCAAACAGCCAACCTCAGTAACATCAGTAGCAACAACAGCACACTCAGTAGCATCCGCATCAACAGCAGCAAAGGAGGTTCGACAACAACCATAGTTTCAATCGGTCATCTTCTTCATCTCAGGGACAAGGTGGATACGTGGGGAAGTATCACAAATGTAATCGATGCAACTACCACCACACTAGCGGGTGTGACAATTTTCGATACCAGCGTTGCGGTAATGCTGGACACGCGGCAAAGGATTGCCGTGGTGAGTTGATGAAGAAGCCTCAGCAATCCCAAGAAACACCAAAAGGTTGCTTTAAGTGTGGAAAGGAAGGACACTACAAGAGGAATTGTCCTCAGTTGAAGAAGAACAGGAATGGTGCTGGAAATGGTGGAAATAACAATAACAACAATGGAAGTGGTGACAATAATGGTAGCAATAACAGAGGAGCTAAAGGGAGAGCCTTTGTTATAGGTTCAGGTGAGGCTCTAAACGACCCTACTACTGTTACTGGTAAATTTCCTGTTAATGGTCATTTTGCTACTGTATTGTCTGACACTGGAGCCGATAGGAGTTTTATCTCTACTAAGTTTAGTAGTCTCTTAAGTGATATGTCTTCTCTATTGGAATCTAAATATACGGTAGAATTAGCTGACGGTAAGCAAATCTACGTTACACATATCCTTAAGGGTTGCGAGATAGAACTTGCTGGTCATACTTTTGACATCGACCTAATGCCTGTTACGCTTGGGAGTTTCGATGTGGTCGTGGGCATGGATTGGTTGTCCGAGAAGCAGGCGGAAGTCATTTGCCACAAAAAGGTTATCCGTATTCCTCTCCTGGACAGGGAAATTCTCTCGGTTAAGGGCGAGAAAGGTGGTGCTGTGATAGGCATCATATCCTTTATGAAAGCACAGAAGTGGCTACGTAAGGTCGCTTAGCTATATTAGCCCTTGTGACTTACAAGCAACCGGAGGAAAAGAAGATAGAGAATATTCTGGTAGTTTGTGACTTTCCGGAGGTGTTTCCAGAGGATCTGCCTGGACTACCACCTCATCATCAAGTTGAGTTCCAGATTGATTTGACTCCCGGTGCCGCTCCGATTGCCAGAGCACCTTATCGGTTAGCCCTGAAGGAACGGCATGAACTATCTGCACAACTGCAGGAGCTGTTGGATAAAGGGTTTATTCTACCGAGCTCATCACCTTGGGGAGCACCTGTTCTCTTCGTCAAGAAAAAGGATGGCATATTTCGAATGTGCATCGACTACAGAGAACTAAACAAGGTTACAGTCAAAAATTGATATCCTTTACCTCGTATATATGATTTGGTTGATCAACTTCAAGGATCAAGCTACTACTCTAAGATTGATTTGAGGTCTGGGTATCATCAACTGAGAGTCCGAGAGGAAGACATCTCGAAGACCGCATTCCTTACACGTTATGGTCATTATGAGTTCTTGGTCATGCCATTTGGGTTGACAAATGCACCAGCAGTATTCATGGATCTTATGAATCGTGTGTGCAAACCCTATCTTGATCAGTTTGTTATCGTGTTTATCGATGACATATTGATCTATTCGAGGACCAAGGAGGAACATGAAGAGCACCTACGTCTAATCTTAGAATTACTTAGAAAGGAACAGCTGTACGCGAAGCTTTCCAAGTGTGATTTCTGGATACGCGAAGTACAATTTCTAGGTCATATTGTTAATGAGAAAGGTATACATGTTGATCCAGCAAAGATTGAGGCGATAAAGAATTGGTCGGTTCCCAAGACGCCTAGCGAGATACGACGGTTTCTTGGACTGGCAGGATACTATCGGCAATTCATTGAGGGATTCTCTAAGATCGCTTAACCTCTCATGTAACCTTTCGTGTTTTCGTTAATTAATAGTTAACCCTGTTATGTTCTTATAAGGACCATTTATGTCATTTAAGAAACTATATGGGTTGTTTATGAATGTTCCCCTTATTGTGCATTAATTCATTAATTTAAGAGTTAATAATTTGTTTTTACTATAATAAACATAATAATAATAGTCAAAATAAAATAAAAATAATAATAATAATAGAAATAATAATTTGTAAAAGTTAAATAATTAATAAGTTAGAATAATGTTTAAAAACTTAAAGTTTAATTAAGTTGAGGGGCCTTTGTGATAAATTCGAAAGTTTTAAGCATAAAATAATAAAAAATTAAAACTGCAGGGACCAAATGTGTAACTTTTTAATAAATCAACCCAAACCCCCCCCCCCTCACCGTCGACCTCACTCCGGCCACCCTCGAGCGACTTCCGGCGAAGTCCAAACGCGAGTAAAACGCGTAAAATCGAACCCCAATCGTTTCTAACCGTTTCGTGGGCGTGATTCGAACTCATTGAAGGACTTTAATTGGGTTTTAACGGCGGTTAAGAGAGTATTCTAACTCGAGTAACCGCCGATCATCAAACACCCAACGTTCGGGAATTAAAACCCAATAATAATCCAATTAATTGAACATAAACGACCGTATAACTAAACCTAAGCTGCTATCAATCTCTATTTCACCTGAAACTCACACGAACATCACATTCAATCATCCTCTTCATCGCGACCTGCAACCGTAGTGTTCTTCAACCCTCGGTCGTTCTTAAGTGAAATTGATAAAGGGCTTTCAATCATCGAGACCAGTAGAAGCTTCCTGTGCAACGAATTTGATTATTAACATCATTTGCAACCTAAACCAATCTTGACATAGCCACGACTTGTTCTTCGTCTTGCTCATCATCGATTCGAATTCGATCCGGGTAAATATACATATTATCATGTTCGTATGATCATTACAAACAAAAGCCCTAAGTTTAATTCGGCTGAAACATACGAATTATCGATCAATTTGATGAAATCCGAAGTTAGGGTTCATGGGATTTGGGGGTTTCAAGTAGTAAATGCTTTTAACAATTAAAAACCACTTTCTGTCAGGCATAGGCGCCCTAGCCTAATGGTAAACCACTCCCATGTCATCCTTGAGGTCCCGGGTTCGAACCCGGGCAACTTCAAACATTTTTTTAAGGCTTTTCAGCCTTTAAATAAATTATGGAAAATTTTTAATAATTATAAAAATCATTTTTGTAAACTTTAATTATTTTTAAAGTCACATAATTAATTTCTGTAAATTTTTCATTTAAATACTTTAATATTTTATTTTGTATAAAACGTTTTTTTTACAAATGTCATACTTAGATTATTTTTATAAAATAGACTTTAAATAATAGTTTAAATTAATAAATTATTATTGGCCAATACGTTAATTATTGTTTAATCATGTTCATTTCAAGTAATTATAAAAATTTATTTGCATCTTATATTTAAACTTTACAAGTTATTATAAAGGATTTAATTTCTTTTCTCCATATTAAATTACCTAAATGGTATATTTCTTTCATTGGATTAAAATATATATATGATTTCAATAGCTAACCTTATTTATTTATAAAAACCCCAAATTCCTATTGAAACTCTAGTTCGCGTTTAATCGTTAATATTACCTTTAAACTTAGCCTTGAAATATATACGTTAGGTATCTTGTAAAAGGAATCGTTGGAGCACCGTTTATTTCTTGTTATCATTCTATATATATATATATATATCATGTGAGTTTTTCCATGCCCCTCTTTTACTTTATTTCACACCTTTTGGGGTGAAACATGTTAACTTTATAAACTTGCACTTGTAAACATCTTGATACTTGTAAACGCACATGCAATTCATCTTTACTTTTTGTCATGGTTATTTGTAATATTGTGAGGCTTATATGATGAACATTATATGTTGACAATCATTAACTATTGCTAGCCTGGCGACGTCATAGATCTATGGGCCTGACAAGCCTATTTGGTGCTAAAGCCGAGGTTATTGCCGGCTCCTGATGACGTATGCTTGTTCATCATGGGAACCAAGTACACTTAGCTAATCGTTAAACTTGTAAATGATATCCTTGGTCAAGGTTTGATTATAGCTATATGTTATCTATAAACTTGCTTTATTCGTAACCATTAACATGAATTGCTACTTGTAAACTTTTATATATATATATATATATATATATATATATATATGTATGCTTAACCCATGGAAACTCACCAACTTTCAAAGTTGACCCTTTATTTTTAACATGTTTCAGGAAATGCACAAGGTTGATGATTATCTTTTGAAGCATGCTTACATCTAGGATTTGGACCTAGAAAAAAAAATAATATCTTGAAACTTGGAAACTGGAACATTTGTTATCTTTATTTCGTTGAGACTCTTGGATGTAATGTTTATTTAATCTTATGTTAATCATATTTACAATTAATGGTAGCGTTATGTGGCTGTGAACAATCTTAACCCTCACATCTCGACGTTTCCGCCGTTAAGGTTGGGGTGTGACAGATTGGTATCAGAGCCCATAACTATAGGGATTTAGGTTATTAGAAATGGTGACCTAGACTATAGTTGATGCATGAACCTCATAAGAAAAATCTTTATGATCTTGTAATATATCTTGTTGCATGCTACATAATGCTACTTGTTAAGGAGGGCCTCTTAATGTGCAACTTGATGCCTTTAGTTAGGATTGCCTTATAATTGAGAAACTTGGTTGCCTTGTCTCCTCTAAAACTTATTCTTAATCCTTTATTCTCTCGACGATGAAATATCTTAAACTTATTCTCGACGACACGTGGGAACGTAAGCTTTATATCAAAAGGTTCAAATCTTTAGACTTTATGTCTAATCTATGAAAATCTCATCAAGGTTTTAATTCCTGAACCTAAAGAAATATTGTGTGACACATAGACACCTGTATTCTGGATTTCCTGGCAAAAAGCCTTCGGGCTAAGGTAAGCATTTCGCATAAATCCCGTGCGACTAGTTATGCTTACCTGGGGATTTCTGGGATGAGTGATAAACTATGGTCAATATACACAAGTTTCTAAGGCAATTGGAATTAACTCACCTTGACGTGTCAACGTTTCCAAATGGTAAAGCGTACCAAATGGAATCATTCCTTGTGTGTTTTGCAAGTCTTGAAAAATCTTTGTTTGATTTATTATTTTCTACCTCCAAATTTCTGTGACTAACTTATTTTGTATCCAGCATGTCTCGTCATCATGGAAAGCGTGGTAGCTCCGACCGCAAATTAGCCGCCATGATTGCCCGTCAAATGGCTGCAGTCATTCCGATATGGTTGCCGAACTGAGTAGCACCTTGATGACCAACGCTAGTAACAACACTAATGGCAATGGGCAAGGAGAGAATAGTGCAAATCAAGGAAGAAACAACCAAACCTGCACGTTTAAGCACTTCAACTCGTGCAAACCCACTAGCTTTAGTGGGAAGGAAGGAGCCACTGGACTTCTCGAGTGGTTTGAAAGCATGGAGAACACCTTCATCAACTGTGAGTGTCCCGAGGCACTCAAAGTCCGTTATGCCACAAGTGTTCTTCAACAAAGAGCACTTACGTGGTGGAATAGTGAGAAGAGGAATCGTGGTGCTGATGCTGTGTTGGCACTAACTTGGGAAGAATTCAAGAACATTGCCATCCAAAAATTCTGCCCGAGAAGTGAGCTGCAAAAGCTGGAGGAGGAGTTTTGGAATCTCAAGCAAGATGGTGGAGATCATTTGGCCTATTCAACTAGGCATCACGAGTTGAGCATCCTGTTGCCTCACATGGTTGACACTGTTCCTAGGAACATTGAGAAGTTCATCAAGGGGGTGCCACCTCAAATCCAAGATGCCGTGGTGGGAAGTAGACCCACAACTTTGGAAGATGCCATTACCATCACCACTCAACTTACTGAAAACCATATTCGAGCGGGCACCTTGTCTGTCAAAGGGGCTAAAAAGACTAAAAGGCGGTCCCTGAAGCAGCTAAGGAGAGTAAGAATGAACCGTCTTACAACAACAAGAAACGCAAGATCACACAGGCGAAATTTCGCGTGGCTACACCCAAGGTACCTCAAAGACAACCCGCTCCTATTACACAAGCACCTGCTGCTAGAGCCTATGCTGGTCCTCTACCATTGTGCAATGTTTGTAAGTATCATCATGCGGATAATACCCCGTGCCGTATCTGTACACTGTGCGGTAAGTATGGTACCTTGGTGGCTACTTGTCACCGTGCACCAAACAATGCCGCGTTAGTTGCTAATCGTGCTTGCTACAACTGTGGGGAACCTGGTCATTTTCGCCCACAATGCCCTCGTCTTGCGGGTAACGTACCACAAGCCCGGGGACATGCCTTCAACATCAATGTAAACCAAGCACAATCAAACAACGATGTGGTGAACGGTATGTCAAATCCAACCCCAACTTTATGATCCAAGTTCTTTTGTTGCTTTACCAGTATCGTTAACGCCTTTAAAACTGAACAGGTATGTTTCTTATTAATAATTCTTATGCCTACGTTCTATTTGACTCTGGAGCCGATAAGAGTTTTGTCTCGATAGAATTTGAGCCTATACTTGCTAAGCCACATACGAAACTAGAAAGACCTCTTACTGTCGAAGTCGCCGATGGAGAACCCATCACCGTTGATGTCGTTATTCGTGATTGCATTTTGAGCCTAAACGAGCATGAGTTCTTTATCGATCTTATTCCTATGAAACTTGGAAGCTTTGACGTTATCATTGGCATGGATTGGCTAGCTAAACATCATGCGGAAATTATTTGTTTCGAGAAGTGCATTCGAATTCCTTAACATTCGGGGGATACATTGAAAGTGTTCGGTGAAAAATCCTCCAAAAGACTCAAACTCATGTCATGTACCCAAGCCCGAAAATGTCTAAGTAAGAATTACATGGCTTTCTTGGCTTACGTGGTCAACACGAAAGTCAAAGGGAATGATCTTAAGGATGTCCCGATTGTACGAGACTTTCCTGAAGTGTTTCCCGATGACCTTAGCGGTTTACCTCCCGTGCGTGAAGTCGAGTTTAAGATCGATTTAATTCCGGGAGCGAACCCTGTGGCTAAATCACCATATCGACTTGCACCGTCAGAAATGCAAGAGCTGGCTAGTCAACTTCAAGAACTGTCCGACAAAGGCTTTATCCGTCCTAGCTCGTCGCCTTGGGGTGCACCTGTTCTATTCGTGAAGAAGAAAGATGGATCATTTCGTATGTGCATCGATTATCATGAGCTTAATAAACTTACCATCAAGAACCGCTACCCTCTTCCTCGCATCGATGATCTTTTTGACCAACTTCAAGGAGCTGTTATTTTCTCAAAGATTGACTTACGTTCTGGCTATCATCAATTACGAGTTCATGATGATGATATCCCAAAAACGGCGTTCCGTACCCGATATGGACACTATGAGTTCATGGTTATGCCCTTTGGTTTAACGAATGCTCCTGCTGTCTTTATGGATCTCATGAATCGAGTATGCAAGCCGTATCTAGACAAGTTCGTGATTGTCTTTATTGACGACATACTTATCTACTCCAAGTCCAAAACCGATCACGAACATCACCTGCGACAAGTTCTTGAGCTATTGAAGAAAGAACAACTATACGCAAAGTTCTCAAAGTGCGAATTTTGGCTTGAGGAGGTCCAATTTCTGGGACACGTGGTGAATAGTCAAGGAATTCACGTTGACCCTGCAAAGGTGGAAGCAAAAAATTGGTGTGTTCCCACAACTCCAACCGAGGTTCGTTCTTTCCTTGGTCTTGCTGGGTATTATAGACGTTTCATTGCCAACTTCTCTCGAATCGCGAAACCGCTTACTTCCTTGACCCAAAAGAATAAACCATTCGAATGGGGGTCTGAACAAGAGGAAGCCTTTGAATCCTTAAAGCACAAGTTGTGTAATGCTCCTATCTTGACCCTTCCTGATGGAAACGATGATTTCACCATATATTGTGATGCATCTAAACAAGGCCTTGGTTGTGTTCTCATGCAACGAGGAAAGGTCATAGCATATGCATCGAGACAATTGAAGGTCCATGAGGTGAATTATACGACACATGATCTTGAACTTGGTGCTGTGGTTTTTGCCTTAAAGATTTGGAGGCATTACCTTTACGGGACGCAATGTATAGTTTACACCGATCACAAAAGCCTACAACACGTCTTCAATCAAAAGGATCTCAACATGAGACAACGACGTTGGGTTGAGTTGATTAGTGATTATGATTGTGACATTCGTTACCACCCTGGAAAGGCAAATGTCGTAGCCGATGCACTAAGTCGTAAGATTCATAATAAGATGGTCTCGTTTCAAGAAATTCGCGATCGACGACAATGGTTTGATACCTTGGGAGAATTTGATACTGAGATTCGTCTGGATGTTAATGAGACTACGGTGCTGCTGCAAAATTTGAGGATTGAGAATGACATCGAGACATGTATCATGGAGGCTCAACAAGCGGTTCAAGAAGGAGGAAAAATGGGAGAGGAATTGGAATACAACCTTCGAGCTCAACTAGAATCAAAACCCAATGGGTTGATGTATTTCTTGAATCGAATTTGTGTTCCAAACCGTGATAATCTTCGTACCTTTATCATGAATGAAGCTCATCAAACTCGCTACTTAATTCATCCTGGTTCAGATAAGATGTATATGGATCTGCGTGGTCAATACTGGTGGCCTGGAATGAAGAAAGACATAGCAACTTACGTAGCTAAGTGTCTTACGTGTATGAAGGTTAAAGCTGAACATCAACGTCCTAGTGGATTGCTTGAACAACCCGAGATCCCCATGTGGAAATGGGAACACATATCCATGGACTTCATAACCAAACTACCTCGCACCTCTCGTGGTCATGATAGCATATGGGTGATCGTCGACCTATTGACCAAGTCGGCACATTTCATACCCATACGTGACACCTACAAAACTTCAAGGTTAGCTCGTATATACATTGATGAGATTGTGAGTCGTCATGGCATACCTTTGCATATCATATCCGACCGAGACGCTCGTTTCACTTCGTACTTTTGGTCGTCTATGCAAGAACTTTTGGGTACTCAACTGGATTTAAGCACGGCTTACCATCCTCAAACGGATGGTCAAACCGAGCGAACCATTCAAACCCTAGAGGATTTGCTACGTCTTTGTGTCCTTGACTTTGGTGGTGACTGGGATACGCATTTACCTCTCGCGGAATTTTCGTATAATAATAGTTACCACTCGAGTATCAAGATGGCCCCTTTCGAAGCGCTTTATGGTCGTAAATGTCGTTCTCCGATCTGCTGGACTGACATTGGTGAAAATTTCATCACTAATCCTGAGCTCATACAAGAAACAACCGATAAGGTCTCCATGATTCGCAAGAACCTTGAAGTGGCTAGAAGTCGACAAAAAAGTTATGCTGATAAACGACGCAAGCCGTTGGAATTCCAAGTTGGGGATATGGTTCTTCTTAAAATCTCACCATGGAAGGGAGTCGATCGCTTTGGGAAGAAGGGTAAATTAGCTCCACGATTTGTAGGACCTTTCAAGATCCTGAAAAGGATTGGGAAAGTGGCTTATAAACTGGAACTATCTTCTGATCTTAGCAGGGTTCATCCTGTTTTCCATGTCTCAAATTTGAGAAAATGTTTGGCTGATGAAAGTCTGTATGTCCCATTAGATGATATCCAGATCGACGAGTCATTACATTTTGTTGAGAAACCCGTTGAAGTCATGGACCGCATTATGAAGAAGACTAGCACCACTACTACCCCAATCGTCAAGGTTCGTTGGGAAAATAAGCGTGGACCAGAGTTTACTTGGGAGCGTGAGGAGCATATGAAGAAGAAATACCCGTATTTGTTTGTTTAGTTCATTCTTAATTTCGGGACGAAATTCTTAAAAGTTGGGGAGACTGTAACCTTTCGTGTTTTCGTTAATTAATAGTTAACCCTGTTATGTTCTTATAAGGACCATTTATGTCATTTAAGAAACTATATGGGTTGTTTATGAATGTTCCCCTTATTGTGCATTAATTCATTAATTTAAGAGTTAATAACTTGTTTTTACTATAATAAACATAATAATAATAGTCAAAATAAAATAAAAATAATAATAATAATAGAAATAATAATTTGTAAAAGTTAAATAATTAATAAGTTAGAATAATGTTTAAAAACTTAAAGTTTAATTAAGTTGAGGGGGCCTTTGTGATAAATTTGAAAGTTTTAAGCATAAAATAATGAAAAATTAAAACTGCAGGGACCAAATGTGTAACTTTTTAATAAATCAACCCAAACCCCCCCCCCCTCACCGTCGACCTCACTCCGGCCACCCTCGAGCGACTTCCGGCGAAGTCCAAACGCGAGTAAAACGCGTAAAATCGAACCCCAATTGTTTCTAACCGTTTCGTGGGCGTGATTCGAACTCATTGAAGGACTTTAATTGGGTTTTAACGGCGGTTAAGAGAGTATTCTAACTCGAGTAACCGCCGATCATCAAACACCCAACGTTCGGGAATTAAAACCCAATAATAATCCAATTAATTGAACATAAACGACCGTATAACTAAACCTAAGCTGCTATCAATCTCTATTTCACCTGAAACTCACACGAACATCACATTCGATCATCCTCTTCATCGCGACCTGCAACCGTAGTGTTCTTCAACCCTCGGTCGTTCTTAAGTGAAATTGATAAAGGGCTTTCAATCATCGAGACCAGTAGAAGCTTCATGTGCAACGAATTTGATTATTAACATCATTTGCAACCTAAACCAATCTTGACATAGCCACGACTTGTTCTTCGTCTTGCTCATCATCGATTCGAATTCGATCCGGGTAAATATACATATTATCATGTTCATATGATCATTACAAACAAAAGCCCTAAGTTTAATTCGGCTGAAACATACGAATTATCGATCAATTTTATGAAATCCGAAGTTAGGGTTCATGGGATTTGGGGGTTTCGAGTAGTAAATGTTTTTAACAATTAAAAATCACTTTCTGTCAGGCATAGGCGCCCTAGCCTAATGGTAAACCACTCCCATGTCATCCTTGAGGTCCCGGGTTCGAACCCGGGCAACCTCAAACATTTTTTTAAGGCTTTTCAGCCTTTAAATAAATTATGGAAAATTTTTAATAATTATAAAAATCATTTTTGTAAACTTTAATTATTTTTAAAATCACATAATTAATTTCTATAAATTTCTTCATTTAAATACTTTAATATTTTATTTTGTATAAAACGTTTTTTTTTACAAATGTCATACTTAGATTATTTTTATAAAATAGACTTTAAATAATAGTTTAAATTAATAAATTATTATTGGCCAATACGTTAATTATTGTTTAATCATGTTCATTTCAAGTAATTATAAAAATTTATTTGCATCTTATATTTAAACTTTACAAGTTATTATAAAGGATTTAATTTCTTTTCTCCATATTAAATTACCTAAATGGTATATTTCTTTCATTGGATTAAAATATATATATGATTTCAATAGCTAACCTTATTTATTTATAAAAACCCCAAATTCCTATTGAAACTCTAGTTCGCGTTTAATCGTTAATATTACCTTTAAACTTAACCTTGAAATATATACGTTAGGTATCTTGTAAAAGGAATCGTTGGAGCACCGTTTATTTCTTGTTATCATTCTATATATATATATATCATGTGAGTTTTTCCATGCCCCTCTTTTACTTTATTTCACACCTTTTGGGGTGAAACATGTTAACTTTATAAACTTGCACTTGTAAACATCTTGATACTTGTAAACGCACATGCAATTCATCTTTACTTTTGTCATGGTTATTTGTAATATTGTGAGGCTTATATGATGAACATTATATGTTGACAATCATTAACTATTGCTAGCATGGCGACGTCATAGATCTATGGGCCTGACAAGCCTATTTGGTGCTAAAGCCGAGGTTATTGCCGGCTCCTGATGACGTATGCTTGTTCATCATGGGAACCAAGTACACTTAGCTAATCGTTAAACTTGTAAATGATATCCTTGGTCAAGGTTTGATTGTAGCTATATGTTATCTAAAACTTGCTTTATTCGTAACCATTGACATGAATTGCTACTTGTAAACTTTTATATATATATATATATGTATGCTTAACCCATGGAAACTCACCAACTTTCAAAGTTGACCCTTTATTTTTAACATGTTTCAGGAAATGCACAAGGTTGATGATTATCTTTTGAAGCATGCTTACATCTAGGATTTGGACCTAGAAAAAAAATAAATAATATATCTTGAAACTTGGAAACTGGAACATTTGTTATCTTTATTTCGTTGAGACTCTTGGATGTAATGTTTATTTAATCTTATGTTAATCATATTTACAATTAATGGTAGCGTTATGTGGCTGTGAACAATCTTAACCCTCACATCTCGACGTTTCCGCCGTTAAGGTTGGGGTGTGACATCTCACAGCCTTGACTCATAAAGGAACAACATATAAATAGGGTGATAGTCAAGGGTCTGCTTTTCAGTTGTTGAAACAAAAACTTTGTAGCGCACCGATATTGGCATTACAAGAGGGAAGTGATGACTTTGAAGTCTACTGTGATGCTTCTATCCAAGGACTTGGTTGGGTCTTGATGCAACATGACAAGATGATAGCCTATGCTTTGAGACAACTAAAGGTACACGAGAAGAACTACACCACTCATGACTTGGAACTGGGTGCGGTAGTTTTTGTCTTGAAGATCTGGAGACATTACTTGTATGGTACCAAGTGCACTATCTACACCGATCACAAGAGTCTTCAGCATATCTTTGAGCAGAAGGAGTTGAACATGAGGCAGCGACGCTGGGTGGAATTGTTGAACAACTATGATTGCGCTATCAAATATCACCCGGGAAAGGCAAATGTAGTCGCTGACGCGTTGAGTAGAAAGGAAACTGCTAAGCCCCGACGAGTGCGAGCTTTGCAGCTTACGATTAGCACTCACTTACCTGAACAAATCCGAGAAGCTCAGACAGAAGCTTTGAAAGCGGAAAACATTGTGTCTGAATCTTTACAGGGAATGGACAAACAGTTGGAGGTAAAAGCGGATGGAATTCGTTATTTCATGGACAGACTCTGGGTGCCCTTGCATGGAAACCTAAGGGACTTGGTTATGTGGGAGGCACACAAGTCTAAGTACTCTATACATCCTGGTTCAGACAAGATGTATCATGACCTGAAGGCTCACTATTGGTGGCCTAATATGAAGGCAGATATAGCTACGTATGTGAGCAAGTGCTTAACCTGTTCTAAGGTTAAAGTTGAATATCAAAAGCCATCTGGGTTACTACAGCAACCTGAGATTCCTTTGTGGAAGTGGGAACAGATTTCTATGGATTTCATTACTAAATTACCCCGGACTCCTACTGGTTGTGACACGATATGGGTGATCGTAGATCGATTGACTAAGTCTTCTCACTTCTTGGCAATCAAGGAAACTGATAAGATGGATAAGTTAACTCGTATTTATCTAAAAGAGGTAGTTTCGAGACATGGTGTACCGATCTTAATTATTTATGACCGTGATGCTCGTTTCACATCATATTTCTGGCAGTCGTTATAGAAATCTCTGGGTACGCGTCTGGATATGAGTACTGCTTATCATCCACAAATAGATGGGCAAAGTGAACATACTATTCAAACATTGGAGGACATGTTACGTGCTTGTGTGATTGATTTCGGGAATAACTGGGAAGTTCACCTACTGTTGGTGAAATTTTCTTACAACAACAGTTACCACACCAGCATTAAGGCAGTACCATTTGAGGCTTTGTATGGATGAAAGTGTAGATCACCAGTTTGCTAGGCAGAAATTGGTGACAGTCAGCTAACAGACCCCTAGTTGGTGTATGAGACTACCGAGAAGATCGTACAGATAAGGAACTGTACGGCTGCAGCTCGTGACCGACAGAAAAGCTATGCAGACAAGCAACGGAAGCCTTTGGAGTTTCAGGTCGGCGACAAAGTTTTACTGAAAGTCTCACCGTGGAAAGGTGTGATTCGATTCGGCAGACGAGGCAAGCTTAATTCGAGATACATTGGACCATTTAAGATTCTAGAAAGAATAGGTCCAATGGCGTATCGATTAGACCTACCTGATTCATTGAGTGGAATTCACAATATATTTCATGTCTCAAATTTGAAAAAGTGTTTATCGGACGAGACGATGGTTGTACCACTGGAGGAAGTGCAAGTAGATGAACAACTACGGTTCATTGAGGAACCAGTTGAGGTGATGGACTGTGAAGTCAAGACTCTTAAGCAAAGCAAGATACCCATAGTCAAAGTTCATTGGAACTTGAAACATGGACTGGAATTCACGTGTGAACATGAGGATCAGATGAAGCTTAAGAATCCTCATCTGTTCGAGACGACGATGACAGTCAGCGAAGGTAATGATTAAATTTCGGGACGAAATTTATTTCAACATGGGGATGATGTGACAACCCACCCGAAACTCACTTGATTTCTTTGTGCCAATGCAGTAGACCATGTAACGCAATTTTCGGGACGAAAATTCTTTCAACATGGGGATAATGTGACATCCGGTAATTTTTCGTTACCAAACTCCGTTAGTTCCATTAGGTCTTGCATACACATGTCGTGAGCACACACTAGTTGTCGTTGAACGTTGATGACTTAATAATAATCAACAATGATTATCTGATAATAACTTGATTAATAATGTTGATTATTAATTTGTAGTTACGTTATTTGTGAATTTAAATATTATTTGTGAATTTTACCTTGTAACGTGCCAATGTGTTATAGTCTTTCCATATGTTTTGTAGCTAGTGGAAATTGTATATAATTATTATTGTGGATTAGTAATGCTTGTGTTTTGTAGTTAAAAACAAACTAAAAAGTGGAAAATCTAGTTTTTATAAAAGTTAAACAAGGGAGGTTTATTTTGTAATTACCACAACATTAAAACTTAACAAAAATTAAACCCTAATCCCCCTCCTACACCCACTTTCAGCCACGACTTGCACACACACATACACAATTCGATTTTGAGCAAAAACAACAAGCAAGCATCGATTTTGAATTAGTTACAAGCATTCCAACGTATAGCAAGCATCAATTCTTGATTACTACAAGATTAAAAGGTTAGATTTTTTATTAGTTTTATGATTTTTGGTTCTTGAAGAACCCTAATTCGAAAATTGTTATGAATGTCGAAATTGATGTTGTTTGATGATGTTTTGATGTTAGTTGGATTGTATTGATGTTAGTTTACGTAGATTGTGCAAGAAGTTCATAGAATTGAGTGGTTGTTCATACCTTACTATTAATAGTAACTTTTATGCATGAGATTGATGAATTATGATGAATTGATGATGTTAGTCATGTCTAGATGGTTGTATGGACTTGATTAGGCTCCAAAAGAGCGTGGCACTTTCAACTACAAAGGCTGAGTATATGGCAGCCGCTGAGGCTAGCAAAGAGCTTGTTTGGTTAAAAACTTTTCTGGGTGAATTAGACAGAAAACAGGCAGAGTATCCATTGTACTGTGATAATGAAAGTGTTGTGAAACTTGCAAAGAATCCAGCTTATCATGGGAAGACTAAGCACATTCATATGAGGTAACATTTCATCAAGGGGCTAATCAGTGATGGTACTATCCAGTTGAATAACATCAAAGGGGACAGGAATCCAGCTGACATGTTCACTAAAGTTGTCTCGTTGGATAAACTGAAGCTCTGTGTAGCTTCAGTTGGCCTTCAGGGTTAATTGCAAATGAAGGCGGCTACGGATCAGGTGGTATGAAAGGTTCTTTTCATAAAAGTTCAAGATTACAGAAGTACGAGACAAGTGTAGGTGCAAATGTTTCACGCATTCAGGTGGAAGCAGGTTGAAGTGTTTGACGCATTGATGTAGAGGGCTAGTAAAGATGTTTCGAAGCCCAAGTGGGAGATTGTTGTGTTGTGGGCTCCGATCCATCTTGGGTCGGGGCCTGAAACAGCCCGCAGACATGCAGCTGCCGGCCCTAACCCTAATCTGCCATAACTTATTTTTGTTAAGTTTTTATTGTCTTTTATTATAAATACCACATATGTACTTGTAATCTTTGCGTCTTGAAAGTAATAAAAAGAAACCCTGGTTTGTAGCCCGTGGACGTAGGTCAATTCTTGACCAAACCATGTTAAATCGCTATGTTCTTTACTGCTTTGATTATATATTTTGTGCTCGTGTGATTGTGTGTGTGTTTCTGCCGAGAACATCAAAACACTATTGTTGTCTTTCTACTATTGCTGCCGCCAAAGCTGCAATCAGCAAGGCTGCTAATTGCCATCGACAACCACCAGCAACTGCTATTACAGCCGTCGTAAAGGTGTTTTGCTGCTGCCAAGAACAGGCTACTGCTCTGTTCTTTTCTATGTGCTACTGCTGCTGTTTCCTTTTTTTCGACCCTGTTTCTGATCAAAGAAAAGCCTTCAAAACAGGTTCTGTATTGTGTTTGTTCTGTTCAGTTTGATTAGTTCAAGTTGTTGGCTGTTCGATGAATCTTATTCCGCTGCGTAGTAATTTTATGCTATTGCCATTATTGCTATCGTTATCTCGTCACTCGTTTTAGAAATCAATTAGAAATACCGACAAGTTCTTAAGGCCCGAGCCGTAGGATTGCATTGATTTCCGTACAAGAAATTCATAGAATTGAGTGGTTGTTCATACCTTACTATTAATAGTAACTTTTATGCATGAGATTGATGAATTATGATGAATTGATGATGTTAGTCATGTCTAGATGGTTGTTATGGACTTGATTAGGAATAAAGTTGGTGAATTTATGAAAGAATTAGATGTTAGATTAGTTTTGGGTGTTACTTTCCCGAAAGGAAAACTTTATTTATGTAGATCATTGGATATTGTTAATTGAGTATGATTATGATGTTAGGATCATGTTAGAATGTTTGTTGATGATGTCTAGGGTGATAGATTGTGTTGTTTGGGTTGTATGAATACTTGATGCAGAATATACATGATAATGGATGTTGTTAGGTGATTATGGAGCTATGTTTGGATTATGATAGAATCATGATGATGCATGATGTGTTAGTTAAAATTGTAATTGTGGACTTCTTGGGCTTTATATGTGTTGTTTGATAAACCATGGTGTATGATGAGCTTTATAGCAGTTACGGGTTTGTAATGTGGCATACGTGAATAACTTGTGTGATAACCATGTATGATGGATTGCTATACTTGATCAAACAAGAACTTAACTTGACATATCACCAACAGGTCAACTTGGTCAAATGAGTCTTGTTTTCCAAAACCTTGGGTCAATGTGTTTGTTGAGCACTTAGGGTTGTTAAGCTTCTATCTACACATACTTATGTACTTGTGTGTTCTAGGTAACCTTTAAAGGGTTGTCTTTCCACTCATCATTAGCTTTTACAATCATTCGTTTGCACACCAGGTGAGTTCAATGCCCCACTTTTACTTACTTCTCTTTTTGGGGGAGAAAGCATACTTGGTTTTAAAACGCTTTACTGTTATAACATGTGTTTGGTAAGACATAGTGGGTTATACCATAAAAAGTCCTCACACTTTTGGATCGTTAATTAACGAATCTAACGGGAAATTTTGGGTAGTACTACTGGGTCTGACAAGCCCCACCCGTTTGACCGGAAGTGAACGGGTGCAAGATTGTCCTAAACTACTAACAGCGTCACGACCTGGTATGTCATGGCGGGAGGCAAACAAACAAACATAGTCAGTTTCGATTGTGAAATCACTATTGCTCTTTACTAATGAAATTATACTAGCTATCTATTTCAATGCACTTGTTTATATTTTATTAATTCTACTGTTTACGATGATTACAAACTCTTTACCAACCATCGTGTTGGCACTTTTAGTATGCTTTTCTCAGGTCGTTTCTAGCAGCTGCCCATAGGAGCACGCACGTGTCAAGCATGCTTTGTTCAAACATTGTTTACTTTTAATTTAGCATTTATTTACGTATTTTGGTTTGGGCACGTGTTTTGCGCAGTTTACATTTAGTATCTTGTGTTTGGGTTATTTACAAAACGCTTCCGCAAATATTTTAAAGTTTCAAACTCTGAATTGTTTTAAATTGTTGCATATAGTGTCGTTCTGAGTAACTAATGACTGAGATCCTGGTTTGTTCGCTCGTCTCATGGTAAAACCCCGCACGTGAATTTTGAGGGTATGACACATCACTACTGACTAACAACTTGAAGCAAAGAATATGCAACAAAATAGAAACAGTAAAGATACAACCACCTAAATGTTTCCATCGATCGACCAAAGGAACACTAGATCCAAAGTAATCACTAAAGTGTGATTCAAAACCGATGCCGACTGCGGCTGCACACCAATAATGGCTGCCAAGCCAAGGAACCAGCACCGGTTTTCACGTATAATCACAGCTGCCCAACAATCAAAATCAAGAGTCTCAGATGAACATGTGTCCACCGTCATCAACATTAGCAAACAATCTTTTCACCCATCACCAACAGACAACAGTTCAGAATACATAAAACATCCCAGAAGAGCTAAAACATCATCGACGCATAACATTCTCAGGTAAACGTAAGCTTAGCATCATCGACATCAAGCTTAACATCATCGACATCGCCCGACAGAGGGACAATAAGAACATAGCGGAAGGACAGAGACTGTCGGCGGCACCACCTCAACCACATAGGGGAGGCGGAAGGGCAATAGACCCACTGCCAACACCACCACAAAGCAAAATTTCAAATCTCAGATCAGGGCTAAGTCAGGCAAAAAAAGGAGGCTGACATGCAAGCTACCGCACCGGCATCAACACCGACACCATCACCACCGTCGATTGACTACCAGGTTGACCAGATCTAAACGCCTCTCAAGAGAAACACACTGGGGGCGGAGAGATGGCAGCCAAGCCAGAGCGGTCGCCGCCTCCATCGCCTCCGGTGTTTGGTCCGCGAGAGGCGGAATTCAAAATCGGGTGAAACTAAAGCCAAATCGTACATGTCACCGCCTGCATAGCCTCCGGTGTTTGGTTCAGTGTTTGATCCGGTGGTCGCGGGGGACACACCCCCTACCAAGTGTTGATTTCTAGGATGACCGGAGCCTCAACACCCACAACCTTGGCCGGAGAAGAAGAAACGTACAGGCCGCCTCCGTCTACGCAGAAACGGATAGGCGACGGCAAAAATCCGAAGACCTCCAGCCACCCACACACCCCCATTTCTCTCTCTACAAGTCAAGGAATGGAGAAACCAAAGGTTAAAGACCAAAGAAACAAGCATCAATAGTTGTACAAATAACATAAAAAACAGTACACTGTTTATGAAACTTCTTTTTTCATATATTGGTAAATATAGGATAATAAAAATAAATTGTCTGTAATATATCATATTTCCATCACCAATTTCAACATTATCACAAACTTGTTTTGAATCATTAGTTTGAAATTGGCACCGAAAAATAAACCCCAAAAGAATGACAATAAAATTGTGCAGAATCCATTACACCCTCTGCTACACCATGACAATGTGAAAATGAAAAAATATGTAGCCTTGTTCAGTGACTTCCAAGTTTAATTCTGCAATCACAGTACACAACTTGAAAATAGCCTTTGTGGAATACATGAATTCCATCTGGATTGTCAAGAAATTATATGAACTCACATTCCATAACACATTTGTGTCAGTAAAATCAATGAATTCCCTAAGGTGTGTTGCTAATTGTTATGCTTTTATCAGTGCCAACTTTTGAATGTTGTTTGGATCCTAATGTGCAAATTAGCTAGTATGGCACTACACCATTGATTAATGTATCCCATTTCCTTGTACATATGGTAAAATCACAAGATAATAGATAAAAGAGACCATATAGGAACATGGATATCATGAACTAACAATTGTCATTATAATATCTATAACAATAGGATGTTTGTATCTATATTACCGGCATCTCATTGGTTGGTTCAACCCTTTATGCTTTAAGTACAAGATGATGATCTTATGTTTGCTTTTTTTCAATTTTCTTTCTCTTTATATATGAATGAAAGTAGCTGTTGTATAGATATTATAACCTAGAGTAGTGGCTAGTACCCATTCCCTGCACCTGCATGGCTTGGTGGTTTCGATCAGGAGGCCCTCGCTAATTAGACTATTTATGATTAGGGTTATTAAAATAAAAGCTCACTGTGCCCCTGAGCTCATAATAATAAATCCTAATATCTAATACTCCCACACTCAACAAGTTACATATTTTTCCATGCACACACACCTATTTATATATTACTAATTACCAAATTTGTTATGCTTAGTGTATTGTACAATATGCTTAATTGGTTGAACACATCTTCGTCTCTTTTTTTAATCCTTAACTTCTTTTTTATCCTAATCTAATACTTTTATTTTTTATAATTTGACCATAATAATTTTTGCATTTTCAACTTTGATCTCTTATACTTTTCATATTTTATAAATTTTTTGTCTTACGGTTCGGTTTTAATTTTGCAAGTTAACTCACTTCAGCGTGCGTGTATGATTCAACGTTTTTACCCATATGTTTTCCCCGTTTAACGACCCTGTCCTAACGCGCAGGTTCTAGATCGACTTACTTATTATTTTATATGTTTTACGTTCTACCTACGCGGTTTAACATTTTTACACATACTTTTCGTTCGTTTTTATTTTTTTTTAGTACGAGCTTTTTGGATGTTAGTGGTCACCGGCGGTAATGTGTCATTAATGCTACTTGACAATGTTTTACGCTCCCCGCTGCAACGTAGGGGCTTAAGACTAGTTTATTATAAAAATCAAGCGAAGGGATACCTACATATAATCGAGACATGCAAAACACATTTGAAAGAGGCGCAAATCAAATATATAAGTAGTGATAATATATTTTAAATCAAATTTCACACAAACCTTGCGGTCGACTAGAATGGCTAGGAAATTCTTTCAATCAAATTTCACACAAACTAGTTTTAGTTTATTTCCCTGAGATTGCATTTCCTTGGTGGCAAAGAAGTCACGTGTATTGTCCTGGGAGTAGCAAAAACACAATTCCAAATCAATTATAATTTTAAGACAATTCTAAATCAATTAATATATGGATTTTCAATTTATTATTATTTTAATATTCACCAATGTCCACAAGTCGAAAATTTCCATTCATTAAGTTTATTGAAAAATATAGTTGTTTTTTAAAAGTTAGATTAGTATCTACCAGTTTTAGTAGCCGGTGTATTACAAGAGTTGGATAAATAAAATTGTTAATCCAAGGATCGATCAGGAATTATCAAACTTGATTTATATAAGTATTGATCGCGGAATTATCAATACTTTCTGATTTAACGATTAACCAAACAAAACACACGAAAAGAATAATTACGCAAATAAATTACTGATACGATGATGCTCTTGCTCCGATGATGATTGCTAATAATCAATATATTGCTGTAATGCTCTATATTGCTCTATATTGCTTTTTGTGTTTCCAGAAAATTGACTTCTGTTCTTTTTTTAATGTTGTTGATCTCATGTTATATATAAAGATCCTATTCTGTTCTGATCTATTGCTAACTTATCGGTATAATTAAGCTAACAATATTTATCCGAATCCTCAGCCACATTTATCGGCATGGGAGTTCGTATTTTACAATGATTCTCATAAAGATAAGATTGTTGAAGTGACGTGGAATATTCACTTGAATCATACGTCTTCAATCTTCATTAATGTTGTTGTTGCTTTGCCACGTTGACTTGTTGACTTTGGATTGACCACTTGATGATGTGTAATACAAGTGTTGATTTTAGTCTTCCGTAAGAAAATACTCTTCCGCAGGAAACTAGTCTTCCGTAGCAGCTATTCTGTTCGTGCTTCCGCAGCAACTTATGCTTCCGTAGGAGTTATTGTCTTCCGCAGCAATTCCTCCTCCAGTAGCTTCACTTGGTCTGTTCTTGTTCAGCTGAAGTTGTTCTTCCGCAGGAGATCCACGGATGTACACTTCAGTTATGTTCCTAAGAACATCTACGCAAGAACAATTTACTCATCCGCAGTTGTTCCAATACATATAACCATAACATAGAACTTGTAATGTTAGTTAATCATACAATGAATTATTAAATAAACATAATCATAAACAAATATATTCATTGTATATCATTAAAACTGATGATTACAATTATGATTACATAGAGTGATTCATCATCTAAACCTATACATAGAGTTCTATCCCTAACAGTACTCCCCCTTAGGTTTAGACTCTAGTAATCATTGGTTTAAGACACTGAGCTCTTGTATTCTAGACAAAATCCTAGACTTAAAGTAATCTACGGCCTTCTGCTGATCCTCATACTCGATCTGAATTGGCCTTCTGTTTATTCTCTTCAGTGTCTTGTATTTCAGACCAAGGACATCCTCTTCTATGGTGAGTGTTGCAACAACACTATTATTGGACACCACTTCTAATTCATCCTGATCTGAAATTCTTAGCTCTGTGATAGGTTTGATTTCTGATCCGATCAACTGACCAGCTTCATATCTTCTTCTTTTATGTGCCTTGGCATGCAGTTTGTCAATGACTTGGATGAGATGTACATACAAGCACAGGTCATTCTGAGATTGTTGATCTTACAGCCTTGGGAAAAATTTATCATACAGATATGAAGTGTAGCTTGGGTGCAGAAGTTTGATTTCCACAGGATCAAATAATCTGATGCTTTGGCCCTTTTTCTGTGGATCATTCCTCTGTAGCACCAATTCCTTAGTTTTCTCAACATACCCCTATTCTGTGATTGGGCAAGAAAACTGATTTCCTTCTATCACTTTTACTGATGCATTAGCTGGGTCTTCAGCTCCAACTCTCTTCAAGAATTCTTCATCAACCAGTCGAGATTTGGGCTGAGACTTTCTTTGCTTTCTCTTCAGGTGCTCTGCATCCACCATTCTGGCTTCCCTAAGAACATCTCCTTTGAACTCGTGACTCAGTTTGGTCACAAGTCCGGAGAAGTCTCTTCCTCTTGGACTAATGGGGTAATTGGTGATGGAAATGGTTCTCAATGTATACAGGTCTACATCTGGCAGTGCTAGTAAATGTTCTACTCGTGGAAAGTATTGCACCATGCCAGATGCCCTTTTAACCAGTGCACAGTCCCATTCACCATCATATTTCCATCCAATGATTTGATTCTCTTGTGCTTCTTCAGGTTCTGTGATGAGATTAAAGAATTGTATTAATGTATATTTATGTTCAGTAATCTCCCTCACAGCAGTTCCTAGAGGCCAAATCTTGTGAGGAGCGAGCTCCCTTGGCACTCTAATCAATTTTTCTTTATCCTTGTGCATGTCTGCTGCTTGAACCACAGTAGGTTCAGCAGAAGTTCGTGATTGTTGCTTTTGATATGCAGGGTTGGGGGCTCCGGTTCTAAATCTGACTCCTATTTCCAGTTCAGTCTTCATAACATGTTCCATCATTGCCCTGAGTTCTCTAATGGATCTGCTTTTAAGCCCATAGGACTTGAGGTTGTGACTCTGCAACCAGCAGGTCATGTTGTATCTTGTCAGCTTTGCTGTGTCATAGTGCCCTAAGTCCTTTCTAATTCTCTCCATATTCTTGTATATGCTGAAGGTCTCATAAGTACAGACTGGGAGCATCAGTCTTGCAGCATCAAATTCTTTGACAGTTTGAACCAAGTCTGACATGTTCATCCTTTGTACCATGTCCATCCTTTCTACCATGTCATATGGAAACCCGTTATTGATCAGTTCCATAAACAAGGTAGATTGGGGCCTCTCTTCTAGTATGTCTTCGGTTGTCAAGAGCTGTTCTTCTGCTGCTTCTTTTGCTTCATTTTTCTTCTTCTCAGGGTCCTCCTTTGTCAACTCCTCCCATTCATCATCACTTTCTTCATCTGCTTCTTCAACTGTGGCTGCTAGCTCTGGAGAATCCAGTTTGGATTTCTTTGATGATTCACCCAGAGCACCAGCAACTTTCCCAAAATATTTTCTCTTTCTACTGTAGGTGATTACAGTTGTATCACCTTTGCTCTGTTCAGCTTCAGAAACCATCTTTCTCAACCTCTCTACTTCATCATCTTTTGACTTCAGCATTGCTGATTGTTCATTCACCAAGTCAAGCAATGCATCAATCACTTCATTGTTCATCACTGCATCTTCTCTTAATCTTCTCAATCTACCTTGCAGGCTACTGATTATGTCATCTTTATCATCTAGAAGTGCCTCTTTCTCATTCAACTCTTTCTTCAATCTCCTCAATTTTGCTAGCTTCTTGTTTCCTTTAACCACCAATTTGTTGTACTCAGCCACCAAATATTGCTTACTAACATTGATCTCATCCTCTCTCAGATCATTCTCATCATAAGCAGTGATTTCAACATATTCATCCTCCTGTTGTACTTCTCCTTCAACCACATTCTCCTCTTCAGTTTCCATACAAATCTCTTCTGTATCTACATCATTGACAACCTCATAAGCATCCTCATTTAGGTTGATTTCCTCAGTTGGTGTTAGGCTGTCAATGGGTTCAGTGGGGGTAGGTGAGATGATTGGTTCGGTAGGTGTTGGGGAGGTAATCGGTTCAGTTGTAGTAGGTGAGTTGAGTGGTTCTGTTTGAGTGGGAAAGTTGAGTGGATCAGTGAGTGTGGGTGAGAGTGTGTTAGGTTCAGTGCCCTCAGTTTTAGCTGAGGAAGCTGGTTTGGCAGATGAGCTGGATTCACTTGAAGTGGTCAAGTGGATGGGTGATGATGGTGACTATGACTCTTGTTGGGGTGATTTGGGTGAGGTATGCTATGGTGTTTGAGGTTGGGAGTTAGCAGCAGAAGGGGCTGATGAGCTTGAACTTTCCTGCTCCTCTTCCCATCTCAATTCTTCAGGGATGTCTTCTTCCTCATCCAGAACATGAGGGAACAAATCCACTCCACCTCCCTCATACTGTCCTTTTAGTTTGTTCAAGATGGACTTATTGAGGTGGCTTTGCACTCCTACGTCCCCTTCCTTCTCCACTTTGGGCATTTTCTCTTCGATCATCAGCTGAATGAACCTCGGGAACATGAACATTTTGTTCTCCTTTTGTACTCTTATGTGGTCGCAGAGGCAGTTCATTATGTACTTGGCATAATTGTACTTTCTGCCCTCGAATATTCCTATGATTCCTGAAGATATGTGCCGTGAGAACCTATCCAACCCAGACTTTCGATTGGATACACACTTCAGATAGGTGTGGCACAAAAATCGATAGGGTTTACACAGTCCGCCCTTCTTGATTTCTCCATGTTGGTAATCTCCGTCATATCCCATCAACCCGAAAACTTTCTGGATGTATTCATGGTTGAATACATCCGGATGCCCTTCTTCCTCCTCCCCCAGTTCCAATGCACTCCGAATTGTCTCTTCATTCACCCAAAGGGGTAAATTCCCTACCGTGGCTATAATGGTCTGTCCTCCATCACCTTCTTCAATTCTGGTTGTGTTCCAGAAGTCCGTCATGTGTGAGAGATAGATGACTGGATCTGCGAAGAGTGCATAGAAGAGTCGAGACCTTCTTAGGTAGTGAATGATGGGTCTGCATTCATCTTCTACCCGGGGGTCTAGGAATGCACATACATTGTGGTCCCGAGAGAATCGATTAGTCATGATGAAGTAGTTAAAGATCCTGAGGATGATTGCGAGTCAAGGGATTTCTAGGTTTCGGTAATTTTTGGTTGAAGGAAATTTGGGTGAATTTGTATGAATAAGAATGCAGACAGTCAAACTGTGCATATATACCTTATCGGACAGCCTGTCAATCATGTGGAACCCAGTTGCACTTTTTCGAACAAGGTGTCTAATATGTGTGACCCGCTTACACTTTCTACTCTTCCGAGAATATTTACATTATTAATTAACTATGTAATTATTACTCAACTAATTAATAAAGCAGTAATAGTGCAATTAATATCTAAGCAGCTCACAGGGATGTTTCTTCCGTATTTCATCTACGGAAGACTAAATTTCTGCTTTTTATCTACGGAAGACCAAATTTTGTCTTCCGCAGAGAAAGTTTAACCTCGAATGAATCAGACTAAATTTCTGTTTCTGTTGGACCTTGTGACTTGGTTCATGGCAGTTTTGGCATCAGCAGATGCATGTATCACTTATCCTACAACCTGCAGCCAAGTTAGTGCTCAGATTCCAATTTTCTTCAGCTTCAACTCAGAATAAATAGTTTGGTTTTTTGAATTGATCACTCCCCCTAAATTTGTGATGAATCATGAATTTATCAAAAATTTATATGAGAAGGCTATGAATTCATAGTCATTATTATTAACTAATTATCATAGAAAGGGCAACTTTATGCATAGGCAAGGATTGGATAACCTGAAGGATCATACTACTGATCTGCCACACCCCTTCATTTGTATGGTAAAATCAATTAGCTACTGAGCTAGTGCAGATTGCAAATATTGTGATCCGCACAAATTCAAACAAGAGTATATGTCTAGTATGTCATGCTAATTATCATGTTTTGATGAGAATTTAAGAGCAACTCATATGGATGCATCATATAAGGTGGCATTAAAGTCTGTCCCTTCCAGAAGGTACTTAATTCATCACCTTAGCACACTTAACCCATGTTCCGTAGATTATAAGCTCTATCTTAAGATTTCTTCGAAATCTTATTAATGCTGATATATATATAGCTCTTTCAGTATGATATACTTGATCCTTTTTGAGATTTTTTTTTGGATTATTTTTTAGAGCAGTTCCAGTAGGAACATTTGTGATTAGCATCAGGACACCAGGTCTTTACTTACGTAAATCAAAGGTGTCCATTGACTCTGGTCTTTGCTTACATAAAACAAAGAGTCAAGATGCACAAAGATAGAGGTTATAAGGTGTTACAACATAGTACGTGTGCATGTGTAATGAGTTGTGCACTTCCGTAGTAGAGTAATTTATGTCTCCTTACAATGACTTGACCAACTAAGTTATCTGAATGTTAGGTTAGGCATGACAGACCTTATCTTTCACTCAAGCTGAACCTATTTATATATCTAACACATCTGTTCAGTAGATACTAGTTAAAGTGAAAGTAGGGCATATGGCAGTTATAGCATAATATCATTTCCGTAGATTATCTAATCCCTTACACAAGAGTTGTGATATTTATATGAGAATAATTGGCGGGCTCCTATGTCTGTTGTTTAGACGTTGGATTTATTCTAAGTTCATCATTCCTAATGATTCTATTAAGAAATTAAATCTTACAGAGTCAAAGGCCTTAGGAATAAATCAGCAAGCTGATTTATTGTGTCTACTTTGACCAACTTAATTAATCCCTTTTCTGAGCAGTCTCTCAGAAAATGATATCTAATTTCTATATATTTTGTTTTACTATGTTGGACTGGATTAGCAGTTATAAACATAGCAGCTGAGTTGTCTATATGTATGGGACTGTGAAGAAAATTATACCCATAATCAAGTAATTGGTTTTGTAACCATAAAACCTGAGAGCAACCTGCTGAAGCAGCTATGTACTCAGCTTCAGCTGTTGATACTGATACATTGGTTTGCTTTTTGCACTGCCATGACACAAGTCTTGGTCCTAGGAATTGACATCCATCAGTAGTGGATTTCCTGTTATAGTTGCAACCTCCATAGTCACTGTCTGAGTATGAATACAATTTGAAGTCTCCTTCTTTAGGATACCATAATCCGAGTGCAGGTTTTCCTTTGAGGTATCGAAATATCCTTTTAACAGCATTTAGATGTGACTCTTTTGGATCTGTTTGGTACCTAGCACACACACACATAGCAAACATTATATCAGGTCTACTAGCAGTTAAGTACATTAATGAACCTATCATAGATCTATACAATCTCTGGTCAATAGACTTCCCTGTTGGATCTGGTATAATTTTGTCTATGGTAGAGGCTGGTGTTTTGCATGAGGAAGAATCGGTCAAATTGTATTTCTTCAGTGTTTGAAGTACATACTTCTCCTGGTTAATGAATATGTCATCTGGTTTCTGATGAACTTGTAATCCCAGGAAGAATGTCAGTTCTCCCATTGAACTCATTTGGAATGCAGATTGCATTAGTGACTCAAACTCTTCACATAGTCTCTTGTTAGTTGATCCAAATATAATATCATCAACGTATATTTGAACTACTAAGAGATCTTGATGTTCATGTTTTAAGAAAAGAGTTTGATCAATTGTTCCTCTTTTATATCCATGTTTCAGCAGAAACTTGGATAATGTCTCATACCACTTTCTTGGCGCTTGATGTAGACCATATAAGGCTTTGTTAAGTTTATATACTCTATGAGGATAGTCAGGATCCTCAAAGCCTGGTGGTTGAGAGACATACACTTCTTCATCAATCTTTCCATATAGGAAAGCACACTTAACGTCCATTTGATAGACTATGATATTCTTGAATGAGGCATAGGCTAAGAAAACTCTGATTGCTTCAATTCTTGCTACGAGAGCAAAGACTTCATCATAGTCTATGCCTTCCTCTTGTGTGTATCCTTGTGCTATCAACCTTGCCTTGTTTCTGATAATGATTCCTCTGTCATCCAACTTATTCTTGAATAACCATCTGGTGCCAATGGGATATTGGCCTTCAGGGAGATTAACCAGATTCCACACCTTTTGTTTTCTGAACTGCTGCAACTCTTCTTGCATTGCTTTAATCCAGCTGTTGTCCTTCAATGCCTCGGTGATGTTTGGTGGAACTACTTGAGACAGAAAACATGAGTACAAAAATGTTTGCTGCCCCTTGTTTTCTTGTTGTTCTGCTGTTCAGGTCGCCTATCATGTTATCAATTGGATGATACTTGTGAGTTCTAATAGTTGGGACATCATTAACTTGGATAGATGACTCCAGATTGCTAATGTTTATTTGTTGGGATGGAGTTTGTTAAGATGGTGAGTTAGTAAAATAATCCAACTCATCTGGTACAGCCAACTGTGGTTCCGTAGGTCGAGTAATTCTTCCGTGGGTGTGGGCATGCTGTCCGTAGGAGGTACAAGTTCAGCTGTAGGCTCTGGTATGGGTACATCTATATGTGACAATGGTGTTGGGATGTTTGTAAACACATTCTGATTTTGGGAAACCTTTCTGTGTATCATCTGCGGAAGGTGACACTTCTACGGATGTAGATGGTATTTCTACAGATGTAGATGGTGGCAAGGAGGTATCATCACTACTTTTTTGTGCTGATGTACCAGGGTCACGCTCACTGATTTTTTCTTGAGATAGTACTCTAGGTGGATCAGCTGTTAATGGTACACACATGTTTGGAGGAACATAGGGGTAGCATGTATTCGTAGCATCTGTCACATTAAGATAACCAGAATTAAATGAGTTAGTTAAAGCATCTATATCAAATAACCATGATGAGCCTTTTACTGATTGAGTAAATAAGGATTCATCAAAAGATACATTAGGGGTTTCTTCCACTATGTTATCATGTGGAATGTATACTCTATATGATTTAGAAGTTGATGAATAACCAACAAAGAAACCATCATAGGCTTTTTCAGAAAATTTTCCTAATTGTTCTTTTTTGTTTAAAGCAGATACATGACACCCAAAAGCTTTAAGATATCCTATAAAAGGTTTTTTTTTAAATAACAGTTCATAGGGTGTTTTGTTGTGTTCTTTCACTATTAAGGTTCTATTTTGAACTGTGCAAGCAGTGTTCACAGCTTCTGCTCAGAATGTTATTGGCAAATGTGAATCGGCTAGCATTGTTCTAGCTGATTCAATTAACGTTCTGTTTCTTCTCTCAGCAACTCCATTATGTTGTGGAGTTCTAGGTGCACTGAACTGTCTGGTATACCTTTTTCCCTGCAAAAAGAGTCTAAGACATAGTTAACAAATTCAGTTCCATTATCACTTCTTAATATCTTGATTTTTAAATCAAGTTGGTTTTCTATTTTAGTGATAAACTCCATGATAATTTCTGATGTTTCACTTTTATTCCTCAAGAAAAATACCCATGTAAATCTTGTGAAATCATCAACAATCACCAAACAGTACTGTCTTTTTCCAATGCTTAACACATTAGTTGGGCCAAACAGGTCCATGTGCAGTAACTTGAGCGGTGTTGTGTTTGAGTTGATTGTTTTTATTTTATGAGAGACTTTATGTTGTTTTCCTTTGTAACATGATAAGCAGTGATTAGAACAATAAAACTCCTTTTTTGGCATACCAATGACTAAGTCATATTTCACCAGTTTATTCATGTTCTTTATGTTGGTGTGTGACATTCTTCTGTGCCACAAGTGTGACTCATCTTCTGAAGATTTAGATATCAGACACATTTCCTTTGTTGTTAAAGATATGTTGTTCATGTCCAACACATATGTGTTACCTTTTCTTGGTGCTTTAAGAAGAATGCAGTCTTCTGAAATTTTGAATCCTGGCTTAAAGATGTAACAGTTAGAATTGTCAAAGAAAGTTGTGTAATTTTGATCACATATTTGAGAGACACTTAGTAAATTAAATTGCAAGTTTTCACAAAAGTTGATTTTCTCAAATTTTAGAACTCCATTTATTACACTCCCTTTCCAAGTGATTTTACCTCCCTTCTTATCCCCACCAAATGCTACATATGTAGCAGTCTTATGAGTGAAGTCCTGCAGGAGAGTGCAGTTTCCTGTCATGTGTCTGGAACAGCCACTGTCAACATACCACTTGTTGTCAGCCCTCCTTGGATGTTCCTGCAAAACAAAATGAGCTCAGTTAGACTTAGGAGCCCAAGCCTTTATGGTCTTGGGCTTGTTATTATTATCTAAAATAGAAACTTTCTCATGTAAGAGTCTTGATTTTTCTATGTTGGATTTGTTATCTATTTGTTCATTGTGTTTTGCTTTGTATTTGAGTGACTTTGGGGATAATGATGAGGTTGTTTCATCTTGATTTGTGCTGACTTGGTCAGTGTTTTCTTTTTTTTAGACTTCCTTTTTGTTGTAGATGATGAGGATTGTCTAGAGAATGTTTCTGAATTCTTTGATCTAGACTGAGGTACATGATTCCCTTTGTTAAAATGATCAAAGAAGTCATCCTCATCATTAAGTACTACCTTTTTGTGTGGAGTCTTTCTTTGAACTTGTTGTTCTTCCTTCTTTTTGTTTATTGGCAACATTGTGTCTGTTTCATTAATAACCCTTTGTTTTTCTGTTTGTTTCAGTTGTTTTCCTCTAAGTTGGTCTTCATCTGATAACTGTGAAGTTGACTCAGAGGTATCTGCTTTCATATATTGCTCTGATACCACTTGTTAATCCAAGGATCGATCAGGAATTATCAAACTTGATTTATACAAGTATTGATCCCGGAATTATCAATACTTGCTGATTTAACGATTAACCAAACAAAACACACGAAAAGAATAATTACGCAAATAAATTACTGATACGATGATGCTCTTGCTCCGATGATGCTTGCTAATAATCAATATATTGCTGTAATGCTCTATATTGCTTTATGTGTTTCCAGAAAATTGACTTCTGTTCTTTTTTTTCCTTATAATCTTTGTTTTGTTTTTCTTATTGAAGAAACACTCCTGTGTAGAGTGATTGTTTTTGTTGCATATTACACAATAGTTGTTAAAGTAACAATCACTAGTCATGTGATTGTTCATGTTGCATATTGAACAGTAACTGCTGAAGTAGCAGTCTTCTGTACTGTGATTGTGCATGTCACACCATTGGCAGTACATGTCTTCAACTTCACTGTTAGATACAGCTTTATCCTTAGACTGTTTCTTTGTACTGACTTTATGCAGCTTAGTCTCTCTTTTTATGGTTGATGATGATGAATTCTTACCGCTTCCTGGCAGATTGTCATATTGTTCTTGTTTACTCTGAATTTTCTTGTGCTTAGTTTTGAGTTTATCAGATTGTTGTCTGTTCAATATGATTTCTGTTGCTTTTAATGATCTTTTCCGTGGATGATTTGCTGAGTTCACATGGTTTTCTGAGGTTTCTATTACTAGCTTCTTTTTTGTTTGCTTGATTTGTGCATGTACACCCTTATTTAATTGTTTTACTCTTGTTTGGAGTGTTTTTAGGAGGTTTCTTTGTTTAGGTGGATAGGGTAATTTATATTCAGTTAAAACCTTTGGAATTGAGTATTCTTTCACATCTGTTTCTCCCTTATACAAACTTTTATGTTTAGTTTCATCATTATCATCTAGATCATCACAGTTGTCATGATCCAATTCTAATGTGTTTTGTTTTGAAAGTTCTGAGTCTGATGATTCAGAATTATTAGTGTCATTAGTTAAATTGTCATTTGACTTATATTCAGACTCAGACATGTTACTAGACACAAAATGATTCGATAAACCATTTGTCATGGATTCTGGTAGAGAGGTATAATTATCGTTTATTGGTGGTGGAACTGCATGAAATCCCAGTCCAGTTTTGTCTTTAGCTTCAATATGAGAGTTTAACAACTTCTCATACTGTTGTGCTGACAGTTGGAATTTTTGCAGCTTCACCTCCGTAGATGCATGATCCGACATGGATTTAGTTAACGATGTAGTCAAATGCTCAACTTGTGCTTTTAAGTTATAATTTTCAGACACAAGTTTATCCAAGTCCTTTTGTAACGAATTTATTTTGACTTGATAAATTTTATGTTCTCGTACATGAGATTCATTTAAAAGTAAGGTTTCCTTTACTTTATCAGCCAGCTGTTAAGCATGTGATCTATATCTTTCTACCTCATCTATACAAGTTTGAGAACACAATCTTTCTCTTACCTCCACAGACATTGGTGGAACTTTGTTCTCCATGTTGGCCATTAATGCTTGATTTTCAGGCAAAACTTCTTTCTCATATAAGCTCCAGTCACAAGTACCATCCTGCAAAATAATTAAACCAGTTTCTTTAGCATTAAGTTTACTTGTGTTATTGTTAGCTAATGGTGGGTTTTCAGTATTGGTTAATTGAGGTAGTGAGAAACTTCTTTGAGTAGGTTGTCTTTGTTCAACAGCCTGCTGTTGATGGTTATTGCACTCTCTTGAAAAGTGTCTGTATAGATTGCATTTAAAGCATCTGACTTTGGACTTGTCTACTCCAATCTTAGTTGATCTTCCTCCTACTGAGAGTCCTTTGTTTCTTTTCATATACATCTTGGCTCTATATGCAATCATTGCCATTTGCCATTGTAAGTCCATCTCTTCCACTTCATCAGGGTGAAGTTCTTCTAAATCTTGTTGGCAGAATTGGGCCGGAGTAAGAGTGCTTCCCAAATATGCCTGAAAACTGGAACTAAACGCTGCAAAGGCTGCTTTCTGTTCTTCAGACTCCAAAATCACAGTAAGTGGTTCTGTTTGTTTGTTTTTCTTTTTCTTATTTGATTCATCGGTTTTGGATTTGGATTTCCTCTGTTGATGACTCTATGTGCTTGGGCTAGAGGTCTTGGCAGCATAGAAGCTTGTCTCTTCATCTTCATCACTTTCATCATATGAGTTGTCTTCAGTTTCATTGGATATGAAAGCACTACCAGTGTACTTCAATTCCTTAAATTGATAAGGAGCTATAGGTGCTTTCACACTCTTGTTCCTTGTTTTCTCATCCAATTCCAGGGCTTCTACCTTTGCCACTAGAGTATCTAAACCTATTGTTTTTAAGTCAATGGTGTTTTTGAACATGGACACTGTCTGTGTCCAACTCTCCGGTAGGGAGTGAAGCATTTTTTTGTTGAGCTCTTAGTTGCTGTACTCAAGCTCAAGGATGTTCATCTCAGTAACAAGTTGCATGAATCTGTGCAACTGTTGAGGAACTGACTCACCAGGAATATGATGGAATGTTTCATATTGAGCTCGGAGAGTATCCTTTTTAATGCTTCTAATCTCGTCACTTCCTTCACACAGAGCGTGCAGGATTTTCCATAACGAGTTAGTAGTTTTGTAGGATTCACACCTGATCAGCAGCTCTTCTGGCAAAGCCATAGTGAGCATGCTATATGCCTTGATGTCAATCTTGACTTTCTTGGCATCATCAGGTGATAGATTCTTAATACTTATGGGTTGATTTTTGTCCTTGTAGTCTGCACCCAATGCCGGTGGAATATAAGGACCTTCAGTGATTAAAGCCCATAGGTCTGAATCTGTGTAATTAACATGATTCCTGAATCTAATTTTCCATGTTTTGAAATCAGACTTATTTTCAAGTTTGGGAGGTTGATATGCACCAACTACCGAATTACTCATGTTAATTGATATAATGATTATAAACAAAATCGTTATACTCCAACCAAATTTGATACATCAATTGATCTGGATCAATGAGCACCAAGCTCTGATACCACTTGTTAATCCAAGGATCGATCAAGAATTATCAAACTTGATTTATACAAGTATTGATCGCGGAATTATCAATACTTTCTGATTTAACGATTAACCAAACAAAACACACGAAAAGAATAATTACGCAAATAAATCACTGATACGATGATGCTCTTGCTCTGATGATGCTTGCTAATAATCAATATATTGCTGTAATGCTCTATATTGCTCTATATTGCTTTTTGTGTTTCCAGAAAATTGACTTCTGTTCTTTTTTTAATGTTGTTGATCTCATGTTATATATAGAGATCATATTCTGTTCTGATCTATTGCTAACTTATCGCTATAATTAAGCTAACAATATTTATCCGAATCCTCAGCCACATTTATCGGCATGGGAGTTCGTATTTTACAATGATTCTAATAAATATAAGATTGTTGAAGTGACGTGGAATATTCACTTGAATCATACGTCTTCAATCTTCATTAATGTTGTTGTTGCTTTGCCACGTTGACTTGTTGACTTTGGATTGACCACTTGATGATGTGTAATACAAGTGTTGATTTTAGTCTTCCGTAAGAAAATACTCTTCCGCAGGAAACTAGTCTTCCGTAGCAGCTATTCTGTTCATGCTTCCGCAGCAACTTATGCTTCCGTAGGAGTTATTGTCTTCCGCAGCAATTCCTCCTCCAGTTGCTTCACTTGGTCTGTTCTTGTTCAGCTGAAGTTGTTCTTCCGCAGGAGATCCACGGATGTACACTTCAGTTATGTTCCTAAGAACATCTACGCAAGGACAATTTACTCATCCACAGTTGTTCCAATACATATAACCATAACATAGAACTTGTAATGTTAGTTAATCATACAATGAATTATTAAATAAACATAATCATAAACAAATATATTCATTGTATATCACTGATGATTACAATTATGATTACATAGAGTGATTTATCATTTAAACCTATACATAGAGTTCTATCCCTAACAAAAATATTAAATACAATAAAAATCTATTGATTATAAATGATACTCTAAGATAAGATATGATTGATATTATGGTTGAGTAAAGACTATAAGTAATAAAACAATAATATTAATTTTTTAAACTTTTATTTTTAAGACTCTTTATGTTTTTTCAAAAAGAAAAATTAAACACTTTGTTTTAAAACAAACCCATTTAAAAATAATAATATTAAAATATTTTCTTATTATAACTCCTAAGTTTAATTATTTTTGTAACTCCTAGATTTAAAAATTTTGGTTTATAAAAATTCTACTTTGCAAAACACCAATTTTAAAATATTTTGTATTTTTAAAAAAAGTTCGATGTTTTTAGAAATTTTTTTATTTTATAAAAATTTGTTTCCTTAGGAATAAAATTAATAAATACATATTTTTCTTAATCTAAAAGAAAATCCATTTGTAATCTAAAAAAGAATTAAATAATATTATTAGTAATTAATGTAATTATTTAATATGATATAGAAGCGAAAAAAATTTTATTGGAAGAAATATGATGTTGCAATTTGTCCTCCTTAGGTACCCTTTTATTATAATAAGATTAGGTTAAAAGAATTATAACCTATTTTTACAGATAATTATAATTTAATTGTTGTTCAATAATGTGTTTAAGAAATTATTTTGTTGATGATATAATATAATTTTTGCCAAACTATTTCTTGACTATTTTCAATATTATTTTAATTTATAATTCTTTTAAGTTTTGATATTTATAATTTCTTTCAAAAATCTTTTGTTTCCATTAATTTTAGTAACATGCTTAATTTATCTATTTTTAGATATAATAAATTGTATTTAAAACCAAACTAGAAGCACTATATTTATTTTTAAATTCTATTTGCTTGTCTTTTTTTTATAACTTTTGACATATAATGTTTTATTACAACATACAGTCACGATGTGAAATGTAACGATGCGCATTTGGGTGTTGTGTTAAGAATAATTGTGTATGCAATATTGTTTTTCCAGTGGAATGTACTGATGTGGGCATTTGGTTCAAACATAATGTATATTTACTTAATTTTGTTTTTAAGTTCACCTACTCCTAAATTCTGAACATATTGTTTTCATCGAAACGCTTACTTTTATAAAATGTTTGAACGGCAATTTTTTCTAAAGCTCAATGCCAACAAGTTGGGTGGCTAGCCTGGTGGTTAACGCGGGCGTGAGACCGATGTGCTTATTTATACATGCGTTCCCAAACCGCCGCTTTATCTTTTAGTTATACAAACCTGTTGATCGCACATGATTTAATTCTAGTTTAAATAATAATCTTTCATTTTTTGATGTTCGTGATGTCATTTAAAGATCATTCCCACCTTAGAATCTAATTATTAACTAGGATCCGGACGAAAGCTTCTAGAAGAAAACAATGCTAACCAACATTTAAAATTTGGCACAAATAAAGCATATCAACACACTGTATATAGCTCTTTAAAGTCACTGACCCTAAAACCAGTTAAGTACTGTTCATATGCTAACAAACTAAAACTAATGCATCCTTTACAGGCTTTTCAATTTCAAGTGTGGTTAGGCTAGTTCCTACTATGATACATATAGCGAGAGGGATTATAAATAACCTAAATCTAACCATATGACATCTACAGCATGAATAATCAGGAAACTTATATTGTGATCCATATGGAAAATATCTTCTAATATGTCAAAATAAATGCCTGCTAAAACTAAAGGGCAGGTAGCAGTCTTTTAAAATGATCTCTTAAATCTCACTTAGAGCCTAATGATAGGTCTATTAGGATATGTTTTAATGGTACAATTTTTTTAGCTTAAAAGGAAGCGAGCTGAAAATCACCATAGTGTATTTTTAATGCACATTACTTTCTTTGAAAATGCATACTATGATCAAAATATTATATATTTTTCAGATATTTGACACCAAGCAATAACGAAAACTTGTAGAAACTTAAGTGCTAAAGATCACCCGAGCTAACCCACCCCGACACGTGCTGACACTTACCAGCCTACCAAGGTTGACGAAATACCTAACATGTTTATTTTTCCACCTCTATTTCTTATATTTTTACATGAAAAACAAGTAATACAATCAAGAGACGTACCTGTCAGGTCTATAAGTTATTTGAAGATGCCATCTCATAGAGCCGATGTCCCATGACCAAGCTTGAAAAATCTGGCCATCCAGTGACATCATTGTTGAACCCTGGGAAGAATGCATCTGCTTCAACTAATATACCATAATCTAGGGCATCCCACAGTAACCTGTGAGCTTTCCTCCTCAAATCAAATATATAGTGATTAGTGAAGGATCAGGCTCTGATTCTTTCTCTACAATTCAGCCATGCCATCCTTCCTTTTCATGTTAATGAATGGGCCGGCCTCGAGGTGGAGGTAGAGGCCGAGGATATGGGCCCACCTCATTCCAGTCTTTTGTTAACTCATTAACTCTTTTGACACCAGTGTGATTCACAGGATTTGAAGGGAGTGGGCTTTCGGTGCCTAATAATTTGTTTAGCTCATACTTACTGCATAAACTAGAACAGTCTACTAAGTTGGTATACATGGCACACAATGGGATCATTACACGTTGACCACCAAACCTCTCAGAACCTGCCAGGTAGATTCGGGTAGTTGGTGGATACCTCATAGCCCTTAAAAGGAGTCCTACCTCCAAAATTAAAGGTTCATAGATATAAATGCATAAATACCTACCAACTTCTTTAATAAAAGGTCAAATCAATGAAATATAAGAACATAGCGAAAAGTGCATAGGTAAAAAATATGGAACGTATGTTCAAATCCTTAGAAAGTCCTAATCATTTCCTTTTAGAAAAAATAGATATTAATACCAATAATATTAATTCTCTAATCATATCCAATAAATTAATCATTTACAAAATTTTAACTAAAAAACAAAATAGTGTTGGGTGATCATCCCACCTTAATGCAACTTGACCCATACATTAAAATTAAAATTTTAACTCGAACCCATTTGACCCGTTACCTGACTTGACCATTTTGCTGCATCTAGTGTATCCCAACTAGTTTTCTGAATAAAGGAATCAACGCTTAGTTCATCATGAACAAGTTTCTGTTTTCATTTGTGCGCGCCGATGTTGAACAAGTTCCATGTGAACATCCTACAAAATATGTGAAAGTCGGATAATGTAGGCTTTCTAACATTGCAAAAAGAATATATGCTGCGTGCTTTCATTTAACCATTCTGATGTCAAAAAATTAGAAACTACGAAAAACTTGAACTTAAAAGTCTTGCAAGTTTTTTAAAGGGGCATGCTCTCATGATGTGTGCTAAATCTACTTATAGCTTATTCCTTGTTGCTACTTCTTTCATGTATACACTATATTATTATTTATATTTAATAAATGTATTAATGTCAAATTTACTAATACTTCACCTAAATGGTGGTATACAAAATGCAAAGTTTCAAAAGAACTTTAATCTGCAAACCTGGAAAAGGTTAGCACAGCCCTGATACGTTAAAGAATCTCTTGCAAGACCAGGATGATATGCAAGATAAGGTTGTCCTGAAGCTCATAACCTATGCACGAAAGATGTTTTTGTCGGTTGTTGATGTGTGATTAAGAAATCAAAAACTTTATCACTTTGAGTAAGCTTTGTTGCAAAAATCGGTCTAGGCGGCCGATTAATCGGCAACTAGTCGCTAGTCGGCAGCCCACCTAGGAGTTTTTACCTAATCGGCCAATTAATCGCTAGGCGGTCAATGGTGGTCAAATTCGGCCCTAGGCGTACCTAATGGGCTAAAAATTGGAAATTCCGGCAAGTTTTTTAGCCGGATTCCGGCGACTCTTGAATTACGGCAAAAAATTTGTAAATTCCATCCACATTTGTTTATATGTATATAAAACTAAACATTTTTATAAACATAACATTTAAAAATGTGTGTATATATATGTATGTAAAATCGAAAAATTATATATAAAAATTTCAAACCGATTAATCCCGATTAATCGCTAGTTGGTACCCCGCCGCCCCGACTAGCGTCTAACGATTTTTATAATATTTACTCAAATGTGATGGATTTGTTCTCCTTGAGAAGAGGTAATGACTCAAAACAAGTATGGGTTGGGTAATGACTCAAAACAAGTATGGGTTGAAACAAGTCACTTTTTATTATGTGTTGGGTTCCCTGCAAACATATGTTCCTCTTTTTTATAATTAATGAATGCAGGTTACAAACCCTTTCAGCATTTGATGTGCCAGCGCTAAGACATCTGGAAGAAAAGGCTACTCTACATCTGAACCTCTGATATTCGCCCCACTTAGGCGGGAGGATAGGCTGATACGAACACAAGCACAAGGACTGGCACAAATGAGATGATATTGTTCGGTACAAAAAACAAACAACAAATATGTAGAAACATAAAATATATTAAAGAACTTTATTTTCCTCTCATTCTTAAAAAAAAAAAAGCTAATAGTTGATTCATAAAAAAAAAAAGAAAAAGAAAAAGCAACTTAATATAACTGAAAATCATAATCTATAATGTTGGAACGGTTTGAAAGGCTTTTAAAGTCAATCCAGTTCTAAAAGAAATGAAAAATCATTAACGTACAATATGGTTGGCAGCAGTAAAAGTACTTCTATATTCTATACCAGATCTACGTTTGATTCTTAGTGTCAAGTGATATTGGAATTGAGATATTCTCGGCATTATTTCCTCGATATCATTCCTTTAATTTAGTCCTTATGTTCAGCAACTTTCTTTATTTTGCCTTCCTATGCTTGTATTTATTTCCTGGTTTTGGGCCATGTATTGTATCAATCAAAATACACAGAATACAAGAACCCTTACCATCGATTTCTTGATGGTATTAGAGCAGTACTAAACCTATTCCGACCAGCACCTCGTCATCATGGCAGGAGACAAGAATGAAGCCAACCCTAAAATCGAAGTCGGTTTTGATGTGAGTTCGCCTCTATACATCCATCCGTCTGACTACCCGAAACAACTCCATGTCAATGAAAACCTCACCGACATCAACTACGGAGACTGGTCCCAGGAAATGCTCAACTTCCTCTTTGCCAAAAACAAAGTAGGACTCATTGACGGTACCCTGAAGAAACCCGACAAGACAGCCCCAGACTACATGGCCTGGATGCGAGGAGACGCCATGGTAAAGGGCTGGTTAACCACGGCCATGGAGAAAGACATCAGAAGCAGTGCTGAGATTTGGAATGATCTCCTTGAGAGATTTGGAAAAGAAAGTGCCCCTAGGGCATATGAATTAAAACAAACGCTTGTGGTGTGAAACAAGATGGTTCTTCCGTCTCCTCATACTACACACGACTTCGTAGCCTATGGGATGAAATACAATCTGTGTTACCCATCCCTCGGTGCTCCTGCAACGGTTGTACGTGTGAAGTTGGGAAGAAGTTGAGTGAACACTATGAGAAAAAAAAGCTTTTATCAGTTTCTGATGGGCTTGGACAGTGAATTTTCTGTTATAAAAACCAAATCCTTGCTCTAAAACCCACACCAACACTCTGTTCCCGAGTTTACTAAAGGAAAAAAGAAAAAAAAAAAAAATTTAGAAGAGAAAATAAAGGAAGAAAAAGGGAGGAATATAATTTTAATTTATGTTTCTGGAAAGAAATAAAAAGAAAAAAAATATTTTATGTGTTCCCGAGTTGGAGAGAAAAGAAAAAAAATGTATAATATTACAATTATACCCTTTTAACACATATGGACATTATCATTTGAAATAAAAGAAAAATATGAGTTAGATGACCCCTCACACTCATTGTTTTTTACCATTCCAAAGTCATTTGTTAAAAATCTAAATCTTTTCCCACATAACTTCATTGGAACTTGCTGTTGAAAAGTATTATTTTTATTAGAAACCAATACATATAAAAAAGGTTTGTACCTCTACGTCCATATTACCCCTACACACATTTTCAAGGACTTGAAAATACAATCACATACTTCACTTCAAATTATACTTTTAGCTACAGACTAACTAAACTTACTGTACTAGTTTACCACTTAGTTAATCTGTCCTACATAATACATAATGCAACCAAATCCATGGTTATATTATAGTAATTTATGCTCATAAGCACTTAAGAAGACACCTAAATCAATAAATGAAACAATGTTATATCCATGTCCTAATGTATTTCTATCATGAAATTCAATCATTCAACTATTAAAAAGGGTTTGAAAGTGTAGCTAATAATAAAAAATACAGCCAACAACTCCACTGTCTTTCTTGTTTAATTACTAATAAAGAATGCAGCCAACAACTTCATTTTTTTTCTTGTTTACTTACTAAAAAGGGTTTTGATGGCAACAACCACTTGGATGTACAACCAAAAATCATATACAGGAAGCTAAATATATATCATGGCAAACAGGGTACTTACAAATCTACTAACAACATCAACCATACAATCCAAAATTTATGATCGTTTCATCCTCAAATAAACCAAATCCCAAATATAATCATATTTGAAGTCTTAGAATATTGGAAGTTTACATCGGTATCAATATTAAATATAAGAAAACAACCCATCTGAATCAACTATTGGAAGTTTGAATAGGAATCAAAATTGAAATTAAGTTAATACATGAAGATGAAGATGGGGAGAAGATGATCAAGTACCTTGTCTTTTAAGAATGCTGGGACTTTTTGTTGAAAAGAGATAGAAGACGATGGGACGATGTCACCGGTTGTGATATTGGCGGTGATGGGAGAAAAGAACGCAGGTTTATGGTGAGTGGGTGAGTGGGTAATTGAATAAATATCTTCTAGTTAATTTAGGTTTGAGGGTAATATAGTAATTAAGAAAAGTTTATAATTTACTTGATTAATTTCTCTTCAAATCCTTCCGATTTGGAAGGAAAGTTAGGAGAGAAGATTATTAAAAAATCTTCCTTCCACTTCCTTCCACTTCCTCTTATTTCCTTCGTTAAAAAACTAAGGAACACGAATTATTTATATATTCCTTTCATTTCCTTTCACTTCCCTCTTTAAATGAGACTCGGGAACAGAGCGCAAATCTGGGAAGTGCCTACCATTTGGTTGCTGAGGATGAACGGCAAAGAACCATATGTGCAGAAAAAAGAGCGGGACCTGAAGCCATCGCTCTCAAGGCCTACACGCTCAACCGGCGCGACAGGAATCGGAAGGATAAAACTACTTCCAAGGAACCAAAACATGGAGTACTTGTTGAGCACTATGACATTTGCAATAAAGATGGGCATAACAAGAATGGATGTTTCAAGAAGATTGGGTACCAGTATTGGTGGTCTGGTAACAAAGGGAAACAAGAAGAAGGTAAAGCGAAGGCGTCATGCATCGTGACCGATTCCAGCCCCATACCAAATTTGACAAACAACCAGTACCAGATTCTTTTGAACCACTTTTCTAATGACGGTGATGACACTAAAGACAACACCCCTCATGTAGCCAATATGGCAGGTAAGTTTTATCGAAACGACAAATGGGTAGTGGACTCGGGCGCCACCGAACGCATTACCCATAAAATTGAAATTCTTGAAAACAAAACAGTAAATAGAAAAGAGGAACCTGTCTATATTCCTAATGGGGAGGCCATACCTGTAAAGGGAAGGGGTGATTGCATCTTACAAGATGGGATTAAAATAAAAGATGTTCTCTATGTTCCCAATTTTAATTGTAATCTTCTTTCGGTAGGTCGATTAACTGACGACCTTCAGTGCACCGTGACTTTTTTCCCTAACTTTTGTATCATGCAGAAGCTCAAAATGAGGGACTTGATTGGTGCGGGTAAGCGGAATGGTGGCCTATACCGAATGGAGATGATTGACAATAAAAGACGAGCTATGATGACAACTAGAGACGTTTGGCATAAGAGGTTGGGTCATGCCTCTACTGAAAAACTCAATGGGATTGATTTTCTTGAACGTATTTCTTTTAATGAATTTTGTGACTCTTGTTCTAAGGCAAAACTTACTAGATGTCCTTTTCCAACTAGTGTTTCAAGGACCAATGAATGTTTTGATATTGCATTGCGACATTTGGGGAAGGTATCATACACCTTCTTTTAAAGGAGCACGTTATTTCTTAACCTTGGTCGATGATTATAGTAGAAGTGTTTTAAATATCAAGCGAGTGATAGTTTAAAGTTTTTCTGTAATATGGTTAAATCATAATTTGGGAAAATGATCAAGCGGATTAGGACTGACAACGGGGGGAGTTCACTTCCAATGACATGTCCTTGTTTTACAAGGAACAAGGAATATTACTTGAAACCACTTGCCCCCACACCCCTCAACAAAATGGAGTGGTGGAGCGGAAGCATAGACACTTACTCGAAATTGCTCGAGCTTTAAGGTTCAAAGCCAATCTTCCAAAATGATTTTGGGGTGAGTGCTTGTTGACAACCGCATACATCATCAATCGGCTTCCCTCTAAAGTAACCAACAACAAAACTCCCTATGAACTTCTATACAATCAACAACCCGACTATGACCTTATGAGAGTTTTTGGTTGTCTCACATACTATTGGAACACCGATACGAAAGGAGACAAGCTCGAATTAAGGGGGAAGCCCGGCATGCTTCTAGGATATCCACATGGTACGAAAGGGTACAAAGTTCTTGACATCAAAACTAGAAAGATTATTGTCTCTAGAGACGTAAAGTTCTTTGAAGACAAATTCCCTTTTAGTGAACTTGAAAAGGAAAAGGATGAAGTAGATGTCTTTGAGTGGCCATACAAACCTTACTGTGAAGAAAACCAAGAAGGTCCAAATGAAGAAAATAAAAAGACATTGGGCCAAATGAAGAAGAGATCCCACATGATGAACCGGACCCAATCTTACCCAACGAGGCCACTGTTGCGGATCAGAATAGTCAGACCCATATTGATCTGCCCTTTGAAGCCCAAGCCGAAGGCCCGCCACCTGATCAGTCTAGGCCTGAATCGTCTAGTCCCAAGAGGAATCGATCACAACCAGATCGTCTCAATGATTACATTGTCAATCTCCCTCCATCGGTAGACCATACCAATCCCGCATCCACTCAAGAATCCTTAATGGTACATCCTTTGTCCAACTTTGTTTCTTATTCAAAATTTTCTAAAACTCACAAAGCTTTTCTAGCGGCCATTGACTCCAATGATGAGCCAAGAAATTTTAGACAAGCTGCTCAGGATGACAGATGGAAGGAAGCCATGATAAAAGAAATTCAAGCCCTTGAAAAGAATGGTACGTGGACTCTTGAAGACCTACCAGAAGGAAAACGGACCATTGATTCAAAATGGGTTTATAAAGTCAAGTATAAGCCAAAAGGAGAAGTAGAACGATACAAGGCGCGTCTCGTGGCCAAAGGTTTCACACAAATGGAAGGGGTGGACTACCATGAAACCTTCGTTCTGGTTGCCAAAATTGTCACGGTTAGAACACTCCTTGCTATTGCAGTTAAAAGGAATTGGATGATTCATCAACTTGACGTCAATAACGCCTTTCTTCATGGAGATCTTCATGAGGAGGTCTATATGAAGATACCACAAGCTTTTTCAATGGAAGGAGAAACAAGGGTATGTAGATTGAGAAAGTCCCTCTACGGGTTAAAGCAAGCCTCCCGTAATTGGTACCAAAGGTTCATCGCCTTTCTTCTTACTCTCGGGTTTCAACAATCCAAGGCTGATCACTCCCTCTTCATTTTTAAAGAAGGGAACAGCTTCATGGCCGCCTTGATATATGTGGATGACGTTATTGTAGCAGGCAATGACCCTCAAAAGATCAGTGATACCAAAGACAAACTCAATAAAGAATTCAGCATCAAGGATTTGGGGAATCTAAAATACTTCCTTGGTATTGAAGTTGCTCACACATTTGAAGGTATGGTTCTAAGTCAACGAAAATATACCTTAGACATACTGGAAGATTGTGGTTTTCAAGGGTGCAGACCGAGTGCCTTTCCTATGGAGCAGAATCTGAAGTTGGAAAAGGATAGTGCCGAACCTAAAGTGGATGCCAGTCGCTACCTTCGTCTAGTGGGAAGATTATTGTACTTGCAGGCTACGAGACCTGACATCGCTTACTCTGTTAATATTCTAAGTCAAATTGTTGTTGATCCAAGTCAAAACCACCTTGATGCTGTATATCGAGTCTTGAGGTACTTAAAGGGCACACCAGGACAAGGCATTCTTCTCCCCTGTGAGGGAGGATACAATCTCGCGGCCTACAGTGACTCAGATTGGCTTGGATGTCCATTCACTAGAAAATCACGAACAGGGTACCTAGTTCTTCTTGGCGGTGCACCAATTTCTTGGAAACCAAGAAACAGTCCGTGGTCTCACGCTCTTCCGTAGAAGCAGAATACCGTTCTATGGCAGCCACAGTCAGTGAAGTCCTATGGTTAAGATGGCTCTTAAGTGAATTGGATATTGCATCCAATGGACCAACTCCCCTCTTCTGTGACAATCAGGTGGCTAGGCACATTGCTAACAATCCCGTCTTTCACAATAGAACGAAACACGTTGAAATGGATTGTTATTTTGTTCGAGAACGGGTAGAGTCCGAAGTTCGACCGATGGCCATTAACGCAAAACTACAAATAGCCGATCTTCTCACCAAAGGATTAGGGACGCAACAACTCAGATCATTACTTCACAAGCTGGGCGTTAAGGACCTACACGCTCCATCTGGGGAATATTAGAATTGAGATATTCTCGGCATTATTTCCTCCATATCATGCCTTTTATTTAGTCCTTATGTTCAGCAACTTTCTTTATTTTGCCTTCCTATTCTTGTATTTATTTCCTGGTTTTGAGCCATGTATTGTATCAATCAAAATACACAGAAAACAAGAACCCTTACCATCGATTTCTTGAAGTGGGTTTAGTTTCGTTCATTTTAGAAATAAATAAAGATTATTTGGTATGTTTAAAAAGTAAGAATTGTTTTGGTTGTAAATAAAGAACGTAATTAATTAGTATATCAAACTATCAACAGATAGATTAGTATACTACTAACAAACTAAAAACATGGTCAAGTTAAACTTACAAAGTAAAAGGTTTAAGTTACCAAACTCAGAGGTCAGCTTCGTTTTAAGATGCATGACTTGAATATAAGGGTGGGAGCTACAAAGTTCAATATATTGTCTCTATTTATTATCTAGTCCGTTTTAAACATTAACTTTTGACGAATCATCATCCAATAAGTGGCATGACTTCACCAATAAACCCAAACACTCCTAATCACAGTTGTGACCAATTGTGCTAATTTATCTTAGGCATAGCTGTCATGTTTAAAGTTAAACGGTAGTAATGTTTGTAACCTTACAAAGCAATGAGGTCATTTCTAGAAAAATATGCACAATTAACTGAAACAATGAGATATGACGACTGATACCTGTAGACAGCCTCCGTCTACAACCACCAGCCCAATAAGCTTTCCTCATTTTAACTTTGGCAAGACTTCTTTAATGTAATAACGTGGAGAAGCTGACCAATGGGGTTTAAAAATAGGACATTCTTTACGTTTCCTTGCTGCCATCAGTTCGGGTGGTAGGTCTTTTACAACAACCACATCACTTCTAAGAGAAGTTATGAAGTGATCTACACTGTAAAGGTATAAGAAGCTTTTAAACTCTGAGCTGCACAGAATCATAGAAAATAGCATAGGGATTAAATGATAACAATATGTAAAATGGCGCTCTTGAGTTTGGTTTGTTGCAGAAGCTTGCAAATATACCCGATGCCTTCAGAATTTGTACTTTCTTGAATCTCCGGGATGACCAGAGTAGCATTGAGAAGCCTGGATATGGTAACAAGATCACAAATCTAACAAATTAAAAAACCAGCATGAACTTTCAGAAATCGACAACGTTTTATGACATGCAGAAAAGCTAAAATGAAATGAACATACCGATGATCTGATCTTCTCGAATCCATGGCATGTATGAAACCATTATAATGGTGTTGTGGAACTAGAGCATGCTAATATAGTTGAAAGGCAAGAAAATGGTAAATATTTGAAAGAAAGTCCAGTAGTATATATATTTAACGAATATCAAACTCCAAACTATATTGCAAAACAAAACTTTGACTAGAGTTAATTTCTATGTAAACGTCTAGTAAGCAAACAACAAACTTGATACATAAAAGATCAGTAACTACCAGGATATTTATTTCTGGGGTTTGCAAATGGTTGCAAAGGCTCTAAGTACTTGACCTTCTTCCATAATTTTATAGATGAAAAACCCTGTAACAACCAAATAGAACATAATGAATGATGAAATTGTAATGCCACAGTTACAGTTATTAATGTATACATAAGTATTAAGTACAAGCATCACCTGTTTTCCCATACATTAATATTTAAATCTTCCACAAAGCCTGTCATCACATGGTAGTGTACTAGCTCTACACTAGTATTTGCAAGAGACATATGTACAAGCAATGACAGAAAAGATAAAACGACACCTCCAAGCGCTACCCATTTTACCTTGGACTTGAACATCATACATTCATACGGATAAATACACTTGAATAATGCATGCGTTATTTATAATAGCTTCACTACAAGCTGGTTCCACTGCTGCCAGATCATGACTGAGAAAGCATAAATAAGCATATGTGATGAACCAGCATTAACATTATTAACCAAGCAAGCCATTAGGTTTAAAAATCGAATATATATATATATATATATATATGAGTGTGAGTCCCACTCATGTAATAGTTTCGAACATCAATACTTATTTCGAAAATATATATATCATATAAAGTATGATTTGTTGGTAGTTGGTTTCATGAATTGAATATGCATTGGAGATTTGAAATGGCAATGGAGATTGAGGACGGGAGTGTACCTGTGACATGGAGTGTGGCTGAGTTAATATTCGACGGAAGATCAGACGGTGGTTCTCGTCTGCGCCGGAATTATAGTGACTCTTGGTGATATACAGAGCCTTCAAAACCGAAAAATAACAGCGGAAGTTTGATTGCAACGATCGACAACAGATAGGTCGAGATACAGATTCACCACTCGTCTATTCGTTGGGCAATACTAAACCTGAATCAAGATACAGTTCTCACCACATTCGAACTTAGAGTTCGACAGACACCTCTCAAGATGCCAATATTGAGATAGCAGTGGACGTTTTCTTGAATAAAGAAAACTCAATATTAAGGAAATTCACTCTGCTCCTTCATTGCTCAACATACGAAATTACATAAAGAAAAAAAGATCATGGCCCACCACTAACTACAATTTAAGGAATTAAAATAACAACCACTGTCTAGAATAACAAATAAAATAAAATAAGTGAGAAATAAAAAAAACAACATGGAATCATGGGTTAGTTGAGGTGTGCCTGCGTGCTTGTTGAGGGGCTTCACGTGACTTCACACCAGATGATATTAACTAGAGGTGGTAAAAGGGGTGGGTTGGTTTGGATTGGTTGACGGGTCAAGATGGGTTTGGGTCATAATGGGTTTTGGTTAGGATGAGTCAATTAAAAAAAAAATCAGAATGGATATGGGTCAGAATGGATTTAGGTCAGGATGGGCTCGGATCAGGCTGGGTTTTATAAACTTACGCGGAATAAGAAATTAACGAAAGAACAAAACCTTTCAAAGAAAAAAGAACAGCAGCCTGCCAAACGGCCCAAACTCTATCAAAAATCAACTAAAAAATTAAGATTCAAAAGTTTAAATTGATAACAGTTAAATTCTTCAAACCAAGGATGAATCATAAACCAAAATTTGTGGATCAAAACTTTCTAAACCAAAATGAACACCTGATTCAAATTCGACACTTTTTTGCATTTAGTTTCTGCTAAGTCGTCTTCTTTTTACCGATTTGAGATTTGAAACCATAAAGGATGAATCAGAAACTAACCCTCAAAATCATAACTTTTAATTAGAATTAATTACATCATCGAAATCACAAACCAAGATTGTTGAATCAGAAACAAAAGTCAAAACCAAAAGAAAAATCAAGTCATAAACTTTGATTTCTACTTATTGAAACTACAAGTAAGAAACTAGAATCGATGAATTAGAGACTAGAAGCCATAAACGTTGAAACTAGAATCGATTAAACGGGTTGTATAAAAAACCTTGAAATTGTGAAATCAACCCCAACCGATTAAGAAAACCAAGAGGAAGACGATTAAAAGATGAAGAAATCGAAATTCGATGGAGGTCTGAAATCGAAATCGGATTAGAACAACTGGACAAAAATTTAAAGATGTTATTTGTAGAAATCACATTAGACATCGTTCCGGTAGAAACCGCATACCATGTAACAATTATTGGCTGGAAGTAGAACTAAGAAGTGGGCTGGAAGTGAAACTGAACTATAAGAAGTGAGTAACGATGTGTGGATTGTGGACAAGATGGGTTATGAGAAAAATTTCTAATCAACCCATCCTGACCCATTCCTTATTTTCTGTAACCCATCCTGACCCATTCCTTATTTTCTGTAACCCATCTTGACCCAATTACCACTTTATCCAACTTCTAAAATTACCCAACTTGACCCCTTAGTGATATAGCATAATCCAACCTAACCTATTACTTTATGTTTACTATCCAAATCAACCCAAATACATCCACTTGGATCAAAATTGCCAGGTCTTTATTAACCCATTGGGTCACCCTAGTAAGCTCTGAAACCGTCTCAATGGCTAGCAATTTTGAATTTCGGGAATCAGCTCTCATAGCACCATCATCCTCCCCTTCTTCAAAATAGTTTGCCCTCAAACTTGGAAGTGGGACAGCAGGATCGTAGTAGGGCAGTAGATCAGCAACATTAAAGGTGGCAACAACTCCATATTCTCCCTGAAGATCTATTTTATAAGCATTATTAATGACTTTGGAGATAACTTTGAAAGGACCATCAGAGTGGGGGCTAAGTTTAGAGGGACGTTTTGAAGGAAAACGCTCCTTCCTCAAATGAACCCATACTAAATCTCCGGGCTGAAAACTAAAGAACTTGCGTCCTGCATCGACTCGTCGCTTAACCCGATCATTCATCTTGGTGATACGAGCATGAACCTGTTCGTGTAGAGACTTGATGTTGGTAGCCATATGACCAGCTTCAGGACTGAACCGTTTGGAGGTATCCAACACAGCTAAGTCAACTGGTGTAATGGGGTTAAGTCCATACATAACCATAAACGGACTCAAACCTGTGGTCTTGTTCGGTGCTCGATTGTAAGCAAATTCTGCATGGGCCAAGAGTTCATCCTATTGTTTAAGATTCTTTCGAACAAGGGCTCGTAAAAGGGTACCGAGAGTCCGATTAGTTACTTTGGTTTGGCCATCAGTTTGGGGATGGCTAGAGGTGCTAAATTTGAGTTTTGTTCCCACCTTCTTCCATAAGGTTAGCCAAAAATGGCTAAGGAACTTCACGTCCTGATCACTAACCAACGATTTGGGAATTCCATGGAGACGAACAACCTCCTTAAAATAAAGATTGGCAACCTGCACAACATCATAAGTAGTATGGCAGGGAAGAAAATGAGCCATTTTAGAAAACGATCCACCACAACCATGATCGAATCTTTGTGACGTTGCGTTCGAGGGAGACCGGTGATAAAATCAAGACTCAAATCTTCCCATGGTGTTGTGGGTACTGGTAATGGCAGATATAATCCGTGGGGCAACGATCTACTTTTGGCCTTATGACAAATGATGCACCGCTGAACGAGACGGGTAACGTCCTTCATAAGTTTCGGCCAAAAAAATTGTTGTTTCATCATCATAACCGTCTTGTCTACACCAAAGTGACCTGCCATCCCACCTTCATGGACCTCCTTGATGAGTGTTTCTCGCACACTGGTCCGTGGAATACAAAGACGATTATTTTTAAAGAGGTAGCCTTCCAAAAGATGATAATCGCCAACAGCACGGTGCTGGCAGGACCAAAACAACTCACTGAAGTCTGGGTCATCATTATAGTCCTGTTTGATCACATCAAATCCAATAATTCTAGGGTAAACAGTATTGAGTAGAAGATGCTTACGTGAAAGGGCATCATCGCCTTTGTTCAGCTTTCCGGATTTGTGACGAATAGTGAAATTTAAGATTTGTAAGAACTCGACCCACTTAGCATGTTGGGGTTGTAACTTGTGCTGTCCTTCAATATATTTCAAGGCTTTGATACCAAATGATAGAAGCAGTCCCAAATAACACCGATTCAAACACAATGTGCAAAAGTAGAATAGATCTACGGTTCGTTTCGGATACAGATTTACCACCGAAACAAACGATAGGGCAACGATATCTAACCGGAGATACAGATACCCCACTACGGTTAGAGAATCGGGTCTAAGAACACCACCCAACGTGCCAGGTTGAGCTAGCAAAGACACAAATCAATTTAACTCAACATGAGATAAATCAACATAAATTTTCATTCTCAAACTCACTGTCCCTTTTGTTTATACATAAAGAAAATTCACCAACTACCAATAAACTACCCACTAACCAATCCTAGTTTTTAGGGAATATGACAATTAAAGTACTACTGAAAATGCATGAAGTACAACTAATAAAAGCATATAAAAACTACACAAAGATCATGCGTTAAAGAAAACAACTTGAAGGAACGTGGTTGAAGGTATGGTTGCATGCATGGTTGTTCCATTTAATTTATGAGTGTCTTCACAGATCATCCCTGATCCACTTTCGCACCGACCTGGTTGCCGTATGATCCGACTCATGTGTACCTATTTCTGATCCAATCGTACTAATGGTTAGCTTAACGGCTAATGGATTTGAATTGCCGATAGGTTGGCTATCATTCTCTCCTCCTTGAGAGAAGTTTGTCCTCAAACTTGGAAAACAATCATCGGGTGGTTTTGGAGGTACTTTTGGTGGATAACCTATGGCGTATTGTTTAAAATGAGACCGGGTCTTGCATGGATACCATAACTTTGTTGATTCATTCCATCCTCCCTCAGGGCACAAGTGGAACGGGAACAATGTTGCTGGTAACAATGAATTTGACATCACAAATGCTTCCCCTGCAAGTTTAATTTCTTGTACACTGATTCTACTTTATGTACTCTAGTACGTGAGTCATCTTTCATGAAGCTGTCCATATTGTACTCACTATCAATTGCCACTTGTTCTTCTTTGGTGAAGGAACATGCATTACCTTCATTTGATTTATGCTCCTTCACTTCTTTAGATGGGCCTTTGTTTTCTGATCTTGGACTCGTAGATGTAGCTTCATCTTCATGATTGACATTCCTGCAAATAACCCATTTCATGATTAAACACTCTTTTTCATTTGCAAGAACTCCATCATCATCATATCGAGGTCCACTGTCCGATTCATTCTCTTTCACTTCCTTGCCTCGATCAGATGCTTCGTCTTCTTTCGAAACTTCACCCATGTCACAAAGAGTGGTATCGGTCATCTCAACTGTCGAAGCAGAGACAAACTCATCATAGAAGTGGTTTTCTGCATTTGTAGTAGTAAAAATTTGAGAGATGTTGCCTTGACATGTCGGTGCAGTTTGTTCCTTTAACATCGCAAGATAAGTGAAGACATATTTAAGAAGCTTTCTTCTTGGCTTCTTCGATTTGTACTCTGCCTGTTCATTAACGGAAATCTCACGCTTGAGTTCTTCTACCTATGTTCCATATATTGCAGTTGTTGTTTCCGTTCTTGGTTGCCTCGTACCAAGGCATTAACCCTGGTCTGCAAATCGTGTTTGTTTCCCTTCCTTGCGTACATACCAACTGATTTGTAGAGACTATTGTGTTGCTTGCTGTTGGGTCAGTTGAAGGGGTGAAGTGTAAGCCTAAGCACAGATACCAAATGATATACAGAGCCTTCAAAACCGAAAAATAACAGTGGAAGTTTGATTGCAACGATCGACAACGGATAGGTCGAGATACAGATTCACCACTCGTCTATTCATTGGGCAATACTAAACCCGAATCAAGATACAAATCTCACCACTCAATTCGAACTTAGAGTTCCACAGATCACCTCTCAAGATGCCAATATTAAGATAGCAGTGGACATTTTCTTGAATAAAGAAAACATAATATTAAGATAATTCACTCTGCTCCTTCATTGCTCAACATACAAAATTACATAAAGAAAAAAAGATCATGGCCCACCACTAACTATAATTTAGGGAATTAAAATAACAACCACTATCTAGAATGACAAATAAAATAAAATATCTGAGAAATAAAAAAAAAAACAACATGGAATCATGGGTAGTTAGTTGAGGTGTGCCCACGTGCATGTTGAGGGGATTCACATGACTTCACACTGGATCATATTAACCCATTGGGTCACCCCAGTAAGCTCCAAAACTGTCTCAATGGCTAGCAATTTTGAATTTGGGGAATCAGCTCTCGTAACCATCACTTGGTTTGAGAGAACAAGTGCGCTTTCGCTTTGGGCTGTAATTTGGAGTTGGAGTTCAACACCAAACCGAAAACAGAAGACATGAATCGAACACAACATGAGAATATAGGAATTACTCGACCCATGATTTTTTTCACATTTGAAACTTAATACATATAGAGTAAACTTGGTTAGTAACTCGTGTGTTACACGAGTTGACAAATACTTAGGTAACATATTGGTAAATAAATTCAAATGAATTCATAGTATGATGTTGAAGATATAAATTAAAATAAAAAAATTATTATAATATAATAGTATCAAAAAACTATGTCTATTCATAATTGAACAAATAAACATAGAATGATTGAAAAGAAAGGAATAAAAAATATCAATTAATAAACAAATTTAATAAATATTGCCGAAAATATGAATTTTGTCATGAATTTTAAAATTAATTAAGAGGAAAATGCTATTTTGAAAGAAAATATGGCATAAACTTTTATTTAATAATACAAAAAATTGTTAATAGTAATATTAAAATTAATAACCTAATCATTATTTGTTAACATAATTAGTAATTTGTTATAACTTTTGGAAAGATGTTAAATAATTTAAAGAAATAAGTGATCATAGATATAATATTCATTGTAATTTATATGAATTAATAGTTTTCAAATTCTTTGTAACTTAGAATTAAGGGTTGTAGCGACATGTGGCAATAAAAACGTGACGATTAGGTGGGCGGGCTAGAAAGAAGCTATGTGTACCTGTTGGATCGGATGGCGTTAGATTAACAAGAACTTCTCTTTTGATCAGTAGCCAATTAATGTGAAATCTAAGTTAACTACTTACTATGAAAACACAAATACTTTAAGGAAAGGTAAATGCACAAGTTGTTTTTTCAAAGTATTCACTTGATTAATCGTTTGAGTATAAAAGATACCATCGACAGATAAAATATTGGACTACAACAAGCTTGTTAAAGGATAATGCCTGCCTTAATCAACCAAACAAGTTCTAACATCCAATCAACCATGTACTAACATCTAAACATAAGTTATTCAAGCATAATACTAATTATCATTTATATTTCTTTTACAGGAATTGTAGATAAAAGCAATTTTAAACAAGTGTTGGCAGCAGATGAAGAAAGGTTCACAGCGGATGCATAAGAAGTCACAGCAGATGAAGACTATGAAGCATTGTCCAAGTGCTTACAACGGATGAACAAGTCCACAGCTGATAAACAAGTCTACAACGGATGCACAACATCCACAACGGACAACATCAAACAAACATAAGTGTTCACAGTGGATGACCAACATACACAGCAGACAACTTAGTTTCTCATCTACAGCAGACAGTCTATCATCAACAGCGAACACTTCAACATCCACAGCGGACAACCCTTAGACTTAGGATTTTTATGGGAATTTGTTTTTACATAAGGGTACTTTAGTAATTATTCATAGTATGTGCACAGGTTATAAATAGCCTTGTACTTTAATCCTTTGTAAGCTTTTGAACAGATTATCAATCAAACAAGCAAACTTATTACTCTATACATTCAATCACTCAATCACACAAACACACATAAACAATCACACAATAGAGATCATGCCATTCATCATGGGTTTCCGAACCATGATGATTGAGTGTTGATTCATTGTTGAGAGATTGGAAAGATCCTTGTTACAAAAACATTAAGTTTATATAAGAAAGTTTGATTCCATCAGGTGATAGGTATCAAAGCCTTGGCTCAAATCATTACATATTTTTTATCCTCTCAATCAACATAATAATCTCTTGTAACACGCTAAATTTTCAAAGAGAATCAAAGTTCTCGCATGGAGAGGGGGTTCTCGCGCGGCTGAGAGTTGTCATGTGAGAATGCCTGCGAAGGAGTGAAACCTTATAAATAGGTCAAAGCACCTGATTTTCTCCACTTCATATGAAAAGTTCATCCTTCTAGCTTAAAGAGAGAGAGAGAGAGAGAGAGAGAGAGAGAGAGAGAGAGAGAGAGAGAGAGAGAGAGAGACGGAAAGAGAGAGAGAGGCGAAAGGCTAGAAAGAGGAAGTTGTACAAGGTAGTGTTTAAGGTATGTATTCGATGACATTCGATGTATTTATGCATTTATGAATGGTTTGTAATGATATTAGTGCATGATTATATAGCTCCTGATCAAAAGCTCTCGGTTTGGTGTTATTCTTGTGGTGCATACCTTAATGAATGTTTTGATAAAGTATTATAGTGTTGATTGTTATAGAATGTGTTTAGGCATTAAAATGGCTTGAGAAACAATAACTTGGTACTAAATTTTCAAACATCTGCATAGTTCTCGGGCGACTGGTGTAGTTCTCGCATTAGACGGTTATCTTCCATAGTTCTCACGAGACGAGCAAACTTGCATAGCAAGTTATCGCACCTTGGACAGTTCTCGCGCTATGAGTTCTTGAACGAGTCATAGGGTTCTCATGGTAAAGTTCTCGCGCGAACCTGTTGATAGATATGTGTATAGATACCCTCGTATAGTGTGCAATAAAGATAGTATGAATAGAGAGCTTATAGTTAAAAAAGAAAGAAACTATATGTATTACTACCATTAAAGAATAAAGTAATCATAATATAGTTCATATGTGAAATGTTAAAGAACTTGAATAACAATTCAAGAATAGTTACCCGTTAAAGCACAGCTGTGAAAACGTTAAAGTATGCTAAAGAAGTCTTGCATGCATAGAGGTCTCGACGTATTTCAAGCCACGACATAGGAGTCTTGCGTAATGGCAAGCGACAGGAGTCTTGCATGTGTTGCAAGCTAGACAAGAGTCTTGCGTAGTGGCAAGTGACAGTAAAGTCTTGTATTTTACACGAGCAATGGCTAAAGGAGTGTTGTACGAAGTACTGGCTCACGATAAAGTAAAGATAAAGTAATGATAAAGTAAAGGTAAAGTAACGATAAAGTAAAGGTAATGTAATGATAAAGTAAAGGTAAACTAACGGTAAAGTAAAGATAAAGTATTGATAAAGCAAAAGGTAAAGCGTGGTTAAAGAACGAGCATAATAGTAGATAAAGAAGTCTTACTTTAATGTAAGCATAAGGTTAAAGTGTATGTATTGCTAAAGTATATTAAAGTGCATGTTTATGATAAAGTTCAGTTAAAGTAATTTGATAAAGTAAACCTAGAGCTCACTCAGCGTCGCTAACTTTTGTATGTATATTAGATTGACAGGTATGCTACAAGTATAAGTCGTGAGCTTGGCATGGATTGGAAGCTACCTAGCATATGGTCTAGACTAGCATCGTAGCATAGTTTGATGATAGTTAGTTAAAGTTATCTTTGTTTGATGTAGTCATTGAATTATTGCAATGTTTTATATTCTACTGCTTATATTGATGAAATTTTGAGTTTGAGGACTTGTGTTTCTGATGATGAAATCCAACTGTGAGGTTGTCTGGAAACAGGGCCTTACAAGTTGGTATCAGAGCCATAGTTTGAGTGATTTGGAGGCTTAGATGTCTAAACTCAAACTAAGAATAGGATCGATTAAGTGATGCTAGTGCCAGTAGCTTCATGCCTGGGTAATAGAGTTAAAGTTAGAAGTTAAAGTTAAATATTTAAGATAATAAAGATTTATAGGGATTATAGTAATCATAATAGGATTGAGGACTAATGTGACTCAGGATAAGGAATTTTGGGAGATGAAAAGTAAAGTAAGTAGTTGATTACAACTAGCCATTATCATTAGAAACTTATAGTACTTAACATGATTTGAACTATTACATGGAATGACAATATTAGTTTTCATATCTTATAGGAAGTTGTGGCTGGAAGGAAAGCTACTCGAGGAGGTGCTCGTGGTGGAGTCAGGGGTAAACCACCAGTCACCAAGGGTCAGAAGCAAACAGCTATGATGTGTATGTTGACTCTGTCCATACTGCTAGTGAGGGAAACTCTCATCATTCATAAGAGAGGATTACTCTATAGCATGTTGTTTGAGAGGCTATCGCCGAGGAGGTCCACAAGATTCTCCATGACATCATGCCCTCGGTCATGACAAAGGCTCTAAAGAAGGTGACTAAAGAATGGATGCTATAGGGAAAGAACAAAGCTAGTAAGAAAGGCAGTAAGGGTTCGAGTGAAGGATCAGGGAAAGATGGTAAAGATAGGAAAGATGAGGAAGATGTGACCGATAAGGAATTAGCTATAGGATGTTCATACCATATCTTCAAGGGGTGTAATCCCCCATCCTTGGATGGCAAGGGTGGTGCTATTGCCACAGTGGGTGTCTGAAATAGAGGCGATGATTGAGATTAATGAGTGTAGAGCTGATCAATCTGTGAAGTTCGCAACACACTCATTTATTGATGAAGCTATTCATTGGTGGAATAAAATCAAGCAAACTAAGGATCCTCGTGAGTTCAAAAATCTGAAGTGGAAAGACCTGAAGGAGCTGGTGATGAGGAAGTTCTTTCCTCAAAATTCGATAGATCGGGTGGAAAGTGAATTCTTGGGGTTTAAATCCGAGATTTGACCGACAGGCTATACACATCTCTCTTTAATGAGATGGCCAGGTTGGTGCCTCACCTGGTGAGTACTGAAGAGAGAAGGATGAAGTGTTATGTGCAGGGTTTGCCCTTGAAGGTCAAAACGCATGTGAAGGCAAGCGGGCCAAAGACTTTTGAGTTGTTGGTGGAATTTAGTGGGATAGTTTATGATGACGTGATTGCTGATAAAACCATCAAGGATGTAGGAAAGAAGAGTTGTTCTGGGAATATGAAGAGGGAAAGGAATGAGATGTTTGTGGCTAATACCAAAAAGATGAAGGTGAAATCGTCCGGTGAGTGCCGGAAGTGTGGGAGAAAGCATGCTGGTGAATGCAGGCTCGGTTAAAGCTTGTGTTACAGATGTGGTAAGATGGGGCATTTCTCCAAGGATTGTCCCAATCTGATAAAGTGCTACAACTATGGCAAACCGGGGCACTACAACCATGAATGCAAGGAGGAGAAAGTGGTTGACTCGGTTAAGGGAAAAGAGACGAAGAAAGTGAAAAGAGCCGGTGACAAGCCAAGAGCCAAGGCTAAGGCTTTCACGATGACAAGATAGGAAGATAGAGTTGAACCGGATGTGGTGTCATGTATGCTTCCTTTTAACAACATACTTGCTTTTGTTGTTTTTGATTCTGGTGCAAGTAAGAGCTTCATAGCAGCTACTTTCTGTGATATGATGAATAGTAAGGCTAAAGAGATAGATCACATATTCGAAGTAGAAATTGCCATTGGGAAGACTACTAAGATAACTGAGGCCTTAGAGGATTGTAGCATAGAATTGGAGGTTCATAGATTCCCCGCTAGGTTGTTTGTTATGACCCTAGGAGGATTCGATGTTGTGTTGGGTATGGATTGGTTAGCTGCCTACGAGGCTAATATAGTTTGCCGAAGGAAGATGATTCGAATGAAAGCACCTGATGGCAGCCCAGTTATGGTTAAAGGCGACAAAGTTTGCGAAATTCCAAAGATGATATCCATGATAAAGGCAGAAAAATGTATGAGGCGAGGGTATGGAGCATTCTTGGCATAAGTTGAAGATGCTAAAGCTGAAACAGTAAAGTTGATAGATGTACCCGTTGTGTGTGCCTTTCCAAACATGTTCCCCAAGGACTTGTTAGGGTACCGTTCGATAGATAAATGGGGTCTCAGATCGACCTTGTGCCAGGAGCCCAGCCCATTACTAAAGCGCCATGTCACCTGGCCCTGTCAGAGATGAATGAATTGCTAACCCAACCACAGGACCTTCTTGATAATGGTTTCATCAGGCTGAGCATTTCTTCTTGGGGTGCTCCGGTGCGGTTCGTAAGAACAAGGATGGTAGTATGTTTATGTGTATAGATTACAGGGAGCTGAATAAGCTTACGGTAAAGAATAGGTACTCGCTACCTAGGATTGACGATCTGTTTGACCAGATGCAAAGTGCAAGTTGGTTCTCAAGGATCGACCTCATGTCGGGTTATCATCAGTTAAAGGTTAAAGGTAAAGAACAAGATATCCCAAAGACAACATTTTGGACGTGATACGAGCATTATGAATTTCTTGTAATGTCGTTTAGTCTAACCAATGCCCCGACAGCATTTATGGATCTGATGAATAGGGTTTGTTGACTGATTCTCGAAAAATCAATGATATTGTTCATAAATGATATCCTGATCTACTCAAAGATTGAGGGAGACCACGCTTGTCACATCCGTGAGGTGTTAGAAACTCTAAGAAAGAAGAAGCTGTAAGCGAAGTTCTCCAAATGCGCGTTTTGGTTAGGCGAGGTATAGTTTTTGGGTCATGTGATCAACCCAGAGGGGATCATGGTTGTCCTGCTAAAGTGGAGGCTGTAATGCAATGGAGTTCTCTAAAGATGCCATTAGAAATCCAAAGCTTCCTCGGGTTGGCGGGTTATTACAGGAGGTTTATCCAGGATTATTCCAAAATTTCCTCACCATTGATAAAGCTGACAATAAAAGATATAAAGTTGGAGTGGGGTGGAAGTCAAAAGGACACGTTTATTGAGCTAAAGAAAAGGTTAACACAAGCTACTATGTTGACGCTACCGGAAGGGAACAAAGACTTGGTTGTCTATTCAGATGGTTCTTATCAAGGGTAAGCGTGCATCCTAATGCAATAAGGAAAAGCCATAGCATATGCCCCGACAGTTAAAGACACACGAAGTGAATTACCCTACCCATGATTTGGAGCTGGCTGTTGTGGTATTTGTGTTAAAGATATGGAGACATTATCTATACGATGTCAAATGTATGATTTTCACCGACGACAAAAGCCTAAAGTATTTTTTCGAGCAGAAATATCTCAATATGAGATAAAGACGATGGTTGGAGCTCATAAAAGACTATGACTGTGAGATTCATTATCAACCGGGTAAAGCTAACATAGTGGCTGACGCCCTAAGCCTTAAATAAAACCGTGAACCAATTCGGGTAAGATCTTACTAGTTGATTGTGACTCCTGATGTGATAAAGCAAATTTGCGAAGCATAGAAAGAAGCTCTAAAACCCGATCATGTAAATGAGTAGTGTATGAAAGGGCAAGTCGTGATTTGGAAGAAAACATCAATGGTGTTAAAACTAGATTCAAGTGTATATGGATTCCTAGTCTTGTAGGTCTATGAGAGAAAGTATTAGATGAGGCTCACAAGACTCGCTACTCGATTCATCCAGAAACCACCAAGATGTACCAAGATTTGAAGAAGAATTATTGGTGGCTGGGAATGAAAGATATTGTAGCAAGGTATGTAGAGAAATGCTTAACTTGTCTTCAAGTTAAGGCAGAGCATTAGAAGCCATATGGGAAGATCGAACCCTTGGAGATATCCAAATGGAAGTGGGAGCATGTTACTATGGATTTCATAATGAAGCTTCCGCGTATAGATAAAGGTTATGATGCCATATGGGTTACAGTGGACAGTCTAATGAAGAGTGTTCACTTTCTACCGATCCGGGAGACATATAACTCAGAGCGATTGGCGGAGTTGTTCATAAATGAAATATTCGCTCGTCATGGCGTGGCAATGTTGATCATTTCCGATAGAGACATGCAGTCTACATCCAAATTTTGGAGGAGGTTCAATGATGCTATGGGAAACAGATTGCACATAAGTACCGCATACCACCCACAGACAGATGGCCAGTCCGAAATGACTATTCAGGCGTTAGAAGATATCCTTCGAGCATGTATCATAGACTTTGATGGGAGCTGGGATAGTCACCTACTGTTAGCAGAGTTCTCGTACAACAACAGCTACCATGCTAGTATTGGTATGCCTCCATGCGAGATGCTTTACGGTTAAAAATATAGAACCCCTATGTGTTGGGACGAGATTGGGTAGAAGGAGTTAGGGAGTATTGAGGTTATAGAGGCTACCATTGAGAAACTAAATAGAACTAAAGACTACATGAAAGTGCTGACAAATGCCAAAGACCGATTGAGTTTAATATCAGTCATAAAGTAAGCTAAGGGTTTCACCTTGGAAAGGAATCATTCGATTTAGAAAGAGAGGAAAGCTGAGTCCTAGATTTATTGGGCCTTTCAAAATAATAGTCCATGTGGGGGAAGTTGCATATAGGCTGGAACTACTAGATGAGTTAAGTGGAATTCATTCTACCTTCCATGTATCACATCTGCGTAAGTGTCTAGTAGATGAAGATGCTCATGTTCAGCTGGGAGATATGTAGGTAGATGCTAGATTGAATTAGGTAGAGAAGCCTGTGGTGACAATAGACAGGAAAAAGAAACAATTAACGAATAAAGTAGTTCCACTCGTTCAAGTACAGGGGAAACATAGATAGGGGTCGGAATCCATTTGGGAATCTGAAGATGAAATGAGACAGCATTACCCTCAATTGTTTGATGTATAGCAAGTTCGGGGATGAAACCTAAATAAGGGGGATAGACTTGTAACACCCCGAATTTTCAAAGAGAATCAAAGTTCTCACGTGGAGAGGGGGTTCTCGTGCGATTGAGAATTATCGCGCAAGAATGCCAGCGAAGGAGTGAAACCTTATAAATAGGTCAAATCACCCGATTTTCTCCATTTCATGTGGAAAGTTCATCTATTCAGCTTAGAGAGAGAAAGGTAAAAGGATAGAAAGAGAAAGTGGTGCAAGGTGGTGTTTAAGGTATGTATTCAATGACATTCGATGTATTTATGCATTTATGAATGGTTTGTAATGATATTAGTGCATGATTATGTAGCTCCTGGTTGAAAAGCTTACGGTTTGGTGTTGTTCGTGTGCAAATATCATAAGGTGAGTTCTAGACCCCTTCTTTTTAACATTTTCCATGATTTGGTGCTATTATACATACCCTAATGAATGTTTTGATAAAGTATTATAGTGTTAATTGATATAGAATGTGTTTGGGCATTAAAATGGCTTGAGAAACAATAACTTGGTACTGAAGTTTCGAATAGCTGCATAGTTCTCGCTCGACTGGTGTAGTTCTCGCATTAGATGGTTATCTTCCATAGTTCTCACGCGACGAGCAAACTTGCATAGCAAGTTATCGTGCCTTGGATAGTTCTCGCGCGATTTTCTTGCGCGAGTCATAGGGTTCCCATGGTAAAGTTCTCGCACGAACCTGTTGATAGATATGTGTATAGATAATATTATGCGATAAAGATAGTACGAATAGAGAGCTTATAGTTAAAAAAGAAAGAAAGTATATGTATTACTATCGTTAAGGAATAAAGTAATCATAATATAGTTCACATGTGAAACGTTATAGAACTTGAATAATAATTCAAGAATAGTTACCCCGTTAAAGCACAGCTGTGAAAATGTTAAAGTATGCTAAAGAAGTCTTGTACGCATAGAGGTCTTGATGTATTTCAAGCCTCGACACAGGAGTCTGCGTAATGTCAAGTGACAGGAGTCTTGCATGTCTTGCAAGAAAGATAGGAGTCTTGCATAATGGCAAGCAACAGTAAAGTCTTGTGTTTTACATGAGCAATGGCTAAAGGAGTGTTGTACAAAGTATAGGCTCACGATAAAGGAAACATAAAGTAACGACAAAGTAAAGGTAAAGTAATGATAAAGTAAAGATAACGTAACAGTAAAGTAAAGATAAAGTATTGATAAAGCAAAAGTTAAAGCGTGGTTAAAGGTCAAGCATAATAGTAGATAAAGAGTCTTACTTTAACGTAAGCACAAAGTTAAAGTCTATGTATTGCTAAAGTATATTAGAGTGCGTATTTATGCAAAAGTTCAGTTATAGTTATTTGATAAGTAAACCTAGAGCTCACTTAGCATCGCTGAATTTTATATGCATATTAGATTGACAAGTATGCTTAAAGAATAAGTCGTGAGCTTGGCATGGATTGGAAGCTACCTGCCATATGGTCGAGACTGGCATCCTGGCATAGTTTGATGATAGTTAGTTAAAGTTATAGATATTTGATATAGTCTTTGAATTATAGCAATGTTTTATGTTCCGCTGCTTTTATTGATGAAATTTTGAGGTCGAGTACTTGTGATTCTGTTGATGAAGTCCAACTATGAGATTGCCTGAAACAGGGCCATACATATGTACTATTCATTAGCTTCAAAATCATCTATATTGAGCATAAAACCACAAAAGGACACTCTTCTACGAATCCATTCATCAAATAGTTCGAAAACATGTCTTAACAGACTGTTTTGATTGGTATTCAAGAAGAATTTGTGTTATTGCTGGTAACAAAGCTCCCAAAGCATTCACAAACTGTTTTTCAACATAATCATCACAAATCTCATAAAACCATGTTAGCTTTAAGAATATTTTAGATAAAACAGTAAACGGGTACTGTTCTATCAAATTTTGAGCATTTCAAACACTATTTCGAGGATTTCAACCCAGAAATTATGTTAGAACATCATTTTTGGGTAGGTTTACACTCAAATCAGCCACAAAACATCATCAAAACAATCCAAATCGTTGATTTTCACACAAGTTGCTCGACCGCAACTGCTCTAGGATAAACCCTAGTTCATCATCATCAAATCTTCAAAATTCGGTAATTTTGTTAATACAAACATCAAAAAAAAGTGAAGGGACCGTTCTTTATTTGAATTTTCATTAAAATCATTAAGTTTAACTTTTTGATTCATTCAGCCAACACATTTATTGTGTTTTAAGGTTTATTAGGGTTTTGACTTTCATTGACCAAATTTAAAAAGGGTTTTTGACTATTGACCAAAATTTCCCTATTTTGTGATTGTTATTGACTGACGTTACATATGAAAGAATTAATTTAACTTTAATTGATTATTTTCCTTTATTTGGTAATTGTATGTCATAAAATTAAATCAAACAAATCCTAGTGACAAATTTGGACTTCGAAAAATATCACCTTAGGATAAATTAATTTAGCATCAACCTAAAAATCAATCAAATTAACTTAAATCGATAAGTTAAACAAACACAAACATGTTTGATGAGTGTCTGGATCAAAAAGTGGCCTTAAACCACTAAGATTGAAGAACAAAGTAGACTTCAAGCAATGGAAGATATTGTTCAGAAATTGGTTATCTTTCATGACCCTGATCTATGGACTTCAATTACTGATGGACCATACATACCAGTAGCTTTGGGTCAGGATTACAACACATAGAAACCAGTTCGCCTCAATAGTTTAGCTGGTGATGACTTGAAGAAAGTCAAAACTGACATGAAAGCATACAATTTTCTGGCCATGACTCTTCCTTTTGAGATACTGACCAGGGTAGAAAATATCAAAACAGCCAATGAACTTTGGAAAGTTCTTCATTCCATGTGAAGGAAGTGATGAAATCAGAGCTATCAAAAAGTAGAAGTTCAGAACACAATATGAAACATTCCATCACATCCAAGGTGAATTAATACCACAACAACTCCATAGATTTGTACAACTAGTCAATGAGATGATTGTCTATGGGCTCAAGTATGAATCAATGGAAATCAATAAGAAAATGCTTCACACTCTACCAGAGAGCTGGACACGGTTTGTCTCTTTAATGAAATCTACACTTGATGTTGAAGCATTGTCATTAGATGCCCTAGTTGTTAAAGTAGAGGCACTAGAACTTGATGAAAGATCAAGAAACAACAACACAATAAGGCATGTTGAATCATACAAATTTATGGAGATGCAAACAACAAGCAGTGCATTCCTAACATGCATTGGAGAGGATGAAGATAAAGAATTCCTTGACTCAAGTGAAACATCATTCATCTCAGCTCTAGAATCATCTAAACAATGACAAAATTCAAAGAAGATTGGTGTTCATGCTTCCCCTGAAGCAACACCTCAAAGCAAACATCAGCATCAACATCAACATTAAAATCAACAAGCATCAAGTTCTAGCAAACAACAACAAGCTCAACATCAAAACATCCATAAGTTTGATAAATCATTAGATGCTCTCACCATCACTCTTTAAAGTGAACAACAAAAGGCAGCATTTGCAGCCTTCTCAACTGGTTTTGAGGCATACTTTTGTGTAAACATTATACCATCACACATCATTCAACAAGACTTGGATGAACTTCCACCAGACATGGTAGAAGAAATGGATCTTCAATGGTCTATGGCTATGATTTCCTATAGATCCAAAAGATTTCTCCAAGAAATAAGGGTCTAACCTTGGATAAAAAGACCAAAATTGGGTTTGATAAATCCAAAGTGAGGTGATTCAATTGCCAATTGTATGGACACTTCTCCAGAGAATGTCAACAACCAAGACAAGAAAGAGATAATCAACAACCACAATCATCCAGTGGATATCAGTCAAACAGACCAATTCCACCACCAATTAGCATACCATCTACTCCAGCACCACCTCAAATCACTCACTATAGTCCAAATCAACATACCAAATCCTCAACAATGATTATCAAATAGGATGGTGAATGTGATTAGAGTATGTATAAAGTAGAGATCAAATCTCTAGATTATGCCCTTATGACTCAACTTGAGGAGAAACTAATAGAAATCCTGAAGGAGGCTAAAGAAAATCTATGTACTCAAGCATGCATTGATGAAGTTACTAGATACAGAGAGCATGCTGATCAACTTTCTAGAAAAGTGATTGAAACAACCATTTTAAATGTAGTCTTAAAACTGAACAAAAATAATATGAAATTAAGATTGTGTTACTTAAAATGATTTAAACAAGCTATTTTCTGAAAAACTAACATTGACATCATAAGTTGAGTAGCTCTCTGAATCATTAACTTAATCAAAAACAGCACAGGCAAAAACAGAAGTCAAACTTCAAAAGTTTCAAGTAAGCAACTAGAAATTTGAAGAACTTTTGGCTCAGCAAAGGGCTTTTAGAGACCCTTTAGGAATTGGGTATAATAAAGTTAACCCACCATACAATCATAATTATGTTTCATTGCTTGAATCAATGACCAACAAGCATGGTGATCCACTTGATCCTCATGATAGAACATATGACTTAAAACCTGCATCATTATTTTCAAAGTCACCTTTAATTAAGTTTGTTAAAAGTCAAAATCCACCTCAAATTAAATCAACAGACTTATATCATGGTGAAAATAATGAATTTGATATACATACTTCTAATGATGAAGATGAGGATCTTTTGTATGATGAAGCTGATCAACCATCCACTGAAACTACAAAAGTTTCAAATGTGTCAGTGATTGTTGTACCATCACCCAAACAATAAAAAAAGCAAATAGTTGACATTTGCTTAGGTGGAAGAAATAGTGAATCTTCCACTACCCCTCTTAAAATAATAAATAGAAGAAAGGGCAAAACCACCACTCAACAAATGTAACGCCCTGAAAATTTCAGAAAGAAAAAAAAAAGAAAAGAAAAGAAAAGGAGCAAACAGGATATTATTTCAAAAGCAAGGGGTTAAAAGTATGCAAGGGTCAAACCAGCCCATAATGGGTTCAAAAAGGTGATAAGGCTGCCCATAACCCCTCTCTCATGCATATTTTTGGCTAGAGTGATAAGAAGAAGCTCTCATCCAAATTTAGAGAGAGAAAGTGGAAGAAATCTTTAGAAGGTAAGATTTTTAAGGTGATTCTTCTCAGTTTTAGTTGGGTTTAGCTTTTGAACTGATCTTTATGTGTTTCTATGTGTTTTGTTACTTGTTTTCGTGTGTTTAGGTGCTACAACTCCAGGTTGCTCTCGGGTTGGTGGTGTTTCACTCGAAAGCTGTTAGAGGTGAGTTCTAGATCCCCTCTTTTACTAGTTTTCTACTTGTTTGGGGCTGTTATATATACTAAAAAGAATGTTTCTCTACCAAACTACGTATTTCTCTTTATAGAATTACGGTTGTGTACGATGTGGTATGTTTTAAAAGATTTCTATGTTGTTGAATGGTTGTTTGGGGATGTCATAACTATGTAACTGGTAGATCCATGCTAAGTAGATGTTTAGAAGTGATGTTCGAGGCTAGAAACTACATAAGTTGAATTGCAGGTACTGGACTTGGTGTCTGCGGTGGACACTAGCTGTCCGCTGTGGGCACTTGAGCATAGATAAAATGTTCACTGTGGACACTTAGGTATTTAGACTGTCCACTATTGACTTTGCATGTCCGCTGTGGACTTTGCATGTCCGCTCTGGGCACTTAGAGATTTCATGATTGTCCCCTATAGACCTAACCATCCGCTATGGACCCTTAAGTGTTTTAGTCATCTGCTGTGAATCTTAGTCATCCGCTGTGAACACACTTAGTGTTTAGTTCATCTGCTGTGAACCTTAGTCATCCGTTATGGGACTTGGCTGTTTGCTGTGGACTTTGGTGGTCCGCTGTGGGATTTGGCTGTCCGTTGGGAACACTTAGAATTTAGGCCATTCGCTGTATGCCTTGTTCATGTGCTATAAGCACTTAGGATATTTTTGAAATTTTAGGAAATAGAATTAAGTGCTAAGTACTGATATTTTATGGTGGCCTATGCTTGATTATGTTATGTATGCTTGTGGGCTGCTGTTATGATGATGATGTTCCATGTTATGTATTATGACGTGACTTTACGTGTTATGATATGCTTATGTACGTAAAGTATTATTGTAATTAAAGTGAAATATAAAGATAATGAAAAATGGAACGTAATGAATGAATGAAAGTTTTGCAAGCAGATTAAAAGGGGTTCATAACTCATTATGGGTTGTCAACTCGATAGTGTGCCATATGCACACAGAGGGGTCAGTCTTCGTGATTGATCGAAACGTACGAAACGAAATCCTTGCCACTTGACCCCAAGACTATAGTCACTTCGTGCACAAATGATGGGGCATAGCATATGGCATGATCTAGATAAGAGTGAAAGATAATAATGAATGAAAGTATGAACGAATGATTATGAACGATGATGAAAGATAATAAATGATTATTATCAAGATGTACGTATGATGTGTGATCACGTACGAAAGTAAAGGAAATGTATTATCAAAAGTAAAGTATTTTATTATATAAATTATAACTCACTCAACGTCACTGACTTTTTATATGCATATCAGTTGGTAGGTAATTGTTGATGCTGAGGAGGTGCAGGCATGGATGCATAAGCTACTGGGGACGATCCGAGTCTGGCATTCTAGATTTTTAGAGAATGCTTGTAAATGTCAAGTTTTTTTTATGCAACTATAAGAACAATGTTTTGTCATGTATTTATAAACTATGTATGAAAAGTTATATTTCCACTGCAAAATGAAGTGTTTCATATGTTTTATGTGATGATTGACCATCTGTATGCGTCCCGGGAATGGGGCCTTACAATAAAGCAACAAAGTGTCATTTTTGATGTACCATCAAAATTATCCCTTAAATCAAAAGTTGCAAACAAACCAAATACCTCAAATTTACCATATTGGGAGTGGTTGATCAATACACTCACAATATTGTAAAATTTAAATTTGGAAAGTATTGTAAATACCGTAACATGAACAACCACAGTACTGAAATATGTTATTTTAATAACTACTATTTAATTTATGATAGAAACAATCCTAACACTACAAACTCTTTTTTAGTAAAAAGAGTAGGAAGCAAAACAATCTCAGACAGAGAAATCAATTGAGAAGCAACCAATTGTTCCTAAGAAGAACAAAGGTAGAGCAACTAGATAGACTCCATACACCAAAGTTGTTTTGAATTCAGATAAATGATTTTATGACAACTTTAAACAACCAAACAAGAGACATAAGTCTCAAATCAGACAACAAAGTGACCATAGCAATCAAAGGAGAAGAGTTCAAATCACCTCTCCTGAAAGAGCTATGACCAACCAAAGGAAACATAGTATACCTAGAGTTCCTAAACCAACAGACAATGCATCTCTTGAAGAGATCTGTGTTATAGGAAAAGACAAAAAATCCAAGACCATCTTGGCTTGGTTTGCACCCTCTAAATATATTTATTGTCTGTACAGTGACATCAAAGAAGGTCTGACAACATAAGGTATGTTAAAAGTGGATGTTCTCACCGTATGACCGGAAATTGTTTCCTCCTTTGGGATTTTAGGAGAAAACATAGAGGAAATATAGCCTTAGAAGGAGGTAAAATAGGAGGAAAGATTACTAGTGAAGAGTATCTAATGGTTGATAAGCTTTGAAAATGTCAACTACTGCTCCAACCTCCAGTTCAGTCTTTTGAGTGTATCTTAGATCTATGACAAGGGACATGCCACAATCTTTGAATCCAACAACTGCTACATCTTCAAGGTGGGTTTTCATATTCTAGAAGATTATATACTTTTGAAAATACCTCGTCAAAATAACACATTCATAGTTGATATGAATACAGTTTCAGCTTCAACCCCTAAAACTTGTTTATTATCAAAAGCAACAAAAGAAGCTTCCTAATTACGACATAGAAGATTGGGACATTATAATTTTAACAGAATGAATCAATTGGTCAAAAGTGATCTAGTAATAGGTCTACCTCAAAAAACATTTCCATACAGACCACTTCACTATATGTTTGAAAGGCAAATAACATTAAGTGTCTTATTGTTTTAAATTGGTAAACTCTAATAAAACACCACTCATATTGCTTCACATGGACCTATTTGGACCAATAAACATTTTAAGTATAGGCAATAAGCACTGCTTTTGTTGGTCCAAATGGTCGTATAAACGTGCTTTTGATGAAGTTTTAACACCAGAATCTTCAAGTTATCACTATTTCCAATAACTTGGGGACCAAGTAATGATACAAGAATAAACACAATCAAGCAAAACCCATTTGAAATATGTTTTTGATAAGATGATAAAGAACAATGCTAAAAGATAACAATAATAAGCTCCTAGCAATGCACAATGAACTCAAATCAATAGTATTTCATTAATGTTCCCCCCGAGTTCCAAAATGATCAATAAACAAACATATTTATACAGGACCTAGTTTCGCATACAGTTCCGCACTATGCGAAAATGTCATTCTCTGTGACCATGTGAAAGTACCGAGCGAAACTACAGTTTCGCATGTAGTTTCGCATGCCATAGAATACATAATTCAAACAAAACTAAACTAGATCCTATTACAATAATAACTAAGCTATAGCTAATGGCAAGGTGAATACCACCCTATACTTGATCATCAATACTCCCCCTAGGGGGTATTCACATGCCGGGTCTTCTGGGTTAGCCCTGTCGATGCTTTCTCCAACATCCTTGCCAATTCCCTCACTTCTACTTCTCGATCATCATGTTCCTGCACACTCTTTTTGGGCTGCTTGATCTCCAATCTGACTCCCCTAGCTTTGTTGGCCACTCTCTCAAACAAACTAGTCTCTGCCTTGGTCTTTTCTCCCATACCAAACTTAATCTGATTTTCACATAATACCTTCAGATCATCATCACTAAATGAGAATACCTCCATTGGATCAAACAACCATATTTCATTTCCGTCCTTCACCCATACTACTACATCACCAGATTGGTTATCATAGAATCATTTCTCAAACTTTTACGGTCTTGACGGTTGCTGATCTGGTAACCTCACCCGATTGAGGGTCTTTGGAGGTTTCAGCTTCAGCACTATCTTTCCCTTTTCTGTTTCCCAGTCTAAATCTTTCTTTGACCTCCTCCTATTGTCTTCATGTATCCAAAAGTAGCAAAATTGTCTTGAATTCCATGGAAATCTCATGTTCTAGCAATGTTGCGCGCTCGCTTAAACCAAAATCTAGCAGGGGGGTCTCTGCTAGTCTTCTCAAATCCCACCTAGGAAGAGTCTTAAACGCCTTCCTCTTGTAAATATATGAGATCCCCTCATGCCTATTTATCATAAACATCTTCAGTTCAGGATTGTACTTCCAACTCACGATCTTCTTATCAGATTCTTTCATGTCCGGTTCTCTGATGTTTTGAAAGAGTGGGGTTAGCTTTTCTGGCTCTTCTACCTTTGTGAATCAATCTTCTTTATCCATCTCTATGACCTACTTCAGCTGAACTCCTTTGAGCCACGTATGTCATTAGTCTCTCTTCCACTTCATAGAATTCTAGCTCAGAATCATAGTCCACAAGTGGTTTTTCAACCTCATCCTCTTTATCTATTAACTTGGGCTCTACATTTCCCTTTTTCTCTCCTACTATCTCCACCCTGATCACTTCATTTCTAGTAAGACCAGTATCTAATCTAGCCCCAAATCCATAAATCCAGCCTCTATCACCTCATCAACATTTCCTCCAACGTCTCCTTCATCGCTTCCTACAGCACCGCTTCCTCCCATATCACCATCTCCATTATTTTTAATAGCTTCAACAATTTCAACACCAACATCACCTCCACCAGCTCCAGATCCACCAACACCACTACCACCAGCTTCAGATGACTTGTGAATTAATGTATACTGAGATGTGTTAGTCATATCCCGAATTTCTGATCAGTTGGTACATTAGCAACACCAGCTTTTCTTTTCAACTTGCTTACTTCTTCTAGCAATCTTCTAATCAAATCTTGTTGGTTTAGCATCATCTTCTTCATTTCATCCATCTCCCTTTCCCTCTGCCCCTCTCTCTCTCTTTTTGAAGTTTATCAGTTTAGTCTTGATCATGCTTAGCTCGTTTGATAAAGATGTGTTAACATTCCTGATTACATCCTTATCAAGTTCTAATATGATGTCCCTTCTTTGTCTCCTAGCTTCTCTTATAGGCCCAGTCTCTGGAATTACTGGCTGCTTGCTTTTACTTGTCCTTTCCCGTGCAAGAGAATCAGCTCTAACTTAGGAAGATCATTTCTCTCCACTCTTTTTGTTCCTTTACTTCCTCATCTCTTCCTTCATATCATCCAGTTGATCCTCAAATGTCATCTCAGTCTCTTTTGTATATTACTTTCTTTTCTTCCTCTCCTCTGCAATTCCTCCACTTGCTGCTACTCTCTGTTCCTCCAAAGGGATCAGGGTCTTGATATAGTTCCATCTATCCTCAGTGTACATATTCTCCAGTAAGTATGAAATTTTTCCAGAAAAATCATATCTGGAGGCAGCACAATCAACAAATATTCTTGAGTTCATAGGGGTCAACTTTAGTTTATCTCCTAGTTTTGGTATGTTTGGCTTCAAATAATCGAGAATGATCTGAATGAATCTTGGGTATAAAGCCACTTATCCTTCTTTAGAGCCATGATGTTCTCCAGCAGATAGTCATGATTAGTCTGGGCAATGTTTGCCTTTTCTCCTTTACAGAATATGATCATGGCTGTGGACCACTTCAGATTCAGCCCATCAGATCCACCCTTTCTATGATCTAAGCAACTGATGAAAACGTGGGCAATGAACCTCCATTCCTTCGATAGATACGTCTTCTTGATCTCCTTTCTTATCTCAAAATTGGTTCCCTCGTATCCAATTGCTTCGAATGCTATAATAACTTCAGAATCAGGCATCTCTACATCCTCACCCATCTCACCTTCTAGCCTCAAAGCCTTAGCCACCGTCTCAACTAAGATCTCAATCAGCTCCCCTTGAACAGACGCTCTGATGATCTTTTCTTTGGAATCATAATCAGCTGTTCTCCAAAAGTCTCTAATCTTTCTTTCATCTATTACAGGAGAGTGAGAGATTGACCTTTTCAACCAGTAGATAGCGTCCCGAAAACAAGTGGTCTTTGGGTCTCTATCGTTTAGATATGCCACCACGTTTGATCTCGGATCAAATTTTAAGCTTCCCATAGGATGTGTAGGTGAAACCGAAAGTTTGTTAGTTCAACCATATTAATTAAACACTTAATAATTGTTAAAACAAAAAGGAGAAATTAAAAATTAAAAATAAAAATAAAAAATAAAAAATAAAAAAAAATAAAAAATTGCAATTATTTTCACAACCAGGTTAGCATTGAGAAACTAAAGTTTCGCAAAAGGTACGAAACTGTAACACCTAAAAATTTTAAAGAAAAGAAAAGTAAAGAAGAAAAGATAAAAAGTCCAAAAGCAAGGGGTTAAAAGTGTGCAAGAGTCAAAGTTTACCATAATTGGTGTCAAAAGGAGGTAAGGCCGCCCATAACCCTCTCTCTCATGCACAATTTGGCTAAAGGCTGGGAAAAGAGAACCCCATTCTGGTTTTAGAGAGAGAAAGCTCAAGTTCTTCAAAAAGGTGAGATTTCTGAGGTTTTCTTCTCGATTTTCTGCTGGGTTCGGGCTTATGAACCTATTTTAATGTGTTCTCTTGTGTTGGTTGATTGTTTATGTGTTTAGGTGCTAGTTATACTTGTTAGCTCTTGGGTTTGTGGTGTTTCACTCGAAAGCTGCTAAGAGGTGAGTTCTAGATCCCCTCTTTTACTTATTTTATATATGTTTGGGGCTGATGTGCATATTACAAGTATTTTTAATAACAAAACCATTATTTTGTTTCATAAGAAACCGACTGTTCATGAAAGATGCTACTTCAAGTGTATTATATTTTTATGTGTGATGTTTCTTATATTTTGAAGATGTAACTTGTTAGATCTAAGCTAAGTAGATGATTAACAAGGGCATTTGGGAACTAAAAATCATGTAAGTTAAGCTTACTGTGGATTTTGGTCATCCGCTGTGGACACTTTCGCATGAATAAGTTGTTCGCTGTGGATGTTGGTCATCCGCTGTGGACACTATAGTATGACTGTGTGTCCGCTGTGGATGTTGGTCATCCGCTGTGGACCCTGTCCGCCGTGAACACTTGGAAAGATTTGCCGTCCACTGTGGACTTGTACGTCCGCTGTGGTCTTTATTCATCCGTTGTACACCTTTTAGTTATCCGCTATGGATGTTATTCATCTGCATTGGACTATGGCCATCCGCATTGGACTATGGCCATCCGCATTGGACTATGTTCATCTGCTGTGAACACACTTAGTGTTTTACTCATCCGCTGTGGACCTTGGCTGTCCGCTGTAGACTTTGGCTGTACGCTGTGGACCTTGGCTGTCTGCTGTGGACCTTGGCAGTCCGCTGTGGACCTTGGCAGTCCGCGGTGGATACTTAGTACTTTAAGCCATCCGCTGTATATGCTACTCATGCGCTATGAACACTTCGATTTTTTTGAAACTTTAGGAATGGAGTTAAGTGTTAAGAACTTATGTTTAATGGGAGTTCATGCTTGTTCTATGTTACTAATGTTTTATTTACCTTCTTTGGGCTGCTTACTACGAATAATTATTATTGTTTCATGATATATGAATTTAAGGTAATGAAAATTATAAAAGTATTATTCATAATAAGTGGACACAAGGAACAAAAGAAGGAAAGTGTAACCTAATGAATGTTACCCCGGGCCTTATGATGAATGAAAAGCCTTGCAAGCACAATGAATGGAGGTGCACGACCTTGTTGTCGTTAGCTCAACTGATGTGCGGCTGTATATCCCATGAGGATGCACATCTGGGTCTAATCCTGGGGATTGACCAATGAATGAATGGGATCCTAGTTCATGAGCAGACTTCGTGCCTAGCAGTGTGGATCAACTGTCGATGGGTTAGCTATCATGATAAACGTTTGCCGATAGGGGTTCAGCATCTGTTGCCAACCAACAATGTAGGCTCTTGCTTTGTGCAATCCTAGTTAATGAAAGAGAAAGATAATGAAAGAAAGAAGGATAATGAATCTCTTAATGATTGATTATGTATATTGATGAATGATCACCAAATGAAGTTTACAAAAGTGTATTTTCTATATTATTAAACTAGGACTCACTCAGCAATGTTAACTTTTTATATGCATATCAGTTGGCAGGTAAGGAGGTTACTGAGGATGGCACGGGGCTGAAGCTACTTGGTGAATAGAGACTGGCATCCATTTATGCAATTATGATATTTTTGTCTTGTAATGCAACTAAATATTCTTTTGTAGCTCTAAACAACGATGTATTATTTAGCAAAAGTAATTATTAATGCAAGTAATGGTTTTTGGTTAAATTATTCCGTTGCGATTGTTTTCTTATAATAATGTGATTTAAGGTGTTTTTAACAATGAAGATGCTATGAATGACCAACTGTGGGGTTTCAGGAAACGGGGCCTTACAAGTTGGTATCAGAGCCAAAGTTTAAGAGAATTGGGTAAATCATTTTTCAAAACCTAAACTTAAACTGAGAATGGGACCGAATGGAAGGATGCTAGCCCAAGTAGCAATGTGCCATCAGGTAATTTTAATTAAAGTTAACTAGTATTACGTGCGTGTGCTATTTGAATTATGTGCTCTTTGTAGATTTGAATACTGATGTAGTCAGGATAGGAAATGCTTGGAGAATGAAGAGTACAGTAAGTGGCTAATCACAACTGGCCACTTTAATTAGGGACTTACTATACTTGACATAATATGAGCTATTACCTTGAATGACCTTGTTAGTGTTCGAATCTTATAGGAAGTAGATCGTATGGCGGGTAGGAAATCTGGGAAGACAACCGTAGGAGGTGGTCGTGGCGGGCGTACTACTGGGCCACGTGTCACCCGAAGCAAAGCTAAGGCTCCTAGATAGTTCATGAGGACACGGATATTCATAGCCACCAAGAGGGTGAAGGATCAGCCACCCTCAAGTCTATAGTAAAGGAAGCTATTGCTGACGAAGTCTACAACGTCATGCAAAATGTGTTACCTTCAATGGTGACCGAGGTGTTTAGGGCTGTAAAGGATGGTGAAAAGACCAAAGATGCAGGGGAGAAGGAGAAAGCTGATGAAGAGCATCTAGTCCCAAGGTGGTAATTCATGATGATGATAGCAAGGGAGAGAAGGAGACGCTAAGGGGTGAACCTATGGGGCGTTTCAGAGGTGCAAACCCCCGACCGGTAACGATAATGCTACTGGTGCTCATCGTTGGGTTCGAGAGATGGAGGCGGTTCTAGACATCAGTGAGTGCCGGGAGGATCAAAAGGTTGAGTTTGCCTCCCATTCTTTCGTTGACTCAGCATTATGCTGGTGGGACAACATTGTCCAAGTCGAGGGGAAACGGTCTGTTGCAAGGATGAGGTGGTCGGATTTGAAGGAACTGGTACTTGAGGAGTATTGTCCATATCGGGAGTTGGACAAAATTAAGGAGTTCTTGCATTTGGAGGCTGGAAACATGACTCATCAAGAGTATTCCTCCAAGTTCAATGAGCTTACAAGACTCATGCTGGATCTAGTAACCCCAGAGTCCAAGAAAATTAAGAGATACATGTAAGGTCTGCCTGTGGATATCACGAGGAACATGATAGCTGCTAGACTGAGCACTTTCAGGTTTATAGTAGATTTGGCTGGAAGTTTGTATGATGAGAGGGATCCGGTGCTAATTCAGAGGAAGGTTGAGAAGAGTTGGAACAAGAACGGTAATGGGAAGAGATTCAGGGGTGACCACTATGGGATCGGGGAAAAGAAGATGAGGATTGACGATCGCCGCCCAGGATCAAGTAAAGGGAGCAATAGGAGGGAATGTAAGAAGTGTGGGAAGGTTCACATGGGTGAGTGTAGAGTGGGGACGAACCGGTGTTTTAAGTATGGAGGTGAAGGCCACTATGCTAAAGAGTGTAGGGTACCGCGGTGTTATCAATGTGGGGAGGTAGGCCACTCGAGGCGAGATAGCAAGAAGTGTTGAGTAGGGACTCAGACTATGGGCAAGAAAGGGAGGAGTGAGAGCACCAAAGCCATGCCAAGGGCATTCAACATGACCCGGGAAGAAGCCAGAGTGGACCCTGAAGTAGTTTCAGGTATGTTTTTGGTAAACCAATTGTATGCTTCTATGTTCTTCGATTTGGGTGCTAGTAGAAGTTTTGTATCTGCTACCTTTTGTCATGAAATGCATGGTAATAATAAGAAGATAGACGTGCCCTTCTATGTAGTGACAGCAATAGGAAATTCTACCAAAGTGACTGATGTGATAGACGATTGCCTCGTAGAGTTGGACGGTCATAAGTTTCTTGCTAGATTGTATGTGATGGCCCTAGGAGGTTTTGATGTGGTGTTAGGGATGAATTGGTTGGCGGCCTACGAAGCGAACATCGTGTGCCAAAAGAAGTCGATTTGTCTGACTTCGCCCGATGGCAGTTTGGTTACGGTACATGGAGACAAGGAGTGCGTTACACTACGAGTAATCTCGGGATCCTGGTAGAGAAGTTTATGAGACGAGGGTATGGTGATTACCTGGCCTATGTGAAGGATGTGGATGCTACCATGCCTCAACTGTAAGGCGTGCCGGTAGTATGCAATTTCCCTGATCTGTTTCCCTAAGAACTACCAGGGGTACCACTTGACTGTGAGATCGAGTTCCAGATTGATCTGATACCTGGTGCCTAACCGGTTTCAAAGGCGCCGTATCATCTCTCTCCCTCTGAGATGAAGGAATTGATGACCCAGTTGTAAGAGTTGTTGGATAAGGGGTTCATCCGACCGAGTATCTCTCCCTGGGGTGCTCTGGTCTTGTTTGTAAAGAAGAAGGATGGTAGCATGAGGATGTGCATCGACTACCATGAGTTGAACAAGTTGACGGTGAAGAACACGGGGTTCCTTGATTTGAGAAATCACACCCTCGTTGTCATAAAATATCTCTAGGGGATCTTGAATGGTAGAGACTACCCCTAGAACGACAATGAATTTCTTCAACCATGCAGCTTCCTGTGCTGCCAATGAAGCGGCGATGTATTCCGATTCTGTAATGGACAATGCTACTACATCCTGCTTTGAACTCTTCCAGGACACTGCCCCTCCATTCATAATGAAGATATACCCCGATTGTGATCGAGAATCATCTCGATCAGTTTGGAAACTCACATCCGTGTAACCCTTTACAACGTGTTCCTCTTCACCAGATCCGTATATTAGAAACATATTCTTATTCCTCCTAAGGTATTTCAATATACTCTTAACAGCCATCCAATGGCTATTTTCTGGATTCTGCTGATATCTGCTTGTCATGCTTAAAGCGCATGACACGTCCGGTCTAGTGCATATCATTGCATACATGATGGATCCTATAGCAGATGCATATGGGATTTCCTTCATCCTTTCTTGCTCATCCTTTGAGCTTGGACATTGAGATGCACTCAATATTGTCCCTCTTTAAATAGGTACCAAACCTTTCTTAGAGTTCTCCATCTTGAACCTTTTCAAGATTTTATCAATGTATGCACTTTGATTTAAACCTATCAACCGCCTTGATCTATCCCTATAGATCTTTATTCCCAAAATATAGGTGGCTTCACCAAGATCTTTGATGGAAAAACAACTTCCAAGCTAGGTTTTAACACCTTCCATGGTTGGAATGTCATTTCCAAATAATAGTATATCATTAACATACAATACTAAGAATGTGATGATGCTCCCACTAGCCTTCTTATACACACAAGCTTCATCAGCGTTCTTGATGAATCCAAATTTCTTGATCTCTTCATCAAAACATTGATTCCAACTTCTCGATGCTTGATTCAATCCATGGATTGATTTCTTTAACTTGCATACTTTATTAGGATATTATGGATCGACAAACCTTCAGGCTGAACCATATAGACATTCTCTTCGAGATGTCCATTATGGAAAGCAGTTTTGACATCCATTTTCCAAATCTCATAGTCATAATATGCAGCTATGGCAAATAATATCCTAATTGACTTTAGCATTGCCATAGGCGAGAAGGTCTCATCATAATCAACCCCTTGAGTCTGAGTGAAACCTTTTGCTACAAGTCTTGCTTTATAAGTATCCAAGTTTCCATGCATATCAGTTTTCTTCTTGAAAACCCACTTACATCCAACCGGTTTGGAGTTAAGCGATGGCACAACCTATTCCCACACTTGGTTGTCATACATGGATTGCATCTCTACGTTCATGGCTTCAAGCCACTTGTCACAATCCGAATTGGACATTGCATCACGGTACGTAGTTGGTTCATCCGAGTCAACTACAAAGCATCCATTCATGAAAAATCCATATCTTTCGGGTGGATAGCTAGTTCTACCAGATCTGTGAACGTTTTGTGTGTATTGATCAACCATTTGATCATTATCAACAACCTCTTGTTGATTGCTAGTATCAACCAAACATGTATCAGCTTTTGGTTCTCGATCCTCATCAAGTTCCACTGTTCTATCGGTAGTTCCTTCCATAAGGAATTTAGTTTCCAAGAACTCATTCGAGCAATAAATACCTTTTGCTCTGTTGGATTGTAGAAGTAATATCCCATCAAGTTTTTAGGATATCCTACAAAGGTACACTTAGTGGATCGACTTTCTAACTTGTTTGGGGTGTTCTGCTTAACATAAGCTTCACAACCCCATATCTTTAAATATGATAACGATGGAACCCTTCCATGCCATATTTCAAAAGGTGTCTTATTCACTTTCTTGGTTGGGGCCATATTCAGAATACTGGCCGCGGAGAGCAATGCGAAACCCCAAAATGACAGAGGTAGTGTGCTTCTAGCCATCATAGATCGAACCACATCCAATAGGGTTCGGTTTCTCCTCTGAGACACACCATTATGCTATGGTGTTCCTGGTGGAGCAAGCTGTGAGACAATCCCACAACTCCTAAGATGATCTTGAAAAGCATCACTAAGTTATTCACCTCCTCTATCTGAATGAAGAACTTTGATAGTTTTGTTGAGTTGATTTTCTACTTCATTCTTGAAGATTTTGAACATTTTAAAAGCTTCATCTTTGTGTCTCAACAAGTACACATAACCATAACGACTATAATCGTCGATGAAGGTAATGAAGTATCTTTCACTATTCCTTATCATTGCTTTAAAAGGACCACATACATCCGAATGTATGATTCCTAATAAATCTTTTGCCCTTTGGTTAGTACCACTAAAGGGTTCCTTGGTCATCTTTCCTTGTAAACAAGATTCACACTTATCAAATGAACCCTTTTCATTTGCTTCCAAAAGACCATTCTTTTGAAGTGTTTGAATGCGATTCTTGTTTATGTGACCAAGATGACAATGCCAAAGATATAATTCACTTAAACCCTTTTTAAGTTTCTTGGTGCTTGATTGGTATAATGAGTTATTAAAGGATGAGTCATCATGAACCAATTCAAAAATACCATTAAAAAGGCATATCCTTAAAATAAAATATATCTCCATAAAAACACAAATACCATCGTTTACAAACTTTAATACATAACCATATTGTTTCAGAAGGGAGACAGAAATTATATTCCTAGTCAAACTAGGAGCATACAAAATATTCTTCAAAATGACTTCCAAACCACTTGGAAGCTTTAAGATATAGTCTCCTTGGGCTTCGACATCAACCTTTGCTCCGTTGCCCATGTAGAGACTAGTATCCCCCTTCTTAAAATGCTTATTTCTTTTAAACCCCTGCAACAAATTGCAAATATGAGTTCCACATCCAGTATCTAATACCCATGTGTTTGAAGAAATAACATTAAGTTCAATATGGATCATGAAAGTTGTACTTGAGGTCTGCCCAGCATCCCTCTTGTTTCTTAACTTATTGAGATAGATTGGACAGTTCCTTTACCAATGTCCTATCTCACCACACTCAAAGCATGGATCTTTCTTCATAACCTTTGGCTTCTTAAGCCTCGGTTTTGATGGTCCCACTTTAGTCTTTCCCTTACCCTTTCCTTTGATGTATACCTTGCCTTTGGCAACATTTGCTTTGGGATGATGCTTTTTCTTGTTGCCACCCTCATTGATCGTGAGAACCAGTAAAACACTTTTACCCATCCCTTCCTCGGCTGTTTTAGCATTACATGAAGTTCCCCAATGCTCTTGTCCCATCCTTTCATGTTATAATTCGTGATAAAAGTCTCAAACTTCTTGGTTAGACCATTGAGGATCAAATCGGTGGCCAACTCTTTTGAGACGGGACAATTCAGCCTTTCAAGGCGATCAATGTGGCTTTTCATCTTCATCACATAAATGACACAGATTGGGTTTCTTCCATTCGACATGCATGAAGCGCTCGAACCGTTTCGAAGTGCTCTACCCTCGCTCGTAGGCATCAACATCATCAATGTTGGGTTCATCGGGAATAGGATCGTCCAACATATATGATTTCTTTTCTTGCTTGAGAACAATTCTCAAGTTTCAAAACCAATCCATAAAATTATTGTGGTTTAGACGATCCTTTTCCAGGATAGTTCTCAGTGACAGGTTATGGACGGTCGGGGAGGTAGCGTTGTTATTATTTGCGGCCATTACTACAATATAAACAAAGTTCAATTTTAGTAGTTATAAAAAGACATTTTAATTATTAATACCCTTTCATTTCTCATAGACAATTAATAATTAAAATCTAGAATCCAACGTTACATTCAAATAATGATTAGGTGACATTTATCCAATTATTTAAATTAACAAGGTAGTCAACTTTTGACAATTGCAACCCTTTGCGACTTCTAGTTTATGGGATCGGTTAAACATCTTTATGTTTAGTTGGCATGTTTAATCCCATAACCACCATTGTACGCCATGCTTCGGTGACCCTATTCATATGGTTTCTAACTCAAGTCGTCCTACTTACACACACGTGTGAGTTTACACATACAGGTGGTTAGGTGACCTTTATCCCACAAATATGTTAAACCCACCTTAAACACACAAGTTCCCTAAATGTGGTTAGGTGACCATTATCCCACAAATAATTCCCAAGTGATTTGAGTGTTGTATAAAAGGATGGTGTTAAACTTGTTTAAAAGGGATTTTGTTTCCATTAATTCTAGTTATGAAAACATTTTATACCTTAGATTTGCATGCATTCAAATGCGTGGTACATTAGTGAAACCAATTTCCAAGGTTCTTTTAATAAAACATAATTTTATTACGAAAACATTTACCTTTAATAAAACCATTTTATTACCCATGTTAATATTTCCAAAAGAACCGTTTGTAGCTTGTTGTTGATTTCAAATTGTTTAACAGTGCATATCCAAATATTACATGAACAATAAAAATAAATTAACCAAACAAGCAACACATACAACAACAAGTTTATAACCATAGCCAACTAATTTAACATCACTTGTTGACCGAAACAAGTGAGTTATTTAGGTCCTTCCTAAGGGTAACACTTGTGTCGGTGAACTTCCACTTGATCCCGCATCCAAATGCTTCAAGTGTCCACTTTGTGTTGTGATTCTCTCATTCGATTTAAGCTTCCAAATAGGCTTAAATTTCTACACCAAACTCCTTTGAGCCTTCAAAATATGTTTTTGGTTATTTGGCTTAAATCCCATTAAGAGCTATAAAGCCCATTGGACACAAAATTGGCCCAAACCAAAAACATCCTTGTTGCATCTTCTTTTACAAAATTATATATCCTATATACAGTTGTTTAGTAAAAGTGAAATGCAACTAATATATTTATTTTACATACCAAATAAAAAATAAATAAATTACATAGCCAATAGGAAGAACAAAAAAAAATTAATTATTACAACCCTTTGAATAATCAAATACAAATCACAACACAACCAAACACAAGGTCTCGGCTAGGTTATGAACATCAAGATACATATCCAAATATGTAAGCAAAAATCCGAGAGTTTTCCCCTTGAATCACAGATTTTCGGTTAATGTAAAGACAAACCGAATATCATGATTCTTGTCCAAACAACTAAATCATCCAAATGATTAAATTTTTCAAGATTACAATATGCATGTAAAGTAGAATCTTGAAAAATTCAGGGGAAACACAGACCAGAATTCTTGGTCTGTTTGTGAATTAACTACAAGAAACCGAGAATTCAGTCCAGATGAAGCATGTATCCGTATAACTAGCTCTAATACCATTGTAAGGGTTTTCACAAGTTTATCAGAGTCATTTTATCCTTATAAAATGAAAACACAACTGAATTTGAATGAAAAACTTGATACAAATAATATATATAAACCAATTTATATATTTGTTAAAACCTGTAATGGATCGTTATATGAAAAATATGCTTACAAACAATCATAGGGTGTTTAGAATTCTACCTCTCGAATGGGACAGAGGAAGATGATCTTTGATCGGCAGCTTCCAAAGTAGGAGACCTCAAGCTTGTCTACCCCAAGCTTCTAACAAAACACCAGGTTGCTAAGATTTTCTGCACTTGAATGATTTCTGTTCTTGGTTTTCTTCGACCGATCGAGAGAAAAGTAACAGAAACACCGATCTGCACCTTTGTGTGTGTTGTAAGTTATCAGAGAGAGTGGTTGAGTGCAATCATATATTACACATCCTATGAAACTAAATTTCAGAGTGAGAGAAAAGTGGGCGGGACCCATCCCTTTAACCCATCCGCATTTCTCTAATATTTATCTGCATTAGTAAATGCGGATGAACAACCTCTAACCGTATTTGTAAATGCGAATGAAGAAATTTCATCCGTATTTCCCAAATGTACATCCGCATTTGTAAATGCGGATGAGTAGTTCTGTCAGCATTTCCATAAATGCACATCCATATTTGTTAATGCGGACAAACAGTCCATCAGCATTTCCCAAATGCACATCCGCATAAGTAAATGCGGACGATCAGTTTCATCAGCATTTCCTTAAATGCTCATCCGCATTAGTAAATGCAGATGAAGAAAATCCTTCAGCATTTCCATAAATGCACATCTGCATTTGTAAATGCGGATGAGGAATATTCATCCGCATTTCCTCAAAACACATCCGCATTTGTAAATGCGGATGAGTAACAAAGAAATGCGGACAAAAGGACTTGTATTGTTGTTCAACCATTTGAATAACAATACAAAATACTCTCCCTCTAGAATAAATTATCCATATAATTTATTCACAACACAAGTGCAAATATTTAGAAACCCAATTTCTAAATACTTCAAGTGTCAATATTTATTTACATGATCATATCATAAAATAAATATTGTAGGTGTTTGTCTAACTTGTTATTGGGTATGACCCGACTTGGATCATAACGTACTAGCCATATTAATTCAATATGTTTCTTGGGCAGACCGTTCCCAACACTCTACCCATGAGACTAACTTAAAAATAAAAACTCGTAGCAAGATGAAAATTGAAAATTAAGAAATAAAAACAACGAAAAGGATATCAGACACGCTTTTCAGAAAATCGTCTAGAGAATCAAGGATTAGCGGGATTGCCAATATGCTTGTCCATTTAAACCCATGCCATATTCTTTTCAACGGGTGACCTGTAACTGATTTTATCATGTTTTGGGTTCGTTTAAGAACGCTCAAGTAACTTGGTTCGCAGGAAAAGAGCTCATCTCGTCATATTGGTTTATTGAGTGTAATCTTCTGCTTGAATTCTTCTGACATGGACATAGATACAAAACATTTGACATCCATTGAGATATATATTATGGCATGATTGATGGATGGATGATGAGAGCTCTAGGTCTATAAACACGTATAACAGAGGAGATGATCATTTGAGCGTGTTGATGAGAGCTTCAGGTCTATACTCATGTATAACAGAGAAGATCATCACTCTAAGTCAATGCTTATGCATAGCAGAGGAGATGGGCATGCAATTTATTCATGGCTTAAGGATGAGGGAAATTTGGTAATACAGGATCAAAACAGATATCAGCCACTCTCAACCTAATTTTGATTAGACTTGTAACTTTGTGCAAGCCAAGATGACATGGGAATGATCCTTATCAATGAGTGTTATTGAATCTTAGTTAAGTCACACTATCACTGTTTACATCGTTTTAGGCCACCAAGCCTACCGACATATCCAACGTAACGCCTCTGACCTCCTTCAGATAAAATCCAAGCTTCCTGAATCCTACAAGATACAAAGATGAGATGTTATACACAAATCATTAAAAAGCCAATTTTAAAGTCTACTCAGTCTATTCTCTCCTAAAATTTCTATTTATGTGCAACAAAAAAATTTTACTTTTGAACTGGAAGATACTTTGGGGAAGTATGGGTCTCGAAGCTCCTTGGGGACATGAATTAGAAAAAATATATATTATAAAATTTTAAGTAATTAAATTATTTTTGTTTGAACTCAAAAGATATTAAATATTTATAGACAATCACCAGAATTGCTTTAAAAAGATATTAGACCCAACATGTTGATCAATTCATAAAATCGTGGTTATCAAAAGTTTTTGTGAAATGATCGGCCTTTTAACTTTTGGTGTCTATGGGAATAATATATATAAAGCCCTTATTCTATACATCTCGGATTGCATGGATTCTTGTTTCAATGTGCTTGGTGTGGGTATGATGAATGGGATTTTTGGCAATTCCAAAAGCCGCTTCATTATCACAGAATAGCGGTTGTGTGAAGAAAGTTAATCCCGTAATCCGTCATTTGATATTGAATCCATAGCACTTGACAATAGTAACTTGAAGCAGCAATATACTCAGCGTCTTATGTGGACAGCAAAACTATGGTCTGCTTTTTGCTTTGCTATGAAAAAAGGCAATCCCCAAGATATTGACATCCACCTGTAACTGACTTTCTATCATGCTAACAACCTCCATGATCGTTGCAGGACCGGTTTAAAGGGATGGCCAATACAATCAGTCTCATAATAAGGAAAGTCTTAGAACATTTAACAGATCAAATGGGGAACCAAGTTTGTGTAAATGATACTAAGAACACAAATAAATAATGAGACAAAACTAAGAACAATAACAGTGTAATATGGTTTTCAAGGATGCTGTATATTGATCACAAGTTCTATTACAAGTGTTACAAAGCATAAAAAGAAATACAAGGACTTGAGATACTTTATACTACATACTACAACCGTCCATACTATGATAGCTAGCTGGAAACACTAATCTAGACAACAAGATCAATGTTGATTCAAAAGGCAGATTGCCTTTTGACTAGTGACTATGACATGCCATATGTTACATCATTTCTATTATAAAAAGGATAACATGTACAAAGTAGGAAGTTACAAACCCAAGACCATAATCTACAGTTTATAAAAGCATGGACCTTTTCACCAACTTGTATAAGTTGGTGAGTCTTCAGAGTTGTAGTGGAAAGTAAGTCAGCTTTATGAAAAAGTAGTTCAGAGAAAGCATGTCCTCTCTATTTCGGAAGAAATTAGTCTTCATAACATTTGGGTTTGGAAGACTTTGTCTTTGAAGCTTCGGAAGACTTCATCTTGGCTTTGGAAGATTTGTACTTAGCTTCGAATGATTTTATACTTAGAATAATTTTTATGGAGAGTGTAAAACTTCCGAAGCAACTTCTACCTTGTACATCAGTGCATGCATGCTGGAAGCACCTTGGTTGTTTTGGCTTCTTTGGTTGCATCAGCCTTCTAAATAAACCTTACAAACTCCCCTAGGCTGATGCTACCAAAACAGAGAAGTTATTCACATGTTAACAGTCCTCATTAGGATCAAGACCATACCTTTCTTTATCATCTGGTCAGGATCCTCAGACTCTCATAATATCTTCTCATGTGATGGAGATCATGTAGTGGAAGATCAATCATCTCTTGCTAGAAATAGACATCTGGACCTCCTTGATCTCTGATGACAAACCACCTGTCTGGATTAGCAACAAAAGTCCAGGATAAGATGGGTCTTCCAGTTGCAAGAGGCTCTACTTGAGTTGGAGTTGGTTGAATAGCCTCTTCTTGCACTACCTCAGAAGGCTCTGACTCATCCTGAGGTGTAGAAGTGGATGCCTTGGTCTTCTTCTTGGAAACACTTTTCATGGCCATCCTTTTCCTCCTCTTTGAAGTCTTTAACTGAGAGGACTAGTCTTTAGCACCAGGTTGTTCTACTATGTGTCTCTCAGTTGGGTTCTTTCTCTCACAGGTTCAGAAGGAGAGTGAAGAGGACCCTGCTGTGGATCAAAAGATGAAGTTAGCTGAGATTCAACCCTAGGTCTAGGTTGTGTTGTCTTAGGGGATTCAACCTTGACAACCTCAGGTTGAGCTGGACTTAGTAGAGAATGCAAGTCAACAAGCTCTCCCTTTTTAATATTCTGCTTGATCACTCTAATATGCTCATCCATAGTGCATAGAGAGATTGGACCTAGCCTCCTTCTAGAGAATCCATGCAGCTTCAAGAAGCTCATCATCCTTTGTCTGTTAGCAGACTTCTTTTGGCTCTTTGGATGATGGCTCTTGACTTTGTAGCTTCTTCCCTTAGTTTTCTATTAGCAGCCTTTCTTTCTTTGGTAACTTGTTGCTCCAGCTGCTTAAGATACTCGAATTCAACATACTTATTTGATAAGGGAAGAAGTGAAGATGCCTGATAGAGACCTGTGCACTCATGTAGCTAATCATGTTTTGTCTATCAGCTTCCTTGTCTACCTGAGGTTGTTCAGTTGCCACAGCCTCTTTCTCAGGACTTTCCTGAACTGGGGAGAGGATAGGAGCATGCTTGTAGAGCCTTTTCCATCTCCTTTCTTCCTTGAATTTAAGGAGCAATGCTGCATCCTCTGCCTCCTCCTCTCCTTGGACAATTTCTTGTCAGCCAGTTCATTTAGTTCATCTAAGGGGAGAGAGGGTAGTTCATCCACATTGTAGTTTCTTGTCCCCAAGTAGTTTATCCTGGCTGCCCTCAACTATCATCTTGAGTGTTTAGTCTAGGGGCAGCCCTGATAGCAGCTTCCATGAAGCCCGGAGACCCTCTTGCACTCTCTCCCCTTAGCTTTATCGTCCTCTCTCTCTCCTCCTCCTCGATCTCCTCAGAGGTCATCTTCCTCTTCCCTTTGTCATGCACAGGCCTTGGTGACTCAGGGTGGAGAGAGCTTTGGCCTTCATTGCTTGGTTCAGCAGTCAAGCTCTGGCCAGAGAGAGGTTGTGAAGCACCTTCACCAGCAGGTACCTCACTGAGGGTAATGGGTGCTGAAGAAGTTCCTGTCTCAAGGTTTGCAGGTTCTGGGCCTTCAATCAAGGCTTCCCCTTCTAAGCTAATCTTAGGGTCCACCTCATCATCCAGTTGACCAAAAATCTTACCTGCTAGCCTCTATCTATATAGTCTTGATCTCAGCTTGATTTCTTCTAGCACCCTTTCTTGAATCCTATCTGCTAATCTTATAGCTTATCTGTTTTGACTTGGATTGACAAGTGGAAGATCAATCCGATGGATGCTCTCATAGAATCTTAGGTTGAAAAAGTTGAAAAGTTCTTGTTGATCCTAAGATCTAGAGATGACAAGAGCTCATCTATCAGTGTCATACTTCCATCCCATGATTGGATTCTCAGAGTGATAAGATGGGGTAGGCATAGCTCTGGGAATACCCTACATAAACAAACTCTGTATGAGTGGGTCCACATCCATGTAGACTTGGGCAAGTGAGTCCAATTCATGTAGACTTGAGGAGGTTGCTGAGTATGGACCATTGTAAGTGAGGGTGGTGAATCCTCAAAGTCCATACTCTGTGAAGAACTCCCAGGTTTTGTGATTGTTTGGACTTTCTCCCCCTTTTTGGTAGCATCACCTTCTTGCATAAGTGAGCTTGGGGTTGGTTCCGTCACATCCATAGGTTCTTATGGACCTGGTTGAGTTCTCTTGAGTGGTCTCTCAGCTAACTTGCCCTTGAGATCAGTGATCTCAAGTTGCTGGTCATTGGCCCTCCTTTGTAAGATAGTCACCTGAGATTCCAGGTGACTTATCTTTGAGACTAAATAGGTTCATGTTTTTGTTAGTTTTTACACCTTTAGTTTCAGACTCCCCTCATCTTCATTAGAAGAATCATAGGGGGATGAGAGAATAGGACCAAGGTCTTCTTCCTCATCACCAGCACTTTGTTCTTGGCTACTGGATTTCCCCTACATCATGACAACTTCAAGAGAAGTGTTAAGAGGCTGGGTTGCCATGGTTGAGGTCTGAATGATGTAATCACTTACTAAAGTGAGAACCTCTTCCATATGGACCTCCTGAACAAGTTCAGGGAGATCCACCCCATAGTAGGTGGATGATGTAGGCTAGATATAGGAGAAATAGGACTACTCATCTCTCCTTGAGTAGGGGTGGAAAAGAGAGACTCACGATACTCACTGAAGCCCATGTCTTCATCATCATAGAATTCAAGGTTTGGGATTGGTTGGTTGAGATCAAGAGGCTGGGGATGGTAACTGTCCCCTAAAGGTTGTTCATTAGAGTTTGAGACTCTGAGTGAAGGCTTAAGGCTGTGGGGTTTATGAGCTCATCAGGCTGAGCATGAGGAACCTCAGCACTGATCATTTATGAGATGGGAGTGGTTTGCTCCTTAGGATAAGTGGGAGCTCTAGTGTCCACTCCTCCTATATAGGTGATGATATAAGGGCCTGCACAAACTGAGTAGCATGTCCAGGGGTTCATTTGATTTTCTTTGGTAGGTGATGGTTATTTTTGGTTGTATTGGTGGTTGAGAAGTAGAAGGTGTGGGTTCAACACTAGGTGGTGCTACTAGGTTGTCACCTTGAGCAATAAGCTCTAAGATTTTTGGGACAAGGGCTATTGCTAGCCCTGAGAAGCCAACAGTTGGCTTCCTTATGGTCTTGAAGATGCCGGCTTCATTTGTCCTAATTTTAGAATATTACCTGTTTCCCTCAACTATGAGCCCAGTTCACAGTTGAGAATGTGCTGGACATATCTAGGAAACATGTAATACTATAAGGAGTCTAAGTTTGCAAGTAAATTTGTATAAACAAGTTATGAATACCTGAACTTGACCCCTTGAACCATTCCATGGACTATAAAGGAAAGGTCTTCTAGAATCTGGTCCCAACCTCCATGCTTGTTGGATAAGCTGTGGATAACTACATGGAGGAGGTACTTCCACTGAGAGGAGACCTTCCCCTTTCTGAAGGTCTTGATTGAGAAGTCACCTTCATAGCCCATCTGCTCAAATGAGTTGTTAACAGCAGATTTTGGAAAGGACAAATCACATTCTACATCATCCAGCTGAAGATGAGTGTTTATGGAGGCTAGAGTGATGAAGATTGTCCTCCCCTATATTGTGGCAGACAATGCATTCTCCCATCCATGGTGACCTCTTGGCAGGTCCTCTAGAATTCCAACAATTGATCCTCATATAGAAGAGGATCAATGGTGAGGGAGGTGAAGTAGTTCGACATAGAAAGGTAACAGCAAACCTCTGAGAAACCAGGATCTTTCTCAGAGTCTAACAAAGCAACTTGATTATGTTGCCTGTGAAGATGCATGGAGAAATTGGGTTGGTTTCTGTGGTCAGGTTTGGCCATTTGAGGTAGCATTATAGAGAAGGAAGATAAGAACAAAGGAGGTTGTGGGTGAAATTAGGTTAGAGAAAAAATGCAAATGAAGAGGATAGTGAGAAGAGGGGGAACCATTGAGAGAATATATATGAAATGGATTGAGACAAAGTTAAAGCAAAAGAATAAACTTTGAATTCCGAATGTGGGTCCCACACTGAAAAAGTGCCCAAAAAGGTAGTTTTCTTGGAAGTTGAAAATCCGAAAGGTAATTTTGCTTCGGTAGTTTTAAGAAAAAGCTTTCGAAGCCAATTTGGCTTCGGAAGATATTCTTAAAATTTGTGAAATTTTGATTTGGAAGAAAATACTTAGAGAATTTTTCTTCCGAGACATGTTTGGTTTCGGAAGAGATTAAGACTTGGGAGTTTTATTCTAAAGAGAATAAATCTTTCGAGACTTAATTGCTTTCGGAAGAAAATTGTCCTTCAAATAAATGTAAGTATTTAGAAGCATATTTAAGCTTCGGAAGATATCTCAGAATTTCTTCCGAAGGTAAATTTCTTATAAGTAGTTATTTGAGTTAAAGACATAATTTTCTTTCGAAGACAACTTGAAATCTTCCGAAAGAAAATATGTTTGGAAATATTTTAAAAAATCTAAGGAATATCATTTTAAAGATTTTCTTCCAAAATAAACTGGGCTTATGAAGGTGATAAAATAGACAACTTAGAACACACAGGTTTTAGAAATAAAGTTGATTTAAGTTTAAGAAAATCTACTCAAAGTTAATCATCCCAATAACTGATACAAGATATTTGAATCTCTGTTCATCAAAAGCTTTAGTGAACAGATCAACATATTATTTATTTGTGTTAACTTTGACTAGTTTGATTAATCCCTTTTCAAAATTATCTCTAATCAAATGATACCTGATGTTGATGTGTTTTGTCCTTGAGTGTTGCACAGGATTCTCTGTAATAAAGATAGCACTGCTATTGTCTATATGGATGGGAGTCTCTTTGAAGTTGTATTCATAGTCCAGCATCTGATTCTGAATCCAAAGCACTTAAGCACAACTGCTTGCAATAGCAATGTATTCAGCTTCAGCAGTTGATGCAGACACACAGGATTGTTTCTTACATTTCCTTAAGACAATCCTTCCACCAAGGAATTGACATCCCCAGATGTAGACTTTGCAGTCATGTTGCAGCCACAATAGTCACTATCTATATAGGCATACAGATTGAAGTCAAAATTCTTTGGATACCAAAGGCCAAGCTTGGGAGCACCTTTGAGATATCTAAGAATCCTCTTGACAGCAACCAGGTGTGACATCTTAGGGTTGGCTTGATATCTTGCATAGATGCATGTGGCAAACAGGATATCAGGCATGCTGGCTATGAGATACATAAGAGACCCAATCATAGCCCTGTAAAGATGTTCATCCACACCTTCCCCCTCAAGATCATGTCCAAGGGAGTGGTTTCTGGCTATGGGTGTTTTAGCAACCTTATAATCAGTCATGTTAAATCTTGTAAGTATGTCTTGTACATGCTTTGACTGACTTACGAAGATGCCATTATCAACTTGCTTCACTTGAATTCCTAGAAAGAAATTGAGTTCCCCTATGGCCCTCACTTCAAATCTATTCTTCATCAGCCTCTCAAAGTCTTTACAGAGCTTTGGATTAGTTGACCTGAAGATAATGTCATCTACATATACTTGAACCGGCATTAAGTCATTCCCTATTCCTTTGATGAAACCCCTCTTATATCCATGTTGACAGAGATACTGAGATAGTGTCTCATACCACTTTCTTAGAGCTTTGTAAAACCCATAAAGAGCTTTATCAAGCTTGCAGACATAATCAGGATGATTTGGGTCTGCAAAGCCAGGTGGTTATTTAACATACACCTGTTCATCAATCACCCCATGTAGAAAAGAACACTTGACATCAAATTGGTAGACCTTGAAATCCTTGGATGCAGCAAAAGCCAAGAATATTCTTACAGCTTCAAGTCTTGCCATAGGATCAAAAACATTTGTGTAGTCGATTCCCTCTTCTTGTATGTATCCTTGAACAACTAGTCTGGCCTTGTTATTGATGACACGTCCTCTATCATCCTTCTTGTTTCTAAAAACCCACTCGGTTATTATGGTAGTCTTCCCTTAAGGAAGAGGACATACGTTCCAAACCTTTTATCGTTTGAATTGAAGCAACTCCTCTTGCATTGCTTCAACCCAACTTCCATCCTTAAAAAGCTCTATCTGGGACAAGAAGCAAGAGTATAGACAAACATTTTTGTCATGGGTTTGTCCTCTTGTTCTCACCCCTGTATCAACACTTCCAATGATGTTTGTGGTGGGGTGTGACTTGTGGATCCTGAGTTGAGGGATCATAGCAAGTTGATTGGAAAGATCTAAATTTAAGAAATTTAGATTTGGCAATGGAGTATCACACACCACATCAGCACACTTATCAAGAGAGGCTTGATCCAATGAGTGTGTGACATCATTTATGTTGTCTTCTATGGAATGGTTATCAGCATCAAGAAATTCTTGATCACTGTTACCACCTCCATTTTCTCAAACATTTGAAGCTTCTTCACCTGAGTTTTGAACCTCTAAGCTGGAATTTGTAGGCATCTCGGATGTATCAGGTGAATTTGTCATGTTTGTGCTGATAGGATCTTCACTTGCAGGGGTAGTTACTACTAGAGCTAAAGTAGTATTCTTGCTTGGTCTTCTTAGCTCAAATCTTGGGTCAGATCTCCTGTTGATAAGTTACCGGTAGATCCTGAAACATTCTCACAAGATTTGTTAAAACAGTTGGTAACCAAATCAAGATCAAATAACCAATCAGGACCCGAACCTTTAACACTAGGAGTGTGCTCATTGATGGTCGCATTGGCTGAATCCACAACTACTCTAGTTCTGAGATTGTATACTCTATAAGCCTTAGCTTGGTAAGAGTATCCAATAAAAGTCCATCATCTGATTTCTCAGAAAATTTGGCTACCTGATCTTTGGTATTCAAGCTGGTGCAAGGACATCCAAATGACCTGAGGAAACTAATAAATGGTCTCCTTTTGTGCCATAACTCATAATGAGTCTTACCATGAGTCTTAACAACTAAAACAGCTGCACATAGCAGGTTGTGTTGACTGTCTCTGCCCAGAAGGTGACAGGCAGTTTAAAGTAAGACAACATGGTTCTCGCAGCCTCAATAAGTGTTATGTTTCTTCTCTCAGCAACACCATTTTGCTGAGGAGTCCTGGGAGCACTATATTGTCTTGTAATACCTTTTCATCACAAAATAAATCAAGGATTTGGTTCTTAAATTCTGTTCCTTGATCACATCTTATGGTCTTGACCTTGTGATCACATTGATTCTCAATTTTCAGAATGAAGTTCTTCAAGAACTCAGGAGTCTTATCCTTAGTTCTAGGGAAAAAGACCCAAGTGAATCTTGTGAAGTCATCTATGATCACCAAACAATATGAGGTCCTTCCTAAACTCATTACACTGGTGGAGCTAAAGAGATCCATATGTAATAAGTGTAGGGGAGTAGTGATGGAGTTCCTTTCCTTTGGCTTGTGTGACACTTTGTGTTGCTTCCCTTTCAGGCATACAACACAGTGGTCATCACTTATAAACTCTTTCTTTGTCATTCCAGTTATCAAATCATTCTTAATTAAATTATTCATTTTTTAAAGTTTACATGGCACAATCTTTTATGCCAGAGGAAAGATTCATCACTATTTGCTTTAGACAGAAAGCAAGAAACTTCTCCTAAGGGAGATGTTTCCTGCAAGTCCATCATGTACATGTTCCCTTTCCTGGGGGCTCTGAGCAGGATATGCTCTTGAGGATTGACAACCCCAGGCTTGAGAACAATGCACTCATGCTCAGTAAAGAGCATGTTATGTCTCTGATCACAAAATTGGGATACACTCAGTAGATTGTGCCCAAGCTCTTTGACAAAATTTACCTTTTCAATCCTGAGCTTACCATTTATGACCATGCCCCTTCCTGTAATATAACCTCTAGCATCTCCTCCAAAAGTAACTAGCCCTCCATCAATTTTCTCAAAATTTTGAAGTAGAGAACCATTGCCAGCTATGTTCCTGGAATAGCCACTATTAATGATCCATACATTTCTCTTAGTCTTTAGCTGTTTCTGTACATGAAAGAAGTGGTTAGTTACATTTGGAAACCCAAGCCTCATTGGTCTTAGGCTTTTCAAAGTGATCTAAAGACAATGTAACAGTAACTGATCCTATGTTCAAGCTTTAAGGATCATTAGCTGTTGTTGATGAAGAACTTTCAGTCATTTGGTCTTTCTTCATCTTCCACACCATTTTTGAAAGATTGGACATGACCTTCAACACCTTGAAAGTTTTAACAACTTTGGAAGTTTTGGAGACTGGACCTTTGAAAGATCTTGCTTTCACTGCAGCAGGCTTCAGTACTTCGGCAGCATTCCTTTCTTTCAAGACCAAATTTTCTTCGAAGGCAAGTGTTCATTTGTCTTCTTTTTCACCTTGGAGCTTCCGAAGGGAAAAGATTTTTCTTCCGAAGCTAGATTTTCCTTCTTCTTCTCAAAAGTTTTCTCTTTGATCATGTGAATAGTACTTTTAGGATTGTAGGTGCAATCCTTAGCAAGATGAGAAGTACTACCACACATGATGCAATCCATTTGCTTCCTTATGAAAGTCTTCTTTTGAAAGAAAGACTGAACTTGATCACTTTCCCCTCCATCTTCATCTTCATAGATGATGCAACAAGCTTCTTAGTGTGAGGCTTGCTCTTGGAATTGGATGGTTCAGGCTGTGTAGCAGTGGTACACAGCTAATCAGCCTTTTTCTCTTTGCTAAAATGAGTTGGATATGAACTAGAACTCCTGGTACTTGAGTTCATAGTTTAGTCTTCAGCCTTCACCACTTTAAATCCTGTAGAGATAAACACTTGTTTCTGCTTAGAGTTGACAATGGCCTTGATCTCTTGAGCCTTCTTTGATTTTATCTTTGCTCTCCTAATCAAGTTCTTTCTCTTAGACTTGTCCATCTTAGATTCTTTTCTTTCCTCAGGAGAATAGTGACCCTTCTTAGGATGATCTTCTTCACTCTTCTCAGAATCATCCTTTACCTCCTTTTCATCCTCTTCATCTATGGGGTCTATGAGGGGAAGCTTATCTTCGCAAATTCCGCACCTTGGAGATCTTATTGACAATAAAGTGTGTAGAGAAGCTATCTAAGTAGATCATAGTCCCTGCTTATTCTGATAACAAACTTTTGCATGCAAGGATGAGGATATCATGTTCTTGAAGGTCTCTTCTTCAAGAACACATTTTTCTACCCTGGCTTTGCTGATCACAAGCTCAGCTTGGCATTCAGTTAACTTAGTGATGAGATCTTTTATCTGGTCCTGTAGTTGGTATGTTCATGCTTAAGAGTTGAAATGGTTATCTCTAAATCGTCTATTTTAAGTTTGTAATCATTTTTAGCTCTTTTGAAATCAGCTTTTAAGATGTTTAAGGACTCAAGATCAGATATCATCTATAAGTTAAGGACCTATATTTGTTAACTTTAGCAATACATTCAGGTGTACAAAGATGTTCCAATACCTTGGCTTCTTCATGATCTACCATCAGTGTTTGGTTTGGAGTTGCATCCTCAATCTGAAAGCTCCAGTCAAAGCCTCCTTCTTCAACAGCAATTGCAGCTTGCTGCTTGGGCTTCTCATTCTGGGGAGCTCCATCAGTGTAGTTGTGTCTAGTTTATGCTTGGCCAACATTTGTCTTTAGTGCCTTTCACTCTCAGCAAAGTGTCCCATTTGGTTATAGTTATGACACTTCATTTTGCTTTTGTCCAGCCCAAACTTTCCACTGGCTGCATTGCTAGGAAACTTCCTCCCTATCCTCTTGTAAAACTTCTTGGCTCAGTGAGTGGGAAGAGCCATCTGCTAGACTATTTCCATGTACTCTAGATCATCTGGATGGATATAGTCAAGGTCTTCAAGGGTAAAGAGAAAGTTGCTTATGCTTTCATCAGTAGACATAAAGGCTTGTGAAGAGCTTGTCTTTTGGAATGGGCTTCCTTGGATGTAGCTCTCTCTTGGTGTCTCTAGGAAGGTGATGAAAGGCCCCTTTGGTGAGTTGTCAGGGTAGCAGATGAGATGATGTTATGGTTCTCTACAATCCCTTTCAACTATATGAAGGGCTGAACTCTGTTGATTATTGGAGTTACCAGATGGATTTTGCATGTTCATTTCCATCTGGTAGCCACTGAGGATACCATACAACTCAATAAGAGTAAGGGTCTTTAGGTTCATAATCCTCTTAATGACCATATAATAGTATGTCCATTGTCTGGAAAGAGAGGACATGAACTTCCTCATAATGTCCCTGTTCTCAAGAGTTACTCCAAGATCCGTTAGAGTATCCATAATCTCAGCATACCTGAAGTATTATTGAGTCATGGTTTCACCTGTCTTTAAGGTGAAGTTCTCAAACTGCTGCTTCAAGAGGTCCTTCTTATTCTCTTTTGCTTCATTTGACCCCTCATACATCAGCTTCAGTGCATCCCATAGTTGCTTGGCAGTCTTGCACTTCTTGAAGCCTCTGCAGATAGTGTTTGGAAGAGCAGTTTGGAGAGCATTCATGGTCTTCTGATCTATGTCTATCTTCTTCCAGTCTTCATCAGAATAATCAGCCACTTGCTTTGGTATCATACCACCACCAGCAGCAGCTGAAGAGGTGGATGGTACATGAGGTCCATAGATAACAGATCCCCACATCATGGAGTCTTGAGACTTGATGAAGCCTTCCATTCTTTGGCACCAAGTATCAAAGTCATCAGGAGTGATCAGTGGAGACTTTGTCGTAGTACCAGTGTCCATATCATCCTTTGTGATAGCTGCCATTTGAGATATTAAGTGTTTTGTGAAACTAAAGGAATTTAAGATGGTAAGATCTTACAATCAAGAGCCTAGAATGCTCTGATACCAATTGTAGGACCAGTTAAAGGGATGGTCAATACAATCAGTCTCATAATTTGGAGAGTTTTAGAACACTTAACAGATCAAATAGGGAACCAGGTTTGTGTAAATGATACTAAGAACACAAGTAAACAATGAGACAGAACTAAGAACAAGAACATAGCAATATGGTTTTCAAGGATGTTGTATATTGCTCTTAAGTTCTATTACAAGTGTTATAAAGCATAAAAAGAAATACAAGGACCCGAGATACTTTATACTACATCCTACAGCCGTTCATACTATCATAGCCAGCTGGAAACACTAATCTAGACAACAAGATAAATGTAGAGTCAAAAGGCAGATTGCCTTTTGACTAGTGACTATGACATGCCATAGCTCACATCCTTTTCTATTATAATAAGGATAACAGGTACAAAGTAGGAAGTTATAGACCCAAGACCGTAACCTACAGTTTACAAAAGCATGGACCTTTTCACCAACTTGTATATGTTGGTGAGTCTTCAGAGTTGCAGCGGAAAGTAAGCCAGCCTTATGAAAAAGTAGATCAGAGAAAGCATGTCCTCTCTATCTTTGGAAGAATTCAGTCTTCACAACATTTGGCTTCAGAAGACTTTATCTCTGAAGCTTTGGAAGACTTCATCTTTGACTTCAGAAGATTTGGACTTTTGCTTTGAAAGATTTTACACTTAGAATAATTTCTGTGGAGAGTGTAAAACTTTCGAAGCAACTTCTACCTTGTACATTAGTGCATGCATGTAGGAAGCACCTTGGTTGTTTTGGCTTCTTTTGTTGCATCAGCCTTCTAATATAACCTTACAATCGCTATCAGAGTACGCATGAAGATCAAAATTTGCTCCCTTTGGGTACCAAAGACCCTATTCGGGGAGAACCCTTCAAGTAGCAGATATCGAGCGCAGTAACACACAAGGAATGTAATATCTAGATGACTTGCAGTGAGATACATCAGTGATCTGATCATTAAGCGATAACGGTGAGCATCCACTGGCTTTCCATTGTCATCAGGAGTAAAGCAGGTTTTTGTAGAAAACGGAATAAGTTTTGGAAAAGCATCATCCATGTTGTACTTTGATAGGATTTCCAGAATCTATTTCTCTTAATGGATAAGAATTCCATCGGACTATTGTTCGACTTGTAATCTTAAGAAGAAGCACATCTCCCCCATCATGCTTATTTCAAAGCGTTCTTTCATCACTTCTTCAAAATCTCTACACAACTTCTCATTTGTCGATTCGAAGATGAGTTCATCAACATACACTTGCACAAGGAGCACATCTTCGTTAACCACCTTCTTAAACAAAGTCATATCTGTAGTTTCTCATGTGAAAGCTTTACCAAGAATATACTATGTTAGGGTTTCGTACCTGATTCTAGGAGCTTGATGTAATCCAGGCATGGATTTATCCAAATTGAAGACTTTCTTAGGAAAATCTAGATCTTCGAAACCTGGTGGTTGACAAACATAGATCTCTTCTCCAATATCTCTATACAAGAATGCATACTTTTCGTCCATCTGGAATATTTTGAAGTTTTTGTTAGCTGCATGAGCGAGAAAGATACGAATAGCTTCAATCCGGGCCATAGGGGCAAACACCTCAGTATTGTCAATCCCCTCCTCTTAAGCAAATCCTTGAACAATCAGCCTTGATTTGTTTCTTATCACTACCTCACGATCATCTGGTTTGTTCTTGAATACTGACTTTGTACCAATCGGATACTTATTTGGAGGAAGATCAACTAATTTCCACACCTTCAATTTTCTAAAATGTTGGAGCTCTAATTGCATTGACTCCACCCAGCTTGGGTCTTGAAGTGCCATGGCAACATTTTTAGGAACAATTTGAGATAGAAAACAAGCAAAGAGACATTCGTTGATTAGCCCAGATTGGCTTCGAGTCCTGACACCATCATGTATTGATCCAATGACATAATCATGTGGGTGGACTTTTAGGGTTTTGAGTTTAGTGTTTAGTGTTAAGAATTTGGATGAAACGGTTGTGGTGATGATGGTTGTGTGGTGGATGACAGTAAGGTGGGTGGTTGGTTAGAAAAAGGATTTTGTGACTGTTATGATGATGTTGAATGGATTTGATGTTCAGGTTCAGGTTGAGGTTGAGGATGTAGTTGAGGTTGAGGTTGTGGTTCTGGTTGTGGTTGAGGTTATGGTTCTGGTTGAGGTTGAGGATCTGGTTGAGGTTGATGTTGAGCGGGAATAAAGAATTGACCACTTGATGAAGGAATGTCATCATCAGGAAAGGATGGTAGATTGAATGAGTTGAAAATGGTGTTTGAATCGTAGAACCATTCCGGATCAGAACCAACGTTGGAAACATTTGACTCTTACCAAGCAACATAGAAAGATTCTTGAATTATTCTTGTTTGTTTGTTGTATACTCTATAAGCCTTTTGAGTTGAAGAATATCCAACAAAATAACATTCATCAGACACTGCACCAAACTTTGAATTTTGAGCTTTAGTATTCAGCAATGTGCATGAGTAGCCAAAAGGACAAAAGAAGTCATTCAACGGTTTTCGCTTGTGAAATAGTTCATAGGGAGTCTTCATCTTGTCTTTCACAATTAGAACTCTATTTAGAACATAGGAGGCACAGTTGACTGCTTTTGCCTAGAAGATAATAGGAAGTTTAGATTCTATGAGCATAGTTCTGGCTGCTTCAATGAGAATGCGATTCTTTCTTTCAGTGACACCGTTCTGCTGAGGTGGTCTTGCAGCGCTGAATTGTCTGAGAATCCTTTTGCTTGCATAGAATGAATCAAAGATCTGGTTTCTAAAATTTTTTCCATTGTCATTTCTGATTGCCATAACCTTCTTGTTGCTAATGTTTTCTATGGTTAGAATCAGCTTCAGCAAAACCTCAGCTGTCTTCCCTTTATGTGACAGAAACCTGACTCAAAAGTATCTTGAAAAATTGTCTATTACAACAAGACAGTAAGATTTCTTAGCGATACTTTTCACACTTATTGGAGCCTAATAAATCAGAATGTAATAACTCAAAAGGATTAGAAATGGATTTTTCTAGTTTAAGCTTATGTGATTTCTTCTGCTGTTTTCCTTTAGCACAAGACATGCACTTTTCAATTACAGAAAAAACCTTTTAAGGTAACCCTCTAACAAGATTATTTTTAACTAATTCGTTAATATTTTTAAAATTCACATGCCCTAAACATCTATGCCACAGAAAGGACTCAGAAGAGGAAGCTTTTGACAGGAGACAAGTCATGGTGGAGGTTGATTCTTTGGGTAGATATGTGTCATTTTTCCTTGGAGCTCGTATAATCACCAAATCATCTAGAACTGAAAATTCAGGCTTAAGAAACAAACATTCAATAGAATTAAAAAGCACAGAATATTCTTATTACCGATTTGTGATACACTTAGAAGATTCAAGGCCAATTCAGGTGCAAAATTTACCTTCTCTAAGGTTAAAGAACCATTTGATACCTTACCTTGACCTATTATTTACCTCCTTTCTTATCACCCGCAAAAGCAACATATCCTCCGTTTATTATCTGATAGTTGGTAAGAAGGTCCTTCAATCCGGACATATGCTTGGAGCATCCACTATCAACATGCCAAAAGTTGTTGATAGTCCTTCTCGAATGATCCTGGCATCTTGATTAGAGAAAATCATTTAGACACTGGGACCCATACCTTAACCATCTTGGTTCCTTGTGAAGATGAATTTTTACAAAAGAAACTATCAACAAAATGTTTTATTCTATTTCCTAAAAATCTATTATCTACATTCCTATTTACAACCTTCGGGTAGTGCATAACGACGTGATCATCCTTACCACATTTGAAACAACGAGATTTAAAAAAAATTCTTTTATCCTTTTGGATAGGAACATGATCTATGATAATCTCTTCCTCACATTTAGACATAAGAGAATCACAATCACTGTAAGTGACGTGCACTTCCTATATTTTGTTTTCTGAGTCCATTGGTCTGTTGGGATTTATGGATTCTCTTATCTCTTGAATTTTACAATCATGTGAGGGTGTTGTTTCATTTGGATTAAAAATTCGAATTGGAGTGAAAGTGGGGATGGGGAGAGAGATGAATTTTTCAAAACAATTTGATTTTGAAAAAGTTTCATGGCTTTTACTAGTAACACAAACTTGTTCATTGACATTTGAAGCATCAACTCTATTTGGTTCAAACATTCTAGAATGAGAACAACTTGAATTTAAACTACTCAAGCTATAATCTATACTACTGTAATTATTGTCTACAAAAGACTTTTTGAAATTAGAAGAACTAGAACTACAACTTCCAAGACGTCTACTTCCTCCATAATCATAATCTTCCCGAACCTCTTTAAGTTCACCCCTTCTAAACTGCAAACAAACTGTGAGTATCCTTTTCAATTAAATCATTTGTAGGATGAGATGTAGGCATTGGAGAATAGCAAAAGGTGCTAGGAGGTGGACAAACATAGGTGGTTTCACCACAACCCAACCCTGTTTTAATTCTAGCTCCCCTTGTTTGCTATAGAGTTCCTTTTGCTTAATTCTAGAAATCGTCCATTTATCAAGCTTTGTTTCAAGTTTAATAGTCTCAAATTCAGCCAAAGTTACTCTTTCAATTCAACTATTAACTTCCACATTTCTCTCAAAAAGGGTTCTTTTTAAGTGATCATTTTCTTTTAAAGCTTCATTTAATTTAACAAAATATTATGCTTCATTCTTTTTGAGTTCCTCATTTATTCTTTTTAATTCACCTTCATTTTTCATTAATAGTTTGTTCACCTTATAAATACGAAATAAGTGAATTTTGCAAGCAGATGAACACATATCTTGAATTACCTCTTATGGAATATCCATGACCTTCTTTTTAGTAGCTAGGGCCTTCTCACAGTTGCAAACCCTTGTGTTACCCTTCACCTCCTCTTTCTTCACTGTTTTTGTTGCTTCATCCTTCTCCTCTCTCTCACAATCATTCTTCATGTTGTCTTTCACCTCACTCTCCTTCTTCTTATCAGCTTCACCATTCTTCACTTCTATAATTTCAGCTATAAGGGCAGATTGATTTCTTCTTTAGTCTCGGCTAACTCTGCACTCCAGTCAAAGTTTGTTAGGAGAGTTGTTTCTTTCTTCTACTTGTTCTCTTCTTTATCACCGATTGGAATTACCCTGGTAACCCCCGTTCTTGGTTCGGTGACGATGGGAGATGGACATTCTCTTTTGAAGTGCTCGACTTGTTTGCAGTTGAAACATCTAAGCTTTAATTTGTCAAATCTGAATTTTGAATTCTGGTTTCCAAAGTTATTTCTTCCTGTTTTCTCCATGAATCTTCTTGCTCGGAGAGTGATCATAGCCATCTGCCACTAAAGGTCAGCTTCTTCCAAATCATCAGGATCCACCTGATACATGTCTTCGGCAGTCATTCCTCTACCTTCAATTCACCAGCTACCAAAGCCTCATAACTATGCACAAAAAGACCAAATAAAGCCATACTCTCCGATGGAACCTATGGGAGATTTAAATTTTTTGATGTAGATCCATTTCCGGTGGACTTGTCAGAAGTACCGGTCATCCCACTATAAGCTAACATTTCATTGGTGAATCTGAACTGGATGAATTAAGAGTAGCATTCTGTGAGTAGGCTTGAGATGGAAGCATTGCTTGGTTGTACTCTCTACATTTCAGATCTAACTCAAAACACTTCACAACTTGTTGATTATATCCATGAGCTTGTAGTCCAAAAATCCCTTTTCTTGCATCAACATTCTCACTTGCAAGATCCATTGAGGTGGTAAAGAGTCCAAAAGCTTTGTCACTTGTTCATTGTTTGATAGCTTCTCATCATACTTCTTCAAAGTGCTTGTGACAGAGATAAAACGGTTGGTGAGATTAGTGAGACTCTCATTCTTGTGTCCAACAAAAGAATTGAATTCTTTTGCAGCTTGAGCAGCTTTATCTTTGACTGATTCTTCATTACCATCATAGAATTCACATAGAGCATCGTACAAGCCCTTTGCACATATTCACCAAATCTATTGTAAATTTCTACTGATAGACACAGAGTGAAAGCACCAAACACCTTTTGATCATGATCAATCAACTTGATATCTCTCTCTGAATATTTTGTTGGATCTGCAATTTGAATAGCCATATTATCTTCTAAGGAAACAGGAACATGAGGTCCTTTCACAATTGATTCCTATTGGGTGTGATCAATGTACAAGAAGAAAGCTTTCAAACATCTTTTCTAGTCATCAAAATTATCACCATTGATTAACTTAGGGGGTCTATTTGGTGCCACACTCTCAAGATCAGTAAGGGTAAGAGTTGTCATCATCGAAGTTTGAGAAAATCAAAAACAAATAGTTTCGCCCAAATCAGTAGTTTCACAGATAGTTTCGGCAGCAGTTTCGGCACTAGTTTCGTTGTAGTTTTGGCACTAGTGTCGACCACAGTTTCGCCCAGAACTATTGAACTTTCGCTCAGAGATAAATGGACAGCAGTTTCGCTAAAGAAACTAATCAAACTGATGAACTTTCGTTCTAAATTCGCAGAGAAATCACAAGCACCAAAAATCTTCTGATTGGGGTCGTTTCGCATAGTAGTTTTGCACTATGAACACTAGTTTCGCACAATGAATCTGTAAACCCTCTTTTTGCGAAAAATGACCAAAAAATCTCCATTACTCACTCAGAACATAACCAATTTAGAATCTAATGATTTCACAAGTTTCCCAAACACACACCACACCTTTTTCAATCAATTTTCATAGATAACAAATGTAAAACGTCCAAAAAGATTAAAAAATGAACATGTCAAAAACTTAACCAAATACACAAACAATCAAGATCACAAAGGCTCTAATACCATATTGTTGGTCCAAATGATTGTATAAACATGCTTTTGATGAAGTTATAACACCAGAATCCTCAAGTTATCACTATTTCCAATAACTTAGGGACCAAGTAATGATACAAGAATAAACACAATCAAGCAAAACCCATTTGAAATATGTTTTTGATAAGATGATAAAGAACAATGCTAAAAGATAACAATAATAAGCTCCTAGCAATACACAATGAACTCAAATCAGTAGTATTTCATTAATGTTCCCCCTGAGTTCCAAAATGATCAACAAACAAACATATTTATACAGGACCTAGTTTCGCATACAGTTTCACATTGTACGAAACTGTCATGCTCTATGACCATGTGAAACTATCGAGTGAAACTATAATTGAACATGTAGTTTCGCATGCCACAGAATACACAATACAAACAAAACTAAACTAGATCCTATTACAAAAATAACTAATCTATAACTAACGGCAAGGTGAATACCACCCTATACTTGATCATCAGCTATCTAGTAATAGTAGATGATTAGTTAAGGTTTACATCGATATTCTTTCTGCAACACAAGTCAGAAACACCAGATAAAATACACAATACAAACAAAACTAAACTAGATCCTATTACAAAACTAACTAAGCTATAACTAACGACAAGGTGAATACCACCCTATACTTGATCATCAGCTATCTAGTAATAGTAGATGATTACTTAAGGTTTACATAGGTATTCTTTCTGCTACACAAGTCAGAAACACCAGAAATCTTCAAATCCTTTATCACTAAGATAGAAAACCAACTTGATCTTAAAGTAAAAAACTTTAAGAAGTGATAATAAAACTAAATTTAAGAACGAAATTATTTTTACTTTCTGTGTAGAAAAAGGAATAAGTCAACAATTCAGTGTAGCAAGGATTCCTCAGTAGATTGGAGTTGCTAAAAAGAGAAACAGAACATTAATAGAAGCTACAAGATCTATGCTAGCAGCCTCTCTATTACCCATATCCTTTTGGGCAGAAGCAATCAATACAACTTGCTACATTCAAAGAGAACATTAATCATTAAAGAACATACTAAAACACCTTATGAACTTATGTTTAAAGGAAAACCATTTATATGATTTCTTAAGGCATTTGGTTGTTCAGTGTCTATATTAAACACCAGAGAACATCTATCAAAGTTTTCTACTAAAGCAAATGATGGATTCTTTGTTGGATACTCTTAAAGCTCAAAAGCTTATAGAGTATACAACCCAAGACTTAACATAGTGGAAGAAATAACTGATGTTGTTTTTAATGAACATTCTTTCACTAAGAAAGTCATTGGATCAGACTGGTTGTTTGATATAGATTCATTAATAAAATCATTTGACACACCTTATTTTGATGTTTTAGGTACCAAAGAAGATATTGAATATCCATGGTTCCATTAGCAACAGATCCTCCACGGGGAACAACAACTCCATCCAGCACAACTGTTACGACTCCACGATCAATTCAACACCTTAAAAGGAACATCATCCATAACACCATTAACACCAAATGTTGGAGACAACACACCATCATCCTCTGCTCCGGTAAACAATCCATCACAAACTCAAGTTGATCCTCAACCAAGCAAGCAAACCAACTCAAATCAACATGAAGCTATAGAAGAGGATGATGAATATCATTCACTCCCAGACACATATTATGTGGATGAAATCTTAGATTTCTTCCATGATTCTCCTCAAACATTTCCTAACAAACAACAAACAGATGAACCAGACCCTTATAACAATCTTGCCCAACCATCCACTCCGGACATCACCATTAACAACCACAGTTCATAAATAGCATTCATTAGAAAACATTATAGGTGACCTAAATGTCAGATTGAAAAGCATTCAATCTGATGTAGCAAACATTTGCTTATTCTCTTGCTTTTTATCCCTTACTGTCCCATAGAACATCACTAAAGCACTAAAAGACAATAGTAGGATAGATGCCATGCAAGAAGAACTACAACAATCCAGAAAGCAAGAGGTATGGTAGCTGGTTGATCTACCTTAAGGACAATATGTAATTGGAACCAGATGTCTTTAACAAAACAAAGCAGATGAAAGAGGAATTGTCATAAGAAACAAAGAAAGACTTATAGCAAAGGATACACTCAGGACGAAGGCATTGACTATGATGATGTCTTTGCTCTAGCAACTAGATTGAAAGCAATACGAGTGTTACTTGCATATGCTTCTTCCAAGAAGTTTACTGTCTTCTAGATGGATATAAAACATGCATTCTTACATGGAAAGATAGATGAAGAAATTTATGTTTCTTAACCAATAGGGTTTGAAGACCCAAAATTCCCTTATAGGGTTTACAAGTTAGACAAAGCTCCATATGGTCTTCACCAACCCATGAAGTGGTATGGAACATTGTCCAAGTTTTTACTACAAAATGGTTACACAAGAGGGAAGATTCACCAAACATTATTCTTGAAGAAGCAAGGTTAAGACTTCTTAGTTGTTCAAGTCTATATGGATGACATCATTTTTGGATCCACAAACATCCAACTTTGCAAAGATTTTGAAACCATTATGCAATCAAAGTTTCAAATGAGTTCAAAGGGAGAACTCACATTCTTCCTTGGCCTTCAAGTATAATAATCACTAGAAGGGATCTTCATCAATCAAAGCAAATATGTTAATCAAATCTTGAAGAAGTACAACATGGCTGATTGCACATCAAGCAAAACACAATTAGCCATAGGCTTAAAGTCTGGACCAGATCAAGAAGGAACATTAGTAGATCTAAAGCTATACAAATCTATGATTAGCTCTCTAATATACCTAACTACAAGCAGGACAGACATCATGCACGCAGTATGCATGTGTGTAAGATATCAAGCACACCCTAAAGAATCACACATCAATGCAGTGAAGAGAATGTTCAGATCTTTAAAAGGCAAACTAGATCTTGGCCTTTGGTATCCAAAAGATGGAGACTTCTTATTGTATGCCTACACTGACAGTGACTATGGTGGCTACAACAACAATAGAAAATCAACCATAAGAGGATGTCAGTTTCTTGGATCAAGATTGATCTCCTAGTAGTGTAAGAAACAAACAAATGTCTTTGTGTGAACAACAGAAATAGAATACATAACTGCTTCTACTTGTTCTAAAGTGGTTTGGATTTAAAACCAAATGCTTGACTATGGTTATAATTTTCTAAAATCACCCTTACACATAGATAATTCTGCCACCATGTTTATGGCTGATAATCCTGTCCAACACTCAAAACCAAACACATAGACATCAGATACCATTTTCTGAGAGATTGCTCAGAAAAGGGTATGATCAAATTGATTAAAGTTCATATAGACAATCAATTGGCTGACCTCTTTACAAAACCATTTGATTGAACAAGATTTGAATTTTTGGTTTAGTCATTTATCAATTATGAACCAAACAAGTAATGTTTTTCAAAACATTCACATAATTCAAACTTGATTTTGTTAAAGTTCAAGATTCATAACAAACATACCATCCATGTTTCCATTCAAATCATACAATTTGAAATCACACATTACACACACATGAGAAATGATAGTACACTAGTTTGATTTCTTCACTTGAGTCATTTTCCTCCAATATGACATACTTTGTTTGATATGTGTATAGGCTCATCATGGGACACATAACATCATATTCAATAGTGAATAACTAAAATTATCATGATTGTGTGGTAAGCAAAACACCCATCTTGGTTTACAGTAAGTTTTGATCTACCTAATATGGATTGGTGTAAAGTCACTCATATACACCAAGTGAAACAGTTTATAAACTACTCAATCAATCATAAGTGTCTCCTTTGTTATGATAAGCATAGACCTAGAGTACACTAAGGTACCCTCTATTATGCTAAGCACAGACCTGGATGAGCTATATCATGATCCAAAAGGATTCCCAATAAGGCACACATCCATTTTGGATGCAAAACCAATAAAGTCTTTTATAGACTACATTCCTTGTGAATGAATCAAAAGAATTCCAAAGAGGATCACCTTCCAAAGTGAAGTGCAAGAATCCTAATATGGATCAATCAAAACAATCCCATAGGATCAAATTGAGCATTTATACTCCCAAGTAACTAGGTTCAAAGTTATTGAAAGTGCTTTCTTGCATATCTTGAGGAGGGTTGATCTTAACATACAATCAGGTGTGGGGTACATAAAAATCATATAAATATACCCAAAACATGATAAACACTCACTATTTAAACCAACCATTAATACCATGTATGAGTTTTAGTGGACAAAAATATCTGCAATCACCATTGTATTAGTCTATGTCTATTCTCAAACACACCAAATCAACTCAATTAGGACTTAAGACTAGTATGATCTCTTGGCAGGTGAAGATGATTCATGCAAAAGCATTCATACCATTCATTACTTAGTTAGATGAAGTATCATCTTTATAACATCCACCATTCATATTGCAAGTAAAAAATTAAACTTTGATAATTTCCATCAACCAAAATCAAATATTTATCATTTTATAAGGCTTTTTTAAATATGCAAAAGTTTAGGGGGAGAAATATAAATATGGAAATATCAAAGGCAGCAGAAGATGTCAACCATCATAAATTAAAATTTAAAATATTGCAATTTTGAGATTTTTTTATTGGACTACAACAAGCATGTTAAAGGATAATGCTTGCCTTAATCAACAAACAAGTTTTAACAGCTAAACACAAGTATTATTCAAGCACAACACTAATTATTATTTATATTTATTTTACAGGAATTGTAGATAAAAGAATTTTGAACAAGTGTTGGTAGCGGATGAAGAAAGGTTCACAGTGGATGCATAAGAAGTCATAGCAGATGAAGACTATAAGGAATTGTCCAAGTGTTGACAAGGAATGAACAAGTCCATAGCTGATAAAAAAGTCTGTAGCGGATGCATAACATCCACAATGGATAAACAATATCCATAGCGGACAACATTAAACAAATAAAAGTGTTCACAGTGTATGACCAACACACACAGCGGACAACTTAGTCTCTCATCCATAACGGGCAGTCTAACATCAATAGCAGACACTTCAACATCCACATTGGAAAACACTTAGACTTAAGATTTTTATGTAATTTGTTTTTACATAAGGGTAGTTTTGTAATTATACATAGTATGTGGATAGGTTATGAATAGCCTTGTACCCTAATACTTTGTAAGCTTTTGAATAGATTATCAATCAAACAAGAAAATTTATTACTCTGTGCATTCAATCACTCAATCAGACAAACATATAAACACACACAAACAATCACACACTAGAGATCATGTCATTCATTATGGGTTTTTACACCATGATGATTGAGTGTTGATTCATTGTTGAGATATTGACAAGATCCTTGGAGGATCATCCATGTTACACAAACATTAAGTTTGCATAAACAGAGGTTGATTCCATCATAAACCAAGTGGCTTGAAAAACTTGCCTCTACTATACAAGTGCGAGGAATTTATACTATGTAATCTAAACAATAAAAATAAACTATTCTATGTTCAAAATGTATAGCAGGACAAACAATTAGCACATCGAGTTAGACAGCTTCAATACTATGTTTTCTCCAAAAGAAGAACATAGCAGCCATCGGTATTGACAGTCTTGTATTGTGTAATAGTCGATCAGCAGCTCATGGCGTTTTTGCTGATTAGTTGCAGTCGATTGGCAACTCTTTAGTAGAATGTAGATCGGTAGTTACTCAGCATATCTTGATTGGCAGACATTCATATTCTGAGGTTAACTTGTGCTTCCTTTTTAAGTCTTTAAGGCTAAGCTTCAGAACCTCCAGCTCAGATAGAAAGAAAGATTTTTGCTTGTTCTTTCTTTCTATAAAGAAATTCTCAGCTTTCAAATCATAATTCCATTTGATGATTGTTGTATCATCATTCTCTGAGTCTTTTTCTTCCTCAAATTCTGAGATTTGTTCTTCTTGTTCTAGACGTTCCAACCTATATCTCATTTTATCAGTAACACTAGTGATGATCACTTCATCTGATGAATTGTCAGATTGGCTTTGGGTAGGGGATTAGCTGTTTCAGAAGCTTGATGGACTTATGGAGAACTATGCTCGGTAGCTTGAGCAGGTGGAGAAGTAGTAGGAGGTGATTGTGGTTGGTTGCTAGGTTTGGTAGATGGGGTGGTTTTAGCAGCTTTAGACTCTATTTTCTTCTTTCTTTGTTTTGAAATCTGCCTTGATCTTTCTAGATGAGATTTGTAGATCCTCATCAGTACTTTTTCAACTTCCTTTACTTTAGAATCATTACTCGAATTCCTTAGTCTTAATCTATCAAATCAGTAATCTCAAACCGGCTGAAGCAAACCAATTGATTCCTTGTGTAAGACATTCTACCGGTTGCTGATATGGTTATGAAGTAAGTACTTTTCTTCTGATCATATTTCCACTCCACTATGGGATAATATGCTGATAGTGAATGCCTTCACCAGTATCATACTTGACTAATATTAGTAATTTATGTAGGATCACCTTGGATTTATCATTCTTACATCCATAGATGCTGAAGTACTTAGCAATTAGCTCTAGAATGTCAAGGGATAGATCAAATACTTCATTTTCATAATCATAGTACATGATCTCTCTATTTTCCCTCTTGACAGCAAATTTCTTCATCTGACCAAGATACCCAGTAGCTAACACCTTTGTTCCTTTAAGTATCTTCTCCTCTACTTCTGGATCAACAATCCTTGCTTTTACAACTTTCTTTGGTGCTATCTTCTTTTTTGAAAGGATGGAGGAGATGGCTAACTATCATTAGAGGTTGTTGATTTAGAGTCAGGGGATGCTGAAGGCTCAGTCTGCAGATGGGAAGACATTTGAGTAAAGTCTTTGTTTTGGCATGTTGTCTTTTCCATTGCTCTATGGCTTCTTCAAACTTTGGGAGCTCTCCAGCTGCAACCTTTTGTTTTGATTTCTCTGATATTTAGATCAAGAGTTGACATACTCATTAGTCCTACTTGTTTACTAGAGAAACCATAATACTTGAGGAACATCTTTATTTGTTGCTTGTCCTGGAACTCTTGTTGATAATATTCACTAATGACATATTAAGCCCCTAGACTTAGACAATTAGAGAAATTACATATAAAACATAAAAGTGACTGAAACATAATCAAATATATTTTGTGATATTTATTAACAATAAAACTCCTAGTCAAATATATCTTCAACATCTCCTCTCAGTTCTTCGTCTCGAACGCGTTTGTTTGACTTTTCCGATGACTTTGACAGTGACGTTGACATTTGTTGACTTTGACTATGTTGATAATATAGACTATCCTTTTCAGACCCAACAATACTCCCCCTTAGTCTATCATTATCAAACCCTTGTATCATCTTCAGCTTTGATAAGTCAACCATATAATGATCTTTGTTGGACTCAACAAGTGCATTAATAGATTAATTCTTAAAAAGAATAATGCTTGCCATAATCAAACATAATGTGTTCTAACATTCAAACAATCATTATCTAACACATTAGTATCATTAACACTCATAACATACACTAATATTGCTTAAATTTCTTTTTTAGGTTTGTAGATATAAAGGAATTTTTGCAAAGTGTCGGCAGCGGATGTCGACAGCGGACGCAGTGTTCACACAACGCATGTGTATTTCACAGCGGACACTTAAAATTAAAATTTTAAGTTTAAACTATTTACACAGTGGACAAACAAACTGTTTACATAGCGGACATTCATTTTTGTCCGTTGTATATATAGTTCAACACTTATGATTTTTTCATTCATCACAAGTGAGAGAGAGAAAATCAAAATTTTTAAACGTTGCTACAGTGCGTTAAACCCTTAAACCCCCAAATCATCAAAAACCTAAAATCTTTTTGAGTTTTCTTCTGATTCAAGATCAAACAGGTATAACAACATGATTTGTATCATCAAACATTCATCAAAACATCTTGTTCATCTTTTCTGATTCGAACATTGTTCGACCTAAGTTGAACTTTGAACCAAAATCAAAATTTGAATCATTTGATGTTATAAACCAAATCAAACACTGAATATGTGTTAGATGGACATAGTTGAATATATTAGGACTATTGTTTTGATATAATTTGATTAAGTGTTCATCGGGTTCATGAACAGTCATGATGTTCTTGCCAAAATCATACAAAAACTGATGGCTGATCTTTGAAACTGTTTAAAATGATTTAAAATTTTTATAACATGGTAAACATGTTCAAAAGTCAGTAACAAACAAGTAAAATCAGTTATGTTGGCATGGCATTGAACACACAAACATTAAATGCATATTCCTTCAATGTGCATTAAATGGTCTTTTTGACTTGACAAGGTCAAACTGAAGTTCATGAACAAGTTGTTGTGAATTGAAATTATTGTATGAATTGATCAAAACAAGCTTTTGTGACAACACAAACACATTGCAAAATCAATTTGATTCAAAATAAATTAAATCAAACAACATTTTCATGATGAAAATTGATCAAACAGTTGATTTTTGATAAGTCACACTAACTAATTTGTTAAAGTCATTCAAACATACATTTGAAACAAGTCTCAAGTGTTAAGCATACATAATTCATCATTTTATAACAATCATAACAGTCAGTGAACACTTGATCAACATTTAATCATCCCAATCATCAACACATGTTGAAGCTCTTGGAAGATTAACATTTTGCCTTTATGTGTTTTTTGTCATAGTATAGGGACTTATTTTGTAAATATATGTTCCTTTTTTTCTTGATAGTATAAATAGGATATATTATGTATTGTGCAGAGAAGACTAGAGATTAAGAGATATCTAAGAAAGAGTTAGAACAGAACGAACTGTAACCCTTACACATTGTATCCTGTGCATTTGATATCAATGAAATCTATGAATTTTTTTGATGTAATTGCATGTGTTTGATTACTTTGTGTTTGAATTGATCATTGCATTACGATATCATCACAGATTCGATCCTTTTGAACTGATCAATTGGTATCAGAGCCTTCGGTTCAGTGATCAGAGCTTATCGACATTTTGAGCTCTTTGAATCACTTGAAATCTGTGATTGATTGCAATTTGATCGATTAATTGTTGTTTTCAGTTGTGTTTCATCCATAGAAACATGATTTGAATTACAATTGGTGTTCAAATTCGTTCAGATCTGAGGAATTAATCAAATTTGTGTATGAATTGTGTTCTTCAGTTTCGGACTTCAATTCAATCAGAAAACTGATTTGTAGTTGTTGTTTGATCAAATTGAAGATTGAGGATTGTTAATCGACCTAATTACTACCTAATTGGAAGTTTTTAGATCAATTGAACAAGTTTTGAATATTTTCATAAGATCTGAGTTCGTTGGAGAAGATGAATTAGGAGCATGTGGTTAAAAACTGTTGAAAATTGACCAAGTGTCTAGACGCATCACAACTGTTTGGGCGTTTTAACACTGTGTAGGCGTTTTCAATTCAGGCATTTTATCACTATTGGGACGCATTGTGACTGTTTGGTCACATTGAGACTTTGTTGAAATCAAGTAATTCTAGACGCACAAGGACTGTTTAGGCGTTTTTAACCCAGGAATTTGACAACTGTTCGGGCGCATCATCAGTTAGGCATTTCAGAATTAAACTAAGGCATTCCCTTAGGCGTTTCTACTTCAAAGTTAGGTGTTTCAGAACTATTCAAACACTTTACCACTGTTTGGGTGCTTGATAACTATTTAGATGCTTGGACACTCAGACTTATCAGTAAACACTTAGAAATTTTTTCAACAACTAAAATCCAAAAAAAATATTTTCATTTCATAGTTTTATTTCAAAACTTAAAAACAACAAAATCAACACATATCGTTAACATACAAGATACTAACATCTATTTTCTTCATTGCAGATATGGCAAATCTAGTATTTGTCAGAGATCATAATCTCTATGCTTTTCTCAACCCTGATTCACCAAAGGCTGAGAACTACAAAGATATCATACAAGCTATCAGACAGACTAGACTTCTTCATGCTATGACAGCAAGACCAGAGATCTATGAAGATCATATAGTCCAATTTTGGACTCATGCTTTTCTGGAGGAAATCAATGACCAACAAGTTATTGTGTCTAACATTCATGAGCATCAGATTATTATATCTAAAGAAGTTATAAGAAAGTTTTGCAACTTGGTGAAGAAGATGCTGAAGGTCCAGTAGAATTTGATGAAAACTATGTTCTATATGTTTTTAGGTAAATAGGATATACTGGTACCATTTACAAGAAACAGATCAAGAAGTCTTACTTGTGTGCTCAATTCAGACTTCTAATGCATACATTCCAAAAAACAATGACAAACAGGAAGACTGGCTGGGATGCCACTTCTTTGAGAAGCTCTTCTGCAATTGCAAGTATCATTGTTAGAAGACCTTTTAACTTTGCTGCTCAAATCCTAAATGGACTGATCTACAACTTGACTAAAGAAAGAAACAAGTTTCAGATGTATCCAAGGCTTCTTTAGATGATCATTAATGATCTTTTGCCAAACATACCAAGAGAAGGAGCTATCTTCCAACCTGTTCATTTTAATGAACATGTCTTTAACAGAATCAAGTCAAGCCTTTATCAAGGAGATGAGGTTCCAGTTCCACCTCATATGATAGATCATGATCTTCCTGTTCCTGATGTGCTTATGAGGATTCCAGGTCAGGGTGAACTAAACATGATGTTTCAAAATGTGATTCACCAACATCCAATCATACAGCCTACTCCCATCATACAAGAAGAAGAAGTTGCACCCATACAAGAACCAATAGTTCAAGAAGAACAAGTTGCACCCATTCCAGAACCAATCAATAAGCCAAAACAAGCACAAGAATAAACCCAAGAAGATGAACAGTTTCAGTCTGAGTATCATATCCCTTCACCACCATAAAGCCCAACCTTTTCTGAACAACAAATATTATCTTCTCTCTTGAGAGACATTGATGCATCTTTGGAAGAACACACAAGTCATCAAGAAGAAGTTGGCACCTCATCAGCTCAAGAGCATGATATTGAACAGCAAAGCACTGCTGAACTTGTTGAAGGTGATGAACATGGTAGTGAAATACCAACTGAGGATGAAATTGAGTACTCTAAAGTGTTTTTATTCACTGAATACAACAAGCTAATTGAGAAGTCAAACAATAGAGCTAAAAGGTTAAAAGAGAAGCTAAAGAGCAAAGACGAAGAAATAGAAAAGCTCTTAGCTGATCAAAAGGCTCAAAAGTCGATTGTTCAATTCCTAGAACAACAACTAGATCAATCAAAAGAAGAGGTGAAAGAAAAAGATCAAGAACTCAACAGTACAAGATTAGATATTGCATATCTGACTGAGCAGATAGATGCAAAGATTGTTGCTGCTCAAAATGAAGAAATTCAAAGGTTAAATAGAGAGTTGGAAGATATGGATCAACACAAAATGAATGAGGAAAAACATTCAGATGATCATGAACATGAGTTAAATAAAGAGTTCACTAATAAATCATCATCACATATTGGAGAAACAAGAACTCAGGAACATCATACAGAGCTTGCACTCATTATCCCTAAGAAGTCTTACTCAATAGACCAATTGTTTGATGAGGCAAACTCATTTGAGAACATCCATTATTCTCCAATCCTCTGACAACATTTCCATACACCAGACACTAAATCAGCTCAAACAGACATTATTTTTGTGAACCCTCTCTCTAAAAAACAAAAAGATCTGGTCAAACAATTTGCTGAATCATTGAAAGAACAACCAAAACCATCCAAAGATCAAGCTTCATATAAGGCCCCGATCCCGGGACGCTCACAGTTGGACAATCATCGCACATAAAACATATAATTTAAATTTACAATTTCTAAAACATTGCAGCGGAATAATTTTAAAACATTTCATTATAATTGCTTTTGCAAAATAATACATTGTAGTTAACTGTTACAAAATATCATAATTTGCATTACATCACAAAAACATTATAATTCTAAACAACGGATGCCATCCAAAAATGCCAAGTAGCTGCCCCGTGCCATCCTCAGCAACAATTACCTGCCAACTGGAAACACATAAAAGTCAGCGTTGCTAAGTGAGTTCTAGTTTTATAAAATAAAATACTTTTCTTTCGTTTAAAACCATTCTTTCTTTACTTTCAAACGCGATCATACAACATACGTACACATAGATAATAATTTATTATTATCTTTCATCATCATGCGTTGACTTCCGTTCATTCATCACCGTATGTCATCTTAATCATTCGTTATCTTTCTTTCCGTACTATATGTACACTCATTAACTTCCGATGATATGTATTGTACCCCGAACATTGTGCACGAAGCTGCTTAATGGGCCTGAGGTCTATCGTAGACCTCGAACATTATGCACGAAGCTGACTCCAGTACCTAGGGCAAGTACACTCATCACTATCATTCATCTTTCATTTCGGACCAATGCCATGTGCTATACCCCGAACATTGTGCACGAAGTTGGTTACTGGGCCTGAGGTCTATCATAGACCTCGAACATTATGCATGAAGCTGACTCCAGTACCTAGGGCAAGCGGCAAGGGTCCCATACATATGGTCAATCACAAAGATTAGACCCCTAGTGTGCATCCTTCCGGGGTAGCTAACCCGCACACAGTTGAGCTAACACCCTTTATTGGGTGTGAACCTCCATACATTGCTTGCAAGACTTTCGTACATCATTCATTCATTAATGCATGCATTCATTCATTCTTTACGTTCCTCTTTTCATTATCTTCTGCTTTACGTTACATAATACTTTCCATTTACTTTTCATAATCATACCCGTAAAGCCATGGAAAATAAACATACATAATAAGGAACATAACATAACATAACATAACCATACCATACATAGCATCATCATCACATCACATATGACGTCATAAAGTCAACTTACATTACCCCCGGGAACATCCCAAGTCAAAGCCTACATTTTACATTTTCCCCAAAATTTCAAAAAATATTCTAAGGCATAGGCGCATGAGCACTATGCAGGTGCATGGCCTTCTGGGTGCATGGGAACGCTTAGGCGCATGGGGAAACTTTCAGGCGCATGAGCACTATTTGGGAGCATGACCCAACACTTAGGCTTCTGGGCAAATTTCTAGGCGCATGGGCACTATGCAGGCTCATGAGTACCTAGGCGCATGGAACACTTAGTCAAATTCGGCCTATTCTAGGCGCATGGATACTATTCGGGTGCATGGGTTTTGGGCGCATGGGACTACACTTAGGCAATTTGACAGTTGGGCGCATGGGCCAATTTCAGGCGCATGGGCAACCAACTCTCACTATCAGCATCATAATCAGTCCCAACATCATCAGTTCATCATGTTCTAACTTAGTTCTAGCATTCTAAGCATCATAACACGAACATGGCATCATCATAACATCATAAATCACCCAAATCATAACCCACCCACATTCACGCATACACATACATACGGGTACAAAACCCATTTTCGTAAAAACGTACATACATGTATTTCCAGCCCCAAATCAGTTAAAACATGTAAAAAGGGGGTTTTAGAACTCACCTTTGACAACCTTCGAGTATGACTTCTTCAACCCTGTTTGCAAATGAGTTCAAACACCTAAAACCCACCAAATCACATAACCCGAACACACAAACAACACATAAGCATATAACCAAGGCATAGGCTGGCCAAGAACAACAGAAAGCCAAGAATTCTTACCTTGAATTCGGTTTCTTGTTCTTCCTTCTTCAAAATCCGAACTCTGCTCTTTCTCTCTCTAGAAAATCCGGTGAAAAGAAGATATGCGGAGAAGTGTGGGCGGCCATGCCCACTTTATGCACCCACTTTTATTCATTTTGTCCTTTTAACACATTTAGCCCCTCAACTTGGGTTAAATTGTGTTTTCTTTCTTTTATACACATTTATTCCTTCTTTCTCGTCTTTTAAAATTTTCCGGGTGTTACACTTCATCATCTTCACAGCCTCCTAAATTAAACACATATGAAAGGAAGAGGAAAAGATTGTACCTAGCTCTTTAATGAAAGGAAAACAACAAGCACAAGAACTAGAAGAACCTCAATCACCTCCTCTGAAGTTGTTAAAAGTCAAATCTGAACAGTGGATGATGAACCAAAACAGGCATGTTCGAAGGCTATTCTAGAAGAGGGTGAAATTTAAGAACACTTGAGCAAGAGACTATCATAATCTTGAGTGATTCTGATGAAGAAGATATAGACAAAGATGAAGATGTTATGCAAAACATACAAGAACTCTTCCCTGATGATCCTGAAACCTTAATAGGAATTAAGTTGGTAATAAGAGGATTTCCATATGACATATTCATACATCTTAACCTCTCTGAGGTTAAAGACTTGCTCAATGACTTTCAAGAAGACATGAAAGATGAAAAAGAGCAAACATACAGAAGGTATAAGGAAATCAAGGATCAACAAGAGCTTTAAAAGAATCTACCAAAGGATCCTCAGATAGAGAAGATGAGCTACTCCCAGGTTAAAAGCTGATTGAGTCATACAAAAGTGCCATATAGGTCATATGTAGGCAAATCTCTATCATAAATGAAAGAAATGGATAGAGAGATCTACAAGAACATGCTTGCAAATGCATTGAAACCACAAGTCTTTAAACCTCATCCTTGTAATGCCCCGTTCCCGGAGACCTCACAGTTGGTCAATCATAGCATTATACATATAAAACATTATACATTTTGTAAGATTAAGCAGCAGATTAAGTTAACAAAAACCATTCATGCTTATAATTATTGTTGCCAAATAATACATCGTTGTAAGTTAGGGTTACAAAACAATCAATTAGTTGTATTACAACACAAGAAAATCATTTGCACGAGTGGATGCCAGTCTTGCCCTGACGAGTAGCCTCCCTGGCGTGCCACCCTCAGCAATATTTACCTGCCAACTGAAAAATGCATAAAAGTCAGTGTTGTCGAGTGAGTTCTAGTTTTAAAACATTTAAAACACCTTTATTTGTATACGAAAATATCATTTTTCTTAAAATACTTCCTTTTTTTCATAAAATTCATTACTTTCGTACGTGTTCACACGACATACATACAACAAGATAATATTCCTCATTATCTTTCATCATTCATTTCGTAGCTTCGTTATTATCTTTCACTTCCTATCAGACCAATGTGTAATACCCTAAACATTGTGCACAAAGCGGGTACTGGGTCAGAGTCTATAAATAGACCCCTAACATTGCGCATGAAGCCTGACCCAGTACCAGGGCATGCCACAAGGGTCTCGTCAATCTCAAAGATTGACCCTGTGTGCATCCTTCGGGTTAGCTAAACCGCACACAGTTGAGCTAACGACAACATGGTCGTGCACCTCTATTCAATTTGCTTGCAAGACTTTCACTCATTCGTTATGTTTCACTTTTCATTATCATTAATCTTTCACTTTCATTATGATAATACTTTACGTATACGAACATAAACACACCACGTAAAGCCACACAATAATACATAATATGGAACTCAAGAACAGGCCATAAACAAGCATGGAATAAACAAATACCACCATCAAAACATCCCAGGGCAATTCCTTAAATTTCCTTTTTCCCAAAATTTCAGAATATTTTCTAAGTGTTCTAGGCGCATGAGCACTATGCAGGCGCATGAGTACTGCTTGGGCGCATGAACACATTGTAGGCGCATGAACCAACACTTAGACGCCTGAGAACCTATCCTGGGTGCATGGGGTACTGTTCAGGCGCATGACTAACACTTAGGCGCTTGAGGAAATTTCTAGGCGCATGACTACTATATGGGCACATGGGCTGGTACTTAGGCTATTTTGGCAAGAATTCCAGGCGCATGGGAACTATTAGGGCGCATGAGCTTCACTTAAGTTTTCTAAGTCAAAATTTCAGGTGCATGAGCCCTATTTGGGAGCATGACCAATAGTTATGCATATTTCAAACTTATTTTCAAACCCAATCTGCATATTAATCTGTTCAAAGCTTATTCCTATCATTCTAAGCATCAACAACACATAATCAACCATAAAAGACAAACAAAATGCACATATACATACGGGTAAACATAAAACAATTGTAAAACCTTTTTAAACATGCATTTTCAGCCCCAAGAAGTTTAAAACACATAAAAACCAGGGTCTAAAACTCACCTACGCAGCCAACAAGTAAAACTCCTCCAAACTTGAGTGCACAAGAGTTCAAACACCTAAAAACACACCAAAATAAACAACCAAACACATAGAACACATAAAAATCAGTTTCATGGTCAAGTACCCAACAAAATCGAGCCAATTATACAAAGAAACACATACCAAAGGCAAACACAACTTCTTCTTCTTCTTGAAACCGAGAGAAAAGTTTCTGCTTCTTCCTTCTTCTTCTTTTGGTCGAAAAGCAGGAGTGAGAACTCCAAATAGGCGGCCATACCCTTTTATTTAATAAAATAATAGTGTTTTGTACTTTTTACACTTTGGCTCCTTATCCTTTTTTTCAAGATACTTTTTTATTTTCCTTCTTATTGCTTTTTCTCTTTAACTTGACAAAACTTTCGGGTGTTACAAGTCTACCCCCCTTTAAGAGGTTTCGTCCCCAAAACCTGTCACTCTTCCAACAACTGTTGGCAATGCTGTCTTATTTCTTCCTCAGTCTCCCACGTAGACTCAAATCCCTTCCTGTGCTTCCACTGCACTCGTACCAGTGGAACTACCTTATTTCGTAATCTCTTCTCTTTTCGGTCAATGATTGCCACTGGTTGCTTTACATAGTTGAGCCGTTCATCCACATCGATGTCTTCCAGTGGTACAACCATGTCTTCGTCGCTAGGCATTTTCTCAGATGGGATACATGGAATGTTGGATGAATTCCACTTAACTCATCAGGTAGCTCCAATCAATAGGCCACCTCTCCTACTCGTGCAACAATTCTGAAAGGTCCTATGTACCTCGAACTAAGCTTACCCCGCCTCCTAAACCGGATGATTCCTTTCCAAGGCGAGACCTTCAACATGACCCTATCGCCCACATTGAATTCAATTGGTCTACGCCTCTTGTATGCATATGACTTTTACCTATCTTTCGTTGCCTTCATGAAGGCCTTGATCTTCTCTAATTTCTTAGTCGTAGCCTCAATCACCTCAATACTGCCTAGCTCTTTCTGCCCGATGTCTCCCTAACACATGGGCATTCTACACCTTCTACCGTATAGCATCTCATACGGTGGCATGCCAATGCTGGCATGATAACTCTTGTTATATGAGAATTCAGCTAACGGTAAGTGTTCATCTCAACTTCCTCCAAAGTCGATCACCCATGTATAGAGCATATCCTCAAGTGTCTGGATCGTCCTCTTGGACTGACCATCTATCTGGGGATGGTAAGATGTACTGATATGCAACCTCATGCCCATTGAATCGTGAAATCTCTTCCAAAACTTCGATGTAAACCGAGTGTCACGGTCCGACACAATAGACACCGGTACACCATGATGAGCTACAATCTCCTTAATGAATAGATCCGTCAACCTCTTGGATGAATACGTCTCGCGGATTGGCAAAAAGTGGGCACTCTTCGTCAGACGGTCAACTATCACCCATATGGCATCGTACCCCCTTACCGTACGGGGTAACTTTGTGATGAAATCCATGGTGATATGCTCCCACTTCCACTCGTGTATATCTAAAGGTTGGATCTTCCCATAAGGCTTCTGATGCTCTGCCTTTACTTGCAAGCAAGTAAGGCACTTACCCACATACTCCGCCACATCACGCTTCATACTCGGCCACTAGTAATCCTTCTTCATGTCATGATCCATCTTGGTAGCATCGGGATGAATGGAGTATCGAGTCTTATGAGCTTCATCCATGATTTTCCCCAGTATGTCTCCACAAGGAGGGATCCACATTTGCCCAAAGCGGGTTCTAACCCCGTGAGTATTCTCACCCAATTCCGTGAGTAGACCTCTCATCCTTTCAGAGTTAAGGCGATCCTCCTTCAACGCCTCATTTTGGAACTCCTTGATCTGCGTCATCACATCGGAGGTCATAATCAACTGGTAAGCTTTCACCCGAATTGGCTCAGGTCTCTTGTCAGCTGAGGGCATCGACGACTACATTGGCTTTGCCCGGGTGGTAATGGATCTCACAATCATAATCCTTGATCAATTCCAGCCACCTTCTTTGCCTCATGTTGAGGTCTTTCTATTCAAAGATGTATTTCAGGCTCTTGTGGTCAGTGAAGATAGTACACTTCGTTCCATACAGGTAGTGCGTCTAAATCTTTAATGCAAAGACCACAACCGCAAGCTCCAAATCATGCGTGGGTAATTGACCTCATGGATTTTCAACTGTCAGGACATGTAGGTTGTTACCCTTCCACGTTACATTAGCATGCAACCCAATCCCGAATAAGAAGCATCTGAATAGACCATTAAGTCTTCGTTCCCTTCGGGCAATGTTAAGACAGGAGCTTGAGTCAATCTCCTCTTTAACTCCTCGAAAGCATTCTCCTGTTCTCGACCCCACACAAACTTCACATCCTTGTGAGTCAATTTGGTCAAAGGTGAGGCTATCTTGGAAAAGTCTTGGATAAATCTTCTGTAGTAGCCTGCCAGACCTAAGAAACTGCGGATCTCGGATGGCGTCTTTGGAGACTTCCATTGCATCACCACCTCAACCTTCGCCGGGTCCACCATGATTCCTTCATAATTTACCACGTGACCCAAAAATTGAACTTCGGGCAACCGAAAAGCACACTTAGAGAATTTGGCGTACAGCTTCTCTCTCCTAAGCGTCTCCAATACTTCTCGTATGTGGCCAGCATGTTCTTCGCTCTTTGAATAAATCAGGATATCATCAATAAACACAATCACTGATTTATCCAACATTGGCCGACACACTCGGTTCATCAAATCCATAAAGGCAGCTGGCGCATTAGTTAGACCGAAAGACATAACGAGAAACTCGTAGTGTCCATAACACATGCGAAAAGCTGTCTTAGGGATATCCTGCTCCTTAACCTTCAACTGATGGTTGCCAGGTTGGAGATCTATTCGTGAGAACCAACTGGCACCCTGGAACTGGTCAAACAAGTCATCTATTCTGGGCAGGGGATATCGGTTTTTCATCGTTAACTTGTTCAACTCTCGGTAGTCAATACACATCCTCATACTACTGTCTTTCTTCTTGACAAACAAGACCGGAGCACCCCAAGGAGAGATGCTCGGTTGGATGAATCCCTTGTTCATCAACTCCTGCAGTTGACCATCAGTTCCTTCATCTCCGTCGGAGTCAACCGATACGGTGCTTTGGCAATGGTTTGAGCACCGGGTATCAAATCAATCTGAACTCGATCTCATGGTCTGGTGGCACACCTGGTAAATCTTCTGGGAACACGTCCAGAAAGTCGCACACTACTGGTACATCAGACAATTGTGGTACCGACGCATCCACATCCTTCACATAGGCCAGGTAGGCACTACATCCGCATTTCATGCACTTCTCTGCCACCGCCATCGAAATCACCTTTGGAACCGTTGTCACTCGATCACCTTAAATCGCCACCGAACTTCCATCGGGCGCAATTAATCGAATCATCTTCTTGTGACACATAATATTTGCCTCATAGGCTGCTAACCAATCCATCCCTAGAACTACATCAAATCCGCCTAGGGGCACACAAATAGTTTAGCAGTGAACCTATGGTCTTCTAGTTCTATGTCATAATCTTCTATCATCTCAGAAATTCTGGTGGACTTACCAATAGCAGTTTCTACTTCGAAGGGCTTATAAATACTCCTACTACTAACAGGCAACTTAGCACAGAAAGCAGTAGAAATGGAACTCCTACTAGCACCAGAATCAAATAATACAGAGGCACAAGTTTGGTTTACTAGAAACATACCTGACACGACATCGTAAATGCTCTAGCGCTTACCCTCTGTCCTTTATTCTCTGTCCTCTTCTTCGCCCCAGAACTCTCCTCCCTTAGCTTCTTGCAATCCCTACTCATATGACCTTCTTCACCACAGTTATAGTACCTCAGAACCTTATAATCCCTTGCCAAATGACCAGACCTCCCACACCTGAAGCATACATTCGATCCCCACCTGCACTCCCTAGTGTGCTCCTTCCACATTTGCCATACTTCTTCATCCCCGAGCTTGATAACTCCACCTTTTGGTCTTCCACCCTCGTCCTCTTGTTTTTTGGAGTGAAACCACCACGTCCAAACCTTTTTCCACTCCAGTTCCTATCACCGCCACCCGCCTTTCTCACCTCTACCACAGCCATTTCCCTCTCATCATAGAGTCTCCCTGCCAGATCCACTGCCGATCTAAAGGTACTCGGCCGGGCAATAATCAGGTGCCTACGGATATCCACTGGCATTCCTTGAATATACCTCTTTATCTTTCTCGACACCGGCATCACCTGGTCCGGCACCAGCCTCGCCATCTCGTTGAACTTGGTGGTGTATTGCTGATGGGTCATGGTCCCTACCTCTAGCTGCAGGAACTCCTCTCTATCTTGTCGAGCTCTTGGTGAGGACAGAATTCCTCAATCACCATCTTCTTCAGTTCTTCCCACCTTATCTTTCCGATGGCCCTGCTGCCCTCGGCTTGGACAATATTGTCCCACCAACATAAAGCCGAGTCTATAAACTAGTGAGTGGCAAACTTCACCTTTTGGTCTTCCCTACACTCATTAATCTCCAGCACCGCCTCTGATTCTCTCACCCAGCGGTGAGCAGCAGCAGCATTACCATTGCCATCAAAAGTCGGGGGTTTGCATCGCTGGAATGCCCCGTAGTTGCACCCCTTCGAGGTCTCCTGCACTACCACCTCCTCCTCATCACTGGAGGCCGCCATCTTAGTGTTTAGTTGCCTCCTCTCACCATGATCTCTATCATCCCCTCTTCTCCCAGTAGTTTTCCTTCACTCCTCCTCCCTGTCCTTCTTGTCATCCTTCCTCACCGCACGGATGATCTCGGTCACTATAGATGGTAGGATCGTCTGCATGACCTGATGTACTTCCTCCATAACTGCCTCCTTTATTGAGGCTCTCAAGTTAGCACTCTCATCACCGCCCTCCGGGTGATGAAGCTCGGGCTCAGCAGGAGCCGTCTCAGCAGTCTTCGTCTTGTTCCTTGTGACACTTGGTCCAGCACCACGGCCACCCTGTGCTCCACCTCGGGAAGCTTTCGACGATCTACCACCAGCCATCCTCTAACACTATAAGATTCAAACACTAACATGGTCATTCAAGGTAATAGCTCAGTTTATGTTAAGTATAGTAAGTCCCTAATTATAGTGGCCAGTTATGATTAGCCACTTACTTTAATCTTCATCCCCCGAGCATTTCCTATCCTGACTACATCAGTATTCAAATCTACGAAAAGCACATAAATCAAATAGCACACGCACATAACACCGATTAACATTAAGAAAAGAAATACCTGATGGCACATAGCTACTCGGGCTGGCATCCTCCATTCGCTCCCATTCTCAGTTTAAGTTTAGGTTTTGAAATATTTTACCTATTTCTCTTAAATTTTGGCTCTGATACCAACTTGTAAGGTCTCGAACCCGGAGAACTCACAGTTGGTCAATCATAGCATTATACATATAAAACATTATACATTTCGTAAGATTAAGCAGCAGATTAAGTTAACAAAAACCATTCATGCTTATAATTATTGTTGCCAAATAATACATCGTTGTAAGTCAGGGTTACAAAATAATCAATTAGTTGCATTCCAACACAACAAAATCATTTGCACGAATGGATGCCAGTCTTGCCCTGACGAGTAGCTTCCCTCGTGTGCCACCCTCAGCAATATTTACCTGCCAACTGAAAAATGTATAAAAGTCAGCGTTGCTGAGTGAGTTCTAGTTTTAAAACATTTAAAACACCTTTATTTATATACAAAAATATCTTTTTCTTAAAATACTTCCTTTTCATAAAATTCATTACTTTCGTACGTGTTCACACGACACACATACAACAAGATAATATTCCTCATTATCTTTCATCGTTCATTTCGTACCTTCGTTATTATCTTTCACTACCTACCAGACCAATGTGCAATACCCTAAACATTGTGCACGATGTAACAACTGACTCCTAGGTCCAGCTCCAAAGCCTTAAATGTAATTTGAGACTTGTTTTTTTTTCAAGATTTCATTCGTTTGATGTACACTCTTCTTTGTGATTGATTAATTTTGTAATTTAATCTTACCTATATGATTCTTGCATGACTAGCCTTAGTCTTTAAACTAATTCATAAGGATAGAAAACACTTGCTACCCTAATAACAACACCAAAATATTAAAATTTAAAGTCTTCATCCGCATTTCTTAGTCTTCATCTGCATTTCTTAGTCTTCATCCGCATTTCTTAGTCTTCATCCGCATTTCTTTGGTTGTTCACCAGCATTTCATTGTTTTCCGTCCGCATTTCTCTGAATTTTCACTTAGGCGCATGACAACTGTTTAGGCGCATTTGGCGGTTAAGCATCACCACTGTTAAGGCGCATAACAACTGTTCAGGCGCCCTGAAAGTGGGCACATGAGCGCTGTTCGGGCATTTTTACCACACTTAGCATTTTTTTAAAAAAATGTCCGAACCCTTCTAGAAGCATTTGACCCGATCTGCACACCTCCAAACCGGCCAATGCATGGGCTGTTGCCATGCATTCGGCCATTTCACCACCCAACCCTCTTCACCTCGATTCTTCCTAACCCAAACCCACACTCCATCTCTTCCTTCAAAAACCAAAGTTCCTACTTCCTTCACCCTTTCCACACTCTCTCGACTTCTCTCTACACTTGACTCTTCTCTCTCGGCAAATATTACAACCAAACCCGAGAACTTTTCAGCTTTCGACCGAGCAGAAACAAGAACTCCCAAGTTTTAGGACTCTCGATCAACCACTCTTGCACTTTCTGAATCACTCTAATCACGGATTATTCTTCGTGTAACTTTTCTTGTACCCGAACAACTATTATTGTAGTATCTCTACTTTTCTTTCCTTTGAATCCTATTTCCTTGTTCAAAGGCAGAAACCATGACCCAGTTGCGACTTTGGTGTGACTTACTACTACTCAAAAGGTACACACTTCATCATACTCCTTTACCTTGTGTTTGTGCATTTAAATCTACCCGAAAACCCCTTTTCATGGGTTTTTAGGACCATCCAACCATCTGTCCTGAATCTAACCCCCATTCCACACTTAAAAACCTATTTAAAACACCTTATAAACATTTTTATAACCTGGACTTATCAATTTCAGAAGGGATTTGGGTATTTTAACCTGAAATTTCATGTTACACATGTGTAAATTATTGCTTTGATACCCCAACCTTGACTAGGTTTATTTATACAGTTGCATCCGTGGGTATGGTCTGAATTTTCAGAATTTTTGATGATGCTAAAAGGTTATTATTGTGGGTTGGATGATTTGGTTTGGGGTTATGGACCTTAGAAGCATGTTTAAAAACCCCAATAGGTGATGGAGGTACCTAATAATGGCCAAATCCTTAAAAAGTATTAACAACTTGTTAGAAACAAAATTTTCAGGCCTTATGACTAATAAATCAGTGGCTAAAACCGGACATGGTGAAATTTTTGGGTTAACGTGTAAATCTTTATGAACTTATTTAGCTTTAACTAGCCTAACCGGGAGATTTTTGGCTGAGATTCTAAAAATAATGTAACGAGCCTAAAAACCAATGAAACCATAATATTTCAGTAAGTTTGAGGACCTCAAACTCGTATTTTGATGAAAAGATTTGAAATGGAAAGAACCAACTTCGGGGTAAAAACTGTAATTTTGGAAACTTGAAGGACTAAAGTGTGAAAAGAGACCATATTTCAGTAAGTTTATGACTAGAACTATTGTTATACTTACTTTCATGTAAGAGTCCGTGGGAAACCAATGACGGGTCGTATTACGCCAAAAACCCCAACTTTCCTAAAAAGGAAACTTTTCGACACAAATTTTCTAAGGGATGTGGTCATATGTATTTTTTAAACATATCTTACCTTTGCTCACCCTCCCGATAGTGTAAGAACCTATAGCTTATGCATATATATTGCTCATAGGGTGCTAGGACCTGAGTCTATCTATGTGAAGAATCTTTGATCTGTCTAAGGTGAGTTTCTAGTGTTCCCTTTTTACTATTGATTTGGGATGAAGCATGCTCTGTTTGAACCAAACTTATTTGAGTACTATTATGCAATGCTATTGTATGTTGTGGCTATGGTTAGAACCTGCATCTTTGTATCACAATCATTAATTCTATGTGAACCGCTTGATTATATGGGTAGATCTATTTGGGGAATCCCCCACGCACAGTGCCTTCCAATGAGAAGGGTACCACACTGAGATCCTGCGGGGTCGTTGTGGCATGTAATAGGTTTTTTTTATAAGATACTACGGTGTACCACCAGGAAGGTATGGTATACTGTTCTGAGGCTCAGTTTCCCCTATGGGATTTACCGGCAACTCAAGTTTAGAAGAGACTAGCCGGGGCTGAGTGCAAGGTTGATTGTGATCCCATAACTATGATACTATGTTTTTAAACTTAACTTTGGATTCAATGAGTCTTTTTGTTTTTAAAATTTAAACACTTGAACTCACCAACTTTTTAGTTGACACAAATTCTTTTTGAGCATGTTTCAGGTAATCCTTGATGAGCTCGGATTTTATGAAGACTCTAAAGCTGGCTTAGTACCATGACTACCCCCTGGCATTACTAGGACTCTTAAAACATTTGAGACATTTGGATTTGTTGGGTGTTAAGTTGGATAATTTTGAAATGGACAAAAATTTATGTAATGTAATGCCATTGTGATTTCTCTCCTTGTGTGCTCTTGTGTGGTTTGTTTCCGCTGCCATGTATATTGCTAATCTGCGACGTCCCACCCTCTTCTGGGCTCGGGGTGTGACAGATTGGTATCAGAGCCACAGGTTGTAGAGAAATCAGGAATACCTTAGTAGACCCTAGGCTACAACCCTGATACCCTAGGACTGTCCTTGTTTTGGAATGTGTTGGAATGAGTGGGTTGGGTAAATTGATGATTACACTTGATCAACGTAATCATGAATTTACCAAATGCGTGAATTCCAGCATGATCCCCTATTTGGTGTTAAAAATCTTTTCGTTTGCCTGGAAAATGTTTTGAGTGAATCTAAACTTTGTTTTGTCTCTGCGGTAACCTGTGCTTTCACTATTATGAGATACTACTACCATTGTTACTGCTGTAACTTCTATTATGAGATACTATCATCACTATTGCCATGAGCTATGAGAAACCAAATTACTCATGATGATTTTATAGGAACTCGAAGGCTATGGCCAACAACGGAAAAACTCCCGCATTACCCGTAGATGAGACCGCCCCTGTAGGACAGTTAAGGAGGGCGACTTCCCCGTCTCAATATGAGGAGTACATCAGGAGGTACAGCCACCCCGGATGGATATTTTTACATCTGATGACATCGAGCCATCCGAAGATTCATCGCCGACATCTCAGGCGAGGAGCCGGACCCGCTCCAACTCACCTCATGTCGCAGCGCCTACCCATTCGTCCATCCCACCCATTGGGAATAGGGGCCGCGAGTCATTACTCGGCCGCGGAAGAGCACTCGACCTGAAGCTTCTGTTTCGTTCAGAATGCCGCCTCCTCCTACGTCAGCTCCTGCACCGGCGCCTTCTATGATGGGACCACCCAGACGCCAACATCAGGACGAGTTTTGGATACCACCTAGACGTAGCATGTACGATAGCCCGATCGTTCTAGCTGGAGATCGCTACTCGCAGTCCAGCCGCCATTCCAGTGACTTTGGTCCTTCTGACCCCGTGCTGAGCGACATGCTGAGGACTATTCAGCGCCATGAGCTCACACTCCAGCACGCCACACGGACCTCGCAGTCCGCCTAATTTCAGGCACTAATGGCGTCCCATGGTGTCCAATGCTTGGAGCAAGAACAAAAGAAGAAGGGGTTAGGCTGGTTTGGGTGGTTAAAGAAGAGATGGCAATAGTGATGGACTGATGTTGATTATTGAATGATGCTACCATTATGAGAAACTATTTATTTCTGACACTATTTTTGGGGTTGATGGCACCTTCCAGCTTGTATTGCTACGAAACTATTGACTCTGTTTGATGCTTGTTTTACTATCTACGATTGAACTTCTTTAATGATACTACCTTATCCATTACAGGTTGCTTGATTTGGGTTATGCATTAGTATATTCTAGGGATCTAATGTGATTGTCTTTTTGAATTGCTAATTGACTCTATGAATATATGAGACTATGTATGATTCACTATGTGTTGTGAGTGTCTTCGTGTGTTTTATGGAGCGACCTTAGGGAGTCAATTGGTGTGTGGGATACTCGAAACAAAATTTATGAGACACTAAATGAGATTTATCTATGATTGACACCAAAATGCCGCCTAGAAGGGGAACTCGCGAAGGAAGAAATAGAGGTGCTGGACGCACCAGGGGTCAAGGTGGGAATCGACCACCCACTCCACCTAGGGCCGACAATGAGGAACACACTAACTGCAAAAATGATGAAAGGATCGCTAACTTGGTGGACCAACAAATTGCAAATGCTATCCCCACCATCATCGCACAAATAAATGCTGATCGGGGAAATACAACCCGGAATGATGAACCCAAAAACAATTTGGGAGATGCTGAGAATGCTGAAGAGATAAGAACCGGGTGTTCTTACAAAAATTTCATGTGATGCAAGCCAAAAGACTTCTTCGGTACTGAGGGAGCAATAGACACCTACCGCTGGCTGGACGAAATGGAAGCTGTGGTGGATATAAGAGAGTGCAAGAACGAGCATATGGTCAGGTTTGCCTCACAATCCTTAAAGGGGCCAGCCTTAGAATGGTGGAAGTCTATCGTTCAGCCAAAGGGCAGGGATGCTGCCGGCTACATGAAGTGGTTAGAATTTCAGAACTGATGACCGGTAAGTACTGTCCAAAGAACCAGCTGGAGAAGCTTGAGGCGGAATTTCTGAGCCTGGAAATGAGGGGCTCTAACTACACTGAATATATCAATCGATTCTCAGCTCTATCCAGACTTGTGCCTCATTTGGTAACTCCCGAATCTAAAGGCGTAGCCTGATTTATCTAGGGTCTGCATCCCAGATTCAGAAGCATGGTCCGATCTGCTAGACCTACAAACCTCCAATCGGCCGTCGATCTTACTGGCAGCTTAACGGACGACCTGATCAGGGCTGGATGGATGGATCAGGGGAGGAATGAGGATAAGAAGAGGTTAACAGGCGAGAAGAGAAGGTGGATCGATGTTAGAAGGGCCAGTGGCGGTGGTAGTAGATCAAACAGGAGGGCCGATGAAAAGGCAAGACGTGATGAACAAGGGGCAAGAGGCCAAAGGCTGTATGTAGGTACCAACCCCTTATGCACCAACTGCAAACTGTACCACTAAGGGGAATGCAATCTGATGCCCTGTTTTAGGTGCAAACGAACTGGCAACCTGATAAAGGATTGTACTTTCGAGCCCGGGAAGCAATGATACGAATGCAGGGATCCGGGACACATGCGAAACAAGTGTCCCAAGCTGGCAAGAGACAAGGACGCTAGGCCTAACAAGCCTAAAGGGAGAGCGTTCGTAATGGACCCTAATGGTGCTCGCAAGGACCCCGACGTGGTAAACGGTACGTTCCTCATTAATAACCACCCTGCTACTGTTTTGTTTGATACTGGGGAAACAGGTAGTTTTGTTTCTACTACCTTTAGACATATAATTGATTCGGAAGTTTGTACTCTAGCTGATGCTTACTCGGTAGAATTAGCCGATGGCAAGATAATAGAAACCAATGAAATTATCAAGGGTTGCACGATAGAGTTAGAGGGTAACCCGTTTAAAATAGACTTGATGCCTATTACGCTAGAAGGATTTGATGTAGTCCTGGGAATGGATTGGTTAGCAAAATATAAGGCTGTAATTGTGTGTGGTAAACGCTTGCTTAGGGTACCTTTAACTGATGGAAGCACGCTAACGATCCATGGTGACAGAAACGAGACGCTTTACCCCATGATTTCTCACCTAAAGGCTACTAAGAGCCTCCGTAAGGGATGCTCAGCCTTCATAGTCTACGTAATGAAAGCAAAAGAGGAAAAGAAAATCGAAGATATAACGGTGGTGGACGAGTACCCGGAAGTTTTTCCGAGGACCTACCGGGACTCCCTCCGACTAGACAGGTCGAATTCCAGATAGATCTAGTGCCTGGTGCCGCACTAGTGGCCAAGGCACCCTACCAACTCGCTCCACCTGAGATGAAGGAGCTAATGGTGCAAATCCAGGAATTGCTGGATAAGGGATTCATTCGGCCAAGTGTTTCTCCGTGGGGTGCACCGGTATTGTTCGTTAAGAAGAAGGATGGGACCCTGCGAATGTGTATTGACTATCGCGATCTTAACAAGCTTAGAATCAAGAATTGATATCCTCTCTAAAGAATTGATGACTTGTTCGACCAACTGCAAGGAGCCAGCTACTTCTCCAAAATAGACTTAAGATCGAGGTATCACCAACTAAAGGTGAGAGAAGAAGATGTACCCAAGACAGCTTTTCGAACGAGGTATGGACACTATGAATACTTAGTCATGCCCTTCGGACTGACCAATGCACCTGTTGCATTCATGGATCTCATGAACCGAGTGTCTCGTCCATACCTAGGAAAATTTGTCATTGTGTTTATCGATGACATCCTGATCTACTCCCGTAGCCAAGAAGAGCACGTGAAGCACCTCAGGCTGATTCTTGAACTACTCAAGAATGAACAACTTTATGCAAAATTCTCCAAATGTGAGTTTTGGATGCGCGAAATCTAGTTTTTAGGGCATGTGGTGAACAAAAAGGGAATTCAAGTAGACCCGTCAAAGATTGAAGCCGTTAAAAACTGGAAAATCCCTAAACCGCTACAGAGATAAGGCAATTTCGTGGTTTAGCTGGATACTACCGAAGGTTTATTAAGGACTTCTCCCGAATTGTACAGCCATTGACCACTCTAACCAAGAAGAATACAACCTTCACATGGGGTAAAGAACAAAATGACGCATACGAATTACTCAAGGAGAAGTTTTGTAGTGCACCTATCCTCTCCTTACCTGAAGGCATTGATGATTTTGTAGTCTATTGCGACGCCTCGCTTCAAGGACTAGGATGTGTGTTGATGCAGCGAGATAAGGTGATTGCTTACGCGTCCAGATTATTGAATGAGCATGAGAGAAACTATACTACCCACTATCTAGAATTAGGTGTGTGGTGTTTGCCCTCAAGATATGGAGACACTACCTTTACGGTACCAAATGTGTCATCTACACTGACCATAAAAGTCTGTAACATATTCTGGATCAAAAGATGCTGAATATGCGCCAGCGAAGGTGGGTAGAACTGCTGAGCGATTATGAATGTGAGATTCGCTACCACCTAGGAAAGGCCAATGTGGTAGTTGACGCCCTGAGTAGAAAGGAAAGGGAGAAACCCCTTCATGTCTGTGCTCTAAGAATGAGCGTGTACACCAGTCTTACCACTAGATTGATAGAAGCATAAAAGGAAGCCTTGAGCAAGGACAAACTAGTGGAAGAAATGCTAATAGGAATGGAAAAACATTTGGAATTGTGTGGTGACGGGCTGTATAAGCACGAGGGAAGAACCTGTATAGCGAAACACTGGGGAATTAGAGAGATAGTCCTGGATGAGGCGCACAAATCTAGATACTCCGTTCATCCAGGAAGTGACAAAATGTATCAGGACTTGAGGGTTCTTTTCTGGTAGCCTAGGTTAAAGAAATCCATTGCCACCTATGTGGGGAAATGCCTGACGTGTGCGATGGTAAAGGCCGAGAACCAAAAGCCATCAGGAACCTTACAACAGCCCGAAATCCCTGAGTAGAAATGGGATAACATTACGATGGACTTTGTTACAAAGTTGCCAAGAACTTCTCGGGGGCACGATGCAATCTAGGTAATAGTGGATAGACTGACCAAATCAGCTCATTTCCTACCCATACGAGAAGACTACGATTTACCAAAGTTAGCGCGACTGTACATAGATGAGATAGTAATAAGACATGGAGTGCCCCTATCGATTATCTCGGACCGTGATAGTCGTTTACTTCATGATTCTGGAAGTCTCTCCAAGAAGGTTTGGGGACACGTCTTGACTTAAGCACCGCATACCACCCTCAAACTGATGGGCAAAGTGAAAGAACCATTCAAACATTAGAGGACATGTTGAGAGCTTGCGTGATTGATTTCGGGGGAATTTGGGATAACCACCTTCCTCTAGTGGAATTCTCCTAGAATAATATCTACCACGCAAGTTTAAAAGAAGCTCCCTATGAAGCCCTATATGGCAGAAAGTGCTTGTCACCTTTGAGCTGGAATGAGATTGGTGATAGCCAAATAATGGGCCTGATATTGTAATGGTGACCATGGATAAAGTATTCAAGATTAAGGAATGATTAAGAACAGCCAGGGATCATCAAAAGAAGTACGCCGATAGAAGGCGGAAGCCCCTAGAATTTCAAGTGGGCGATAGAGTGATGCTAAAAGTGGCGCCGTGGAAAGGCACGGTGAGATTTGGCAAGAAGGGCAAATTAAGTCCAAGATACATTGGACCATATGAAATCTTATCGAGAGTTGGCTCGGTAGCATATCAATTAAAGCTACCCCAAGAGTTGAGCTACGTACATGGCACTTTTCATGTGTCAAACTTGAAGAAGTGTTTCGTAGACAAGGCCTTGGAACTTCCATTGAAAGATGACAAAATCACCAACGAGTTGAAGTTTGTGGAAGTGCCCATAGAGATTACTGACCGACTTGTCCAGAAACTTAGATGAAGTCGTATACCCAAGATCAAAGTAAGATGGAACTCTAGGTGAGGAACCGAATTCACATGGGAACGAGAAGATGTGATGAGGAAAGAGTATCCACACCTCTTTAAGCTCACTCGTCCAGAATCTAATCAAAGCTAAAATTTCGGGATGAAATTTCCTAAACGGTGGGTGAATGTAACAACTGACTCCTGGGTCCAGCTCCAAAGCCTTAAATGTAATTTGAGACTTGTTTTTTCTTTCAAGATTTCATTCGTTTGATGTACCCTCTTCTTTGTGATTGATTAATTTTGTAATTTAATCTTACCTGTATGATTCTTTCATGACTTGCCTTAGTCTTTAAACTAATTCATAAGGATAGAAAAGACTTGCTACCCTAATAACAACACCAAAATATTAAAATTTAAAGTCTTCATCCGCATTTCTTAGTCTTCATCCGTATTTCTTAGTCTTCATCCGCATTTCTTTGATTGTTCACCCGCATTTCATTGATTTCCGTCCGCATTTCTCTGAGTCACCATTGTTTAGGTTCATGACAACTGTTCAGGCGCATTTGGCAGTTAGGCGCATCACCACTGTTTAGGCGCATGACAACTATTCAGGCGCCCTGAAAGTGGGCGCATGAGCGCTGTTCGGGCGTTTTTGCCACACTTAGCATTTTTTTTAAAAATGTCTGAATCCTTCTAGAAGCATTTGACCTGATCTGCACGCCTCCAAACCGGCCAATGCATGGGCTGTTGCCATGCATTCGGCCATTTCACCACCCAACCCTCTTCACCTCGGTTCTCCCAACCCCGAACCCACCCTCCATCTCTTCCTTCAAAAACCGAAGTTCCTACTTCCTTCACCCTTTCCACACTCTCTCGAATTCTCTCTACACTTGACTCTTCTCTCTCGGCAAATATTGCAACCAAACCAGAGAACTTTTCAGCTTTCAACCAAGTAGAAACAAGAAATCCCAAGTTTTAGGACTCTCGGATCAACCACTCTTTCACTTTTTGAATCACTCTAATCATGGGTTATTCTTCGTGTAAGTTTTCTTGTACCCGAACAACTATTATTGTTGTATCTCTACTTTTCTTTCCTTTGAATCCTATTTGCTTGTTCAAAGACAGAAACCCATGACCCAGTTGCGACTTTGGTGTGACTTACTGCTCCACAAAAGGTACACACTTCATCATACTCGTTTACCTTGTGTTTGTGCATTTGAATCAACCCGAAAACCCCTTTTCATGGGTTTTCAGGACCATCCAGCCATCTGTCCTGAATCTAACCCCCATTCCACACTTAAAAACCTATTTAAAACACCTTATAAACATTATTATATCCTAGACTTATCGATTTCAGAAGGGATTTGGGTGTTTTAACCCAAAATTTCATGTTACACATGTGTAAATTATTGCTTTGATACCCCAGCCTTGACCAGGTTTATTTATACTATTGCATCCATGGGTATGGTCTGAATTTTCAGAATGTTTGATGATGCTAAAAGGTTATTATTATGGGTTGGATGATTTGGTTTGGAGTTATGGACCTTAGAAGCATGTTTAAAGACCCGAATAGGTGATGGAGGTACCTAATAATGGCCAAATCCTTAAAAAGTATTAACAACTTGTTAGAAAAAAAATTTCAGGCCTTATGACTAACAAATCAGTTGCTAAAACCGGACATGGTGAAATTTTTGGGTTAACGTGTAAATCTTTATGAACTTATTTAGCTTTAACAAGCCTAACCTGGAGATTTTTGGATGAGATTCTAAAAATAGTGTAACGAGCCTAAAAACCAATGAAACCATAATATTTCAGTAAGTTTGAGGACCTCAAACTCGTATTTTGATGAAAAGATTTGAAATGGAAAGAACCAACTTCGGGGTAAAAACTGTAATTTTGGAAACTTGAAGGACTAAAGTGTAAATTCTGAAAAATCGACCATATTTCAGTAAGTTTATGACCAGAAACTATTGTTTATACTTACTTTCATGTAAGAGTATGTGGGAAACCAAAAACGGGTCATATTACGCCAAAAACCCCAACTTTCCTAAAAAGGAAACTTTTCGACACAAATTTTCTAAGGGATGTGGTCATATGTATTTTTTATTCATATCTTACCTTTGCTCACCCTCCCGATAGTCTAAGAACCTATAGCTTATGCATATATCTTGCTCAGAGGGTGCTAGGACCTGAATCTATCTGTGTGAAGAATCTTTGATCTGTCTAAGGTGAGTTTCTAGTGTTCCCTTTTTACTATTGATTTGGGATGAAGCATGCTCTGTTTGAACCAAACTTATTTGAGTACTATTATGCGATGCTATTGTATGTTGTTGCTATGGTTAGAACCTGCATCTTTGTATCACAATCATAAATTCTATGTGAACCGCTTGATTATATAGGTAGATCTACTTGGGGAATCCCCGACGCACAGTGCCTTCCGATGAGAAGGGTACCACACTGAGATCCTGCGGGGTCGTTGTGGCATGTAACAGGTTTTTTTATAAGATACTATGGTGTACCACCCGGCAGGTATGGTATACTGTTTTGAGGCTCAGTTTCCCCTATGGGATATACCAGCAACCAAGTTTAGAAGAGGCTAGCCGGGGCTGAGTGCAGGGATTGTGATCCCACAACTTGATACTATGTTTTTAAACTTAACTTTGGATTCAATGAGTCCTTTTATTTTTAAACTTTAAACACTTAAACTCGCCAACTTTTTAGTTGACACAAATTCTTTTTGAGCATGTTTCAGGTAATCCTTGATGAGCTTGGATTTTCTGAAGACTCTAAAGCTGGCTTAGTACCGTGACTACCCCCTGGCATTACTAGGACTTTTAAAACATTTGAGACATTTGGATTTGATGGGTGTTAACTTGGATAATTTTGTATTGGCAAAAATTTATTTAATGTAATGCCATTGTGATTTCTCTCCTTGTGTGCTCTTGTGTGGTTTGTTTCCGCTGCCATGTATATTGCTAATCTGTGACGTCCCACCCTCTTCTGGGCCCGGGGTGTGACACGAAGCGGGTACTGGGTCAAAGTCTATAAATAGACCCCTAACATTACGCACGAAGCCTGACCCAGTACTAGGGATTGCTAAGATTGACCCTGTATGCATCCTTCGGGTAAGCTAAACCGCACACAGTTGAGCTAACGACAATCTGGTCGTGCAGCTCTATTCAATTTGCTTGCAAGACTTTCATTCATTCGTTATGTTCCACTTTTCATTATCATTAATCTTTCACTTACATTATGATAATACTTTACGTATACGAACATAAACACACCACGTAAAGCCACACAATAATACATAATATGGAACACAAGAACAAGCCATAAACAAGCATGGAATAAACAAATACAACCATCAAAACATCCTAGAGCAATTCCTTAAATTTCCTTTTTCCTAAAATTTCAGAATATTTTCTAAGTGTTCTAGGCGCTTGAGCACTATGCAGGTGCATGAGTACTGCTTGGGCACATGAACACATTGTGGGTGCATGAACCAACACTTAGGAGCCTGAGAACTAATCCTGGGCGCATGGGATACTGTTCAGGCGCATGACTAACACTTAGGCGCTTCACAAAATTTCTAGGCGCATGACTACTATATGGGCGCGTGGACTGGTACTTAGGCTATTTTGGCAAGAATTCCAGGCGCATGGGAACTATTGGGGCGCATGAGCTTCACTTAAGTTTTCTAAGTCAAAATTTCAGGCGCATGAGCCCTATTTGGGCGCATGACCAACAGTTATGCATATTTCAGACTTATTTTCAAACCCAATCTGCATATTAACCTGTTCGAAGCTTATTCCTATCATTCTAAGCATCAACAACACATAATCAACCATAAAACACAAACATAAACACACATATACATACGGGTAAACATAAAACAGTTGTAAAACCTTTTTAAACATGCATTTTCAGCCGCAAGAAGTTTAAAAAACATAAAAACCAGGGTCTAGAACTCAGCTATACAGCCAACAAGTAAAACTCCTCCAAACTTGAGTGCACAAGAGTTCAAACACCTAAAAACACACCAAAATAAACAACCAAACACATAGAACACATAAAAATCGGTTTCATGGTCAAGTACCCAACAATACCGAGCCAATTATACAAAGAAACACATACCGAAGGCAAGCACAAATTCTTCTTCTTCTTGAAACCGAGAGAAATGTTTCTGCTTCTTCCTTCTTCTTCTTTTGGTCGAAAAGCAGGAGTGAGAACTCCAAATGGGCGGCCATACCCTTTTATTTAATAAAATAATAGTGTTTTGTACTTTTTACACTTGGCCCCCCTCTACTTTGGCTTCTTATCCTTTCTTTTAAGATTCTTTTTTATTTTCCTTCTTATTGCTTTCTTCTCTTTAACTTGACAAAAATTTTGGGTGTTACAATCCTGCATCTTCTCTATCCACTTATCATCAAGCTCCACCAGAGCTTCGTCCTATTGAGGAACCTAGACAATTCATGCCTCACAGGCTATGGCCAGAAGGCAATGAGGTCAGAGAAATGATCAATAAGAAAACAAACTTTGTCAAGCTATATGACAAAATTACTCTCACTACTGATGCCAATGAAAGAAAAATTATGGCATGGAAGTATGATGAAACTTAGGATGCAGTTCTTGTCAAAAGAGTATCTAGACTTATCCAATACTTAACATACATATCCCAGCTTGGATCATTAACATATGAAGACTGTCTTGACCTGTTGTAGTTAAGAATGGTAAATCACACAAACAATCCAAGAGGAGCCAATTTCTTTCACATACTAAGATCATACATGAACAAACATCATCATGAATTAACACAAAAGGATGATAAAGAAGATAAACTTCATATTGCTAAGCTAAGAAAAGAACAACAAGAAGCTTGAAAGTGGAAACAGACAAGTGAAGAACCATCATTTGAAATTGACCCAGAATTGTTAGAAAGGGTTGGTTATCCTATGAGGTCGTCTAATTTAAAGCTAATTATGATAAAGATTGATGGTAACCAGTACAATCACCCAAAAACAAAGACATTCCTAGCAACAGAAGATGTGCTATGTAAGGGGGGTTGTTGCTACTTCATACACATGTTAAGAATTTTGGGGACTGTGTACGTGAATGTTGCACTCAAACAGAGGTTAGAAACCAAACAGCAACCACTAACACACATTGAAGGCATAACAGGCATGAGAATATCAGAAAACAACAATATTGAGATCCTGAAGGGCAATCATGTTGTGACTACACTGGTCAGCAACATTGATGTTCAGAGCCTAGATCAATCCACACTGGAACAGCTGGTTAATCTCACCATTGAAAGCAAATATGATGACCAGAAAAGTGCAGTGAATTATTTTGTTGAGCATATTGTCAATTGCAGAAATGCACTAAGGATCACACCCTTATCAGATCAAGTAAAAGAAGCTGAAAATGATCAAGCAACTGAAAAGGATGTAGAAGAATCCTTGAAGGCAACTGCCGAAGTGCAGAAGAATATCAAAGAAGCTGGTCCTTCTCATTCTTAAAGGTTCACTAACATACAGCAGACAAAAAAAAACAAACAAACATGTCTAACCTTTCAAACAAACATAACATTCAAACATCCATAACAGTCAACAAACACATCAAAACATCAATCATACATTTAAATCATACATAATAATCACTCATAAACATACATCAATCATACATGTAGTCAGACAAACAATCAATCATTCGATCATACAATCATACATGCAATCATCAACAGAAAAGATGGCAACATCATTAACAAGCATCAACACACACATTGTTACTAACAAACAAAACATTAACAAGCAAGCATTAAAGAGATGGCAACATCATCCTTAGGGGGAGTATTGTTGGACTCAACAAGTGCATTAATAGATTAATTCGTAAAAAGGATAATGCTTGCCATAATCAAACATAATGTGTTCTAATATTCAAACAATCATTAAATAACACATTAGTATCATTAAAAATCATAGCATACACTAATATTGCTTAACTTTATTTTTCAGGTTTGTAGATAAAAAGGAATTTTTGCTAAGTGTCGGCAGCAGATGAAGACCTTCCATAGCGGATGAACAAGAGTCTGCAGCGGATGAAGAAAAGCTTTCAAGTGTCTATAACGGATGAACACTCCATAGCGGATGTTCATCCATAGTGGATGAACACTCCACAGTGGACAACATACAAAGCAAACACACACAAGTGTTCACAGTGGACAGCATCCAATACACAGCGGACAACTTATCAAGCACTCACAGCGGACGATTGTTTATACAAAGCGGACAGTCTATCATCCACAGCGGACAGCTTATAGACTTAGGATTATTTATGTAATTTTCGTTTACATAAGGGTAGTTCAAGAATTATATATAGCTCTGTGTATAGGCTATTAATAGCATACTACCATAATCCTTTGTAAGCTTTTGAACAATCAATACAATCAAGCAGTCATTATCATACAATCACTAGCAATCATACACATACTCACTGATATCATAGCATTAATCATGGGTTTTCGCAACATGATTATTGTTTGTTGAAATCAAATATAACAATTCATTGTTATATCTTGTTTGAGAGATTTGAAAAGATCCTTGGGTGAATCAACCTATTTATGTTCTTATTATTCATCAAGTTCATAATCAGCATTTGTTGATTTCATCAATCTTTAATCTCCCCCTAGATAGATGATCTGTTACTAAAGATCTTTTGTCTTACAGGCTCCCTCTTTTTGTATGCTCCCCTCTTCGTGTGCATCCTTTGTGAATGATCTAGAACAGCTTTTCTAACTCTCTATTCTTGAGTGCTTTAGAAGATGTAGGAGGAGGAATCCTAGCTTGGTATGTTCTGCAAACTTAAAGAACACATTCTCTGGTTAGGTACTTTGGTCAGCAGATGATAGGCCATCATTTGCAGCAAAAATCTGTCACACAATCACACCTACAATCTTGCGACTTGTTATCAGATCATTTCAGTTAACAAATAAACCCGTGTTTATCTGTGTGTGTAATTTCCCCTGAAATGCATGTGAAAATGATAACATTTTAATAGCATAATATGGAAGACTTGAAATATAATTTGAAATGATTTTTTTTTTTACTTTATTTCATTTTATTTTATTTCAGTTTATTTTATTTTATTTTATGTATTTTATTTTTTATTTTTTAGTTTTATTTTATTTTATTTTATTTTATTTTTTATTTTATTATTTATTTTATTATTTTTTTTTACACCAAGAACCAATTCGATCATGAGATCACATCCTCAAGATATATACTTAAGCACAAAGATGTATTAAAACATCGACAAGTTAGTGAGATCATACTGATACAGAGTCTGATCATAATTTTAAGTTTTTGAAAGCCAACACAGTTCAAGAATGATGGTTGGTATATTTGTCCAATTTAAACCCATGCAACATTCTTTTAACAAGTAATCTGTGATTTTTTTTATCATGTTTTGGTATGATTTAAATGAAATTTGGATTCCGCACTCATTTGGTAAGACCTACCCATCCTCATGGTTTATTGAGTTTACCCGATTGAAGATATGGTAATATTGAAATTTCACAGATAATCTCTGAGTGATGAATGAATGTAATAGACAGATGATGAGCGCTCCAGGTCTATATTTATAGATAACAGAGGAGATGATCATCTGGCGTGCTGATGAGAGCTTCAGGTCTATATTTACATATAACATAAAAGATCATCACTCCAGGTCAATACTTCCGCATAGCAGAGGAGATAAGCACGAATATATATGATATGAATGGGTGGCAATAAGCTAACTCTCAACCTTTTTTGATGGGACTCGGTCATGTGCAGACCAATAATGAGATTGAAATCTAGTTTTCACACAGAAGCTTTAGTTTATCACAAGATTACTGTCTGCTTGTTTGAAGCTGAGCCTGCCAGGCATATCATATAACGAAACTGTCAATTTTAGATTTTAGAATTTTAAGTGATACAGACATCTAAATCAGTTACTATCATTTCTCACAAACTACAAGACATACAAACAAGCATACAAAGAAAACATACTATCATTTCTCAGTCATCCTAAATCAAGTTCTCAGAAGCAAAAATAGAATTTTACCAATGAAAGTCTTCCAAATTATACTAGCAAAAATATGAGAATTGAAGTACCAAGAAAAATGCAGTGATTGTGAAGTGTGAACTATAATAGTGCAGATAAGAATCCAGAATGTGGATGAGATACTGTAACCATAATCTGTTTGTTCCGCCTTAATTTTGAATTAGAAACAATCTCAGTCAGTAAACCGGATTACCAATAGGCCTCCTGAATTACTTATAAACAGACTAGTTAGAGAGGGGGACCTAGGCCATTGTAGTTCTGGGAGTTACATTTTCATCAGTGTACATAACCTTCTTAAGCACACACCCTTTTGAAAAATCATTTATCTCTTTAACCTTTCTTTTTACTTTCCAAATTTGTTTCTGTTCAATTACTTTTGATTTGAAATAATTGAATTTGGAAGTCATTTTCTTTTTAAGACCCAAAGGAAGAGATTTTGATTTTGAAACATTAGTCTTTTTCATCTTGGAATCATGTGAAACCGGCTTCACATGAGAAGGTTTGCATAGATTGTTCGTCATCCAACCATTCAAAGATGTGTGCTTTTTACCTTTTGAACCAGAGAAGCAACTCGTGTTGGCGGAAGCCTGTCTTTGAACTTGAGGGCACTTCTTTAGCACATGACCTTCTTCTCCACATCTAAAGCAAGCCTTGAAAGGCTTTTGTTCTTTGTAGTCTCGTGAAAAGTAGGAGAGGGTGGAGCCTGCTTTGAGGTTGTTGCAGCTTGTCAATAACGTTGAAGCTTCTTCTTTCGGATATCAGAAGATTGATCTTTTTAAGGCTTTATCGATTGAATTCGAATTGAGTAGTGATTTGATGTCTGATGTTCCAGGAATGAGATATGAACATTCTTCTGAGCACCTTTTTGTATGATTGGTGACTTGGCAGACTCGGAGGTAGATTTTTGATGAGCTTGATGGATAGCAGATGAAAATAGTGAGTGCTTCTGCTGAGTTTTGGAGGAACTGCTGATTTGTTTAGCAGTTGGAGATGATATCCATATAGGTCTTGATTCGACTTTTAGAAGCATTTGAGACTTGAAAACTTCAGGTGACTTAATGATCTCTGATTCATCATTTGAGCTTGTCCGGTCTTGTATACACAAGTCTGCTTCCAACGGATCTTGATTGATAACTCTTGTTGTTTCTGTTTGTATTGTTGAGTTCTGATTGCCTGACGATCCCACAGCTGTTCCTTCTTTGACAAACCTGACAGGAACAAAAGAAGGTATGTTTCCTATTTTGAATTTGTTAAAGAAGTTGCGCGAAACAATAGATACTGGTTTTGAAGCATCAAAGTTGAAATTATCGTTTTGCTTATTAGATCCTTGCTTGATGAGTCCCAAACCTGCAGGAAAATCATAGTCATCTCAAACCTCATTGTGATTATCGCTGCATAAACCTGCACGTAACAATGAGGTTGAGGTATAGGAGAGTAATGAGTGCTAGGAGGAGGATAAACATATGAAGTTTCACCACATCCCACACCCGTTTTGATTCTAGCTCCCCTTTGCTCACAGAATAGTTCTTCCTCTTTCATCCCGAATATTGTCCATTTATCAAGTTTAGTTTTAAGCTTGCTAGTATCAAATTCTGTTAAGGTGACTCATTCGCTCAAAACATTAATCTCGACTTTCTTTTCTAAAAGATTTCTTTTTAAAAGATCATTTTCTTTTAAAGCTTCTCTTAGTTTGATAAAATATTTTAACTCATTGGTTTTAAGTTTATTGTTTATTCGATTTAATTCTTTTTCATTTTCCAGTAATAACCTGTTAGCTTTATAAACTCCAAATAAACGAATTTTGTAGGGAGGAGAAAACATGTCTTGAACTATCTCATATGGGAGTGCCATAACTATCTTTTTAGCAGCTAAGGCTTTTTCACATTGACAAACGGGAGTGTCCTTTTTGTACTCTTCCTCCTCAACAGTTCTCTTCTTAGCTTCCTCAGCTCCACTTCCTCTTGCTTTCCATCATCCTGAACCTCCAGCTTCACTTCATCTGTTTCACTATCTTGTTGCTTCTAAACTTTACTCCAACTTGCACAATCATCAACATCACAAACACTTTCACCTTGAGTTTCACACCTGAATTCTTTGAAAGGATCAAAATCCTCATTACTATTCACCACCTCAGCCATCAATGCATGGTTGACTTCTTCTTCAGTTTCTTTGATCTCAACACTTGAAGATCCACCACCAGCCAAGGATTGATTGTACTCTCTTCTTTTCATATCCTCATCAAATGACTTCAGCTTGTTGATAACATCCACGAGTTTGTAGCCAGCAAAATTTCTTTCTTGCTTTAACAATCTAACTTGTGGACTCCACTGTGGAGGAAGAGAGTCCAAAAGTTTTGTGACTTGTTCATGGTTTCCCAACTGGTCATCATACTTCTTAAGGTTGCTTGCCACCATCACAAATCGATCAACAGAATCAAATATCTTTTCATCTTTCATAGCTGCAAAAGAATCAAACTGACTTTGTGCCAATATTAGATTATTAGATTTGAAGGAATCAAAGACTTCTGAAAAAGCCATTTTTGACATGATCAGAAGGTAATTTCGCTGAAATTTCACTAATTTCACAGGCAATTTCGCTGGTAGTTTCGCTTGAAGTTTCGCCTGTAATTTCGACAGCAGTTTCTCCTGGAAGTGGCACGTTGATGCTAGGTTCACAAGGTAGTTTCGCCCGAAACTAATTGAACTTTCATTAAGAGATCAATTTGGCAGCAATTTTGCAGGGTTTGGCACACAAACACCATGAACTTTCGTTCAAACACTCGTACTTTCGCAGGTACAATGAAACCAGATCAAAAGACCAAAAACTATATACTTTCATAGAATGAAAATGTAGTTTTGCAGAATGAAGATGCAGTTTCGCTGGAAGAACACGATGCAGTTTTGCTGGACGAACGCTAGTTTCGCCCGACGTATCTGAACAACCTTTTCAGCATAAAATCAGCTCAAACTCTTCCAAATCTCAATGGATTCGAGATCTAATGATTTCTATAGCTTCCCACACCAAAATGTAACAATCCTCAATCAATTCCCATATCCAAAACACACAGATCAGATCGAAAATGAATGAAACTATGTTTTGACTCGAAAACTTGCAAAACCTAAACAATCGAGAGCACAATCGCTCTGATACCAAATTGTTGGTCTACTTGATCATTGAAACCATGCAATTGATTGCCAAACACAAACAATATGAACTGATAACATAGATATCAATAATATTTTAGATCAAACATTATAAAATGGATGAATATATGAAGAACACCCAAGAACATCAAATAAAACCCTTATTTGATCTGAATTTTAATGCTAAAGATATTACAAAGTGAAAGCCCCTCAATCAGTGGCTCATTCCCCATCTGTAACCTAATTGTCACTAATCTATTTATAGTGATAATATTCACTAATGACATATTAAGCCCCTAGACTTAGGCAATTAGAGAAATTACATATAAAACATAAAAGTGACTAAAACATAATTAAATATATTTTGTTGACACAAAATATACTTATTAACAATAAAACTCCTAGTCAAATATATCTTCAATGTCTCGTCTCAGTTCTTCATCTCGAACGCGTCTGTTTGACTTTTCCGATGACTTTGACAGTGACGTTGACATTTGTTGACTTTGACTTTGTTGATAATATAGACTATCCATTTCAAACCCAACACTTATCAACTAAACACACTTACTAGATCAAATAGGGAACCATGCAATGAAATAATGAAAAAAAAGTAAGAATACTCAAGAACATAAAGATTAGTTTTCAAGGTTGATGTATATTGCTCTCAAGTGTTTATATGTGTTACCAAGCTTAGTCCTAAGACTGATACATGAGATACTTTAAACTACAACCTACAGCCAACCATACTTTAAAGGTCAGCTAGACACTAATCTAGACAACAAGATCAATGTAGAGTCAAAAGGCAGATTGCCTTTTAACATGTGACTATGACATGCCATAGGTCACATCCTATTGTATTATAATAAGGATGAAAGTACTGGGAAATTACAGAAAAGAAACCATAAGGTATAGTTGACAAAAGTAAAAAGGTAATCTCCAACTTATATAAGTTGGTGAGTCTTCAAAGCTATCGACGAAAAGGTCTTTTACTTTTGTCAAAAGTATGTCAGAGACATATGTCTTCTTACTCTTTGAAAGAGTTCAGTCTTCAAGCTTTGGAATACTTTGTCTTTAAGCTTCAGAAGACTTTACTTTTGGCTTCGAAAGATTTCTATCTTTGCCTTCGGAAGATTTTACACTTAGTTATTTTTCTTTGTACATTGTCAAATCTTCTGAAGTACTTCCTTCCTTGTACTTTAGTGCATGCTGAGAGATCTTTGGTTAGCATCAGCCTTTAAGATAATCCTCTTGATCTTACACTGTGACTTAACTTCTATTTCCTCTTTAGCAGTCATAGATCTCTTACCTTTGTCAAAGGTAGAGATTCTCATAAGTTTGACTACTGAAGGTTTAATGGTTACACCTAATGCCTCACCAGCTGACTTCGGATCATCGGTAGTTATCTGAGCTCTCTCAACATCCTTAGTGACTTCTGGGCCATCAGTTTCCACATTCACATCAGAGTTAACTTGGGTTTCAATTTCAACCTTCGATTGAAAAAATATCACCTTAGTAAATTTTTTGAAGACTCAGGTGAGTCCTTTTGTTACTTATGAAGTTGGTTGGTTCATCTCCATGAGTCGCCCCATGTCTTTCCGTGTCATCTCCTATGGCCTGGGTGCCTTTTTTGTGAACCATTCTTTTTGAGGATTCCTCTACTGAAGCATCCTCTTGCCTAGTGCTTTCAGTAGTTGCATCAGTTATTGATTTGTTCAGCACTTCTATAGTTTCCAACAACACTTTTCATAATGGTGCTTCTTCTTTAGCAAATACCTTGGGAGAGGCTTCAAGTCGTTGCACAAGCTCTCTCTTTGATGATTACTCATCTGATCTCTTTCTTTTAAGTGAGAACAAGGGAGAAGTGTTGGATCTTTTCATAATTGCCATCCCCCTCTCCCAAATTATACCTTTTGGTTCATCCTCTTCATCACCCTCCTAGATTCTATCTCCTTCTCTTTTGAGCTATCATAGCCATACCTATCGAGAAGCTTATTCATTTTGTCTTCAGCTTTTGATAGAGGCTTATATTGGTGAGACCATTTGGAAGAGAAATAGATTAATTATGCAGCATGTACAACTTTGCTGGCCAATCTCTAGAGAATATCTTTATCTACTTTGGGCTCATCATCCCTCTTTTTGGTAGCATCATATGAGATTCCAAATGACACCAAGTGGTGGAGGAAGGCACATTCAAAGGTTCTTGTGGTTTTAAGAGTTGAAAACTCAGGATGATTGATTGTTAAAGGTCAATGGTTTCTTGAAGTTGTGCCACTTTATGTTCAAGACCTATGCCTTTGCTGCAGCTTGCTGAAGAGTTGTGAGTTATTCTTCTAGGATGGTAACTCTTACAGCTTGTTGTTGTAGAGTTTTGAGTTGTGCTTCTACCTAAGATACTCTATTTGCCAAAGACTTCAGCAAACAGGTCTCAAACTCAAGACTGTGGCTCTTTTAGCATAACCTTGAAGACTTGCATTTTCAGCTTGTAAGGCATTTAGGTTTTGAGAAAGCTCAAGGTTATAGGCCATCAATTCATAAATTTGTTGCATACTTCCCTCATCCACAGCTATGGAATCCTTAGGAGATGAGGTCCTAGGCTGTGCCTTTGCACCCTCACCACCAGATGTGGTTTCTTGGCACCCTAGATTCCTTTCCTTAAGGAATAACTCTAAGGAGACATTCTTAAGGTGAGTTACCATGGTTGAGGTCTTAGGGATGTTGTCTCTGTCCTGCTGATCAATTGATGGAGCAGCAGTATAGACAGTCTCTTCCACATTGATCCTTTCCTCCTTATGATCAATCTCTTGAAATAAAGAATATTTGCAGATGTTGCTACAAACATATCAGTCCCTACTGTCTTTATTGTGTGGAAAGGGGAAGACAGTGGATCATGCTGAAGTGTAGTAGGGACATCATCATCCTGGGTAGTCAACATGTGTATGGGAGTTTGAGGAGCTAAGTCTAATGGCCCAGGATGTGAATAAGATCCTAATGAGACTTCTTCCCTGAAGTTGTCTTATTTATGTGGGTATCCCTTTTTGTTTTCTAAATGGAGTGTTGGGACTTTGATTGAGGGCTTATGGCTTGGGTTTGGGTCTACTTAGAAGAAGGAAGAGAAACCTTCTTCTTTGAGCCTTGTTTAGGTGTGGCTGACACCTTTGACTTGACTTGGACCTTTGTTTCTAGTCTTGTCTGCTTGAGGGGAGGTGATATGGGTGCCTGTGTCTTCTCAATTGAAGATGTAGGGGTTCACTTTTGATTTCGTGCCCTTTGCTTTGATGTAAAGGGTGCAGGATCAACAGTGATGGGTCTGGTCATGCTATCGCCTGAGGCTCAGTGACCGCAAGCATGTGTGCGAACAAGGGAGTTTCCTTTTCAAAAAAATATTTTGGATTTGCCTTGAACTTTGAAATTATTGCTTTGTTTAAAGTTCCTAAGGCATGGACAACTTCTCCCATTTTAAGTTTATCACTCATTTCTTGTAAAATCAGTAGAATGAATCTTGGGTACATTAAAAGCTTAAAACTTGCAGTAGTAGTCACATTTTTACACAAGTTTTGAAAAATAAAGTTTGAAAAATCATGATGTTGCTATTTGACCAGACCATGGATAGCCCCTGCTAAATCCAGCGGTACCTGATCCCATCCTCCTGACTTTTTTGATAAGTAGTGAAGGAAGATGTGAAGAATTATTCTCGAATTATGATACACCTAAGATTTGCAGAGGTGACATTAGAAAAGGACTTTTTTGATAAGAGGTTCTTACCACTTCTTTGGAGAAAGATGATTCACCATTTGCGTTATTCGATTTCAGATGCTGACGAATTTTGGCACATGAGATGGTGACCTTCAGTCCTTGCACTATTAAAGTGAGGACCTTTGTTTCATGTAATCTTTGAATGGAACATCTACTCCAGAATCTTGAATGTGTGTCTCATAGATCACCAGGTCTACAGATATTGCAAAAGCGTAATCGCTATTGCATAGAAATTGAAGTACAGGATTATATAGACTGGATCACCAATGAGTTGAAATGATACGATGATGTTGTGATTCGGTCTGAATTCTAGGGTTTGAGTTTGAGCAGCCATTGGAAGTCGATTGAGTTTGGTAGGGCTTAAGACGTTAAAGGTTTAAGGGTTTGCTTTGTGAAGAAGATTGAATATGATAATTGTAGGAAAACTTCAGATTTTAACAGTTATGGATAATATATAAAAATGTGAATTTTAAAATGTGTTACTACTGTAGCTATAAAATCAGCGGCGTGTGATAATGAAACAGTCTTTTCTGGCAAACTTCTCTGGTGCCACTACATATCGGAAGATGAAAGTAGGACCTACCAGATCTTTTTTTATTCAAAAGACATGTGCCGAAATCATCCTATCTGCCGAATCCCCCCATTCAGTAGATACCTTGTTTTAACCAGTTATCTGTTGAGTTGCATAATTTGGCAGATACCCAGTTATCTAATGATATTCGACAGATGCTATTTATCTGTTGATTTGCAAACTTCGGCAGATACATAGTTTACCCATTTTATCAAAAGAAGCATTTCTTTACAATATTATCAGATATCATTAATTAAATCATTTAATTATTCAAAAGTTTATCATCCCAATAGCAGATACAAGATATTTAAATCTAGTTTAATCAATAGCCTTTGTGAATAAATCTGCATATTGTTCATTTGTATGTACTTTAAATAATTTAATGATTTTCTTTTCTACATAATATCTGATGAAATGATGCCTGATATCCGTGTGCTTTGTATTTGAATGCTGAACAGGATTGTTGGAAATGACACTGTTGTTGTTAATGTGGATTGGAGTGTTCATGAAGGTTACACCATAATCTCTAAGTTGAGTTTGGATCCACAACACCTGAGCATAACAACTTGATGCAGCGATGTACTCTACTTCAGCAGTTGATGTGGAGACACAGGTTTGCTTCTTGCATTGCCATGAAACCAATCTTTCCTTTAGAAATTTGACATCCTCATGAGGTAGACTTCTTGTTGATGTTACATCCCCCATAGTCACTATCTGTATATCTATAGAGATTGAAGTCAATACTTTTAGGGTATATTAATCCTAACTTAGGTTCTACTTTGAGATACTCCAAAATTCTCTTGGCAGCCATTAGATGTGACACCTGTAGAGCAGCTTGGAATCTTGAACATAGGCATGTGGCAAATATGATATCTAGTTTGCCTGTTATGAGATACATAATAGATGCAATGATGGCTCTATACTTCTATTGATCAATTGCTTCCCCCTAAACATTAGGAGTTAATGGTGGCAATAGTCTTTTTTGCATGAGTTTTGCAACCTTAGCATTAGTAGCTTGAAATATTACTAAGATGTCCTGAACATACTTAGATAGATTTATAAAGATACCATCAGAGGTTTGTTTTACTTGTAGCCCAAGAAAGAAAGTGAGTTTTCCCATTGAACTCATCTCAAACTTTGACTTCATGAGACATTCAAAGGCTTTGCACAAGCTCTAGTGTGTTGACCCAAAGATGATATCATTCACATACAGTTATACCAAAATGATATCCAAATCAACCTTCTTGATGAAGATAATTTTATCTATGGATCCTGCAAGGTATCCACTCTTCAGGAGAAAGGTAGAAAGTGTCTCATACCACTTCCTTGGGGCTTGATGAAGACCATAAAGGGCTTTATCAAGTTTGCATACATGAACTATATACTTGGGATCTTCAAAGCTAGGAGGTTGGCATACATAAACTTCTTCATCAATTTCACCATAGAGGAATGCACTCTTTACATCCATCTAAAACACCTTAAAGTCTTTGGAGGCAACAAATGCTAGAAAAATTATGATTGCTTCAAGCCTGGCCACAGGAGCAAAGATTTCATAATAATCAATCCCTTCTTCTTTTGTGTGCCCTTATACTACAAGTCTGGTTTTGTTCTTAAAAACAATGCCCCGATCATCCTTCATGTTTCTAAAAACCCATTTGGTCCCTATTACAGTCTTCCTTTAGGAAGTGCACATAGTTTCTAAATCTTCTGTCTAGTAAATTAAAGAAGCTCCTTTTGCATAGCTTCTACCCAGATTTTATATTTTAAGGCTTCATTAACTTTCCTTTCTTCTAGTTGAGAAAGGAAGCATGAAAGCAAACAAATGTTTGCTTCATTCACCCTGCTTCTTGTCTTGACACCAGTATCTACATTACCAATGACATTCTCAACTGGATGCTCTTTATGAATTCTTAGTCTTGGGATTACTTGGAGGTGTTGACATAGATCCAAGTTGGAGAAGTTTGTTTCAAGAAGTTTGGTAGATGGATTGATTGGTTCAACTACCGAATTTACTCTATCCTCAACATTTATCACACAAGCTTCCTTGTCAATAGATTGTTTAGTACCATAATGATAATTAGTCTCTTCATTTGATGATTCATAATGAGCAAGTGATGGATGATCCACATTGTTTATGGTACTAGCATCTACTTCTACTGAATTTGGCAGATCAGTATCAGCAGATGACCTGTTGTGACCGAGCCCTTATGGTATATCTACCATGTGGTCTTTAATACTTGGAACTTGTATGTCTGCTGAACTATTGAGAGAGTCTCCTGAAACATTCTCAATCAAATAGTTAAATGCATTTATGAATCCGTTTAGATCAAACATCCAACTTGAGGTATTTCCAACCCTATTTGAGGAATTTTCATTAAATATGACATTTTTAGATTCCTCAATAGTGTGATCAATTTTGTTATATACTCGATATGCCTTAGCTTATGATGAGTACCCTACAAAGAACCTATCTACTGATTTCTTAGCAAACATAGGTAAATGATCTTTGGTATTACGAAGGGTGCACAGACATCCAAAGGTCTAAGGAACCCTATGAATGGTCTTCGCTTATGCCAGAATTAATAAGAGGTTTTTCCATGAGTCTTGACTATCAACACCCTATTCTAAACATAGCATGCAGTGCTAATTACTTCAGCCCAGAATGTTATAGGAAGTTTGGAGTCAGACATCATGGTCCTTGCAACCTCAATAAGTGTCCTATTTTTTCTCTCAGCAACTCTATTTTATTGAGGAGTTCTAGGAGCACTATATTGACTTGCAATACCTTTCGATTCACAAAAAGAATCAAAGGAGTGGTTTTTGAATTCAGTGCCCTGATCACATCTAATTATTTTAACCTTTTGATCAATTTTGTTCTTAATTTTAATAATAAATGATTTTAAAATATCAGTAGTTTCATCTTTAGTTTCTAAAAAGAAAACCCAAATGAATCTTGTAAAATCATCTATTATTACCAATCAATATGATTTTCTTCCTAAACTCTTTACACCTGTTGGCCCAAATAAGTCCATGTGTAACAGATGTAGAGGAGTTATGACTAAATTCAATTCTTGAACTTATGAGAAGATCTATTTTGCATTCCCTTTTGACAGGCAATAAAATGATCAGCACATGCAAACTCTTTGTTCGGTAGTCCTGTGACTAACCCATTCTGGACTAGTTTATTCATGTTTTTGAGGTTTACATGTGCCAATCTCCTGTGCCAAAGGGAGGAGTCATTTAAAGAAGCTTTGGAAATGAAACATGATACATTTCCTGAACGTGATGCATTCTCCATGTTGAGCATGTACATATTGTCCTTCCTGGGAGCTCTTAAAAAGATTTTGTCATTTGGAATTTCAAAATTAGGAGAAAGAATAATAGATTCATGCTCTATGAAAAGATTGTTATGTTTTTAGTCACACAACTGAGACACACTTAGCAGATTGTAATTCAACTCTTTCACATAGTTCACCTCGTCAAAACTTACCTTGCCATTGCTGATTGTCCCCCTACCAGTAATGTATCCTCCTTTTTTATCACTTCCAAAGAAAATAGATCTGCCATCATATGGTTCTAGATTCAACAGCCATTATCTATCACCTATCATGTGCCCGGAGCATCCACAATCCACAAGTTAGTTTGGCTTGTGGATGATCCTACACATAGACATATTGGTTAGTGATGAATAGGGACCCAAGCCTGTTTAGTCTTGGGTCTTCCAGTTTTCAATAGTTGTATATCAATGGTAAGTGTTGAGGGTCGGTATTGGGTTTTGGGATTCATCAGATGTCTTTGGTTTCCAGGCACTTCTTTTTACTTTGCTTGATACTTTGACTTCAACCTTCTTATGATGACCTTCTGAAGCTTTTATAGATAGTGAAGGGCTCTCCAAATTCTTCTTCTTCTTCTTTTGCTCTATAACACTTATTCGCTAGATCATTAAGTGGTGTTGATTTTTCTTTGGAGTTAGCACTTGAGGGACTTGACTGCCGAGCAGTTATGTGACTACCATGTTTTCCTTTTGATGGTTGCTTGACAGTTGCATACTTCCTTAAGGATTTAGGCTTGTTAGAATGTTTGATGGAATGTGCTAGATGGTTGTATTGATAGTCTTTTGCAAAGTGACTGCTTTCCCCACACATTAGGCATGTGATCATCTGCTTCTTTGTTGACTTTATCATTTGCCAGATCTCTTATAGCTCCGTCTTCATCTTTTCATTGTTGCCTCCCTCAACCCCACTTATCTTTTTGTTTATCTTGTGATCAACATGGGTGGTTAGCTGTATCTTCTTCTTTGGGAACCTCTAGATTGCTTCAGAAATGGACTTTTCATATACGGTTAGGGTCTTATTTCTGAAGAGTTTGAGGTTCTAGCACAACAGCTTTTTTGTGGTTCTTCTTGTGACAACTGTGCTTTCAATGAAGCTTGGTCATAGAGAGATTTGACTCAGCACACAATTTGTTGACTTCAAAAGATGACTTTTCTTTTACAAACTCCATCTTTGAGTCACATCCTTCTTCGTTTTTTCCTTGAGTTCTTTTCTGCTCTCTTCCTCCTTCTCCACTTTCTTCTTTTCTCTCTTCTCCTCCTCTTCATCTATTTACTCAACTATTCCCTCCTTCTCTTTTTTCTTTGTTGTCTCAATCTCTTCCGTAGATGCCTTTGTATAGATGGGTTTAGCAGATACTTGCTTCTTTACTTCAAAGTTGCATTTAGGAGTATATGTAGGAGTGTATGTCATTGGGTTCAGCAAGTAATTTTTCAAAATTTTTAGTTTGAAAATTATGCTTATCCACATATGTTTTAGCTATGGCTAAATCACATTGTGTCGATTTCAATCTGCTCAAGAGATCATGAATTTGGGTCTTAAGGTAGTTCTCTCATGTTTTAGTTGTGAAGTATTCTTTTCTAACTCTATTATCTTTTCTTTTTGAACCTGTTCATTTTGCTAAAAATCAGTTTTAAGAAGATTGAACGATTCATCATCCTTTATGATATCCAAATTATGATTTATGTACAAGTTAACCTTAGCATTCAGGTGTACAACAGGGTTCAGAAGTTATCTAAGGTGAGGAGGTTGAGCTTCTAGCCATCAGTGCATTATAGATGAGAGTAATATTTTCCACTTGAAAGCTCCAATCAATCACCTCTTCTTTTGAGGCTACAGCTGTTGTATTTCTTTGGCTGAATGAAGTGGAAGGATTTTGATGAGTTGAGTATTATAGAGGGTTTGATGAATTTGTAGGAGATGGGTTTGACTTTGGTGCTTTGCATTCCTTGGCAAAATGTCCCAGCTGGTTGCAGTTGAAGCATTTCACCTTGCTTTTGTCAAACCCAAATCTTGATCTTCTATGCCTTAAGAACTTTCTTCTGATTCTTTTTTGAAATTGGTTGGCCCTAAATGAAATCATGGCTATCTGGTAGTTGATATCCATTTCCTCAAGGTTATCTGGATGAATGCACTCTTGATTTCTTCAGAGAGTTGAAAGAAGTTGGTTGGTCAATAACAAAGGCAAAGTTAGATTTGTGTGATTGTGAAAATAATGGTGTGGCTTGCTGATTCCACATGCCAAATGATAGTGATGATAGAGATCGGAAGTTGGAGATTAAGGGTAAGTGATCATCGGTACTTGATGAGTCACCATAAGAGTTTGATAGACTTGGGGGTGTGAATGATAGTGAACTAGCTCATGAATAAGAGCCATGAGAGCTGATGACTTTGAGAGGTTTGAAGATCTGCTTAAGATTCTTCATCTGTATCCATCTCCATCTGATAGGAACTCTGGATGTCATATAACTCCTCAAGAGTCACTATCTTTTGGTTCTCAGATCTTCTTATGGACACAGTGTAAACTTTCTATGTCTTGGATAAGGATCTCAAGAACTTTATGAGAACATTACTATTGTTCATCTTCACTCCAGCTTCATTAAGAGAGTCTAGACGTTCAACATATCTGAGATATGTAGCAGTCATGGTTTCTCCTTTTATGAAACCAAAGTTCTTGAACTTCTGCTTTAGAAAATCTCTTTTGTTTTCTTTCATATCCTCAGTTACTTCAAATCTAGCCTTTAATGCTTGACACAACTTCTGAGCAGTTGTGAATTTCTTGAGGCCATGCATGATGCTATTTGATATGCTCATTCTGATCAGCCAAGGAGCCTTTGAATGCACATCCATCTTCTTTAAATCTTCATCTGAATATTTTGTGGGATCTTTGGGAATGATGACTCCTTATTCACTAGTGGCTTGAACCATGGGAACATATGGTCCATTCAAAATAGAGTGCCAGAGTCTCATGTCCTGATTCCTTATGAAATTCTCCATTTGGATTTTCCAGTTATCGTAGTCATGGGTGTAAACATGGGAGGTTTGGTCTGAGTTCTATTCTCCAAGTCATGTTTACTTGAGATGGCTACAACAATCATTTTTAAAGGATAGAGAGATATGATGAGGAGTGGTGCATAATAGTTAGACAAAAGAGGAAAACAAGTGATTTGTTAAAGATAACTTCAAGAAAATCAAGAGCCAAAGCTCTGATACCACTTATTAGATCGGATGGTGTTAGATTAACAAGAACTACTCCTTTGATTAGTAACCAATGAATATGGATTCTAAGTTAACTACTTATTAAGAAAACACAAATACTTCAAGTAAAGGTAAATGCACAAGTTGTTCTTTCAAAGTATTTATTTGATTAATCGTTTGAGTACAAATGATACAACTAGCAGATAAACCAAGTGGCTTGAAAAGCTTGCCTCTACTATACAAGTATGAATTGTTGATTCAGTTGTGTTTCATCATTAGAAACATGAATTGAATCACAATTTGCAGCTCAATTCGTTCAAAATCAGTGAATTTGTTCAAATTAGTATGCGAACCTGTTCTTCATTTTCGAACTGAAATTCGATCAGAAAACTAAATTGTTGTTGTTGTTTGGTGAAATTGAAGATAAAGGACTGTTAATCGATCCAATTACTACCTAATTGGAGAAATTTAGGTCAAATCAAAAAGTTTTGAAGAAATTCAGAAGATCTGAGTTCGTTTGAATCTGTTGAAGTTGGCGCATTAGGTTAAAACACAACTGAAAATTACCTAAGTGTATAGGCGCTTGACAACTGTTCAGGTGTTTTACCACTGTTAAGGCGTTTTTGGTCTAGGAGTTTGACCACTGTTGAGGTGCATTACAACTGTTTGGTCACTTTGGAACTTTTCAGAAACTAAGGAATTCTAGGCGCTTTACAACTGTGTAGGCGCATTTGAACTGTTTGGGCGTTTCTTCACCCAGGCATCTGACAATTGTTTGGACGTTTTACAACTGTTCAGGCGCATTTCAAGTTGGGCGTTTTTGAGAATTTTTCTAAGGCAATCCCTTAGACATTTCAAAGTCAAATTCAGAAGTTTCACAACTGTTTGGTCGCTTAATCACTATTCAGGCTCATCACCTCAACACTTAGAAATTTTTCAAAATTTAAAAATCCAAAAATATTTTCAATTCATTTTTCAAATTCAAAAACTTAAAAAAACAACAAAAACAAATCTTTTTCTAAAATCAAAAATATAAAATGGTGAAGTTAGAAGATTTAGAGAATAGAGTTCCTAAGCTAAAGAACAGAGCTGATTTTAAGAACTGGTCTCTTAGATTGAAACATCACCTTAATTCTATTGACACTGACTTGTGGAAGTCAATAGAAAGAGGACCTCATATTCCTATCACTTCAGATGGTCCTGATAGAGGGTTTGTCTACACTAAAGATTCTCCAGAACCATATCCTGAAGATGAGTTACAAGGTGATGATCTAAGGAAAGTAAAGAATGACATTAAAGCGTATTCTTTGATGTGTAAAGGATTACCACTTGAAGTACTAACTAGACTTGATGGATATCAAACTGGATATACCATGTATAAAGCTTTGAAGATAATTTGTGAAGGTGGTAAAGAGATTCAAGATCTCAAGACGTAGAAACTAAAGAGGCAGTTAGAGTTATTTGAGCATTTATCTGGTGAAACTATAAACCAAATGATGAATAGATTTGTGCAACTTACAACTGAGATGTCTGTTGCTGGCATAAAAAATGATCTCAAAGATCTAAACTTCAGGCTTGTCAATGCTCCTCCATCCTCATGGAAACAAACTGTGACATTGTTGAAGCACACTGAAAAATTTCCTATGGATCTTGATCTGTTGATTGCAGAAATTGAGTCAGTGGAGATTGATGAAAGCTCAAGAAACAGATAGAGCAGCATCAATGTCTCAATACAAGTATGTTGCATCTCCAGCTAGCACTGTGGAGAATGCCTTTATGGCAAAGAATGAGAATTTACCAGAAGAAGAGGGTGATCTGTTTGTTGGATCAGGATTCTTTATAGATTCTACATATACAAGTGCTCCTGCTTATGCAACACAGCCTCAACCTCAGTCTCCTCCTAAACCTCAAAGCTCTAATCCTCAACTAAGACTCCATCTGTTAAATCTGCTAAAACTAGCAAAGTTAAAGATGTTATTAACATTCTATTACAGGATGAAGAGTCCAAAACTACTTTTACTGCTTTCATGGCTAGTTTTCAAGCTTATTAGGGTAGTCATCTAACACAACTAGTTCTTGTTTTGCAGGACTTATTCGAGATGGACCCAGATGATGTAAAGGAAATGGATCTAAACTGGCAAATGGTGATGATTGCATATAGAACTCAGAAACACTCCTACGTCAATAGAAACTACAAGCCAAGTGCTAACAAGACTGTAGGATTTGATAAGTCAAACTCAAGATGTTTTAACTGCAATAGCTATGGCCACTTCTTACGGGAATGCAAAGCTCCTAGAAACAAAGGAGGCAATGGTCAAGCTAGTTCAAGCAATCAACGATATCCTCAACCATCTCATAACACATTCCAAAAGTCATATCAAAGTCTACCAATGCCTAAGCTTAAAGATGAATCTAAGTCTGCTGAAGAGCCTAAGAAAGCTCTAGTAGTTAGCATTAAGGACAGATATGATTGGAGTGCTTATGCAGAGAAATTTATTGCTGATCTAACTTCCAGTTTATCTCTTATTGCAGAAGTTCAAGGAGAAGATTGGTTAGAAAATAGTGATCCAAAAGCTGAAGCTGAAAGTAATTCAAAGAATGAAGAAGAATACGACTGGAGTGATAAAGCTGATCCTAAAGAGGGTTCAGAAGAAGTTGCTTTAATGGCACAATCAGATCAACCAAAGGTTGAAAAGTCATCTTCTAACTCTGAGACTTCTTCACCTAAATTTTCTGAAATACCAACTGAAGTAAGAGAAAAACTATGCACCAAATCTTGCTTTGAACATGTAGAGTATTACCAAACTTATTCATACAAAATATGTGACAAACTCAAGAAAGAGGAGGTAATGCATAATAAACTCAAAAATGAACATAAAATATCTGATGAAAAAATCATTTCTCTACAAACCTCATGGAACAAAACCTTGAAAGAACTACAAATTGTATCCAAACAACTTGAAGAAATGACTAACAATTTGGAACAGGAGAAAATAGCACATGCTGCTACACAAGTTGATCTTGCTAAAGTAAAAAGTTCCAAAACAATTATGGAACAACTGGTGAGTGAACGAAAGGATAAACAAAAATCAGGATTAGGTTTTACTCACGAACCAATGCTTGAATCTATAGCAAACACTATACCAGAGGATTTTAACACACATGATCACTCTCCTGAGAATAAAGCAAAACTTAAAGCTTACCAAAACAAAAACAACAAGATTTCTGATAATGAAGAAGAGAAAATCAATGTTGAAATCTTTGAAGAAAAGGATACAGAAAAGATCAAAAACGGTCATCCAATAAAAGTTAAATCATATGAACCACGACCGAAAATTAAGAAAATTTTTGTTTCAAAAGAATCTGTGTTGGAGGAAGTAATCACTAAAAACAAAGATAAGGCAAAACAAAAAGAAGAAACATCTGAAGATTCAAGCTCTTATGACCAAAAAGATAAAAAAGAGAAAGAAACTGAAAAAGAATCTTCAACTGAAGATGTTAAATCTCAAATGAAATCAAGTTCCATAAAATCAAGGAACCAAAGGAGAAGAAGAAAAATGACTAAAGCTAAAACTGATCAAAATAAGAGTCAAGAAAATCAAACAAAAACAACAAATCACCAATAAAATTTTTGTCTGCTGGTATGTTGAACATGAACTCAATTCAAGACGTTAAACAAACTCCTAAGAACAAATCAAACTCTAATATGAAAACAGGTTCAGATTCCAAGACTTCCGCTATCATTAAACGATTTGTGTCTAAGGAATCAAAGAATGAAGTTCATGTACAAAAGCCAAAATTAAATATGCAAAAGAACAAATGGTAAAATCAAAAACAAAATTTTTCAAATCAAAAACAACAAGTTAACTTTTTGACGCCTAAACCTAAACAAGGATCAAATGATGCGTCAACATCGAAAGTTAATAAACTGTTGTTTAAAACTCCACAGAAGTACTGCGAAATCAGTGACATGTACAATCATAACACTGCTGAATGTTACTTTAATAAGTACTGTCACATATGCGATATGAGAAATCACTCAACATCAGAGTGTTATTTTAATAAGTACTGTACTTTCTGTGATGAATGGACTCATAATACAAAAAATTGTTACTTTAGAAAGAGCTCTCCAAGAAAAGGACTTGCTAGTGCATAATATAGCAAAGGTTATGTTAATCCTCAGTTTAAAAAGAATCAAACTGGTGGTTTTCAAAGATTAACTAACCAACCTTCCTTAGGTTTGAGATCTTTCAAAAGAAATGATTATGTAAGACCAAAACAATACATTAAAGATCAATTCATTCCATGGTCTGTGAGAATGAATGATAAAAATCTTGGAAATAAAAGTTTTTCAAAAATTGGTTATTCCAACGGTATGAATTTTCTTAAAAATGATCAAAAATCTGTGAATAACAAAATTGGCAATTTCATTAAAAACAAGCCTGATGTGAACAAACTCCACTTTAAAAAATTTACTATCATTGATAAGTTTGGAAAACCCAAGACCATTTCGGCTTGGGTAGATAACTCAACTTAATTTATTTGTCTTGCAGGTACGCACGAGAAGACCAATTAAGACATGGTATGTGGATAGTCGGTGCAGCCGGCATATGACGGGCAATCATGGCTTACTTTAAGATTTTAAGTTAAAAGATGGTACACACGTTGCCTTCGGTGGTGATGCAGGAGGAAAAATCACAGGCGAGGGAACAATATCCAACTGGATAATAAGCTTTGATAAAGTCAACTTCTGCTCACAGTTGAACTTGAATTTGTTAAGCGTTTCCCAAATTTTTGATAAATCATATTCTGTTCTTTTTTATGATTCTTTTTGCGACATTTTGATGCCAGATTTTCAGATTAGCAAAGACTGGGTAGTTGTTAAAGCTGTTAGGGATCGAGATGTATACAAGCTGGATATGTCTCAAGTTGATCCATCTACAGAAACAACTTGCCTTATTGCTCAAGCATCAAATGACGAAAGTCAGCTTTGGCATAGACGTCTCGAACATTCCAACTTCAAGAATATGAACAAGCTTGTAACAGGAAATCATGTCATTGGCCTTCCATCTAAGAAGTTTGCCACTATTGATCACTGCTTAGTATGTTTAAAGGGGAAGCGGCATAGAGCGTCTTATAAGCCCAAGCAGATAAACTCAAATTCCAAACCCCTTCAGATGTTGCATATGGACCTTTTTGGACCAACCAACGTGAAGAGTATTGGAAGAAAATCTTATTGCTTAGTTATCATTGATGACTTTACAAGATTTTTATGGGTTTTCTTTTTGAATGCTAAATCTGAAACGACTGAATTATTAAAAGAATTCATCACAAAAGTTGAAAACCAATTACAACAAAAAGTAAAAATAATAAGAAGTGATAATGGAACGGAATTTAAAAATGCTAATATTGACATGTTCTATGCAGAAAAAGAATTTGCTCATCAGTTTAGTGCTCCCAGAACTCCACAACAAAATGGAGTTGCTGAAAGGAAGAACTGAACTTTGATTGAGGCTGCACGATCCATGTTAGCGGATGCGAAAATGCCTATCACTTTCTGGGATGAAACCATATCTACTGCGTGTTTCGTATAGAATCGTACTTTAATTATGGAAGACAAACTAAAAACTCCTTATGAGTTGTTGTTTAGCAGGAAACCAAACATAGATTTTTTTAAATCTTTTGGTTGTCCAGTTTTGATTTTAAATTCAAGTGATCATCTAGGAAAATTTGATTCAAAATCTGATGAAGGATTTTTCATTGGATATTCATCTGTTTCAAAAGCCTATCGAGTTGATAACTCTAGGACAAATGTTATACTTGAAACATTCAACGTTAAATTTCTTGAAAATTCTTTTCCAACAGTTTCAAATGGTCCAGCTTGGTTATTTGATTTAGATTCATTGTCAAACTCTTTTCAATCTTACTTGTTTAATCAATCTAACTTGTTTGATTCTACAGGTGATAAGAAACTTCAAGGAGATCTCGGGTCTTTCAGTGATGATTCAGATTCTGATGATATGGATGATTCAAGCCCAGATTATCCATTTTTCTCTTTTGTCAAAGATTCAATAATTCAATTTGATAATAATGATGATCTCTCTCAACAAGATGAATATCATTCCATTTCAGAAAATCAAGAAGTTTCGCAACCTATTCCTAATGATGGTATAGAAATTATACAACCTTAGTCTGGATCGTCATCTATTTCTGGTGATGTAGTTGATACCGGTAATCTTGATTACTTCATCAACTCACCGACTCAAGTTCCCAATTCCAATCCACATTCTTCAAACCTATTGCATCAGCTTTCTAACTTGAACCAAACCAATCTGGATGTTCATGTTCAAAGGAATGAGATTCCAACATCTCGTATTCACAAGAACCATCCAACATCTCAGATTATTGGTCCATTGAATGAGAGAACACAAGAAGTAAATCAGAACAAGCAAATCTTTGCTTATACTCGTGTTATCTTTCTCAAATTGTTCCTAAAAACTTTACTGAAGCGTTAAAGGACAATAGTTGGATTGAGGCTATGCAAGAAGAATTATTGCAATTCCGCAAACAAGAAGTGTGGAATCTTGTGGATTTACCTGAAGGAGAAAATGCAATAGGCACAAGATGGTTATTCAGAAACAAAACAGATGATCGAGGAATTGTTGTTAGAAATAAAGCAAGACTCGTTGCATAAGGATACACCCAAGAGGAAGGAATAGATTATGATGAAGTATTTGTCCAGTTGCAAGACTTGAATCAATTCGTGTCTTCCTGGCTTATGCATCATTCATGAGATTCAAAGTGTATCAAATGGACGTTAAAGGTGCATTTTTGTATGGTCCAATCACCGATGATGTGTTCATAAAGCAACATCCGGGTTTTGAAGATTTGGAATTTCCTCATCGTGTGTACAAGCTTAGCAAAGCTTTTTATGGACTCCATCAAGCTCCTAGAATCTGGTATGAAACATTGTCACAACACTTAATCCAACATGGATACAAGCGAGGGAAAATCGATCCAAATTTGTTCATAAAGAAGGATGCTAGTGATCTTTTATGTGTACAAGTGTATGTTGATGATATCATATTTGGTTCTACTAGTCCAAAATTGTGCAATGAATTCAAAGAAATAATGAAATCTCGATTTCAAATGAGTTCTATGGGCGAAATAAATTTTTTTCTTGGACTTCAAGTCAAGCAATCTGCAGATGGAATATTCATAAATCAAGAGAAGTTCATTGACAAACTCTTAAAGAAATTTAAACTGCAAGATTGTTAGTCCATAAGAACTCCAGCTGACGTAAATTCCAAAATTAAGCCTCATCCAAAAGGAAAATTTGTAGACCAAACGTTATACAGATCTATGATTGGTTCATTGATGTATCTTACTGCATCTAGACCTGACATAATGTATGTTGTTTGTGTCTGTGCCAGGTATCAATCAGACCCGAAGGAATCTCACTTAATTGCTGTAAAACGCATATTCAGATATCTCAAAGGAAAATCGGCTTTAGGGTTATGGTATCCTTATGAAGGAAACTTCGAGTTAAATGGGTATACTGATAGTGATTATGGAGGATGTTGTCAAGATAGAAAATCAACTACGGGTGGTTGTCAGTTTTTAGGACCCAGATTAGTCTCATGGCAATGTAAGAAACAAACAAATGTCTCCATTTCAACCGCAGAAGCTGAGTACATAGCTGCTTCAGCAGGATGTTCTCAAATCCTTTGATTACAAAACCAACTACTGGATTATGGGTTCAACTTTCTTAAAACTCCAATTTACATTGATAACACTGTTGCTATGTTCATTACAGCTAATCCTGTCCAACATTCAAACAAAACATATCGAGATTCGATATCAGTTTCACAGAGATAACTCTGAAAAAGGTTTAATCATTCTGATTCAAATTGCAACTGAAAAACAGTTGGCTGACCTTTTTACTAAAGCCTTCTTACCAGGACATTTTGAGTATTTGGTAGAGTCAATTGGTCTTATTAACCATATTTAAAAACTAGTTTTTGAGTATTTCAGTTAATTGAGTCTACATATGATCAGAACCCTTCCTTACTTGAATAGGACACAACAAGAGAAACTGTCAAAGTTAATTGCCTGATTGTATTTTGTGTGTGTATGTTTCTTCGAAAAAGCAAAACCAAATACAAAAATAGAAAATTGAAAAATCAAAAGATAAAAATATAAAACAAAAACTACAAAAATAGAGTTTTTCTTTGTTAATTCATTATTTAGGATGAATCTGTCTTTGCAATATGTGAGAAATGATAGATACATTAGTATGATCAGTTGCATACTCCACTCGATAATAAAGTCTGACGTGATCAGATATGATGTGCAAGTAAGTTCATGCAATTAGACTGAAAAAGTAAATTCTTATGATTAAACTAAATCACTCATGCATTCATGTTTGTATATCTTAGCACTAATGAGTAGTGTTGATTTCTCAAATTGATTGCTTGTTAAGACATAATCTCACACCTGGCGGTGATATGAATAACCATTGAGCTCTAATTATTTAAAGCATCTAACACTTATCTGTTATGAGTTATCATAGACCTGAAGTGATGAGATATCCTTTGTTGTAAGTGATTATAGACCTGGATATTCACACTGATGAAACAAGATGCCAATGTGCACAAACACCAAAATGAGATCTGGTTATAGTACATGTCAGGTTAACAAGTTGAGAACAGTGACTTCTTGCATATCTTTATGAAAATTAACCTCTCTAAGTCTAAGTGTGACTGTATAATATCATATCTAATTGTACCTTAATCAATCCAAGAATTAAGAAAGTAAGTGAGCTGAATATCTTGCTAAATGCACTCATTTTCTATCCTTAGATCTCGTGTCTCCTTTGCTGCAGAAATGTAGACCTGGAACACACTTGATCAGGATTTATTCACTGTCTATGACTATCCATCATTTTTTTTAGTTTAATGTGCTGATCTTAACTGATATGATCTCACTACAGACATTGATTCATTTGTAAATATTAGATTTTTATTCTGCATTAATTTTGATTTTTGCATGTTTTCTGTGTGCATGCATATTAACAATGATTAGTGTGATCTTCATGTGACAAATTCAAGAAACTTCTAATTTTTGTTAAACTTAAAAGTTTAGGGGGAGTAACAAGAGTAAAAAGTCTAAGATAAAATAATTCAAATTTCAAGATATGAAAAATCAAAATTTAGTGTTTTGAATGGAAAGGATGAAGCTAAAAAGTTCAAGCATGTGTGTGTTTGACACAATGTAAAAATAAACCTAAAAAACATTTTAAAGTGGAAAAGCTTCTTGCAACATTGTAATATGAGATTATTTGTTAAAATTAGAGACTAAAATGATGGAAAATTGTTTTTGAATAATTAATAACAAATATAAAAAGGTCAAAACATAAAATGATCAAAAATAAAAATAAAAAGTTTGAAATGTCAAAAGTTCAAAATTGATGGTCAATTATGAAAATTTTGGGTGAAAGTCAAAAATTTGACAAATTGTTTAAAAATTTAGTATATGAACAGTACTAATGTGTTTAAACAGTGTTCAGGTGGAAGACTTGAAAATTACAAGTGTTACCCATGAAAGTTATCTCATGCGCCTAAACAGTGTTCAAAAGTCCAAGTAGGAGCATGATGAATTTTTTCAGAATTTGTACAAGTGTTGGGCGTTTCAGACATCCTCATGCGCCAAAACAGTTGTCATAAGTTTGAAATTTTGGATAAGTGTTGGGCGTTTCATCCAAAGTCTTGCGCCTGCACAGTACCAGAGTTTCAAGAGTTGGGCGTATCAAGTGAAAAATTACCAAGTGTTGGGCGTTTCAACAAGACTCATGCGCCTGAACAGTGCAAAAGCGCCTAAACAATGCTTATGCATCTGAACAGTGCTCATGCGCCTAAATTTGAAAAACATCTTCATGCACACAACAGTGCTCATATGCCTAAGCTCATGCGCACAAACAGGGCTCATGCGCCTAAAAATTTCACTTAGTATAAATACAACACTTTATGATTTCAGTCGATTCATTCACTCAAAATACCCTGTTCTCTCACACCCGACTCTTGATTATCTTTGATTTTTAGATTGTGATTGATTTAAGTTCTAAAAGTGCGTTCGTAGTGAGTATTACTGATTATAAACATGGCTGAGTTAAAAATTTAAGCCAAAGCATAATGAGACAGCTTTACTAAATGAAGAACTACAAGAGGCTGTTAGCTATGAAGAAATGATTAGGTTCCTGTTAAGAACTAAATATGTATATGCTATGTGCTATCAACCAGTCATATATGCAAGATTGATAAAGATGTTTTGGAACACAGCCACAGTTGAACTCAATGATGATGGTAGAAAGGTTGTAAGGGGATTTATTACTAATGAGAGAATGATTGAAGTTTCTAAAGACTCAATTAGAGAAGCATTAAGGTTGGGACATAATGACCCAGATGATTTAGCTGAATTATCTTTCAATGAATGTAGAGAAACATTTATGGCTATGGGTTACCCAGACCATTTCCCCAAGAAACAATTCTTCAGAGCATGAGTGTATAATCATTGGAAGCTACTGTGTTATATCTTTCAGCACTGCATGTTAAAGAGAAGTACAGGATGGAATTCTTTTCTAGTTGACATAGCATCTCCGATTGCAGCTCTTGCAACAAACAGAAGGTTTAACATGTCAAAATGGATTCTAAATGGATTTATTTTCAATTTGGAGAAAGGAATCAGGAATAAGTACTTGATGTATCCTAGATTATTACAAATAATAATTAATGAAGAGTATCCAGACATTCATCTTCATGGTGTTAGTGGAGAGACAATGATTCTGGAGCATATGTCAGAAATTTCTTATAAAAGACTTGCTATGATCACAGGTGCACAAAATGAACCCATGTTTGAATACATGAGAAATGTTGCTAATGATGAGGTGGATATTACTATAGATCACTTTCATTTGACTTAGGAAGAACCAATTGATCCAAATGAACTTATTGAAGAATTACCTTAAAACCTTCTGATGATGATAAAGATGAAGGAGATGATGATGAGAATGATGATGATGATGAAAGTTCAAGTTCTTCTGATGATGATGAGGATGATAATGATGATGGTAATGATGATGATGAAATGGAAGAAGTTCATGAAGATGTTGTTCATGAATCTGAACATGTTGATGATGATATACATGAAGCTGAACAGGTTGAAGGTGAAAATGAAAATGAATTAACTGTTGAAGAGATCATTGAGATGATTGAAGGAAATGTTGAAGCTAATATTCAACAGGACACTGAAATGTTCAAGATTTTGAAGTTTTTGAAGCTGAGATTCAAAATGATTTTCAACAAGATGCTCATATGGCTGAAGAAACAAATGTTCAACAGATCATTGATGATTTGAAAGAAGAAAACTCTAAGCAATTGAAGCTTATTGAGGAATTGAAAGAAGAAAATGATAAGCTGAAAGAAGATTTACTAAAGAAAAATCAAGTGATTGCTGAACTTGAAAAGGATAAAGAAGCAAATGTTCAAAATTTTGAAGTGATGCTTAGAGATTATGATATTATGGAAGAAAAATTTAAGAAGTTGAAAGAAAGCCATGATTTATTGAAAGAAGAATTTGAGAAACTGAAAGGAAGTGCAAAATCTCCATCTCCTAAAGTGATGATTATATCTGAAGTAACTCCAACAAATGTTGAGAAGATATCAGAAGTAGATGAAGGTAAAAAGAAAATTGATGACATTGATGTATCAGTTTTACCCTGAATCATCATCAAAAGTGCAAAAGATTGTTGATGCACACACTTGGAGAAGAAGGAGAGTCTGAAACTCAAAAGAAGATAGAAGCTCTTGATGACATAGACTCAGAATTTGATGATGCATGGTACGATGAAGTACTTGAAGATGAAGATTTGGTTGAAGCAATTTATTCTCCTATTGAAGAATCTAATGAAGTCATTCCTATGGATAGTGAAGATAAGTATAATTACTTAATCAGGATGAAGTATAATAGAGTATTTCTTGATGGATTGATAGTATCTCAAATTAATGAAGAATACGAGAAGTGCGTAACTGCTGAATCAAGTGCACCTGTAGATCCAAACGAGATTATTGTTGAGCATGGTGAATGGAATCCTATTAGTAAAAGTATCAATGTTGATGAACTTTCAACTTCTGAATTGCACCATCCAGATCCAAATGATATGAATGTCACTGCTTTAAGGACATGGTTACAATCAGGTAACTATCCAAGGAAGAAGCTCAATAGATTACAACCAAAATCATTAAGAAATTTGGTGAGGAGTTTCCAAGAGACTAAGAAACAAACCAATAGAATGATTGTGCTTGATACAGATAATCCTCAATATCTTGAGATCACAAAACGAACAAGAATCTTGAAGCCTCAAGAAATAAAGAATATGGAGCTAATCAGAAGTGGACATGAGAGAAGGAAAGAGTTAATAAAGTTATTCCCTGAGAATGAAAAACAAGCTTATGAAGTGTCAGTCGAGCAAAAGCAATTGTGGAACAAAGCTCAGACTGTTGGTGATCTAGTTAGAAATGTTTTGCAAAAAGGCCAATCAATTTCTGAATTGCTCAATGCAATGATTGTGCCAGATACTACAAAGAATGTGAAAATAGTAGCATGGAAGTATGATGAGGTGTTTGATGCATTTTTGATCAAATGTGTAAACGCTATTTATGATGTTTATCATTTTTACACGAGCATCATAGCCTTACCGGTGCAAGATTTGAAGGAACTGAATAAGTTGCCTTTGATAAATCCATCAAAATCAAATCGAGGAGAAAATTTTGTTAAACTTCTGAATGTAGGTATGACAAGAATGGAGTCTTATCTAAAAACAAGATGTGATCAAGAGGATAAACAATACTTTCAGTCTTTCAAAAGTAAAAGAAAAATTGCTGAGAATCCAAAAGAAGAAGAAAGGTTTTTGGATGCTTATAGTGATCAATTTTTTGAAAAAGTCACTACACCTGGATTGAAGGTGATTGATGGTTCACAAAAGACAAAACCAATTTTGAGATGGTTTTATAATTCAGATACTTTTGAGTTGAAATTAGTTCAGAACCTTAATGACTGGGATAAAGATATGATCTCATTGTTTGGTGTATTTGAGCTTAAACTGCTGCATCCGAGCTACATTTCATTTTTGTCTGTTCACGAATTTGATAAAGTATCTTCTGAAGTGGCAGAGAATGATCGAAAGTATTTCATGTCAATAATCAAAGTGCTGAATGCTGCCATGGAAAGAATTTCTCTGAGAAAAGCTCTTGCATATGCAAACATTGTGAAGAAAGACATTAGGGAGATTGAATTTATGAGAATTTCAAGTAAAGGAGTATTGGAGATTCATGCAAAAGACCATTCAAAGCCAATTGAACTTTATGCTAATATTGATATTGCAGGTTTGTCGAAAGAAACATTGGAGATAATGAATCAAAAGGAGATAAAGACTAATCCATCAAAGTCAGAACAAGGAGTACTTGCAAGCAAATTCAAATCAGCAACTTCCAAAGCTTTGTCTGAATTGAAGCTATACAAGGAAAAACCGATGTTAAAGATCAAGGAGGAATCCGAAGATTACTTTGAAGTATGAAGACAAAAGAAAAGACAAGAGAAAAGATTAAAGATTGAAGATAAAAGATTGAAGACAGAAGATTGAAGACAGAAGATTAAAGAAGATTGAAGACAAAGATCTGAAGACTGAAGATTGATATTTTGAAGACTGAAGACAATGTCAATCTTAGGGGGAGTATTGTAAAAGGCTCTTGAAGATTAACATTTAGTCTTTATTAGTCTTTGTATAGTTTTTGTCATAGTGTAGGGACTTATTATGTAAATATATGTTCCTTTTTTGTATTGATAGTATAAATAGCATAGATAAGGTATTGTGTAGGAAATCACCTAAGTAAGCACCTTAGAAGCTCTTAGAACAGTAATGAATTGTAACTGTTTCTCTCTACACTTGTACTTTCTATGCATTCTATCAATCAATACTATGAATTTTTTGATATGTTTGTTTAGATTTGTTTACTTGTGTTTGTTTGATTGAATTGTATCATAATATCATCACAGATTGATCCATTTTGATCCTATCATGAAATCTAAACATTATGAATAAACTATTCTATCTTTAGAGTATACAGCAAGATAGATAATCAGCACATCAGAGTTAGGTAGCTTCAGTACTATGTGGTCTCCAAAAAGGTAAAGCACAGCAGTCATCGGTACAGATAGTCTTGTCTGTGTAATAGTTAATCAGCAGCTCATGGAGTTTAGTACTAATCAGCAGCAGTCGATCGACAGCTCTTCAGTAGAATGTTGATCTGCAGTTGCTCAGCATATGCTGATCGGCAGACATTCAACATATTCTAATCGGCAGATGGTTCAGCACTTGGCAGAATTCTGCAGTTAGAAGCCAGTGCTAAATTTCTGAGTTTTTGGTAGCTTCATCCTCTTCATATATAACAAATACCCAACTTCATAAGCAACAAAAGGGCTCACCTAAGTCTGAACTCACATGACAAATCCAAGGTGCTACTGCATAAAGTACTGACCTTAGTCAAGTCTGATGGTGAAGAGATTCCTAAAGCTCCACTATCAACATATGATCACATAGTGGAGTGGGAATATGATTAGAAGAAAAATACTTACTTTATAACCAGATCAATAGCCGGTAGAATGGTTACTGAAGGAACCAACTGGTTTGAGAAAGCTGATTTGACCAAGCTAAAACTAAAGAATCCGAGCAATGATTCTTATGAAAGGGAAGTGGAAAAAGTACTAATGAGGATCTACAAATCTAATCTAGAAAGATCAAGGCAGATTTTAGAACAAAGGAATAAGAAACTAGAGTCTAAAGCTGCTGAAACCACCCTATCTACCGAACCCAGCAACCAACCATAATCACCTCCTCCTACTTCTCCTCCTGCTTAAGCGACTGAGCATGGTTCTCCACCAGTCCAACAAGCTTTTGAAATAGCTAAATCCCCTACCCAAAGTAATCTAACAATTCAGCAGATGAAGTGAGCATCACCAGTGTTGCTGATGGAATGAGGTATGGGTTGGAACATCTAGAAAAAAAAGAACTCTCAGAATCTGAGGAAGAAGAAGACTTAGAGAATGATGATACAATAATCATCAAATGAAATTATGTTTGATAGCTAAGAATTTCTTCATAGAAAGAAAGAACAAGTCAAAATCTTTCTTTCTATCTGAGCTGGAGGTTTTGAAGCTTAGACTTGAAGACTTAAAGAGGATGCACAAGCTAACCTTAGAATATGAAGGCATGCCAGAGAAGTACAAATCCATGCCTACTATTCTAAAATGAAATTTGGAAACAAGGCTGAGCAAAAGGAAGAAGAAGAAGTTCTGTATGTGAGTCCCTTGGCATTCATGACCCAATTACACATTAAAGTTACAATTCCTCAATAAGCACCTTTAGACTAACATATGTTGGTGCCGACAAAGTTAAAGTCAAAGTGTATGATCTTTTTAGACTATCTCGGTACAACATGAAGGATTTGGTGTATCTACCTCCTGACAACCCCTCAAGATATAGAAGATGATACATGTAAGAAGTGTTGTTAATCAAAGTGCTAGAAAGATGAAGATAGAATTTTGGTAGCATCATCCTAGGGGGAATTTGTTGATCTAAGAAGAGGATGCAGCTACCAAAAACTTAGAAGTTTAGCACTAGCTTCTAACTGTCAAATTCTGCCAAGTGCTGTACCATCTGCCAATTAGCATATGTTGAATGTCTGTCGATTATCATATGCTGAGCAACTGCCGATCAACATTCTACTTAATAGCTGTCAAGCGACTGCTGCTGAACAATACTAAAATCCATGAGTTGTTGATCAACTGTTACACAAGACAAGATCGTCTGTACCGACGGCTGTTGTGTTCTGCCTTTTGGAGACAATATAATACTAAAGCTGCCTAACTCTAATATGTTGATTGTCTATCTTGCTGTACATTCTAAACATAGAATAATTTATTCTTGTTGTTTAGATTTCATAGTATAAAGTCCTCACACTTGTATACTAGAGGCAAGCTTTTCAAGCGACTTAGTTTATCTGTCGATTGTATTATTTGTACTCAAACGATTAGTCAAGTAAATACTTGGAATGAACAACTTGTGCATTTACCTTTCCATAAAGTATTTTTATTTTTCTTAGTAAGTAGTTAACTTAGATCCCGTATTCATTAGCCACTGATCTTAGGAGATGTTTTTGTTAATCTAACACCATCCGATCCAACAATACCTATAGTTAGTCTTTTATTATAGGTTACAGATTGTTATTTTCTCTATAGTGTTTGTATGTTTTATCATTTCTGTTCAAAAAGAATATATTTCCTTTTAGGCCCGTAATTTTTTTAACACTTGCCATTTTCATCCACTTCTGTTAACAAAGTTAATTTGGGTGTTAAGTTTGATTTAAGTTCAAGGTAAGAATGTCTTTACTCATAATTTTAATATAATAGTCTTATTTTAATTGTTTGATCATTAAAAACCCTAGAACAAGTGTGGATCAACAAAAAGAACTATGCAGCCTATGCACAAAGAATCAAATGCCCGTCACCTTTGTTCTCCTCGCCATGGATCAAGAAGGGTTGCTCAGCTTATGTGGAGTGACAACCATTATTCACACCATGGACTCTTATGAACCTTGGTTGTCATTTTTGTTGTTGTGTTAGACAAGTAAGATTCATTCCATCTTTGCTTGATTCTCGTTGGGGTTTTTACCTATATTTGTAAATTTGATATAATAGGGAGCAGTTCAAGTCATGACGAGAAGGAGACATGAGTTTGTTAGTTGGCTTAACCCTCCAATATGTCAAAGATCGGTTTAAATCATACCAAGGCTCTTGAATTTAATCAATAGGCATGAAGAAACTAGAAGAATAATGGCATTGGAAAACAACCAATTGAGAATAGTAGTATGGATTAGTTGGTTGTTTTTTTATTACTTTTTATCTTTGTACTAGAGAAATTTTTGGATGGAATTTGATTGTATTATCTTGTTCTTAAATTTGAGAAAATTTGACTACTGCTTATGTATCCATTGTTGTTCCTCAAAATCGAAAATGTGACTTTTGAGTCTGTTGTTGGTAATCTATTATGATATGTCGGTTATTTTAGTCATCTATTATATTTGAATTCACTGCTTATGTATCCATTATTTTGGGTCATCTATTATGAGATGCTTTTATGTATACCGCATGTTTTGGTCATATATTTGAAATCATTACTTTGTGAAAAATGGTATTGCCTCTCTATGCAAACCATATGTTTTGAAACATATATTTGAAATCATTGTAGACCAAAAAAATGACACAACACATGCTTTAAGTTAAGGTTCTAGCTTCATGAAGCAATGACTCAATGATGATTTTTTTCCATTTATAATTAACAACTGCAGTTTATGATCTGATTTGAATGATCACGTTAATTTTTGTTATATCAATTTTAGGTTTTAATTGCACCAATTTCAGTTTTATTACACCAATTTCAAGCTAATCTCCAAAAGTCAACTACAGTTTATGAAATCTGTCTACATATTCACAGTACACCACATTACTCAAATACTGTGTTTCCATAGAAGCTGCATGATAAATTGTATGCAACTTGTGATATAATTCAAGCATGAAAATACCAACATGAAAAAATGAAAGTACAAGTTTGCATATCAAATAAGAATATCATTTGACAAAAATACTAAAATACTAAGACCAAAGCACCAAAATACCAAGACAAAAGTACCAAAATATCAAAATACCAAAGTACCAAAACCAAAATTCTAAAATACCAAAGTACTAAGATGAAATAGCAAAATACCCAAACTACTTATTACATAGCAAATGGTTGACATGTCGTTTGTGAACCAACTTGTGTTCAAGGTCCATGCACCATGCAAGTTCTCTTGTTGTGTCCTATTCCCTTGCACTTGTCACAAGTAAACTGAGTAACCCTTCTTTGGCATCTTTCCACCTTTAGCAATTGACTAGTTGACTAAATTACCTCTCCATTTTTCCTCTTTTTGGTTGGTCTTTCAACTTGTATGCAATGTTTTGAAGTAGTTCATGTAGTTGGGCATTGAGATTTTGTCTGCAAGTTCTTGCCATTGAGTGGGTCTACACTTTTCAAATAAACATTTTTCTAAGTCTCTAACCAATAAGCATGATCAACCCATTTATCTGGTATATCATCACCAATTCCTTCTATTGCCATATTCCAAATGCTAACGTGTGCTTGCATGGTATCCTGGTTAACTCTTATTTTCTACACGAGTAATTCCTTTAGTTAATAAGAACTACACATTAGTCATGTTCAAAACCACTAACCTGATACTTGGACACCCTATTCCAAATAATAGTTGTTGATCCTTGAGAAGCTACCAAAAACTCAAAGATTCAGCACTAGATGTCAACTGTCGGATTCTATTAAGTGCTGAATCACTGCCGATCTGCACTCAAATTGATGAGCTATTGATTGACTACATATCAGCACTCAACTTGATGATAAGCTAATCGACTGTTACACTAGACAAGACTGTTTGTACCGAAGTACATTGGCGGCTGCAGTGTTCTGCCTTTTATAGACAACATTGTACTGAAGCTACTAATCTCTAATGTGCCGACTGCCTGTCTACGATGTATATATGTTATCCTAAACCAGGAATAGATTTAAAGTGAATTATTCTTAGTGTTTAACTTTCTTAGTATAAATACCTCTCACTTGTATAGTTTTAAGGTTAGCTTGTTAGCCCACTTGTTTTCTGCTGATATTTACTCATTGTAATCAGAAAATATTAATCAAGTGAATATTTTGAAAAAATCTCTTGTGTCATTACGTTTACTTAAAGTATTTATATGTTTGTTAGTAAGACAGTTGGCTTAGATTGTTCATTTGTAATCTGTCAATCATTAGAAAAGTCTTGTTAGTCCATAACTCAATCCAACAATATTGTATTATGTGGCATTAGTCTTGATTTGCTCAAATATCTTGGTAACGATGTTAAAGGTCCTTAGATACTTTGCAATAATCTTTTATACCACCATAATTCTTTTCATTAGGTACTACATAATAACTTTAGACAAGTGGCGATACCCTTGTCCTTTCCCCCCACTAGTTGTCAATTGAAAACCCCACACAAATTGCTTAACAATACATCATACTTTGCTATGCCTGAATATGATTAAAATCCCATTAAATTAGTTTATAGCCCAAACCAATTTTAACACTTATGCTAGAAAATAAACAATCAATAATCATTTACATAAAGTAAAAAAAGGAGACAAAGCATTCGACTTGTAACATAGTATTTAGAACTCAAAATTGCATTTCAATCTTATACAAGTCCATCCAAGAGTTGTACAAAACAAATTATTTCCAAAAGATATATATTTATAAGATTTAACCATAAAACCTCAGATAATTTATATTTTTCTTTCATGAACCCAAAATCATTAATCATAAGGTTTTAAGATTATCACAACAATCTCAAAAGAAGCTGTTTCAAGTTTGTAGAACATGGGTTCACTTTTATTAATATTTAATAAAATAATAATAACATTATTGATAAGAAATACAAAATTGTAATTCCACACACAAACCAAATATACCAAATAACATAATTTACATGAATTGAAATTCATTTAAGTTGAAGTCTACAGAAGGAACTAAAAGGACTCTTTGTTCACTTGAATCTAAAGACCCTAGAGTTTCTTCACAGCTTACCTATGTCTACACAATCAATGAACCTAAACTTGAGTGGTGGTTAAGGATTTCTGTTCAAGAAAGGGTCCTTAAAACAAATTTTGTGCATCATCTTAGACAAACGTGTCTGTCTCCCAGGGTACAGCAATCGAAACAATAGTGTACTGTCAAAAATGTCTTTGCACCCAAGGTAACAATGAAACAAAGGTGTCTTGAAGATGAAACCAAATAAGGAGACGAAGTTAGAATGTGGAAGTGGTAGAATGCAACTTTGTTTATGGAGTAGTGTGACAACTTCAGTTTTTGGGGCTAGAAAGTTTTTTTAGAAACTTTATTGGGCCAGGCAATAACACCAAACCCTTGTCTAGGGAGCTCACAAATTGAGCCCAACTGCTTTAGACTTAGGCCCACATCAATACACACACCTAAAAGGGGCTTTGGCCCATCAAACCCTAATTGGGCCATTGGGCAACAAAACTTAATAGGCTTTGGCCCACAAAACCCATATGGGCCAGTGGGCCAGCATACGATTATGGGGCATGCTGAACCGACCAAATGGGCCTCGGGCCCGATAGCTTAGAAGACGAAAGTTATAAAAATAAACCGTGATTAATAAATTGATTACGAGGAGTCTTATTGAATATTAAAACTTTAAAACCAATAACATCGACTCATCCAAACAAAAACAACTAAATGAGCATAACGTTTAGTAACAACTTAAATATATCAACAAACATAATAAACGTAACCTTGTAAATTATAAAAATATTAGATAATAAATGATGAACCCATAAGTTTTAAGAGCACATAAAATACACATAAGAGTTTAAAATACTCATAATTTCTATAAAACATAAAGACATCTTGCACCAAGTAATTGTTAAATAACATGTTATTACTTTTTAATAAATAAAACAAATAGATAAAACACAATTAAGTAAAATATGAGATAAGTCACATCACATCTAGATGGATAATCCTATATCATCCTACTAAATCTCCTAATAAGACAAAATTTATAATAATAGTTATGTAATTTTTATTAAATCCCAAAATAATAAATCAACACACTCATACACCTATATATATATATATATATATATAATATATATATATATATATATATATATATATATATTCATACGACACACACCTATATATATGTATATATCGCATGGCACACACACACATAACCTAAACATACATACATACTTATATATATATACATCTTCAACACACACATATAAGCATACATACATGCATACGTACACCCGCATGCACCCATACACTATACATACATGCATACGACACATACATATACACATGTATTCCACATTTGTCTTTTGTGAAATACCATTAAAAAAATAAAAGAAAAACCTAAGGACCTAACCACTAAACCACCACCCACCCTACTCATCAATCCTTGCAATTGCATGGATTGGAAGACCCAAAATCTTGCCAAGATCCATGTTTGATCACTCCAATCAAGTCAAATATTAAGGAATCCAAGACCTATCTCCCCTCTTTCTCTCCACTTACGGCCGCAACCATCACTCCCTACCATCCCACTTCAAATTTTCATCCTCTTCAATCTTCTAAACTCTCTCTAACTCTTACCACTTGAAAACACTATCAAAAGCTCCTTGCACATCCAAGAATAAAAGAGTTCCAGCCATTTGAAGCCTTAGTCAACCCAAGCATAACCACCATCATCTTCATCAAACAAAGGTAATCACACAACTCACACACTTGTTCATTTTCTACTCTCTATCTTCCATTTTCTTCCATGATAAGACCTGGCCTAATCCCTTCTTTTGAACAGCTTTACCTTGTCATTTCGAGTCCTCACTACAGCCTTGAAACCCCCACGATCCACCGTTTCATCAAGGTAACTCGTTAACACCCAAAAACACACGAAACCTAACGTATCTTCACGATAGTGACATGGAAAACCCCATGACACCCCAACTTCACATGAACTTCTAAAACACTATATTTTTCAGTAAGTAAATGATACAAAAGCTTTCATTCAACCCATCTTGGTCATACACTCGGTTCTGATAAAACTAGTCTACCCGAAAACACGTTTTTCACAAAATTCAAAAGTAGATAATCTAAGTGCATAAATTATAATTTAAATATTTCTAGAAGTTAAACTTACTTATTTAAACCTAATAATAAAAGTTCATAATTTATAGAATTACTATTTGTATTTTATGAATGGCATAAAGTGTGAAAATTCACTAACTTTTGTAATAATTCTAAAAATTAAGTTGGGGGATCTAAACTACTGAAATATGGGGTTAGATACGTATTATATATCTTGTAAGACTGTTTGGGAATGGGAAAACCTAGCTAAATGGCTTAATGTAGAGAAAAATCCAATGGCTAATGGTTAATAATAACTAAAAGAAGTTATAAAGTAAATATTTATAATTATAGAGTATTCTAGATGATTTTACATAATATATTATTAGTATATAAAATAACTACGATTTAATAATTAGGATATCATAAAATTCATATAGATAATCCTAAATCTCATAAATTGATGTTTTTCCAGTAGGGTATAACTTACAACTTAAAGTAAAAAAGTTTAAGTTAATAAAAACCAAGAATTTAAACTTACATCACGAACATACCCGAATCGCGATACGGTACACGTTAAAAACACAATAAGTAACTCACCAATCCTATAGCCATAACTCTAACATTCTAGAGACCAAATATTAAATAAATAAGTTATAATTAAGATATAATCATCAGTTGAACCATTCAACGACTTCAAATAAGAAAGTCTCTAAATATAACTCTAGAAAACACTTAAACCAAAAACAAGCACCGTTAAGAAAGATCAATTGACATGAGAACTAACTTAGTAAAGTAGCCTAATCCACTTATAACCATAAAAGTCATCATAAGTAATAATTGTGCAAAAATTCCAAACTTTAGGGTCAAATTGTCAATCTAGCAAAGTTGGAGGACCAAAATTACCAACTATCAAAACTTTACTGTTATAGGACCATAGCACACTTATAAGAACAATAATGACCTGAACTTATAAGATAATGACCTAACCTTACGGAAAACTAAGGATACTAACTCAAAACTTAAGGGCCTAAAATAAGATTGCACATTTCTAACATAAAACACCAAACCAAGAAAAACAAATACAAAACATGAGGGTTGGGCTTAATTGATCACTTAATAAGTACTAATTAATTTGAAATAAACATAGGAACCCTCCCGGTTGGTAGCATCCAAACCTTGCAAGTAACAACATGATCAACCCTCAGGTAAGTCTCATGAACCACTTTTTTTACTTTAAAACTTTTTGGGGGTGAAATACATACTCGTTGGTTATTATATTATTGTGGTGCAATACTACCTGCTCTTGTCCCCAAATGGAGTACAATCATTAAATCCATTAGGAGCCGTGTGATTTGTGGATAGTTCTATTTGGGGAATCCCCCGCACACAAAGGGCCTTTATGCAGGGAAACCCCCTATTGAGATTCAATAATCATTGTGTCATAAATTAGTGCCTTTTAATCATGGTTAGCACAGCACATTTAAACCCAAAAATCTAGTACTAACAGGTTAGGGGATATTTTAGCACTCGGGCAGGAAAGTCCGAGTCAGGTTTGATTGTGATACTTTCTATAGTGCACTATGGATATTATATTATTGTTATGGTCACTAACAAATTTATTGAATATTATATTTGTCATGAATGGTAATGCGTCTTAAACTCATGAACTCACTAACATTATGTTGACATATTTTGGGTGTGTATTTCATGAGAAGATTGAATAACATGTGTCAAAAGGATAGTTGCCGCCTTAGATGGACCTTTGGAGATTTAGCCACCGCCCTAACCAGTTTACTCTTTTTGGACAATTAAACTAATATGTTTTATTTGAATATTTAGGCAATTTGAACATTTGATATTAGCAGATGATGTAATGATTAAGTTTGAATTTATTAAATTTGATTTCAGTCAGTCATGACTAGGTCTGGTCAACGGGGTGTGACAGATTGGTATCAGAGCCAATGGTTTCAGCGAATTAGGTTCTTACCATAAGAAATCTAAGCATTAACCATATGTTAGTGACCTAAGGAGAGGAGTAGGAACCCCCCTAGCCCATGACTCAAGGAAAGATTCCATCATTTAGTTGCATTCATTATATTTTTTATATTTTATATATCTCTTTTACTTTCTGATTTTTGATTATATAAATATAATTTTCACATTGCAATTTACCCCATTTGTTCATTAGATGGTAGGAAACCAGAATAAAGGAAAGACCATTTACATCAGTGATTCACCTGATGTACCACCGCGACACTATTACCAGACCACCATCCCACCACCACGTTTGCACCAGACATAGGTGCAGGACCCTCGAGACGACCCCAATTCCTTGAGATTGAGGAATATGTCCCTCTTGGAATAGAGTACCCTAACCAGAACCCTTCGGCCCCCTATGAGCACATGATGCCCGATCCTAGCGAGGATTGGGAAACGGAGGAGTCGGAGCCTTCGGAAGACTCGTCGGATTCATCAGCTACTGCCCGGGCTAGTTCCCTACAACCTGGCGGGAATGAGGATGAGGTACCTCCTGTGAGGCAAACCGCACGAATGTCCGTCTGACCCGTCCCCACATTCTAGTAGGAATGGGGTAATCTAGTTACAGGACTGACGGGGGCACCACCATAGCCTGCAATGCCATCATTGCCACTACCACTACAGTCGGCCCCATCATACCCGGTTAGGATCTATGGGCGTGACATGGTAGCGCATAATAGTTTCCATATGGATCCATCGGTGAACTACACTGACCCTTACGCTGAGTCAGTGCGCTATTCTAGTTCATCATATCAAGTTTTTGCTGACCTGCCCCTGTATCATTCAGGGCCACTGGCGGAAGATTCCTTCATGGCGGAGGTATGGCGTCATCAGTAGCACTATGATATGATGAAGAAAGAAAGGGATGAAGCGGTCTCTGTGGTGAAATGGAAGAGAAGGAAGCTCTACCGCACAACCTAGAACTGCGTGATTGACCCATGGTCCCACTACCTCCGCCATCGTCATTGATGTTGCTTTATTTTTTTTATTTCATTTGTATTGCTTCCTTTGAAAAACTATGTATTTGTAGGATATAAATCAATGTTCACTCATGTCACACTTAAATGTATTTGGACTTATTTTGCTTTGTACTCGTAGCGGTTTCGTTATGACTTGGACTATCTATGTGTTTCGTGTGATGATGCTTGGGGTACTTAATGCTTAAAATCTTGACCGTTGGTGCCAACTTAAAATTGTAAAATGTATGTTATAGCCATGCCAAGGGAAGAGGTCAAGCACGCACTCCAAACACAAGACCGATGCCACTACTCGGTCTAGGGCATGCACCAACCAACCCGATGAAACTCTAGATGGAAACACTAACAATACCAACAACCTCAACGACACCCATAAAACTAAAAACCCTACTAACACCAAAAATGAAACCAACCAGGTGGTTAGACTTCAACAATTAATTTCCAAGGCCATCGCTAACGCCTTACCTGCCATTGCCACCCACGTTAATGCTGAACGCAACCAAGAAACACATACAGGAGGTGATAATGATGATGATGAGACTACTAATACAAATGAAGAAGACCAAGACATGGCGCGTGTGCGAACTGGGTGTGCATACAAAGCATTCATGGCATGCAAACCAACCGACTACTTTGGAATGAGGGAGCTACGGGAATCATATGCTGGCTAGAAGAGATGGAAGTTGTGCTTGACATTAGTGATTGTGTTGAAGGAAATAAAGTACGATTTGCTACCCACTCACTTAAGAATGGAGCCCTGAACTAGTGGAATACATTACTACAGACCCAAGGAAGGAATGCTGTAAACAGAATGAGATGGGAGGAATTCAAGAAGTTAATGATTGAGCGCTATTACCTAATAAATGAGATAGAGAAGATGGAGGCTGAGTTAAGTTTAGAAATAAAGGGAATTGCACATCTGGAGTACACCAATAGGTTTAATGAGTTTTCATTGCTAGTGCCATACTTGGTTGCACCTGAGTCCTAGAAGATAGGTAGGTATGTGTGGGGTTTGACCCCGAAGATCAGGGGAATGGTGAAAGCTGCAAAACCAAGGACTTTTCAAGAAACTATGGAAATATTGACAACCTTAAATGATGAGGTTGTCAGGTGTGAAGGTGCCAGAGGATCAGAGAGTCTACGAACCAAGAGGAAGTTGGAAATTTTACGGTTATGAGTGGAGGTCTGAGTGGGAGAGCAAGTGGAAGTAAGCCAAGTGGAGAGAAGAAACTGTATCTGGGAAGGAAATCGTTTTATGGGAAATGTGGATTGCATCATATGGGGCAGTGTCGAGTCAAACCAGTGGCGAGGCCCCAAGGGAAGGAAGTTAGGGCAAACGTGTGCTTCAAATGCAATCGGCCGGGGAATTTCGCACAAGAGTGCAAATCTACTACCACAGGGCCTGCGAGGTGTCATGAATCTGGAGAGGTTGGACATATCCGCCCTGATTGCCCCAAACATAAGGCTAAAAATCCTATGGTTGGCCGCCCCAAAGGAAGAGCCTTCATGATGAATGCAGAAGCTGCTAGGGATAAACCTGAAGTCGTGACGGGTACGTTCCTAGTTAACAATCATTATGCATACATATTGTTCGATACTAGGGCAAATAAGTGTTTTGTTTCTATAAACTTTAGGCCAAGAATTGACTTAGATTCCTCTAAGTTATCTAGTACCTATACCATAGAGTTAGCTAATGGAACCTTGGTCAAGGCCGATGAAACCATTGTTGGGTGTACGTTGAATTTGGATGAGCATGAGTTCTTCATACACCTAATACCCGTAGAGCTAGGAGGGTTTGATATAGTCGTAGGAATGGTTGGCTCGCAAAGAATAGAGTAGAAATTGTGTGTGACGAGAAATTATTAAAGATACCACTACCGGAAGGGGAAACTCTCATAGTATACAGGGAAAGACCAAGGCAAGGCATGAACATTGTATCATGTATGAAGGCTAATAAGTGTTTACACAAGGGATGTGTCGCGTACTTAGCGTACGCAATGTCTATCAAGGAGGAGAAACGGCTTGAAGATGTTCCTGTTGTATCAGATGTCACAGACGTGTTTCCTGGCGAACTACCAGGACTACCCCCACAGAGACAAGTCAAGTTTTGAATTGACTTGGTGCTAGGATTAGCGCCTGTAGCCAAGGCACCATACAGATTGGCCCTTTTAGAAATGCAAGAACTGGTGGTTCAACCCCAAGAACTCATGGACAAAGGGTTCATTAGACCAAGCTTCTCTCTATGGGGAGCACCAGTCTTGTTTGTCAAGAAGAAGGACGGAACCCTAAGCATGTGTATCGACTATAGGGAGTTGAACAAAGTCATGATTAAAAACCAATACCTGCTTCTAAGGATTGACGACTTGTTTGACCAGCTTCAACGGTCACAATATTTCTTTAAGATAAACCTCAGATCAGGGTATCATCAACTGAGAATTAAGGAGGAAGATGTACCAAAAACTCCATTTAGAACTAGGTATGGACATTACGAGTTCCTTGTAATGCCATTTGGTTTAACCAACGCACCTGCTATGTTCATGGATCTCATGAATAGGGTGTGCAAACAGTACCTAGACAAGTTTGTCATCGTATTCACAGACGACATCATAATATATTCCAAAACCGAGGCCGAACACAAGTTGCACTTAAAGCTGATCCTGGAATTACTCCGAACGAGCAACTATATGCAAAATTCTCAAAATGCGAGTTTTGGATGCGAGAGGTCTAGTTTCTTGGCCATATCATCAGTGAAAAAGGAATTCAAGTAAATCCCATTAAAGTTGAGGCTATCAAGAAATGGGAAGCCCTTAAGACACCCATCGAGGTGAGGAAATTCTTAGGTTTGGCTGGCTAATACCGATGATGCAGGATCAGTTTTTGTCTAACAACACAAGATATTCTCACAAACACACTTAATATCACTTGGGTTGATGAAGCAGAATCTTTCTAAGTTCACAAGTAATATAATAAGTAAATGAAAGCATAAGAACAAAAGAATGGTTTTTCAAGATACTTGTAGATATTACTTCTCAACTCAGTATTACAAGACTCTTACAAGCATGGTTACTAAGTTACATGGAGAAACTATATATACTACTATATACAGCCGGTTATACTTGGAAAACCAGCTGGAATTTACAAATAGACAAATACTACATTGCTAGAAGTAAAGCATCTAAGATAAAGTAATAATATTCTAGATTAGGTAGTCATGACAGGTCCATGACTTATCTTTTGTCACCAACTAAGAATGAAAACTGTACTAAGTTAAGAATGGTGAATAGTTGATTAAAGTATGGTCAACTACATGGGCATGGGAAAGCGCCATGCAGTATATCAGAGTTGCAGCGGGCTGTCAGATAGACCATACTTATGTCCACTGGTTCATTGTTGGTTATTCCGAAGGTAAATGGCTTCGGAAGAATAAATTCTTCTGAGGTCATTTTGGCTTCAGAAGAAACAACTTCTTCTGAATTTCTGCAAGTCTTCAGGACTTTAATCTTTGGAAGACTTTGTCTTTGGATCTTCTAAGTTGTATACTTTGAAAGGAGAATAACTTGGTCTCGGAAGACTGAGTTCTTCCTTCGGAAGTTCTTTATACTTTGAGCTTCGGAAGATCTTTGACTTAGCTTCAAAAGAGCAGCTTTGTCTTCGGAAGACCACTTCATTTAGCACTTCGAAATTATTCTAAGTGTTGTTTTCCTTGCACCAGGCCCATATGATCCAACAGATGATTCATCAAAAACTTCTCAAAGATTGCCAAGACTTTAACTTACTTGGCTCAAAAGACCACTAAGTCTGATTGGGGAACCAAGCAATAAAAAGCCTTCAAAACCCTAAAGCAGAAGCTATGCAATGCATCGATTTTATCCCTACCCAAAGGAACTGAAGACTTCACCATCTATTGTGATGCATCATGACAAGGGCTTGGATGCCTTTTAAAGAAAAAAGATAAAGTAATAGCATACACCTCACGACAGTTAAAGGTGCATGAACAAAACTACAACACCCAGGACCTAGAACTTGAAGCAGTGGATTTTGCACTTAAAATTTGGAGGCACTACTTGTACGGCGCAAAATGTGTGATTTTCACCAATCATAAGAGCTTGCAACACATATTTGACCAAAAGATGTTAAATATGAGACAGAGGAGATGGATGGAACTTCTCAATGATTACGACTGTGAAATCAGGTACCACCCTAGGAAAGCCAACGTGGTGGCCGATGCATTGAGTAGGAAGGAGAGAGCAAAATTGCTAAGGGTTCATGCACTATGAATGGAAGCACAAATAGATCTAATGGATCAAGTACACGGATGCCTTAAAGGCAGAGAACTATAGCAAGAAAGGGTTAAATGGAATGAAGAAATTACTAGATACCCAAGATGACATGATAATGAGATTACACGAAGCTCATAAGACCAAGTACTCTATCCACTAGGGAGTGACAAGATGTATAAGGATCTGAAGGTAAACTACTGGTGGCTAAGTATGAAGAAAGAAATAGTCACCTATTGTAACACCCGGAAAATTTTAAAAAGATGAGAAAGAAGGAATAAATGTGTATAAAAGAAAGAAAACACAATTTAACCCAAGTTGAGGGGCTAAATGTGTCGAAAGGACAAAAAGTATAAAAAAGTGGGTGCAAAAGGTGATGGCCGCCCACACCTTTCTGCATATTTTCTTTTAACCGGATTTTAGAGAGAGAAAGAGCAGAGCTTTCGGGTTTTGGAGAAGGAAGAAGAAGAATTCGAATTCAAGGTAAGAATTCTTGGTTTTAAGTTGTTCTTGGCCGGCCTATGCCTCGGTTGTATGCTTATGTGTGTTTGTTGTGTCGGGTGTGTGTTTTTGGTGGGTTTCTAGGCAGTTGAACTCATAGTGCAAACGGGTTTGAAGGAAGTCTTGCCCGAAAGATTGCTAAGGTGAGTTCTAGATCCCCGGTTTCTATGTTTTAAACCTGTTTTGGGGCTGGAAATACATGTAACTAACTTTTTAATATGTCCAGTATGTTGTACCGTAAGTTTAGCCCTGTTCTTTTACTGGGTGTGTTAGGGACAACATGTTTTGCTTGGTTTATGTGGTTGTATGCTTGTTCTAAGAGATTAGCATGCTAGATCGGTGCGATGAATGTATAAGGATGAGGATTCGGAACTGATTATAGTGTAAGATGCGATTTCAGGTTAGTTGATCATCCGCATTAAGTTTGAATATTTGCATAAGTGTTGTTCATCCGCATTAGTTAAGTCTTCATCCGCATTTGATGAACACATCGACTATTTTGTTCACCCGTATTTGCTAAGTGTTCATCCGCATTTGTTGTATGTTCATCCGCATTTGTTTTGCCTATGCGCATTTGCTTCAGTCATCCGCATTTGGTTCATCCGCAATTCTTTGGGACACTTAGAATATTTTCTTAGGTGTTCATCCGCATTTGGTTACTCATCCTCATTTGTTTATTCATCCGCATTTTTTTACTCATCCGCATTTCTTTAAGGAGACATAATTTTCTGAGATTTTGGGATGTAGAGCTTAACAGTTAAGAAATGAGGTTTTATGGGGGACTGTGCTTGTTTACGATTTGCATGCTTTGTATGCTATTATGATGACGTTGTTCCATGTTATGTTTATGTCGTGACCTTACGTGGTGTGACGTATGAATATGCTTATGTAAAGTAGTACTTAACGAAAGTGGAAGATAACTAAAGAGAAGTAAGAAAGAATGAATGCATGCATTAATGAACGATCGGAAGTAAGAAAAGTCTTGCAAGCACTTTAAGGAGGTTCACACCCAATGAAGGGTGTTAGCTCAACGGTGTGCGAGTTAGCTACCCCAAAAGGATGCACACTGGGGTCTAGTCTTTGTGACTGACCATACGTATGGGACCATTGTTGCTTAGCCCGGTGCTGGGCCCGCCTTGTGCATGATGTTTGAAGTCTATTTATAGTCTTCGGCCCAGTACCCACCTTGTGCATGATGTTTGGGGTATAGCACATGGCATTGGTCCAAATGATGATACCCTGGTGCTGGGCCCGCCTCGAGCATGATGTTTGAAGTCTATTTATAGACTTCGGCCCAGTACCCGCCTTGTGCATGATGTTTGGGGTATAGCTCGAGGCATTAGCCTGGAGCATGAGAAGTGAAAGTAATAATGATCGAATGAAATGTATGATAAGAAAGAGAATGAATGAATGTAAGTTGACGATGATGAAAGATAATAATGAGATTATCTATTTGTACGTATGATGTATGATCGCTTACGAAAGTAAAGTACGGTTTTAAACGAAAGAAAAGTATTTTATTTATAAAACTTAACTCACTCAGCAACGCTGACTTTTATGTGTTTCCAGTTGGCAGGTAATGTTGCTGAGGATGGCACGGGGCAGCTACTTGGCATTTTTGGATGGCATCCATTGTTTAGATTATAATGTTTTTGTGATGTAATGCAAATTATGATATTTTGTAACAGTTAACTAAAATGTATTATTTTGCAAAAGCAATTATAATGAAATGGTTTAAAAATTATTCTGCTGCAATGTTTTAGAAGTTGTAAATGAATATTATATGTTTTATGTGCGATGATTGACCAGCTGTAAGCGTTCCGGGACCGGGGCCTTACAAGTTTGTATCAGAGCCAAAGTTTAAGTGAAACGGGTAAATGTTTTCAAAAGAAACCTAAACTTAAACTGAGAATGGGACAAAGGGAAGGGATGCCAGTCCGAGTAGCTGTGTGCCATCAGGTATTTTCTTAATGTTAACTGGTATTACGTGCGCATGTTATGTGATTTATGTGCTTCTTAGTAGATTTAGATACTAATGTAGTTAGGATAGGAAATGCTTGGGGTATGAAGAGTAAAGTAAGTGGCTAATCACAACTGGCCACTATAATTAGGGACTTACTATACTTGACATAAACTGAGTTGTTACCTTGAATGACCGTGTTGGTGTTTGGATCTTATAGCATGTTAGAGGATGGCCAGTGGTAGATCTTCGAAGGCTTCTCGAGGTGGAGGTCGTGGTGGACGTGGTGCTGGACCACGGGTCATGAGAGGAAGGCCTAGGGCTGAAGAGGTGGCTCATGAAGAGCCCGAGACCCCTCATCCGGAGGGTGGTGATGAAAGTGCTAACTTAAGGGCCTCGGTGAAGGAGGCTGTTGTAGAGGAGGTTCATCAGGTCATGCAGATGATTTTACCGTCTGTGGTGACTGAAGTAATAAAGGCTGTAAAAGAAGGGGAAAGGAAGGAGAGGAACCGGTCCTCAGGAGTAAGGGAGCAATCGGGGACTGAGACGGTTGTCTCTACTGATGAGGAAGAAGAAGAAGAGCCTGTGTTGGAGGCAGCATGAGGCTATAACTATGGGGCATTTCAAAGATGCAAGCCCCCAACTTTTGACAGAAATGGCACTGCGGCTGCTGCTCACCAGTGGGTGAGAGAGATGGAAGTTGTTCTAGATATCAGTGAGTGCTGGAAGATCAGAAGGTGAAGTTTGCCACTCATTCATTTGTGAAATCGGCCCTATGTTGGTGGGACAATATTGTCCAGGACGAGGGTAGTAGAGCGATTGGCAGGATGAGGTGGAATGAGTTGAAGAAACTGGTGATCGAGGAGTTTTGTCCTCACCGAGAGCTCGACAAGGTTGAGAGGGAGTTCCTATAGTTGGAGGTGGGAACCATGACACATCAGCAATATACCACCAAATTCAATGAGATGGCACGGCTGGTGCCAGATCAGGTGACACCCTTGTCACGAAAGATTAAGAGATACATTCAGGACTTGTCGACGGACATCCGCAGGCACATGATCACCGCCCGACCGAGCACGTTTAGGTCAGTTGCTAATCTGGCAGGGAGGCTGTATGACGAATGGGAAGTGGTGGTGGCTGAGGTGAGTAAGAAAGGTGGTGGCAACCGGAACTGGAACGGGAAGAGGTTTGGTAGGGGTGGTGCCCCGACAAACAACAAGCGTGCACGGGTGGATGACCGTCGTGTGGTCACATCTGGTGCGGGGTCGAAGAGGTGTGGCAAATGTGGAAAGGAGCATTTCGGAGAATGTAGGTGGGGATTGAATGTATGCTTCCTGTGTGGGAGGACAGGGCATATAGCAAAGGATTGTCGTATGGCCAGATGTTTTAACTGTGGTGGAGAGGGTCACATGAGTAGGGAATGCATGAAGCCAAGGGCTGAGACTTCCGGAGCGAAGAAGACGACCGGAACCGAAGGGCAGAAAGCAAGCGCCAGAGCATTCACGATGACCTAGGAGGAGGCTAGGACGGACCCCGATGTTGTGTCAGGTACGTTCCTAGTAAACCAAACTCTTGCCTCCGTGTTATTTGATTCCGGTGCTAGTAAAAGCTTCATTTCTGCTGCCTTTTGTGCTAAGTTGCCTTTAAGGAATAGGAGTATTGACGAGCCCTTCGATGTAGAAACTACCATAGGTAAGTCTACCAGGATTTCTGAGATGATGGAAGGCCGTGTCATAGAAGTAGAAGGTCATAAATTTCCAGTTAGACCATTCGTGATGACCTTAGGTGGTTCTGATGTAGTCCTAGGAATGGACTGGTTAGCGGCCTACGAGGCGAATATCGTATGCCTCAAGAAGATGATTGGACTGACAGCACCTGACGGGAGTTCGGTGACGATTTACGGTGATCGAGTTACAACGATTCCGAAGGTGATTTCAATGGCGGTGGCGGGAAAGTGTATGAGGCATGGATATAGTGCCTACTTGGCCTACATAAAAGATGTTGATACGCCAACACCATAATTGTCTGATGTACCAGTTGTGTGTGACTTCCCAGACGTGTTCCCAGAAGATTTACCAGGTGTACCGCCGGACCGTGAGATTGAGTTTCAGATCGACCTGATACCCGGTGCCCAACCTGTTGCTAAGGCACCGTATCGGTTAGCCCCCTCTAAGCTGAAGGAATTAATGGAGCAACTGCAAGAGTTGCTTGATAAGGGGTTCATTAGACCGAGTATCTCTCCATGGGGTTCCCTGGTTTTGTTTGTAAAGAAGAAGGACGGTAGTATGAGGATGTGTATTGACTACCGCAAGCTGAACAAGTTGACGGTGAAGAATCGGTATCCATTGCTGAGGATTGATGACCTGTTTGATCAGCTCCAAGGTGCCAGTTGGTTTTCGAGAATAGATCTCCGATCTGGTTACCATCAGTTAAGGTGAAGGAGCAGGATATTCCTAAAACAGCTTTTCGTACGTGTTATGGACACTACGAGTTTCTCGTTATGTCTTTTGGTTTAACCAACGCGCCAGCTGATTTTATGGATCTGATGAATCGAGTGTGTCGGCCGATGTTGGATAAATCAGTGATTGTGTTCATCGATGATATCTTGATTTATTCGAAGAGCGAGGTGGAACATGCCGGTCACATTCGAGAGGTATTAGAGACGTTGAGAAGGGAGAATTTGTATGCTAAGTTCTCCAAGTGCGCGTTCTGGTTGCGCGAGGTTCAGTTTTTGGGTCACGTGGTGAATCCCGAGGGTATTATGGTAGACCCGGCAAAGGTGGAGGCGGTGATGCAATGGAAGTCTCCAATAACGCCATCCGAGATCCGTAGTTTCTTGGGGTTGGAGGGCTATTATAGGAGATTCATTCAAGACTTCTCTAAGATAGCTTCTCCACTGACCAAGTTGACCCGTAAGAATGTGAAGTTTGTTTGGGGTCAAGAGCAAGAGAAGGCTTTCGAAGAGTTGAAGACGAGGTTGACCCAAGCTCTTGTGGTTTATTCAGATGCTTCTTACTCGGGATTGGGTTGCGTACTGATGCAGCGAGGAAAGGTTATAGCTTACGCATCCCGACAATTGAAGGTTCATGAGGTTAATTACCCTACTCATGATTTAGAGCTAGCAGCTGTGGTTTTTGCATTAAAAATTTGGAGGCACTACCTGTACGGGACGAGGTGCACCATCTTCACTGACCACAAGAGCTTGAAGTACTTCTTCGAATAGAAGGATTTGAACATGAGGCAAAGGAGATGGTTGGAACTGATAAAGGATTATGATTGTGAAATCCATTACCATCCGAGCAAAGCCAATGTAGTGGCGGATGCCCTTAGCCGAAAGGAAAGGCCTGAACCAATCCAGGTGAAGGCTTACCAATTGATTTTGACCTCCGATGTGATGAGGAAGGTCAAGGAGTTTCAAGATAGGCGTTGAAGGAAGATCATCTTAATTCTGAAAAGATGAGAGGTCTAGTCACGGAATTTGGTGAAAACACTCTCGGTTTTAGAACCCGATTTGGACGAATGTGGATTCCTCGTTAGGGGGATCTACGTGGGAAGATCATGGACGAAGCTCATAAGACTCGATACTCCATTCATCCCGGTGCCACAAAGATGTATCAGGATATGAAGAAAGATTATTGGTGGCCGGGTATGAAGCGTGACGTAGTGGAGTACGTGAGTAAGTGCCTTACTTGCTTTCAAGTGAAGGCGGAGCATCAGAAGCCATACGGTAAGATCCAACCTTTGGATATACCTGAGTGGAAGTGGGAGCATATCACCATGGACTTTGTCACGAAGCTACCGCGTACCGCGAAAGGATACGATGCCATATGGGTGATAGTCGACCGTCTGACGAAGAGTGCTCACTTCCTACCGATCCGAGAGATGTATTCATCTGAGAAGTTAGCGGATCTATTCATCAGGGAGATTGTAACTTGTCACGGTGTGCCGGTGTCTATTGTTTCTGATCGTGACACTCGGTTTACATCTAAGTTCTGGAAGAGATTTCATGATGCAATGGGGACAAGGTTACACATCAGCACGGCTTATCATCCACAGACGGATGGTCGGTCAGAGAGAACCATTCAGACGCTTGAGGATATGCTTCGGGCATGCGTCATTGATTTTGGAGGTAGTTGGGATGACCACTTGCCGTTAGCAGAGTTCTCATACAATAACAGTTATCATGCCAGCATTGGTATGCCCCCTTATGAGATGCTATACGGTAGGAGATGTAGAACACCCGTTTGTTGGGGTGATATTGGTCAAAAGCAGTTGGGAAGTATTGAGGTGATTGAGGCTACGAATGAGAAGCTCGAGAAGATCAAAGCCTTTATGAAAGCAGCCAAAGATAGGCAGAAGTCGTATACCGACAAGAGACATAGACCAATTGAGTTCAAGGTGGGAGATAGAGTTATGTTGAAAGTCTCTCCATGGAAGGGGATCATTCGGTTTATAAAGCGGGGCAAGTTGAGCCAGAGATACATAGGGCCTTTCCGAATCATTGCTCGAGTAGGAGAGGTGGCCTACAGGTTGGAGTTACCCGATGAGTTAAGTGGAATTCACCCTACATTCCATGTATCTCATCTGTGGAAGTGTTTAGCTAATGAAGATATGGTTGTACCACTGGAAGACATTGAAGTTGATGAAAGGCTCAATTATGTGGAGCAACCAGTGGCAATCATTGATCGCAAGGAGAAGAGGTTAAGGAATAAAGTGGTTCCCCTGGTGCGTGTACAGCGGAAGCACAGGAAGGGATCCGAGTCTACGTGGGAGACTGAAGAAGAGATGAGGCAGTATTACCCACATCTGTTCGAGGAATAACAGATTTCGGGGACGAAACCTATATAAGGGGGGTGGACTTGTAACACCCGGAAAATTTTAAAAAGACGAGAAAGAAGGAATAAATGTGTATAAAAGAAAGAAAACACAATTTAACCCAAGTTGAGGGGCTAAATATGTCAAAAGGACAAAAAGTATAAAAAAGTGGGTGCAAAAGGTGATGGCCACCCACACCTTTCTGCATATTTTCTTTTAACCGAATTTTAGAGAGAGAAAGAGCAGAGCTTTCGGGTTTTGGAGAAGGAAGAAGAAGAATTCGAATTCAAGGTAAGAATTCTTGGTTTTAAGTTGTTCTTGGCCGGCCTATGCCTCGGTTGTATGCTTATGTGTGTTTGTTGTGTCGGGTGTGTGTTTTTGGTGGGTTTCTAGGCAGTTGAACTCATAGTGCAAACGGGTTTAAAGGAAGTCTTGCCCAAAAGATTGCTAAGGTGAGTTCTAGATCCTCGGTTTCTATGTTTTAAACCTGTTTTGGGGCTGGAAATACATGTAACTAACTTTTTAATATGTCCAGTATGGGTGTGTTAGGGCCTGCATGTTTTGCTTGGTTTATGTGGTTGTATGCTTGTTCTAAGAGATTAGCATACTAGATCGGTGCGATGAATGTATAAGGATGAGGATTGGGAACTGATTATAGTGTAAGATGCGGTTTCAGGTTGTTCATCCGCATTAAGTTTGAATATTTGCATAAGTGTTGTTCATCCGCATTAGTTAAGTCTTCGTTCGCATTTGATGAACACATCGACTATTTTGTTCACCCGCATTTGCTAAGTGTTCATCCGCATTTGTTGTATGTTCATCCGCATTTGTTTTGCCCATGCGCATTTGCTTCAGTCATCCGCATTTGGTTCATGCGCAATTCTTTGGGACACTTAGAATATTTTCTTAGGTGTTCATCCGCATTTGGTTACTCATCCGCATTTGTTTATTCATTCGCATTTGTTTGCTCATCCGCATTTCTTTAAGGAGACAGAATTTTATGATATTTTGGGATGTAGAGCTTAAGTGTTTAGAAAGGAGGTTTTATGGGGGACTGTGCTTGTTTACGATTTGCATGCTTTGTATGCTATTGTGATGATGTTGTTCCATGTTATGTTTATGTCGTGACCTTACGTGGTGTGACGTATGAATATGCTTATGTAAAGTAGTACTTAACGAAAGTGGAAGATAACTAAAGAGAAGTAAGAAAGAATGAATGCATGCATTAATGAACGATCGGATGTAAGAAAAGTCTTGCAAGCACTGTAAGGAGGTTCACACCCAATGAAGGGTGTTAGCTCAATGGTGTGCGGGTTAGCTACCCCAGAAGGATGCACATTGGGGTCTAGTCTTTGTGACTGACCATACGCACGGGACCATTTTCGCTTACCCCGGTGCTGGGCCCGCCTTATGCATGATGTTTGAAGTCTATTTATAGTCTTCAGCCCAGTACCCGCCTTGTGCATGATGTTTGGGGTATAGCACATGGCATTGGTCAAATGATGATACCCCGGTGCTGGGCCCGCCTCGGGCATGATGTTTGAAGTCTATTTATAGACTTCGGCCCAGTACCCGCCTTATGCATGATGTTTGGGGTATAGCTCGAGGTATTAGCCTGGAGCATAGAGAAGTGAAAGTAATAATGATCGAATAAAATGTACGATAAGAAAGAGAATGAATGAATGTAAGTTTACGATGATGAAAGATAATAATGAGATTATCTATTTGTACGTATGATGTATGATCGCTTACGAAAGTAAAGTACGGTTTTAAATAAAAGAATAATATTTTATTTATAAAACTAGAACTCACTCAGCAACGCTGACTTTTATGTGTTTCCAGTTGGCAGGTAATGTTGCTGAGGATGGCATGGGGCAGCTACTTGGCATTTTTGTATGGCATCCGTTGTTTAGATTATAATGTTTTTGTGATGTAATGCAAATTATGATATTTTGTAACAGTTAACTGAAATGTATTTTTTTGCAAAAGCAATTACAATGAAATGGTTTAAAAATTATTCTGCTGCAATGTTTTAGAAGTTGTAAATGAATATTATATGTTTTCTGTGCGATGATTGACCAACTGTAAGCGTTCCGGGACCGGGGCCTTACACCTTTGTGGGGAAATGCTTAACCTGCTCCAAGGTTAAGGCCGAGTATCATAAACCTTCAGGGTTACTTTAACAACCTGAAATTCCTAAATGGAAATCGGAGCATATTACCATGGATTTTATCATCAAACTCTCTTGAACCTTAAAAGGGCATGATGCCATATGGTTAGTTGTAGATTGACTGACTAAATCAGCACATTTCTTAGCAATAAGGGAAGATTATAAGTTGGAGAAGCTAGCCAAATTATACATCAATGAAATTGTATCCAGACACAGGGTGCCACTGTCAATAATCTCCGATCGTGATAGCCGCTTCACTTCCAGATTCTGGCAGTCATTCTGTAAGGATCAGCACAATACAAATAAGATAGATCTCATGATGAGAATGCTGAATGTTAATATCATGGAATAAGATTGAATAGTAAATGAAGAACACGAATGTAAATAAACTTCAAACTCTATTGCTCACTAAGTTACATTACAAAACATCTATTTACAATCGAAATCAGGAAATGACAACAAGCCCACTAAGTTACATTACAAAACATCTATTTATACTAAACTAGGAAGGTCGCACATAGTTCTCGCGTGACTTCCAAGTTCTCGCACGAGATGTAAGTTTTGTGCGGCAACTTAAGGTTCTCACATGACTTGATCTTCTTGATTTGATTTTCTAAGTCTCTAGGTTCAATCCCTATAATCTCCACCTAGGCTTGGAGAATCAATGCCTTTAGAAGTCCATGTCTGCAACCTTGTAACTGCCCCTATAAGCATATATCTTGTTGTCCAGGGCTTTCGTAATCAACCAACCGACTGTGCTGCTATGAAATGAACAAATTCATCAGCTGTAATTGGACAAGCCTGCAACCTCATCAAATCTTCTCTTCCAAACTTGAGCAAATCCACAGGGTCGATGATACGGTATTCTTTGTCAACACAATGTATCAACGTTGTCCCATCTCCTTTTTACAGCTCTACCATATTAGCTTAGACAAGTTGTTAACTAGCATAGGAGCATGTATAGGGATCTTCCTCGCGTATCTTGGATGCTTATAGACCCTTATCTTCATTGGCTTGTTTGTATTAGGATCTGTACGCATCTTATCTTCAATCACTTTGGACTTGGTAGTCTTGAAATCTTTGAAATTAGTCTTATTCTTCCTCCAAATCATATTTCTTATCCAGTTTCCCTTTCCATAATTACTTGGGTTAATAAATGGTACACGACCCATAGCATATAAATCTGACACTCTGAGTGTATGGAAATCGTACACGTCCTAATAATACTCTATAGGTCCACCCCTTCTCTTTATCACATTCATCTTCTTTTCCTCGTTGTACACCCAGTTGAAAATAGGTTCTAAGTTTCCGTACCTTGTGAAAGGTTTGGATTCAGCGTGTGAACATAAGCTGGTAGAGGAGGAGCAGTAACTGTAAGGTTTCCGACCTGACATACAGCATTTCGCATCTATATTATTTGATACTGGAGCCGATATGAGTTTTGTGTCAAAAAACATTGAACCATTACTTGGCCTTAGATCTAGTAAATTAGATAAGAAATATATTGTCGAGCTTGCCAACGAAAAGATAATTCAAGCATGTGATGTAGTTAGAGGTAGAGGGTGCACTATGCAATTAGAGGAACATTCCTTTAATATCGACCTCCTACCTGTTATGATTGGTAGTTTCGATATTGTCGTGGGCATGGATTGGTTGTCAAAGCATCATGCTGAAGTGGTATGCTACGATAAAATTATTCGTCTCCCTATCCCAAATGGTGGAACTTTGACTATCCAAGGTGATAAAGTGAAACCAACACTGAAGATTGTCAATGTAATGCAGGCATGCAAGTATCTACGTAAAGGGTATCCAGCATTTCTTGCCAAGGCGGTGGATAATAAGAATGAGGAGCGAAAGCTTGAAGACATACCGATAGTGCGAGACTATCCAGATTTCTTTCCTGATGATCTGCCTAGATTACCTCCATCTAGACAGGTTGAATTCCGAATCGATTTGGTTCCAGGAGCTGCTCTTGTTGCTCGATCGCCATATCGATTAGCGCCTTCAGAGATGCAAGAACTGTCCAAGCAATTAGAAGAATTGTTGGATAAGGGATTTATAAGACCAAGCTTCTCACCATGGGGAGCACCAGTCTTATTTGTCAAGAAGAAAGATGGATCATTTAGAATGTGCATCGATTACTGAGAGTTGATCAAACTCACTATCAAGATCGATACCCATTACCAAGAATCGATGATCTTTTTGATCAGCTTCAAGGATCCAGTTTCTACTTGAAGATTGACCCATGATCGGGTTATCATCAATTGTTGATAGCTGAGGAAGATGTCCAAAAAAGAACATTCAGAACACGTTACGGTCATTACGAGTTTCTAGTTATGCCATTTGGTCTGAAAATGCGCCTGTTGTGTTCATGGATCTTATGAATAGAGTATGCAAACCTTACTTAGATAAGTTTGTCATAGTATTCATCGATGATATACTAATCTATTCAAGAACCAAGAATGATCATGAACAACATCTGAAGATCATCTTAGAGATGCTAAGGAAAGAGAAGCTGTATGCAAAGTTCTCGAAATGTGAGTTTGGATTCTAGAGGTTCATTTTCTAGTGAAGATTGACGCATTTAAGAAATAGGAGGCACCCAAGTCCCTGACTGAGGTGCGTCTAATTCTTGGATTGGCTGGATATTATCGGAGATTCATTGTAAATTTCTCGAAGATAGCATAGCCGTTGACGCTGTTGACTCAAAAAGATAGAAAGTACGACTGGACTGATAAGCAAGAGGTAGCTTTTCAGTTACTAAAGTAGATGTTATGTAGTGCTCCTATTCTATCTCTTCCTGAAGGAATAAAAGGGTTTGTTGTATACTGTGATGCGTCCCGTTTAGGTCTCGGTTGTGTGTTGATGCAGAAAGATAAGGTCATAGCCTATGCATCCAGACAATTAAAGGTGCATGAGAAGAATTACAACACTCATGATTTAGATTTGGGAGTGGTGGTTTTTGCACTCCAGATTTGGAGGCACTAACTATACGGTACGAAGTGTGTTATTTACACGGACCACAAGAGTCTTCAGCATATCTTCGATCAGAAGGAACTTAACATGAGGCAACGTTGATGGGTAGAGTTGCTAAATGATTATGATTATGAGATCTGCTATTATCCAAGCAAGGCTAACATTATGGCCAATGCATTAAGTAGAAAGGAGAATGATAAGCCTAAGCGTGTTCGCGCATTAGAGCTAACTATTTATTCAGGTCTTGATGCTCAAATTTGAGATGCTCAAGTCGAAGCTCTGAAAGATGAAAATTTGAAGAATGAAGGATTGAAAGGCATGGTTAAGGAGTTAGTGGTTAAAACCAATAATGTGATGTACTTCATGGATCGGATATGGGTCCCACGTTTTGGGAACATACTTGAATTGATTTTGGATGAAGCTCATAAATCCAAGTACTCAATTTACCCCAGATCGGAAAAGATGTACAAGGATGTGAAGGAACATCATTGGTGGCCCAATATGAAGGGTGAGATAGCCACATATGTGGGCAAGTGTTCGACATGTTCTAAAGTGAAGGCAGAATATCAAAAGCCATCAGGACTTCTTCAATAGCCAGAGATTCCTCAGTGGAAATGGGAGCGAATAGTAATTGACTTTGTCACAAAGTTACCTCCCACATCAAGTGGTCATGACACTATTTGTGTAATAGTCGATAAGTTGGCTAAGTCTGCTCATTTCCTACCCATTAAGGAAATGGATCGGATGGAAAAGCTAACTAAAATCTACCTCAAGGAGGTGGTATCTCGTCATGGAGTACCGATCACAATAATCTCTGATAGAGACAGTCGATTTACCTCGAGGTTTTGGCAATCCTTACATCAAGCATTAGGTACTTGTTTAGACATGAGTACTGCCTACCATCCGCAAACAGATGGTCAAAGTGAAAGGACTATTCAAACATTGGAAGATCTGCTGCGAGCTTGTATGATTGACTTTGGAGGAAATTGGGATACTCATCTACCCTTAGTTGAGTTTTCTTACAATAACAGTTATCACAGTAGTATCAAAGCTGCTCCGTTTGAAGCTTTGTATGGAAGAATGTGTCGCTCACCGCTTTGCTGGGCAAATGGAGAAAAGCAATTGACTGGACCTGAGATTATCCAAGAAACTACAGACAAGATTGTTCAAATCAGAAAGAGGTTAGAAGCCATCGCGAGAAAAAGTGTTATACGGATAATCAAAGGAAGCCATTGGAATTCTAGGTTGGAGACAAAGTCTATCTAAAGATCTCGCCTTGGAAAGGAGTTGTGCTGTTTGGATGTAGCCCCTATTTTTAAATAACGTTTTATTTAACTATTTTAGGGGAAAACATGCTATAACGTTTTATGCGTGATATGATTTAATTATGGAATAACTGCATGATCTTTATGATAGCCTTGTGTAATATTATTATTTGTGCACACTGCCCTCTTCTATAATCATTAACCCTTGGAGGGCCACAGGATATATTGGTAGATCTATTGGGTTTGACAACCGCCCCTTAGGATCGGTTGTATCGGTCTGGTATAGAGGGAATATATGTTGAAAGGATTTTGAGGGACTTTGTGTCTTGGTTTGATTCGGGGCTCTTGGTTGAGATCATAGTCAGTGGACCTAGCTAGTCCTTGATGATCCAGGGGTTGATACTGGGATAATCATATATTTTTATAAAGGAATTTATGATAACCTTTTTATGTAAACCTGTGAAATCACCAGCTTTTTGCTGATAAACTTTTGGGCATGTTTTTCAGGTGATTAGGCATGCATGGAAATGAAAAGAGTTTTAACGGCAAACTTATCAAGTTTGGATACCATTTTGGGACCCAATTTCCGCTGCCAATTGAAAACTCTTGTTAATGTTTAAAAACAATATTATGTTATTACTATTTTAGTTTTCAAGTTAAGACTTCTTTTTGGATCAATGTAATAACATTCTATAATAATAGTTAACTTTGATATCCATGATTTGTTTGCTTAATAATTGTTGGAAATAATCCAACTTCCGCTATATTCGTCGCACGCGTGCCCTTTCGGTGCGTTTTTGGGGGTGTGACAATCACTGTCAGTATAAGCATATAAATTGAAATTTGAATTTTCAGGATATCAAAGGCCGAGTGTTGGTTGACCCTTAAGATATTTGAAAATTTGCTTGACAACTTTCATGTGTGATTCCTTCGGATTACTTTGATAACATGCACACTAACAGACAGGGAACATGATGTCCGGCCTGCTGGCAGTTAGATACATCAGAGATCCAATCATTGATCAATACAAATGCTGATCAGCATCTTCACCCGTGAGATCTGGAGTTAAAGTTGGACAAGAATCCATTGGAGTGGGAGAAATCTTAGAGTCCTGAAATTTATACTAGTCTAGAATACTATGAACATATTTTTCTTGATATATCAGTATTCCCTAATCATCTTGTTTAACTTGGATACCTAAGAAAAATAACATCTCCCCAAGAGAACTCATCTTAAATTTCTTTTTCATCATAGCTTCAAATTCCTTGCATAAATGATCATTGGTAGATCCAAAGATAATGTCCTCAACATATACTTGAACAAGAATAAGATCATCACTAGTCTTTCATAAGAATAAAGTTTGATCCATAGCACCCCATGTATAACCATTTGTAAGAAAATGTTCAGTGAGGGTGGCATACCAAGCTCTTGGTGATCGATGTAAGACATAGAGTGCTTTGTCTGACTTATAAACGTACTCTAGATAATCTGGATCTTCAAAAACAGGAGGTTGACGAACATAGGTTTCTTCTTTCATTTCGTGATACAAGAATGCAATTTTGACATCCATCTGATACACCTTGAAGTTCTTGTAAGAAGCATAAGCCAAAGAAAAGTGTATAGCTTCTAGTCTTGCAACAAGAGCATATACTGTAGCATCCATGTTTTTTTTATGCTTAACTCTTTAATAATTCTAGTACCTCAATGTAAGCATTAATCGAATTCAAGAACTTATTTGTGAAAACCTTAAATTTTCCACTATAAATAGGGGTCTAATTCTCATTATTTTTCACACCAAAATCTAAATCTAGAGCTCTCATAGCAAAAAATCTCACCCAAAGAACCTCTCTTGAGCATCCAAGAAGCTTCCCTTATCAAGTAAGTTTTAGTGTTCTTTGTGTTCTTCGTGTCCTTCGTGTTGATACCTTTCCAATTTTGTTTTATCAAAATTCAAATATAACTAGCTTAGATATATGATTAAATAATATGTTTTTGTAGTAATCATAGATCTAAGATCAATCAAAACATCAAATAAACATGAAATCATCGAAACTTTGCTTAAACACATCAAACTTAAATATTCGGATTTTGACAGATTCATAGGGCCAACTTCGGATAGTCATATCTCCCTCATAAACACTTTTTCAATGATTATTTTTTGAAAATAAGATTCAGAGTTTATCTTTCGAACCATTTAAGAACATCTTCTAACTCATTGATTTGACCCCTCAAACAGCTCGCGCAAGTTTAATGCGCAAATCTGTCGAAAGTTATGAAAACCCTAAATTTTACAACTTTTCAATATTTTCATAAATACAATGTAATGAAACGATTTTTATTATAAGATAAGTAATATAAACATGTTTTAAACAATAAAAATCCAAACTTTAATGTTTATTATGATTATCTATCAACTGGAATCATGTTTCTTGTAAAATTCTTCATGTTTTCAATTGTAACCCAATACTATACAAATCGTCTATTCCCATCCTTGCTAAACTTATATTTAAATTGTTTCCTATACTTTACAACATAACAAAGACACATTTGACTTGGTCTAGTATACATCTAGAATCGTTTCACCCGGTATATAGTTATATGGCAAATAAAAGGTTCTGGCTAAGGAAAGATGGGGTACTAAGTGATGAAAATCCACCAACTCTTTCTTGGGAATCCTTTTGTTGGATGTGCTACTCTGGGATGACACATATCTAGTATACGACAATCATTCTTGAATTTTTACAGCAACAACCCCTCAACTATCAACAAATACAATAAAGTAACTAAATAAACTTACTTAGGGCAATCCTCACTCCAAGTTACTAGAAGTTGCAAGATCAACCCACCTACTTTATAAGATGAGTTCATAGTACCCTTTTCATTTATATTTTGGGGTGGAAACATGCTCTCTATATAAGACCAAGAATTCAAATTCTAAAGTCAAACTAGTCTTTTGCAAACTTAATGGCAACTTTCTTATACTTGTAAAACTAAACTGATTATACATGTGTCTATATTCTACGACACTTTTTACTATAAAGTCCCTCTTTTTCTAAAATCTACACAACTATTAACTTCGGGGAAGCCACGGGAGTACGTAGATAGATCTATTGGCCTGACAAGCCCATTCAGTAGTCGGGTTGATGCATGCCAATCAATACCAAGCTTCCTTTGAATTAACGTATTCTTTTTGACTTGAAAGGAGCTGGATGTTCAAAAACTGCATACTAGATCTAACGCCCCGAATTTTCAATTGAAGGCGTAGTTTTCAAGCGAGAGAGAGAGTTCTCGCGCGAGTGATAAAGTTCTCGCTTGGAGGTGGTTCTCGCACGAATAGAAGTTATCACGTGAGAACAGCTGCTAGGAGAGAGAGACACTATAGATAGGACCATGCACCCAATCTTCTCTACTCCATGCAAAAAGTCCTGCTGTTGTGCTTGTGAAAAGAGAAGTTGGTGCTAGGTGGTGTCTAAGGTATGTATTCATCGATATTCGATGTACTTATGCATGTATCAACCGTATGTAATGATATTGCACAATGATTGTATAGCTTTTGGCTCGAAACACTCTCGGTTTGGTGGTGTTCGTGTGCAAGGATATCATTTGGTGAGTTCTAGTCCCCTCTTTTACATGTTTTATCATGTTTTGGGCTAATATGCATACTTAAACAAATGTTTTGTAAAATAATGATGTTTATATCTGTTATTGCATGTTTTGTGTGTTAAAGTGGTTAAAGGAGCGATAACTTATGGATAAAATTGTGTACAACAAAGTGTTATCGCGCGAGAGGCGAGTTCTCGCCCGAAATATAGTTTTCGAGGCTAACGGTTATCTTTTGAAACTTCTCACGCAAATGATGATGTTCTCACGCAAATGATGAAGTTCTCGCATGAATGTTGATGTTCTCACGCGAAGGAGGAATTGTCGCTCGAAGTGAGAAGTTTTCGCGTGAATATGGGTTCTCGCGCCAAAACTTTGGAATGTTACTTGTCATGTTACCCCCGTAAGAGTGCGCTAATAATGAACTTAATGTTAAAGAATTAAAGTACGTATGTATATTATATATATATATATATATATATATATATATATATATATATATATATATATATATATATATATATATATATCATGATAGTGAAAGGCTAGGGAACGATGATAATTCACATGTGAAACTCGAAAGAATAGTTACCCTGTTACCCTGTATAGCACAGTTGTGAAAACTTTAAAGCGCTAAAGAAGTCAAGCACTTGATAGGAGCTACACATCGGTGTGCTCACATAGGGGTATACTTTGGGTATGCCCATGCCGTTAAAGGAGAATTGCATTCGTGCATTCTCGCATAGGAGCTACACATAGGTGTGCTCACATAGGGGTATACATTGGGTATGCCCGTTCCGTTAAAGGAGAATTGTATTCATGCATTCTCGCATAGGAGCTACACATCGGTGTGCTCGAATAGGGGTATACATTGGGTATGCTCGTGCCGTTAAAGGAGAATGGTGTGCTCACATAGGGGTATACTTTGGGTATGCCAATGCCGTTAAAGGAGAATTGTATTCATGCATTCTCGCATAGGAGCTACACATTGGTGTGCTCACATAGGGGTATACTTTGGGTATGCCCGTGCAGCTAAATGAGAAATGACATTTGTTGTGTTCTCACCTAGTAAAGGAACTAAGCTTCGTGCTAAGTTCAAAAGATAAAGTGATTAAAGCTAAAGTAAAGTATGGGTAATGTAACGTAAAGTGTATGGTTAAGTAAAGTATAATTATCGAACGAGTTCGGTAAGATGATGTGTACAGTTAATGTTTTTATGAATGTTGAAAATGATAAGGTATGCATTTATGTCAGAGTTTTGTTTTTGTTAACCTAGAGCTCTCTCAGCATTGCTGACTTTTGTATCCATATTAGATTGATAGGTATGCTATACATTTTTGGGGGTGAGCTTGGCATGGATGGGAGAGAGCTACCTGGCACATGTTTGAGACTGGCATCCCGGCATAGAGCTTTAGATCGATAGCTAAAGTGATCTTTTGAGGTAAATGTTTAACGATAGGAATTTTTGTACATTCCACTGCGTATATTAATGAAATTTGATGTTCACGAACTTATGTTTCTGATGTCCAAATCCAATTATGGGGTTCCAGGAACGGGGACTTACATGTTGGTATCAGAGCCATAGTTTGAGAGATTTAGACACTCTGATGTCTAGACTCGAACTGAGAATGGGATCGATTAAGGGATGCCAATGCCAGTAGCTCCATGCCAGGAAGGTTACGACTGTTAGAGGTTCCTTGAGGTTGTAGTGCTAATAGTGAGATTGAGAGCTGATATGACTCAGGATATGAAACATCTAGGACATGAAGAGTAAGGTAAGTAGTTAATTACAATTGGCCACTGTCATTAGAAACTTACCCTACTTAACATAATCTGAACTATTACCTGGAATGATAATGTTAGCCTTTTGTATCTTATAGCAAGCTATGGCTGGAAGAAAAGCTACCCAAGGAGGTGCTCGTGGTGGTAGGTGTAGACCACCAGTCACCAAAAACCAAGGGCAGACGACTGAGGAGGTGCCTGTGGACTCTGTTCACACTGCTAGCGAGGAAAACTCTCATCATTCTGAAGAGAGGATTACCTTGGAGCCTGTTGTCAGGGAGGCTATCGCCGAAGAGGTCCACAAGATCCTTCAAGACATCATGCCTTCGATCATAACTGAGGCCATGAAGGAGGTAACCAAGGAGTTGATGTTAGAGGCAAAGAACAAAGGGTGTTCGTATCGCACCTTCAAGGGGTGCAATCCTCCTTCCCTAGATGGCAAGGGTGGTGCTATTGCCACTCTCCAGTGGGTGTCTAAGATGGAAGCGGTGATTGAGATTAGTGAATGTAGAGCTAACTAGGATGTGAAGTTCGTAGCTCACTCATGTGTTGATGAAGCTATTCATTGGTGGAACACCATCAAGAAGACTAAAGACCCTTGTGAGTTCATGAACTTGAAGTGGAATGACCTGAAAGAGATGGTGATGAGAAAGTTCTACCCTTAGAATGAGATCGACAGGGTGAAAAGGGAATTTTTGGGTTTTAAAGCTGGAAGTATGACCCACAGGCAGCACACATCTTGGTTCAACGAGATGGCCAGGTTGGTGCCTCACCTGGAGAGTACTAAGGAGAGGAGGATGAAGTGTTATATGCAGGGTTTGCCTTCAAAGGTTAGGACGTATGTAGAGGCAAGCGGGCCGAAGACCTTCGAGTCTTTGGTGGAGTTGAGTGGGATAGTGTATGATGATGTGGCGACTGATGAGCCCGTTGAGGGGGCAAAAAAGAAGAGTTGGTCGGGAAATGTGAAGCGAGAGAGAAATGAGAGATCTGCTGCTCAGGCTAAAAAGATGAAGGTGGAATTGTCTAGTGATTGCCAAAAATATGGGAGAAAGCATGCTGGCGAATGTTGGCTAGGTTTGAGTCTGTGTTTCAGATGTGGAAAGACAGGGCATTTCTCCAAGGATTACCCTAATATGGTAAAGTCCTACAACTATGGCAAGTTGGGACACTACAACCGAGAGTGTAAAGAGGCGAAAGTGGTTGACTCGGCTAAGGGGAATAGGTTGAGAAGGAAAAGAGAGCTGGTGACAAGCCAAGGGCCAAAGCTAGGGCTTTTATGATGACAAGAGAGGAGGCCAGAGCGGAACCTGATGTTGTGTCAGGTATGTTCCTGCTTAACAACATACTTGCTTCTGTTCTTTTTTATTCTAGTGCAAGTAAGAGTTTTATAGCTGCTACCTTCTGTGATGTGATGAATGCTAAGGCCAAACAAATAGATCATGTGTTTGAGGTAGAAACCGCCATTGGAAAGACTACTAAGATAACTGAGGCCTTGGAGGATTGTAGCATAGAATTGGAAGGTCATAGATTCCCCGCTAGGTTGTTTGTTATGACCCTAGGTGGATTTGACGTCGTGTTGGGTATGGACTGGTTAGCCACCTACGAGGCTAACATAGTTTGTCAGAGGAAGATGATTCAGATTAAGGTGGTCGACGGTAGCTTAGTCACGATTTACGGCGACAGGATCTGCGAAGTTTTGAAGATTATTTCTATGATAAAGGCAGAGAAGTTTATAAGACGAGTGTGCGGAGCATTCTTGGCATATGTTAAAGATACTAAAACTGAAACTGTAAAATTGACAGATGTGCTCATGATGTGTGCCTTCATGGATGTGTTCCCTGATGACTTGACAGAGGTACCACTCGATCGGGAGATAGAGTTTCAGATCGATCTTGTGCCAGGAGCTCAGCCCATCTCTAAAGCGCCATATTGTCTGGCTCCATCAGAGTTGAATGAGTTGTTAGCCCAACTACAGGTCCTTCTCGATAAAGAGTTTATCAGACCGAGCATTTCTCCTTGGGGTACTCCGGTGTTGTTCGTGAAGAAGAAGGATGGTAGCATACGAATGTGTATAGACTACAGGGAGCTGAATAAGTTCATGGTGAAGAATAGATACCCGTTGTCTTGGATAGATGATCTGTTCAAACAGTTGCAAGGTGCGAGTTGGTTCTCGAGGATCGATCTTCAGTTGGGTTATCACCAGCTAAAGGTTAAGGAACAAGATATCCCAAAGACTGCGTTCCGGACGTGATATGGACATTATGAATTTCTCGTGATGTCGTTTGGTCTAACCAATGCTCCTACAACATTCATGGACTTGATTAATAGGGTTTGTCAATCGATGCTCGACAAATCCATGATAGTGTTCATAGACGATATCCTGATCTACTCAAAGAATGAGGGAGACCATGGCTGTCACCTTCGTGTGGTGCTGGAAACTCTAAGAAGGGAGAAGTTGTATGCGAAATTCTCCAAATGCGCATTTTGGTTACGCGAGGTGCAGTTTCTGGTTCATGTGATTAACCCAGAGGGAATCATGGTTGATCTTGCTAAGGTGGAGGCGGTGATGAAGTGGAATTCGCATAAAATGCCATCTAAAATCCAAAGCTTCCTCGGATTGGCAGGTTATTACCGGAGATTCATCCAGGATATTTCCAAGAATGCCTTGCCATTGACCAAGTTGACGAGAAAGGATGTGAAGTTTGAATGGGGCGACAGACAAGAGAATGCGTTCATGAAGTTAAAGAAAAGATTGACACAAGCTCCAGTGTTAACGTTACTTGAAGGGAACGAGGACTTGGTTGTCTATTTCGATGCTTCTTATCAGGGGTTAGGGTACGTGCTAATGCAGCGAGGTAAAGTCATAGCGTACGCAACTTAACAGTTAAAGGTTCACGAGATGAACTACCCTACCCACGATCTGGAGCTGTCTGCTCTGGTATTCGCGTTAAAGATATGGAGACACTACTTATATGGTGTCAAATGTATGATTTTCACAGACCACAAAAGCTTAAAGTATTTCTTCGAGCAGAAAGATCTTAATATGAGGCAGAGACTATGGTTGGAGCTCATAAAGGATTATGACTGTGAGATTCATTATCACCCGGGTAAGGCTAACGTGGTAACTGATGCCCTAAGCTGGAAGGAGGACCGGGAACCAATACGGGTGAGATCTTACCAGTTCATTGTGACTCCTGATGTGATAAGGAAAATTTGTGAGGCTCAGAAAGGAGCTCTAAAGCCCGAGCACGTTAATGAAGAAAGGATGAAGGGGTAGAACGTGAACCTGGAAGAAAACGCCAATGGTGTCAAAACTAGGTTTGGGCACATGTGGATTTCTAGACATGGAGGTTTGCGAGAGAAAGTGTTGGATGAAGCCTACAAGACTTGCTACTCCATTCACCCAGGAACCAACAAGATGTGCCATGATCTAAAGAAGAACTACTGGTGGCCAGGAATGAATGCCGACGTAGCTAGGTATGTAGAAAGGTGCTTGACCTGTCTCCAGGTTAAGGCCGAGCACCAGAAGCCATACGGGAAAAGCCAACCCTTAGAAATTCTGAATGGAAGTGGGAGCATATTACTATGGATTTCAAAACAAAGCTACCTCGTACAACTAATGGTTATAATGCCATATGGGTCATAGTGGACAGACTGACGAAAAGTGCTCACTTTCTACCCATCCGAGAGACGTATAACTCCAAGCGGCTTGCCTAATTGTTCATCAATGAGATAGTTTCCCGTCATGATGTGCTAGTGTAGATTGTCTCCGACAGGGATATGCGGTTACATCTAAATTTTGGAAGAAGTTCAATGATGCGATGGGAACTAGATTGCACACCAGTACAGCATACCACCCACAAACGGATGGACAATCCGACAGGACTATCCAAACCTTGGAGGACATGCTTTGGGCGTGCATCATAGACTTTAGCAGGAGTTGGGATAGTCGTATATCGTTGGCAGAGTTCTCATACAATAACAACCACCATGCCAGTATTTTTATGCCCCCTTATGAGATGTTGTACGGCCGGAGGTGTAGGACCCTGATATGCTGGGGAGAGATCAGTCAGAAGGAGTTAGGGAGTATTGAGGTTATCGAGATGACCAATGAGAAGTTGGGCAGGATTAAAGCCTACATGAAAGCCGCTAAAGATAGACAGAAATCCTATGCCGACAAACGTTGGAGACTGATTGAGTTTAACGTCGGTGATAGAGTGATGCTAAAGGTGTCACCTTGGAGAGGAATCATTCGATTCCGAAAGAGAGGAAAGTTGAGCCCTTGATTTATTTGGCCTTTCAAGATCATAGACCGTTTGAGGGAAGTTGCGTATAGGCTGGAACTACTAGATGCATTGAGCGGAATACAACCCACCTTCCACATATCACATCTGCATAAGTGTCTAGCAGACGAAGATGCTCATGTTCCACTGCAAGACATGGAGATTGATGAAAGACTGAACTACGTGGAACAACCTGTAGCAATATTAGACAGAAAGGAGAAACGACTGAGGAATAAAGTAGTTCCACTCGTCCGAGTACAGTGGAAGCATAAAAAGGGGTCGTATTCCACTTGGGATTCCAAAGATGAGATGAGACAGCATTATCCTCAGTTGTTTGAGGAATGACTGGTTTTGGGGACAAAACCCAAATAAGGGGGGTGGACTTGTAACGCCTCGAATTTTCGATTGAAGGCGAAGTTTTGGCGCGAGAGAGAGAGAGAGTTCTCTCGCGAGTGATAAAGTTATCGTGTGGAGGTGGCTCTCGCGCGAACAGGAGTTCTCGCCGAGAATAGCTGCTAGGAGAGAGACACACTATAGATAGCCCCATGCACCCAATCTTATCTACTTCATGCAAAAAGTCCTGCTGTTGTGCTTGTGAAAAGAGAAGTTGGTGATAGGTGGTGTCTAAGGTATGTATTCATTGATATTCGATGTATTTATGCATGTATGAACCGTATGTAATGATATTGCATAATGATTATGTAGCTTTTGGTTCGAAACACTCTTGGTTTGGTGGTGTTCGTGTGCAAGGATATCATTAGGTGAGTTTTAGTGCCCTCTTTTACGTGTTTTATCATGTTTTGGAGCTAATATGCATACTTAAATGAGTATTTTGTAAAACAATGATGTTTATATTTGTTATTGCATGTTTTGGGTGTTAAAGTGGTTAAAGGAAAAACTTGTGGATAAAATTGTGTACAACAAAAAGTTATAGCCCGAGAGGCGAGTTCGCGCGCGAAATATAGTTTTCGCGGATAACGGTTATCTTTTGAAAGTTCTCACGTGAATGACGAAGTTCTCCCGCGAATGATGATGTTCTCGCATGAAGGAGGAGTTGTCGCTCGAAGTGAGAAGTTCTCGCGCGAATATGGGTTCTCGCTCGAAACCATTGGACTGTTACAAGTCATGTTACCCCCGTAAGCATGCGTTAATAATGAGTTAATGATGAACTTAATGCTAAAGAATTAACGTACGTATGTAGATATATTATATATATATCATGATAGTTAAAGGCTAGAGAACAATGATAATTCACATGTGAAACACGAAAGAATAGTTACCCTGTTACCCTGTATAGCACAAGTGTGAAAACGTTAAAGCGCTAAAGAAGTCTTGCAAGCACTTGATAGGAGCTACGTATCGGTGTGCTCACATAGGGGTATACTTTGGGTATGCCCATGCTGTTAAAGGAGAATTGCATTCGTGCATTCTCGCATAGGAGCTATACATCGGTATGCTCACATAGGGGTATACATTGGGTATGCCCGTGCCATTAAAAGAGAATTGTATTCGTGCATTCTCTCATAGGAGCTACAAATCGGTGTGCTCCCATAGGGGCATATTTTGGGTATGCCCGTGCAGCTAAAGGAGAAATGACATTTGTTGTGTTCTCACCTGGTTAAAGAACTAAGCTTTGTGCTACGTTCAAAAAGATAAAGTAAACGATTAAAGCTAAAGTAAAGTATGGGTAACGTAACGTAAAGTGTATGGTTAAGTAAAGTATAATTATCGAACAAGTTTGGTAAGATGGTGTGTATAGTTAATGTTTATATGAATGTTGAAAACGATAAGGTGTGCATTTATGTCAGAGTTTTGTTCTTGTTAACCTAGAGCTCTCTTAGCATTGCTCGCTTTTGTACAAATATTAGATTGACAGGTATGCTATACATTTTTGGGGGTGTGCTTGGCATGGATGGGAGATGGCTACCTGGCACATGTTCGAGACTGGCATCTCAGCATAAAGCATTAGATAGATAGCTAAAGTGATATTTTGATGTAAATGTTTAACAATAGGAATTTTTGTACGTTCCACTACGTATATTAATGAAATTTGATATTCGAGAACTTATGTTTCTGATGTCCAAATCCAACTTTGGGGTTTCCCGGAACGGGGCCTTACACTAGACAAGCATACTATTAGTCTGACCTCTTGTGTCAGGCAGTTAGATGGGAGGGCATTCGATCACTAGGATTGGTTGTGGACTTATGTTTAATAGTTTACTTACTTGTATTTGGAAACTGTTTGTTGGTTTGTACATTGTTATCTACTATATGTATACTTCTAAACCTATGTGCTCACTAACTTTTTAGTTGACATATTTTAGCATGTTTTCAGGTAATGGAAACTAAGTTCGTTGCTTTGCTCATGCTAGGTTTTAAGGATAAGCTTTAGTTGGACCTAGTTAGACTTTGAATAAAAATGAAGACTTATTTACTTTTTTTGTTTATCTATTATTAGGATTGGATGTAACCAACTATTCAAATTTAATAATTAATTTCCTTTAGTACTCTTTATCCTTGTGTTATGATTCAATTTCATCACGCCTCGGTGTTTCCGCTTTAGCCGGGGTGTGATATATACTTCTTCATATTCAAGTCCTTCAATCTGATAGAATCCTTGAACAATAAGTCTGGCCTTGTTGCGAACAAGCTTATCCTTTTCAACCGTTTTGTTTTTGAATATCCATTTTGAACCAATCGATAACTTACCCTTTGGTAGTTCACACAGATGCCACATATTTAGCTTCTTGAATTGCATCAGTTCGTCTTGCATAGCCTCAACCCAACTGTTTTCTTTTAATGCCATCTTAATGTTCTTTAGCATAATTTGAGAAATGAAGCATGAGTACAAGCATGTATTTATTGTGCCCGATTAACTTTGAGTACAGACACCTTGTGATAACGGACCAATGATTGCTTCAATCGGATGATTCTTATGAATTCTCAACTGAGGAATGATATCTTCAGAAATAACATCGTCTCAATTAGAGATATGACCAATTGGTTCTTCAGCATTGTTCCCTCCTTCAGGTTGATACACATTATCTTCCTCTTAAAGAATTGCATTATCAATAGATAAATATTCAAATGGAACTTCAATTGTATCAATCGGGTCAATTTGAGTAGAAGAAGAACTTTGATCAGAAAGTTGTGGAGCTTGTTCAACAACTGGATCAGAATGAGATAAATCAAATTCAGAAACAAAGTGTGGAACCGTTGTAACACTTGAAGAAGAGGGTATGTCTAAAGATCTTCCTGTGGCTGAAGACAACATAGGGCCAACTTCATCAGTAAGAATATCTTGAGTTGAAGGTGTCAAAGGTGGATTAGCTTTAGAAACTATAGAATTCAAACCTAGAGGCTCGGGAAATCAAATCAAGATGAAAAGGATCTAGTCAAGTGACAAGTTCAAGTTGTCGCGCGATAACTTGCTTCTCGTGCGAAAAGATCAAGTCACTCGAGTACAAGTTAGTCGCGCGAGAACATTTAGATTAGTATATATAGAAGTTTTGTAATGTAATTAGTGGGGCTTTTGTCATTTCCTGCTTTTCACTATTATTGTAATCATTTCAAAGTCAGAGAACAATACAATTGGAAGTTATTTACATTTGTTCTTATCTTCTATCTTTCAATTCCAATATGATAATATTCCATGTTATTGTTGTGAGATTGATCTTATGTTTATGTTTATCCTTACAATTGGTATCAGAGCTTTGTTGCTCTAGATCGATTGATTTGAAGATTGAAGTTAGTGATTTGAAGTGTTCGTGAACTTTGAATTGCTTGATATTTGAAGATCTACTTGATTTCTCCTGAATTTAATCAGATTGAAGATGGTGAAACTGATTAGTTTGTTGTTTGAAGAATTGATGATGTTTTTGAGCTTAATCGAGCTTAAATGAATCAATTAGAGACAATTAGGATCTTAATTGAACCTAAATCGCTAATTGGACACTTAATTAATCAATTTTTAAATAATTTGGTGAAAGATTGAAGTTGGAAACATTTGAAAATGAACAAATGAATCAGGCGAATGGTTGGTGATTCCCTGCGAAAAGTTTGCTTTCGTGCGAGAAGTTAGGTTGTCGAAAGAGTTTGTTGAAACATTTGTTACAAAAAATTCCTCTCATGCGAGAAGTTCTTGTTTTTGCAAAAGTTAGTTTCAGAACTTACCGCTCAAAAAGTTTGTGTGATTTCACGCGAGACTTGGTCATTCGCGCAAAAACTACAAGTTTGAAGAATTTCTGAGAAATTTGATTTCTAAGTGAGAAAAATGGCAAATTTGAAGCATATCACTGCCACTCTTAATCTCGATAATGTGATCGGAACAAGCATGAAACATCCAAGACTTCTTAGCGCAGAAGACTATCCTGATTGGGTGTAACACCCAAAAATTTACTAAGAAAAGAATAAAGACAAAAAGGAGAAGTTGCATAAGTGGAGGGGCTAAAGTGTACAAAAGGACAAACATTATTATTTTATGTTTAAAGTGGGCATGGCCGCCCACTACACTGCTTCACTAACCTGTTTCGACTACTAAAGAGAAGAAAAGCAGAATTTCCATTGGTTCTAGAGAGAAGAAGAAGAAGATTCGGCTTGAAGGGGAGTTTTTGTGTGTTTTGCTCGGTTTCAGCTGAGTTTTCAGCTTGGGGACCGATTCTTATGTGTTCTTTGTCTTCGGTTTTGTGTTTTGGTGTGTTTAGGTGTTTGAACTCTTTGTGCCCTCGAGTTTGGTGGAGTTTTGCTTGAAGGCTGCACTAGGTGAATTCTAGATCCCCGGTTTTTAAGTTTTATACTTGTTTTGGGGCTGAAAATGCATGTAACAAACTTTTTATTTATTTCAGCATGTTTTACCTGTATGTTATCCTCTGTTTATGCCGGTGAATGTATGTTTGTGTATGTTTTGTTGTGTTTCGTGTTTATATGCTTGTTTTAGATGGTTGGAATGCTAGAGTTGGGTTAAGAACATGTTAAAAAGATGATTGGGTCTGAAAAATAGTGTAAGTTCGAAATTACAACTGCCCATGCACCCAACATAGTGCCCATGCGCCTGGAACTTTGTCCATGCGCCTAAGTACTTGGTTATGCGCCTAATATAGTGCCCATGCACCTGCAATTTTTTCCATGTGCCTAAGTACCTGGTTATGCGCCTAATATAGTACCCATGCACCTAACACAGTTCTCATGCGCCTAGGAATTTTGCCCATAAACCTAAGTGTTGCCCCTGCGCCCAAACAGTACCTTAGTACCACAGCTGCTAGTCCTCATGCGCCCAGGTGGTGTGCACCTGCTAGTCCTCATGTGCCCAACATAGTGCTCATGCGCCTAATGCCTTAGAAAAATTTTCTGAAATTTTAGGAAATAGAAATTTTAAGTACTAGCCCTGGGATGTTTTGGTGGTTATGTTTGTTGGTGTTCTGTATGTTTGTGGCCTGTTTTTATGTTCCATATTACATATTATTACATGACTTTACGTGGTGTGTTAATGCTCGTATATGTAAAGTATTATCATAAAAGAAGTGAAAGATTAATGATAATGAAAAGTGGAACATAACGAATGAATGAAAGTCTTGCAAGCAAATGAAAGGAGGTTCACAGGCATTGGGTTGTCAGCTCAACTGTGTGCGGTTTAGATAATCCGAAGGATGCACACAGGGTCAATCCTAGAGATTGACGGGACCCTTGTTGCTTGCCCCAGGTACTGGAGTCAGCTTCGTGCACAATGTTCGGGGTCTATTTATAGGCCCCAGGCCCAGTACCAGCTTCATGCATAATGTTCGGGGGATTGCACATTGGTTTGGAAGAAAGTGAAAGATAATGATGAAAGTATGAATGAATGAGAAGAATGATGAAAGATAATAATGAATATTATCTTGCTGTATGTATGATGCGTGAACACGTACGGAAGTAATGGGTTTTATGAAAAGGAAGTATTTTAAGAAAATGATATTTTTATATATTAACAAGGGACTTTAATTTTAAAACTTGAACTCACTCAGTAACGCTGACTTTTATGCATTTTTAGTTGGCAGGTAACTTCTTGCTGGGGATGGCACACGGGTGAGGCTACTTGACGGGCAAAGACTGGCATCCATTCGTGTTTAACGATATTGTTGTTTTGTAATACAACTGAATGATTCGTTTTGTAACCTTTAAAAATACAATGATGTATTATTTAGCAACATCAAATATTAATGCATGAATGGTTTTTGATAACTTAATCCGCTGCGATGTTTTTATGAAAATGTATTTATTTTATATGAAAAATGTTGTGGTTGTCCAACTATGAGGTCTCCGGGAACGGGGTCTTACAAGTTGGTATCAGATCCAAAGTTTAAGAGAAATGGGTAAATTATTTTAAAAACCTAACTTAAACTGAAAATGCGACCGAATGGAGGGATGCCAGCCCAAGTAGCTACGTGACATCAGGTAATTCGTTTTCTTAAATGTTAACCGATATTATGTGCGTGTGTTATCTGATTTATGTGCTCTTAGTAGATTTGGATACTGATGTAGTCAGGATAGTAAATGCTTGGGGGATGAAGAGTAAAGTAAGTGGTTAATCACAACTAGCCAATGTAATTAGGGACTTACTATACTTGACATAAACTGAACTATTACCTTGAATGACCGTGTTGGTGTTTGAATCTTATAGTGTTTAGAAGATGGCTGGTGGTAGATCATCTAAGGCTTCCAGAGGCTGGAGTGCAGGACCGGGTTAGGGTGTTAACTACAATTAGTTTCACAAGAGGAGAGATCTTAGATCACTTAACAGTTCAAATAGGGAACAAGAAACTTTAAAGATACAAGGAACACAAGTAACAATAAGATAGAACTTAGAACAATAACACAAGTATTAGTTTTCAAGGATGTTGTATATTGATCTCAAGTTCTATTACAAGTTTTCAAAGCATATTCTAAAATACAAGGACCTGAGACTCTTTTATACTACAACCTATAACCGTCAATACTTGGAAGGACAGTTGGAATTGACTGATCTAGACAACAAGATCAATCTTGAGTCAAAAGGTAGATTGCCTTTTGACTAGTGACTATGACATGCCATAACTCACTGACTTTTCCTAGTACAAAAAAGTCTAAAGGAACAAAAGAAGAAAATTACAGACAAAGACTTTATCTACTATTTACTAAAGCATGGAAGTTTCACCAACTCATACAAGTTGGTGAGTTATCGGAGTTGCAGCAGAAAGTTGGTCAGCTTTATCAAAAGTAGATCAGAGAAAGCATCTTTTCTCTGTCTTTCGAAGAAATCAGTCCTCACAGCAAAATGGCTTCGGAAGACTTTGTCTTTGAAGCTTAGGAAGACTTCATCTTTGGCTTCGGAAGTTTTACACCTGGAATATTTTTAGTGAAGTGTAAAGCTTCTGAAGTAATTTCTTCTAAACTTTTGGCTTCGGAAGATTTTACACTTAGAGTTTTAGAGAGTGTAAAGCTTCCACAGCAAGTTCATCCATGTTCCTTAGTGCATGTTGGAAGATCTTTGGTTACATCAGCCTCATAATCTTCAGATAGATCCTTACAAACTCTCCCTAGGCTGATGCTACCAAAATAGAGAGATTCATCAGATGTTTATAGTCCTTATTAGGATCAGCAGCAAACCTCTCTTCATCATATGGTTAGGATCCTTCAAACTTTCAAAGAATCTTCTCATGTCATAAAGATCATGCAAAGGAAGGGCAAGCATGTCTTGCTGAAAGTAGACATCTTGACCTCCTTGATCTCTAGTGACATACCATCAGTCTGGATTGTAAGCAAAACTTCAGGACACGATGGGTCTTCCAACTACAAGAGGCTCTACTCTGATGGGAGTTGGTTGAGCAGCCTCTTCATGCACTTCCTCAGGATGTTCTGACTCACCTTGAGGTGTAGAGGTGGATGCCTTAGTTTTCTTTTTCTTTGTAGGGGTTCTTCTGGCCATCCTTTTTCTCCTCTTTGATGATTTCAACTGAGAGGATTGGTCTTCAGCACCAGATTATTTAGTAGTGTCCCTCTCAGTTGGGTTCTCTTCTCTCACAGGTTCAGAAGAAGAGAGAAGAGGACCCTGCTATGGATCAGAAGATGAAGTTGGTTGAGATGCAGCTCTAGGTTCAGGTTGTGTTGTCTAAGTGGGTGCAACCTTTACCTCAACTTCAGGTTGAGCTGGACTTGGTGGAGAATGTAAGTCCATAAGCTCTCCCCTTTTGATCTTCTGCTTGATCACCCTTATATGCTCATCCATTATGGATAGAGACATAGGACCAAGCCTCCTTCCGGAGAATCCATACAGCTTCAAGAAGCTCATCATCCTTTATCTATCTTCAAACTTCTTTTGGCTTTTATGGATGATGGCCCTTGACTTTGAATCTTCGTCCCTTAGCTTTCTCTTAGCTGCTCTTCTTTCATTTGTGGGTTTTTCCTCCAGCTGCTTGAGATATTCAAACTCTATGTACTCAAAGAATAAGGGAAGAAGTGCAGCTGCCTGATCGAGTCCTGTGGCACTCAGGTAGTTGATCATATTCATTCTTTCAGCTTCCCTATCCACCTAAGGTTGTACCTGTGCCATAGTCTCTATCTCAGGAGTTTCTTGAACTGGGGAGAGGACAGGAGCATGTTTGTAGGGCCTTTTCAGTCTCCTTTCTTCCTTAATCTTGAGGAGCAATGCTGTATCCTCTCCCTCCCTCCTCTTCTTTGATAGCTTAGTGTCAGCCAGCTCATTCAACTCTTCTAAGGGGTGAGAGATGAGTTCATCTATGTTGTTGTTCTTGATCCCCAGGTAGTTTAGCCTGGCTGCCCTTAACTCGTCTTCTTGAGTATTTGGCCTATGGGCAGCCGGGATTCCTCTTCTTGTCTCTCTCTTCTCCTCCTCCAACTCCATGGGAGTTAATTTCCTTTTCCCTTTGTCAACCACAGGCCTTGGTGACTCAAGGTGGAGAGAACTTTGGCCTTCATTGCTTGGTTTAGCAGTCAAGCTCTAGCCAGAGAGAGGTTGTGAGACACCTTCACCAGCTGGTGCCTCACTGAGGGTACTGAGTGCAGAGGGAGATCCTATCTCAAGGTTCACAGGCTCAACCTCTGGGCCTTCAGTCAAGGTTTTCCCTTCAAAGCTAATCTCAGGGTCCACCTCAACATCCAGTTGACCAAAGATCTCACCTGCTAGTCTCTGTCTATATAATTTTGATCTCAACTTGAATTCCTCTAGCACCCTATTTTGAATCCGGTCTGCTAATCTCTCACCTTGTCTGTTGTGGCTTGGGTTGGCAAGTGGAAGATTCACCAAATTAATGCACTCATAGAATCTCAGGTGTGAGAAGTTTAAGATTTCCAGTTGACCCTAAGCTCTAGAGATCACAAGAGCTCTTCTGTTGGTGTCATACCCCATCCCATAATTGGATTCTCAAAGGGAGCAGAGATTGCTCTTGGAATTCCCTCCTCAAACAAGTGTTGAATGAGTAAGTCTATGTTCATGACTTGAGGAGGTTGCTGAGTCTGGGCAATTGCAAGAGAGGTTGGTGACTCCTCTATGTCCATACTCTTGGAGGAACTCCCAGGTTCTGTGGTTATGAGGACTTTCTCCCCCTTTTTGGTAGCATCACCTTCTTGCATAGGTGAGCTGGGGGTGTCATCCATCACTTCCACAGGTTCTTATGGACCTGGTTGAGTCCTCCTTAAGGGACTCTCAGCTAACTAGCCCTTGAGATCGGTGATATCAAATTGCTGGTCATTGACCCTTTGCTGCAAGATAGTCACCTGAGATTCCAGGTGAACTATCTTTGAAACTAGATAGGTGCATGTGTTTGTCAGTTTGTGCACCCTATGTTTCAGACTCCCCTCATCTTCAGTTGAAGAATCACTGGGGGATGAAAGAATTGGACCAAAGTCTTCTTCCTCATCACCAGCATAGTGTTCTTGGCTGCTGGATTTCCCCTACACCATGACAACTTCCAAAGAAGTGTCAAGAAGCTGGGTTGTCATGATCTTACTGATGTAGTCACTTTCTAAAGTGAGAGCCTCTTCCATATAGATGTCCTGAACATGTTCAGGAAGACCCACCTTAGTTATGGATAGATGATGTGGGCTAGACCTGGGTGAGTCAGGAGTACTCATTTCTCCTTAAGTGTAGGAAGAAAGTAGAGACTCATTATACTCACTGAAACCCAAGTTCTCATCATTATAGAAATCAAGGCTGGGAATTGGGTGGTTTAAGTCCAGCGGCTGAGGGTGGTAACTATCCCCTGAAGGTTGATCACTTGAGTGTTGAGACTCAAAGTGATGTCTTAAGGCAGTTGGGGATGTGAGCTCATCAGGCTGAGCATAAGGAACCTCAGCACTGATCATTTGAGAGATGGGAGTGGTCTGCTCCTTAAGGGAAGTGGGAGCTTGAGATTCCACTTCCTCCTGTATGGGTTGTGATATGGGGACCTACATATGCTTAGTAGCAGGTGCAGGGGTTCGTTTGGTTTTTCTTTATAGGTGATGAAAATTTGAGGCTGTGGGGGTGGAGTTGAGGTAGAGGGTGTAGGTTCAACACTAGCTGGTACTGCTAGGTTGCCAGCCACCCTGAGAAATGAGCTCAAACATTTTTGGAACCAGGGTTGTTTCTACCCAGAGAAGCCAACAGTAGGCTTTCTTAGTATTTTAAAGATGTTGGGCTTCATCTGTCCTAATTTAAGAATATTACCTGTTCCCCTCAACTGTGAGCCCAGTTCATAGTTAAGAATGTGCTGGACATATCACGGGAACATGTAGTATTCTAAGGAGTCTAAATTAGCAAGTAAATTTGTATAGACAAATTGAGAGTACATGTATTTGACAACCTGAACAATTCCATGGACTATGAAGGAGAGGTCCTCTGGAACTTTATCCCATCCTCCATGCTTTTTGGAGAGACTGTGTATGATGATATGGAGGAGGTATTTCCATTTGGATGAGACATTCCCCTTCTTGAAGGTTTTGACTGAGAAGTCACCTTTATAGCCCATCTGCTGAAAAGATTGGTTTATAGCTACTTTCAGAAAGGACAACTCACCTTCTTCATCATCTAGCTGAAGGTGTGAGCTTATGATGGCCGAAGTGATGAAGATTGTCCTCCCCCGCACTATAGCTGATAGTGCCTTCTCCCCATGCATGGTGACCTCTTGGCAGGTCCTCCAGAATGCAAGTAACTTATCCTCATAAAGAGGAGAATCAATGGTAAGGGAGGTGAAGCAGTGAGACACAGAAAGGTATCGACAGACCTTTGAGAATGAGGATCTTTCTTAGAATCTAACAGAGCAACCTGATTGTGCTATCTGTGAAGGTGCATGGTAAAACCCGGTTGGTTTCATCGATCAATGTTTGCCATGAAGGAAGTTTGTTGGTGAAGAAGAAGGTTAATTTTGGGAGAATTTTAGGTCAAGAATTTATGGAAGAAGAAAAGAGTGAGAAGAAGGGGAACCGTTGAGAATATATATATAATGGATTTAAGATATAGTTAATGCAAAAGGATAAACTTTGAAATCCAAAAGTAGGTCCCACTTTTGAAAAAGCGGCCAAAAAGGTAGTTTTTTTGGAAGTTGAAAATCTTCCGAAGGTAATTTTTGCTTCGGAAGTTTTGAGAAAAAGCTTCTGAAGCCAATTTGGCTTCTGAAGAAAAATACTTAGAGAGTTTTTCTTCCAACACATATTTGATTTCAGAAGATATTAAGTCTTGGGAGTTTTATTCTAAATAGAATAAATCTTCCGAGACTTAATTGCTTTCGGAAGATATTTGTCCTTCAAATACATGCAAGTACTTAGAAGCCTATTTAAACTTCGAAAGATATTCTCAGAATTTCTTCCAAAGGTAAATTTCTTATAAGTAGTTCTTGATTTGAAGACATAAATTTCTTCCGAAGGCAACTTGAAATCTTTCGAAGGAAATATGTTTTGAAAAATTTTCAAAAATCTAAGGAATATCATTAAAATTTTTCTTCGAAAATAAAATGGGTTTATGAAGGTGATAAAATAGACAACTTAGGACACACAGGTTTTAAAAATAAAGTTTATTTAAGTTTTTAAGAAAAAATTACTCAAAGTTAATCATCCTAATAGCTGATACATGATATTTGAATCTCTGTTCATCAAAAGCTTTAGTTAATAGATCAGCATATTGTTCATTTGTGTTAACTTTGACTAATTTGATTAATCCCTTCTCAAAATTATCTCTAATAAAATGATACCCAATGTTGATGTGTTTGGTCCTTGAGTGCTGCATAGGATTCTATGTAATGGAGATAGCACTGTTGTTGTCTATGTGGATGGGAGTCTCTTTGAAGTTGAATCCATAGTTCAGCATCTGATTCTGAATCCAAAGCACTGGAGCACAGCAACTTGCAGCAACAATTTATTCAGCCTCAGCAGTTGATGCAGAGACACAGGATTGTTTCTTGCATTGCCATGAGACAATCCTTCCACCAAGGAATTGACATCCCTTTGATGTAGACTTTGCAGTCATGTTGCAACCACCATAGTCACTATCTGTGTAAGCATACAGATTGAAGTCAGAACTCTTTGGATACCAAAGGCCAAGCTTGGGAGCACCTTTAAGATATCTAAGAATCCTCTTGACAGCAACCAGGTGTGACATCTTGGGGTTGGCTTGATATCTTGCACAAATGCAAGTGGCAAACATGATATCAGGCCTGCTGGCTGTTAGGTATATAAGAGACCCAATCATAGCCCTGTAAAGATGTTCATCCACACACTCCCCCTCAAGATCAGGTCCTAGGGAGTGGTTTCTGGCTATGGGTGTCATAGCAACCTTACATTCAGTCATATTGAATATTGTAAGTATGTCTTGCACATACTTTGACTGACTTATGAAGATGCCATTGTCAACTTGCTTCACTTGAATTCCCAGAAAGAAATTTAGTTCCCCCATGGCACTTATTTCAAATTTGTTCTTCATCAGCCTCTCAAAGCCTTTGCAGAGCTTTGGATTAGTTGACCCAAAGATAATGTCATCCATATATACTTGAGCCAGCATTAAGTATTCCCTATCCCTTTGATGAAGAGAGTTCCATCTATAGTACCCCTCTTGTAACCATGTTGGCAGAGATACAGAATAGTGTTTCATACCACTTCCTTGGAGCTTGGTGCAGCCTATAGAGAGCTTTATCGAGCTTGCAGACATAATCAGGATGATCTGGGTCTACAAAGCCAAGTGGTTATTTGACATATACCTCTTTATCAATCACCCCATACAGAAAAGCACACTTGACATCAAGTTGGTAGTACTTGAAATCCTCGGATGCAGCAAAAGCCAGGAATATTCTTACAGCTTCAAATCTTGCCACAGGAGCAAAAACATCTGTGTAATCAATTCCTCTTCTTGTGTGTACCCTTGAACAACTAGACTTGCCTTGTTCTTGATGACAAGTCCTCCATCATCCTTCTTGTTCCAAAAAACCCATTTGGTTCCTATGACAGTCTTCCCTTGAGGAAGAGGACATAGGTTCCAAACCTTCTGTCTTCTGATGTGAAGTAGCTCTTCTTGCATAGCTTCAACCCAGCTTCCATCCTTCAGAGCCTCATCAACTTTTTTTGGCTCAATCTGGGACAAGAAACAAAAGTGCAAACAAACATTTTGGTCATGGGTTTGTCCTCTTGTTCTTACCCTAGTATTAACATTTCCAATGATGTTTGTGGTAGGGTGTGACTTGTGGATCCTTAGTTGAGGGATCATAGCAAGTTGATTGGACAGATCCAAATTAGAGAAATTTAGATATGGCAATGGAGTGTCACCCACCACATCAGCACACTTATCAAGTGAGACTTGATCCAATAAATGTGTGACATCATTTATGTTGTCTTCTATGGAATGGTTATTAGTATCAAGAAATTCTTGATCAATATCACCACCTCCATTTCCTCCTACATTTGAAACTCCTTCACCTGAGTTTTGAACCTCTAAGCTGGAATTTAAAGGCACCTCAGATGTATCAGCTGAATTTGTCATGTTTATGCTGATAGGATCTTCATTTGCAGGGTTAGTCACCAAAGGAGCTGAAGTAGTAATCTTGCTTGGTCTTCTTAGCTCAAATCTTGGGTCAGGATCTCTTATTGATATATTATTTGTAGATCTTGAAACATTCTCATAAGACTTGTTAAAACAGTTGGTAACTAAGTCAAGATGAAATAGCCAATCCGGATTAGAACCTTTCACACTAGGAGTGTGCTCATTGAAGGTCACATTGGCTGACTCCTCAACTACTCTAGTTCTGAGATTGTATACTCTATAAGCCTTAGCTTGGGAAGAATATCTAATAAAGTGTCCATCATCTGACATCTCATCAAATTTGGCTACTTGATCTTCGGTATTCAAGATGGTGTAAGGACATCCAAATGACCTGAGGAAACCAATAAATGGTCTCCTTTTGTGCCACATCTCATAAGGAGTCTCACCATGAGTCTTAACCACTAAAACTCTATTTTGCACATAGCAGGCTATGTTACTGCCTCTGCCCAGAAGGTGATGGGCAGTTTAGAGTCAGACAGCATGGTTCTTGCAGCTTCAATAAGTGTCCTTTTTCTCCTCTCAGCAACCCCATTTTGCTAAGGAGTCCTGGGAGCACTAAAATTGTCTTGTAATACCCTTTTCATCACAAAATGTATCAAGGATTTGGTTCTTAAATTCTGTTCCTTAATCATATCTTATGGTCTTGACCTTGTGGTCAGATTGATTTTCAATTTTCAGAATGAAATTCTTCAAGATCTCAGGGGTCTCATCCTTAGTTCTAAGGAAAAAGACCCAAGTGAATCTTATGAAATCATCTTGATCACTAAGCAGTAAGAGGTCCTTCCTAAACTCATTACATCAGTGGGGCCAAACAAATCCATATGTAATAGGTGTAGGGGAGTAGTGATGGAGTTCATTTCTTTTGGTTTGTGAGACACTTTGTGTTGCTTCCCCTTCAGGCATGCAACACAGTGGTCATCACTTGTAAACTCTTTCTTTGGCATTTTAGTTACCAAATCATTCTTAATCAATTTATTCATGTTCTTAAAGTTTACATGGCACATTCTTTTATGCCAAAGAAAAGACTCATCACTATTTGCTTTAGATAGAAAGCAAGAAACTTCTCCTGAGGGAGATGTTTCATGTAAATCCATCTTGTACATGTTCCCTCTCCTGGGGGTTCTGAGCAGGATATGCTCTTGAGGAATGGCCACCCCGAGCTTGAGAACAATGTACTCATGCTTAATGAAGAGCATATGGTGTTTTTGATCACAAAATTAGGATACACTCAGAAGATTGTATCCAAGCTCCTTGATAAAGTTTACGTTCTTAATGCTGAGCTTACCATTTGTGACTCTGCCCCTTCCAGAAATGTAACCACCAAACCCCCTCCAAAAGCAAATGGTCCTCCATCAATTTTCTCAAAATTTTGAAGTAGAGAACCATTGTCAGTCATGTGCCTGGAACAACCACTATCAATAATCCAAATATTCTTCTTGGTCTTTAACTGTTCCTGCACAAAAAAAAGGTGATTAGTTACACTTGGAAACCCAATCCTTATTGGTCTTGGGCTTATTAAAATGAGTTGAAGACAATGTAACAATAAGTGATCTTATATTCAAGCTTTGAGGATCATTTGTTGTTGTTGATGAAGAACTTTCAGTCATATGGTCTTCCTTCATCTTCCACACCACCTTTGGAAGATTGGGCCTGACCTTCAAAGCTTCAAAAGTTTTGGAGACTGACCTTTGGAAGATCTTGCTTTCACTGCAGCAAGCTTCAGTACTTCAGAAGCATTCCTTTCTTCCGAGACCAACTTTTCTTCCGAAGTCAATTTTTCACTTGTCTTCATCTTTATTTTGGAGCTTCCGAAGGAAACAGATTTTCCTTCTAAAGCTGTTTCTTCCTTCCTCTTCTCAAAAGTGTTCTTCTTGGTCATATGGATGGTACTTTTGGGATTGTACTTACAATCCTTAGCTAGATGAAAAGTACTACCACACATGACACAGTTGAGTTCCTTCCTTTTGAGAGTCTTCTTTTGAGAGCAAGACTGAGTTTGATCACTTTTCTTCTTCATCTTTATCTTTACAGATGATACAACAAGCTTCTTAGGGAGAGGCTTGCTCTTAGAGATGGATGGTTCAGGCTGTGTAGCAGTGGTACACAGCTGGTCAGTCTTCTTCTTCTTGCTAGAATGATTTGGAACTAAACTAGAACTCCTGGTACTAGAGTTCATAGTTGATTCTTCAGTCTTTACCACTTCAAAACCTGTAGAAATAAACACTTGTTTCTGCTTTGAGTCAAAAGTGGCCTTGATTTCTTGAGCCTTCTTTGATCTTCTCTTAGCTCATCTAATCAAGTTCTTTCTCTTTGACTTGGTCATTCCAGACTCTTTCCTCTCCTCAGGAGAATAGTGACCCTTCTTAGTATGATCTTTTTCAGTCTTCTCAGAGTCATCCTTCACTATCTCCTCTTCATCCTCTTCAATAATAGGGTCTATGAGGGGAAGCTCATCTTCACAAGTTCCACACCTTGGAGATCTTACAGACAATAGAATGTGTGGAGGAGCTATCTTAGTAGATCCCAGTCCCTTCTTATTCGAATAACAAACTTTTGCATGTAGGGATGAGGATATTATGTTCTTGAAGGTCTCTTCTTCCAGAGCGCATTTTTCTACTCTGGCTTTGCTGATCATAAGCTCAGCCTGGCATTCAGTTAACTTTGAGATGAGATCTTTGATTTGAGTCCTGTAGTTAGTGTGCTCATACTTAAGACTTAAAATGGTTTTCTCTAGATCTTCTATCTTAAGTTTATAATCATTTTCAGCTCTTTTAAAGTCAACTTTTCAGATATTTAAGGACTTAAGATTAGATCTCATCTCTAAGTTATAGGACCTGTATCTATTAACTTAGCAATGCATTCAGGAGTACAAAGATGTTCTAATACCTTGGCTTCATCATGGTCTGCCATTAGTGCTTGGTTTGGAGAAGCATCCACGACCGAGTATCTCTCCCTGGGGTGCTCCGGTCTTGTTTGTAAAGAAGAAAGACGGTAGTATGAGGATGTGCATCGACTACCGTGAGTTGTACAAGTTGACGATGAAGAACCGATATCCGCTACCGAGAATAAATGACTTTTTTGATCAGCTCCAAGGTGCCAGTTGGTTCTCAAGGATAGACCTCCAATCTGGCTACCAACAATTGAAGGTGAAGGAGCAAGATATCCCTAAAACGACTTTTTACACGCGTTACGGACACTACGAGTTTCCTTTTATGTCCTTTGGTCTAACTAACACGCCAGCTGCCTTGATGGATTTGATGAACCGGGTGTGTCGGCCGATGTTGGATAAATCAGTGATTGTGTTTATAGATGATATTCTGATTTATTCGAAGAGCTAAGAAGAACATGCCGGTCACATTCGTGAAGTATTGGAGACACTCAGAAGAGAGAAGCTGTACGCTAAGTTCTCCAAGTGTGCTTTCTGGTTGGGTGAAGTTTAGTTTTTGGGTCATGTGGTAAATTTCGAAGGGATCATGGTAGACCCGGCAAAGGTTGAGGCAGTGATGCAATGGAAGTCTCCAAAGACATCATCCGAGATTCGCAGTTTCTTGGGTTTGGCGAGCTACTATAAGAGGTTCATCCAAGACTTTTCCAAGATAGCCTCACCATTGACCATGCTGACCCATAAGGAGGTGAAGTTCGTATGGGTCCTGGAACAGGAGAATGCTTTTGAGAAGTTAAAGAGGTCTTGACATTGACCGAAAGGGCGAAGACTTAGTGGTCTATTTGGATGCTTCATATTCAGGATTGGGTTGCATGCTAATGCAGAGGGGAAGAGTAATAGCCTATGCATCCCAACAATTGAAAATTCACATGGCTAGTTACCCCTATTCATGACTTAGAGCTAGCGGCTGTGGTCTTTGCGTTGAAGATTTGGAGGCACTACTTGTACAGGACGAAGTGCACTATCTTCACTGACCATAAAAGCTTGAAATACTTCTTTGAGCAGAAGGACCTTAATATGAGGCAAAGGAGGTGGCTAGAATTGATCAAGGATTATGATTGTGAGATCCACTATCATCTGGGCAAGGCCAACGTAGTGGCAAATTCCCTTAGCCGAAAAGAGAGAGTCGAGCCAATCTGGGTGAAAGCTTACCAGTTGGTGATGACCTCCGATGTGATGACACAAGTCAAGGGGTTCCAAGATGAGGCATTAAAAGAAGATCACCTAAACTTTGAAAGGATGAGAGGTCTAGTCACAGAGTTGGATGAGAATACTCTCGGAGTTAGAACCCGCTTTGGGCGGACGTGGATCCCTCGTTATGGAGACCTACGGGGGCGAATCATGGATGAAGCTCATAAGTCTTGATACTCTATTCATCCCAGTGCTACAAAGATGTATCATGAAATGAAGAAAGATTACTAGTGGCCGGGTATGAAGCGTGATGTCGCGGAGTATGTGAGCAAGTGCCTTACTTGCTTGCAAGTGAAGACGGAGCATTAGAAGCCATACGAGAAGGTCCAACCTTTGGATATACCAGATGGGAGCACATCACCATGGACTTCATCACGAAGTTACCACGTACGACAAGGGGGTACGATGCCATATGGATGATAGTTGATCGTTTGATGAAGAGTGCTCACTTTCTACCGATCCGTGAGACATATTCATCTGAAAGATTAGCAGATCTATTCATCAAGGAGATTGTGACCAGTCACGGTGTATCTATGTCTGTTGTGTCTGACCGTGATACTCGGTTTACATCTAAGTTTTAGAAGTAATGGGTATGAGGTTGCATATCAGTACGGCTTACCATCCTCAGACAGATGGTCAGTCAGAGAGGACTATACAGACGCTTGAGGATATGCTCCGAGCCTGCGTCATCGATTTTAGAGGAAGCTGGGACGAATACTTATCGTTAGCTGAATTCTCATACAACAACAGTTATCATGACAACATTGGCATGCCACCATATGAGATGCTATACGGTAGGAAGTGTAGAACGCCCGTATGTTGGGGAGACATTGGACAGAAGGAGTTGGGGAGCGTAGAAGTGATCGAGGATACGATTGAAAAGCTAGAAAAGATCAAGCCTTTTATGAAGGCGGCAAAAGATAGGCAAAAGTCGTATGCTGACAAGAGGCATAGACCGATTGAATTCCAGTTGGATGATAAAGTGATGCTAAAGGTTTCACCTTGGAAGGGGATCATTCATTTTAGAAAGAGGGGTAAGCTGAGCCTGAGGTATATAGGACCTTTCCGAATCATTGCACGAGTAGGAGAGGTGGCCTATAGGTTAGAGCTACCCGATGAGTTAAGTGGAATTCATCCAACATTCCATGTATCTCATCTGAGAAAATGCCTAGCTGATGATGATATGATTGTACCACTGGAGGACATAGAAGTGGATGAACGGCTCAATTATGTAGAGCAACCAGTGGCAATCATTGACCGAAAGGAGAAGAGATTACAGAACAAAGTGGTTCCACTGGTGCGAGTACAGTGGAGGCATAGGAAGGGATCTGAGTCTATGTGGAGACTGAGGAGGAGAAGAGACAACATTACCCACGACTGTTCGAAGAGCGACAGGTTGCAGAGACGAAACCTCTATAAGGGGGGTGGACTTGTAACACCCGAAAATTTATTAAGAAAAGAATAAAGACAAAAAAGAAAGTTGCATAAGTGGAGGGGCTAAAGTGGTACAAAAGGACAAACATTATTATTTTATGTTTAAAGTGGGCATGGCCGCCCACTACACTGCTTCACCAACCTGTTTCGACTACTAGAGAGATGAAAAGCATAATTTCCCTCGGTTCTAGAGAGAAGAAGAAGAAGATTCGGCTTGAAGGTGAGTTTTTTTGTGTTTTATTTGGTTCCAGCTGAGTTTTCAGCTTCGGGACCGATTCTTATGTGTTCTTTTGTCTTCGGTTTTGTGTTTTGGTGTGTTTAGGCATTTGAACTCTTTGTGCCTTGAGTTTGGTGGAGTTTTGCTTGAAGGCTGCAATAGGTGAGTTCTAGATCCCCGGTTTTTATGTTTTATACTTGTTTTGGGGCTAAAAATGCATGTAACTAACTTTTTATTTATTTCAGCATGTTTTAACAGTATGTTATGCCTCTGTTTATGCGGGTGAATGTATGTTTGTGTATGTTTTGTTGTGTTTTGTGTTTATATGCTTGTTTTAGATGCTTGGAATGCTAGATTTGGGTTAAGAACATGTTATAACGATGATTGGGCTTGAAAAATAGTGTAAGTTCGAAATTACAACTGCCCATGCGCCCAACATAGTGCCTATGCTCCTGGAATTTTTTCCATGCACCTAAGTACCTGGTTATATGCCTAATATAGTTCCCATGCGCCTGGAATTTTGTCCATGCGCCTAAGTACCTGGTTAAGCGCCTAATATAGTGCCCATGCGCCTAACATAGTTCTCATGCTCCTAGGAATTTTGCCCATAAACCTAAGTGTTGCCCCTGCACCCAAACAGTACCTTATGCGGCCACTGCTCATGCGCCTGTGAAGTTCATGCGCCCAAGCAGTGTTCGTGTGCCTGTGAAGTTCATGCGCCCAAGCAGTGTTCATGTGCCTAAGTTTCCTCATGTGCCTAAGTCTTTCCCATGTGCCCAGGTGCCGTGCGCCTGCATAGTGCTCATGAGCCCAACATAGTGCTCATGCGCCTAATGCTTTAGAAAAATTTTTTGAAATTTTGGGAAATAGAAATTTTAAGGACTAGCCCTGGGATGTTTTGGTGGTTATGTTTGTTGGTGTTTGTATATTTGTGGCCTGTTTTTATGTTCCATATTACGTATTATTACGTGACTTTATGTGGTGTGTTAATGCTCGTATATGTAAAGTATTATCATAAAAGAAGTGAAAGATTAATGATAATGAAAAGTGGAACATAACGAATGAATGAAAGTCTTGCAATCAATTGAAAGGAGGTTCACAGCCATTGGGTTGTCAGCTCAACTCTGTGAGGTTTAGCTAACTCGAAGGATGCACATAGGGTCAACCCTAGAGATTGACGGGACCCTTGTTGCTTGCCCCAAGTACTGGAGTCAGCTTCGTGCATAATGTTCGGGGTCTATTTATAGGCCCTAGGCCCAGTACCAGCTTCGTGCACAATGTTCAGGGTATTGCACATTGGTTTGGAAGAAAGTGAAAGATAATGATGAATGTATGAATGAATGAGAAGAATGATGAAAGATAATAATGAATATTTTCTTGCTGTATGTATGATGCTTAAACACGTACTGAAGTAATGGATTTTATGAAAAGGAAGTATTTTAAGAAAAAGATATTTTTATATATTAACAAGGGACTTTAATTTTAAAACTTGAACTCACTCAGAAACGCTGACTTTTATGCATTTTCAGTTGGCATGTAACTTGTTGCCTGGGATGGCACGCGGGTGAGGCTACTTGGCCGGCAAAGACTGGCATCCATTCGTGCTTAACGATATTGTTGTTTCGTAATACAACTGAATGATTCTTTTTGTAACATTTAAAAATACAATGATGTATTATTTAGCAACATCAAATATTAATGCATGAATGGTTTTTGATAACTTAATCCGCTGTGATGTTTTTATGAAAATGTATTTATTTTATATAAAAAATGCTGAGATTATCCAACTGTGAGGTCTCCGGGAATGGGGTCTTACATTTGGTATATAGATTTGAGAATAATTTTATCTACATCGAACCTCGGATGATGCGGTCTATCAAGCAGGGACCATACATTCCAGTGTATAACAATGATCAAGGAGAGCTGGTGCCTAAACCTGAACACCTCTGGGATGAGGAAGATATGAAGAAATTGGAACTTGATGATAAGGCATATGTTGCCATCACTATGGCACTTACGACTGAAATTGCTCAAAAGTTTAAAGATTACAAAAAGGCAAAATATTTGTGGGATGCTATGGAGGAGCAGATTATGGGAAACAAAGACATGAGAAAAAGCCGTAAAGATATGGTAACCCAAGAGTTTAATATGTTTAATCATGTTCTTGGAGAAACTCTTGAGACTCAGATGTCAAGATTTGTGAAGTTGATAACGAAGATGAAGAGTGCTGGAATCACCTTGGAGAATATCTCAGTAAACAAGAAGCTGCTGAATTCTTTGCCATACAGCTGGAACAATAACTACACAACTACCAAAAGAACCAAGGATCTGTTTACCCTATCATACAGTGATCTCATCTCAACAATAAAGTCTTATGATATGGATGATAAATAGAGAGCTGCTAATTACATCAACACAATGGCGGCTGAAGCGTCGACATTATATGCCAAAATGGCCAGTAATCCAACTTATTATGTCAGTTATTCATAGTTGTGTCAACAACCAGCAGCCAATCCTCAGAATGTTAAGGAATCATCCATGCCTTAATTTCAAGCCCACTACACAGTCAAATTTGTGGAAACCACTGATTCTGCTGGTGGATCGAATATTGCAATCATATTGTTGCCGTTTATCGAATTTGTGATGCGGAATGTCACAAACCCGTTGATGATTTCAAATGAAGATCTATTGCAAGATGAAATGTATGATGATGAATGAATGATGAACAAATTAAGAAAAAATAATCATAAAGATTTCATTCATTCATGTGTATGATGCTAGCGGATTACAAGGGAGTTTGTAAGAACACTCTCTCACACACACTCAACCTTAGTTTCTCTCTCTAGCCAAATATCTGTATGTTTTCACCTTTTGTGTGTGTTTTTCTCTAGTGAATCCTCTATGGATTATTTAGTGATTGTTCTAATTGTTTTATTTTTCTCATCTTAGAGTATAAATGACTACACTTAGTCATTTATACTCTTTACAAAAATAAGAAAAAATTACATTTAAGCACAAATAATTACACAAATATAGTTCTAAGTCTGATAAATTCTTCTGTTGCTGATGTGTGACTGCCGGATGCTGACGTCATTCGGGAAGTCCGCTGATGTTGATTGTTGACTTTAACCAAGGTTGACCAAGTTGACCAAGTTTGAGTTTGGTCAATTTTCTTCTTTTTGATCATATATTTAGCATATCTTCACCGTGTCGGTTTTGGTAATCACCATGAGATTTGGCACTTAGGTTTTGGTAAGTATCATCTTCAAAAGTCCAACAATACTCCCCCTAAGATGATGCTGCCAAAACCTCATGATTATCAAAACCTTGGATGTTGATTGACGTGCAGTCTTCTCCCCTTTTTGGGTAGCATCTTCTTAGAAGCTTCATAAAAAGGCATTGAGAAAAGGACTTTTTTTCAGCACATAAAGACTTTGGTTCGGCACTTGATAGATGTTTCATCAGCTTGATCTTCTAGTCTTGTTTTGAAGACTTGAAAATGCACCCATGTGCATACACTGTGGATTGCACAGGTAGCAATATCAGCAGCTTTATCTCAACTTCAAAAGTGAAGGAGAAGCATTAGAAATTCTTCAGACTTAACATATACTCTCCCTCAACAAAAGCTTTGGAGGGTGAGGAAATTTTGTGTATGAGGCACCAAGAGGAGGATTCTTAGTTCTCAGTAACTGGCAGGAGATCTTTGAAGGAAGCAGGAGTGTTCACTTGACATCTTGAACTGAATAAGAAACTCAGGCATGTTGTGCAATTCATCACCTGCAAAAGTCTAAATCCTCTCGGTAGAGGTATTGCGTGGAAGTTTCACTTCATCACCTGCAACACATGTATATCTGCCAAAACTAAGAAAATTACTAAAAATGACAAATCTTTTTGGAATTTTAGATTTTTCAAAAATTATGATAGTTACAAGCATGAATTTTTCAACTATAATGAGATCATACTAATCCAAAATCCTCTACATCTAAGAATTTAAAGTTTGGAATAGACATAGACAAAGAACAAAGTTGATTGTAAGTATGTTTGTCCACTTAAACTCATGCAAGGATCTATTGTCAACACTTTGTGATATTTATCATGTTTAGGTTTAATTAGATATGCTAATTTAGTACCCCACACTCAGAAGTATGGAAGAATAACACTCCTTATGAAATGCAAGGTGGCACTTTATCACAACTTGAACTTGGCTACTTAGACTATAAATTCTCATGATATGATCCACTTTAGGATTCTTTTATACTTCACTTTGGAAGTTGATCCTCATTGGGATTCTTTTAGCTTTGATCCATATTGGGATTCTTTTTAGCATCAACACTTTTAGTGCAAGGACAACTAGGTCTGTGCTCAGCATAATAGAAGTTGTCCTCATGTTTACTCCAGGTCTGTATTTACATACAACAAAGGAGAAACAAATGATTTTATCAATGAGAAATTTATAAACCATTTTCGCATGGTGTGTTTAGGTAACTACACAGGCAAACACTTGGAAAAGTCATTGCTTACCAATACTCAAAGATGGTTTTGGTCCACAATAGCATATTGATTTAGTTCATCACAAATATGCTTATCTTGAATCCAAGCTGAGCCTACCGACATATCAAACAGAGCCTTGTCAGTCTTTATTGATTTTGAAAAATAGATGAAGAAGATAGTAGATGAGTGTACTGTCATTTCTCATGTAAATGCAGGAAGACTCAATAGAAATATTTTTGAATTTTTCTTGATTTTCTAATTTTAGGATTTTTTTTTTAGAAAATAAATAAATGGCATATGTGTTATCAATTCAATAGAGATCATCAACAGTTAGTCCATGTAGCAATGTAATCAGACTAAACAGATGGAATGAAACATCGGTTGTTTCTTGCATTGCCATCATAGTTTCTGTGAGTGATTTATATCCTGCATTGAATTCTGGTTAATTTATGCTCCATTTGGCTCAGTTGCATCATAATATCATGAACAGGAAGAATGTTCCTATCATTGGAAGGGATCAGCCACTGCTAACTTTTCTTGGGTTGGCAGGCCTCCATAACTATCTTTATCACACTAGCAAATCAGTTAGATATTTCAACCCAGGCCATTAATGTCCTGAGCTGTCCATTAGCATCTTTATATGTGACTTGCTCGTATGTGTAAGATTTTGCCTTATCTGATGATGTATCAGATTCACCTCCTGAAATTGTTTTCTTTCTCCAACATTGTTTTGATTTTGAACCAACTAACTCAACTTTGGTTTGTTTAACATAAGGAGTTTGTTTGGCTTTTGAAAATCTTTTGGTTGGTTTAGAAAATCTATTTTTCTTTTGAATGTTTTGTGGAGGTGTGGCAAAGGATCTTTGTCCTTGATCATGTTTGTTTCTTCTGGGCATGTGATCATATTCATCATAAGAATTATAATCATGATTATAATAATTTGATGGATATGATCTTCGATGATATCTATTATTCCAAGTATTATTCCTATATCTATCATACTTATGTTGTGTGTATGACCTAGGATAATGTCTTGGTGCCCAATAATCATGAATATCATAATGTTTAAAATCATACCCATGCCGATGTGATCGAGGAGAAGAGTAGCTATGACGACTGGTGTAGTAATCATGCTCTGATCTTGGTGAGTATGACTCTGATATGACATCTTCTGTGTTGTGATGTTGGAGAGTTGTTGTATGAACACTCTGAAGTGGTATGATTCTCCATGTCACAATTTAAGCAGTAAAGAGTAGGTGTGGATCTTCTTCCCTTAGGCTTGAATGATGAAGTTGGATCTTCTTGAAACTTCACAGCCTTTTGTGTTGGTTGTTTTTGTTGCTTTCTTTTGTGAGGACATATATATGTATCACTCTCAGTGTTTTTACACTCAGACGTGTTGTGTGAATTTGAATTGCATGTCTCATAGAGAATTGGTTGTTGTTTTGGAGTTTCTAATATAGCCTTTGAGGTTGATGGTTGGTTTGGATCAGGATTAGAAGACTTGGTTTGACTTTTCTTCTTTCTTTTAGATCGTGTCTTCTTCCTCTTGACTTGTTCTTTGATTTCTTGTACCTCAGGCTTCTGTTTGTTCTTTAACTCCATCTTGATCTTTGTCTTCAGTTCAGTCTTAGACAATTCTGGTTTAAGAAATCCTGCTGGTTTGAATGTCTCATAGAGAACCATAGCCTTTTGTTTGTTGTCAGGCTTTGCTGATTTGAATTTTTGTGGTTGTGTTTGTTTTGAATGATTTCTTCAATGACATGATTAATACATGTCAATGTTTGTTTGTTTTGTTTATTGATTTCTTCATCACTGTCATCACTTGCAGGATCTCCATCTTGATCATCACAAGAATCAAAGGTTTCATTCTGTGGTGATTCTGGTTTGAGGTACAGCTTTGGTGCTGTTTCAGGAGAAGTGATTTGAGTGATAGTGGATGGTTTGTCTGTTGGATGATGATCATGCATATTTGAATCTTCTTTGATTGGACTTGTCATTGAAGTTGGTATTTCTATGTAGTTATCATTGTAAGAAGAAGGAACAACACGATATGTAATTCCATTACTCTTCTTCTGATCTCTTTGTGTATCAAGCAGTTCTTCCAGCTTGCTGGCAGTCATCTTTAAATTCTCAAGTTCAACTTCTGTTGATGCATGATTTGTTTTTGTCTTTGTTAGAGACTCGGTGAGTCTTGTAACTTGAGCTTGAAGACTAAATCTTTCTCCAAGGAGTTTGTCTACATCCTTGAGAAGAGAATTGATTTTATCTTCAAAGTCTTTATGTTGTATCTTCAATACTGCATTTGTAGCCTTTTTTGTATTGATTGCTTGATTTAGACGCTCAATGTAATGTTGCAAGTTATTGATTGTTTTGGTTGTACTTGCTTCTGATATTTTGGCTTCAGCTTTAGCCTTTGTATTTGTTAACTTCACAGAGAGTTCAGTTGATTGAGCATTCAGATTGTGATTTTCTTTAAGAAATTTATCAACTTCTTTCTCTAGCAAACTGATTTGATTTGCAGTAGTCTGTAGTTCCTTTGCATGGAATGCTCTTTCCGCCTTTATCATGTATGATATATTGTTGCAATAATTCCGATATGCCTGAACTTCATCTATGCACGCTGATGAACATAGATTGATCTTTCTATCTTTAGGAATTTCAGGCAATGGAGGAATGTTTGTGTTGTTGATGTTTATGACTTTTGCAAGCTCAACAGTTAACTCTTCAAGTGTGATTTGTTGTTGAACCATTTTGTCTTGCAACTGGTTCATCTCTTGAGTTAAACTGATGTTTTGTTGATTCAATGTCTTTATTTTTGCTTTATCATTTCTTTGAGATTGTTCCATCTCTGACCTGCATTTTATCAAATCATTAGACAATGTGTTGTTTAAGTTTGCAAGATCACATAAATGTAGGTGCATCATTTCTTTCTCAATTTGACTGATGTACAACTGAATGTTTGACATGTCAAAATATGAATTGTTGTTAGATGTGTTGCTGATGTTTGGTTGTTTGCAGCTTTTGTTTGATTTGCTGCTGTTGTTTGGTTGATTGCAACCATTGTTTGATTTGCTACTGTTGTTTGGTTGTTTGTAGCTTGGTTTGCTTTGCTTGAATTCTTGAAACCTCTTTCTACCTACAGCAAGAAAGATAGCTCGGTTTCTTGAAACACGAGTGTCAGTGAATGATGTTAAATTTTCCATTTTGTTTAAAAACAAAAATGATTTGAAAAGTTGTTTTGAGTTTAAATAAAAATCAAATTTAAAACTTTAATTGAATCCAAAGAATGTCGAAACTCAATTTAAATAGATCGGCCTAATCAAAGAGTTAACTTTGTTCGATTACAATTTATTTAAGCTCAATTAATATTAATCAAGCTTAATTAAAAAGTAATTAAATTTGGATCTTATCAATTAAAATTAAATGATTTTGTGACTTGATTCAAAATAATTCAACTTCTTTAAATTTTCCGAGAACAACTTATAAAATTAGTCAAGTTGAAAACTTTGAACAATCAATATCTTTCGAGACAAAATTTAAAAAGTTTGTCAATTAAGAAACTTTGATTTGTTTGTTTTAATAAAAATATAAATATTAAAAAAATATTTATATTTTGCTGGTCAAAACAAAAATTAGAAGACAAAATAGAAGTTTATTTCTCAAACCTCTTCGGTCGTTTAAGGTGAGAGAAACAACAGTTCAACCTAGAACTCCCGAAGGTCTCTCGGCCCTCACTCTCGATCACTCAATAGCTTTCACCTTCTTAATCGAACTCAACTTCGGTATCAAAATCAACACTTGTCGGATGTTGAAGGGGAAGCAATTGATGGTGGTCCGATGGTTGTGGAAATCGATGATTGAAGATGGCGGGGTAGATGATGATGATGGTCGACTCTTTAGCTGCGGTGGATGTTTGATTTTGGGGGTCTTCGATGGTGTTCGAAGATCGACCGAAGATGATTTGGTGTTCTTCGATCCTGATTGAGGGTCATCAGGGGATGATGTTGTGGTCGCGATTGTCCCCTGTGGCTACAGCTGCACGGACTGAATTTGGTTCAAGTCCGCTGTGGACGAAGATGAGTTGATGAATCGTCAATGTGGACCTATTTGCACATCCGCTGTGAATCGATTTGGGTTCACTTGTATGTTGTGGACATGTAATCAAAGGAGACCTAATCAATTCATCCACTGTGAATGAGGTTGTTTGTCCGCTGTGTGATTCAAATTGTTCATCTGCTGTGTGTTAATTGTTGAATGTCCGCTGTGAATTAAAGGTATTTTACACTCCTTTTCTTCTTGTTCGTCCGCTGTGGCTACAGCTGTGGACCTGTGTGTGGCTTAATCGTCCGCTGTGAACAAGGTAATCTTCGATGGGACCTTTGTATGTTCTGTTGTGAACTCGTCCGCTGTGGATGAGTTTTACTTGTCTGTTGTGGATGAGTCTTACTTGTCTGCTGTGAGTTTAGTTATATGCGTCCGCTGTATGTTGCTTCTAGTCGTCCGCTGTGGCTTCAAATTGCTCGTCTGCTATGGACAGATGTATCTCGTCCGCTGTATGATTGCTATGTTAACAACACGTCCGCTATGGACTTCAAGTTGCTTAACTGCTATGAATTCAGGTTGAATGTCTGCTATATGTTGTTAACACATCCGTTGTGGATGTGTTTTCAGTAGTGTATGATTTTGTGGTTGTACACAGTGGTTATGGATGATAATAAATCTGGGATTTGTGTGTGGTGTATGGTGTTTGATGGTAGGTGAATGTTGTTTTAACAGCCTTCTACTCGTCTGCTTTGAATCGAATTGTAAGCTAAAAATGTTATCACATCAGCTGTGAGTGTTAACACATCAGCTGTGGATGTACTTCTTCATCAGCTGTGAATACTTAGACAAATTGGATGTTTGTCAGCTGTGGACCTTGTGCATCAGCTACGGTTGTACTGCATCAGCTGTGGATACTTGGTTGCAAAAATGATAAAGATTGTTAGCTTTAGAACTAGAGCATCAGCTATAGGATTTGCTCATCAGCTGTGTATGATAGAACACTTAGTCAAAAATCAACTACAAGTGTAATTTGTATAATCTTTGTAAACTTTGATTATGAATGAAATTTCACTTTCAAATTCATGACTTGTTGTATGTATGATTGTTGAATGAATCTTGAATGATTGTATGATGAAAAAATGTATCAAAATCTGAATCAAATCATAGATTTGGCTGATTTTCAGATTTCAAAACAGTTTGACTCTGAAAAAGTCAAACTTCATGTTCTTGAATGAACAACTTTTTGATTCTTGGATTTCTGATGGAATTGTAAAATCAAAGGTTATAATAGGTGTAGATAAGTAATTCTAAGCTATAACAACAATCAATTTCATATAATCATCATCTCAACTCGGATTTAAATGATAAACCCATGAGGAACATAATAAAGAACAAAAACCTAGATCTAAGAATCAATGTTCAAAATGTATGATTTGGATGTTGTGTATGATAAACGAACCTTAGATTTGATGTTTCTAAGCTAAAACCACTATCAATTTCAGCTAAACAACATCAGATTCGTGATTTTAATGATTTTCCTCAAGAACATTGAACTTTTCTCAAAACACAAAATTTTCAAAAATCTTCAAATTCAAGAGTTGTGGATGTTCAATTGATATGAAACTTTGCAGATGTGTTAGTTATCACAAACTAAAGCTATTAGAAGCTTAAATTAGATGAAACAACATCAAAATCAAAATTACACGTTCATGAGCATTTGAAGACTTGAAGAACAAGTTTGCTTAAATCTTCAAATTAATGGCTCAAATGAACTTCAATTGACATGAAAACTTGCAGATCTTCACGAAATAGCAAATCAAAGCTAATGGTAGCTTGATTTCATCAAAAACAACAACAATTTGCAGATCAAACTTGTGGTTCAAATTTTTGAGAAAAATTTGAAGAACAAGGAGCCATGACTCTGATACCAATTGTGGAAACCACTGATTCTGCTAGTGGATCGAATATTGCAATCATATTGTTTCCGTTTATCGAATTTGTGATGCGGAATCTCACAAACCCGTTGATGATTTCAAATAAAGATCTATTGCAAGATGAAATGTATGATGATGAATGAATGAGGAACAAATTAAGAACAAATAATCATAAAGATTTCATTCATTCATGTGTATGATGCTAGCGGATTATAAGGGAGTTTGTAAGAACACTCTCTCACACACACTCAACCTTAGTTTCTCTTTATAGCCAAAAATCTGTATGTTTTCACATTTTGTGTGTGTTTTTCTCTAGTGAATCCTCTATGGATTATTTAGTGATTGTTCTAATTGTTTTATTTTTCTCATCTTAGAGTATAAATGACTACACTTAGTCATTTATACTGTTTATAAAAATAAGAAAAAATTACATTTAAGCACAAATGATTACACAAATATAGTTCTAAGTCTGATAAATTCTTCTGTTGCTGATGTGTGACTGCCGGATGCTGACGTCATTCGGGACGTCCGCTGATGTTGACTGTTGACTTTGACCACGGTTGACCAAGTTTGACCAAGTTTGAGTTTGGTCAATTTTCTTCGTTTTGATCATATCTTTAGCATATCTTCACCGTGTCGGTTTTGGTAATCATCATGAGATTTGGCACTTAGGTTTTGGTAAGTATCATCTTCAAATAGTCCAACAAAGTTTCTCAGCCAAAACAACAAGCCTTTATTGTAAACTCTAATCCTTCCAAGCAAACTATTCAAATTGCTAAAGAACATCTGGATCTATTCACCATAATCATGAATAGTTATGAAGCTTTTACTTTAGGAAGATTAATTGCACCTAACATTTTAGTTGATGACTTACAACAAGTTAATCCTGATGATGTTGAGGAAAATGATATCAAATATCAAATGGAAATGGTGGCGTATCGAGTGAAAAACTTTGCAAGAAGGATGGGAAGGAAAATGAATGGTTTGAACAATTCAAGTAAGATCGGGTTTGATAAATCAAGTTTAAGATGTTATAACTGTGACAAGCCTGGTCACTTTGCCAGAGAATGTACTGAAGTGAGATCAAACTAGAATAATAATAGAAAGAAAATGGTCACTGTGGAGGTAGAAACCAAGAATGATAAAATGGTTCATCTAATAACAAAGCTCTGGTGTCATAAACCAATGAAGATTATGATTGATCTAATCAGATGGAAATTCTTGATATCAAGTTTTCTACTGCTCTGTTAGCTAAGATTCAAACCACTGAAGAAAATGATGATAATAACATACTTGATGAGTTTGTGTCCAATGAATTGTTGAAAGGAGTATTTTCTAAAGAAGAAAGTCAGAGTGATAATCAGGTGGTTGTTGAAAAGGCTGTTGAGATTACTCCAGCTCAATCACAAACTACTGAAGAAAGAAAGGAAGAATCTAAATGAAAAGCTATTGAGTTAACTCTAGATAAAGATAGAAAGATAAATAATGATGTTGAGGAAACTCCGGTAACTGCTCGTGCTAAAAATGTCAAAGCTGTTGAGATTACTCTGAAAAGAAGATTTAAAGGCCTTCATGGTAAATGTTGTACCTAAAGAGACAAAGAAGCAAGAAGGAAATGAAGAGGTATATACTAATCTTTGTTCAAACAATTTTATAGAAAAAGTTAACAGGTATAGAGTTCACAACGAACGCTTGATTCTAGAATTTGAAATTCTTCAATATCAAGCTAGTAAATATAAAACTGATGAGAAAGTTTTTAAAGAAAAGATAGATGGCTTAAACAAATCGATTTATCAATCAAAATTAAATCTTCATGATAAAGATTGTAACATAAAAGATTTAACAACACGTAACAATGAACTATCTTTAGAAATCAATAAACTTAACAGTGAACTCTTGTCTGCCAAATTGATTGTTGAAAAATTTGAGTTGTCATCAAACATGGTTGAAGATATAATCAAGTCTCAAATGACACAGAAAATTAATAGTGGTAAAGGGGTAGTTCGTTATTCTAACATTACACCACTCATTAATCATGATTATAAATGCTTGCCTTCATCAAATACGACTCCTGATGAAGAGACCTATGGATTAGGTTTTCAACCAAAGTCAGACTTAACACCTTCAATCAATGTTTCACTAACTGTTAACCCTATCATAAAAAATGAAATTGAAATTAATCATGATAATTCTTTTACAGAAAGTATGAAGAAGGAAGGGTTGTTTGAAGAATGGGAAAGTGATGATGAATTAGATTTTTAGGAAAATAAAAATTGTAATGCAAAATATTCATATAATTATCATCAATTATTAATGAAAGATTAGAAGTTTTTAGTGATACAAATGTTTGTTCAAAAATGTCAAACAAAGAAAAGAAATTGAAATCAAAAATAGATTTTAAGGCCACAGAAAGAAAACGAGTCGCAACATATATATCTGACTTGAAAACTTATTTCAAGAACACATTTGTTTCAAAAGACAACATTGATAAGGAAGATCATATTTTTAAAGAAACCAATACCAGTTCTTTAAAAATAAACCTTCTAAGATTGCTAACTCTGTGAAACAAGATGTTTGTAGAACAGGTATCAAAGACACTGGTCCAATTCCAGTAACTACGACTCAAAAGGCTAAAGTTACAGTTCATGTGACATCGGCTTCAAATGTGAATGAAAAGGCTAAAACAGATACCTCAATTCTTCCAGAATCATCTCAAACAATCCATAACGAGAGAAAGAATAGAGAGACTGTCAAAGAATCATAAGGCTAAGGACATATTAAGGCCAGATTCTATGGTAACTATGGAAGTTATCATAAATAGTTTGTGCACAATACTCAAGCGTCAAATACATATCATAAAATGTGTTGTTATGTGCGTGGCAAGCCAAAACATATGGCTAGAAATTGTCGTCATCAACATCAATCGTCAAGCAAACAAAGATTTCACAATTTAATTTCATAGAATAGAAAACATTTCTTTCTATATACCAAATTCAAAAGAAATTCAAATCAGTCAAAATCTTTTGTTAATAACAGTAATGATTTGAATAAGGAAAAATCAAATGTGAAATCTATACAAGTTGATGATAGGACTTCTACTTTGAAGAAAATGGTGACATTTTGATTAAACCATTTCAAAAGTGGAAAATTAAAGAAAACCCATCTAAACCTGATGTTGTTGAACATTGTCCTTTTGATGAGAAAAGTGAGATGATATTACAATCTTTATCATATTTGGATGTAAACAAAGTACTCATGTCAACCATGGCTTGGCTCCTAAACATGAATAAATTATTCGAATGTGTAGGAGAAACCAAGACAGGTCATCAACTGTGTTTGGGATGTTAAAAGTGGTTGTTCACGGCACAAGACTGGTAATATATCTCTATTAAACAACATATAACCTCACAACGAAGGATATGATATCTTTACAGGAGACAAAGGTGGTAAGATTACAAAGAAAGGTACAGTGTCGAATGGTGTGTTAAGCTTTGATGATGTCAATTTTGTTGAAGAACTAAAACATAACTTGTTAAGTGTTTCACAAATTTGTGACAAAAGGTATTCTACACACTTCACTGATAAAGAATGTCTTATTCTAAAACCTGGATTTGTAATTCCTAATGAATAGGTCTTATTAAGAACACCGAGAGACAAAGACACATACTTACTTGATATGAATGATTCACACTCATTTGTAACCGCGTCTTGTTTGTTATCTAAAGCCTCGGAAAGTGACACAATGTTATGGCATCGTCGTCTTGGACATGTAAATGTTAAAAATATGAACAAGTTGGTTAGAGGAAAGCATGTTGTAGTTCTACCTTTGAAAAAATTTCAATTAACTGAACATTGTCTATCATGTTCAAAAGGAAAACAACATAAACATCCTCATAAACCAGTTGCTCATACCAAAATTGACTCTGTTCTTCAACTGTTACACATTGATTTATTTGGTCCTATTAGTGTTTTAAGTTTGGAAGGTCATTTGCTTCTTAGCATCCAAAGATGAGACACCTCATTTGCTGATAAAATTCATGACACTTATAGAGAATCAGACTGACAAAACAACCAAATGCATTTGAAGTGATAATGGAACCGAATTCTACAATCATGCACTAAACGAATTTTGTGATTCAAAGGGAATAGCTATACAATTCAGTTCTATAGGAACTCCACAACAAAATGGAGTTGCTGAAAGATGAAACAGAACTTTAATTGAATCTGCCAGAACAATGTTATCAGCAACCAAATTACCATCATTCTTTTGGGCTGAAGCTGTTAACACGGATGTGCATTTTTGGAAATGCTGATGAAACTACTCATCCGCATTTACAAATACGGATGTACATTTGGGAAATGCGGATGAAGTTTCTTCTTCCGCATTTATAAATGCGGATGAATATTAGAGAAATGCGGATGGGTTAAAAGGATGGGTCCCGTCCACTTTTCTCTCACTCTGAAATTCAGTTTCACAGGACGTGTAATATATGATTGCATTCAACAACACACACAAAGGTGCAGATCGATGTTTCTGTTGCTTTTCTCTAGATCGGTCGAAGAAAACCAAGAATAGAACATGTTCAAGTGAAGAAAATCCTAGCAAACTGGTGTTTTGTTGGAAGCTTGGGGTAGACAAGCTTGAGATTTCCTGCTTTGGAAGCTGCCGATCAAAGATCATCTTCCTCTGACCCATTCGAGAGGTAGAATTCTAAACACCCTATGGTTGCTTGTAAGCATGGTTTTTTTTTTCATATAACGATCCATTATGGGTTTTTAATAGATATATAAATTGATTTATATATTTTAACTGTAACAAGTTTTTCATTCAATTTCCGCTGCGTTTTCATTTTATAAGGATAAAATGTTATAAAATGACTCTCTGATAAACTTGTGAAAACCCCAACAATGGCATCAAGAGCAGATTATATGGATACATGCTTCATTTGGAATGAATTCTCGGTTTCTTGCTGTTAATTCACCAAAGACCGAAAATTCAGGTCTATGTTTCTCCTGTTTTTTTCAAGATTCTACTTTACATGCATATTGTAATCTTGAAAAACTTAATCATTTGGATGATTTAAGTTGTTTGGACAAGAATCATGATATTCGGTTTGTTTAAACATTAACCGAAATCTATGATTCAAGGGCAAAACTTTCGGATTTTGCTTACATATTTGGATATGTATCTTGATGTTCATAACCTAGCCGAGACCTTGTGTTTGGTTGTGTTGTGATTTGTATTTGATTATTCAAAGGGTTGTAATAATTAAATATATTTGTTCTTCCTATTGGCTTTGTAATTTTTTTATTTTCATTTGGTATGTAAAATAAATAGATTAGTTGCATTTCACTTTTATTAAAAAATGTATATAGGATATATAATTTTGTAAAAGAATATGCAACAAGGTTGTTTTTCGGTTTAGGCCAATTTTGTGCCCAAAGGACTTTATAGCTCTTAATGGGATTTAAGCCCAATAACCAAAACATATTTTTATGGCCCAAAGGAGTTTGGTGCAGAATTTTAAGTCCATATGGAAGCTCAAATCGAATGGGAGAATCACAACACAAAGTGGACACTTGACGCATTTGGATGCGGGATCAAGTGGGAGTTCACCGACACAAGTGTTACCCTTAGGAAGGACCTAATAACTGACTTGTTTTGGTCAACAAGTGATGTTAAAATTCGTTGTCTATGGTTATGAACTTGTTGTTTTATTTGTTGCTTGTTTGGTTGATTTAATTTATTGTTCATGTGATATTTGGATATGCACTGTTAAACATTTTCAAATCAACAACAAGCTGCAAACAATTCTTTTGGAAACATTAACATGGATAATAAAATGGTTTTGATAAAGGTTAATGTTTTGCAATAAAATTGGGTTTTATTAAAAGAACCTTGGAAATTGGTTTCACTAGTGTACCACATTTGAATGCATGCAAATGTAAGGTACAAAATGTTTTCATAACTAGAATTAATGGAAACAAAACCCTTTTAAACAAGTTTAACACCATCCTCTTATACAACACTCGAATCACTTGGGAACTATTTATGGGATAAAGGTCACCTAACCACATTTAGGGAACTTGTGTGTTTGAGGTGGGTTTATCATATTTGTGGGATAAAGGCCACCTAACCACCTGTATGTGTAAACTCACACGTGTGTGTAAGTAGGAAAACTTGAGTGGGAAACAATGTGAATAGGGTCACCAAAGCATGGTGTATAATGGTGTTGATGGGATTAAACATGTCGACTAAACATAAAGATGTTTAACCAATCCCATAAACTAGAAGTTGCAAAGGGTTGCAATTTCAAAAGTTGTTAATTTAAATAATCGGATAAAGGTCACCTAAACATTTTTTGAATGTAATGTTGGATTCTAGATTTTAATTATTAATTGTCTTTGAGACATGAAAGGGTATTAATTATTAAAATGTATTTTTGTAAATACTAAAATTGAACTTTGTTTAAATTGTAGTAATGGCCGCAAATAATAATAACGCTACCTCCCCGACCGTCCATAACCTGTCACTGAGAACTATCCTACAAAAGGACCGTCTAAACCACAATATATTCGTGGTTTGGTTTCGAAACTTGAGAATTATTCTCAAGCAAGAAAAGAAATCATATGTGTTGGACGATCCTATTCCCGATGAACCTAATATCGATGATGTTGATGCCTACGAGGATTGGGTTAAGCACACTGAGGATTCTGTGCAAGTTTCTTGCCTCATGTTGGGAACCATGATTCCTGAGCTTCAAAAGGATTTTGAACATTACAGGGCATACGATATGATTACTCAGCTGAAGGAAATGTTCCTTCAACAAGCAAGGGTAGAGCGCTTTGAAACAGTTCGAGCGCTTCATGCATGTCGAATGGAAGAAACCCAATCTATGTCATCTTATGTGATGAAGATGAAAAGCCACATTGATCGCCTTGAAAGGCTGAATTGTCCCATCTCAAAAGAGTTGGCCACGGATTTGATCCTCAATGGTCTAACCAAGAATTTTAAGACTTTTATCATGAATTATAACATGAATGGATGGGACAAAAGTATTGGGGAACTTCATGCAATGCTCAAAACAACCGAGGCAGGGATGGGTAAAAGGGTTTTATCGGTTCTCACGATCATTGAGGGTGGCAACAAGAAAAGGCATCACCCCGAACCCAAGGCAAATGTTGCCAAAGGCAAGGGATACGTCAAAGAAAAGGGTAAGGGAAAGACTAAACCAGAACCATCAAAACTGAGGCTTAAGAAGCCAAAGGTTACGAAGAATGATCCATGCTTTAAGTGTGGTGAGATAGGACATTAGAAGAGGAACTGTCCAATCTATCTCAAGGAGTTGAGTAACAAGAAGGATGCTGGGCAGACCTTAGGTACAACTTTCATGATCCATATTAAACTTAATGTTAATTCTTCAAACACATGGGTATTAGATGCCGGATGTGGAACTCATATTTGCAATTTGTTGCAGGGGTTCAAAAGAAATAAGCATTTTAAAAAGGGGGATACTAGTCTCTACATGGGCAACAGAGCAAAGGTTGATGTCGAAGCCCAAGGAGACTATACCTTGAAGCTTCCAAGTGGTTTGGAAGTTATTTTGAAGAATGTTTTGTATGCTCCTAGTTTGACTAGGAATATAATTTATGTTTCCCTTCTGAAACAATATGGTTATGTATTAAAGTTTGTAAACGATGGTATTTGTGTTTTTATCGATGATAAATTTTATTTTAAGGCTATGCCTTTTAATGGTATTTATGAATTGGTTCATGATGACTCATCCTTTAATAACTCGTTATACCAATCAAGCACCAAGAAACTTAAAATGGGTTTAAGTGAATTATATCTTTGGCATTGTCTTCTTGGTCACATAAACAAGAATCACATTCAAACACTTCAAAAGAATGGTCTTTTGGAAGCAAATGAAGAGGGTTCATTTGATAAGTGTGAATCTTGTTTACAAGGAAAGATGACCAAGGAACCTTTTAGTGGTACAAACCAAAAAGCAAAAGATTTATTAGGAATCATACATTTAGATGTATGTGGTCCTTTTAAAGAAATGACAAGGAATGGTGAAAGATACTTCATTACCTTCATCGACGATTATAGTCGTTATGGTTATGTGTACTTGTTGAGACACAAAAGTGAAGCTTTTGAAACGTTCAAAATCTTCAAAAATGAAGTAGAGAATCAACTCAACAAAACAATCAAAGTTCTTCATTCGGATAGAGGAGGTGAATACCTTAGTGATGCCTTTCAAGATCATCTTAGGAGTTGTGGGATTGTCTCACAGTTTACTCCACCCGGAACACCACAGCATAATGGTGTGTCTGAAAGGAGAAACCGAACCGTATTTGTAACACCCGAAAAAATTAAAGAAAAGAAAAGTGCAGGACCGTTAAAAAGGGACTTTGCGCCTAGTTAACACACTTAGAAGGATCTTTAGGATCACTTAACAATTCAAATGGGGAACTTAGAACTTTATACAGATGATATAATGCACAACACAATTAAAGTAAGAGCAAGAACACAAGAAATAATTTTCAAGGAAGTAGTATATTGCTTCTTAGGTTCTATTACAGGTGTTTGCACTGATCTTTGAAATACAAGAACCTTTGACTCTTTATACTAAACCTACAACCGTCAATATGCAAAAAGACTGTTGGATGTGACTAATCTAGACAACAAGATCAGCCTAAAGTCAAAAGGCAGATTGCCTTTTGACTAGTGACTATGACAGGCCATAGCTCACTGACTTTCCTATTACAAAAAGCCAAAAAAGAAACAAATACAGAAACTTGCAGACAAAGACCTTATCTACTTTATCATAAAGCATGGAAGGTTCACCAACTTATGATAGTTGGTGAACCACCAGAGCATGCAGCGGATAGGAGGTTGCTTTATGATAAAGTTGACAGAAAAAGTGTCTTTTCTCTCTCTCTAAAGTAATCAGTCTTATCTTTATTCAGCTTCGGAAGACTTTGTCTTGAGAGCTTCGGAAGACTTCATCTTTAACCTTCGAAAGAGTTGAGTCTTTGGCTTCGGAAGACTTGACACTTAGTGTAAAGTTTCCTCAGTAGTTTCTTCTGAACATTGGCTTCGGAAGATTTTACACTTAGCATTTTACTTGAGTGTGTAAAACTTTCGAAGCTAGTTCTTCTTTGTTCCTTAGTGCATGTTGGAAGACTTGGTTGTTTTGGTATCCTTTGGTTGCATCAGCCTCATAACATCAGAGGTTCCTACAAACTCCCCCTAGGCTGATGCTACCAAAACAGAGAGGTCTTCAGACTGGGATAGTCCACATGAGAATCTTTAGAATTCCTTTCTTCATTAGCAGATCAGGATTCTTTAGATCCATGAAGTACCTTCTCATGTCATAGAGATCATGCAGAGGGAGTTCTAGTCACTAGTGAAGTAGACATGTTGTTCTCCCTGATCTCTAGTGACATACCATCTATCAGGATCTTCAGGAAATGTCCATGATAGAATTAGTCTTCCAACAAGAGAGGCTCTACTATGATAGGAGTTGGTTGAGAGCCCTCTTTTGCACTTCCTCAGGATGTTCTGACTCATCCTGAGTTTGGGAGGTGGATGCCTTTCTTCTTTTCTTCTTCTTAGAGGATCTTCTTTTGGCCATCCTCTTTTTCCTCCTAGATGATTTTAACTGAGAGGGTTGGTCTTTAGTACCAGGTTCTTCAGTGGATTCCCTCTCAGTTGGGATCTCCTCTCTCCCAGGTTCAGAAGGAGGGGGAGGAGAACCCTGCTGTGGATCAAAAGATGAAGTTGGCTGTTATGTAGCTTCAGGTGCAGGTTGTGTTGTCTCTGTAGGTTCAACCTTTACCTCAACTTCAGGTTGAGCTTGTTTTGATGGTGAGTGGAGATCCACAAGCTCTCCCCTTTTAATCTTCTGCTTGATCACCCTTATGTGCTCATCCATTATGGACAGAGACATGGGACCAAGCCTCCTTCCGGAGAACCCATACAGCTTCAAGAAGCTCATCATCTTCTGCCTATCTGCAGACTTTTTCTGACTTTTCTTGATGATGGCTCTTGACTTGGCAGCTTTTTCCCTTTCCCTTTTTCTAGCAGCTTGCCTATTTCTTTTGGCTTGCTCTTCCAGCTGCTTGTTGTATTCAAACAGTATGTAATCATATGGCAAAGGAAGAAGTGCATGTGCCTGGTAGAGGCCTGTGGCTCTCAGGTAGTTGATCACCTTTGTCTTTTCTTCTTCATTAACTACCTTAGGTTGATCAGCAGCCACAACCTCTGACTCAGGGCTTTGTTGAACTGGGGAGAGGACAGGCATATTCTTGTATATTCTTTTTCTTCTCATTTCCTCTTTATGCTTGAGGGTCAAGGCTGCATCCTCAGCTTCCTTCCTCTCCTTTGACAACTCTGTGTCAGCCAGTTCATTTAATTCCTCTAAGGGGAGAGAGATGAGTTCATCTATGTTGCAGTTCCTGGTCCCCAGATAATTAAGTCTGGCTGCCCTTAACTCATCTTCTTGAGTGTTTGGAACATGGGCAGTCAGAATTGCAGCTTGCATGAATCCTGGGGAACCACTTGAACTCTCTACCCTTAGCTTTCTCTTCCTCTCTTTTTTCTCTTCTTCAATCTCCTCAGCAGTTAGTTTTCTTTTGCCTTTGTCAAGTACTGATCTTGATGACTCAGGCTGAGGAGAGCTTTGGCCTTCATTGCTGGATTCAGCAGTCAAGCTCTGGCCAGAGAGAGGTTGTGATACATCACCAGCTGGTGCCTCACTGAGGGTATGGGGTGCTGGAGGAGATATTGTCTTAAGGTTCGCAGTCTCAGCCTTGGGCCTTCAGTCAAGGCTTTCCCTTTGAAGCTAATCTTAGGGTCCACCTCAACATCCAGTTGACCAAAGGCTTCAACTGCTAGCCTCTGTCTATATAGTTCTGATCTCCTTTTGAGTTCTTCCAGCACCCAATCTTGAATTCTACTAGCTAGTCTGGCAGCTTGTCTGTTGTTGCTTGGGTTGACAAGTGCCAGATCTACCAGATTTATACCCTCATAGAAACTCAGGTTTGAAATGTTTAAAATTTCTAGTTGACCCTAGCTCTAGAGAGTACAAGAGCTTCCCTTTCACTGTCATACCCCCAACCCCAGATTGGGTTCTCAGAAGGGGCAGACATTGCTCTTGTATTCCCTCCTCAAACAGTTGTTGTATTAACAAATGTAGATCACTGTCTAGAGGAGGTTGCTGAGTATGGACAACTGCAAGAGAGGATGGTGCGTCCTCTATGTCCATACTCTGAGAGGAACTCCCAGGTTCTGTGATTGTTAGGATTTTCTCCCCCTTTTTGGTAGCATCACCCTTTTGCATAGGTGAGCTGGGAGATTGATCCATGACATCCACAGGTTCTTGTGGACGTGGATGAGTTGATCTCATTGGTCTCTCAGCTAGCTTACCCTTGAGATCAGTGATCTCAAGTTGCTGGTCATTACCCTTTTCTGCAAGATAGTCACCTGAGATTCCAGGTGAGCTATCTTGGACACAAAGTTGGTGCACATGTTTGAGAGTTTGTGCACCTTTTGTTGCAGACTCCCCTCATCTTCAGATGATGAATCATAGGGGGATGAGAGGATTGAACCTGAGTCTTCTCCCTCATCACCAGCATAGGTTTCTTGGCTGCTGGATTTCCCCTGCTCTATTTGAAGAGGCTGGGTTGCCGTGGTTGAGGTCTTAGAGATGTAATCACTGCCAACAGTGAAAGCCTCTGCCACATGGATCTCCTGGACAATCTAAAGGAGATCCACCTCAGTTTGTGGTGTCTGATATGGGCTAGAAGTGGGTGAGGCAGGAGTACTCATCTCACCTTGAGTGTGGGTGGAGAGGAGAGATTCATGGTACTCACTGAAACCCAAATCTTTATCAGAGTAAAAGTCAAGGCTGGGCATGGGTTGATTAAGATCAAGAGGCTAGGGATGGTAGCTTTCCCCTGAAGGTTGATCACCAGAGTGTTGAGACTCAGAGTGATGGCTTAAGGCTATTTGAGGAGGTGTGAGCTCATCAGGCTGAGCATGAGGAACCTCAACACTGATTGTGTCAAGAATGGGAGTGGTTTGCTCCTCAGGGGAAGTGGGAGCTCTAGTGTCCACTTCCTCCCATGTAGGTTGTCATACGGGGGCCTGTATATGCTTAATAGCAGGTGCAGGGGTTCGTTTGGATTTTCTTTGGTAAGTAAGGGTAATGGTAGGCCTTGATGGTGGTTGAGAGGTAGAGGGTGTTGGTTCATCACTAGCTGGTGCTGCTAGGATGTCACCCTGAGCAATGAGCTTAAACATTTTTGAGACAAGGGCTGTTTCTACCCCTGAGAACCCAACAGTTGGCTTTTTCAATATTTTGAAAATGCCAGGTCTCATATGTGCAAGTTTAAGAACATTACCTGTTCCCCTCAACTGTGGTCCATTTCACAGTTGAGAATGTGTTGAACATACCGGGGAAACATGTAATATTCTAGGGAGTCCAAATTTGCAAGTAAATTTGTGAAAACAAACTGAGAATACCTGAATTTGACCCCTTAAACCATCCCATGGACAATGAAGGAGAGGTCTTCTGGAATCTGGTCCCATCCTCTATGTTTATTAGACAAGTTGTGGATGACAACATGGAGGAGGTACTTCCACTGGTATGAGACCTTCCCCTTCCTGAAGGTCTTGACTGTGAAGTCACCTTCATATCCCATCTGCTCAAAGGAATGGTTTACAACAGCTTTTGGGAAGGACATTTCACCTTCTTCATCATCCAGCTGAAGATGGGTGTTGATGATGGCTGGAGTGATGAACAGTGTCCTCCCTTACACTGTGGCAGACAGTGCCTTCTCCCCGTCCAAAGTGACCTCTTGACAGGTCCGCCAGAACTCAAACAACTGATCCTCATAGAGGGGAGGATCAATCGTAAGGGAGGTGAGATAATAATATGAAGAAAGATACCTATAAACATCTGAGAAGCTTGGATCCTTCTCAAAGTTTAACAGAGCAACCTGGTTGTGTTGCCTGTGTAGATGCATGGTGAAATCTGGGTCATTTCGGCGATCAAGATTTGCCATTTGCAGAAGCTTTGCAGAGAAGGAAGGTAGAAGAAGATAATTTGGGGTTAAGTTTAGGTTAAGGAAAAATGAGAGTAGAGAGATGAAGATAGGACCGTTTGGGGAGATATACACAGGATTTGAAACAAAGTTAAAGCAAAAGATAAACTTTGAAATCCGCAAGTGGGTCCTACTTCAGAAAAAAGGCACCCAAAAAGGTAGTTTTCTTGAAAGTTGCAAAACTTCTGAAGGTTATTTTAGCTTCAGAAGATATTTCAAAGAGTTTTGAAAGTTTTGGCTTCGGAAGAGATAAAAGGTCTTCCGAGACTTAATTGCTTTCGGAAGAGATTTATTCTAAAATGTATTTAGGAGCTTATAGTCAACTTAAACTTCGGAAGATGCTTCATGAATTTCTTCCAAAGATAATTGGCAGATAAGCTGTAAATTTCTTCCGAGGGCAATTTTATTTCTTCCGAAGGTAAATTTTCATAACTCTGAAAAATATCATTTTGAAAATTTGTTTTCCTCCAAAGAGAACTGGGCTTATGAAGTGATCTAATAGACAACCTAGGACACACAATTTTAGGTAGTAAGATTGATGAAGTTATTTAGAAAAACTTATTCAAGTTAATCATCCCAATGGCTGATACAAGATACTTAAATCTCTACTCATCAAAAGCTTTTGTGAACAGATCAGCATATTGTTCATTTGTGTTAACTTGATTAGTTTTATCAAGCCCTTTTCAAAATTATCCCTAATCAGATGATACCTGATGTTGATGTGTTTGGTCCTTGAGTGCTACATAGGATTCTCTGTTATAGAGATGGCACTGTTGTTGTCTACATGGATGGGAGTCTCTTTGAAATTGAATCCATAGTCTAGCATCTGATTTTGAATCCAAAGCACTTGAGCACAGCAGCTGGCAGCAGCAATGTATTCAGCTTCAACAATTGATGTAGACACACAGGATTGCTTCTTGCATTGCCAAGAGACTATCCTTCCTCCAAGAAACTGACACCCCCCAGATGTGGATTTTGCAGTCATGTTGCAGCCACCATAATCACTATCTGTATAAGCATACAGATTAAAGTCTGAATTCTTTGGATACCAAAGGCCTAGATTTGGAGCACCTTTGAGATATCTAAGAATCCTTTTGACAGTGATTAGGTGTGACATCTTGGGGTTTGCTTGATATCTTGCATATATGCATGTGGCAAACATGATATCAGTCCTGCTAGCAGTAAGATACATAAGTGATCCAATCATAGCCCTGTAGAGATGTTCATCAACACACTCCCCCTCAAGGTCAAGACCAAGGGAATGGTTTCTGGCTATGGGTGTCTTAGCAACTTTACAATCAGTCATCTTGAACCTTGTAAGTATGTCCTGTACATACTTTGACTGACAGATAAAGATGCCATCTTCAACCTGCTTCACTTGAATTCCTAGAAAGAAATTGAGTTCCCCCATGGCACTCATTTCAAATCTATTCTTCATCAGCATCTCAAAGTCTTTGCAATGCTTTGGATTAGTTGAACCAAAGATGATGTCGTCTACATATATCTGAACTAGCAATGTGTCATTCCCTGTATCTTTGATGAAGAGAGTCCCATCAATAGTACCTCTTTTGTATCCATGATTGCAGAGGTATGTTGATAGTGTCTCATACCACTTTCTTGGAGCTTGATGCAGTCCATAAAGGGCTTTATCAAGCTTGCAGACATAATCAGGATGATCTGGGTCTGCAAAGCCAGGCGGTTGTTTAAAATAAACTTCTTCATCAATCACCCCATAAAGAAAGGCACACTTCACATCAAGCTGGTAGACCTTGAAATCCTTGGATGCAACATAAGCCAGGAATATCCTTACAGCTTCAAGTCTTGCTACAGAAGCAAAGACATCAGTATAATCAATTCCTTTTTCTTGTGTGTATTCTTGGACAACCAGTCTAGCCTTGTTTTTGATGATGATCCCTCTATCATCCTTCTTGTTCCTAAATACCCACTTCGTACCTATGACAGTCTTCACTTGAGGAAGAGGGCATAAGTTCCACACCTTCTGTCTATTGATTTGAAGCAACTCTTCTTGCATTGCTTCAATCCAGCTTCCATCCTTTAAAGCCTCATCAACTTTCTTAGGCTCAATTTGGGATAAGAAACAAGAGTGTAGACAAACATGGCTATCATGAGTTTGTCCTCTTATTCTCACCCCTGAGTCAACATTTCCAATGATGTTTGTGGTGGGATGTGACTTGTGGATCCTGAGTTGAGGAATCACAGCAAGTTGGCTGGACAGATCAAGATTAGAGAAATTTTGATCTGGCAAAGAAGAATCCCCCACCACATCAGCACACTTATCAAGAGAAACTTGATCCAATGAGTGTGTGACATCATTGATGTTGTCTTCAATGGAGTGGTTATCAGCATCAAGAAATTCTTGATCACTGTCACCACCATCCATTCCTCCTACATTGGAGGTTCCTTCACCTGAATTCTGAGCCTCTGAACTGGACTTTGAGGGTAATTCAGTTGAATCAACAGTATTTTTCATGCTTGTGCTGATTGGAGCCTCAATGACAGGGTGAGTCACCATTAGAGCTGAAGTAGTCTTCTTGTTTGGTCTTCTCAGCTCAAATCTTGGGTCAGGATCCTCTGTTGACCTATTATCCATAGATCCTGAAGCATTCTCATAAGATTTGTTAAAATAGTTGGTAACTAAATCAAGATCAAATAGCCAATCCAGACCAGAACCTTTCACACAGGGTATGTGTTCATTGAAAGTCACATTGGCTGACTCCTCAATGATTCTAGTTCTAAGATTGTATACTCTATAAGGGTTGGCTTGAGAAGAATATCCAACAAAATGTCCATCATCTGATTTCTTAGAAAACTTAGCTATTTGATATTTGGTATTCAAGATGGTGCAAGGACATCCAAATGTTCTGAGAAAACCAATAAATGGTCTCCTTTTGTGCCACAGTTCATAAGGAGTCTTAACATGTGTCTTAACTACTAAAGCTCTATTCTGCACATAGCAGGCTGTGTTGATAGCCTCTGCCCAGAAGGTGATGGGTAGCTTAGAGTCAGACAACATAGTTCTTGCAGCTTCAATACGTGTCATCTTTCTCCTCTCAGCAACACCATTTTGCTGAGGAGTCCTGGGAGCACTATATTGTCTTGAAATACCCTTCTCATCACAAAATGTATCAAGGATTTGGTTTTAAATTCGGTTCCCTGATCACATCTTATGATTTTGACCTTGTGATCAGATTGATTCTCAATTTTCAGAATAAAATTCTTCAAGATTTCAGAGGTTTCATCCTTAGTTCTAAGGAAAAACACCCAAGTGAAACTTGTGAAATCATCTGTGATCACTAAACAATATGAGGTCCTTCCTAGACTCATTACACTGGTGGGGCCAAACAGATCCATATGTAACAAGTGTAGGGGAGTAATGATAGAGTTCATTTCCTTTGGCTTGTGAGACACTTTGTGTTGCTTCCCTTTCAGGCATGCAACACAGTGGTCATCACTTATCAACTCTTTCTTTGGTATTCTAGTTACCAAATCATTCTTAATCAGTTTATTCATGTTTTTAAAGTTTACATGGTACATTCTCTTATGCCAAAGAAGAGACTCATCACTATTTGCTTTAGATAGAAAGCAAGAAACCTCTCCAGATGAAGATGCTTCCTAGAAGTCCATCTTGTACATGTTTCCTCTCCTGAGGGCTCTAAGCAAAATATGCTCAGGAGGAATGACAACCCCAGGCTTGAGAACAATGCACTCGTGCTCAGTAAAGAGCATATGATGTTTTTGGTCACAAAATTGGGACACACTCAGAAGATTGTATCCAAGCTCTTTGAAAAAATTTACCTTCTCAATGCTGAGCTTACCATTTGTAACCTTGCCCCTGCCAGTAATGTACCCTCCTGCATCTCCCCTAAAAGCAACTGGTCCTCCATCAATCCATTCAAAGTTTTGAAGCAAGGACTCATTGCTAGTCATGTGCCTGGAGCATCCACTATCAACAATCCAGATATTTTTGTTGGACTTTAGTTGTCCCTGCACAAAAAAAGATTATTTAGTTACAATTGGAAACACAAGCCTCATTGGTCTTGGGCTTATTAGAATGAGTTAAAGGCAATGAAACAGTAATCGATCCTATGCTCAAGCTTTGGGATCATTTGCTATTTCTGATGATGAACTTTTAGCCATATGGTCTTCCTTCATCTTCCACACCACCTTTGAAAGATTGGGCTTGACCTTCAATGCTTCGGAAGCTTTTATGGCTTCGAAAGCTTTGGAGAGTGATCCTTCGGAAGATCTTGCTTTCACTGTAGCAGGCCTCAGTACTTCGGAAGCATTCCTTTCTTCCGAGACCAACTTTCCTTCCGAAGACAATGGTTCATTTGCCTTTTTCTTCATTTTGGAGCTTCCGAAGGAAACAAATTTTCCTTCCAAAGCTGTTTGTTTCTTCTTCCTCTCAGAAGTTTTCTTATTGATCATGTGGATAGTACCCTTTGGATTATATTAACAATCCTTAGCCAGATGTGAGGTACTACCACACATAACACAGTCTATATCTTTTCTTCTGAGAGCCTTCTTTTCCAAGAAGACTGAGCTTGAACACTTTCCTTTTCCTCTTTCACCTTTTCAGATGATGCAATAGGCTTCTTAGGGTGAAGCTTGCTTATAGAAATGGATGGTTCAGGCTGTGTAGCAGTGAGACACAGCTGATCAATCTTCTTGTTGTTGCTGGAGTGAGTTGAAGCTGAAGTAGAACTCTTGGTACTAGAATTCTTGGCAGGATCTTCAGCTTTTATCACCTTGAACCCTACAGAGACAAATACTTGTTTCTGTTTGGGATGATAGGTGGTCTTGACCTCTTGAGCTTTTCTTGATCTTCTCTTTGCTCTTCTGATCAAGTTCTTCCTTTTGGTTTTGCTCAAACCAGCTTCTTTTTCCTCCTTAGGAGCATGGTGACCCTTTTTGGATTTACTCTCTTCACTCACCTCAAAGTCATTCCTCACCTTCTCCTTTCATCCTCTTCATCACTGGGGTCTATGGATGGAAACTCATCTTGACCAGTTCCACACCTTGGAGATCTAACTGATAGTAGAGAGTATGGAGGAGCTATCTCACTAGATCCCAGTCCCTGCTTGTTCTGATAACACACTTTTGCATGCAGAGATGAGGATATCATGTTCTTGAAGGTTTCCTCTTCAAGAACACATTTTTCTGCCCTGGCTTTGCTGATCACAAGCTCAGCCTAGCATTCAGTCAACTTGGTAATGAGATCCTTAATTTGAGTCCTGTAATTTGTTTGCTCATGTTTAAGAGTTGAAACTGTTTTTTCTAGATCTTCTATCTTAAGTTTATAGTCATTTTCAGCTCTTTTAAAATCAGCTTTTAAAATATTTAAGGACTCAATGTCAGATCTCATTTCCAAGTTGTAGGACCTGTATCTATTTACTTTAGCAATACAATCAGGAGAGCAAAGATGTTCAAGTACCTTGGCTTCATCGTGGTCAGCCATGAGTGCTTGGTTTGGAGATGCATCTTTAGCTTGAAAGCTCCAGTCAAAGCCTCCTTCTTCAACAGCAACTATAGCTTGCTGTCTTGGCTTCTCATTCTGGTGCCCTCCTTCAGTGTAGTTTGGCCTGGATGAGGCTTGGCCACCATTTGATTTGGTTTCCTTGCATTCTCTAGCAAAGTGTCCCATCTGGTTACAGTTGTAACACTTGACTTTGCTTTTTTTCCAGCCAAAACTTGCCATTGGCAGCATTGCTAGGAAACCTTCTCCCAGTCCTCTTGTAGAATTTCTGGGCTCTGTGAGTGAGAAGAGTCATCTGCTGGACTATCTCCATATATTCCAGATCATCTGGATTGATATAGTCCAGGTCTTCAAGAGTAAAGAGAAAGTTTCTTGAACTTTCATCAGTGAAAACAAAGGCTTGAGAGGAGTTTGTCTCTTGGAAGGGACTTCCTTGGATGTAGCTCTCTCTTGGTGTCTCCGGGAAGGTGATAAAAGGACCCTTTTGTGAAGTCTCAGGGTAGCAGATGAGATGATACTGTGGTTCTCTACTATCCCTTTCAACCACATGAAGGGCTGAACTCTTGTGAGTGTTGGAGCTACCAGATGAATTTTGCATATTCATCTCCATCTGGTATCCACTGAGTATCCCATACAACTCAGTGAGAGTAAGGGTCTTGAGGTTTTCAGTCCTCTTAATGACCACACAGTAGTGTGTCCATTGTCTTGGAAGAGAGGACATGAACTTCCTAACAATATCCTTGTTCTCAATAGTTACCCCAACATCAGCCAAAGTATCCACAATCTCAACATACCTGAAGTATTATTGAGTCATGGTTTCACCTATCTTGAAGGTGAAATTTTCAAACTGCTGCTTTAAGAGATCATTCTTGTTCTCCTTGGCTTCATTTGAACCCTCATACATCAGCTTCAGTGCATCCCATAGCTGTTTAGCGGTCTTGCACTTCTTGAAACCTCTGTAGATGGAGTTTGGAAGAGCAGTTTGGAGGGCTGTCATGGCTTTCTGATCAATGTCAATTCTTTTCCAGTCTTCATTAGAAAAGTCATCCCTCTCCTTTGGTATCATGCCACCACCAGCAGCAGCTGAAGAGGTGCATGGTACATGAGGTCCATTGACAATAGACTCCCACATCCTGGAATCTTGAGACTTGATAAAGCCTTCCATTCTTTGACACCAAGTGTCAAAATCCTCAGGAGTGATCAGTGGCGACTTTGTCATTGTTCCAGTTTCCATATCAGCTTTGGAGATAGCTGCCATTTGAAGAGTTAAGTGATGTGTGTTACTAAGAGGTTTTGAAGATGGTGAGATTTTGCAAACAAGAGCCTGGAATGCTCTGATACCAAATGCAGGACCGTTAAAAAGGGACTTTGCACATAGTTAACACACTTAGGAGGATCTTTAGGATCACTTAACAATTCAAATGGGGAACTTAGAACTTTATACAGATGATACAATGCACAACACAAGTAAAGTAAGAGCAAGAACAGAAGAAATAATTTTCAAAGAAGTATGGAAGTTTCATAAAGCATGGAAGTTTCACCAACTTATGATAGTTGGTGAACCACCAGAGCATGCAGCGGACAGGAGGTTGCTTTATGATAAAGTTGATAGAAAAAGTGTCTTTTCTCTCTCTTCTAAAGTGATCAGTCTTGTCTTTATTCAGCTTCGGAAGACTTGTCTTGAGAGCTTTAGAAGACTTCATCTTTAACCTTCGGAAGAGTTGAGTCTTTGGCTTCAGAAGACTTGACACTTAGTGTAAAGTTTCCTCAGTAGTTTCTTCTGAACATTGGCTTTGGAAGATTTTACACTTAGTATTTTACTTGAGTGTATAAACTTCCGAAGCTAGTTCTTCTTTGTTCCTTAGTGCATGTTGGAAGACTTGGTTGTTTTTGTATCCTTTGGTTGCATCAGCCTCATAACCTCAAAGGTTCCTACAAAAAGTAAAGAAGAAAAGATTAATAGTCCAAAAGCAAGGGGTTAAAAGTGTGCAAGAGTCAAAGTTTCCCATAATGGGTGTCAAAAGGTGGTAAGGCCTCCCATAACCCTCTCTCTCATGCACAATTCTGCTAAAGGCTGGGAAAAAAGAACCCCCATCCTGTTTTAGAGAGAGAAAGCTCAAGTTCTTCGAAAATGTGAGATTTCTAGAAGTTTTCTTATCGATTTTCTGCTGGGTTCGGGCTCATGAACCAATTTTTATGTGTTTTCTTGTGTTGGTTGTTGGTTTTATGTGTTTAGGTGCTAGTTATACTGGTTAGCTCTTGGGTTTGTGGTGTTTCACTCAAAAGCTACTAAGAGGTGAGTTCTAGATCCCCTCTTTTACTTGTTTTATATATGTTTGGGGCTGATGTGCATATTACAAGTGTTTTTAATAAACAAAACCATTATTTTGTTTCATAAGAAACCGACTATTCATGAAAGATGCTGCTTTAAGTGTATTATATGTTTATGTGTGATGTTTCTTATATTTTGAAGATGTAACTTGTTAGATCTAAGCTAAGTAGATGATTAACAAGGGCATTTGGGAACTAGAAATTATGTAAGTTAAGCTCTAAGTAAACTAGTTATCCGCTGTGGATGTTGGTCATCCGCTGTGGACACTATAGTATGACAGTGTGTCCGCTATGGATGTTGGTCATCCGCTGTGGACACTGTCTGCTATGAACACTTAGAAAGATTTGTTGTCCACTGTGGACTTTATTCATCCACTGTACACTTTTTAGTTATCCGCTATGGATGTTATCCATCCGCATTGGACTATGGCCATCCGCAATGGACTATGTTCATCCGCTGTGAACACACTTAGTGTTTTACTCATCTGCTGTGGACCTTGGCTGTCCGCGGTAGACCTTGGCTGTCCGTGGTAGACCTTGGCTGTCCGCTGTAGACTTTGGCTGTCCGCTGTGGACCTTGGCTGTCCGCTAAGGATACTTAGTACTTTAAGCCATCCGCTGTATATTCTACTCATGCACTGTGAACACTTAGAATTATTCTGAAATTTTGGGAATAGAATCTAAGTGTTAAGTATTGATGAATAAGGAAAGATTATGCTTCTTTAAAGTTTTTAATGTTTGATTCTTTTCTTATGGCATGCTGTTATGGATAATATTTATTATGCTTCATGTTATATGATTATAAGGCAGTGAATATTTTAAAAGTATTATTCCTAACCAAGTGGACACAAATAAATAAAAGAAGATAGTAGAACTTAATGAATGTTACCCCCGAGCCCTTATAAACAATGGAAAGCCTTGCAAGCACAATGGAATGAGGTGCACGACCTTGTTGTCGTTAGCTCAACTAATGTGTGACTGATTCAGGATGCACATCTGGGGTCTAATCCTGGGGATTGACCAAACTAATGGGACCCCTATTCATGAGCAGGCTTCATGCCTAGCAGTGTGGGTCAACTGTCGAATGGGTTAGCTACCAAAAAATCATTTGCCGACAGGGGTTCGGCATCTGTTGCCAACCAATAATGTAGGCTCTTGCTTTGTGCAATCCTAGTTAATTAAAGTGAAAGATAATGAAAGAAGGAAGATAAAGAATCTCTTAATGATGAATTATATATGATGATGAATGATCACCATGTGAAGTTTACCAAAGTATATTTTCTATATTATTAAACTAGGACTCACTCATCAATGTTTACTTTTTATATGCATATCAGTTGGCAGGTAAGGATGTTGCTGATGATGGCACGGGGCTGAAGCTACTTGGTGAATAGAGACTGGCATCCATTTATGCAATTATGATAATTTTGTCTTGTAATACAACTAAATATTCTTTTTTAACTTTAAACAACGATGTATTATTTGGCAAAAGTAATCATTAATGCAAGAAATGTATTTTGGTTAAATTATTCTGCTGCGATTGTTTTCTTATAATAATGTGATTTAAGGTGTTTTTGATAATGAATGATGCTATGAATGACCAACTATGGGGTTCCCGGGAACGGGGCCTTACAAGCTGGTATCAGAGCCAAAGTTTAAGAAAATTGGGTAAATCATTTTTCAAAACCTAAACTTAAACTGAGAATGGGACCGGATGGAAGTATGTCAGCCCAAGTAGCAACATGCCATCAGGTAATTTTTCATAAAGTTAACTGGTATTACATGCGTGTGCTATTTGAATTATGTTCTCTTAGTAGATTTGAATACTGATGTAGTCAGGATAGGAAATGCTTGGGGAATGAAGAGTAAAGTAAGTGGCTAATCATAACTGGCCACTATATTTAGGGACTTACTATACTTGATATAATCTGAGCTATTACCTTGAATGACCTTGTTAGTGTTTGAATCTTATAGGAAGTAGATCGTATGGCGGGTAGGAAATCTGGGAAGACGACCAGAGGAGGTGCTTGTGGTGGGCGTACTACTGGGCCACGTGTCACTCGAAGCAAAGCTAAGGCTCCCGAGACAGTTCATGAGGACACGGATCTTCATAGCCACAAAGAAGGTGAAGGATCAACCACCCTCAAGTCTACGGTAAAGGAAGCTATTGCTGACGAAGTCTACAACGTCATGCAAAACGTGTTACCTTCAGTGGTGACCGAGGTTTTGAGGGCTGTAAAGGATGGTGAAAAGACCAAGGATGCAGGGGAGAAGGAGAAAGCTAATGAAGAGCCATCTACTCCCAAGGTGGTAATTCACGATGATGATAGCGAGGGGGAGAAGGAGACCGCTAAGGGGTGCACCTATGGGGCGTTTCAGAGGTGCAAACCCCCAACCTTTGATTGTAATGGTAATGCTGCTGCTGCTCTTCGTTGGGTTCGAGAGATGGAGGCGGTTCTAGACATCAGTTAGTACCGGGAGGATCAAAAGGTGTAGTTTGCCTCCTATTCTTTCATTGATTCGACATTATGCTGGTGGGACAACATTGTCCAAGATGAGGGGAAACTGTCTGTTGCTAGGATGAGGTGGTCGGATTTGAAGGAACTGGTACTGGAGGAGTATTGTCCACATCGGGAGTTGGAAAAAAAATTAACAAGGATTTCTTGCATTTGGAGGCTGGAAACATGACTCATCAAGAGTATACCTCCAAGTTTAATGAGCTTGCAAGACACATGCCAGATATAGTAACCCCAGAGTCCAAGAAAATTAAGAGATATATGTAGGGTCTGCCCGTGGATATCAGGAGGAACATGATAGCTGCTAGACTGAGCACTTTCAGGTCTGCAGTAGATTTGGCTGGAAGGTTGTATGATGAGAGGGATCCGGTGCCAATTCAGAGGAAGGTTGGGAAGAGTTGGAACAAGAATGGTAATGGGAAGAGATTCAGGGTGACCACTATAGGATCGGGGAAAAGAAGATGAGGATTGACGATCGCCGCCCAGGATCGAGTAAAGGGAGCAATAGGAGGGAATGTAAGAAGTGTGGGAAGGTTCACATGGGTGAGTGTAGAGTTAGGAAAAATTGGTGTTTTAAGTGTGGAGGCGAAGGGCACTAAGCTAGAGAGTGCAGGGTACCGCGATGCTATCAATGTGGGGAGGTAGGCCACTCGGGCCGAGATTGCAAGAAGGGTGGAGCAAGGAGCTCAGGGACTCAGACTATAAGTGAGAAAGGGAGGAGTGAGAGCAACAAAGCCAAGGCAAGGGCATTCAACATGACTCGGGAAGAAGCTAGAGTGGACCCTGAAGTAGTTTCAGGTATGTTTTGGTAAATTTATGCTCTTCGATTCGGGTGCTACTAGAAGTTTTGTATCTGCTACCTTTTGCCATGAAATGTATGGTAAGAATTAGAAGATAAACATGCCCTTCTATGTAGAGACAGCGATAGAAAGTCTACCAAAGTAACTGATGTAATAGACGATTGCCTCGTAGAGTTGGACGGTCGTAAGTTTCCTGCTAGATTGTATGTGATGGCCCTAGGAGGTTTTGATGTGGTGTTAGGGTTGGATTGGTTGGCGGCCTACAAAGCGAACATCGTGTGCCGAAAGAAGACGATTTGTCTGACTACGCCCGATGGCAGTTTGGTTACGATACATGGAGACAAGGAGTGCATTACACCGCGAGTAATCTCGATGATCACGGCAGAGAAGTTTATGAGACGAGGGTTTGGTGCTTACCTGGCCTATGTGAAGGATGTGGATGCTACCGTGCCTCAACTGTCAGGCGTGCCGGTAGTATGCGATTCCCTATTGTGTTTCCCGAAGAACTACCAGGGGTACCACTTGACCGCGAGATCAAGTTCCAGATTGATCTGATACCTGGTGCCCAACCTATTGCAATGGCGCCATATCGTCTCGTTCCCTCCGAGATGAAGGAATTGATGACCTAGTTGCAAGAGTTGTTAGATAAGGGGTTCATCCGACCGAGTATGTCTCCCTGGGGTGCTCCGGTCTTATTTGTAAAGAAGAAGGACGGTAGCATGAGGATGTGCATCGACTACCATGAGTTGAACAAGTTGACCGTGAAGAATAGGTATCCGTTACCAAGAATTGATGACTTGTTTGATCAGCTCCAGGGTGCTAGTTGGTTCACCAGGATAGACCTTCGATCAGGGTATCATCAACTAAAGGTGATGGAACAGGATATCCCGAAGACCGCATTTCAAGCACGATACGGGCATTACGAATTCCTCGTTATGTTTTTCGGTTTAACCAAGGTGCCAACCGCTTTATGGATTTGATAAATCGGGTGTGTCGGCCGATGTTGGATAAATCAGTGATTGTGTTTTTCAATGATATCTTGATTTATTAGAAAGTAAAGAAGAGCATGCCGGTCACATTCACGAGGTATTGGAGACACTTAGAATAGAGAAGTTGTATGCTAAGTTCTCCAAATGCGCGTTCTGGTTGCGGGAAGTTCAGTTGTTGGGTCATGTGGTTAATTCTGAATGGATTATGGTGGACCTACAAAGGTGGAGGTGGTTATGCAATGAAAGACACCGAAGACGCCATCCGAGATCCGTAGTTTCTTAGGTTTGGCGGGCTACTACAGAAGGTTCATCTAAGACTTCTCCAAGACAGCTTCACTATTGACCAAATTGACCTGCAAGGATATGAAGTTCGTATGGGGTCAAGAGCAGGAGAATGCTTTCAAAGAGTTAAAGACCAGATTGACTTAAGATCCTATCTTGACGTTACCCGAAGGGAATGAAGACTTGATGGTATATTCAGATGCTTCTTATTCAGGATTGGGTTGCATGCTGATGCAACGGGGAAGGGTTATAGCCTATGCATCCCAACAGTTGAAGATTCATGAGGCTAACTACCCTACTCATGACTTGGAGTTGGCGGCTGTGGTCTTTGCATTGAAGATTTGGAGGCATTACCTGTACGGGACGAAGTGCACCATCTTCACTGATCACAAAAGATTGAAGTACTTCTTCAAGCAAAAGGATCTTAACATGAGACAAAGAAGATGGTTAGAGTTGATCAAGGATTACGACTGCGAAATCCACTATCATCTAGGTAAGGCAAATGTGGTAGCCGATGCCCTCAGTCGAAAGGAGAGGCCGGAACCGATTCGGGTGAAGGCTTGCCAGTTGGTTGTGACACTTGATGTTATGGGTCAAATCAAGGAATTCCAAGATGAGGCATTAAAGGATGATAGATCAACTCTGAACGAATGAAGGGGCAGGCGACGGATTTAGGGGTAAACACCCTTGGCGTTAAAACCCGTTTGGGCGGATATGGATTCCTTGTTATGGGGAGCTGAGGGGAAGGATCATGGATGAGGCTCACAAAACACAATATTCCATCCATCCTGGTGCTACAAAAATGTATCATGATCTGAAGAAGGATTATTGGTGGCTAGGGATGAAGCGTGACATGGTGGAGTACGTGAGTAAGTGCCTGACCTGTTTACAAGTGAAGGCGGAACATCAAAAACCATATGGGAAGATCCAACCCTTGGATATACCCAAATGGAAGTGGGAACACATCACCATGGACTTCATCACAAAGTTGCCTCGCACTACGAGAGGATGTGATACCATTTGGGTGATCGTAGACCGCCTGACGAAGAGTGCACACTTTTTGCCAATCTGAGAGACTTACTAGTCGGAAAGGTTGGCGGAGCTGTTCATCAAGGAGATCATAACTCGTTATGGCGTTCCAGTGTCTATTGTTTCTGATAGGGACACTCGGTTCACGTCCAAGTTCTGGAAGAGATTTCATGATGCGATGGGGACAAGATTACACATTAGCATAGCTTACCACCACAGACAGACGGTCAATCAGAACGGACCGTTCAGACCTTGGAGGATATGCTCCGACATGCATTATTGATTTTGGTGGAAGTTGGGATGAACACCTACCGTTGGCAGAGTTCTCCTACAACAATAGTTATCATGCCAGTATAGGCATGCCACCATTCGAAATGTTGTATGGGAGAATATGCAGAACCCCGGTGTGTTGGGATGACATCGGGAGAAAGAGTTTGGAAGCATTGAGATCATTGAAGCCACGTCGGAGAAGTTGGAAAAGATCAAGGCCTTCATGAAGGCAGCAAAGGACCGGCAAAAGTACTACGCTGATAAAAGAAGGAGGCCAATTGAATTCCAAGTGGGTGATAAGGTGATGTTGAAGGTATCTCCTTAGAAAGGGATTATCAGGTTTTGCAAGTGAGGAAAGTTGAGCCCTAGGTATATTGGGCCATTCAAAATCATTGCAAGAGTTGGTGAAGTGGCATACAGGCTGGAACTTCCTGATGAGCTGCATGGAATCCATCCTACGTTCCATGTATCTCACTTACGAAAGTGTTTGGCTGAAGGTGACATTGTTGTTCCTCTTACAGACATTGAGGTTGATGAAAGGTTGAATTATGTGGAACAACCAGTGGCTATTTTAGATCGGAAGGAGAAATGGCTAAGGAATAAAGTGAATGGCCAAGTAAAATTGCAATGGAAACATCGTAAGGGGATCAGAAGCCACTTAGGAATCAGAGGGAGAAATGAGATGGCACTACTCAGATCTCTTTACGGAGCGACAGGTTCCGAGGACGAAACCTATATAAGGGGGCAGACTTGTAACACCAAAAAATTTAAAGAAAAGAAAAGTAAAGAAGAAAAGATAAATAGTCCAAAAGCAAGGGGTTAAAAGTGTGCAAGAGTCAATGTTTCCCATAATAGGTGTCAAAAGGTGGTAAGGCCGCCCATAACCCTCTCTCTCATGCATAATTCAGCTAATGGCTGGGAAAAGAGAACCCCCATCCGATTTTAGAGAGAGAAAGCTCAAGTTCTTCGAAAAGGCGAGATTTCCAGAAGTTTTTTTCTCGATTTTCTGCTGGGTTCGGGCTTATGAACCTATTTTTATGTGTTTTCTTGTGTTGGTTGTTTGTTTTATGTGTTTAGGTGCTAGTTATACTGGTTAGCTCTCGGGTTTGTGTTGTTTCACTCGAAAGCTGCTAAGAGGTGAGTTCTAGATCCCCTCTTTTACTTGTTTTATATATGTTTGGGGCTGATGTGTATATTACAAGTGTTAAATAAACAAAACCATTATTTTGTTTCATAAGAAACCGACTATTCATGAAAGATGCTACTTCAAGTGTATTATATGTTTATGTGTGATGTTTCTTATATTTTGAAGATGTAACTTGTTAGATCTAAGCTAAATAGATGATTAACAAGGGCATTTGGGAACTAGAAATCGTGTAAGTTAAGCTCTAAGTAAACTAGTTGTCCGCTGTGGATGTTGGTCATCCGCTGTGGACACTATAGTATGACTGTGTGTCAGCTGTGGATGTTGGTCATCCGCCGTGGACACTGTCCGCTGTGAACACTTAGAAAGATTTGCCATCCGCTGTGGACTTTATTCATCCGCTGTACATTTTTTAGTTATTCGCTGTGGATGTTATCCATCCGCGTTGGACTATGGCCATTCGCATTGGACTATGTTCATCCACAGTGAACACACTTAGTGTTTTACTCATCCGCTGTGGACCTTGGCTGTCCACTGTAGACCATGGCAGTCTGCTGTAGACTTTGGCTATCCACTGTGGACCTTGGCTGGCCACTGTAGACTTAGGCTGTCTGTTGTGGATACTTAGTACTTTAAGCCATCCACTGTATATGCAACTCATGCGCTATGAACACTTAGAATTATTCTGAAATTTTGGGAATAGAATCTAAGTGTTAAGTATTGATGAATAAGGAAAGATTATGCTTGTTTAATGTTTTTAATATTTGATTCTTTTCTTATGGCATGCTGTTATGGATAATATTTATCATGCTTCATGTTATATGATTATAAGGCAGTGAAATATTTTATAAGTATTATTCCTAACCAAGTGGACAGAAAGAAATAAAAGAAGACAGTGGAACTTAATGAATGTTACCCCTGGGCCGTTATAAACAATGGAAAGCCTTGCAAGCACAATGGAATGAGGTGCATGACCTTGCTGTCGTTAGCTCAACTGATGTGTGACTGATTTAGGATGCATATCTGGGGTCTAATCCTGGGGATTAACCAAACTAATAGGACCCGTATTCATGAGCAGGCTTCGTGCCTTGCAGTATGGTCAACCGTCGAATTGGTTAGCTACCAAAAAATCATTTGCCGACTGGGGTTCGGCATCTGTTGCCAACCAATAATGTAAGCTCTTGCTTTGTGCAATCCTAGTTAATGAAAGTGAAAGATAATGAAAGAAGGAAGATAAAGAATCTCTTAATGATGAATTATGTATGATGATAAATGATCACCATGTGAAGTTTACCAAAGTATATTTTCTATATTATTAAACTAGGACTCACTCAGCAACGCTGACTTTTTATATGCATATCAGTTAGCAGGTAAGGATGTTGCTGAGGATAGCACTGGGCTGAAGCTACTTGGTGAATAAAGACTGGCATCCATTTATGCACTTATGATATTTTTGTCATGTAATGCAACTAAATATTCTTTTGTAACTCTAAACAACGATGTATAATTTGGCAAAAGTAATCATTAATGCATGAAATGGTTTTTGGTTAAATTATTCCGCTGCGATTGTTTTCTTATAATAATGTGATTTAAGGTGTTTTTGATAATGAATGATGCTATGAATGACCAACTATGGGGTTCCCGGGAACGGGGCCTTACACTATTGGATATGGTTCGATCTATGATGGCTAGAAGCACACTACCTCTATCATTTTGGGGTTTCGCATTGCTCTCCGCGGCCCGTATTCTGAATATGGCCCCAACCAAGAAAGTGGATAAGACACCTTTTGAAATATGGCATGGAAGGGTTCCATCGTTGTCATATTTAAAGGTATGGGGTTGTGAAACTTATGTTAAGGAGAACACCTCAAACAAGTTAGAAAGTCGATCCACTAAGTGTATCTTTGTAGTATATCCCAAAGACTTGATGAAATATTACTTCTCCAATCCAACAGAGCAAAAGGTATTTATTGCTTGAAAGGCTGAGTTCTTGGAAACTAAATTCCTTATGGAAGGAACTACTGATAGAATAGCGAAACTTGATGGGGATCGAGAACCACAAGCTGATACATGTTTGGTTGATACTAGTAATCAATAAGAGCTTGTTGATAATGATCAAGTGGTTCATCAATACACACAAAATGTTCACAGATCTGGTAGAACTAGCTATCCACCAGAAAGATATGGATTTTTCGTGAATGGATGCTATGTAGTTGACTTGGATGAACCAACTATGTACCATGATGCAATGTCCAATTCGGATTGTGATAAGCGGCTTGAAGCCATGAATGTAGAGATGCAATCCATGTATGACAACCAAGTGTGGGAATTGGTTGTACCACCGCTTAACTCCAAACTGGTAAGATGTAAGTGGGTTTTCAAGAAGAATACCGATATGTATGGAAACTTGGATACTTACAAAGCAAGACTTGTAGCAAAAGGTTTCACTCAGACTCAAGGGGTTGATTATGATGAGACCTTCTCACCTGTGGCAATGCTCAAGTCAATTAGGATACTATTTTTCATAGCTGCATATTATGACTATGAGATTTGGCAAATGGATGTCAAAAATATTTTCCTTAATGGACATCTCGAAGAGAATTTCTGTATGGTTCACCCTGAAGGTTTTGTTGATCCACAATATCCATGGATTGAAAGTTAAAGAAATCAATCTATGGATTGAAACAAGCATCAAGAAGTTGGAATCAACGTTTTGATGAAGAGATCAAAAAGTTTGGATTCATCAAGAACGCTGATGAAGCTTGTGTGTATAAGAAGGCTAGTGGGAGCATCATCACATTCTTAGTATTGTATGTTGATGATATATTACTGTTTGGAAATGACATTCCAACCATGGAAGGTGTTAAAACCTGGCTTGGGAGTTGTTTTTCCATCAAAGATTTTAGTGAAGCCACCTATATTTTGGGAATAAAGATCTAGAGGAATAGATCAAGGCGGTTGATAGGTTTAAACCAAGGTGCATATATTGATAAAATCTTGAAAAAGTTCAAGATGGAGAACTCTAAGAAAGATTGATACCTATTCAAAGAGGGACATATTAAGTGCATCTCAATGTCCAAGCTCAAAGGATGAGCAAGAAAAGATGAAGGAGATCCCATATGCATCTGCTATAGGATCCATCATGTATGCAATGATATGCACTAGACCGGACGTGTCATGCGCTTTAAGCATGACAAGCAGATATCAGTAGAATCCAGGAAATAGTCATTGGATGGCTGTTAAGAGTATATTGAAATACCTTAGGAGGACTAAGGATATGTTTCTAATATACGAATCTGGTGAAGATGAACTCGTTGTAAAGGGTTACACGGATGCGAGTTTCCAAACTGATCGAGATGATTCTCAAACACAATCGAGGTATGTATTCATTATGAATGGAGGGGCGGTGTCCTGGAAGAGTTCAAAGCAGGATGTGGTAGCATTGTCCACTACAGAATCAAAATACATCGCCGCTTCATTGGCAGCACAGGAAGCTGCATGGTTAAAGAAATTCATTACCGATCTATGGGTAGTCTCTACCATTCAAGATCCCCTAGAGATCTTTTGTGACAATGAGGGTGCGATTGCTCAAATCAAGGAACCCCGTACACATCAAAAGACAAGGCACATTGAGCAGAGATTCAACTACTTAAGGGATGAAGTTGAAAAAGGAAAGATATGTATTCTCAAAGTTCACACCGATCAAAATATTGCGGATCCACTCACGAAGCTCCTTGAAAGGCCAAAGCATGAGAGTCATACTTGTGCCTTAGGACTTCGATATTCTAGTGATTGGATTTGATCTATTTAGTATTTAAATATCAGAACAATTGTTATTTTGACTCATATATATATATGATTATGATACTATGAGTTATGTTCCATTTTAGTATGTTTAGATCTATGAATATGTTTATTATTCTAAATGTCCGTAGTCGGTCATATTTGTGGGAACAAATATGAAGGTAAGACTATTATGAACATGGATTGGTGGATATTCATAACGTATGAATATAGAGCAAGAGGTTGCCCCCAAGGTTCATAAATATTTGTGGGATACAAATATTGGACAGACCCGCTCTCAAATTTTACTGCATGGAATTATGTAATTGATCATAAGTAAATTTGAGTAAATGCGAATATCATGGTATCCTCCGACCTAAGATACATATTGGGTTTCGATATTCGCCGAATATTATACTTTGATCTAGTTCTTCGCTGTTTTGAAACGTATGTAGTCAAGATGGGATTTGTTCCTCTTTTTCGTTGAGAGTATGATGTCTAAGGCCTGATAAAGTTAAATCAACAGGGAATGATCATTTCTCTCTGGATTTAACATGACATATGTAACAAAAGGAAAAATGATAAATTCACCTAAATCATTTTCAAGTAAGGGACTTAAGGAAGATGATGTTATTGAATGGCACTTCGTCATGCGTATTAGGGGTAGTAAACTGTTGTTAAGAGGTATTTACTACTTGCATAAATTCTCTATGTATCTTGTGTAAGTGGGAGATTGTTAGGAATGGTCTACCCAACACATATTGAATTGATATGGCTAGTACGTTATGATCCAAGTCGGGTCATACCCAATAACAAGCTAGACTAACACTCACAATATTTATTTTATGATATGATCATGTAAATAAATATTGACAATTGAAGTATTTAGAAATTGGTTTTCTAAATATTTGCACTAATGTTATGGATAAATTATATGGATAATTTCTTCTAGAGAGAGAGTACTTTGTATTGTTATTCAAATGGTTGAACAAACAATACAAGTCTTTTTTGTCCGCATTTCTGTTACTCATCCGCATTTACTAATGTGGATGTGTTACTAAGGAAATACGGATGAATGTTCCTCATCCGCATTTACAAATGCGGATGTGCATTTATGGAAATGCTGAAGGAATTTCTTCATCCGCATTTACTAATGCGGATGAGCATTTAAGGAAACGCTGATGAAATTGATCGTCCACATTTACTAATGCGGATGTGCATTTGGGAAATGCTGATGAACTGTTCGTCCGCATTTACAAATGCAGACGTGCACTTTTGGAAATGCTGATGGAACTACTCATCCGCATTTACAAATGCAGATGTACATTTGGGAAATGCGGATGAAGTTTCTTCTTCCGTATTTACAAATACGTTTAGAGTTTGTTCATCCGCATTTACTAATGTGGATGAATAATAGAGAAATGCGGATGGGTTAAAGGGATGGGTCCCGCCCACTTTTCTCTTACTCTGAAATTCAGTTTCACAGGACGTGCAATATATGATTGCATTCAACCACTTTCTCTGATAACTTACAACACATACAAAGGTGCAGATCGGTGTTTCTGTTGTTTTTCTCTCGATCGGTCAAAGAAAACCAAGAATAGAACTCGTTCAAGTGAAGAAAATCCTAGCAACCTGGTGTTTTCTTGGAAGCTTGGGGTAGACAAGCTTGAGATTTCTGCTTTGGAAGCTGCCGATCAAGGATCATCTTCCTCTGACCCATTCGAGAGATAGAATTCTAAACACCCTATGGTTGTTTGTAAGCATGGTTTTTTTCATATAACGATCCATTACGGGTTTTTAACACATATAAAAATTGGTTTATATATATTAACTGTAACAAGTTTTTCATTCAATTTCCACTGCATTTTCATTTTATAAGGATAAAATGACTCTGATAAACTTGTGAAAACCCCAACAAGTTCCTCTTCTACACAAGTTTATCCAATTGATACAATTGAAGTACCATTTCAAGATCTATCAATTGATAATGATAATCAAGATGAAGATATTGTTTATCAACCTGAAGGAGGGAACACTGTTGAAGAATCAGTTGGTCACATGTCTAACTTAGACGAAGTTATTTCTGAAGATGCTATTCCACAACTAAGAATTCATAAAGACCATCCAACTAAAGCAATCATTGGTCCGTTATCATAGGGAGTCCGAACTCAAAGCCAATCGGGCACAACAAATACATGTTTGTCTCATGTTTTTTTTCTCAAATTGTGCCAAAGAATGGTTAGATGGCACTTAAAGAAAATAGTTGGGTAGATGCAGTGCACTTGATTGATAAACACAAACAAATCCCACTGATAACACAAAATATCAATGATATTTGCAACAATTATAGATCAAACACTATAAAATGGATAAATATATGAAGAACACCCAAGAACACCAAATAAAACCCTTGTTTGATCTGAATTTGATTGCTAAAGATATTACAAAGTGAAAGTCCCTCAATCAATGGCTCATTCCAGCTCCCTAAACCTAATTGTCACTAATCTATATATAATGATAATATTCACTAATGATATATTAAACCCCTAGACTTAGACAATTAGAGAAATTACATATAAAACATAAAAATGACTTAAACATAAATAAATATATTTTGTTGACACAAACAATACAAGTCTTTTTGTCCGCATTTCTATTACTCATCCGCATTTACTAATGAGGATGTGTTACTGAGGAAATGCGGATGAATGTTCCTCATCCGCATTTACAAATGCGAATGTGCATTTATGGAAATTCTAAAGGAATTTCTTCATCCGCATTTACTAATGCGGATGAACATTTAAGGAAATACTGATGAAACTGATCGTTCGCATATACTAATGCGGATGTGCATTTGGGAAATGCAGATGAACTGTTTGTCCGCATTTACAAATGCGGATGTGCATTTTTGGAAATACTGATGGAACTACTCATGTGCATTTACAAATGCGGATGAACATTTGGGAAATACGGATGAAGTTTCTTCTTCCGCATTTACAAATGCGGTTAGAGTTTGTTCATCCGCATTTACTAATTTGGATGAATATTAGAGAAATGCTGATGGGTTAAAGGAATGGGTCCCGCCCACTTTTCTCTCGCTCTGAAATTCAGTTTCACAGGACGTGCAATATATGATTGCATTCAACCACTCTCTCTGAAAACTTACAACACACACAAAGGTGCAGATCAGTGTTTCTGTAGCTTTTCTCTCGATCGGTCGAAGAAAACCAAGAATAGAACTCATTCAAGTGAAGAAAATCCTACCAACCTGGTGTTTTATTGGAAGCTTGGGGTAGACAAGCTTGAGATTTCTGCTTTGGAAGCTGCCGATCAAGGATCATCTTCCTCTGACCCATTCGAGAGATAGAATTCTAAACACCCTATGGTTGTTTGTAAGCATGGTTTTTTTTCATATAACGATCCATTACGGGTTTTTAACACATATAAAATTGGTTTATATATATTAACTGTAACAAGTTTTTCATTCAATTTCCACTGCATTTTCATTTTATAAGGATAAAATGACTCTGATAAACTTGTGAAAACCCCAACAAGTTCCTCTTCTACACAAGTTTATCCAATTGATACAATTGAAGTACCATTTCAAGATCTATCAATTGATAATGATAATCAAGATGAAGATATTGTTTATCAACCTGAAGGAGGGAACACTGTTGAAGAATCAGTTGGTCACATGTCTAACTTAGACGAAGTTATTTCTGAAGATGCTATTCCACAACTAAGAATTCATAAAGACCATCCAACTAAAGCAATCATTGGTCCGTTATCATAGGGAGTCCGAACTCAAAGCCAATCGGGCACAACAAATACATGTTTGTCTCATGTTTTTTTTCTCAAATTGTGCCAAAGAATGGTTAGATGGCACTTAAAGAAAATAGTTGGGTAGATGCAGTGCACTTGATTGATAAACACAAACAAATCCCACTGATAACACAAAATATCAATGATATTTGCGACAATTATAGATCAAACACTATAAAATGGATAAATATATGAAGAACACCCAAGAACACCAAATAAAACCCTTGTTTGATCTGAATTTGATTGCTAAAGATATTACAAAGTGAAAGTCCCTCAATCAATGGCTCATTCCAGCTCCCTAAACCTAATTGTCACTAATCTATATATAATGATAATATTCACTAATGATATATTAAACCCCTAGACTTAGACAATTAGAGAAATTACATATAAAACATAAAAATGACTTAAACATAAATAAATATATTTTGTTGACACAAACAATACAAGTCTTTTTTGTCCGCATTTCTATTACTCATCCGCATTTACTAATGAGGATGTGTTACTGAGGAAATGCGGATGAATGTTCCTCATCCGCATTTACAAATGCGAATGTGCATTTATGGAAATTCTAAAGGAATTTCTTCATCCGCATTTACTAATGCGGATGAACATTTAAGGAAATACTGATGAAACTGATCGTTCGCATATACTAATGCGGATGTGCATTTGGGAAATGCAGATGAACTGTTTGTCCGCATTTACAAATGCGGATGTGCATTTTTGGAAATACTGATGGAACTACTCATCTGCATTTACAAATGCGGATGAACATTTGGGAAATACGGATGAAGTTTCTTCTTCCGCATTTACAAATGCGGTTAGAGTTTGTTCATCCGCATTTACTAATTTGGATGAATATTAGAGAAATGCTGATGGGTTAAAGGAATGGGTCCCGCCCACTTTTCTCTCGCTCTGAAATTCAGTTTCACAGGACGTGCAATATATGATTGCATTCAACCACTCTCTCTGAAAACTTACAACACACACAAAGGTGCAGATCAGTGTTTCTGTAGCTTTTCTCTCGATCGGTCGAAGAAAACCAAGAATAGAACTCATTCAAGTGAAGAAAATCCTACCAACCTGGTGTTTTATTGGAAGCTTGGGGTAGACAAGCTTGAGATTTCTGCTTTGGAAGCTGCCGATCAAGGATCATCTTCCTCTGACCCATTCGAGAGATAGAATTCTAAACACCCTATGGTTGTTTGTAAGCATGGTTTTTTTTCATATAACGATCCATTACGGGTTTTTAACACATATAAAAATTGGTTTATATATATTAACTGTAACAAGTTTTTCATTCAATTTCCACTGCATTTTCATTTATAAGGATAAAATGACTCTGATAAACTTGTGAAAACCCCAACAAGTTCCTCTTCTACACAAGTTTATCCAATTGATACAATTGAAGTACCATTTCAAGATCTATCAATTGATAATGATAATCAAGATGAAGATATTGTTTATCAACCTGAAGGAGGGAACACTGTTGAAGAATCAGTTGGTCACATGTCTAACTTAGACGAAGTTATTTCTGAAGATGCTATTCCACAACTAAGAATTCATAAAGACCATCCAACTAAAGCAATCATTGGTCCGTTATCATAGGGAGTCCGAACTCAAAGCCAATCGGGCACAACAAATACATGTTTGTCTCATGTTTTTTTTCTCAAATTGTGCCAAAGAATGGTTAGATGGCACTTAAAGAAAATAGTTGGGTAGATGCAGTGCACTTGATTGATAAACACAAACAAATCCCACTGATAACACAAAATATCAATGATATTTGCGACAATTATAGATCAAACACTATAAAATGGATAAATATATGAAGAACACCCAAGAACACCAAATAAAACCCTTGTTTGATCTGAATTTGATTGCTAAAGATATTACAAAGTGAAAGTCCCTCAATCAATGGCTCATTCCAGCTCCCTAAACCTAATTGTCACTAATCTATATATAATGATAATATTCACTAATGATATATTAAACCCCTAGACTTAGACAATTAGAGAAATTACATATAAAACATAAAAATGACTTAAACATAAATAAATATATTTTGTTGACACAAACAATACAAGTCTTTTTTGTCCGCATTTCTATTACTCATCCGCATTTACTAATGAGGATGTGTTACTGAGGAAATGCGGATGAATGTTCCTCATCCGCATTTACAAATGCGAATGTGCATTTATGGAAATTCTAAAGGAATTTCTTCATCCGCATTAGTAAATACGGATGAACATTTAAGGAAATACTGATGAAACTGATCGTTCGCATATACTAATGCGGATGTGCATTTGGGAAATGCAGATGAACTGTTTGTCCGCATTTACAAATGCGGATGTGCATTTTTGGAAATACTGATGGAACTACTCATCTGCATTTACAAATGCGGATGAACATTTGGGAAATACGGATGAAGTTTCTTCTTCCGCATTTACAAATGCGGTTAGAGTTTGTTCATCCGCATTTACTAATTTGGATGAATATTAGAGAAATGCTGATGGGTTAAAGGAATGGGTCCCGCCCACTTTTCTCTCGCTCTGAAATTCAGTTTCACAGGACGTGCAATATATGATTGCATTCAACCACTCTCTCTGAAAACTTACAACACACACAAAGGTGCAGATCAGTGTTTCTGTAGCTTTTCTCTCGATCGGTCGAAGAAAACCAAGAATAGAACTCATTCAAGTGAAGAAAATCCTACCAACCTGGTGTTTTATTGGAAGCTTGGGGTAGACAAGCTTAAGGTTTCCTGCTTTGGCAGCTGCCGATCAAAGATCATCGTCTTCTGACCCATTCGAGAGGTAGAATTCTAAACACCCTATGGTTGTTTGTAAGCATGGTTTTTTTCATATAACGATCCATTACGGGTTTTTAATAGATATATAAATTGGTTTATATATATTAATTGTAACAAGTTTTTCATTTAATTTCCGCTGCGTTTTCATTTTATAAGGATAAAATAACTCTGATAAACTTGTGAAAACCCCAACAAGTTCCTCTTCTACAAAAGTTTATCCAATTGATACAATTCAAGTACCATTTGAAGATCTATCTATTGATAATGATAATCAAGATGAAGACATTGTTTATCAACCTGAAGGAGGGAACACTGCTAAAGAACCAGTTGGTCACATGTCTAACTTAGACGAAGTTATTTCTAAAGATGCCATTCCACAACTAAGAATTCATAAAGACCATCCAACTGAAGCAATCATTGGTCCATTATCATAGGGAGTCCAAACTCAAAGCCAATTGGGCACAACAAATACATGTTTGTATTCATGTTTTTTTTCTCAAATTGTGCCAAAGAATGTTGAGATGGCACTTAAAGAAAACAGTTGGATAGATGCAGTGCACTTGATTGATAAACACAAACAAATCTCACTGATAATACAAAATATTAATGATATTTATGACAATTATAGATCAAACACTATAAAATAGATAAATGTATGAAGAACACTCAAGAACACCAAATAAAACCCTTGTTTGATCTGAATTTGATTGGTAAAGATATTACAAAGTGAAAGCCCCTCAATCAATGGCTCATTCCAGCTCCCTAAACCTAATTGTCACTAATCTATATATAGTGATAATATTCACTAATGACATATTAAACCCCTAGACTTAGACAATTAAAGAAATTACATATAAAACATAAAAATGTCTTAAACATAAATAAATATATTTTGTTGACATAAAATATATTTATTAACAATAAACTCCTAGTCATTTATATCTTCAATGTCTCGTCTAGGTTCTTCGTCTCGAACGTGTCTGTTTGCCTTTTCCGACGACTTTGACAGTGACGTTGACCTTTGTTAACTTTGACTGTGTTGATAATATAGACTATCCTTATCAGACCCAACAATACCCCCCCCTTAGTCTATCATTATCAACGTCTTGTATCGTGATCAGCACCGATAAGTCAACAATATAGTGATCTTCAATCTCCCCTAGATTGATGAGCTAGTATTGAAGATCTTTCATCTTACAGGCTCCCCCTTTTTGTATCCTCCTCGTCTTCTCGTGCATTCTTTGTGAATGATCAGGAACAGCTTTTCCAACTCTCTATTCTTGAGTGCTTTAGAAGATGTAGGAGGAGGAATCCTAGCTAGGTATCTTCTGCAAACTGGAAGAACAGGTTCTCTGGTCAGGTACCTTGCTCAGCTGATGATCGGCCATCATATGAAGCAAAAATCTGCAACACAATCACAACCACATTCTACACATTTCTCGTTAGATCATTTCAACAATACAAATAAACCTATGTCTATCTGTGAATATAAACACGCGAAACCATGTTCGTTTGTGTGTGAAATTCCCCGTGCAATGCATGAAAATATGAGATCATTTCAATAGTATAAAATGGAAGACTTGAAATATATATATATAAATATATATATATATATATATATATATATATATATATATATATATATATATATATATATATATTATTTTACACCAAGAACTAATTTGATCATAAGATATACTTAAGCATAAAGATGTATTTAAACATCGACAAGTTAGTGAGATCACACTGATACAGAGTCTGAGCACGATTTTAAAATTTTGATAGCCAAAAATAGTTCAAGAATGATTGTTGGTATATTTGTCCAATTTAAACCCAGACCTTATTCTTTTCAACGAGTGACCTGCAACTAATTTTATCATGTTTTAGGTTCGATTAGAGAAGCTCAGGTAACTTGGTTCCCACAGACATCCGGTGAAGAACTTATCCTATCATCATGGCTTATTGAGTAATATGATTAACTCTGCTTGATTTTCTTTTGAGGTTCAACAATGATCTTAATTTAAGAATCACTATGCCTTTATTTTACGAAACAGATGATGAGAGCTCCAGGTCTATACTTACGTATAATAGAGGAGATGATCACCTAAGCATGCTGATGAGAGCTTCAAGTCTATAATCACGTATAACAGAGAAGATCATTGCTCCAGGTCAATGCTTCCGCATAACTGTAAGGCCCCATTCCCGGGACGCTTACAGCTGGATCGTCATTGGATAAAATATTTAAAAACATATATTACTTTTGCAGTAGAATTTAAAACTTTCATTAATAATTCAAAACATATCACTCTTTACTTCATTCGTGTGAATTTCAAAATACAACATCATGTCAAAATGTGGATGCCAGCCTCAAAATGCTCCCAGTAGCTTATGCATCCCTGCCTGCAACTCCTCAACATCAACAAAATACCTGCCAACTATCATGCATACAAAGAGTCAGCGACGCTAAGTGAGTTTTAGTTTTATAAATAAAATACTTTACTTTTATTAAAACAACCTTTACATTCGTTCGTGATCACACATCATACGTACACATTGATAATAATTATTATTATCTTCGTCATCGTTTATCATCAAACAATACATACTTACTATCATCCGAATCCTGCCTCATGCAATACCCCCGACTCATGTCCGAAGACTGATACTGTGTTGGGGCCTGTAAACAAACCCCCAACTCATGTCCAAAGACTGACACAGTACCAGGGTACGCGACAAGGATCCCATCTCGTATGCAACACCCCCGACTCATTTCCGAAGACTAATACTATGTCGAGGCCTATAAACAAACCCCCGACTCATGTTCGAAGACTGACATAGTACCAGGGCGAGCAACAAGACCTCATCTCCTTCACATGCCATCCTGTCTCATGCAATACCCCCGACTCATGTTCGAAGACAGATACTATGCCGGGGTCCGTAAACAAACCCCCGACTCATGTCCGAAGACTGACACAGTACTGGGGTACGTGACAAGGATCTCATCATACATTACTTCCATACTCATTATTAGTTATCTTCCATTTTTATTACATAATACTTTGCGTACATTCATACATCATATCACGTAAAGTCATAACATCAAACATAACGTATTACATAACATAATGCATACATTTTGAAAACCATTAAATGTGGAAAGATAACACATCACACACCTCATAATCATCACATCATCATGAATACCACATCAAGCATAAGCCATCACATCATAACATAACCTATCTCAACCATCTACCTCATAACATCCCCAGAAATCCCTAAGTCCATAATGAAGAACAGTTGAACATCTCAGGCGCATGAGCATAAAAATTATAAGGAAAACAGCCTAGGCGCATTACCACTATGCAGGCGCATGAGTCCTACTTAGTAGAATGGGCACTGCTGGGGCGCATGGCCAACATTTAGGCACATGGGCATTCTTCTGGGCGCATGGCAACTGTTCAGGTGCATGGCCTACACTTAGGCGCATGGGCAACTCTGGGCGCATGGGCCACTGTTCAGGCGCATGGGCAACTCTGGGCGCATGGCTACTGTTCAGGCGCATGAGGTTCACTTGGGTGCATGACAACAAACAGAACTATAACAAATTCTACAATCTACCCCCAAACATCGGTCTAGCACATCCTAACATAGATATAACATGCTACCAACACTAAACCATGCTAAACATCAAACATAACCTCAAAACAGCCTCTAAAACACTAAAACAACAGAGCACCATCGAACAACATGCTGAAAAACTCACGGGTACTTAAAAATATCTTGCTCGGTATACATAATAGCCCAAAACACTTTGAAAATCAGTAAAAAGATGGTTCAAGAACTCACCTGAAGCAACATTCAAGCAACACACTTCCACCTGCAAATTCAGCTCCTAAACCTATGAAAACAGGCACTTAGCACCACAAATCTCGGCCTAGAAGCTGAAAATTCGGTTGAAACCGAACATTAACCCAAGAAAACTCACCTTTAGGAAGATTTCAGCTTCTTCTCTCTCTCTAAAACCATGAACTCTTCTTCTTGCTCCCTTTTTCAGCTGAGAACATAGGTGGGTAGTGGGAGCATGGGCGGCCATGGCCTTCTTTTTAAACATAATTATATTCAAGTTTGCATCTTGCATAACTTTAGTCCTTCAAATTGGGTTCTTTAACCTTTCTTTCTTTGTACTTTTATTTTCTCTTCTTTTTAATAAAATTCGGGGTGTTAGAAGTCCACCCCCCTTATATAGGTTTCGTCCCCGAAACCTGTCGCTTCTCAAACAGTTGCTGGTGGTGCTGTCTCATCTCTTCCTTGATCTTATACGTAGGCTTAGACCCCTTCTGGCTATCCTGTACTCGTATAAATGAAACCACGCTTCTCCTTAGCCCTTCTCTCCCTTCTATCAGTAATGGCTACCGATTGCTCCACGTAGTTGAGTCATTCGTCCATCTCAGTATTCTCTAGTTGCACGATCATATCCTCCTCTGCTAAGCACTTTCTTAGATGAGATATATGAAATGTCAGATGAATTCCACTTAACTCATCGGGTAGGTCCCGTCGATAGGCCACTTCTCCTACCTAAGCTACGATTCGGAATGAACCTATATACCTCGGTATTAGCTTTCCTTGCCTTCTGAATCAGATGATCCCTTTCCAAGACGAGGCCTTCATCATTACTCCATCGCCATAGGTTGGCACCGAACTCTTGTCAGGCGTGGTTGATCAAACCACCTTCTTGCAACACTCAGTGCTTGCCTCATAGGCTACTAGCCAATTCTACCCATGGCACGCATCAATCTATCTACGTTCATCCCGAACAGTCTAGCAGGAAACACGTGCTCTTCCAATTCTATCGCACAACCCTCTAGGGCATCAGGCAACCTAGTGGGCTTACCAATTGCAATTTCTACATCGAAGGGTTCACCGACCTTCCTACTCCTAACATGAAACTTATCACAGAAGGCACCAGGAATGAAACTACTACTAGCACCACAATCAAAGCACAGATGCATAATTTAATTTACCAAAAACGTACCTGACGTCATGTCGGAGTCCGCTCTAGCCTCCTCCCGGTCATAGCGAATACTCTGACCTTCATCCTTTGCTCCCCTTCCTTGCACCGGAGCTTTCTACCCTTGACTTCTTGTAGTCTCTGCTCATGTGTCTAGTCTTGCCACAGTCGTAGCATTTAGCCATATGGCATTCCCTCGCCCTGTGGCCCTCTTTCCCACATTGAAAGCAGATGTTCAGTCCCCGCTTGCACTCCCCCTCGTGGCCTCTACCACACTTCTTGCATACTTCTTCCCTCCCTATTACCATCCTTTGATCATCGACCCTCAACGTCTTACCTCCAGCCACAAATCCACCATCATTACCCCGCCTTCCATTCTCATTCCTAACATAGCCCAGGTCCTTCTCTTCATCCACTATCACCACCGCCTCTCGCTCGTCATACAGCCTCCCCGCTAGGTCGACCACCAACCTAAACGTATAGTCTGGCAGCGATCAGATGTCTGCAGATATCTGCCGGCAGACCTTGAATATACCTCTTGATCTTTCATGACACAAGAGTCACCTGATCTGGCATGAGCCTTACCATCTCGTTGAACTTCATTGTAAACTATTGGTGCGTCATCGTTCCCGCCTCCAACTGCAAGAACTCTCTCTCAACTTTGTCAAGCTCCTTATGAGGGCAAAACTCCTCAATTACCAACCTCTTCAACTCATTCCATCTCATCCTTCTGATTGCCCTGGTACCCTCAGCTTGAACAATGTTGTCCCACCAGAACAAGGCTGAATCCATAAATGAGGGGGTAGCGAACTTCACCTTCTGATCCTCGTGGCACTCACTAATGTCCAGTACTGCCTCCATCTCCCTCACCCAACGATGAGCAGCAGCCGCACTCCCATTCCTATCAAACGTAGGGGGCTTGCATCTTTGGAATGCCCCGTAGCTGTGTCCCTTCACAGTATCCTGCACAGCTTCCTCCTCCTCCTCATCGTCATTGGAGACAACCATATTAGTCTCTGGTTGCTTCCTTCCTCTTAAACCTCCTTCCTCGCCTCCTCGTCTAGCGGTCTTCCTCTTCTCAGCCTCCTTCTTCTCATCCTCCTTCACTGCTCTAATAACCTCAGTCACTACAGTCAGAAGAATCATCTACATGACCTGATGAACTTCCTCTGCTACTACCTCCCTCATTGAGGCCTTAGGATTAGCACTCTCATCCTCACCGTTCTGGTGACGGAGCTCTGGCTCTTCAGGAGCCATCTCAGCAGTCTTAGCCCTACTCCTCGTGACACGCGATCTAACACCACGTCCACCCCGACCTCCACCTCGCGAAGCCTTAGAAGACCTACCACCAGCCATCTAAACACTATAAGATTCAAACACCAACACGGTCATTCAAGGTAATAGCTCGGATTATGTCAAGTATAGTAAGTCCCTAATTACAGTGTCCAGTTGTAATTAGCCACTTACTTTACTCTTCATCCTCCAAGCATTTCCTATCCTGACTACATCAGTATTTAATCTACACAAAAGCACATAAACCACATAACACGCGCGCATAATTCACCTTTTCATTGAGTTACACAAAACGTTTACGTAAAACCTTTACGTGCAGGCATGTAGCTACTAGGACTGGCATCCCTTTCCTTTGGTCCCTTTCTCAGTTTAAGTTTAGGTTTTGAAAATATTTACCCAATTCTCTTAAACTTTGGCTCTGATACCAACTTGTAAGGCCCCGTTCCCAGGACGCTTACAGCTGGACCGTCATTGCATAAAATATTTAAAAACATATATTACTTTTGCAGTGGAATTTAAACCTTTTATTAATAATTCAAAACATATCACTCGTTACATCATTCGTGTGAATTTCAAAATACAACATCATGTCAAAATATGCATCCATGCCTGCAACTCCTCAGCATCAACAAAATACCTGTCAACTATTATGCATACAAAAATTTAGCGACACTGAGTGAGTTCTAGATTTATAAAAAATACTTTACTTTTGTTAAAACAACCTTTACATTCGTTCGTGATCACACATCATACGTACACATTGATAATAATTATTATTATCTTCGTCAACGTTTATCATCAAACAATACATACTTACTATCATCCTAATCCTGCCTCATGCAATACCCCCGACTCATGTCCGAAGACTGATACTGTGCCGGGGCCTGTAAACAAACCCCCGACTCATGTTCTAAGACTGACACAGTACCGGGGTACGCGACAAGGATCCCATCTCGTATGCAACACCCCTGACTCATGTCCGAAGACTGATACTGTGCCGAGGCCTGTAAACAAACCCCCAACTCATGTCCGAAGAGTGACACAGTACCTGGGTGAGCAACAAGACCTTATCTCCTTCATATGCCATCCTGTCTCATCATACATTACTTCCATACTCATTATTAGTTATCTTCCATTTTTATTACATAATACTTTGCGTACATTCATACATCATACCACGTAAAGTCATAACATCAAACATAAAATATTACATAACATAATACATACATTTTGAAAACCGTTAAACATGGAAAGATAACACATCACACACCTCATAATCATCACATCATCATGAATAGCTCATCAAGCACAAGCCATCACATCACAACAGAACCTATCTCAACCATCTACCTCATAACATCCCCAGAAATCCCTAAGTCCATAATGAAGAACAGTTGAACATCTCAGGCACATGAGCATAAAATTCTAAGGAAAACCGCCTAGGCGCATTACCACTATGCAGGCGCATGAGTCCTGCTTAGGCACATGGGCACTGATGGGGCGCATGGCCAACACTTAGGCGCATGGGCATTCTTCTGGGCGTATGGACAACTGTTCATGTGCATGGCCTACACTTAGGCGCATGGGCAAGTCTGGGTGCATGGGCCACTGTTTAGGCGCATGGCCTACACTTAGGCGCATGGGCAACTCTGGGTGCATAGCTATTGTTCAAGCGCATGAGGTTCACTTGGGCGCATGACAACAAACAAAACTATAAAAAATTCTACAATCTACCCCCAAACATAGGTCTATCACATCCTAACATAGATCTAACATGCTACCAACACTAAACCATGCTAAACATCAAACATAACCTTAAAACAGCCTCTAAAACACTAAAACAACAGAGCACCATCGAACAACATGCTGAAAAACTCATGGGTACTTAAAAATATTTTGCTCGGTATGCATAATAGCCCCAAACACTTCGAAAATATGTAAAAAGAGGGGTTCAAGAACTCACCCGAAGCAACCTTCAAGTAACACACTTCCACCTACAAATTCAGCTCCTAAACCCAATAAAACAGGCACTTAGCACCACAAATCTCGGCCTAGAAGCTGAAAATTCATTTGAAACCGAACATTAACCCAAGAAAACTCATCTTTAAGAAGATTTTAGCTTCTTCTCTCTCTAAAACCATGAACTCTTCTTGCCGAGAACATAGGTGGGTAGTGGGGGAATGGGTGGTCGTGCCCTTCTTTTTAAACATAATTATATTCAAGTTTGAATTTTGCATAACTTTAGTCCTTCAACTTGGGTTATTTATCTTTTCTTTTTTGTACTTTTATTTTCTCTTCTTTTTAATAAAATTTGGGGTGTTACAATAGCAAAGGAGATAAGCACGAAATATACATCTGAAGAGCTAACAAGAAGCTACATTCAGGACTTCGGGATAGGGAGATTTTAGGAATGGAAGGGATCAAGGTAGAAGTCAGATAGTCTCAACCCGTTTTTTATGAGACTTGTAACTTTGTGCAGGTTGAGATGTCATGGAAATAATCCTTATCACTGGGTTCTTAAGGTTTAGTTAGGCTACAGAATCACTGTTTACTTCATTTCAGGCTGAGCCTACCAAGCATATCATATAATGAAATTGTCTTTTTAGGTTTTAGAATTTTAAGTGATACAGACATCTACATCAGTTACTATCATTTCTCACAAAGGTACAAGTCATGCAATCAAGCATACAAAGAAAACATACTATCATTTCTCAGTCATCCCAAATCAAGTTCTTAGTTCCTATTTCAATTATACTAGCAAAGAAAGTATCCAAATTATACTAGCAAAAGGATGAGAAATGAAGTACCAAGAAAAGTGCAGTGATTGTGAAGTGTGAACTGTAATAGTGCAGATAAGTATCCAAAATATGTATGAGATACCAAAACCATAACCTATTTGTTCCGCTTCAAATTTGACTGAGGAACATTCTCTGTCAGTAAAACGGATTACTAACAGTCTTCCTGAACTGTTCCTGCACTCATTAACAGATTAGTTAAGAGGCGGACCCAGGCCATCGTGGTCCTGGGAGTTCCTTTTTCATCAATGCACATCACCTGTTTTAGCACACACCCTTTTGAAAAATCATTTATTTCTTTAACATTTTGTTTTACTTTTGAAATTTGTTTATGTTTAATTACTTTAGATTTGAAAGAATTGAATTTGGAAATCATTTTCTTTTTAAGACTCGTAGGTTGAGATTTTGATTTTGAAACATTGGTCATTTTCATCTTTGAATCATGTGAAACCGGCTACACATGAGAAGGTTTGGATAGATTGTTCTTCATCCAACCATTCAAAGATGTGTGTTTTTTACTTTTTGAACCTGAGAAGCAACCTGTGCCCCAAGCCTGTCTTTGAACTTGAGGGTACTTCTTTAGCACATGACCTTCTTTTCCACATCTAAAGCAAGCCTTGAAAGGCTTTTGGTTCTTAGTAGTCTCGTGGAAAGCAGGAGATGGTGGAGCCTGCTTTGTGGTTGTTGCAGCTTGTCGACAACCTTGAAGCTTCTTCTTTCGGATATCAGAAGATTGAACTTTTTGAGGCTTTGTCGATATGGATTTCGAACTGAGCTGTGATTTGACGTGTGATGTTCGAAGAGATGACATCCGAACATTCTTTTGAGAACCCTTTTGTATGACTGGTGACTTGGCAGACTTGGAGGCAGATTTGTGGTGAGCTTGATGGATAGTAGATGAAGATGGTGAGTGCTTCTACTGAGTTTTAGAGGGACTGCTGATTTTTTAGCATTTGAAGATGAGATCCATATAGGTCTTGATTCAACTTTTGGAAGCATTTGAGACTTGACAACTTCAGGTGACTTAATGATTTTTGATTCATCATCTAAGCTTGTCTAGTCTTGTATACATAAGTCTGCTTCCAACGGATCTTGATTGATACCACTTGTTGAGTTCCTATTGCCTGATGATTCCACAACCATTCCTTCTTTGACAAACCTGACAGGAACTAAAGAAGGGATGTTACCTGTTTTGAATTTGTTAAAGAAGTTATGGGAAACACCTGATACTGGATTTGAAGCATAAAGGGTGGAATTATCATTTTGCTTATCAGATCCTTGTTTGATGAGACCCAAACCTGTAGGAGAATCATATTCATCTCGAACCTCTTGGTGATTAACGCTGGTTAAACCTGCACGTAGACTGCTCGTATCTGCAACTTCAATTAAATCATTAGATGGATGAGGTTGAGGCATAGGAGAGTAACAATGAGTGCTAGGAGGAGGATAAACATATGAAGTTTCACCGCATCCCACACCCGTTTTGATTCTAGCTCCCCTTTGCTTACAGAATACTTCTTCCTGTTTCATCCCTAATATCATCCATTTATCAAGTTTAGTTTTAACCTTTCTAGTCTCAAATTCTGCTAATATGACTCGTTCGCTCAAAACATTAATCTCAACATTCTTTTCTAATAGATTTCTTTTTAAAAGATCCTTTTCCTTTAAAGCTTCTCTTAGTTTGATAAAATATTTGGACTCATTGATTTTAAGTTCTTTGTTTATTTGTTTTAATTCTTTTTCATTTTCTAACAATAATCTGTTAGCTTTATAAACTCCAAATAAATGAATTTTACAGGGAGGAGAACACATGTCTTGAACAACCTCATAAGGAAGTCCCATAACTAGCTTTTTCAGCAACTAGGGCTTTTTCACATTGACAGATAGGAGTGTTCTTTTTATATTCTTCCTCCTCAGCAGCTCTCTTCTTAGCTTCTTCAGCTTCACCTTCCTCTTGCTTTCCTTCATCCTGAACTTTACACCGGCTTTCACAGTCACCAACATCACCAACACTCTCACCTTGAGTGTCACACCTGAATTCTTTGAAAGGAACAAATCCTCAATAGAATCCTCATCACTATTTACCACCTCAGCCATCAATGCATGGTTAACTTCTTCTTTAGTTTCTTTGATCTCAACACGTGAAGATGCACCACCATACATGAATTGATTATACTCTCCTCTTTTCATATCCAAATCCAATGACTTCAACTTGTTGATAACTTCAACGAGTTTGTAGTCAGCAAAATTTCTTTCCTGCTTTAAGAATCTAACTTATGGACTCCACTGTGAAGGAAGAGATTCCAAAAGTTTTGTTACTTGTTCATGGTTCCCAGCTGGTCATTATACTTCTTTAGGTTGCTTGCCACCATCAGAAATCGACCAACAAAATCAGATATCTTTTCATCTTTCATGGCTGCAAAAGAATCAAACCGACTTTGTGCCGATATTAGATTATCAGATTTGAAGGAATTAGGAACTTCTGAAAGAGCCATTTTTGACATATTTCAAAATTAATTTTGCTGAAATTTCACTAATTTCGCTGGTAGTTTCACTAGTAGTTTCGCCCATAATTTCGCCAGTAATTTCGACAGCAGTTTCACCCAGTAGTGGCACGCTGATACTAGTTTCGCAGGGTAGTATCACCCGAAACTAGTTGAACTTTCGTTCAGAAATCAATTTGGCAGCAATCTTGCTGGGTTTGGCACACAAACACCATGAACTTTCGTTCAACGCATGTACTTTCGCAGGGACAAAGAAACAAGATTCAAAAATCAAGAACTATGTAGTTTCGCTGAAAGAGCTCTAGTTTTATCAGGCGAAACTATGTAGTTTCGCTGAATGAAGATACAACTTCGCTGGAAGAGCTGTAGATTCGCCCGACGTATTTGAACGACTTTTTCAGCACGAAATCAATCCAAACTCATCCAAATCTCAATGAATTTGAGATCTGATGATTTCTAAAGCTTCCCACATCAAAATCAAGCATTCCTCAATCAATTTCCATGTCCAAAACACGCAGAACATATCGAAAATGAATGGAACAGTGACTTTGAACTAGAAAACCAAACAAAACTCAAATAATCAAGAGCACAATGGCTCTGATACCATATCATTGGTCCACTTGATCGTAGATGCAGTGCACTTGATTGATAAACACAAACAAGTCCCACTGATAACACAAAATATCAATGATATTTGTGACAATTATAGATCAAACACTATAAAATGGACAAATATATGAAGAACACTCAAGAACACCAAATAAAACCCTTGTTTGATCTGAATTTGATTGCTAAAGATATTACAAAGTGAAAGCCCCTCAATCAATGGCTCATTCCAGCACCCTAAACCTAATTGTCACTAATCTATATATAGTGATAATATTCGCTAATGACATATTAAACCCCTAGACTTAGACAATTTGAGAAACTAGATATAAAACATAAAAATTACTTAAAAATAAATAAATATATTTTGTTGACAATAAACTCCTAGTCATTTATATCTTCAATGTCTCGTCTCGGTTCTTTGTCTCGAACGCGTCTGTTTGCCTTTTCCGATGACTTTGACAGTGACGTTGACCATTGTTGACTTTGACTGTGTTGATAATGTAGACTATCCTTATCAGACCCAACAGTTATGCAAGAGGAGCTTATGCAATTTAAAAAGCTAAATGTGTGGTATCCGTGTAAATTACCAAAGGGTAAGTTTCCAATTGGAACTAAATGGATATTCAAACCAAAATGGATGAAAAGGATGTGACTGTCCGCAACAAGGCTAGACTTGTTGTTCAAGGATTCTATCAAATTGAAGGGCTTGATTATGAAGAAGTATAAGCTCCTGTTGCACGATTAGAAGCTATACGCATCTTTCTGGCATATGCTTCATACAAGAACTTCACAGTATATCAGATGGATGTCAAAAACTGCATTCTTATATGGCGAAATGCAAGAAGAAACCTATGTTTTTCAACCACTAGGTTTTGAAGATCCAGATCATCCTGAATATGTTTACAAGTTAGACAAAGCACTTTATGGCTTACATTAAGCACCTCGTGCTTGGTATGCTACCCTAACTGAACATTTACTTACAAATGGTTATACAAGAGGTGCAATTGATCAAACCTTATTCTTACGGAAGACTGGTGATGATCTTATTCTAGTTCAAGTCTATGTGGATGATATTATCTTTGGATCTACCAATGATGATTTGTGCAAGAAATTTGAAGTTGTGATGAAGAAGAAATCTGAGACTAGTTCACTTGGAGAAATGGCGTTTTTCTTAGGTATCCAAGTTAAACAAGATGATACGGGAATACTGATTCATCAAGAAAAATATGTTCACAGTATTCTTGACAAATACAAATTTCAAGACTCCAAGATTTCTTCCACTCATATGTCTTCTCGTCCTACATTGACTCCAGATTTCACAAGAGAAGATGTTGATTAGCACTTGTATCAATCAATGATTGGCTTCTGATGTATCTCACTACGAGTAGATCGGACATCATGTTTCCTATTTGTCAGTGTGCATGTTATCTAAGTAATCCGAAGGAATCTCATATGAAATCTGTCAAGCAGATTTTTAAATATCCCAAGGGTCAACCAACACTCAGCCTTTGGTATCCTAAAAATTTAGATTTCAATTTATATGCTTATACTGATAGTGATTATGCAAGATGTAACTTGGACAGGAAATCTACTACTGGAGGTTGTCAATTTCTTTGCAATAGGTTGATTTTATGGCAGTGCAAGAAGCAGTAGATTGTATCTACATCAACTGTAGAGGCTGAATATGTGGCTGCATCAAGTTGTTGGTCATAGATTGTTTGGATTAAACAACAACTTCTTGATTATGGCCTTAATCTTTATGACACAAAAATTTGTATGATAATACTGTAGTTTTAAACATAGTCAAGAATCCAATTCAACATTCAAAGACAAAACACATCAACATCCGCAAGCACTTTATTCGTGACTATGTTGAACGCAAACTTATCCATTTGGAATAAGTTTCCTCAGATGACAACATTGCTGATTTGTTTACTAAGGCGTTCGATCATTCCAGATTTGACTTTTTAGTCCAATCTTTAGGAATGATTAACTTTGGTTAAAACTTATTCTTACACCCTTTACAAAATATTTTTTGTTTTCAGTTAAAATTGTTCTTTTCTGTCTAGATAATCACAATTTTAGGGGGAGAAAACTTGAAAATATTTCAAAAAAGATTTTGTTATTAGGGGGAATAAATAGTCTGAAGAAAAGTACAAAAAGATTTTGTTCTTTAAAGATTGAGAAAATTAAATTTTCAAGATTATATAAGAAATTATAGTACATTTCTTGATTTTGATTCATTACATCTTAAGGTATAAAAGAAACTGACTTGGATTATGTTTGATTTGTTGATAGACTTGACTTCCAAGACTGAAAAGCACTAAGTTATGTGATGCGCTGAAAGTAACTTTCTATGACTGAAGTGGGTAACTCATCAAGGTTTTATGGTAACACTGATTCCATGCTAAAAATAGATTGAGAGTTATAGTCTAGTCATACTCAAGCCAGTTACTTTCTAATCCAGTTTCTTTTAGATACTGTATATATGTGTAAAAATCAAAATATAAAAAATATATATAAACAAAAACAAAAATACAAAAGAGAAAAATAAACAAAAGGAGAAAAAAAAAGCCAAAAGGCCATATAGAAATAAAAGATGCCAATGAGTACAATAATAAAGATATGTCATAGACATACATACTATATGTTAAATATTGTTTCTTTTTGAGAATATCTTCTGACACAGGAGGCAAAATCAAAAGATGGGGCATGTAAGTCTGACTTGGCATGTAAGTCCTAAACGTCTTGCGAGGGCAAAACATATGTCTGACTGGCTGTTAATAAGTCCTAAACTTTGTTAATATTCTGTGTTCAGAAACGTTTTTCATGCTAGTTATGCTCTAAATAGATATAACATTAGAGAAAATTAATTCTGAAAATGCTGATCAAAGGTAAAATGTTAAAGTCAAGTTAGGGTAACTTGAAATCTCAATAGTGTCTTGAAGTTGGATAAGGTTCTACAAGATTTTTGATTGTGGGATGCACAGATTTCATATAACTTAATTTAAACATGATAAAATCACAGAACATGTGTCCAAGTAAAAATATTGAAGTCTAAATTTAATATGGATAAAATATATTAACAATCAACATAATCAGTCTTACTTGAATAAAGCTGGACAATGTTTGTGATCTATTTCATAAGAAATATGATCCTATACTTGAAAATTTACCAAAAACTTTTAAGTTAATTGTTTTGTTACACATGTATTGATTTTACAAAATTTTGCAAAATTAAGGGTTCATGGATAATTATAAACACTTAGTTAAATATACTTTTATTCATAACTAATCAAATGGCTTCATAAGATAAATAACTTTGAAATGTTGAAAATTTTAGAAATTCAAAGAAAAATGAACTTCTCGCATGCGAAAAGTTCATAAGGTGCGAAAAGATCAAACGGTGCGAAAAGGTCACGTATGCGAGAACTCTGACTTCTCGCGCGAGAAGTCAGAGGACTATAAATTCAACAGTTGAGCGAACGCACAACTTTAAAATTTTACTCTTAGAAAATTCTAAGTGTTAGAACTTTGATAAACGTGATAATAGTATTCATTGTGGTTGCCTATTGATTCCGAAGTATTTGATAAGGTATATTGATGTTTATAACATCGATTTAAATGTGTTTGATTCTTGACCGAATGTTAAAAGGACTTATACATCTTAAATTGAACAAACTAAACATAATAAACCTTAATAATGACTTAGACAGCACCTAATGAACATGTTCTATTGGTTAAAACAATCTGAAAATGGTAGATTGAAAATCTGATATTTCACAGACTTTTCACATGCGAAAAGTTGTTTGAACTTGAATAGACGCGAAAACTTTCAAAATCACATAGAACTACTCGCATGAAAAGTAGACTTGGGGTGAGAAGTTGACTTCTGGTCAAATTCAAGTTCATTAACATAGCTTGTCGCGCGAAAAGTTGATTTTGAAAATTTGATGTTTTAGCGCGAGTATGTAAAGCTGTCGCATGAGAAGTCTAGTTTTCAAAATTATTCTAAGTATGAAATTTTCAAAATCTAAAATTGTTCTAAGTGTACTTATCAAGTTTGTTTAATGTTTCAGATGGCGAGACCTATGGTTTTCAATAAAAACCATAATGCTATTGCTTATCTCGGAGATGTTTCATAGGACAAGGCATTATTCAGATCTCTGATTGAGGGACTAAAGACCTCTCAGATACATCATACTATCTCAGCCAATCCCACTATATACACTAATGTCATTGATCAGTTCTGGCTTACAGCAGCCAATGAGATAGATGAAGATGGAGAACCTTGTATATCTGCCATAGTTAAGGGAAAAGGTTTATGATTACAGCTGAGGTGATCAACAGTGTTTTACTGTTAGAGGATTAGCCTAATGCTCCGGTGAAGATAGATGATGATGCTGCTAAAGGCTGTTTAGTCAGGATGGGATACAGTCACAAATATCCCTCCTCGGAGAAGAAATATTTACCTCCATTCTGGAAGTATCTATTTCACGTTGTGATTCATTGCGATAGAAACTTGAAAGCTGGAATGGATAGCTTGAGTGTTGTATTCGAATCCCTGCTGGTGTCTCTTGTTGATGATCTACCTTACAGCATATCCAAGGCTATATTTGCAGAGATGCAAAAGAATGTGATAGCTACTGTGGGGAAGAAATTCATCATGTACCCTAGATTTTTACAGATTATAGTGAATGCTGCTCATCCTGAGTTAGCAGTGTTTGATTCATCTACCTATATAGTCATGGTAATGAAGAAAGACATATTCACTTATTTGATGGGAGCTAGAGGAAATTCTTGGGATAGATCTCATTTTGCTAAGCTTGGGAGATTTATTAAAGGTTATCAAGGAGAGGCACAAGAGACTGAGGAAGTGGCCACCCAAGCTGATCAAGCTGGCCCTTCAACTACTATGCCTAAAGATGTCCCTGAGAGTTCTCGACCAGTGGGTACATCTATTGATGCATAGATTGATTCTTGGTTTAGTTCGGGAAGCAAAACCAACAGTGACCAGATTGGGAATGTACCCTATATGCTTCAGGAGCATCCCAGAGTGCAAGAAACACCTACAAAACACACTGCTGAAGAACATGATGCAAACTTTGTTCCTGACGAGAAAACTATTAGTCAGGGGAGAAGGAAGAGGATGGCTAGGAGAGTAGGAGATAGTCTACGTGGGAGGGATAGAGGATGAGGAGTGTTGAGAAAGCATCGGACCCTGATGACCACTGGACAACTAGTGATGTTCCTATGTCAGATATTCCTGTCACAGTAAGTGAGGCTACTACACCAGTGATTGTTACAGAATCAACAATTATAACATCATCATCTATGCCTACTACTGATGACGTGTTGAGCACACCACCGAGGGATCAAATCATGATAACTTATTTGGAGAAGCTGATTTTCTTAATACTACTCTAAAACCATGACCGTAACTAGAGTCTGTATCATTTTCACCCACCAGGGTTATATTAGAGCAGAGGGTTAACGAGTTAGAGAAGGAGATGTTTGAGAAGACCCAATTGATTGCTGATTTGTGTCAGAGTTTGCAAGAGAAGGATGATAGAATCAAGAGTTTAGAGAGTCAGCAACAGTTTATATTTAGTTATGTTCAGATCATGGAACAAAACTTACGAGATCTCACTTCCCATGTATATTCTTCGTTTTCTCTGCAACATACCACAGAAGTTGGAGAATCTAGTGGACAATAATCTGCTAGTCCTAAGCCTGCTAATGATCCTGCTATAAAGCATGTTGTTAATCCTATTGATATAGAAAGGACAATAGACACTGCTAATGTTGATCAAGAGCCGTCATCTGATATTCCTATTCAGGCTACTGAGGATCAACCTGTATAGTTTACTGGAGAGGCGTTTATGGAGGCTGAGCATGTTATGCCCATTCCAAATCTAGTTGATGATGATGATGATTTAGATCTAGTTGATTATGGATTCAGTGATAAAGAGAATGATGATGAGGATGATGATGGTGGTGATGGTGATGAAGGAGATAATAATGAGGGAGATGATGATAGAAAGGATGATGATGATGATGATCAAGGGAGTGATATGGGTGTTGCTACTGGTACTTCTGGATCATCGGGCACTGACAATGTCTCCGGACCAAGTCCCAATGATACAGTTGATTACACACCTTTAGATCATGCTTCTGAAGCAGCATATATGAAAGAATTTTACTCATTCCAGCAAAGGTTGATTGCTAAGGAAGAAGATGATCTTGGAGGGTTTGATGATTTAGAAGAGACAGTTGATTATACTGATGTTTTTGGAAAAAGTCTGAAGGGCTTATTTTTTGATATTCTAATTGAAGAAGGGGAGATAGTTGGAGAGTATAGTACGAGTGAACCGACTTACAAGACAGCAGATCAAACTGGTCAAAGTGTTGTACGTCAGGTTGGAAATATTATTATTGAGGCTCCTCCACCACCGGCTTATATACAGACACTGAGACATTAAAAACCTTTCACAAGGTACGAAAACTCAGAATCGATTCTTAGTTGGGAGTATGATGCTGAGAAGAAATTATATATGATTAAAAGAAGAGCAGGAGCAATAGAGTATTATCAAGACGAACACGACTTTCATACACTCAGAGCATCAGATTTATATGCAATGGGTCGTGTTTTGTTTATTAATCCTAATAATTATGGAAAGGGAAACTGGATAAGGGATATGATATGGAGGCATAATAAAACCACTTTAAAGACTTCAAAACTACAAAATCTAAAGTCATTGAAGATGAGACTCGGATTGACCCAAACACTAACAAGCCAATAAAGATAAGGGTTTATAAGCATCCAAGATATGTTAGGAAGATCCCTATACACACTCCAGTGCCAGTTAACAGCTTGTCTAAGATAATGTGGTGGAGTTGTGAGAAGGAGACGGGTCATGCGTTAATACATTGTGTAGATAAAGACTAACGTATCATCGACCCTGTAGATCTGCTTAAGTCTGGAAGGGAAGATTTGATGAGGTTGCAGGCTTTTCCGATTGCAGCTGATGAATCTGTTCACTTTTTGGCAGCACAGTTTGGTTAGTTGATTACGAAGGCCTTGGACAACAAGATGTATTCTTATGGGGGCAGTTACAAGGTTGCAGACGTAGACTTTTAAACGCATTGATTTACTAAGCCTAGGGGGAGATTGTAGGAGTTGAACTTAGAGGGTTAGAAAATCAAATCAAGATGAAGAAGATCAAGTCAAACGATAAGTTCAAGTTGCCGCGTGATAACTTGCTTCTCGTGCGAAAAGATCAAGTCACGCGAGAACAAGTTAGTCGTGCGAGAACATCTAGATTAGTATATACAGAAGTTTTGTAATGTAATTAGTGGGGCTTTTGTCATTTCCTGATTTTCACTATTATTGTAATCATTTCAAAGTCGGAGATGAATACAATTGGAAGTTATTTACATTTGTTCTTATCTTCTATCTTTCAATTCCACGATGATAATATTCTGCATTATTGTTGTGAGATCGATCTTATGTTTATGTTGATCCTTACAGAAACAATAGATAATTGACTAAGTGTATCAAACAATGAAGCATAATCATATACCTATGAAGGTGTTGAACCTACATCTAGTTTGTTAGACTCGTGCTAATCAATATCAAATGACTCAATTATTTGTTTAGTTCTTTTATTATAAACCCAGTATGCAACTTTGTTGGCTGAATATCCAACAAAATAACATTTATTAGCTTTTTCATCAAATTTTGAATTAGAATCAGATGTGTTTAACAAAGTACAACAACATCCAAAGGTTTTAAAATATTTGACTTTGGGTTTATGTTTGAAATTGATTTCATAAGGAGCCATAATTTGTTGTTTGTTGATTACATACTATTCTAAAAATAACATGCAGTGTTAACAGCTTCAGCCCAAAAGAATGACAGTAATTTGGTTGCTGATAACATTGTTCTGGCAGCTTTAATTAAAGTTTTGTTTTGCCTTTCAGCAACTCCATTTGTTGTGGAGTTCCTGTAGAACTAAATTGTCTAGCTAAACCCTTTGAATCAAAAAATTCATTCAATATATGATTGAAGAATTCTATTCCATTATCACTTCTAATGCACTTGATGGTTTTGTCAGCCTGATTTTCCACTAGAGTTATGAATTTTATCAGCAAGTGAGGTGTTTCATCTTTGGTTGCTAAAGAGAAACCCAAGTAAATGTAACGCCCAAAAATTTCAAAAAAAGAAAAGAAAAGAAAAGTAAAAGGAGCAAACGAGTTACTATTTGAAAAAGTAAAGGTTAAAAGTGTGCAAGGGCCAAACCGGCCCATAATGAAGTTTAAAAAGGAGAAATGACCGGCCATACTTCCTCTCCCACGCACTAACTTTAAGCTAGAGAAAGAAAAGAAGCTCCCATCCGGTTCTAGAGAGAGAAAGTGGAAGAATTCTTCAAAGGTACGGTTTTAAGGTTATTTCTTCTCAGATCTAAGTCGGGTTTAAGCTTATAGGAAGATTTCTATGTGTTCATATGTGTTTAGTTACTTGTTTTCGTATGTTTAGGTGTTAGAACTCCAGGTTGCTCTCGGGTTGTTGTGTTCTGCTCGAAAGTTGTTTAAGGTAAGTTCTAGATCCCCTCTTTTACTTGTTTTCTACTTGTTTGGGGCTGATATGTGTATTACAAAGATGTTTCTTAAACAAAATAATGTTTTTAATGAAAATGATAACTTTATATGAATATTGCATGTGTTTCCATGAGTCTATGAATATAAATGAGTGTACTAAGTGTGAATCTGATAGATCTATGCTAAGTATACGTTTAGAAGTGTTGTATGGAACTAGAATTTACATAAGTAGAACATAAGTATTTGGACGACTGTCCGCTGTGGGCTTTGAATATCCGCTGTAGACACTTAAGAGGATAATTCATACAGTCCGTTGTGGACACTAAGTATCCATTGTGGACACTTGTGTTCTAGACCATCCGCTGTGGACATTTTTTGTCCATTATAGACACTTAAGTATGCATGCATGTCCGTTGTAGACACTTAAGTATGCATGCATGTCTGTGTGGACATTAGTCATCCGCTGTGGATCCTATAAATACTTTAGACTGTCCGCTGTGGATTATGGTTGTTCGCTGTGGACACCTGTAATGTCTAATTCATCCTCTATGAAACTTAGTCATCCGTTATGGACACACTTAGTGTCTTATTCATGCGCAGTGGACCTTTAGACGTCCGCTGTAGATTTTGGTCGTCCGCTGTGGACTTTGGGTGTCCGCTGTGAGCACTTAGTACTTAAGTCATCCGCTGTATACCTTATTCCTGCGCTGTGAGTACTTAGGTTTATTCTGAATTTTGGGAATAGATTTAAGTGCTAAGTACTTATGTTTAATGGAAGTTTATGCTTGTTTAATGTTCTAATGTTTTATCTGCTTGTGGGCTGCTATTATGAATTATAATATTTCATGTTATGTATTATGATGTGACTTTACGTGGTATGATATGTATATGTACGTAAAGTATTATGTAATGAAAGTGAAAGATAACGATAATAAAAAGTGGAACGTAATGAATGAATGAAATTCTTGCAAACAAATTGAACAAAGGTTCACAACTCCTTGAGGGGTTGTTAGCTCAACTGTGTGTGGTTTAGCTAACCCATGAGGGTGCACACAGGGGGGTCAATCTTTGTGATTGATCAAGACGTGCAAAAACGGGATCCTTATCGCTTGTCCCGAAGACGGTAGTTGCTTTGTGCACAATGATGGGGCATAGCATATGATGGGATCTAGATAAAAGTGAAAGATATTAATGAAAGAAAGTACGAAAATGAACGATTATGAACGATGATGAAAGATAATAAATAATTATTATCAAGATGTATGTATGATGTATGATCACATATGAAAGTAAAGGATATGTTTATACGAAAGCAATGTATTTTTATTATAAACTAGAACTCACTCAGCAATGCTGACTTCTTATATACATATAAGTTGGCAGGTGATGGTGTTGCTGGGGATGGCACGAGGTTGGGGCTACTTGGCAAATAAAGACTGGCATCCATGTTATGCAGAAATGATATTTTTGTCTTGTAATACAACTAAATGTTCTTTTGAAACTTGTAACAATGATGTATTTCCTGGCAAAATTATTATTAATGCATGAAATGGTTTTTGTTTAACTATTCCGCTGCCATGATTTCTCACTTCCATGCATTTTAAATGTGTAAAGTGCTATGAATGACCAGCTATGGGGTTTCCCGGGAACGGGGCTTTACAAGTTGGTATCAGAGTAAAAGTTTAAGAGAATTAGGTAAATTATTTTCAAACCTAAACTTAAACTGAAAATGGGACCAAATGGAGGGATGCCAGCCCTAGTTGCTACGTGCCATCATGTAATTTTCTTAAAGTTAACCGGTATTATATGCACATGTTATGTGATTTATGTGCCCTTAGTACATTTGGATACTGATGTAGTCAGGATAGGAAATGCTTGGAGAATGTAGATTAAAGTATGTGGCTAATCATAACTGGCCATTGTAATTAGGGACTTACTATACTTGACATAATCTGAGCTAATACCTTGAATGACCGTGTTAGTGTTTGAATCTTATGGCACTTAGAGATGGCTGGTGGTAGATCTTCAAAGGCTTCCTGAGGTGGAGTACGTGGTGGACATGGTACTGGGCCACGTGTCACGAGAAACAGGGTTAGGACTGTCGAAACGGCTCCCGAAGAGCCCGAGCTTCATCACCATGAAGGCGGTGATGAGAGTGCTAATCTGAGGGCCTCAATTAAGGAGGCGGTAGTTGAGGAGGTTCATCAGGTTGTGCAAACGATTTTTCCATCTGTGGTGACCAAGGTTATTAGAGCCATGAAAGAGGATGAAAGGAAAAAGGATGAAAGGAAAAAGGAGGAGAAGAGGAAGACCATTGGGAGAGAGGGCAAGGAGAGAGGTTCAGGGGAAAGGGAGCAACCAGAGACTGAGATGGTTGTCTCCAGTAATGATGAGGAAGAGGAAGCAGTGCAAGAAAGTGTAAAGGGGTGCAACTATAGGGCATTCCAAGATGCAAGCCCCCGACTTTTGATGGGAATGGGAAAGCTGCTGCTGCTCATGGATGGGTGAGAGAGATGGAGCTGTGTTGGATATCAGCGAGTGTAGGGAGGACAAGAAGGTGAAGTTTGCTTCCCATTCATTCGTGGTTTCAACCCTATGCTGGTGGGACAACATAGTCCAGGCTGAGGGTAGCATGGCGATTGGGAGGATGAGATGGAGTGAACTAAAGAAGCTGGTGATTGAGCAGTTTTGTCCTCATAGGGAACTTGAAAAGATTGAGAGGGAGTTCCTGCAGTTGGAGGCGGGAACTATGATGCACCAACAGTACACGACTAAGTTTAATGAGATGGCGAGGTTGGTGCCAGATCAGGTGATGCCCGTGTCATGAAAGTTCAAGAGATACATCCAAGGTCTGTCGGCAGATATCCCTAGACATCTGATTGTCGCCCGGCCAGGTACATTTAGATCTATGGTCGATCTGGCTAGGAGACTGAATGATGAGAGGGAGGAGGTGACCGTGGTGGAGGTGAACAAGAAGGGAAGTGGAGAGAGGAACTAGGGTGGGAAACGTTTTGGTAGTGGTGGTTTCACCCCCAAGGGCAAAAAGATGAAGGTAGAGGGCGTAAGGCGGCTGCAACTGAGGTAGTGGTGAAGTTATGTGATAAGTGTGGGAAAGACCATGTGGGGGAGTGTAAGTGGGGATCGAACATCTACTTAAAGTGTGGGAGGCCTAGCCACATGGCGAGAGTTATGGGGTTATAAGATGTTATAACTACGGTGAAGAGGGCCATCTGAGCAGGGACTGCAAGAAGCCGAGGGCTAAGAACTCCGGGGCGAGGAAGGGGATCGAGAAGAAGAAGGAGGGGCAGAGGGTTAAAGCCAGGGCATTCACTATGACCAGGGAGGAGGCTAGGGTGGACCCCGACATGGTGTTAGGTACCTTCCTAGTAAAACAAACTTGTGCCTCTGTGCTTTTCGATTCTAGTGCTAGTAGGAGTTTTATTTCTGCTTCCGTCATTGATATGTTGCCCGTTATGAGTAGAAAGATTGATGAGTTCTTAGATGTAGAAACTGCCATTGGTAAGTCTACTAGGATTTCTGATATGGTAGAAGATTGTGACATAGAGTTGGAAGGCCATAGGTTCTCTGCTAAGATGTTTATGATTCCCTTAAGGGGATTCGATGTAGTCCTTGGAATGGATTCGCTAGCAACCTATGAGGAAAAAATTGTGTGTCGTAAGAAGATGATTCGATTGACCTTGGCTGATAGGATTCGGTGACGATTATCCCGAAAGTAATTTCGATGGTTATGGCAGAGAAGTGTATGAGGCTTGGATGTGGTGCCTATCTGGCTTATGTGAAGGATGTGTATGCGTCAGTACCATGATCGTCGGACGTACCAGTGGTGTGTGACTTCCCAGACGTATTCCCGAAATATCTATCAGGTGTGCCACCTAACCACGAGATCGAGTTCTAGATCGATCTGATACCTGGTGCCCAACCTGTTGCTAAGGCGCCGTATTGTCTAGCTCCCTCCGAGATGAAGGAATTAATGACTCAGCTGCAGTAGTTATTAGATAAGGGGTTCATTCGACCAAGTATCTCTTTATAGGGTGCTCCGATCTTGTTTGTGAAGAAGAAGGATGGTAGCATGAGTATGTGCATCAACTACCGTGAGCTGAATAAGTTGACTATGAAGAACCGGTATCTGTTACCGAGGATTGATGACTTGTTTAATCAGCTCCAAGGTGCTAGTTGGTTCTCGAGAATAGATCTCCGATCTGGTTACCACCAACGGAAGGTGAAGGAGCAGGATATTCCTAAAACCGCTTTTTGTATGTGTTATGGACACTACGAGTTTCTTGTTATGTCTTTTGGTTTAACCAATGTGCCAGCTGCTTTTATAAATCTGATGAATCGGGTGTGTCGGCCTATGCTAGATAAATCAGTAATTGGGTTTATTGATGATATCCTGATTTATTCAAAGAGCGAAGAAGAGCATGTCGATCACATTCGGGAGGTGGTGGAGACGTTTAGAAGGGAGAGGTTATACGCTAAGATCTCCAAGTGTGTATTTTGGTTACGCGAAGTTTAGTTTCTGGGTCATGTGGTTAATCCTGAAGGGATCATGGTGGACCCAGGTGAAAGTTGAGGCGATGATGCAATGAAGTCTCCAAAGACGCCATCTGAGATTTGTAGTTTCTTGGGTTTGGCGAGCTACTACAGAAGGTTCATTCAAGACTTCTACAAGAAAGCTTCACTATTCACTAAGTTGACCTGTAAGGATGTGAAGTTTATATGGGGTCTAGAGTAGGAGAAAGCTTTCGAAGAGCTAAAGACGAGATTGACTCAAGCTCCTGTCTTGATGTTACCCGAAGGGAGCGAAGACTTGGTAGTCTATTCGGATGCTTCTTACTTGGGATTGGGTTGCGTGTTGATGCAACGAGGGATGGTTATCGAATATGCGTCCTGACAGTTGAAGATCCATGAGACTAACTACCCTAATCATGATTTGGAATTGGCGACGGTGGTCTTTGCATTGAAGATTTGGAGGCACTACTTGTACGGGATGAAGTGTACTATCTTCAATGACCACAAGAGCTTGAAGTATTCTTTGAGCCAAAGGATCTCAATATAAGGCAAAGGAGGTGGTTAGAGTTGATCAAGGATTATGACTGTGAGATCCACTACCATTCGGGCAAGGCCAATGTGGTGGCGGATGCCCTTAGCCGAAAGGAGAGACCCTAAAGGAGGATCGAATTAACTTCAATGTGATGAAGAAATAAAGGAATTTCAAGACAAAGCCCTAAAGGAGGATCGAATTAACTCCAAGCGGATGAAGGGCCTAGTCGCGGAGTTGGGTGAGAACACTCTCGGTGTTAGAACCCACTTTGGGCGGATGTGGATTCCTCGTTATGGAGATCTACGAGGGACGATAATGAATGAGGCTCACAAGACTCGATACTCAATTCATCCCGATGCTGCAGAGATGTATCAGGATATGAAGAAAGATTATTGGTGGCCGAGAATGAAGCACGACGTAGTAGAGTATGTGAGTAAGTGCCTTACTTGTTTGCAAGTGAAAGTGGAGCATCAGAAGTCATACGGGAAGATCCAACCCTTTTATATACTCGAGTGAAAATGGGAGCACATCACTATGGACTTCATACGAAGTTACCATGTACATTAGGAGGAATGATGCCATATGGGTGATTGTCGACCGTCTGACAAAGAGGCTCACTTTCTGCCTATCCGTGAGATGTATTCATCTGAGAGGTTAGCGGATCTGTTCATCATGGAGATTGTAACTCGTCATGGCGTACCTGTGTCTATCATGTCTGACCGTGACACTCGGTTTACATCTAAGTTTTGGAAGAGATTTCATGATACGACAGGGACGAATCAACATATCAGTACGGCTTACCATCCTCAGACAGATGGTCAGTCAGAGAGGATATTCAGATGCTGGAGGATATGCTACGGGCATGTGTCATTGATTTTGGTGGAAGTTGGGACGAACACTTACCATCGAATTCAAGGTGGGCGATAGAGTTATGTTGAAGGTCTCGCCTTGGAGAGGGATCATCCAGTTCAAGAAGTGAGGAAAGCTAAGCCCAAGGTATATAGGGCCTTTCCAAATCATTGCTTGAGTAGGAGAGGTGGCCTATCGATTGGAGCTACCCGATGTGTTAAGTGGAATTCATCCAACATTCCATGTATCTCATCTGAGAAAGTACTTAGCCAATGAAATATGATCGTGTCGCTTGAGGACATCGAGGTGGATGAACGGCTCAATTACATGGAGAAACCGGTGGCCATCGTTGATAGAAAGAAGAAGAGGCTAAGGAATAAAGTGGTCCCACTTGTGCGAGTACAGTGGAGACACAGGAAGGGGTCCAAGTCTACATAGGAAACTAAGGAAGAGATGAGACAACACTATCCGCAGCTATTCGAGGAGTGACAGGTTTCGGGGACGAAACCTATATAAGGGGGGTGGACTTGTAACACCCAGAAATTTAAGAAAAAAAAAAAAAAAGAAAAGTAAAAGGAGCAAACAAGTTATTATTTCAAAAACCAAGGGTTAAAAGTGTGCAATGGCCAAATCGGCCCATAATGGGGTTTAAAAAGGAGAAATGGCCAGTCATACTTCTTCTCCCACGCATTAACTTTGGCTAGAGAGAGAGAAAGAAGCTCCCATCTGGTTCTAGAGAGAGAAAGTGGAAGAATTCTTCAAAGGTACGGTTTTAAGGTGATTTCTTCTCAGATCTAAGTAGGGTTTAACCTTATAGGCAGATTTCTATGTGTTTCTATGTGTTTAGTTGCTTGTTTTCATGTGTTTAGTGTTATAACTCCAGGTTGCTCTCAGGTTGTTATGTTCTGCTTGAAAGCTGTTTAAGGTGAGTTATAGATCCCCTCATTTACTTATTTTCTACTTGTTTGGGGTTGATATGTGTATTACAAAGATGTTTCTTAAACAAAAATTCTATTTTTCATGAAAATGATAACTTTATACGAATATTGCATGTGTTTCCATGATTTTGTGATGACAAATGAGTGTACTAAGTGTGAATCTAATAGATCTATGCTAAGTATAAGTTTAGAAGTGTTGTATGGAACTAGAATTTACATAAGCAGAAATCAGTTTTTGGACGACTGTCCCCATGGGCTTGAATGTCGCTTGTAAGACACTTAGGAGGATATGCATGCAGTCCGCTGTGGCATTAGTCATCCGCTATGGATCCTTTGAATAATTTAGACTATCCGTGTGGATTATGGTTGTCCGCTGTGGACACTTGTAATGTCTAATTCATCCGCTATGAACCTTATTCATCCACTGTGGACACACATAGTGTCTTATTCATGCGCTGTGGACCTTTATCGGTCCGCTGTGGATTTTGGTCGTCCGCTATGGACTTTGGCTGTCTTCTGTGGGCACTTAGTACTTAAGTCATCCGTTGTATACCTTATTCATACGCTGTGAACACTTAGGTTTATTCTCAAATTTTGAGAATAGAATTTAAGTGCTAAGTACTTATGTTTAATGAAGTTTATGCTTGTTTTAATGTTTCTAATGTTTATCTGCTTGTGGGTTGCTGTTATGAATTATAATATTTCATGTTATGTATTATGATGTGACTTTACGTGGTATGATATACGTATATAAAGTATTATGTAATGAAAGTGAAAGATAACGATAATGAAAAGTGGAACGTAATGAATTAATGAAAGTCTTGCAAGCAAATTGAATGGAGGTTCACAACTCCTTGAGGGGTTGTTAGCTCAACTGTGTGCGGTTTAGCTAACCCATGAGGGTGCACATAGGGGGGTCAATCTTTGTGATTGATCAAGATGTCTGAAAACAGATCCTTGTCAATTGACCCCATACGGTAATTGCTTCGTGCACAATGATGGGGCATAGCATATGACGGATATAGATAGAAGTGAAAGGTGGTTAATGAAAGAAAGTATGAAAACAAACGATTATAACGATGTTGAAAGATAATAATATTTATCAATGTATGTATGATGTGTATGATCAGTATGAAAGTAAAGGAATGTTTATACAAAGCAATGTATTTTGTTTATAAACTAGAACTCACTCAGCAACGCTGACTTTTTATATCTATCAGTTGGCAGGTGATGACGTTGCTGGGATGGAATGAGGTTGGGGCTACTTGGCAAATAAAGATTGGCATCCATGTTATGCAGAAATGATATTTTTCTCTTGTAATATGACTAAATGTTCTTTTGAAACTTGTAACAATGATGTATTTCCTCGCAAAATTTATTACTAATGCATGAAATGGTTTTTGTTTAACTATTCTGCTGCCATGATTTCTTACTTCCATGTATTTTAAATGTGTAAAGTGGCTATGAATGACCAGCTGTGGGGTTTCCCGGGAATGGGGCCTTACAGTAAATCTGGAAAAATCATCAGTAATAACCAAGCAATATGCATAACGTCCTAAACTCAAATCGCTAACAGGACCAAAAAAATCCATGTGTAACAGTTAAAGGATTGAGTCAATTTTGGTATGTACAACTGGTTTATGAGAAAGTTTATGTTGCTTCCCTTTTGAACATGACAGAAAATGTTCAGTGAGCTGAAATTCTTTCAATGGTAGGCCTACAACATGATTTCCTCTAACCAATTGTTCATATTTTTGATGTTTACATGACCAAGACGACAATGCCATAACATTGAATCACTTTTCGAGGCCTTAGACAACAAAAAGACGCAGTTACAAAATGAATGTGAACCATTCATGTCCAGTAAATGTGTCTTTGTCTCTCGATGTTCTCAACAAAATCATTCATCAAGAATTACAAAGCCAGTTTTAGAAAACATTCTTTATCAGTGAAATGCGTTGAATATCTTTTTCACAATTTGAGAGACACTTAGCAAATTATGTTTAAGTTCCTCTACAAAATTGACATCCTCAAAGCTTAACACACCATTATCACTGTACCTTTCTTAGTAATCTTACCACCTTTATCTCTTGCAAATAAACATATCCTCTATTGTATGGTTGTATGTATTTAACAAGATATATTACCATTCATGTGCCTTGAACAACCACTGTCAACATGCCAAACTCTGTTTATAACTTGCCTTGGTGTGTCCTGCACATATGAATGAATTTATTCATGTTTAGGAACCCAAGCCATGGTTGACTTGAGCACTTTGTTTTCATCCAAATATGATACAGACTTTAATATCATATCTCTTTTATCATTGAAAGCATCCTTTTCAACAATATCAGGCTCAAATTTTGTTTTTTTTTAATTTCCACTTTTGAATTGGCTTGATCAAATGCGTAACCATTTTCTTTAAAGTGGTCTGAATTAAAGTAGAATTGCTATCATCAACATGTAAAGATTTCTCGTTTGACTTTTCTTTATTCAAATATGTTTTCATTTGATCATTGCATTTATCAACAAAAGAATTTGACTGATTTGAATTCCTTTTGTATTTGGCATTTAAAAAGAATTGTTTTCTATTATTTGAAATTGATTTGTAAAATCTTTTTTTGCTTGACAATTGATGTTCATGATGACAGTTTCTAGCCTTATGATTTGGCTTGCCACATACATAACAACACATTTTATGATATGTATTTGATACTTGTGTATTTTGCACAAACTGTTTATGATAACTTCCATGGTTATCATAGAATCTAGCCTTAGTATTTCTTTGGCCTTGTGATTATTTAACAATCTCTCTTTTCTCTCTTTCATTATGAATTGTTTTAGATGATTATGGAAGAATTAAGGCATGTTTTCTAGCTTTTTGATTCATATCTGAGGCGGATGAGGCATGAACTGTAGCTTTAACCTTTTGAATCATATGTACTGGAATGGAACTAGTGTCTTAAATAACTAATCTACAAACATCTTGTTTCACAGAATTAGCAGTAATAGGAGACTTATTCTTAAAGAAACTAGAATTTGTTTCTTTAAGAATATGATCTTCCTTATCAATATTGCTTTTTGAAACAAATCTGTTCTTGAAATCAGTTTTCAAGTCAGATATTGATGTTGTGACTCATTTTCTTTCATTGTCCTTATAGTCTATTTTTTATTTTAGTTTCTTTTGTTTGTTAGACATTTTTAAACAATCATTTGTAGAAATAAGAACATTTGATATTTCATTGATAATTGATGATAAATTACATAAAGATTTTTCGTTACAACTTTATTTTCCTAAAAATCTATTTCATCATCACTTTCCTATTCTTCAACCAACCCTTCATGCTTCACACTTTCTATAAAATAATTATCATGATTAATTTTAATTTTAGTTTTTATGTCAGGGTCAACAGTCAGTGAAACATTGACTGGAGATATTAGGTCTGATTTTGGTTGAAAACCAAATCCGTAGGTCTCTTCATCTGGAGTGATAATTGATGAAGGCAAACAAGTATAACCATGATTAATAAGTGGTGCAATGTTAGAACAACCGACGCCACATTTTCCACCATTAATTTTCTGAGTCATTTGAGACTTGATTATACCTTCAAACATGTTTGAGGATAGCTCAAATTTTCCAACATTTAATTTTCCAGATAAGAGTTCACTGTTAAGTTTGTTTATTTCTAAAGATAGTTTATTATTACGTGTTGTCAAATCTTTTATATTACAATCTTTATCATGAAGATTCAATTTAGATTGATAAATTGATTTGTTTAACCCTTCTATCTTTTCTTTAAAAATTTTCTCATCAGCTTTATATTTACGAGCTTGATATTGAAGTTTATGAACTTCTAAAATCAAGCATTCGTTGTGAACTCTGTATCTTTGTACCTTTTCTATGCATGTACTTGAACAAAGATTAGAACGTACATCATTCATCTCGTCTTCCTTTTCTTCTCTTCGGTATGACATTTACCATGAAGGCTTTCAGTATCTTTTCTTCTGCCACTTCTAGTGCCAGAGTAATCTCAACAGCATTGTCAATTTTATCACAAGCAGATGCTGGAGTTTCCTCAACATCATGCATAGTCTTTTCAATCTTGGCCGGAGTGAGCTCAACAGCCTTTTCTTTCACTTCTTCCTTTCCTTCAACATTCATCATCAAATTAGCTGGAGTAATCTCAATAGCTTTTTCATTAAGCACTTTATCAACTTGCACCTCTTCAACTTTCTTCTCTACAACCTTCTTCTCTTCATCAAACATTCCATTCATTAGTTCATCACATACAAACTCAGCTAGTACATTTTCACCAACATGTTCCTTAACAGTTTGAATATTTTGCTAACAAAGCTGTAGACAATTTTATATCTAGAATCTCCATCTGATTGGACCAAACATATTCTTCATTAGTCTGAGAAACTAGGGCTTTGTGGTTTGATGAACTTGCTTTGTCTCCCTTTGTAAGGCCCCATTCTCGGGACGCTTACAATCGGTCAATCATCGCATAATACATTCAAAACACATCATTTGCAGAGGAATTAAAACTTTTCATTCATGATTAAAATCATGTCAATACATCAAATCATTCATTTACATCTCAAAATTTTGTCAACACAATAATCATTCCTAAAAATGTGGATGCCAGACGCAAATCATTCCTAGTGGCTTATGCATCCATGCCTGCACCTCCTCAAAATCAAACGATTACCTGCCAACTATTATGCATACAAAAGTCAGCTACGCTGAGAGAGTTCTAGTTTATAATTAAAATACTTTACTTTTCGTTAAAACATATCCTTCACTTTCGTTCGTGATCACACATCGTATGTACATCTTGATAATAATTATTATTATCTTATCATCATTGTTCATAATCGTTTGTTTTCGTACTTTCTTTCGTTCTTTCACTTTTAAACTAGATCCTATCATAGGCTACGCCCCATCGTCATGCACGAAGCAACTTCTGTCTTGGGGTCAAGCGACAAGGATCCCGTTTTCGTACTTCTTGATCAGTCACAGAGACTGACCCCCCTGTGTGCATCCTCATGGGTTAAGCTAAACCTCACACAGTTGAGCTAACAACCTCTTAATGAGTTGTGAACCTCCTTTCAATTTTCTTGTAAGACTTTCATTCATTCATTACGTTCCACTTTCATCATCGTTATCTTTCACTTTCGTTACGTAATACTTTACTTATATAATCATATATATCAAGTAAAGTCACATCATAAAACATATAGTTTTAAAAAGTCATTTAACGTGAAAAGATAACGCATCACACATAATAGCATAGCATGTGAAAACTTAACATACATCAGCAACATTTCGCATGAGAACTTCCCAGAATTTAAAATCTTAACGTACATCAAAACTGCTCACGTGAAAACTACAGGTCCTCCCCACCCAATCACGACTTATCACGTCTAAGGCTATTCTAACACACAAACAACTTAACAACACCATACCAGAACAGACACATTCAAACGTTCTAGTATGCATAATAGCCCCAAAACATAAAAACTTGTGTAAAAAGGGGACTAGAAACTCACCTCTTGAAGTTATAGCACAAACACAACCTTCCCAAAGCCTTTTCCAAGCGAAAACTACATAACCATGCGTTATATTCATCAATAATCCATTATTAATACATAACATGAATTACTACACGAGTTACATACCTTAAACACTTGGATTCTTCACTTTCTCTCTCTACGCAAGCCGATTTCTCTCTAGCAGCTGAACTTTTCGCATGAAATGAGTCAGACTAGGTGTTCTCAGCTATTTATACCCAGCTCCACTTTTCACTTGGACTTCTCGCATGAGGTTCTCGCGCGAGAACTTCATTCTGGCTTCTTTTCTTCAAAATTTTCAGGCGTTACAAGTCCACCCCCCTTATTTAGGTTTCGTCCCTGAAACCTGTCAGCTCTCGAACAGCTATGATTAATGTTGTCTCATCTCTTCCTCAGTCTCCCATGTAGACTCAGACCCCTTTCGGTGATTCCACTATACACACACAAGTGGAACCACTTTGTTCCTTAACCTCTTTTCCTTTCTATCAATGATGGCCACCGGTTGCTCCACATAATTGAGCCGTTCATCTACCTCAATATCCTCCAGTGGCACAATCATATCCTCATCGGGTAAGCACTTTCTCAGATGAGATACATGGAACGTCGGGTGAATCCCACTTAACTCATCGGGTAGCTCTAATCGGTAGGCCACCTCTCCTACCCGGGTAATAATTCGGAAAGGCCCTATATACCTTGGGCTTAGCTTTCCTCGCCTTCTGAACCGGATGATCCCTTTCCAAGGTGAGACCTTCAACATAACTCTATCACCCACCTTGAATTCAATCGGTCTATTCCTTTTGTCAGCATATGACTTTTTTCTATCCTTCGCTGCCTTCATAAAGGCCTGAATCTTCTCCAACTTCTCAGTCGTAGCCTCGATCACCTCAATGCTTCCTAACTCCTTCTGTCCGATGTCACCCCAACATACAGGTGTTCTACACTTCCAACCATATAGCATCTCATAAGGAGGCATACCAATACTTGCATGATAACTGTTGTTATATGACAACTCGGCTAACGGAAGTGTTCATCCTAACATCCTCCAAAATCGATCATGCATGCCCGTAGCATATCTTCCAGTGTCTAAATTGTCCTCTCCGACTTCCGTCTGTCTGAGGATGATACGCAGTACTGATATGTAGCCTCGTCCCCATCGCGTCTTGTAATCTCTTCTAAAACTTAGATGTAAACCGAGTGTCATGGTCTGCACTATAGACATCGGTACACCATGACGAGTCACAATCTCCTTAATGAAAAGATCCACCAACCTCTCAGATGAATACATCTTATGAATTGGCAAGAAATAAGCACTCTTCATCAGACGGTCTACTATCACCCATATGGCATCATACCCTCTTGCCGTACGCGGCAACTTCATAATGAAGTCCATGGTGACATGCTCCCATTTCCACTCGGGTATATCCAAAGGTTGGATCTTCCCGTATGGCTTCTGATGCTCCGCCTTCACTTGCAGGCAAGTAAGGCATTACTCACATACTCTACTACATCGCGCTTCGTTCCCGGCCACCAGTAACCTTTCTTCATATCATGATACATCTTCGTGGCACCAGGGTGAATCGAGTATCGAGTCTTATGGGCCTCATCCATGATCTTTCCTCGTAGATCCCCATAACGAGGAATCCAAATCCACCCAAATCGGGTTCTAAAACCGAGAGTGTTCTCACCCAACTCCGCAATTAGCCTTTCATCCTTTCGGAGTTGATTCGACCCTCATTCAACGCCTCGTCTTGAAATTCCTTGACCTGCTTCATCACGTCAGAGGTCATTACCAACTGATAAGCCTTTACTCGAATCGGCTTGGGTATCTCTTTTCGGCTAAGGGCATCCGCCACTATGTTGGCCTTGCCCGGATGGTAGTGGATCTCATAATCATAATCCTTGATAAGCTCTAACAACCTTCTTTGCCTCATATTTAGATCCTTTTGCTCGAAGAAGTACTTCAAGCTTTTGTCGTCAGTGAAGATGGTGCACTTCGTCCCGTACAAGTAGTGCCTCCAAATCTTCGATGCAAAGACCACAGCCGCCAACTCCAAATCATGAGTAGGGTAGTTAGCCACATGGATCTTCAACTGTCGGGACGCATAGGCTATAACCCTCCCCCGTTGCATTAACATGCAACCCAATCCCGAATAAGAAGCATTTGAATAGACCACCAGATCTTCGCTCCCTTCAGGTAACGTCAAGACAGGAGCTTGAGTCAATCTTGTCTTTAGCTCTTCGAAAGCATTCTCCTGCTCTACTCCCCATATAAACATTGCATCCTTACGGGTCAACTTAGTCAATGGTAAAGCTATCTTGGAAAAATCTTAGATAAATCTTCTGTAATAGTCTGCCAAACCTAAGAAACTATGAATCTCATATGGCATCTTTGGAGACTTCCATTGCATCACCGCCTCAACTTTTGTCGGGTCCACCATGATCCCTTCCGGGTTGACCACATGACCCAGAAACTGAACCTCGCGTAACCAGAATGCGTACTTGAAGAACTTGGCATACAGCTTCTCCCTTCTAAGCGTTTCCAGCACCTCCCAAATATGATCGGCATGTTCCTCTTCGCATTTTGAGTAAATTAGGATATCATCAATGAACACAATCACTGATATATCCAACATTGGCTGACACACCCTATTCATCAATTCCATAAAACCAGCTGGCGTGTTGGTTAAACCAAATGACATTACAAGAAACTCGTAGTGTCCATAACATGTGTGAAAAGCTGTTTTAGGTATATCCTGCTCCTTCACCTTCAACTGATGGTAACCAGGTCGGAGATCTATCCTCGAGAACTAACTGGCACCTTGGAGCTGATCAAATAAGTCATCAATCCTTGGTAACGGATACTTGTTCTTCACGGTCAACTTGTTCAGCTCATGGTAGTTGATGCACATCCTCATGCTACCGTCCTTCTTCTTCACAAACAGGATCAGAGCACCCCATGGAGAGATACTCGGTCAAATGAATCCTGTATCCAACAGCTCTTGTAGCTGAGTCATCAACTTTTTCATCTCGGAAGGAGCTAGACGATACGACGCCTTAGCGACAGGTTGGGCACCAGGTATCAGGTCAATCTGGAACTCGATCTCACGGTCAGGTGGCACACCTGATAAGTCTTCCGGGAATACATCAGGGAAGTCGCACACTACTGGCACGTCCGACAATTGTGGTACCGACACCTCCACATCCTTCACATAGGCTAGATAGGAACCACATCCATGCCTCATACACTTCTCAGCCACAACCATCGAAATCACCTTCGGAACCGTAGTAACCCTATCGCCATAGATCGTCACTGAACTCCCATCCGACGCAGTCAATCGAATCATCTTCCTGCGACACATAATATTTGCCTCATAGGCTGCTAGCCAATCCATCCCTAGGACTACATCAAATCCACCTAAGGGCATCACGAACAATCTAGCAGAGAACCTATGGCCTTCTAATTCTATGTCACAATCCTCTACCACCTCAAAAATCCTAGTAGACTTACCAATAGTAGTTTCTACATTAAAGGGCTCATCAATCTTTCTACTCCTAGCGGGCAACTTATCACAGAAGGCAGCAGAAATAAAACTCCTACTATCACCGAAATCAAAAAGTAGAGAGGCACAAGTCTAGTTAACTAGGAATGTACCTGACACAACATCGGGGTCCACTCTAGCCTCCTCCCAAGTCATAGTGAATGCCCTGGACTTCGCCCTCTGCCCCTCCTTCTTAATCCCCTTCCTTGCCTCGGAGTTCTCGGCCCTTGGCTTCTTGCAATCCCTGCTCATATGGCCCTCTTCACCACAGTTATAACACTTTATAACCCTGCAATTCTCTCGCCACATGACCAGGCTTCCCACATTTGAAACAGACATTCAATCCCCACTTACATTCCCCCACGTGATCTCTCCCACACTTGCTGCACACCTTCACCACTACCTCAGTCGCAGCTGCCCTGCGACCCTCCACCTTTGCTTTCTTGCCCTTGGGGGTGAAACCACCACTGCCAAAACGTTTCCCACTCTAGTTCCTATCTCCACTTCCCTTCTTGTTCACCTCCACCACGGTCACCTCCTCCCTCTCATCGTACAGTCATCCTGCCAAATCGACCACTGACATAAACATACTTGGCCGGGCGGCGATCATGTGTTTGCGGATATCTGCCGGCAGACCCTGGATGTACCTCTTAATCTTTCGTGACATGGGCATCACCTGCTCTGGCACCAGCCTTTCCATCTCGTTGAACTTGGTCGTATACTGCTGGTGTGTCATAGTTCCCGCCTCCAACTGCAGGAACTCCCTCTCGACCTTATCGAGTTCCCTGTGAGGACAAAACTCCTCAATCACCAGCTTCTTTAGTTCACTCCACCTCATCCTCCCAATCACCCTACTACCCTCAGCCTGGACAATATTGTCCCACCAACACAAAGCCTGTCCACAAACGAGTGGGTAGCAAACTTTAACCTTCTGATCCTCTCGGCACTCACTAGTATCAAGTACCACCTCCATCTCTCTCACCCATCGGTGAGCAGCAGTAGCATTCCTATTCCAGTCAAAAATCGGGGGCTTGCATCTTTGGAATGCCCCATAGTTGTACCCCTTTGCAGTTTCCTGCGCCTCCTCCTCCTCATCATCATCACTCGAGACAACCATCTCAGTATCCGGTTGCTCTCTTGCCCCTGAGCCTCCTTCTTCGCCCCCTCGCCTAGCAGTTCTCCTCCTCTCCTCCTTCTCCTTCTTTTCATCCTTCCTCACAACACGAATAACCTTGGTCACTACAGACGGCAGAATCATCTGCATGACCTAATAAACCTCCTGAACCACCACCTCCTTCACTGAGGCCCTCATATTAGCACTCTCATCACCGCCCTCATGGTGATTAATCTCGGGATCTGCAGGTGCCGTCTCTGCAGTTCTAGCCTTATTCCTCGTGGGATGTGTTCCAGCACCACGTCCACCATGCACTCCACCTCGGGAAGCCTTCAAAGATCTACCACCAGCCATCTAAGCGCTATAAGATTCAAACACCAACACGATCATTCAAGGTAATAGCTTAGATTACATCAAGTATAGCTCAGATTACATCAAGTTGTGATTAGCCATTTACTTTACTCTTCCTTCTCCAAGCATTCCCTATCCTGACTACATAGTTATCCAAATCTACTAGGGGCATATAAACCACATAACACACACACATAATTTCTTTTTATTATCTTACATAAAACATCTACATAAAACCTTTAACTGCAGGCATGTAGCTACTAGGACTGGCATCCCTTTCCCTTTCGTGTTCCATTCTCAGTTTATGTTTTAGGTTTTTTTTGAAAATATTTTACCCAATTCTCTTAAACTTTGGCTCTGATACCAACTTGTAAGGCCCCATTCCTGGGACGCTTACAGTCGGTCAATCATCACATAATACATTCAAAACACATCATTTGCAGTGGAATTAAAACTTTTCATTCATGATTAAAATCTTGTCAATACATCAAATCATTCATTTACATCTCAAAATTTTGTTAACACAATAATCATTCCCAAAAATATGGATGCCAGACGCAAATCATTCCCAGTGGCTTATGCATCCATGCCTGCACCTCCTCAGCATCAAACGATTACCTGCCAACTATTATGCATACAAAAGTCAGCTACGCTAAGTGAGTTCTAGTTTATAATTAAAATACTTTACTTTCATTATAACATATTCTTTACTTTTGTTCGTGATCACACATCGTACGTACATCTTGATAATAATTATTATTATCTTATCATCATCGTTCATTTTCGTACTTTCTTTCGTTCTTTCACTTTTAATCTAGATCATGTCATAGGCTACGCCCTATCGTCATGCACGAAGCAACTTCTGTCTTGGGGTCAAGCGACAAGGATCCCGTTTTCGTACATCTTGATCAGTCACAAAGACTGACCCCCCTATGTGCATCCTCATGGGTTAGCTAAACCGCACACAGTTGAGCTAACAACCCCTTAATGAGTTGTGAACCTCCTTTCAATTTGCTTGCAAGACTTTCATTCATTCATTACGTTCCACTTTCATCATCGTTATCTTTTACTTTCGTTACGTAATACTTTACTTACATAATCATACATCATACATCATAAAACATATAGTTTTTAAAAATTCATTTAATGTGAAAAGATAACACATCACACATAACAGCATAGCATGCAAAAACTTAACATAGATCAGCAACATCTCGCGCGAGAACTACCTCTTACGCGCTAGAACTTCCCAGAATTTAAAAGATTAAAGTACATCAAAACTGCTCATGCGAAAACTATAGGTCCTCCCCGCCCAATCACAACTTATCACGTCTAAGGCTGTTCTAACACGCAAACAACTTAATAACTCCATACCAAGCATGAACAGGCACATTCAAACGTTCTAGTATGCATAATAGCCCTAAAACATAAAAACTTGTATAAAAAGGGGACTAGAAACTCACCTCTTGATGTTCTAGCACAAACACAACCTTCCCGAAGCCTTTGCCGAGCGAAAACTACATACCCATACGTTATATTCATCAATAATCCATTCTTAGTACATAACACGAGTTACTACACGAGTTACATACCTTAAACACTTGGATTCTTCACTTTCTCTCTCTACGCAGCCGATATCTCTCTTTAGCAGCTAAACTTTTCACGTGAAATGGAGTCAGACTGGTGTTCTCAGCTATTTATACCCAGCTCCACTTTTCGCTTGGACTTCTCGCATAAGTTTCTCGAGCGAGAACTTTCACTGATGCAAGAACTTCATTCTGGCATCTTTTCTTCGAAATTTTTGGGCGTTACCCCCTTTGATTCCACCTCTACAGCCACCATCTTCTTTCCATTATCTGCTTAACCTTCCTTCAATGTATTCTCTTGCAAAGTGACCAGGCTTATCATAGTTATAACATCTCAAACTTGACTTGTCAAACCCGATCTTGTTTGACTTTTTTAGACCAAACATCTTTTTACCATTTCTTCTTGCAAACTTTGTAGCATGATATACCACCATAGCCATCTGATACTTGATATCATTATCTTCAACCTCATCAGGATTAACTTGTTACAAGTCATCAACTAAGATGTTGAGTGGACTGAGTCTTCCAGTAGTGAATGCTTCATAACTGTTCATGAAAGTGGTAAATAGAGCCAGATGCTCTTCAGCTATTTGAATGGTTTGGTTGTTAGGGTGGGAGTTTACAACAAATGCGTGTTGTGAAAGTTGAGTGGATTGACTTTGTAGGTAAATCCGGGGTTGTGGTTGAGATTGAACTGGATTGCAAAGGTTCTGATGAGAAGCTTGGAATTGAGGCAAGGATGGATCTTTGACATTTGGATGAGCAGGAATGGCTGATTGTTGTTGTTGACACAACTAGGAGTAACCGACATAATAATTTGGATTACTAGCCATTTAGCATATAATGCTAATGCTTTAGCTTCCATTGTGTTGATATAGTTAGCAGCTCTCTGTTTATCATCCATTTCATAGGATTTTATGGTTGAGATTAGATCACTAAGGGCAAGGTGAATAAATCCTTGGGTCTCTTGATGGTAGTGTAATTGTTACTCTAGCTGTAAGGTAATGAGTTTAACAGCTTCTTGTTTAGTTAGATGTTCTCCAGTGTAATTCCTGCACTTTTCATGTTCGTTATCAGCTTTACAAACCTTGACATTTGAGCCTCCAAGGTTTCACCAAGTATATGATTAAACATATTAAACTCTTGGTTCAACATGTCCTTTCTACTTTCCTTCATATCCTTATTTACCATAATGTGCTCCTCCATTGCATCCCATAACTCTTTTTCCTTCCTAAAATCCTTGAACTTCTTAGCAATTTCAGTGGTAAGTGTCATAGTGATGGCAGCATACGCTTTATCATCAAGCTCCATTTTCTTCATGTCTTCCTCATCCCAGAGGTGTTCAGGTTTTGGCACCAAGTCTCCTTTCTCATTGGTATACACTGAAATATACTGGCCTTATTTGATTGACCACATCATCCTAGGTTTGGTGTAAATAACATGATTTTCAAAACGATAAACCCAATCAGGATAATCTTTTTTGCTAAGAAGTCTAGGAGGTTTTGTGCTTGTGCCAATCTCATTGTCAAGATTAAGATAGCAGTGATGTGCTTTAGGTTTACCATTGAGAAAATTTGGATTCAAATTTTTCAAAATTCTTCAAACTTGAAGTTCTCATGCGAAAGATAAGGTTCTCGTGCTAATAGTTTTGAACAAAACTAATTCGCACAAACTTTTCACGTGGATACCTTTGTAACTGATTTTTGTGAAATGATCAACTTTTTACGCGAAAGGAATCTTCTGTAACAGATTTTCCAACAAACTTTTATGAAACTCAGACTTTCCGCACAAACAGAGACTTTTCGCGTGCAAAAGTCAAGTTTTCGTCTGATCAAAATTTCTCAACTTCGATGATTCCAGCTTCAAACAATCACCAATTTGTTCAAAATTAATTGATTAAGCTTCCAATTAGTGTTTTAGGATAACTTTTGATCCTAATTGTCTCTAGTTTATTGAATTAAGCTCAATTAATCATATGAACTTCACCGAATCTTCAATCAACTTCATAATAGCCTTAATCATCTTCAAAAATGAATCAAAAACAGTAGAATTCAAGTAGATCATCAACAAAAAAAATCGGAGCTCAAGATCACTTTAAAAACACTCTTCAATCTTCAAAAACAATTTATCTAGAGCATACCAAGTTCTGATCCCAATTGTAAGGACCAGCACAATACAAATAAGATCAATCTCATGATGAGAATGCGGAATGTTAACATCATGGAATAAGATTGAATAGTAAATGAAGAACACGAATGTAAATAAACTTCAAACTCTATTGTTCTCTAATTTGAAAGATACAAGTTACAATCTAAATCAAGAAATGACAACAAGCATACTAAGTTATATTACAAAACATCTATTTATACTAAACTAGGAAGTTCTCGCATAGTTCTCGCATGACTTCCAAGTTCTCGCGCGAGATGTAAGTTTTCGAGCGGCAACTTAAGGTTCTCCCGTGACTTGATCTTGATAATCTTGATTTGATTTTCCAATCCTCTAAGTTCAATCCCTACACATTCCAGTAAGCACTGGGAACACGTATAGACCTAAGTAAGCATACCACCCCCAGACAGATGGCAAAAATGAGAGAACGATTCAGACACTTGAAGACATGTTAAGGGCTTGTGTGATCGACTTTGGTGGAAGTTGGGACACTCACTTGCCACTAGCTAAATTTTCATACAACAACAGTTACCACACAAGCATTAAGGCCACACTATTTGAAGCACTCTATGGACGCAAGTGTCAATCTCAAGTTTGTTGGGCAGAGATTGGAGAAAGTCAACTGACTGGACCAGAGGTTGTTCAGAAAACGACCGACAAAATCTTTCGAATCTGAGAAAGTCTTGCCTCTGTAAGAGACTGGCAAAAGACGTGAGTAGACAATCGGAGAAAACCTTTATAGTTTCAAGTGGGGGACCGTGTAATGCTGAAAGTGTCTCCATGGAAGGGACTAATCCGGTTCGGGAAGTGAGGGAAGTTGAGTCTAAGGTATAGCGGACCATTCAAGATAACCGAAAGGATTGGACTCGTTGCATGCAAGATAGAACTACTTAAAGAGCTAGGGGGCATACATAATACTTTCCACATCTTGAATCTCAAAAATTCCCTGTCTGACCAAACATTGGTGATGCCTTACACTGAAGTCCAAGTTAACAATAAGTTGCAATTCGTGGAAGAGCCACTCAAAATGTTGGCTCAACAAGAAAAGAATTAGATGGGAAAAAATTCCCATTATGAAAGTCAAGTGGAATTCCAAGAGAGGATCCGAGTTCACGTGGGAACCAGAAAGTGAAATCAAAAAGAACTACCCATATTTGTTTAAACCCTCAACTCCCGTTGGCGAACCTCTGGAAAATACGAATGAAACTCCGACCCTAGAATCACATAACACCGGACTACCCTCGTAACCTGGTAATATCTTCAATCTGTGTTTTATGACTACTATGATTCTTGCATGCTAGATTAAGAGCCTGACATTTAGTAAATGACCTTAAGTGAATTTCGAGGACCAAATTTCTATAAATAGGGGAGAATGTGACAACATTGGTTTTTGGGCCCAGAAAAAGTTTTTTTAATAACCTTGTTGGGCCACACAATGACACCAAATCCTTGTCTAGGGAGCTCACAAAATGGGCCCAACAGCTTTGGGCTTAGGCCCACATCAATGCACACACCTAAAAGGGGCTTTGGCCCATCAAATCCTAATTGGGCCATTGGGCCACAAAACTTAATGGGCTTTGGCCCGCATAACTCATATGGGCCAGTGGGCCAGCAAACAATTATGGGGCATGCTGAACTGACCAAATGGGCCTCGAGCCCGATAGCTTAGAAGACAAAAGTTATAAAAATCACCATGATTAATAAATTGATTATGTGGAGTCTTATTGAATATTAAAACTTTAAAACCATTAACATCAACTCATCCAAATAAAAACAACTAAACGAGCATAACGTTTAATAAAAACTTAAGTATATCAACAAAACATAATAAACGTAACCTTGTAAATTATAAAAATATTAGATAATAAATGATGAACCCATGAGTTTTAAGAGCACATAAAATACACATAAGAGTTTAAAAGACTCAAAATTTCTATAAAAACATAAAGACATCTTGCACCAAGTAATTGTTAAATAATATGTTATTACTTTTTGAAACATAAAACAAATAGATAAAACATAATTAAGTAAAATATATGATAAGTCACATCACATGTAGATGGATAATCCTATATCATCCTACTAAATCTCCTAATAAGAGAAAATTTATAATAATACTTATGTAATTTTTATTAAACCCCAAAATAATAAATCAACACACTCATACACCTATATATATATATATATATATATATATATCATATGACACACACACCTATATATATGTATATATCGCATGGCACACACACATAACCTAAACATACATACATACTTATATATATATATGTACACCTTCAACATACACATATACGCATACATCCCGCATACACATGTACACTATACATGCATGCATATGGCACACACATATACACATGTATACCACATTTGTCTTTTGTGAAAGACCATTAAAAAAATAAAAGAAAAACCTAAGGACCTAGCCACTAAACCACCACCCACCCTACTTACCAATCCTTGCAATTGCATGGACTGGAGGACCCAAAATCTTGCCAAGATCCATGTTTAATTACTCCACTCAACCATCAAGTCAAAGCTTGAGGAATCCAAGACCTCTCTCCCCCTCTTACTCTCCATTTACGGCTACAACCATCACTCCCCTACCATCCCACTTCAAATTTTCATCCTCTTCAATCTTCTAAACTCTCTCTAACTCATACCACTTGATCACACTATCAAAAGCTCCTTGCACATCCAAGAATACAAGATTTCTAGCCATTTGAAGCCTTAGTCGACCCAAGCATAATCACCATCATCTTCATCAAACCAAGGTAATCTCATAACTCACACACTTGTACATTTTCTAGTCTCTATCTTCCATTTCCTTCCATGATAAGACCTGTCCTAATCTCTTCTTTTGACAGCTTTCCATTGTCATTTCAAGTCCTCACTACAGCCTTGAAACCCCCACAATCCACCGTTGCATCAAGGTAATTCGTTAACACCCAAAAACACGCGAAACCTCGTGTATCGTCACGATAGTGACATGGAAAACCCTGTGACACCCCAACATCACATGAACTTCTAAAACACTATATTTTTTCTATAAGTAAATGATACAAAAGCTTTCATTCAACTGATCACGTGATAATTATTCAAGGTTTAATTGATCTAGTTATGCGATTTTACATCATTGTTATTGTGGAATGGGATTACTTTGGTTGTGTTTTGTTTATAGGTGTTCGAAGCCTAAACAAGCTTAATTGGAAGTAAAAGAAGCCAAACATGAAACTACAAGGACAAAAGATCTATACTTCAAAAGTTACATAAAAGGCACAAATTTAGGTGTATCATCGTATGATACCCCGGGCATGGGCGTAAAATACATCGGTCGACGTACGGGCGTATAATACGTCGGTCAGCGTACAGGTGTATAATACATCGATCGGCGTATGGGTGTATCAGTGTGCGTATTTGGAAAAAATAACAGAAAGTTGGGTGTAGGAATGCTGAGGGGGGCGTATAATACGCCCATGGCCGGCGTATCATACGCTGGTGGCTGAACTAACGCCCGGATTTTATGGATCTTCAAGTTATTTAAGCCAAATCAAAATTTGAAAGACAACTTTTCCCAGCCAATATCTAGCAAATTCAAGGTGATTTTGGGTGCTTTCAAGCTTCCCAACACATGCCAAATAATCATTGATCATAATCAAATCAAGATTGAAGAAGTAATGAAGACGATGAGTGGCTAGTTCGTTCTTGATTGATTTCGGGTGGATAGTTCTTGCAAGTGAGATGGTTAGTCATGTCTAGGGTTTTTTTATGTTGAACACCTTGTGATTAAATGTAATTGAAGGTTTTGATTATGTTAAACAATTTGTTTATAAAGAAGGTTATTTGCTTTATCATCAGTTTTCGGTTTCTTTGCATCGTGAGCTCATTGAGACAAGTAGATAACTTAATATAGATGAATTGGTAACTTTGTGAATCTTAAAAGATTGTTCCTTGGCTATCACTTCAATCAAAAGCTAAGATCTTGAGTCGTGTTATGAAACCCTAAAGTGCACTTGATAACCCATTGATCTTGTAGAACTTGAAACCCGAAAGTGATTGTTTCTTATTATTTAATCAAATTCATTTCAAAGTTTGTTGTTTTTTGCAATAGTGTTCTTATTTTCATCCAAAGTTTTAATCTTTCATTATAAAGTTCGTGTCTTTAAGTTATTCGAGTCGTATTTGTTAAATACTTTCCACATATTCCCTGTGGAGACGACTTTACTTACCCTTACGCAATAAAGGTAGCTAAGATCGATATAATAACTTGTTTTTGATCGAGTCTCGACAACCGGATCAAAATGGCACCGTTTCCTGGGAATTAGTGTGCTTAGTGTTTAATAGTTTTTATTTGCTTTCTTAAAAATTTATAAAAAACCTAAACAGATTTTACTTTTCTATTTTTCTTTTTAATTTGTTTTTCTTGCTCAGTATTACGCGGGATATTTTGTGTTTTCTTGTTTGCAGGTAACCATTACGTTAATGCATACAAGATTTTCAGGAAGGACCTCACCATTGCAATTTGATCCAGCAATCGAGAAGACTTCAAGAAAGAATCATGTGTTTCACCATTACAAGATTTTCAGGAAGGACCTCACCATTGCAATTTGATCCAGAAATCAAGAAGACTTCAAGAAAGAATCGTGTGTTTCACAAAGCATCAACTTCAAGGACTTCTCAAATTCGTGGTCAAACAAGATCTGAAGAAGGTACATCATCAGCAATAGCTCATCGGATTCTAAGTAGACTTTCAAGACCGCCTGAAAGTAACCAATGAAGAAAGATGGACAATCTAGAAAACCAAGGAGTACCACAACCCAACCAACCTTTGAGAGATATTCCATTACTCATGTTCCCTTAACCTGATGATCCTCCACCTCAACCACAACCTGTGCAACCTCAACCTCAGGGGCGATCCCTGTAAATCAAGGTGTGCAACACCAACCTCCTCCAGTAAATTTCCAACCAATGCCAAATTTCTGGGTGCACAATCCCAGTTTTCAGCATAACGAGGAAGGTAGTCTTCGTAGTAACGAGGAACGGTTTTCAGTGGAATGAAGTCATCACACTAATTATGTGGATGAGTGGATTGAAGATCAAGTTGATATGGATGGACCAAACCAACATGATTTTGAGGATTATGGCAACCAACCGGGCTATCAAAACCATCAACCAAATCGAGATCAGGGTGGTTATGCTCAACGACCCATTCGTAACAATGTTGGAGGTCAACCGTTTAATGGCATGCCTGCCAATCTAGGAGCGCGACACTATGCACCAGCATATGGTGTGGATAGTCATTTTCATCCCGCCATTGCCATCAATTCTTCTCCTATAGTTTCACCAACACAAAGGGACAAGCTTTTGAAGTCCGACCATATTGTTTGGGAATTCTCCCTCACTTTCATGGTATGGCAACTGAAGAACCCTATTTGCATATATCTGAATTTAAGGCATCATGTAGCACCATTGGTGGCTAAGGCTTTTCACCGGATGAAGTTAAATTGGTCCTGTTCTAATTTACCCTTAAAGACAAGGCCAAACAATGGTTCCTATCTCTACCATCTACAAGTATTCACACATAGTTACAAATGCAACAATAATTCTTGTATGAATACTATACTTCCCAAAGGACAAGTGATGCAAGGCGGGCCATTTGAGGCTTTACACAACAATTAGGTGAACAGTTTCATGAAGCTTTTCACCAATTCAAAGAGATGCTAAGAACTTGTCCACATCATGGCATACCTAAGTGGGAGTTGATTTCAGCTTTTTATGATGGATTATCACCAGAGGATGCTAGAGATGTAAATTCCACAAGTGCAGGAATGTTCACCTTAAACCATAAGGATAATGATTGGGATATTCTTGAAAGGATAAGTGTAATCTCCAAGAAGTATGCACAATCAAGTCGGAGGTCAAGGGGTCCAAACCTGAAGATGGTGAATGATCATGTGGCCATGGATAGTATTGCGGTTCTAGAATGAAAAATTGCAAGCTTTAAAGTTAGAAAGAGTGGTATGGTGAACATATCTAGTGAGTATGAAGTGTGTGACAAGTGCAATGACATCGGCCATACATTGGTCACATGCTACTTGAATTTGGGAAGAGTGAAAGTGTACATCACTTACAAGGCCAAGGAGAAAGGAAGACATCTGATATGAATTCTAACACATATCATCCCGATCTTAGAAATCACCCAAATCATAGATATTCTAACAATACTAACCAATTGAATCCTCCTTTTCAGGTACCAAATCAAGGAAGTAACCAATATCAAGGCCAACAACAAGAATACAATCAAGGCGGTTATCAAAGGAACAACTACAATCAAAGAAACTACCAACAACGTGGTCAATATAATCAAAGGAATCAACAACATCAACAAGGTGCTTCTACTAACAATGGCAATGACAATGCAATTTTGTCAGCAATTCAAGATCTTACAAAGGAGATGAAAGAGTTTAAGCAATTTAGAGAGGTGCAAGAAAAGACCAATGAGGCCATTGCCAAGCAACTGGGACAATTAGCTAAACAATTATCCGAACAAGAATCGGGGAAGCTTCCAAGTGACACAACTAAGAACCCTCAACATCAAGCCTCAAGTTCAAAGAATGTGCACATCAATTCGGTTAGTATCGTTCCTAAATCTAAATGTATTGATTATAATTTAACCTCCCTTTCTCAAGTAGTTGCAGCTAACGATAAGGAAGTTGATGAAGTGGAATGAAGTGACTTAGGAGAACCAATTATTCCCATTCAAGTTGGGAAATTTAAAATCAAGCGGGCACTTTTGGATTATAAAGCCGGTGTCAGCATCCTTCCGGGAAGTTTGTATGACCAATATGACTTTGGTCCATTACATGAAACTAACAAAACAGTGGTGCTTGCTGATTCGACATGGAAACAACCCCGAGGGATGGTTAAGGATGTGATAATCAAGTTAGGAGAATTCTACTACCCTGTAGACTTTATGGTGCTTAATTATGCACCAGTAAAGACGAATGAGCAACCAAAGGTAATTTTATGATGACCATTCTTGGCAACAGCCAAAACTCAAATCAATTGTCGAGATGGAATTATTGACATGACATTCAAAAATCGTAAGTTATTCTTTAATGTGTTTTCAAAATCAATTACATATCTAGTTAACAATGATTTTCTATATCAGATGCTACTAACGAGTGTGCTCCTCCTTACATTTTACATGTAAGCTAGGATATCACCAAGAAGAATGGTTTTGATCCTTATAGGTTTAAGCTTGATAATATGGAAAAGGAAGAGAATGTGAAGGTGGAGCCATCAAGGAATGAAAATCCAAGACGAAAGGTAAGATGGGTAAACCACCAGATCATAAGAATTCAAGGATTAAAGAAGCAATGTTTGGCCAAAGCTTGAGTGAACAAGAGAATCTATCAAGCCAAGAGAATCATTTATTTGAAAATAAGTTTGCAGAGAAGCACTCAATACGACCACCAGAAGTGATCTCAGGTAAGGTCTGGCTGAAGACCTAAAACTTAGCGCTTGCGGGAGGCAACCCGAGAACTTTGTGGGTGTGTTCACTAGAAACCCTCACGAGACTACAACTCATCCACTCGGGTCTACCGAGGGGTTTAAAGGCTTGTTGCATAAGCTAAATGCAATCGTGATTCCTATGAAAGTGAGTTTTAATTCTTTTATTAGTTTTTGTTTTTTCTTTGGTTTGCTTTGTTTTATGTTGATAGTTCAATCGCCATATGCAAATACTCAAGCATGGGGAGGCTCAAGTCAATTAATGAGGGCTCTCACTAATGAACAGGATCATGTACTCCTTCCTCTTCTTGTTTGTCTTTGTATGATTGTCTTTTGAATGCAAAATAAGTTGGGATTTTAATTGTTTTCTTTTGTTTCATAAGATAAACTACCATACATTGGGGACAATGTATCTCAAGTGTGGGGATAAGGGAAGAATTAAAAAAATTTGAACCTTTTGAAAAAAATAATAAATCCTCAAATAAGCTTAATTGTGCATGAGACCTAAATTTTTTTCATACATTGCTAATTATCACTGTTTTGCATGTATAGATCTCTTGGCATGCATGTTTTGAAATTGTAGTAAAGCACTCCCATCATGAGTTTTTATAAACTTAGGTAGAATTCTTAGGAGGCATAACAAACCGGATGGTAGATGACATACATGCTTCACATTTTTAACCCTTTTCCACCGTACCATGAGAGTTTGAGCCTAATTGATTAATTCATAGCATATTTTGATTTGGTTATATTTTTGTATAATGAGAGAGAACATAATGTGCATCTAAGTTAGAACTCGTGTAATTGATGCGTGTCAAGATCATAAACCAATATGTGCATTAATATGATAGAGGCATTAGGAAGGAATGAACCAGTTGTTTAAACCCTTTTCTTTTGAATCCCATAGCTTGATAATTTTCCTTTAGATACCATGTTGAGCCCCAACTTATCGTTTGAATAACCCAACACAATAAGCCTGTAAAGCCTTAGCCTTTTTATGAAACCTAGGGTGATGAAGTCCAATCCATGACTTGTCTAGAAGTGTCTTTTAAGTATTAATGCAATAATAGTATGATTGGTTTAAATTTTATATATATATATAAAAAAAAGAAGGAAGAAAAGATAAATATGAGGTCAAAATGACCAAAATATGAAGCAACAAAAAATAATATGAGAATTCGTGATATTATTGCTATTAGAAGATAGAGATTGATAAATAAGACGTCTAGCATGTTAAATTGGATTTCATTCATCATTACCCACTCTAAAAGCCCTATTCTATCCCACCTTGAACCTTAGCCTAACATTACAACCGATGAAAGACCTCTTGACTTATGTAGTATATTGTGTTAATTGATGGTGATATGATTACGAGCTTATGATGAATATGTACATTATTGGTTTGAGAGTTCCAGATATACTAGTATATAATCACTAGTCCACAAAATAAACCAAGAGCAGTGTTCATTATGGGGAATGTGAATGCATGAATATTTGAAGCAAAAGGTGAAGTTATGCCAACTAAAGATTCTAAGTTTAAAACATAAGTGGTATTATATGTTAGGTTGTGAATCTTATATGTTGGTCCTTGAGTGCTGTACAGGATTCTCCATAATAAAGATGGCACTGTTGTTGTCTATGTGGATGGGAGTCTCTTTGAAATTGAACCCATAGTCTTGCATCTGATTCTGAATCCAAAGCACTTGAGCAAAGCAGCTGGCAGTAGCAATGTATTCAGCTTCAATAGTTGATGCAGACACACAGGATTGTTTCTTACATTGCCAAGAGACTATCCTTCCACCCAGGAATTGACACCCCCCAGATGTGGACTTTGCAGTCATGTTGTAGCCACCATAATCACTATCTGTATAAGCATACAGATTGAAGTCTGAATTCTTTGGATACCAAATGCCTAGATTTGGAGCACCTTTGAGATATCTAAGGATCCTTTTGACAGTGATTAGGTGTGACATCTTGGGGTTTGCTTGATATCTTGCACATATGCATGTGGCAAACATGATATCAGGCCTGCTAGCAGTAAGATACATAAGTGACCCAATCATAGCCCTGTAGAGATGTTCATCAACACACTCCCCCTCAAGGTCAGGACCAAGGGAGTGGTTTCTGGCTATGGGTGTCTTTGCAACCTTACAGTCAGTCATCTTGAATCTTGTAAGTATGTCCTGTACATACTTTGACTGACTGATAAAGATGCCATCTTCAACTGCTTCACTTGAATTGCTAGAAAGAAATTGAGTTCCCCCATGGCACTCAGTTCAAATCTATTCTTCATCAGCATCTCAAAGTCTTTGCAGAGCTTCGGATTAGTTGAACCAAAGATGATGTCATCTACATATATCTGAACTAGCAATGTGTCATTTCCTGTTTCTTTGATGAAGAGAGTCCCATCAATAGTACATCTTTTGTATCCATGTTGACAGAGGTATGTTGATACTGTCTCATACCACTTTCTTGGAGCTTGATGCACATAAAGGGCTTTATCAAGCTTGCAGACATAATCAGGATGATCTGGTTCTGCAAAGCCAGGTGGTTGTTTAATATAAACTTCTTCATCAATCACCCCATAGAGAAAGGCACACTTCACATCAAGCAGGTAGACTTTGAAATCCTTGGATGCAGCATAAGCCAGAAATATTCTTACAGCTTCAAGTCTTGCAACTGGAGCAAAGACATCAGTGTAATCAATCCCTTCTTCTTGAGTGTATCCTTGGACAACCAGTATAGCCTTGTTCTTGATGATAATCCCTTTATCATCCTTCTTGTTCCTGAATACCCATTTGGTTCCTATGGCACTCTTCCCTTGAGGAAGAGGGCATAAGTTCCAAACTCTCTGTCTTCTGATTTGAAGCAGCTCATCTTGCATAGCTTCAATCCAGCTTCCATCCTTCAAAGCCTCATCAACCTTCTTTGGCTGTATCTGGGATAAGAAACAAGAATGTAAACAAACATGGTTGTCATGAGCTTGTCCTCTTGTTCTTACCCCTGAGTCAATATTTCCAATGATATTTGGGGTGGGATGTGACTTATGGATCCAAAGTTGAGGGATCACAGCAAGTTGGTTAGACAGATCTAAATTTGAAAAATTCTGATTTGGCAATAAGGTGTCTCCTACCACATCAGCACACTTATCAAGAGAAACTTGATCCAATGAGTGTATGACATCATTCATGTTGTCTTCAATGGAGTGGTTATCAGCATCAAGAAATTCTTGATCACTGTCACCACCTCCAGTTCCTCCTCCTGCATTTGAAGTTCCTTCTCTTGAATTCTAAGCCTCTGAGCTGGAATTTGAAGGCAATTCATTTGAATCAGCAGTATTTGTCATGCTAGTGCTGATGGGAGCTTCAATTGTAGGGTTAGTCACCACTGGAGCTGAAGTAGTCTTCTTGTTTGGTCTTCTCAGCTCAAATCTTGGATCAGGATCTTCTGTTGACCTGTTATCTGTAGATCCTGAAACATTCTCACAATATTTGTTAAAACAGTTGGTAACTAAGTCAAGATCAAATAGCCAATCCGGACCAGAACCTTTTGACACATGGTGTGTGTTCATTGAAAGTCATATTGGCTGACTCCTCAATGATTCTAGTTCTGAGATTGTATACTCTATAAGCCTTAGCTTGAGAAGAGTACCCAACAAAGTGTCCATCATCTGATTTCTCAGCAAACTTGGCTATTTGATCTTTGGTATTCAAGATGGTGCAAGGTCATCCAAATGTTCTGAGGAAACCAATGAATGGTCTCCTTTTTGCCACAGTTCATAAGGAGTCTTACCATATGTCTTAACTACCAAAACTCTATTCTGCACATAGCAGGCTGTGTTGACAGCCTCTACCCAGAAGGTGATGGGCAGTTTAGAGTTAGACAACATGGTTCTTGCAGCTTCAATAAGTGTCCTGTTTCTCCTCTCAGCAACACCATTTTGCTGAGGAGTCCTGGAGCACTGTATTGTCTTGAAATACCCTTTTCATCACAAAATGTATCAAGGATTCGGTTTTTGAATTCAGTTCCTTGATCACATCTTATGATTTTGACCTTGTGATCAGATTGATTCTTAATTTTCAGAATGAAGTTCTTTAAGATTTCAAGAGTTTCAACCTTAGTTCTAAGGAAAAACACCCATGTGAATCTTGTGAAATCAACTGTGATCACCAAACAGTATGAGGTCCTTCCTAAACTCATTACACTGCTAGGGCCAAATAGATCCATATGTAACAAGTGTAGGGGAGTAGTAATAGATTTCATTTTCTTTGGCTTGTGAGACACTTTGTGTTTCTTCCCCTTCAGGCATGCAACACAGTGGTCATCACTTGTAAACTCTTTCTTTGGCATTCCAGTTACCAAATCATTCTTAATCAGTTTATTCATGTTCTTAAAGTTTACATGGCACATTTTTTTATGCCTAAGGAAAGACTCATCACTATTTGCCTTAGATAGAAAGCAAGAAATCTCTCCAGAGGGAGATGTTTCCTGCAAGTCCATCTTGTACATGTTCCCTTTCCTGGGGGCTCTGAGCAAAATATGCTCTTGAGGAGTGTCAACCCTAGGCTTGAGAACAATGCACTCATGCTTAATAAAGAGCATGTGATGTTTTTGGTCACAAAATTAGGACATACTCAAAAGATTGTATCCAAGCTCCTTGACAAAATTTACCTTCTCAATGCTGAGCTTACAATTTGAGACCATGCCCCTGCCAGTGATGTAACCTCCTGCATCTCCTCCAAAAGCAACTGGCCCTCCATCAAACTCTTCAAAGTTTTGAAGTAGGGACTCATTACCTGTCATGTGCCTGGAGCAGCCACTATTAATGATCCATACATTTCTGTTTGCCTTTGGTTGTCCCTGCACAAAAGAGATGATTTAGTTACATTTGGAAACTCAAGCCTCATTGGTCTTGGGCTTATAAAATTCAAATGAAGGCAATGAAACAGTAAATGATCCTATGTTTAGGCTTTGAGGATCATTTGTTGTTACTAAAGAGGAGCTTTCAGTCTCAAGGTCTTCCTTCATCTTCCACACCACCTTTGGAAGATTGGGCTTGACCTTCAATACTTCGAAAGCTTTTGTAGCTTCGGAAGCTTTGGAGACGGATCCTTTGGAAGATCTTGCTTTCACTGCAGCAAGCTTCAGTACTTCGGAAGCATTCCTTTCTTTCGAGACCAACTTTTCTTCCGAAGGCAATTTCCTACTTGCCTTCTTCTTCATTTTGGAGCTTCCAAAGGAAACAGATTTTCCTTCCGAAGCTATTTGTTTCTTCTTCTTCTCAGAAGTTTTCTTCTTGATCATGTGGATAGTACTCTTGGGATTGTATTGACAATCCTTAGCCAGATGTGAAAGTACTACCACACATAACACAATTCAAATCTTTCCTTCTAGGAGTCTTTTTCCTAAAGAAGAGTGAGCTTGAACACTTTCCTTTCTTTCTCCACCTTTTCAGATGATGCAGTAGGCTTCTTAGGGTGAAGCTTGCTCTTTGAAATGGTTGGTTCAGGCTGTGCAGTAGTGACACACAGATGATCAGTCTTCTTGTTGTTGCTGGAGTGAGTTGAAGCTGAAGTAGAACTCTTGGTACTAGAATTCTTGATAGGATCTTCAGCTTTCATCACCTTGAACCCTGCAAAGATAAATAATTGTTTCTGTTTAGGATCAAAGGTGGTCTTGATCTCTTGAGCTTTTCTGGATCTTCTCTTTGCTCTTTTGATCAAGTTCTTTCTCTTGGTTTTGCTCAAACCAGCTTCTTTTTCCTCCTCAGGAGCATGGTGACCCTTTTTGGACTGACTCTTTTCACTCACTTCAGAGTCATCCCTCACCATCTCCTCTTCATCCTCTTCATCACTGGGGTCTATGGATGGCAGCTCATCTTGACCAGTTCCACACCTTGGAGATCTAACTGATAGTAGAGTGTGTGGAGGAGCTATCTCACTAGATCCCAGTCCCTGCTTATTCTGATAACACACTTTTGCATGTAGAGATGAGGATATTATGTTCTTGAAGATCTCTTCTTCAAGAACACATTTTTCTGCCCTGGCTTTGCTGATCACAAGCTCAGCCTGGTATTCAGTCAATTTGGTAATAAGATACTTAATTTGAGTCCTGTAGTTTGTTTGATCATGTTTAAGAGTTAAAACTATTTTCTCTAGATCTTCTATCTTAAGTTTATATTCATTTTCGGCTCTTTTAAAATCAGCTTTTAAAATATTTAAAGTCTCAATGTCAGATCTCATTCCCAAGTTGTAGGACCTGTATCTATTTACTTTAGCAATACATTCAGGAGACAAAAGATGTTCAAGTACCTTGGCTTCATCATGATCAGCCATGAGTGCTTGGTTTGGAGATGCATCTTCAGCTTGAAAGCTCCAGTCAAAGCCTCCTTCTTCAACAGCAACTACAGCTTGCTGTCTTGGCTTCTCATTCTGGTGCCCTCCTTCAGTCTAGTTTGACCTAGATGAAGCTTGGCCACCATTTGACTTAGGTGCCTTGCATTCTCTAGCAAAGTGTCCCACCTAGTTATAGTTGTAACACTTGACTTTGCTCTTGTCCAGCCCAAACTTGCTACTGGCAACATTGCTAGGAAACCTTCTCCCAGTCCTCTTGTAGAACTTTGGGCTCTGTGAGTGAGAAAAGCCATTTGCTGGACTATCTCCATGTACTCCAGATCATCTGGATGGATACAGTCCAGGTCTTCAAGAGTGAAAAGAAAGTTGCCTAAACTTTCATCAGTAGAGACAAAAGCTTGAGAAGAACTTGTCTCTTGGAAGGGACTTCCTTGGATGTAGCTCTCTCTGGGTGTCTCTAAGAAGGTGATGAAAGGACCCTTTTATGAGTTTTTAGAGTAGTAGATGAGATGATTCTATGGTTCTCTGCTATCCCTTTCAACCACATGAAGGGCTGAACTCTGGTGAGTGTTGGAGTTACCAGATAAATTTTGCATGTTCATCTCCATCTGGTATCCACTGAGTATCCCATACAACTCAGTGAAAGTAAGGGTCTTGAGGTTTTCAGTCCTCTTAATGACCACACAGTAGTGTGTCCACTATCTGGGAAGAGAGGACATGAACTTCCTTACAATATCCCTATTCTCAATAGTTACCCCAACATCAGCCAGAGTATCCATAATCTCAACATACCTGAAGTATTGTTGAGTTATGGTCTCACCTGTCTTGAAGGTGAAGTTTTCAAACTACTGCTTCAAAAGATCGTTCTTGTTCTCCTTAGCTTCATTTGAACCCTCATACATCAGTTTCAGTGTATCCCATAGCTGTTTAGTGGTCTTGCACTTCTTGAAACCTCTGTAGATAGAGTTTGGAAGAGCAGTTTGGAGGGCTGTCATGGCTTTCTAATTAGATAAGTCAGCCCTCTCCTTTGGTATCATGCCACCACCAGCAGCAGCTGAAGAGGTGCATGGTACATGAGGTCCATTGACAACAGACTCCCACATCCTGGAATCTTGAGACTTGATGAAGCCTTCCATTCTTTTGTACCAAGTATCAAAATCCTCAGGAGTGATCAGTGGGGATTTTGTCATAGTTCCAGTTTCCATATCAGCTTTGGAGATAGCTGCCATTTGAAGAGTTAAGTGATGTGTGTAACTAAGAGGATTTGAAGATGGTGAGATCTTACAATCAAGAGCCTAGAATGCTCTGATACCAAATGCAGGACCGTTAAAGGGTACTTAAGCTTGCACTTAGTTAACACACTTAGGAGGATCTAAAGTTCACTTAACAATTCAAATAGGGAATTGCGAACTTTTACTAAAGATACAAGACAAACACAAGTAAAATCAAGAACAAGAACACAAGATAAAATTTTCAAGGAAGTTGTATATTGCTTCTCTAGTTCTTTTACAAGTGTTGTACGAGTATATTTGAATACAAGAATCGGAGACTACTTATACTACATCCTACAACCGTCAATATGCAAAAAAATAGTTGGAAGTGACTAATCTAGACAACAAGATCAGCCTAAAGTCAAAAGGCAGATTGCCTTTTGACTAGTGACTATGACATGCCATAGCTCACCGACTTTCCTATTACAAAAAGCCAAAAGGAACAAAAACAGAAACTTGCAGGCAAAGACCTTATCTACTTTATCATAAAGCATGGAAGTTTCACCAAATGATGATAGTTGGTGAACCACCAGAGCATGCAGCAGAAGTAAGTTGCTTTATGATAAAGTTGATGGAAAAGGTATCTTTTCTCTCTCTTCAGAAGAAAATTAGTCTTGTCTTTAAACAGCTTCGGAAGACTTTGTCTTGAGAGCTTCGGAAGACTTCATCTTTTACCTTCAGAAGTGTTGAGTCTTTGGCTTCAGAAGACTTTACACTTAGAGTATTTTCTAAGTTAAGTGTAAAGCTTCCGCAGCAGTTTCTTCTGAACTTTGGCTTCGAAAGATTTTACACTTAGCATTTTTCTTGAGTGTGTAAAACTTCTGAAGCTGGTTCTTCTTTGTTCAAAAGTGCATGTTGGAAGACTTGGTTGTTTTGGTATCCTTTGGTTGCATCAGCCTCTTAACTTCAGAGGTTCCTACAACTTCGAAAGGAAAACTACTTAGTCTCAGAAGACTTATTTTTCCTTCGGAAGTTCATCATACTTAAGCTTCAGAAGATCTTCAATTTGTCTTTGAAAGAGCAGCTTTGTCTTCCGAAGACTTCTTCAGTTGTACTTCAAAATGCTCTAAGTGTTTCTTTGGTTGCACCAGCATCATATGATCCAACAAACTCCCCCTACGCTGATGCTACCAAAACTTCACTTCCTTCTGCTCCTTAAGGTTTTCCACACCAGGGAAAGAAGATATTTGTCTGTCTCCTTGTTCTTACCTGATGTGGTGGTGAGTAGCTTGTACAAGTCATTCGTATATAATAGATCAAGTCTGTTGTTCTAAATGACATGCACCTTTTGTTGCATCCCTCTGAAGAGAGTTAGTTGATGGGAATTGTAGTCATATTCCCATCTAACTATAGGATCAGAAGTTGAGCCTTCAACCATCTAAAGGAATGTTTTTTCTTTTGTAGTTGTACCTTCTTCCTCATCCTGTGTTCTCTTTTTCAACTCTTCTTCAATCTTGGCTTTCTTTGTAAGCTCAGCCAGATAAAGACTGCTCAGATGATTTCAAATGTGAGCAGCAACCTGAGAGTTGGTGGGATTGGAGAATGGTTTCTCTGCTAACTCAGCAATGTCAAATCTACTGGAGGGTAATAGAGATGAAGTATCAACCCTGTTTACTTCACCATTCTCTCTTTCCACAGCAAAGCTGTGTGAAGGTTCATCAAACCTCCACTGGACTATTTGTTTTCTAGGATTGAGAGGTTTGGATAAAAGCTTGTCCCCCTTCCTAGTTTCCAGCAGAGTCACCAATCTCCTTTTTAACTTCTTCTCTTCTTTTGTTAGAACATCTGAATTGGTTGCAAGACATTAGAGAGCTTGGTCCGGTGTTCCCCTAGGTAGATCAAGGAATGCATCTCTTATGAGGGAACTAGAAGAGCCATCAATATATTTCAGCTTAATTGTCTCTTCCTCATAAGAGATGTCGCTCAGTGTTATGCAGTTGATGAGCTTCTTCTTGATCTTTGAACTCTTCTACGGTTAGAGGTTTGGATGTTTTAGAAGATCGTTTGGTTAGGGATTGGGTTCTGGGTTGTGTTTTGGGTTTGAGGATAGGTAGTGGAGGTGGTTGTTGGGAAGCAGTAGGTAAGGGTGTAGGTAAGGCTGATGGTGTAGGTTTAGGGGTGTGAGGCTTAGTGGTTGGTTTAGCTTTGATGGGGAAGGAAAAGGTATGGGTGTAGGTTGTGTTGGTTTGGGTGTTGGTGTTAGTTTGGGTGCCATCTTCTAAACACTTGATGTTTGAATTACCTCCTGCCTTCCTTCTAGGCGAAGTCAGCCTTGATTACCTGTCGTTATAGGGTCTTTAGTGACATGGAACCCACTTGCCTATCGGAGAAGCCAAAGGCTTTGAGATAAGTTTTCATCCATTCCTTATATCCCTCCTTCTTGGCAGCAGCAAGTTGTGCCTCTTCCTCCTTCTTCTTCTTCTCCCTTAGCTTATCCCTAACATCCTTCTTCTTTCTTTGTTGATTTGATCTTGTACTTTATGGAATAGAAACAAGATCGTATCATTATTATGAGGTGAAAGCTCCTCTTGAGAATAGCCTCTAGAGCAAAGAAAGGCTATCCTCTCCATCCTCTCCCTTTCCATAGCCTCTTCCTTCCTTTTCCTCTTCTCCTCCTCTTCGGCGAACCTTGCTGCTTCCTCTCTTTTCTTTTGCAGCAAAGTAGCCTTATCTATCTTCACAAGCTCATCAAGTGGGCTTAGAAGGATTTCTTCATTGGCTACTCCCAGGCTGATGAGCCTGTTAATGACCTCCACTCTCTTTTTGTTGTTGATACTTTCTTGAGCGGTTGTTGCTTTGCTACTTGCTGCCAACAGCTTCCCAGTATCAAGTTTTCCTTTCTTCTTGAGCTTTTCCAATCTTTCCTCCTCTAGAAGCTCCTCAGCAGTAAGCTTCTTCTTCCCCTTAGGATCAGAGGAAGATTCAGCCTTTGGAGACTCAGGTTTAGAGGATTAAGGTTTGGGAGAGGGGGTTTGAACTTATGGTATTGGGGAGAGAGGGGTTGTAAGGAAGTCCACATTGTTTACCTCAGAGGCTAGGTCAAGAATGGCTTCTGTGATTAATAGATCATTGGACAAGGAAGACAGTTCTCCTTCCGCAGCTTGGATTTCTGCTTCTGAAGTAATTAGAACTGCGCTACCTATCCCTTCCAAATTGGTTGCTGGGCCATGAGTCTGTATATCCCCTTCGAAGTTAATCTCAGGTTTAATAAAGACCTTAGGTTGACCAACTTCCTTTTTAAAGGTAGGTGGTGCACTCAGCCATTGAAGCTCCTCAGCTCCAAAGTAGGCAACGGCTACATCACGGGAAGGTTGTTCAATGGATGAGCTTATCAGAAATGTGGTAAAAAATCTATTGAGGTCTATAAGCATCTTTGGGTCCATTTGAATAGTAATGGGAGCTGTTTAAGGGAAGATGGTTACAGGGTGTTACTGTGTAGGGTAAAAATAAGATATGGCATCAAAGGAAGTTGTTATGATGGCAAGGTAGGGTTCCTTATGTCTTTGTTTTGTATATTCTCCCCCTTTTTGGTAGCATCATCTTGAGAAGTAGAAGAGCTGGAGGAGGAACTTAAAGAAACCTGGATAGGTACGTGCCTGACAGACTTCACAATCTGTGTCTCAACTAGTTAAGCCTTGAGATTTTCTATCTCAAGTTGCTGAGTGGTAGACCTTGTCCTCAAAAATCTTAACCTTTAATTCAAGGTTTGAGACTTTAGAAAGCAGGTCTCTGATAATGAGTTTCAGACTACCCTCGTCTTCTTTTGAAGAATCATTGGGAGATGAGATAACATACCTAGTATGTTCATTATCACAACCAGTAATGGTTTCTTGGCGCCCTGGATACCCTTGCGTTCTGATATCTCTTTCAGAGTCATCAAGAGGTAAGGTTGTCATAGACTCAGTCTCAGTTATGTTACCACTATCCTGAGAGGTTAGTGAAACACTCTCAGTAGTGGCAGCTGAGCCTACATGAGTCACCTCCACACCAGTTTGACTCACCTTAGTTAGGTTTAGCTGATATGGGCTAGACATTAGAGGTTCCCTGGGGCTCAGTTGATCTTGAGAGTGGTGTGGTAGATCAACATCATGGCCCGAATGAAAAATAATGTCCTCATCAGGTCGGGTTAATAGGTCAATGAGGGATAGGGAGGTTAAATCTAATGACCCGGGACCTTGGTCAGCACCTAAGGGTTCTTTTGCTAGAGCAGATGACCCGATGATGTTGGTGTCCGTTTTTGGCTGCTCAAGGGAGTGTTGAGACTCACCCTGAGGGCTAAAGGCTTGGGTTGTGGGCTCGTCAGGTTGAGACTGAGGAGACTCAATGCTGATAATAAGGTCAATGGTGGAGGATGGTTGGACCCCTGGTTGAGTAGGAGCCCTGGGTTCTACTCGAGCCTTTATGGTTTGAACAGAGGGGACCTGATCAATCAGAGTAGATTGATTAGGGGTTGTTTGGGGCGTCTAGTGTATGTAATCTTGACTGGGTGGGAAGAAGTGATTGGCATTTGAGTGGTGTTGTCTGGTGTGGGTTCATCACCTGCTGGGCTTACAGGGATGTCACCAGGAGCCGTTGGCTCGCGCATACATGGAAGAAGATCAGTGAATCTTCCAGTGAAGTTGGTGGACATCTTCTTCAAAGTTTTGAAGATGCCAGGCCGCATGTGATGGACCGGTAGAACGTCTGCACATTGTAATCTGTTCTGGTCTAGTTCACAGTTGATTATGTGCTGAATGAACCGGGGATACATGTAGAATGGATCCCGGGTGAGATTGCCTCTTAAGTTGTTCAGCACAAAGTGTGAATAGTTGAAGCGCAGGCCTTTTACCAACCCATGGACTAGGCAGCCCAAATCATCTGGGATTTGATCCCATCCCCCGGACTTGCTGGATAGGCAGTGCAGAACAATGTGCAGCAAGAACTTCCAATTGTAGGAGAAGTTAAATTTATAGCTCGATCTAATGACCCTTTCATCTCTTAGTGTTTCACTTCGACCATTGGCCCAGAATTCAGCCATATGGTTAGAGTAGATGGTGGGGTTAACAGTGAGGGCAGTGAAGTATGCCAATTAGGACAGAAATTCAACAATAGGGGTAAAGTCGGCATCCTTTGAAGAATCAAGGATAGTGACCTGATTATGTTAGGGATTTAGGGCCATTGTTAAGAGGTACAGTAGGATTGAAGGAATTTGAAAGTGAGTGAAGAAGATAGTGGTAATTTGGGGCTTTTTGCGATGGTAAAGAAAGTAAAGAAAGAGAGTCAAAAATTTTAAATGGGGGGTTAAAAAATCAAACCGATAAGGTGAAAGGACTGTATGGGTTTCGATTTGACAGGGGCAGTAAGCTAAACCATTTAAAATATTCTGACAATCATCAATAAAATCTTATTTTTTACAGAGTGGGGGATAGATTTCTGTTACACATTATAGGTTTTCTTCCGAAGGTAAAATTGCTTCCTAGAGAAAACACTGGTGTTTCTCAGTATTTTCTTCCGAAGCCATTTTTACTTCCAAAAGCAAACCATGCCTTAATGACAAGTTTGCTTCCAAGGGTACAGTCTTCTTTCGAGAACAGAAGTTAGTAAGCTTCAGAAGTAGATTTGATCTATGATCAATTGTTCTCCTGAGGCTAATAACTCTTTGAAAGATAATATTTATGTAGAGGAATTTGCCTTCGAAGATCGATAAAGATTTTTTCCAAGGGTAAATTTCTCTTTGGAAGTATTTACACTTAGATTTTTGAAGAAAGCCTTTTTGTAACAGGGCTTAGATTGTAGTTAGACAACAGAGACAATACATATTTAAAAAGGTTTTTCAAAAGGGAAGAACTAGTCAATGTTAATCATCCCAATAGCTATAATTAAATATTTAAATCTTTGTTCATCAAAGGCTTTGGTGAACAAGTCAGCATATTGTTCATTTAAATTCACTTTGACTAGCTTTATTAGATTTTTCTCATGAATATCTCTAATGAAATGATACCTGATGTCGATATGCTTTGTCTTGGAGTGCTTGATCGGATTTTTTGTGATAGAAATGGCACTCTTGTTATCTATGTTGATAGGAGTCTCCATGAAGTTGAAACCATAGTCCAGCATCTGATTCTGAATCCATTGCAGTTGTGCACAGCAGCTCGCAGCAGCAACGTATTCAGCTTTAGTAGTTGATGTAGAGACACATGATTGCTTCTTGCATTACTAGGAGATAATCCTTCTACCAAGAATTGATATCCTCCGGATGTGGATTTCTTATTGATGTTGCATCCACCATAATCACTGTGAGTGTACCCATAGAGATTGAAGTCCTTATTCTTAGGATACCAGAGACCTAGTTTGGGAGCTCCTTTAAAGTATCTAAGAATTCTTTTGGCAGTAATTAGGTGAGACACCTTGGGAGCAGCCTGATATCTTGCACAGATGCAGGTTGCAAACATGATATCAGGTCTACTTGCAGTGAGATACATCAGAGATCCAATAATTGCCCTGTACTAATGCTGATCAGTATCCTCCCCCTCGAAATCAGGACAAAGATTGTGATTTCTGGGTATAGGTGTCTTGGTTGGCTTACAATTGTTCATCTCAAATCTCTCTAAGATGTCCTTGACATACTTAGATTGATTAATAAAGAACCCTTCTTCCATCTGCTTCACTTGAATTCTAAGGAAGAAATCCATCTTTCCTATTGAACTCATCTCAAACTTCTTCCTCTTGATGCTTTCAAAGTCTTTGTACATTTAATCATTTGAGGATCCAAATATGATGTCATCAACATAGACTTGAACAAGCAGCATGTCCTTCCCAAACTTCTTTATGAACAATGTCTTGTCTGTGATGCCTCTGGTACCACAGCCTAGGTGCTTGATGTAACCTATAAAGAGCTTTATCTAGTTTGCACACATAGTTGGGGTGTTGTGGGTCTTCAAATCCAGGTGGCTGACACATATAGACTTCTTTATCGATATCCCCATATAAAAATGCACATCTGACATCAAGTTGATAGACAGTGAAGTTCATGGATACTGCAAAAGCAAGGAAGATTCTCACATCCTCAAGTCTTGCAACAGGTGCAAAGACATCAGTGTAATCTATGCCTTCCTCCTGTGTGTATCCTTGAACAACAAGTCTTGCCTTGTTCTTGATGATCAAACCTCTATCATATCTCTTATTTCTGAACATCCACTTGGTGCCAATGGGGACTTGGCCAGGTGGCAATGGACATAATTTCCATACCTTTTGCCTCTTGAATTGAAGCAACTCCTCTTGCAAGCTTCAATCCAATTGTTGTCTATGAGGGCTTCTTCTATCTTCTTTGGTTCCATTTAAGAGAGAAAGCATGAGTACAAGCAGACATTCCTATTATGGGTCTGACTTCTTGTTCTCACACCTTCTGAGACATCCCCAATGATGTTCTCAGCTGGGTGAGTGTTATGTATCCTGAGCCTAGGAATCACATCTAGTTGCATAGATAGATCCAGGTTTGACAAGTTTTGATCAGGATTTTGAATACCATGACCAGTTGATGTCTCACACTCATTCAATAAGGATTGACTGAATGAATGTGTGACAGCATCAATGATATTCTGTTGAGAAGCAGTATCAATAGTTGCCTGTTCCTCCAGATTACTGTCTTCATCAGCTTGGTGTCCAATGCTGGAGTTGGCAGCTAATGAGTTTTGTGGCCCAGTTGGCTGACAACTTATTGAAGCTCAATTATTTCCTGAGATGTTCAAGCTTTCAGGACTTCCAGTAGTGGAGGAGCTTGTTCTTCAATTCCTCTTAGAGAACTAGGAATAGGTCTAGGTAACTCAAACATTTGATCTACACAGAGGTCACTTTGAGTTCCTGTTCCAGTTGTAACATTCTCACAAGATGGTTTAGAATAGTTTGGAAACAATTCTAGATTGAAGATATGATCAGGGCCATTCCCTCTAACACAAGGAGTGTTCTCATTAACAATAATGTTGGATGATTCCTCAAATTGTTGATTTTTAATATTATACACTCTATAAGCAATAGAGGTTGAGGAATATCCAACAAAGATAGCATCATCCGACTTTTCAGCAAATTTTACTAAATTGTCTTTTGTGTTAAGTATACACCTGCTGCCAAAGGACCTAAGAAAGCCAATGAATGGTGGCCTCTTTTTACATAACTCCTAAGGGGTCTTTTCATGGGGCTTAACAATGAGAACCCTGTTCTGACATAGCATGTAGTGCTGACTGCCTCTGCCCAGAAAGTTAGAGGCAGCTTTGAGTCAGCTAATATAGTTATTGCGGCCTCAATAAGTGTCATGTTCCTCCTCTCAGAACACCATTCTGTTGAGGAGTTCTAGGAGCACTGTATTGTCTGGAAATCCCTTTTAAGTTACAGAATGAGTCAAGAACTTGATTCCTAAACTCAAACCCTTGATCACTTCTAATGATTTTTACCTTGTGATCATTTTGATTTTCAATTTTAAGAATAAAAGATTTTAAAGTTTCATCGATTTCATCTTTAGTTCTTAAAAAGAATACCCATGTAAATCATGTAAAATCATCAACAATCACAAGACAATATGATTTCCTTCCAATGCTCATTATACTTGTGGGACCAAAAAGATCCATGTGCAATAAGTGTAATGGAGTGGTGATGGAGTTAACCTCTTTGGATTTGTGAGAAACCTTGTGTTGCTTTCCTTTCAGGCAGGCAACACAATTATCTTTATAGATAAACTCCTTTTTGGGCACACCATATACCAAATTATTTTTAACCAATTTTTCATTGTTTTAAAATTAACATGGCACATTCTTTTATGCCAAAGAGTTGACTCATCATAATTTGCTTTGGAAAGAAAGCATGATACTTCACCCAGTAGGGAAGCATTGTTCATATCCAGCTTGTACATATCCCCTTTCCTAGGAGATCTAAGAAGCACCAATTCCTGAGGAATTGTCATCCTAGGTTTGAGGATGACGCACTCATGTTCTATGAAAAGCATTTGGTGCTTTTGATCATAGAATTGAGAAACACTTAAGAGATTGTGCTCAAGCTATTTGACAAAGTTTACTTTGTCAAATTTTAACTTACCATTGGATACACTACCTCTACCAGAAATGTATCCTCCGGCTTCACCTCCAAACTAAACAGGACCTCCATCAAAATGTTCAAATTGTTATAGGAGAGATCTGTTCCCTATAATGTTCCTGGAGCATCCATTGTCCACAATCCAGACATTTCCATTCTTGTCATATGGATGTCCTTGCACATAAGGTGAAATGATTAGTTATTATTATAAACCCAAGCCTTGTTGGTCTTGGGTTCTTCTAATATAGATGATATAACTGAACCAAATTGTATACATCTGGCTCAATTATAGTTTGTGAAGAAGAGGTTTAGGTTGCAGCATCTTTTCTAGTCTTCCATTCCATCCTATGGTTGACCAGTATTGATGAGCCTGAGGAGGCTTGTGCAGCATGACTTGCTTCCGAAGCTTCTTTCTTTTCGAAAAAAGTTTTCACCACCTTTTCTTCCGAAGCAGTCTTCTTCTTGGAAGGTTTCAACGAAATCGTTTTGTTTCTTTGTTTGTTCTTTAGCTTGTCTTCCAAAGCTATTGTCCTTTTGGAAGAATGAGCTTCTTCAGAAAGCGACTTGGCTTCGGAAACAAGCTTTCCTTTCCTTAACACTTGGACCATATAGTAAGGTCCAAATATGAAATCATCCTTGACTTCTTCTTTCTTAACATTGGTTGCATAATGTGTGCTTGCTGGATTGTAGTAACAATCTTTAGCCATGTGGTTATGCAGACCACAGATTATGCATTCAATGTTATTCTTGGTGGGACATGTAGGCTATTGTTTCTTGTACTTCTCTTCTTCAATAGCCTTTCCCTTTAATTTCTGATCCTTCAGCTGGATAGGAGTGCTGGTACTACACTCCTTTCTTGAATCAGAACTTCCAACCACTTGGAATCCAGCTGAGATGAATACACCCTTTTGCCTTGGGTCTGTCTTCATCTTAGTCTCAACCACCTTTTTGGCAGTTTTTCTTGCTGCCCTGATCTTGTTCTTTCTGGCTTTGGTGGTCAAGGATTTATCAACTGTGGGGATAAGGTTTTCTACCTTATCCTTCCCTGTGGTGGTTTCCATTATTACATCATTCTTCAGCTCACTAAGTAGTGGCTCAGCAGTTAGAACCTCTTGCTCATTAGTACCACATCTAGGCTGTTTAATAGATACAATGGTGGAGCAATTTCATTGGATCCCAACCCACTTTTGTTTTGATAGCATACCTTGGAGTGGGAGGATGATGTTATAATGTGTTGAAGTTATACTCTTGAATAGCATACTTCTCTACTTTAGCCTCAGCCATTACTAGCTAGGCTTGAGCTTCAGTCAACTTGGATATTAGATCTTTTATTTGAGTCCTATAGTTGGTATGTTCATGTTTTAAAGAGGACACAGTTTTCTCTAACTCTTTTATTTGAGTTTATAGTCAGATTCTGCTCTCTTAAAATTAGATTTTAGAATATTTAAGGACTTAATATCAAATCTAATTTCCATGTTGTATTCCTGATACAATTTAACCTTAGCAATATAGGCTAGGGTACAGAGATGTTCATATACCTTGTTGTCTTCAGTTCCAGCCATGAGAGCTTGAGCAGGGGTGACATCTTGCACCATAAAGCTCTAGTCAACCTCTTGAGCAACAGCAGTATGCGGCTCAGTGGGTTTGGTTGCAGCCTTTAAGGTAGCAAAATGTTGGGAGGCTTGAGCTGCTCCAGGATTAGATCTTGGAGCTTTACATTCCCTAGCAAAATGACCAAGCTGGTTACAGTTGTAGCATTTGGCCTTGCTCTTATCAAACCCGAATTTGTTGTTAGTTGGGTTCTGAGGAAACTGCCTTCCGGTTCTTTTAAAGAACTTCTTTGCTTTGTAGGTTAAAAGAGCCATTTGCTGGACAATGTCCATATATTCAACATCATCTGGGCTGAAACACTCTAGATCAACAAAACAAAATTGAAAATCTCCAGAGTGCTTACTCCCTAAAACAAAAGCTCAATTATCTTGGAAGGGAGTGTGTTGAGCCAGTTGAGACCTGGGTGTCTCAGGGAAAGTGATGTATGGCCCTGAAAAGGATGATGGCTATTAGGGGTAGTTCAGGTACAACCGAGGTTGGGGAGTTCTTGATCCTTTAGCAACATGTAGAGCATTGTTGACTGCAGGATTTGAGGGTCTGTTCATCTGGTGGCTCTTCTGAGTCTTCATCTCCATATGGTATCCATCAAGGACTCCTTATAGTTCAATCATGGTGAGAGTGTTGAGATTTTCAATTCTCTTGATTGAGACACAGTAAAAAGTCCACTCACGAGGAAGTGCACTCATGAATTTTTTTACTATGTCTCTTTTTTCAAGAACAACTCCCATAGTCTAAAGAGAGGTGATCAAGTCCATATACCTAAATTATTGTTGGCTCAAGGTCTCACCAACAACATAAGTGAAGTTCTCAAACTTCTGCTTCAGCATATCTTTCTTGTTCTCCTTTGATTCAGTAGAACTAGAGTACATCAGCTTCAAAGCATCAAATAGTTCTTCGGCAGTCTCGTATTGCTGAAAGTCTACCATTATGGAGTTTGGTATAGCAGTAAGCAACACGGTCATGGCTTTGCAGTTGATGTCCATCTTCTTGAAGTCTTTATTAGAGTAGTCTTCAACAGCTTTCTCAATCATGGCGCCATTACCAGCCGTGGCCGCCACCTTTGGCTTGTAAGGACCATGACTGACAGATCTCCACATGCGGCTGTCTTGATACTTGATGAAACCTTCAATACATTTGTACCAGGTTCCAAAATCATCAGGGTGATGATAGGAGCCTTGGTTATGGTTCCCATCTCAGACTCAGAAAATTTTTGGTTAAGAGCCATTTGAGTGAAGTGAGTAAGTGTGAAGAAACAAGGGTGATTTGGGATGGTTAGATCTCACAGTCAAGAGCCTAAAAAGCTCTAATACCAATTGTAGGATCGGTGTTGGTCTCTCAACACAAGTTTTATCTCACAAACACACTAAGTCTCACTCGGTTGATGAAGCAGAATCTCTAACTAAGTTGACAATAATATAATAAGTTAATGAACACAAGAATCGTTTTCAAGATACTTGTATATATTACTTCTCAACTTAGTATCACAAGACTCTTATAAGCATTGTTACTTAAGTTACAATGAGAAACTATATATACTATTATCTACAGCCGGTTATACTTGGATGACCAGCTGGAATTTACCAATAGACAAATACTACATTGCTAGAAGTAAAGTATCTAAGATAAAATATTATCCTAGATTAGGTAGTCATAACAGGTCCATGACTTATCTTTTGTCACCAACTAAGTATGGTAACTGTACTAATGGATAAAGGTGAACAGTGGATTAAAGTATAGTCAACTACATAGGCGTGGGAAAGCGCCATGCAGTGTATTAGAGTTGGCAGCGGATGTCAGACAACCCATACTTATGTCCTCTGGTTCAAGTTAATTCTTCAGAAGGCAAATGGCTTCAGAAGAATAAATTCTTTCTAGGCCATTTATACTTTGGAAGAATCAACTTCTTCTGAGTCTTCTGCAAGTCTTCATGACTTCATTCTTTGGAAGACTTTGTCTTGGATCTTCTAAGTGTGAATGCTTCGGAAGGAGAACTACTTGGTCTCAAAAGACTTGGTTCTACCTTCGAAAGTTCTTCATATACCATTCTTGACAAAACTACTTAGTCTCGAAAGACTTAGTTTTCCTTCGGAAGTTCTTCATACTTAAGTTTCGGAAGATCTTCAATTTGTCTTCGGAAGAGCAGCTTTGTCTTCGGAAGACTTCTTCAGTTGTACTTCAAAATGCTCTAAGTGTTGTTTGGTTGCACTAGCCTCATATGATCTAACAAGATACATATTATATATCTTGTAAGACTATTCGGGAATGGGAAAACCGAGCTAAAAGGATTAATGCAGAGAAACCGGGACTTAACGGGACTAACCGTGCTAGGTAACGAAAATGGTTAAGCTTTGAAATTTTGTTAATATAAAAATTCCAGTAGACTCATAACATTAATAAAAGCGTAGAAATTAAATTTAACAATTTTTAGAATTTAATTGATTGGTAAACAAAAATACAAAAGATATTCACTTTAAAATAATGAAAATTGTTAAAAACGAGCTTAAGAGCAATATTAGTGAAAACTCCATAACATATAAGTATTAATAAGTATATCAAAGACATATATGACAAAAATTTGACCAAAGTAAACCCAAACCTGGAAACCCGTTAAAAGCAACCTAAGACCCAAAAATCCAGTGGCTAATGACTTATTAATGACTTAAAGAAGTTAAAAATAATATTTATAATTATAGAGTATTCTAGAGGATTTTACAAAATATTTTATTAGTATAGATAATAACTACTAGTTTAATAATTAGAAAAATCATAAAATTCATATAGATAATCCTTAATCTCATGAAATTGATATTTTTCTAGTAGGGTATAACTTACAACTTCAAGTAAAAATTTAAGTTAATAAAAACAAAGAATTAAAGCTTACATCACGAACATACCCGAATCGCGATACGGTACACGTTAAAAACACAATAAGTATCTCACCAACTCTATAGACATAACTCTAACACTCCAGAGACCAATTATTAATTACATAAGTTATAACTAAGATATAATCATCATTTGAACCATTCAACGACCTCAAATAAGAAAGTCTCTAAGTATAACTCCATAAAACACTTAAACTGAAAACAAGCTCTTGAAACCATTAAGAAAGATCAATTGACATGAGAACTAACTTATTATAGTAGCCTAATCCACGTAAAACCATAAAATTCATCATAAGTAACAATAGTGCATAAATCCCAAACTTTAGGGTCAAAATTGTCAATCTAGCAAAGTTAAAGGACCAAAATTGCCAACTATCGAAACCTTACTGTTTTAGGATCATAACACACTTATAAGAACAATAATGACCTGAACTTATAAGATAATAACCTAACCTTAAGCAAAACTAAGGATACTTACTCAAAACTTAAGGGCCTAAAATAGGATTGCACATGTGTAACAAAAAACACCAAACCAAGTAAGACAAATACAAAACATGAGGGTTGGGCTTAATTGATCACTTAATAATTACTAATTAATTTGAAATAAACATAGAAACCCTCCCGTTCGGTAGCATCCAAACCTTGCAAGTAACCACGTGATCAACCCTCAGGTGAGTCTCATGAACCCCTGCAGGACCGTGTGAAGGGTTGTCAATGCAATCAGTTTCACAATGAGAAGAGTATTAGAACACTTAACAGATCAAATGGGGAACCGGGTTTGTGTGAGATGATACTAAGAACACAAGTAAGTAATAAGACAGAACTAAGAACACAAATAGAGAAGTATGGTTTTCAAGGATGCTGTATATTGCTCTCAAGTTTTATTACAAGTGTTACAAAACATAAAAGAACTAGAAGACCTGAGATACTTTATACTACATCCTACAACCATCAATACTTAGAAAGACAGTTAGAAACACTAATCTAGACAAAAAGATCAATGTATAGTCAAAAGGCAGATTGCCTTTTGACTAGTTACTATGACATGCCATAACTCAAATCTTTTTGTAATATAAAATGGTTAATAGGTATAATAGTAGGAAGTTATAGCCAAAAACCTTAATCTATAGTTTACAAAAGCATGGAATTTTCACCAACACATATAAGTTGGTGAGTCTTTAGAGTTGCAGCGGATGGTGTGTCAGCTTTATGAAAAAGTAGATCAGAGAAAGCACGTCTTCTCTGTCTTCAGAAGAAATCAGTCTTCAAAGCAAATTGGCTTCGGAAGACTTTGTCTCTGAAGATACGGAAGACTTCATCTTTGGCTTTGGAAGATTTGGACTTTGGCTTCGGAAGATCTTACACTTAGAGTATTTTTCTGTGGAGAGTGTAAAACTTCCGAAGCAACTTCTACCTTGTATGTTCAGTGCATGCATGCAAGAAGACCCTTGGTTTTTTTAACTTCTTTGGCTGCATCAGCCTTATAATCTTCTAATACTACCTTAAAAACTCCCCCTAGGTTGATGCTACCAAAACAAAGAAGTTCTTCAGATGTTGACAGTCCTCATTAGGATCAAGACAATACCTTTCTTCATCATCTGGTCAGGATCCCTCAGACTCTCATAATATCTTCTCATGTCATAAAGATCATGTAGAGGAAGTTCAAGCATGTCTTGCCAAAAGTAGACATCGTGACCTCCTTGATCTCTGATGACATACCATCTATCTAGATTAGCAGCAAAAGTCCAGGACAAGATGGGTCTTCCAATTGCAAGAGGCTCTACTTTAATTGGAGTTGGTTAAGCAGCCTCTTCATGCACTACCTCAGGATGCTCTAACTCATCCTGAGGTGTAGAGGTGGATGCATTGGTCTTCTTCTTGGAAACATTTTTCCTGGCCATCCTTTTCCTCCTCTTTGAAGTCTTTAACTGAGAGGACTGGTCTTCAACACCAGGTTGTTCTATTGTTTCTCTCTCAGTTGGTTCTCTTCTCTCACAGATTCAAAAGGAGAGAGAAGAGGACCCTGCTGTGGATCAGAAGATGAAGTTGGCTGAGTTGCAGCTCTAGGTCCAGGTTGTGTTGTCTCAGGGGGTTCAACCTTTCCTCAACTTCAGGTTGAGCTGGACTTGGTGGAGAATGAAAGTCAACAAGCTCTCCCTTTTTAATCTTCTTCTTGATCACTCTGATATGCTCATCCATAGTAGATAGAGACATAGGACCAAGCCTCCTTCCAGAGAATCCATACAACTTCAAGAAGCTCATCATCCTTTGTCTATTAGCAGACTTCTTTTGGCTTTTGTGGATGATGGCTCTTGACCTTGTAGCTTCTTCCCTTAGTTTTCTCTAGCAGCTTTTCGTTCTTTGGTAGCTTGTTGCTCCAGCTACTTGAGATATTCAAATTCAACATACTCAAATTATAAGGGAAGAAGTGCAGATGCCTGATAGAGTCCTATGGCACTCAGGTAGTTAATCATGTTCAGTCTCTCAGCTTCCTTGTCTACCTGAGGTTGTGCAGTTGCCACAGCCTCTTTCTCAGGACTTTCCTGAACTAGGGAGAGGATAGGAGCATGCTTGTAGAGCCTTTTCAGTCTCCTTTCTTCCTTGTTCTTGAGGAGCAATGTTACATCCTCTACCTCCTTCCTCTCCTTTGACAATTCATTGTCAGCCAGTTCATTCAATTCATCTAAGGAGAGAGATATGAGTTCATCAATGTTATAGTTCCTGGTCCCCATGTAGTTTAGCTTGGCTTCCCTTAACTCATCATCTTGAGTGTTTGGCCTGGGGGCATCCAGGATAGCAGCTTCCATGAAGCCTAGAGATCCTCTTGAACTCTCTCCCCTTAGCTTCTGCTTCCTCTCTCTCTTCTCCTCCTCGATCTCCTCAGAGGTCATCTTCCTCTTCCCTTTGTCACACACAGGCCTTGGTGACTCAGGGTGTTGAGAGCTTTGGCCTTCATTACTTGGTTCAGTAGTCAAGCTCTGGCCAGAGAGAGGTTGTGAAGCACCTTCACCAGCTGGTGCCTCACTGAGGTAATGGGTGCTGAAGAAGATCATGTCTCAAGGTTCACAGGTTCAACTTCTGGGCCTTCAGTCAAGGCTTCCCCTTCGAAGCTAATCTTAGGGTCCACCTCAACATCCAGTTGACCAAAAATCTCACCTGCTAGCCTCTATCTATATAATCTTGATCTCAGCTTGAACTCTTCTAGCACCCTTTCTTGAATCCTATCTGCTAATCTTGCAGCTTGTCTGTTTTGACTTGGATTGACAAGTGGAAGATCAACCAGATGGATGCACTCATAGAAACTCAGGTTTGAAAAGTTGAAAATTTCCTGTTGACCCTAAGCTCTAGAGATGACAAGAGTTCTTCTTTCTGTGTCGTACCTCCATCCCATGATTGGGTTCTCAGAGTGATGAGATGGGGTAGGCATGGCTCTGGGGATACCCTTCTCAAACAGGCTATGTATGAGTGAGTCCATATCCATGTGGACTTGGGCAAGTAAGTCCACATTCATATAGACTTGAGGAGGTTGCTGAGTATGGACCATTTCAAGTAAGGGAGGTGAAGTCCTCAAAGTTCATAAACTATGAAGAACTCTCAGGTTCTATGACTGTTCGGACTTTCTCCCCCTTTTTGATAGCATCACTTTCTTACATAAGTGAGCTAGGGGTTGAGTCTGTCACATTCACAGGTTCTTATGGACCTGGTTGAGTTCTCCTGAGTGGTCTCTCAGCTAACTTGCACTTGAGATCGGTGATCTCAAGTTGCTGGTCATTGACCCTCCTTTGTAAGATAGTCACCTAAGATTCCAGTGACTTATCTTGGAGACTAAATAGGTGCATGTTTTAGTCAGTTGGTGCACCTTTAGTTTCAGACTCCCCTCATCTTCATCAGAAGAATCAGGGGGGGATGAGAGAATAGGACCAAGGTCTTCTACCTCATCACCAGCACTATGTTCTTGGCTGCTGGATTTCCCCTGCATCATGACAACTTCAAGAGAAGTGTTAAGAGGCTGGGTTGCCATGGTTGAGGTCTAAATGATGTAATCACTTACTGAAGTGAGAGCCTCTTCCATATGGATCTCCGAACAGGTTCAAGGAGATCCACCTCAGTAGTGGGTGGATGATGTGAGCTAGACATGGATGAGACAAGAGTACCCATCTCTCCTTGAGTAGGGGTGGAGAAGAGAGACTCATGGTACTCACTGAAGCCCATGTCTTCATCATCATAGAATTCAAGGCTGGGGATTGGTTGGTTTAGATCAAGAGGCTGGGGATGGTAACTGTCCCCTGAAGGTTTTTCACTAGAGTGTTGAGACTCTGAGTGAAGGCTTAAGGCTGTGGGGGTTGTGAGCTAATCAGGCTGAGCATGAGGAACCTCAACACTGATCATTTGAGAGATGGGAGTGGTTTGCTCCTCAGGGGAAGTGGGAGCTCGAGTGTCCACTTCCTCCTGCATGGGTGATGTTATAAGGGCCTACACAAACTGATAGCATGTGCAGGGGTTTATTTGGTTTTTCTCTGGTAGGTGATGGTCATTGTAGGCTGTATTTGTGGTTAGGAAGTAGAAGTTGTGCGTTTAACACTAGCTGGTGCTGCTAGGTTGTCACCTGAGCAATGAGCTCTAACATTTTTTGGACTAGGGTTGTTTCTACCCCTGAGAAGCCAACAATTGGCTTCCTCATGGTCTTGAAGTGCTGGACATATCTAGGAAACATTTAATACTCTAAGGAGTCTAAGTTTGCAAGTAAATTGGTATAGACAAATTTTAAATACCTGAACTTGACCCGATGAACCATCCCATGGACTATAAAGGAAAGGTCTTCTGGAATCTGGTCCCAACCTCCATGCTTTTGGATAAGCAGTGTATGATGACATGGAGGAGGTACTTCCATTGAGAGGAAACCTTCTCCTTTCTGAAGGTCCTGACTGAGAAGTCACCTTCTGGCAGTGGTTAACAATAGTTTTAGGAAAGGACAAATTAGCTTCTACATCATCCGGCTGAATATGAGTGTTTATTGAGGCCAGAGTGTTAGGTCTATATCTTTTGTATAGGTTTAGATGATGAATCATTACTTGAAAACATCATACTTGGTTAATTTGGAAAATTGACTAAGTGAAAGAACTCCTGCGGATGAACAAATTGTTCCTCCGTAGATGTTCTGTGAAACAAAGAACAAGGAATACACATCCGTAGATCTCCTGCGAAAGCTCAACATCTACTGAAGAATAAGTTCTGAAGTCAAGTTGCTGCTGTTGTGGAAGAAGGAAGTTTGCTGTTGAGGATGAAGTTCAAGATAAAAGGATCAACTCCTACGGAAGACCAACTTCTACGAAAGACCAATTCCTACGGAAGAACAAAACACTTGTATGATCTCAAATCATCAAGTACAACATAAAGTCAACCTGTTACATCATCAAGTCAACGACCGCAGAAGACACTATTTATGTCAAGCAAATATTCCACATCATATCAATAATATTTCTTTTGTAAAGTAAATCCCTCTGCCGCTAAAATAAGGCATGGATCCACACTTTTAGGAGAGTTTGTTAGGTTATTGAGGGAGATCGATACAACTATAAAGAGACATATTCTTAGTACCAAAATCAATCAATCAATCAATCAATCACTCAAGAAAAATAGCAAAACAGCAAGAACATCAAGAACATCATTGGAGATCACAAGATCACCAGAGCATCAAAGCAATTGTAATCGATTGTGTTTTAATGAAAAACAATTGAAACAAATCTTTTGTTGCATTATATTATTCTGCTTTCAATTTGTTTTATATTTTGTTTGTCGATTTCAATTTCACAAACAATTAAATTAAAAATCAAATACTGATAATTCCGCGATCTTTATTTGTTCAATCAAACTGACAATTCCTGATTCGATCATTGGATTCACAGGTGGTATCAGAGCATCATGCTCATTGATCTAGATCAATTGATCTATCAGTTTGATTACTTTAATTGGTTGTTTGTTTCATCAAATCATCAAAAACATGCTTTATCGATCATTATTCACTGTTCCATTGCTCGATTAATTTCGATTTGCATTAGAATCGCTTTTGATTCGTGGATTTGTGTTATTGTTCGATTTCTCAAGGCTGTTTTAAACAAAACCATCATCATCTAACATCATAGTTTTAAATTAACTGAGAATATATTGAGTGATTTGACTGATTTTGACCACAACTTCTTATTTAATTAAGAGTGTGTTATGAGTTAGTCCATTCACAACAGAAGTCATTAATTCCAAGGAATTTTTGTCTTAGTTGATTTGATATCAATATTATCAGTGATTTGATATTGCCGTGTTAGTGTGTTTGCATTATCTTTACTCTATCATAGGATATTAGATTAATTGATAATTTTGATAATTAACATCTATAATCAACATGAGCAATTCAGTGGTTAGCTTATCAACCTTCGAAGTTGGATAACAATCTAATTTCAAAACATGGAAAATTAGATTCAGGAATCATGTTAACTATACAGATTCTGATTTATGGGTTTCTATTACTGAAGGTCCTTACATTCCACCTACTTTAGGGCCTGATTATAAAGACAACAATCAGCCCGTAAGTCTGAAAAATCTATCACCTGATGATGCCAAGAAAGTCAAAGTCGATATTAAGGCCTATAGTATGCTTACTATGGCTTTACCTAAAGACCTACTGATCAGGTGTGAAGCATACAAGACAGCTAACTCATTATGGAAAATTCTTCACACTTTGTGTGAGGGAAGTGATGAGATTAGAAGCATCAGGAAGGATACCCTACATTCACAATATGAGACATTCCATCATATTCAGGGTGAATCCGTCCCTTAACAACTCCATAGATTTATGCAACTTGTTACTGAAATGAATATTCTTGAATTGAAGTACAGCAATGAGGAACTGAACAAAAAGATGTTACATACCTTGCCTGAAAGTTGGACACAAACTGTGTCTATGTTCAACAATAACATTGATCTAAAGGCAATTGGACTAGATACTTTGGTAGCCAAGGTAGAAGCATTGGAGTTGGATGAGAAAACAGGGAACAAGAGTATTAAAGCATCAATAGCACCATACCAATTCAAAGAAGCTAAGGGTGTTGGAAGTGCTTTTATTTCCAATGAGGATGATGAAAGCTCTTATGCTGAAAGTGATGATGAAGAAGAAGTTGGTTTCTATGCAGCAAAGACTTCAAAATCTAGCTTTCAAAGTAGTTCAAGCAAGAAAGCAAAAGGGAAAGCTGATGATTCTAAAAGTTCAGAGCAAAGGGATCATCAAACAATAAAAGCAACAGCAAATCTGAACCAATCACTATGGTTCTAGAAACAGAAGAACAGAAAGCAGCATTTGCAGCATTCAGTTCAAGCTTTCAAGCTTACTTGGGTAGTGCTCTGAGTCCTGCTCACATCTGTCAACAAGACTTGGAAGAACTTCATCCTGATGAAGTGGAAAAGATGGATCTACAATGGAAAATGGCCATGATTTCTTACAAGGCCAAGATGTACATGAGAAGGAACAAAGGACTATCTGTTGCAAGAAGAACAACAAAGATTGGTGTTGACAAATCAAAAGTGAGGTGTTACAAATGCAATTTGTATGGACACTTCTCAAGGGAATGCAATAGCAATCAGCAATCAACAACAGACACAAGACAAGCAAATCAGAGAAGCTTCAAGCAACCTTAGCTAACAAACTCATCCCTACCAGCCACAGGTTCTTCAACAGGTACTAGTAACTCTAATAAACTGGTTTGATTATTTTGCAGGATGGAACTTGTGATTGGAGCGTGTATGAGAAGGAAGTGCAAGAGGAAAATCAAGCACTAATGTCAAAGAGGTAAGGGAAACAAAATTCCACCCATGGCCAGAGAGGTAAGGGACAGGTTATTTTCACCAACATGTGTTGAAGAGGTAGAGATACAGGGTCCATGCTCAGCAATTGGCTGATAAAGTCAAAGAAATAATGATTTTAAATGAATCTCATGTAAGAGAACATAAACTGTATCAGGTCAAAATCACTTCCTTGTAAAAAGATTTAGATAAACTTATGTCTGAAAATTATAATCTAAAAGCACAAGTTGAGCATCTGACCACCTCTTTAACGAAGTCCATGTCTGATCATACATCTACTGAAGTGAAACTTCAGAAGTTCCAATTGTCATCACAGCAATATAAGAAACTGTTAAACTCTCATATTGAATCAAAGAACAGGTATGGGTTGGGATTTAATGCTGTTGTACCACCAGTAAATGATAATTACACCACACTACTTGAGTCAATGACAAACAGTTTATCAAATCATTTTATGTCAAGCACCAAAACTGAATCAAAAGTTGAAAATAATGAAGTGGTAAATGGTGAAGATACTGAAATCAGTGAAACTGATTCATCTGAATCAGAATTTTCAAAACAAGATGAATCAGAATTTGACTTTGATGACTGTGATGATCTGGATGAGGTTGATGAGCCTAATGAACAAGAATGTGCTGGGTTGGGTAAGGGAAAGAATGCGGTAATTGAACATATAATTCCCAAAGTTCTTAAGGAGAGCAAGCTACCTTATCCCCCAAAAAAAGAAATTGTTGAAGACCATCTACACAAGAATTGGTCAGCTTAATGAAGGAATTCAGGAGCTCAACAAAAAGCACAAAAGTCAGTCAGTAAAAAGAACTACGGATGAAGAAGAGAGAAACACTTCAGCAGAACACCTGTGGAAGAAGAAGACAGGTCCTCACACATCTGTAGAAAAGCAAAGGAAAATTGCTCCAAAGTCAACTTTACTAGAAAATTTGCGGAAGAAGCATTCATCTGAATCAAAACAGTCATCTGTAGAAGATCTACGGAAGAAGAAAACATTTGCTAAATCACAAACTGTCAAGAAAGTAAAGAAACAACAAAGTGATGTGAATCCTGAGCAACAACAAGAAGATACTTCAGCTGCAAAGATTGATAGAATAGTGAAAAAGAAGCAGAAGAAGACAGTGGAGTCTGATAGTGATGCTGAAGAAAAATACTGCAAGTGGTGTGACACGTATAATCACAACACAGAAGATTGTTATTTCAGCAGCTATTATTTCATATGAAATATGAATAATCATATGACTTTTGATTGCTACTTCAATAAGCACTGTGCTATTTGAAACAAGAAGAACCATTCTACTCAAGAATGCTACTTCAACAAGAAGAACAAATCTAAAGTGCCAAAGAAGCAACTATCTAAGAATGATGATTCAGACTCACAATCTTCTAAGAATGAAGAATCAAAGGTCTCAAAACAAAAGAAGTAGCAACCAAAACAAAAGGTGCCAAAGGTCAAGAAGCCAACATCTGCTGATGATCAAACAAAGAAGAAGATGGAGAAGCAACACTATCAAAGCAAGACTCCTCACAAGAAGGTAGTGTTGCAGGAAGATGAAGCCTTCTTTGATCACTTTAAGCAGGGTAATCATGTACCACAGTCAAAAACAAAAGATGATGACACTTTTTCTAACAAAATGTCATCTTCAAGTTTGAAGGAAAAGATACTCATGGAAGAAGTGACAGAAAAAGTGACTGTGAATCAAGATCAAAGTGCTTTAAGTCCGTCTTCAACAGAATCATCCTCACCCCAAACAGAACATAATGAATCAATTGAGACTAAAAACAATCTTGAGTCATCTAGGCTCATTCATAATAGAGTAACTATTCTAGATAACAATGGTAAGCCCAAGACCATTAAGGCTTGGGCTCCACTTTCTAATTGATTTCATTATTTTTGCAAGAACATCCATGAAGGACTGACAACAAGTGGTATGTTGACAGTGGTTGTTCCAGGCATATGACAGGAAACTATTCACTCCTCCATGATTTCAAACATAAAAATACTTCATATGTGGCATTTGGTGGGGATAAGAAGGGAGGTAAAATTGTTGGTAAAGGAATGGTAACAAATGGAGTACTCAAATTTGAGAAAGTTAATTTTTGTGAAAATTTACAATACAACTTACTTAGTGTATCTCAAATTTGTGATCAAAATTATACCACTTTATTTGATAACTCTTTCGGTTACATTCTTAAGCCAGGTTTTCAAGTCCCAGCAGATTGGATCATTCTTAAAGCATCAAGAAAAGGAAACACTTATGTTTTGGATATGAACAACACCTCTATGACAAGAAATGAAACCTGCCTGATTTCTTAGTCATCAAAAGATGAAGCTCAACTGTGGCATAGAAGGATGGTTCATTCAAACATGAAGAACATGAATAAGTTGGTCAAACATGACTTAATCATTGGCCTTCCCAAGAAAGAATTTTATTGTTCAAATCATTGTTCATCATGTTACAAAGGAAAACAACATAGGTTATCACACAAGTCCAAAACAATCAACACAAACATAACCTCTCAAAATGCTACACATGGATCTTTTTTGTCCAACCAATGTTTTGAGCATTGGTAAAAGGCAATACTATTTGGTGATTGTTGATGATTTCACTAGATTCATATGGGTCTTTTTCTTAAAACATAAAAGTGAAACATCAGAAACATTAATGGAGTTTATCACTAAGATTGAAAACCAACTTGAATTAAAGATCAAAATCTTAAGAAGTGATAATGGATCTGAATTTGTTAATCATGTTTTAGATTCCTTTTGCAGGAACAAAGGCATAGCAAGACAATTCAGTGCACCAAGAACTCCACAACAAAATGGAGTTGCTGAAAGAAGAAACAGGACACTAATTGAAGCATCAAGAACAATGCTAGCTGATTCACAGTTGCCTAACACATTTTGGGCAAAAGTAGTGAACACAGAATACAATGTTCAAAACAGAACTTTAATTATCAAAGAACATAATAAAACACCTTATGAACTTTTGTTTAAAAGAAAACCTTTTATAGGCTATCTTAGAGCTTTTGGGTGTCATGTGTCAATTTTAAACACCAAAGATCAATTAGAAAAGTTTGATGAAAAAGCTTATGATGGTTTCTTTGTTGGTTACTCATCAACATCTAAATCATATAGAGTATACATTCCTCATCACAATATTGTAGAGGAAACACCTAATGTATCTTTTGATGAATCCTTATTTCCAAAATTTGTAAAAGGTTCATCTTGGTTGTTTGATATAGATGCATTAACAAATTCATTTAACTCTGGTTATTTGAATGTTGCAGGTCTTGTGGATACATGTTATCCTTATGTACCTCCAAGTTTGAGCGAAGTGTCATTGTCAGCTGATCCTCCAAGATTACCCCACACACATACTTCAAATGTTGCTGATACAGGCCCTTCATCTCAAACAAGCAATGAAAACACCGATGGACATGGAATTTCAACTTTAGCAGAAGTCAACAATGCATCCGTAGAAGTTCCTTACACATGCGTAGATGTTCCGTCTACTTCCGGAGATGCTTCATTGCCTTCAACTGAAGTTCCAAACTCATCAAAAAACATTCCAACAACATTCACATCTACAGATCAACAAACTCCTATATCCGTAGTTGTTCCTTAGTTGCTGCGGAAGTTGTAACTACATCTGCAGAAACACAAAATCATGAAGATGGAGTTCATTCAGCATCAAAAGGCCAAAATGATGAGAATCTTAATCACTTTGTTGATTCTCCATCTCAGCTGGGTCCATCTCCATCAACCAACATTACTAACTTAGAATCATCCATTCTAGTTGAATCAGTACCAATAACCAGAATCATAAGTATCATCCTATTGAAAACATTATTGGTGATCTTACTAAAAGAACCACAAGAAGTCAAGGGGGAGCTGCCAATATCTATCTGTTCTCCTGTTTTCTTTCACAAGTGGTTCTAGCCAACATAACTGCAGCATTAAAAGACAATAGCTGGATTGAAGCAATGCATGAAGAACTTCAGCAATTTAGAAAACAAAAAGTCTGGAATCTAGTTGATCTTTCTGAAGGCCAATATCCAATTGGCACAAGGTGGCTTTTCAAGAACAAACTAGATGACAGAAGATCATTGTGAGAAATAAAGCAAGGCTGATAGCACAAGGCTATACTCAAGAAGAAGGGATAGACTATGATGAAGTTTTTGCTTCTGTTGCCAGGATTGAAGCCATTAGAGTCTTTCTCACCTATGCATCACATAAAAAGTTCACAGTTTACCAGATGGATGTAAAATGTGCCTTCTTATATGGTAAAATAGATGAAGAAGTCTATGTTGCTCAACCACCAGGCTTTGAAGATCCTGATTATCCACACAGGGTATACAAGCTTGACAAAGCTTTGTATGGTCTTCATCAGGCCCCAAGAAAATGGCATAACATTGTCATCCTTCTTACTCAAGCATGGTTACAAAAGGGGCATAATTGATCAGACTCTCTTCCTAAAACATGATCATCAAGATCTCTTAGTTGTCCAAGTCTATGTGGATGATATCATCATTGGATCAACAAACAAGAGATTGTGTGAAGAGTTTGAATGTTTGATGAAATCTGAGTTTCAAATGAGTTCCATGGGAGAATTAACATTTTTTCTTGGTTTGCAAGTTCATCAGTAACCAGATAGCATTTTCATCAATCAGGAAAAGTATGTGAATGAAATCTTGAAGAAGTACATCCTTGCTGATTTATCTTCATGCAAAATGCCAGCATCAACAACAGATAAGAATGTACCTGATCCTAAAGGGAAGTCAGTTGATCAAAGATTATATAGATCTATAATAGGATCTTTAATGTACCTAACTGCCAGCAGACCTGATATAATATTTGTTGTGTGTGTTTGTGCAAGGTACCAATCAGACCCCAAGGAGTCACATATGAATGCAGTGAAGAGGATATTCGAATACCTCAAAGGGAAGCCAGCTCTAGGACTTTGGTATCCCAAAGAAGGAGAATTCAACCTCTACTCATATTCTGATAATGACTTTGGAGGGTGTAACAACAACAGAAAATCCACAACTGGTGGATGCCAATTCATAGGACCAAGATTTGTTTTTTGGCAGTGCAAAAAGCAAACAAATGTATAAGTATCCACAGCTGAGGCTGAGTACATAGCTGCTTCAGCTGGTTGCTCTCAAGTTTTATGGTTGCAAAACCAATTACTTGATTATGGTTACAACTTTCTTCAAACACCAATACATATTGATAACTCGGCTGCTATGTTCATCACTGCTAATCCAGTGCAACATAGTAAAACAAAACACATAGAAATCAGATATCATTTTTTGAGAGATTGTTTAGAAAATGGTTTAATCAAATTGATTAAAATGGATACAACAAATCAGCTTGCTGATTTATTCACTAAAGCCTTTGACTCAGTGAGATTTAATTTCTTAATTGAGTCCTTAGGCATGATCAACTTAGATTAAATAATCAACACAAAGAAAAGCATGATCTATCCTTAAATTTCTTAATATGAAAAAGCCAAAAACATTCATAAAACATATAAAATTCCAAAAAATATTGTCTTAGTTGCATGTTTTCTTGAATAAGCAGTTCATGTCATGGGAAATGACAGTCCACTATGCCTTGGCTTAATTTCCTGAATTTTATCACACAATAAATACTGATCATATGTGACTTGATATGTGAGTAGGTTCAGCTTGAGTGAAATCTATACAAGTTCATGCATAACGTAATGCCAAGGTGACAAATTGTGGACAACTCCATTTTGAGGAACAAGCAAGTAAGTCTTATCCTGCTAAGATCAACTTATTCACCTAAGCACACTATGTTGTGACACTTTATAACCTCTATCTTTGCACATCATGGACCCTTTGTTTTGTGTAAACAAAGACCTGGGTTCACAGGCACCTCTGTTTTACGTAAGTAAAGACCTGGTGTGTCCTGTTGATGATGATCAAAAAGATTCCAAAAAGGAACAGCTCTAAAAGAATCCAATGTGATCATCTGTATATTAATTCAGAGCTTACAAATCATATCAGCATTAATAAGATTTCAAAGAAATCTTAAGATAGAGCTTATAACTTAAAGAATAGTTTTAAGTGTGAAAAAGTGATAAATTGACTCACTAACGGAGGACAAACTCTAATGTGAATTGAATGTGGAGTCCATATTTGTCTATCTTTAATCAGTACCAAAACATGATATACAGCATGACAAGTTGAAACTACACTCTTGCTTGAATTTATGTGGATCATAATACTTGCAATCAGCACCAGATCTATGTATTCTATCATTAAACAAAACTGATTCAGGAAGTTGCTTAGTGTTATAGTATGATCCCATTGTATGATGTAAATGCTTGTAAATTAGTTTAAGCTTCTGCTTATAAGCAAAAATACAAAAAGATTTTGTTTTTGTTCTTTTATTTACTAATAAGTTTGACAGATAATTGCTTTTCATGCTATTCTCTTAATAAATTTTTGATAAATGCATAAGTTCATCATTAATCATAAATTTAGGGGGAGTAGTAATCAGCATGAAAATTTGAGTTTAATGTGTTTTATTTTTAAATAAAGAAAGTTAGATCTTGAGCACTAACTTGGCTGCAGGATATCTGAAGTTTTTTAACTAAATATCTATTTTGCACATTATCATGAAGCAGAGTTAATAAGGTCCAACGGCAAACAACATATGATTTAACTATATGTTAGTATCATACATCAAAAATATTTGCTTCGGAAGAAAATTTTTATCAATATTAACTTCGGAAGAAAAACAAACATTTGCTTCGGAAGAAAATTTTATCAAAATTAACTTCGGAAGAAAATTTTATCAAAATTAACTTCGGAAGAAAATAAACATTTGCTTCGGAAGAAAATTTTATCAAATTAATTTCGGAAGAAAAACAAACATTTGCTTCGAAAGAAAATTTTACCTTCGGAAGAATTAACAGAACATAAATTTTGTCTTTCGTAGATGTGCTGCGGAAGAATAAAATTAAAACAAAGCAAAAAGGGAAGGTTTTGCCTTCCGTAGATGATCTACGGAAGAATAAACTTGTGGATAACCACGGATGGGTAAAGAGGCATATGGGACCCACAACATTAAATAAGAGGTTTTAAATTATCTGAGAGAGTATAAAGGATACATTGACCGTTGGCATTTCTATTCACTTTTTCAGAATAATTTTGCAGACCTAGAAAAACACTCTTACCCATAAACCCCTTTCTCACCAAAACATTCAAAATTTTCATTCCACACAACAATCCTCACCTAAATCACCTCTCAAACAACATCAAAATGGCCAATCGATTCGCAAAAGAGCATAATATCTGTGCTTTTCTTAATCTAGAGGATTCAGCAGCCGATGGGTGTAGGGATATTATAAGATATTTGAGAAGATAATGATTGTTCTATGCTTTATCTGCGGATCCTATCATCTATCAATCGCATATTATGGATTTTTGGAACTTAGCCAGGATTGAGGAAGAAAATGATGATCGGGTGATTTATGCTATAATCAGGAATGAAGAGTTAAGAGTGGATGAAGGAACCATTAGGAGGGTGTTGGAGTTCGGAGAGCAAGAAGAAGGTCATCCTGATGTACTCGAACATGAATACATTCAGAAGGTATTTCACTTAATGGGGTATGACGGTGACTATGGTGAAATCAGGAAGGGGAGGTTGTGAAAGCCATACAGATTCCTGTGTCACACGTACTTGAAATGCATGTCAAACAGGAAGTCTGGTTTGGATAGATTCTCAAGGCACATCTCATCAGGAATCATTGGTATATTTGATGGAAGGACGTACAATTATGCTAAGTACATTCTGGGATGTTTATGTGACCACATCAGGGTGGAGAAGGAAAATAAGATGTATATGTTTCCAAGGTTTCTTTAGCTGATTATTAATGAAGCAATACTCAATATTGAACGAGAAGGTGAAGTGCTTGTTCAAGCTCACTTAGGAAGATCTGTGCTCAACAAGATCACTGGGCAATTTCAAGGAGAAGAAATGGAGATGTTTGCTCATATAGTTGATGAGAATGCTCACATTCCTCAAGAACTTCTATACATTGATGATCAGCAATGACAAACATCATTAGGTGAATCTTTTAATCAACAACAACAACAATCTCCACCAGCTGAATCCCCTGAACCATAACATCAAGGACCCAATCCTCCTTCACCACCATCCTTTACCAATATACTGTTATCACCACCTGTCCATATCATCTCACCACCAAATGAACACACACAACCACTATCTCCTTCACTTTCTCAAACATCAATGAACTCTGCTGAAACAAAAGTATTCTCATTTGATGACTTTCAACAATCTCCATCACACCCAACAACACAATCAACTTCCTCACCCACACCTACTGAACCAATCTCACCTGATGAAAGCCCAACTCACACTGAACCAGTCAATCTTGATAAGGATGATGAGCATGATGCTCTGAATGATGGTGCTACAGAAGAGTTTTGTTTAAATGTAGAAGGGGACAATGATGAAGCAGTTGAACAACCAGATAAGAGTAACTACATTGACATAGTTGCTCAAGATGAAAATGATCTGAGAGATGAAGAGATAGATGTGAGCAAAAGTTATCTGGTGGCCAAATACAACAATCTCATTATCAAAGGCAATAAAAAGTTGGAAAAGTTGAGAAAAATAGAAAGGGAGATAATTGAGAAAGATGAGACAATCTTAAAGCTAGAAGCTACAATCAAGCAGTTACAAGAGGAGATTGAATCTAACAATAAAGTGATTGACTCGATGGATCAGTTTGCAACTAAATCTTATGAATCTTTTAAGATAGAAAAACAAGAAAAGGAGAAAGCAATGGCTGAGCTCAATAATGCACTACAAACTATCTCTAAGCAGTTGGATCTGCTGAAAGCCAATGATATGGAGATAGAAGGATTAAAAAAGAAAGTGGCTGAACAAGAAGGAGTTAGCCTGCAAAAGCCAATCAAAGAAACTACTGTCTTTTCCATGATCAAATCAAAGGAACCAACAATCAAATATCATAGGAAAAAAAATATTTAGGAAAAATTATAAAAGAAGTTACACAACTTGGAGATACCCCAAAGAAAGCAAGAACCACCTCTACTGAGCACACTCCATCAGTGGATCTTTCTACTCTCAAGCAACTGAACCTGATGAAGAAGAAAGTGATGCTGAATGGATAGATCTAACAGAAGATAAGTCTTAAAAGGATGATGAAGAAGCAGGATCTGATGAAGAGCTATTATCCACTGGAGATATTTTTTAGGAAAGAGCCCAATCCTCAAAGTTCATGGATCTGATAAACAATGGATTCCTATATGACATGGTTGAGAAGATGAACATGGCTGAAATGATTCAAGTACTAAAAGAATTTGATGCTGCTAGATTAATTCTACCAGTATGCAATTATGAAACATTCTTAAAGTTCAATGCCTTTGAAAAGATAAGAAAAGATTTAGGTCACTGTGACCCCAAGAAGCTAACAAAATATAACATGACTTATTGGTTGCAAAGTCACAACTATGGGTCTCATGAGCTTAAGGGAAGATCGGTGGGAGAATTGAGAGCCATGATGGAATATGTAATGAAGGTTGAGCTAGACACTGGTGTGAGATTTAGAACCGGAGCTCCAAATCCTGCTTACAAACAATAATCAAAACAAACTCATGCTGAGCCAATAGTTGTAGAAAGCAAGGACATGCACAGAGGAAAAGAAAAACTTATCAGAGAGCCAAGGGATGTAATCCCCAACAAAATCTAGCCTCTGGGAACCGCTATGAGAGAAATAACTGAACAAAAATCTTCTCTGATCCAACTTTTTGAGCACATGACCACCCCAAGATCAGCAGAAGAAAACAAAATTTTAGCATGGAAGTTTGATTCTGAATGGGATTGTGCTGTGATAAAGAGAGCATTTGGGATGGTGCAATATTTTCATTGGATGGAGACAATCCTATCACTCCCAGATGCAGACCTGTATTCTTTGCAAAATATCCCCATCATCAATTACTTAATCAGTCCAAGGGGAAGAGACTTTTCTGTGCTGATTGCAAAACTCCAAAATAAGTTTAAAGGTGATGTGTTAAAGGCAGCAAAGAGAGAAGATGCTGAACACAATCAAAGAAGATAGAGGCAGAAAAGGTCTCATTCCAGCTCATCTCACTTAGTTGATGATGAATTTTTAAGAAGAGTTGGATATGAAGACAAAACTTTAGAATATGTAAAGAGCATTGATGGAAATCAGTAATCATTCCCTATCACAAAATGGGGATATGTGGAGAGAACAAAAGAGCTTGTGCTACAAAGAAATGATCCTTTGAAGAAAGCTTCTAGCATAAGACTATTTGACCCAATGAGATCAAACTCCTTCGTCCCAGCTACATATCCTATCTCCTTGATAAGTATTTTCCAAAATTGAATGACAAAGTAGCTCAAGATGACTTATGCTTATATGTCCATGTCATCCAAGTGATTGACAAGCTGCATGCTAAAGCTGACAAAAGAAGAAGATTTAAAGCAGGTCAACTTATGGAATTTGACATTCTATCAATCACTGAGCTCAGAATATCAGAACTAGATGAACTGGAAGTGGTTTCAAACAACTCTGTAGTGGCAACACTAACCACTGAAGAGGACATCCTTGGAAGACCAACTCCTACGGAAGACCAATCCTACGGAAGACAATTCCTACGGAAGAACAAAATACTTGTATGATCTCAATCATCAAGTACAACATAAAGTCAACCTGTTACGTCATCAAGTCAATGACCATAGAAGACACTATTTATGTCAAGCAAATATTCCACATCATATCAATAATTTCTTTTGTAAAGTAAATCCCTCTGCCACTAAAAATAAGTCATGGATCCATACTTTTAGGAGAGTTTGTTAGGTTATTGAGGGAGATCGATACAACTATAAAGAGACATATTCTTAGTATCGAAATCAATCAATCAATCAAGAAAAATAGCAAAACAGCAAGAACATCAAGAACATCATTGGAGATCACAAGATCACCAGAGCATCGTAGCAATTGTAATCGATTGTGTTTTAATGAAAAACAATTGAAACAAATCTTTTGTTGCATTGTATTATTCTGCTTTCAATTTGTTTTATATTTTGTTTGTCAATTTCAATTTCACAAACAATTAAATTATTGATAATTCCGCGATCTTTATTTGTTCAATCAAACTGATAATTCCTAATTCAATTCTTGGATTCACACAGAGTGATGAAAATTGTCCTCCCCTGTACTGTGGCAGACAGTGCCTTCTCCCTATCCATGGTGACCTCTTGGCAAGTCCTCCAGAATTCCAACAACTGATCCTCATATAGAGGAGGATCAATGGTAAGGGAGGTGAAGTAGTTTGTCAAAGAGAGGTAACGGCACCTTTAAGAAACCAGGATCTTTCTCAGAGTCTAATAGAGTAACCTGATTATGTTGCGTGTGAAGATGCATGTAAAAATCGAGTTGGTTTCTACGGTCAGGGTTGGTCGTTTGAGTTAGCTTTACGTTGAAGGAAGATAAGAACGAAGGCGGTTTGTGGGTGAAGTTAGGTTAGAGCAAAATGCAGATGAAGAGGAGAGTGAGAAGAGGGGGAACCATTGTGAGAATATATATGAAATGGATTTGAGACAAAGTTAAAGCAAAAGGATAAACTTTGAAATCCGAATGTCGGTCCCACCTTTGAAAAAGTGCCCAAAAAGGTAGTTTTCTTGGATGTTGAAAATCTTCCGAAGGTAATTTTGCTTCGGAAGTTTTAAGAAAAAGATTCCGAAGCCAATTTGGCTTGGGAAGATATTCTTAAGAGTTGCGAAAATTTGGCTTCGGAAGAAAAATACTAAGAGAATTTTTCTTCCGACACATATTTGGTTTCGGAAGATATTAAGACTTAGGAGTTTTATTCTAAAGAGAATAAATCTTCCAAGACTTGATTGCTTTCAGAAGATATTTGTCCTTTAAATACATGTAAGTACTTAGAAGCATATTTAAGCATCGGAAGATATTCTCAGAATTTCTTCCGAAGGTAAATTTCTTATAAGTAGTTATTTGATTTGATGACATAAATTTCTTCCGAAGTCAACTTGAAATCTTCCGAAAGAAAATATGTTTTGAGAAATTTTCAAAAATCTAAGGAATATCATTTTAAAGATTTTTTTCCAAAGTAATCTGGGCTTATGAAGGTGATAAAATAGACAACTTAGGACACACAAGTTTTAGCAATAAAGTTGATTTAAGTTTAAGAAAATCTACTCAAAGTTAATCATCCTAATAGTTGATACAAGATATTTGAATCTTTGTTCATCAAAAGCTTTAATGAACATATTAGCATATTGTTCATTATGTTAACTTTGACTAGTTTGATTAATCCCTTTTCAAAGTTATCTCTAATCAAATGATACCTGATGTTGATGTGTTTGGTCCTTGAGTGCTGCACAGGATTCTCTGTAATAGAGATGGCGCTGTTGTTGTCTATATGGATAGGAGTCTCTTTGAAGTTGAATCCATAGTCTAGCATCTAATTCTGAATCCAAAGCACTTGAGCACAGCAGCTTACAGCAGCAATGTATTCAGCTTCAACAATTGATGCAGACACACAAGATTGTTTCTGGCATTGCCAAGAGACTATCCTTCCACCAAGGAATTGACATCCCCCAGATGTAGAATTTTCAATCATGTTGTGGCCACCATAGTCACTATCTGTATAGGCATACAGATTGAAGTCAGAACTCTTTGGATACCAAAGGCCAAGCTTGGGGGCACCTTTGAGATATCTAAGAATCATCTTGACAGCAACCAGGTGTGACATCTTAAGGTTGGCTTGATATCTTACACAGATGCATGTGGCAAACATGATATAAGGCCTGCTGGCTGTAAGATACATAAGAGACCCAATCATAGCTCTGTAAAGATGTTCATCCATACACTCCCCCTCAACATCAGGTCCAAGGGAGTAGTTTCTGGCTATGGGTATCTTAGCAACCTTACATTCAGTCATGTTGAATCTTGTAAGTATGTATTGTACATACTTTGACTGATTTGTAAAGATGCCATTGCCAACTTGATTCACTTGAATTCCCAGAAAGAAATTAAGTTCCCCCATGGCACTCATTTCAAATCTATTCTTCATCAGCTTCTCAAAGTCTTTACAGAGCTTTGGATTAGTTGACCCGAAGATAATGTCATCCATATATACTTGAAGCAGCATTAAGTCATTCCTTATTCCTTTGATGAAGAGAGTTCCATCTATAGTACCCCTCTTGTACCCATGTTGATAGAGATACTAAGATAGTGTCTCATATCACTTTCTTAGAGCTTGGTACAGCCTATAAAGAGCTTTATCACGCTTGCAAAAATAATCAGGATGATCTGGGTCTGCAAAGCAAGGTGTTGTTTGACATACACCTCTTCATCAATCACCTTATATAGAAAAGCATACTTGACATCAAGTTGGTAGACCTTGAAATCCTTTGATGCAGCAAAAGCCAGGAATATTCTTACAGCTTCATGTCTTGCCACAGGAGCAAAAACATCCGTGTAGTCAATTTCCTCTTCTTGTGTGTACCCTTGAACAACTAGTCTGGCCATGTTCTTGATCACAAGTCCTCTATCATCCATCTTGTTTCTAAAAACCCACTTGGTTCCTATAGTAGTCTTCCCATGAGGAAGAGGACATAGGTTCCAAACTTGTCTTTTGAATTGAAGCAACTCCTCTTGCATTGCTTCAACCCAACTTCCATCCTTCAAAGCCTCATCAACTTTCTTTAGCTCTATCTGGGACAAGAAGCAAGAGTATTGACAAACATTTTTTTATGAGTTTGTCCTCTTGTTCTCACCCCTGTTTTAACATTTCCAATGATATTTATGGTGGGGTGTGACTTGTGGACCTTGAGTTAAGGGATCACAGCAAGTTAATTGGAAAGATCTAAATTAGAGAAATTCAGATCTGGCAGTGAAATATCACCCACCATATCAGCACACTTATCAAGAGAGACATTGAGGATACCATACAACTCAATAAGAGTAAGGGTCTTGAGATTCTCAGTCCTCTTAGTGACCACACAATAGTATGTCCATTGTCTGGGAAGAGAGGACATGAACTTCCTCATAATATCCCTATTCTCAAGAGTTACTCCAACATCCACTAGTTGTATGGTAGCCATTGAGGATACCATACAACTCAGTGAGAGTAAGGGTCTTGAGATTCTCAATCCTCTTAGTGACCACACAATAGTGTGTCCATTGTCTGGGAAGAGAGGACATGAACTTCCTCATAATATCCCTATTCTTAAGAGTTACTCAAACATCCACTAGAGTATCCACAATCTCAACATACCTGAAGTACTGTTGAGTCACGGTTTCACCTGTCTTGAAGGTGAAATTCTCAAATTGCTGCTTTAAGAGGTCCTTCTTATTCTCTTTAGCTTCATTTGACCCTCATACATCAGCTTCAGTGCACCCCACAGTTGCTTGGTAGTTTCGCACTTCTTGAAGCCTCTGTAGATAGAGTTTGGAAGAGCAGTTTGGAGGGCGGTCATGACCTTCTGATCAATGTCTATCTTCTTCCAGTCTTTATCAGAATAATCAGCCACTTCCTTTGGTATCATACCACTACCAGCAATAGCTGAAGGGGTGGATGGTACATGAGGTCCAAAGACAACTGATCCTACATCCTGGAGTCTTGAGACTTGATGAAGCCTTCTATTCTTTGGCACCAAGTGTCAAAGCCTTCAGGAGTGATCAGTGGAGACTTAGTCATAGTACCAGTTTCCATGTCAGCCTTGGTGATAGCTGCCATTCAAGATGTTAAGTATTTTGTGAAATTGAAAGGATTAAAGATGGTAAGATCTTACAATTAAGAGCCTAAAATGCTCTGATTCCAATTGCAGGACCGTGTGAAGGGTGGTCAATACAATCAGTTTCACAATGAGGAGAGTTTTAGAACACTTAACAGATCAAATGGGGAACAGGGTTTGTGTGACAAAACTAAGAACACAAACAAAGAAGTATGGTTTTCAAAGATGTTGTATATTGCTCTTAAGTTCTATTACAAGTGTTACAAAGCATAAAAGAATTACAAGAACCAGAGATACTTTATACTACATCCTACAACCGTCAATACTTAGAAAGATAGTTGGAAACACTAATCTAGACAACAAGATCAATGTAGAGTCAAAACGCAGATTGCCTTTTGACTAGTGACTATGACATGCCATAGCTCACATCCTTTTCAAATATAAAAAGGTTAACAGGTACAATAGTTGGAAGTTACAGACAAAGACCTTAATCTATAGTTTACAAAAGCATGGACTTTTCACCAACTTGTATAAGTTGGTGAGTCTTCAGAGTTGCAGCGGATGGTGTGTCAGCTTTATGAAAAAGTAGATCAGAGAAAGCATGTCTTCTCTGTCTTCAGAAGAAATCAGTCTTTGCAGCAAATTGGCTTCAAAAGACTTCATCTCTAAAGCTTCGGAAGACTTCATCTTTGGCTTCGGAAGATTTGGACTTTGGCTTTGGTAGATTTTACACTTAGAGCATTTTTCTGTGGAGAGTGTAAAACTTCCGAAGCAACTTCTACGTTGTACGTACAGTGCATGCATGCAGGAAGACCCTTGGTTGTTTTGGCTTCTTTGGTTGCATCAGCCTTATAATCTCCTAATATTACCTTACAACCCCTTTTTTTACTTTAAAACTTTTTGTGGTGAAATACATGCTCGTTGGTTATTATATTATTGTGGTGCAATACTAGCTCCTCTTGTCCCCGAACGGAGCACAATTATTAACTCTGCAAAATTATTAACTCCGCTAGGAGTCACGTGATTTGTGGATAGTATTATTTAGGGAATCTCCCACACACAATGGGCCCTTTATGCAGGGAAACCCCCCATTTAGATTCAATAATCATTGTGTGACAAATTAGTGTCTTTTAACCATGGTTAGCAGGGCACATTTAAATCCAATAATCTAGTAGTAACGGGTTAGGGGATGTGAATCCAAGGATCGTTCAGAAATTATCAGAATTGATTTGAACAAGTATTGATCGTGGAATTATCAATACTTGGTGTTTAATCTATTAATAATACTAAAATTAACCAATCAAACAAATAGAATAAGAATAATCAAACCGAGAGAACTCAATAATGTTGATCGTAATGCTTTCTTGTTGCTATTGATGTTGTTGATCTTGAATACAATGATTCAGATAATGATTACCGGTGATTCTAATGATTCTCAACTGTTGTTATGTGTGATCTATGTTGTTGATCTCGTATATATATAGAGATCTAATTATGTTCTATTGCTAGCTATTTTGTTGCTATAATTAAGCTAATTAAACTTATCCAAATCCTCGCCATGTTTATCGACTTAGGAATTTGAGATTTACAACGAATCTAATATGAATAAAGTTGTTGATGTGACGTGGAATATTCACTTGAATAATATGTCTTCCATCGCCGTTAATGTTGTTGTTCTGCCACGTTGACTTGTTGACTTGACGTTGACTTCTGGGTTAGTTGGTCTTCCACAGCAATTTACTCTTCCACAGGAATTTACTCTTCCACAGATAGTCTATCTTCCGCAACAACTGTTGTACAGTACTTGTTCTTGTGCTTTCGTAGCAATCCCTCCTTCAGTAGCTTGTTCTTTTCTTGTTCTGCTGAAGTTGTTCTTCCGCAGAAGATCTACGGATGTACACTTCAGTTATGTTCCTCAGAACATCTACGGAAGAACAATTTATTCATCCGCAGTTGTTCCAAAACCTAGTCAATTTTTCAAATTAACACAGTTCAATGTTTCCTGCACATTCACATATACATTCTGAAATATATTATATCATCGATGAATATATTATGAAGTGCAAATTAAATGTTATTTAATTCATAAACACAATTATAATCAAATATATTCATTTTATATCATCAAGAACAATAATTACAATAATGATTACAAGAATAATTTTTATCATCTAAACTTATACAAGAGATCTATCCCTAACAGTACTCCCCCTTAGGTTTAGACTCTGGTAATCATTGGTTTAGTACTCTAAGCTCATTCACTCTTGTAAAAATCTTCTCTTTAAAGTAATCAGTATTCACTTGTTGGTCTTCATATTTAATCTTGATCTTTCTTTTGCTCAACCTCTTCAGAGTTTTATATTTCAATCCCAGGACATCCTCTTCAATAGTGAGTGTTACAACAACACTATTATTGGACACCACCTCCAATTCGTCCTGTTCTGAAATTCTTAGTTTTGTGACTGGCTTAATCTCTGTACCAACAAGCTGACCTGCTTTATACTTCCTTCATTTACTTGCATTGGCATGCAGCTTGTCCATGACTTGAATTATCTGAACGTATAAGCATAAGTCATTTTGTGCAGTTTGATCTTGAAACCTTGGGAAGTGCTTGTCATGAAGGTATGATGTATAACTTGGGTGCAGGAGTTTGATTTCAACAGGGTCAAATAATCGTATACTTTGTCCTTTCCTCTGTGGATCATTCCTTTGCAACACCAGTTCTTTTGTTTTCTCTACATACCCGCATTTTGTTATTTTGCAAGTAAACTGATTTCCATTTATGATCTTCAGTGGTGCATTGGTCAAGTCAGCATACCCAGTTCTTTGCTTAAGTTCAGCATCAACATGATGAGAACTGGTATGTGAACTCCTTTGAATTCGTCTGGTGTGTTCAGCATCCACTTGATAAGCCTCTTTTAGTACACTACCTTTACTCCTGTGGCTTAGCTTGGCTACCAATCCGGAGAAATCTCGACCCCTTGGACTTATGGGATAATTGGTGATGGGAATGGTTTGTAAAGTATGAAGGCCAACATCTGGCAGGGCTAGTAGAGTTTCTACTCTTTGACTTGAATTACAGTTGGCTTAGGAGGAGATGTTGTTTATTTATAAGCAGGATTAGGGGCTCCGGACCTGAATCTTACTCTAGTGTTTAGTTCAAATGTCATTGCATGCTCCATCATCACCCTGAGCTCACTAGCTGTTCTTCCTTTTAGCTCATAGGGCAAATAATTATGGCTTTGCAGCCAGCATGTCATATTATACTTAGTGAGCTTACTTGTTTCACAGTGTCCCAATTCCTTCCTGATCTTCTCCATAGCTTTGAATTTGGAGAATGTTTCATAAGTGCAGACTGGAAGCATCAGTCATGCAGCATCAAATTCTTTTAAAGCTTCAATCATTTCTCTCATATTCATCTTCTCGACCAAATCATATGGAAATCCATGATTGATTAACTACATGAACATGGATGACTGTGGTCTTTCCTCTACTATGTCATCAGTAGTTAATAGCTTTTCTAGTTTGCCTTCTTCAGACTCTTTCTTTATCAGCTCTTCCCATTCAGAGTCACTTTCTTCTACTTGTTTCTTCAATGGGTTTTGATGATCTGTAGAATCTGGTTTAGCTCTTTTAGTTGATTCTCCAGATGCATCAGCTGTCTTCCCTAAGTATTTTCTTTTCCTGCTATAGGTGATCAGTGTTGAATCACTTTTGTTCTTTTCAGCTTCAGTCAACTTCTTTTTCAACCTTTCAATCTCATCATCTTTTAGTTTCAGTCTTTCAGCTTGTTTGTCGACCAAATCATTCAAAGCATCAATTACTTCATTATTCATCAATGCATCTTCCCTCAGACTCTTCAATCTACTCTCCAGCTTCTCTATTAATTCATCTTTCTCTTTCATCTCCTTCTTTAACCTTAACTTTTCTAGCTTTTTGTTCCCTTTCAGTACAAGATTGTTGTATTCTGCCACCAAATAGCTTTTGCTTACATTGATTTCTTCTTCATTCAGGTCATTCTCATTGTAAGCAATCACATCAATGTAAGCACTCTCTTCTTGCTCAACTTCCTCTTCCTTATCTTTCTCTTCTACATCAATACATACTTCTTCTGTATCTTCATCATTAATAGCTTCATCAACATCCTCATCAAGGTGGAGTTCTTCTGTTGGTGTTGGGCTGTCAATGGGTTCAGTAGTAGTGGGTGAGATGGTTGGTTCAGTTGGTGGTAGAGGAGATATGGGCTCTGTGGCACCAGTATCAATTGATGTTATGGAGATTGGTGAGTGTAGGAGTGAAGGTTGAGTCCCATCCTGACCAACTACTTCTATAGAAGTAGTGTTGATTGATATTGGTGATTGGCCAGGAGAGATGGGTTCAGTATTCTCACTTGAAGATGTCAAGTGGATGGGTGATAGTGGTGGCTGTAATTCTTGTTTGGGTGATTTGGGTGAAGCATGTTATGGTGTTTCAGGCTGGGAGTGTGTGGCAGATGGTGCTGATGACCTTTCAGTTTGTGGTTCCTCAACCCACAGCAGCTCCTGAGAAATGTCCTCATTTTCATCGCGTACATGAGCAAACATCTCCACACCGCCTCCTTCATACTACCCTTTCAATTTGTTGAGAAGGGATTTGTTTAAGTGGCTCTGTACACCTATATCACCTTCTCTCTCCACTTCGGGGATTTGTTCGTTGATTATCAATTGGAAGAACCGAGGGAACATGAACATCTTGTTCTCCTTTTGCACTTGCATATGATCGCAAAGGCATTTCATGATGTATTTGGCATAATTATAGGTTCTTCCTTCAAAGATTCCTATGATCCCAGATGAGATGTGTCGAGAGAATCCATCTAACCCGGACTTCCGATTGGAGATGCACTTCAGGTAAGTGTGGCAGAGGAACCGGTAAGGCTTGCATAGCCTACCCTTCTTGATTCTGTGTTGATAGTCACCATCGTAGCCCATCAAATTGAATACCTTCTGGATGTATTCATGGTCGAAAACATCCGGATGACCTTGTTCATCCTCTCCCAGTTCTAGGGCACTGCGGATTATTCCTTCGTTTACCCAAAGGGGTAAGTTCCCAATGGTCGCAGTGATCATGGTTCCTTCATCTCCTTCGACTATTGCAGCTGTATTCCAGAAATCTATCATGTGGGATAGATAGATGACTGAGTCAGCAGTCAGTGCGTAGAAGAGTCGTGTTCTTCTCAGGTATCTTATAATGTCTCTGCATTCATCCTCCACATCTGGATTCAGAAATGCATAGACATTGTGGTCTTTTACGAACCGATTAGCCATAATGACAGTGGTGTTAGCCTAGTGTTCGGTGTAGACGATGAAGAAGCGGGTTTTGGATGAAGAGGTTTTTAGGTTAGAGTGTTTTGAAAATGAATAGAAAGGCCAACGGTCGAAGTACCTTTTTATACCTTTTCAGACAGGCTGTCTACCATGTGGGACCCATTTACATTTTTTACCCCTCCGCGGTTATTAACTATGCCTAATAAATAATTAATAGCAATTAATGATCATATAATTAAGCAAAGTATAATATCCACGAAAATCATAAATTTATTTTTTTTTGTTTCTTCCGTACTTTATCTACGGAAGAGGACCCATTCTGTCTTCCGCAGAAGCATCTGCGGATGAACAGACTTCACTGTATCTACGGAAGATAGCTTCATGTCTTTTGCAGTACGCCTTCGGTTTCGATTAGTTATACTGCTCAGATTAAGGGAATTAATTGATCAGTTATACTTACTCCCCCTAAATTTGTGATTAATCATCTACGGATGAGTTTATCGAAAATTTATACGAAGATCGCATGATCAATGAGTGTGTAACTGAAAATCACATGAGTATAGTGTTCTGTGGCAGGCAATTGGTTGAGAAACTAAGGATCATACTATAAATCAGACACATTCCTGCTTAGTTTGGTTGAGAGAAAAGCCTACTAGATCTAGTGCAAATTGCAAATATGGTGATCCGCAGAAGTTCAACCTAGAGTGTATATTGGGTATGTCCGGCTAGTTATCATGTTTTGGTAAGAATTAAACATAAACAAGGATGAATGCATCATGCAAGGTGTATGAAAGTCTGTCTCCCAGATTGTGATCAATTCATCACTTTATCACACAATACCATGTTCCGTAGATTATAAGCTCTATCTTAAGATTTCTTTGAAATCTTATTAATGCGTTTTATGAATGCTCTTTGAGTACTATGTAGTTGGTCCTTTAGGATTCTTTTGGGAGCACTTCTTTTTGGGAACTTTTAATGATGAGCATCAGGTCACCAGGTCTTTACTTATGTAAAACAGAGGTGGCCTTTGACCCAGGTCTTTGCTTACGCAAAACAGAGGGTCATGATGCGCAAAGATAGAGGTTATAAGGTGTTACAACATAGTAAGTGTGCATAAGTGATGAGTTGTGTACTTTCTGATGAGACTTACTTGTTAACTCCTCACAATGACTTATCCATACTAAGTCATCTTGGCTTTATGTTGAGCATGACATAGCTTATTTTCCACTCAGGATAAACTATTCACATATTCAACACATCAAATCAGTAGATAGTTGATTGGGTGAAGGCAGGATATATGTCATGTTTATAGCATACTATCATATCCGTAGGTTATCAAAATCCTTACGCATAAGTTTATGTTGTATCCTCATATGATCACAGTTAATGAGCCTATATACCTGTTGTTAATGTTTTGAAATTATTCTAAGTTGATCATGCCTAATGATTCAATTAAGAACTTAAATCTTACTGAATCAAAGGCCTTAGTGAATAAATCAGCAAGCTGATTTGTTATGTCCACGTTGATCAACTTAATTAGTCCCTTTTCTGAGCAGTCTCTTAGAAAATGGTATCTGATTTCTATATGCTTAGTTTTACTATGTTAGACTGGATTAGCAATGATAAACATAGCAGCTGAATTGTCTATATATATTGGTGTCTGGAGAAAATTGTAACCATAATCAAGTAATTGATTTTGTAACCATAGAACCTGGGAGCAGCCTGCTGAAGCAGCTATGTATTCGGCCTCAGCTGTGGATACTGAAACATTTGTCTGCTTTTTGCACTGCCAAGACACAAGTCTTGGTCCTATGAATTAACATCCTCCAGTTGTTGATTTTCTATTGTTGTTGCATCCTCCGTAGTCACTGTCTGAATAGGAGTAAAGCTTGATGTCTCCTTCTTTGGGATACCAAAGTCCAAGTGATGGTTTCCCTTTGAGGTATCTGAATATTCTCTTTACTGCATTCAAGTGGGACTCCTTTGGTTCTGCTTGATACCTAGCACACACACACAGCACAAACATTATGTCAGGTCTACTAGCAGTTAAGTACATTAAATCCTATCATATATCTATATAATCTTTGATCAATAGACTTCCCTGTTGGATCTGGTACATTTTTATCTATAGTAGATGCTGGTGTTTTGCATGACACACAGTCTGCAAGGTTGTATTTTTTCAGTGTTTGAAGGATATACTTTTCTTGATTGATGAAGATGACATCTGTTTTCTGATAAACTTGTAATCCTAAGAAGAAAGTTAATTCTCCCATTGAACTCATCTGAAACTCAGATTGCATTAAGGCTTCAAACTCTTCATAGAGTCTCTTGTTTGTTGATCCAAATATGATGTCATCAACATATACTTGAACAACTAAGAGATCTTGATGTTCATGTTTGAGGAAGAGTGTCTGGTCAATTGTTCCTCTCTTGTATCCATGTCTTAGGAGAAACTTGGACAGTGTTTCATACCATTTTCTTGGTGCTTGATGAAGTCCATATAAAGCTTTATCAAGCTTGTACACCCTGTGAGGGTAATCAGATCTTCAAATCCTGGTGGTTGAGAAACATAGACCTCTTCATCAATTTTACCATATAAGAAGGCACACTTTACATCCATTTGGTAAACTGTGAACTTCTTATATGATGCATATGCCAAAAACACTCTTATTGCCTCAATCTTTGCAACTGGTGCAAAGACTTCATTATAGTCTATGCCTTCCTCTTGTGTGTAGCCTTGAGCAATCAGCCTTGGTTTGTTTCTGATTATTATTCCCCTGTCATCTAGCTTATTTTTAAATAACCACCTTGTGCCAATAGGATATTGGCCTTCAGGGAGATCAACTAGATTCCACACCTTCTTTTTCCTGAATTGTTGAAGTTCTTCTTGCATTGCTTCAATCCAGCTGTTGTCCTTCAAGGCTTCTATTATGTTGGGAGGAACTACTTGTGATAGAAAGCAGGAGAATAGACACATGTTTGTAGCTCCCCCTTGTCTTCTGGTAGTTCTGTTATGAAGATCACCTATCATGTTATCAATTGGGTGATACTTATGTGCTCTAACTGTTGGTACATCATTAACTTGGATGGATGAATACAGGTTTGTGATGTTGGTTGTTGGAGATGAGGTTAGTTGTGATGGAGGGTCAACAAAGTAGTTCATCTCATTTTCTGGTGCAACTGTCTGAGTTTCCGCAGAAACATATATGCCTTCCGGGGTGGTGGACATGTCTTCCGTAGGGACTTGATCAGCTGTAGTTTCAGAGCAAGATATTTCTGTGAGTGACAATGGTGTTGAGTGGCTTTCTGATGTGGTTTGATTATTTAGGGATATCAGTCCATCATCTGCAGGAGTATGAATATCTACGGAAGTAGATGGTACTTCAGCTGATGTGCATGGTGTGAGGTCATCAGAAACATCTTTACTAGTTTGTGCTAATGCATCAGGATCAGTGTTACTTTGGTTCTCCAAGGGAGTGACTCTAGGTGGGTCAGCTGCCAATGGTACACCCATATTTAGAGGAACATAAGGGTAACATGTATCAGCAGCACCTGTCATGTTAAGATAACCAGAGTTAAATGAGTTAGTTAATGCATCTATATCAAACAGCCAAGATTATCCTTTTACTGACTGTGGAAATAAGGATTCATCAAAGGATACATTAGGAGTTTCTTCCACTATGTTATCATGTGGAATATAGACTCCATATGATTTTGATGTTGATGAGTAACCAACAAAGAAACCATCATAGGCTTTTTCAGCAAATTTTCCTAACTGTTCTTTTGTGTTTAATACAGATACGTGACACCCAAAAGCTTTAAGATATCCTATAAAAGGTTTTCTTTTAAACAGAAGTTCATAGGTGTTTTATTATATTCTTTGACAATCAAAGTTCTGTTTTGAACAGTGCAGGCTGTGTTCACAGCTTCTGCCCAAAATGTTATTGGCAGATGTGAGTCAGCTAGCATTGTTCTTGCTGCTTCAATTAGAGTTCTATTTTCCTCTCAGCAACTCCATTCTGTTGAAGAGTTCTTGGAGCACTAAATTGCCTAGCTATGCCTTTATCCCTGCAAAATAAGTCTAAGACATAATTAACAAATTCAGTTCCCTTATCACTTCTCAGTATCTTGATTCTTAGATCAAGTTGATTTTCTATCTTAGTGATGAACTCCATTAAAATATATGATGTTTCACTTTTATATTTTAAGAAAAATACCCAAGTAAATCTAGTGAAATCATCAACAATCACCAAACAGTACTGCCTTTTGCCAATGCTTAACACATTGGTGGGACCAAAAAGATCCATGTGCAGTAACTTTAGTGGTGTTGTGTTTGTGTTAATTGTTTTGGACTTATGTGATACTTTATGTTGTTTGCCTTTATAGCATGATAAACAGTGATTAGAACAGTAATATTCTTTCTTTGGAACACCAATGACTAATTCATTTTTCACCAATTTATTCATGTTCTTCATGTTGGAATGAGCCATCCTTCTATGCTAGAGTTATGCTTCATCTTCTGATGATTTATAGATCAGGCATGTTTCTTTGCTTGTTAGTGTAGAGTTGTTCATATCCAACACATAGGTGTTACCTTTTCTTGGTGCTTTAAGAAGGATACAGTCTTCTGGAATTTTGAAACCTAGCTTAAGAATGTAGCAATCAGAGTTATCAAAGAAAGTAGTATAGTGTTGGTCACAGATTTATGATACACTTAGTAAGTTAAACTGTAAGTTTTCACAAAAGTTAACTTTTTCAAAGTTTAAAACTCCATTTGTTACCATTCCTTCACCAGTAATTTTACCTCCCTTCTTATCCCCACCAAATGCTACATATGAAGCATTCTTATGTTTGAAGTCCTGCAAGAGGGTGCAGTCTCCTGTCATATGTCTGGAACAGCCACTGTCAATATACCACTTGTTGTCAGCCCTCCTTGGATGTTCCTGTAAACAAAGATGAACTTAGTTAGACTTAGGAGCCCAAGCCTTGCTGGTCTTGGGCTTGACATTATTATCTAATGTATCAACTTTCTCATGAATAAGACTTGAATTTTCTAGATTAGCTGTACAGTCAGTTAATACATTATGTTTAGTTTGGGGTGAGGATGTAATGATTGATGAGGTTGAGGTGATGTCTTCTTGATTCATACTGACTTGGTTAGTCATTTTTGTTTGAGACTTCTTCTTTAATGTGGATGATGAGAAATTACCAGAAAATGTTTCTGCATCTTTTGCTTTAGACTTAGGCACATCATTGCCTTTGTCAAAGTGATCAAAGAAGTTGTCTTCTTCCTCAAGTGCTACCTTTTTATGTGGTGCATTCTTTTGCACTTGTGATTTCTCCTTCTTATTCTTTAATTGCACCTCAGCAATTTTGTTGTTTTTCTTAGTAACTTTCTGTTCTTGTTGTTGTTTCTTTTGGTTTGAATCTCTATCATCTTCAGAAGATTATGAGTCTGACTCAGAGGTATCTACTTTCTTTGTCTTGACAATCTTTGTTTTGTCCTTCTTGTTGAAGTAGCATTCCTTTGTAGTATGGTTGTTTTTGTTGCATATTGCATAGTATTTGTTGAAGTAACAATCTGAAGTCATATGATTGTTCATGTTACATATTGAGCAATAGCTGCTGAAGTAGCATTCTTCTGTGTTGTGGTTGTGCATGTCACACCATTTACAGTAAACTTCATCTTTACTGTCAGATGCATTCCTTTTCTTTGCCTTCTTCTTGCACATAAGTTTTTGCTTCTTTAATTCCTTTTCAAATATAGCTGTTGATGAGTCTTTTCCTCTTCCATACATGATATCAAGAGGTTCTTGTGTTGTATCTTTTGTGTCCTTTTTCTTAGTCTGTTCTTATTTCTTCCGCAGATGATCTGCGGAAGTTATGTTCTTTTCTCCTGATCCTCTTTTTGCTGACTTTTCTTTATTTAGTTTATTGAATGCAAGTATGCCTTCATTTAATTGCTCAATCCTTATGTGGATTGTCTTTAGCAGATTTCTTTGTTTTGGTGGATAGGGTAATTTAAGTTCATTTAGTACCTTTGGAATTGAGTATTCTTTTAACACAGTTTTATCCTTACCCAACCCAGCATTATTAGTCTTAGCCTCTTCATCTAAGTCATCATAGTTGTCATAATCAAATTCTGACAGCTCGGAGTCTGATGAACTAGATTCAGATGACACAGTATTATTAAGTTTATGTGATGACTCAGGTATGAAGTGATTAGATAAACTATTGGTCATTGACTCAGGTAAAGGAATATAATTATCGGTAACTGGTGGTGCAACTGCATGAAATCCCAATCCTGACTTGTTCTTAGACTCAATATGAGAGTTTAACAGTTTCTCATACTGTTGTGATGACAATTGGAATTTTTGCAGTTTCACCTCAGTAGATGCATGTTCTAACATTGATTTGGTTAAAGATGTAGTCAGATGCTCAACTTGTGCTTTTAGATTGTAATTTTCAGATACAAGTTTATCTAAATCCTTTTGTAAAGAATTAATTTTGACTTGATAAAGTTTGTGTTCTCTAACATGAGATTCATTTAAGAGTAAGATTTTTTTTACTTTATCGGCCAATTGTTGAGCATGTGTTCTATATCTTTCTACTTCATCTATGCAAGAAGGGGAACACAACCTTTCTCTTACCTCAGTGGCCATTGGAGGGACTTTGTTTTCCATATTAGCCATCAAAGCTTGGTTTCAGTAAGTACTTCCTTCTCATACATGCTCCAATCACAAGTACCATCCTGCAAAATAATTAAACCAGTTTCTTTAGTGTTAGAGATACCTGTTGTATTGTTTGGTGGGGATGCATTGATTAATAGTGGTTGTGTGACTCTTTTGACTAGACTGTCTTGAGTCAGTTGATTGCTGTTGGCTGTTATTGCACTCCCTTGAAAAGTGTCCAAACAAATTGCACTTAAAGCATCTCACTTTGGACTTATCTACACCAATTTTTGTTGTTCTTCCTCCAACAGACAATCCTTTGTTTCTTTTCATGTACATCTTGGCTCTATAGGCAATCATTGCCATTTGCCATTGCAGATTCATCTCTTCCACTTCATCAGGATGAAGTTCTTCTAGATCTTGTTGACAAAAGTGAGCAGGAGTCAAGGTGCTTCCTAGATAAGCCTGAAAGCTTGAGCTAAAAGCTGCAAAGGCAGCTTTCTGTTCTTCAGTCTCCAGAACCACAGTAATTGGTTCTGTTTGATTGGTATTCTTCTTGCTTTTGGATTCATCAGCCTTTCGTTTTGTCTGTTTGTGCTGATTGCTTTGAGTTCTTGATTTTGAAGGCTTTGCTGCGTAGAAACTTGTTTCTCCTTCCTGTTCACCTTCATCACTGGAGTTGTCTTCATCTTCATTACAGATGAATGCAATGCCAGTATTCTTAAGTGCTTTGAATTGATAAGGTGCTATAGGTGCTTTCACACTTTTATTTCTTGTCTTTTCATCCAGCTCCAATGCTTCTACTTTTTCCACTAGAGTGTCTAGACCTATTGTTTTTAGATCAATAGTATTTTTAAACATGGACACAGTCTGTGTCCAGTTTTCAGGCAAAGAATGAAGCATCTTTTTATTCAATTATTCATTGTTGTACTAAAGTTCAAGGATGTTCATCTCAGTAACAAGTTGCATGAATCTATGCAATTGTTGAGGGACTGACTCACCCGGAATATGATGGAATGTTTCATATTGTGCACGGAGAGTATCCTTCTTTATGCTTCTAATCTCGTCACTACCTTCACACAGAGTGTGCAGGATTTTCCATAACGAGTTAGGTATTTTGTATGATTCACACCTGATCAAGAGTTCTTCATGCAAAGCCATAGTAAGCATACTATAAGCTTTGATGTCAATCTTGACTCTCTTGGCATCATCAGGTGATAGATTCTTTAAACTGATGGGTTGATTATTATCCTTATAATCCGCTCCTAAGGCAGGTGGGATATAAGGTCCTTCAGTAATCGAAGCCCATAAGTCAGAATCTGTGTAATTAACATGATTCCTGAATCGGATTTTCCAGGTTTTAAAATCAGATTTGTTTTCCAGTTTAGGAGGTTGATAAGCACCAACAACTGAATTACTCATGATAATTAATTTTATTCAGAAAGCAATAATTTTGTTTTAGCAGTAATCGATTAAACAAATCAAAGCTGATAGATCAATTGATGAGCACCAAGCTCTGATACCACCTGTGAATCCAAGGATCGTTCAGAAATTATCAGAATTGATTTGAACAAGTATTGATGGCGGAATTATCAATACTTGGTGTTTAAACTATTAATAATACTAAACTTAACCAATCAAACAAATAGAATAAGAATAATCAACCGAGAGAACTCAATAATGTTGATTGTAATGCTTTCTTGTTGCTATTGATGTTGCTGATCTTGAATACAATGATTCAAATAATGATTACTGATGATTCTAATGATTCTCAACTGTTGTTATGTGTGATCTATGTTGTTGATCTCGTATATATATATAGAGATTTAATTATGTTCTATTGCTAGCTATTTTGTTGCTATAATTAAGCTATTTAAACTTATCCAAATCCTCGCCATGTTTATCGGCTTAGGAATTTGAGATTTACAACGAATCTAATATGAATAAAGTTGTTGATGTGACGTGGAATATTCGCTTGAATAATACGTCTTCCGTCGCCATTAATGTTGTTGTTCTGCCACGTTGACTTGTTGACTTGACGTTTGACTTCTGGGTTAGTTGGTCTTCCGCAGCAATTTACTCTTCCGCAGGAATTTACTCTTCCGCAGATAGTCTATCTTCCACAACAACTGTTCTACAGTACTTGTTCTTGTGCTTCCGCAGGAGTTCTTGTCTTCCGTAGCAATCCCTTCTTGAGTAGCTTGTTCTTTTCTTGTTCTGCTGAAGTTGTTCTTCCGCAGAGATCTACGGATGTACACTTCAGTTATGTTCCTCAGAACATCTACGGAAGAACAATTTATTCATCCGTAGTTGTTCCAACACCTAGTCAATTTTCCAAATTAACACAGTTCAATGTTTCTTGCACATTCACACATACATTCTAAAATATATTATATCATCGATGAATATATTATGAAGTGCAAATTAAATGTTATTTAATTCATAAACACAATTATAATCAAATATATTCATTTTATATCATCAAGAACAATAATTACAATAATGATTACAAGAGTGATTTTTATCATCTAAACCTATACAAGAGATCTATCCCTAACAGGGGATATTTTAGGACTTGGGCGGAAAAGTCCGGGTCAGGTTTGATTGTGATACTTTCTATAGTGCACCAACATTATGTTGACGCATTTTGGGTGTGTATTTCTATACATCGTGGATATTATATAATTGTTATCGTCACTAACAAATTTATTGAATATTATATTTGTCAAGAATGGTAATGCGCCTTAAACTCATGAGCTCACCAACATTATGTTGACGTATTTTGAGTGTGTATTTCAGGAGAAGATTGAATAACAGGTGTCAAAAGGATAGTTGCCGTCTTAGATGGACCTTTGGAGATTTAGCCACTGCCCTATCCGTTTTACTCTTTTTGGACAATTAAACTAATAAATTTATTTGAATATTTAGGCAATTTGAACATTTGATATTGATGGATGATGTAATGATTAAGTTTGAATTTATTAAATTTCACTGCATTGTGATGATATCAGTCAGTCACGACCAGGTCCGATCAACGGGTTATGACAAGTAGTGTAGATTTCTGAATTACAAAAGTTATATCAAATCACAAGAAGGAACATATCCTTGTATATAGACACTATAAACATGTAACAGTTTCAAAAAATATATATACCAAAGGTCTCATCATTAACAACATTATACCAAAAGTCTTCTATTAACACAGAGTGAAATGTTATGATTATTGGTTATTAAGAAATTCATTCCAAAGGTTTATTAGTCTTTCAATGCAAGACAAGAACCTCTTATATACTCCACCACTTCCAAGTTTGTTTTATCACTCCACCAATATGAGATAAAACCTAACACTTTCACTTATTCCATCAACTTTGAGCATCAATATCTCATTCATCTTAGCTCCATTTTGGACGTAGTTTAATTCGTTGTGATCCTCTCACAAAGAAGAATACAAACTTACTAATAAATAATTATTGTATTAAAAAATACAAATAATTAGTATGTGCAAAACAAATGAGAAGCCATATTTTTCACTTAAATTTCTAACAAAATACAAGTAAAAGTCAATTATACTTTACACCATCAAAAATCCAATCTTCATGCAACAAAATTCCTACTCAAGATACATGTGATGATTTATGGGATCGTGATAAAGATACATTTGATGAGGAAATGAGTTATTTAATCGAGGTGTATACAAATTATGAAATAACAAAAATATGGAGAAGATGAGGGGAGTCTGAAACTAAAGGTGCAAAAACTAACAAAAAAATGCACCTATTTAGTCTCGAAGATAAGTCACCTAGAATCTCAGGTGACTGTCTTACAAAGGAGGGTCAATGACCAGCAACTTAAGATCACCGATCTCAAGGGCAAGTTAGCTGAGAAACCACTCAGGAGAACTCAACCAGGTCCATAAGAACCTATGGATGTGACAGACCCAACCCCAAGCTCACCTATGCAAGAAGGTGATGCTACCAAAAAGGGAGAGAAAGTCCAAACAATCACAGAACCTGGGAGTTCTTCACAGAGTATGGACTTTGAGGATTCACCATCCTCACTTGCAATTATCCATACTTAGCAACCTCCTCAACTCTATATGGATGTGGACTTACTCATACAAATTTTGTTTGGGGAGGGTATTCCCAGAGCTATGCCTACCCCATCTCCTCACTCTGAGAATCCAATCATGGGATGGAGGTATGACACTGATAGAAGAGCTCTAGTCATCTCTAGATCTCAGGGTCAACAGGAAATTTTCAACTATTTCAACCTGAGCTTATATGAGAGCATCCATCTGATTGATCTTCCACTTGTCAACCCAAGTCAAAACAGACAAGCTGCATGATTAGCAGATAGGATTCAAGAAAGGGTGCTAGAAGAATTCAAGCTGAGGTCAAGACTATATAGACAGAGGCTAGCAGGTAAGATTTTGGGTCAACTGGATGTTGAGATGGACCCTAAGATTAGCTTTGAATGGGAAGCCTTGACTGAAGGCCCAGAAGTTGAACCTTTGAACCTTGAGACAGGAACTTCTTCAGCACCCATTACCCTCATTGAGGCACCAGCTGGTGAAGGTGCTTCACAACCTCTCTCTGGCCAGAGCTTGACTGCTGAATCAAGCAATGAAGGCCAAAGCTCTCTCCACCTTGAGTCACCAAGGCCTGTGAGTGACAAAGGGAAAAGTAAATTGACTTCTGAGGAGATTGAGGAGGAGGAAAGAGAGAGACAAAAGAAGCTAAGGGGAGAACTTTCAAAAGGGTCTCCAGGCTTCATGGAAGTGGCCATCAGGGCTGCCCCAGGCTAAATACTCAAGATGATGAGTTGAGGGCAGCCAGGATAAACTACTTGGGGACCAAAAACTACAATGTGCATGAACTACTCTCTCTCCCCTTAGATGAACTGAATGAACTGGCTGAAAAGGAATTGTCCAAGGAGAGGAAGGAGGCAGAGGATGCAGCATTGCTCCTCAAGAACAAGGAAGAAATGAGACAGAAAAGGCTCTAAAAGCATGCTCCTACCCTCTCGCCAATTCAAGAAAGTCCTGAGACAGAGGCTGTGGCAACTGCATAACCTCAGGTAGACAAGGAAGCTGATAGACTGAACATGATCAACTACCTGAGTGCCACAGGACTCTATCAGGCATCTGCACTTCTTCCCTTATCATATGAGTATGTTGAATTTGAGTATCTCAAGCAGCTGGAGCAACAAGTCATCAAGGAACAAAAGGCTGCTAAGAGAAAACTAAAGGAAGAAGCTGTAAAGTCAAGAGCCATCATGTAACACCCCAAAATTCTATTTAAAAGAAAACGAAAGGAAAAGTATCTAGAGGGAAAAGATAAAGGTTACAAGTTGAAGGGGGTAAAGTGTACAAAGTACAAAAATTTAATATTATATTAATAAAATGGGTATGGCCACCCACTTTAAAGCATATCTGCTTTCTGTTCTCGGTCAAGAAGAAGAAGAAGAAAGGGGTGCCGGTTTTGGAGAAGAAGAAGGAAGGAAAAGCAGCAAAAGGTTAGTTTCTTGGTTTATGTTCGGTTTTAGCTTAGTTTGTAGCTTGTAACCGAAGTTCTTGGTGTTTTAGAAGGTTGTTCTCGGGATTTTTTAGGCTGAAATCGCAAGTGAAGGTGTTTGGTTTGAAGAGCTGCTTCAAGGTGAGTTTCTAGATCCCCTTTTTACTGGTTTTCTAAGTGTTTGGGGCTATTATGCATACCGGGCAGAAGGTTTCTAAACCAAACCGTGAGTTTCAGCATGATGTTTGATTGTGTTCTATTGACATATGTTTTTAGATGTTTTCCTAAGATGTGTATGATGTTTAGTTTGTTCTAAGTGTGTAGTATGATAGATCTATGCCAAGGATGTGATAGGATGATGATTGGAAGCTGGAAATAGCATAAGTTACGTTGCAGGTTAATCTGTTCATCCGCATGTGCTGAACATTCAACAGCTAAGTCTTTTGTTCATCCATATTTCTTTTCTTCATCCGCATTTGCTACAGTGTCATCCGCATTTGCTACAGTGTCCGCATTTGTTCTATCAGCATTTCTTTGGACGCTTGGATATTTTCTGAAGACTTTCATCCGCATTATTCATCCGCATTTGCTACAGTTCCATCCGCATTTGCTACAGTGTCATCCACACTTGCTACAGTGTCATTAGCATTTCTTTGGATACTTAGAATATTTTCTGAAGGGTATTTTCTGAAGACTTTCGTCCACATTTGTTCTTGCTTATCCGTATTTCTTTGGGGACTTGGGTTTATTTTTCTGGAATTTTGGGAAGTAGAATTTAAGTGCAAAGAAATGATGTTTCGGGGCGATTTATGCTCATTTATGTTGCGTTTGCTTTGTGTGCTGCCATGATGATGTTGTTCCATGCTATGTTTATGTTGAGACTTTACGTGGTATGATGTATGATTATGTACGTAAATTATTATGTAATGAAGTGAAAGAAAATGATAATGAAAAGTGGAATGTAAAAAACGAATGAAAGTCTTGCAAGCGATGAATGGAGGTGCACGACCATGTTGTCATCAGCTCAACTGTGTGCGGTTTAGCTAACCCGAAGGATGCACACGGGGAGTCTATCCTTGAGATTAACTCGATGGGGGTCTAATCCTTGAGGTTGACCCGAATGATGTCGTGATGCTCACCCCGGTACTGTGTCGGTCTTCGGACATGACGCGGGGGCTTGTTTACAGGCCCCGGCACAGTATCAGTCTACGAACATGAGTCGGGGGTGTTGCAAAATGAAACGGGATCCTTGTCGCGTACTCCGGTACTGTGTCAGTCTTCGGACATGAGTCGGGGGTTTGTTTACAGGCCCCGGCACAGTATCAGTCTTCGGACATGAGTCAGGGGTATTGCATGAGACAGGATCTAGATAGAAGTGAAAGATAATAATAATGAAGTTCGAAACGTACGAAATGAACGAATGAGAAATGAACGATGATGTACGTTGAGAAAGATAAATGAATAATTATTATCTATGTGTACGTATGTTGTGTGATCGCATACGATTACGAAGGTTATGATTTAAAGAAAGTAAAGTATTTTATTTATAAAACTAGAACTCACTTAGCGTCGCTGACTTTTTGTATGCATAATAGTTGGCAGGTATTTTGTTGATGCTGAGGAGTTGCAGGCATGGATGCATACGCTACTGGGAGTGTTTTGAAGATTGACATCCATATTTTGACATATCATTGTATTTTAAACTAATGTAATGTATTGAAATGATATGTTTTTGATTATTAATGAAAGTTTTTAAATTCCGCTGCAAAAGTAATGTGTGCATTGAATGTTTTATGCGATGACGGTCCAGCTTGTAAGTGTTCCGGAAACGGGGCCTTACACATCATCTAAAAGAGCCAAAAAAAAGTCTGTTGACAGACAAAGAATGATGAGATTCTTGAAGCTGTATGGATTCTTCGAACGGAGGCTTGGTCTAATGTCTCTATCAAGCAAAAGATTAAGAAGGGAGAGCTTGTTGACTTGCATTCTCTACCAAGTTCAGCTCAACCTGAAGTGAAGGTCAAGGTTGAACCCCCTGAGACAACACAACCTGGACCTAGAGCTGAATCTCAGCCAACTTCATCTTCTGATCCATAGTAGGGTCCTCTTCACTCTCCTTCTGAACCTGTAAGAGAAGAGAACCTAACTGAGAGAGACACAGTAGAACAACCTGGTGCTAAAGACCAGTCCTCTCAGTTAAAGACTTCAAAGAGGAGGAAAAGGATGGCCATGAAGAGTGTTTCCAAGAAGAAGACCAAGGCATCCACCTCTACACCTCAAGATGAGTCAAAGCATCTTGAGGTAGTGCAAGAAGAGGTTGCTCAACCAACTCCAACTTAAGTATAGCCTCTTGCAACTGGAAGACCCATCTTGTCCTGGACTTTTGCTGCTAATCCAGACAGGTGGTATGTCATCAGAGATCAAGGAGGTCAAGATGTCTATTTCTGGAAAGACATGCTTGATATTCCTTTACATGATCTCCATGACATAAGAAGATATTATGAGAGTCTAAGGGATCCTGACCAGATGATGAAGAAAGGTATGGTCTTAATCCTAACGAGAATTGTCAATATCTGAATAACTTCTCTGTTTTGGTAGCATCAGCCTAGGGGGAGTTTGTAAGGCTATATTAGAAGGCTGATGCAACCAAAGAAGCCAAAACAACCAAGGAGCTTCCTGCATGCATGCACTGATGTACAAGGTAGAAGTTACTTCGGAAGTTTTACACTCTCCACAGAAATTATTCTAAGTGTAAAATCTTCCGAAGCCAAAGATGAAGTCTTCCGAAGCTTCAAAGACAAAATCTTCCGAAGCCAAATGAAGTGAAGACTGATTTCTTCCGAAGACAGAGAAGACATGCTTTCTCTGATCTACTTTTTAATAAAGCTGACTTACTTTTCGCTGCTTCTCTGAAGACTCACCAGCTTATACAAGTTGGTGAAAAGGTCCATGCTTTTGTAAACTGTAGATTATGGTCTTGGGTCTGTAACTTCCTACTTTGTACCTGTTATCCTTTTTATAATATAAAAGGATGTGAGCTATGGCATGTCATAGTCACTAGTCAAAAGGCAATCTGCCTTTTGACTCTACATTGATCTTGTTGTCTAGATTAGTGTTTCCAGCTGGCTTTCATAGTATGGACGGCTGTAGGATGTAGTATAAAGTATCTCAGGTCCTTATATTTCTTTTTATGCTATGTAACATTTGTAATAGAACTTGAGAGCAATATACAGCATCCTTGAAAACCATATTACTCTGTTCTTGTTCTTAGTTCTGTCTCATTGTTTACTTGTGTTCTTAGTATCATTTACATTTCCTATTTGATCTGTTAAGTGTTTTAAAACTCTCCTCATTATGAGACTGATTGTATTGAACACCCCTTAACCGATCCTGCATATTATATGCTCTATTCATACACTTTGAACACATTCATTGATTTGATTTTGATAAAATCAGATGAATTAGGTTTTTGATTGTGGAAATTGAATGTTTACTGATATCCAGTTGTTCATGATTTTGTATATGTAGATGTTTAGGGCTGGCATTGAGAACTGACTGAATATTTTGATTCATAGATTTTATTGATTTGGGGGCAATTTCATTCAGTTTCTTTCATTTGATTTTATTTAAAGGAAGCATCATGGTTTTCTATAAAGATTAGGGCTTCGCGTTATAGATCGGTTACTGGTGTTATGATGGTGATGGTGTGCAGTGGTGGTGGACAGATTAGGGCGTAGGTGTGCGTGGAGGGCTAGAGGGATTCGATTTTTGGGGTGGCCGCTAATATGGTGGTCGATTGCTGGTGTTGCGGTGATCGATGGTGGGTGCTGTGGTGATCTATAGTTGGTGCTGCGGTGGTCGATGGTCGGTGCTGCGGTGGTGATAGTGTGGCAGCGGTGGTGAAGAAGGTCACAGTGGCGTTGTTGATGGTCGGTGTTTGCAAAGGAGTAGAACTGAAGAATAAAGGGATGGAGTCGAGGGTGTATTTAATATAAATATAATTGTCTATTTAAATATTTAGTTTAATATTGAATGATGTGTATTTTAGTAATTTGACAATCACTTAACAAAAAAAAGGTTAACACCGTTAGTCAAAAGAACGAAAATAGAAACGATTTACAAAACTCAGGCCAATAATGAAGACAAAATAAACGTTGGTACTCAAGTGGAGATATTTGCAAAACCTATGGATCAAAACCGAGATTAACTCTTTCTAATTTGAACCCGATTTGTGCACCTTAACTTGAGTCGTGCTTATTGTTATGCAAAATCAAACCATTAAAGAATGCTTGTAATTACTTGTTAGTTATATAATTTACGAAACCACACGTTCTTAAACCCGGTCACCAGTCCTACCAGCTAACCTTTTTAAGTCGTCCGGTTTGTTCATGGTCCGGATTCCAAAACCTGGCTTGTGGCCTTGTGGGAACCTTTCCATTTCATCATGGTGCGTTCGTATGAACCCTAGCTCCTATATTCGAAGGACAGTACATGCCGCAGAATTCATCTAAAAAACACTATTCGAACCAGCAGCTGGACGTCACTGGCCGCACCCCCGAATCACAGTGCATCAAAATGGTTCGATCTTCAGACGATAATGAGAAGAAGGTAAGAAACTCTAGAATTATCATAAGCAATGCAACCACCTTCCAACTCTTCGCCGATTCGCATCATCCTTGTAATCGACAAATGCCCCCCGCCTATATTTTCTTTGCAAAATTTGACTTTATGGATTTCTGCTAAAATTCTTATCAAGAGACTTAAGACTGTTGAGAATCAAGTAATTTTTGTTTTCGATTACGTGTGATTGATGGGCTTCGGTGCAGAGCATTATATTGGTTGAAACTTGAAATTAGTGTTTACCTGCATATGGTTGTTCGCTCTACTTACAGGTTATGGTAAGTAACTTACAGATATCAAGAAACTATAATTCTTGGTATATTATGTTCAAATCAGTGGTTTCAGTACATGTTAATAATTTTGCTGAGTGTTTGAGGTTTACATATGCTGAATGATCTTGATTTTGGATATATAATAGTGATGAGTTTTTCTGCAACGGTGTTAGAATTAGGTTCGGGTGGTAGCATGTATAGATGAAAGGTTTCTTTAGATGTTGAAACATTAATGTTTCTGAGTAAGAGCCGTGGAGTTTTTTTGTGCAGAATTTGCTCAAGAAGTTAAAAGATGTTGAAATTAGTGTCCCAATTGTTTATGGCAATGTTGCATTCTGGCTCGGAAAGAAAGCAAGCGAGTGAGTGTTCTAAAACTTCTATTCTGATAATTGATACCTGGTGTTGAAAGAAATGCTAAATTGAAGTCTAATGATGTAGCCGTTTTCTTTTAGGTATCAATCTCACAAATGGACAGTTTATGTGAGGGGGGCAACTAATGAGGATCTGAGTGTGGTGGTTAAACGAGTTGTGTTCCAATTGCATTCCAGTTTTAATAACCCAATGCGGGTTGTGGAGTCTCCTCCATTTGAACTATCAGAGTCTGGATGGGGTGAATTTGAAATTGCTATCACTCTTCATTTTCACAGTGATGTTTCTGACAAACCACTGCACTTGTTAGTTCTCTCCTTATTGTTTGTACCTTACTACATTTCTATATTTATAAACTTAATTTTTTTTATAAAGAATGTTGCATCTTTATTAAGCATAAATACAGTACTATGCAACCATGACTTATATCGCTGTATACAAGCATTTACAGCAATTCTTTTATGAAGTAAAGTTTGAATTTAGGAACTGTTGCATTATTTGTGGATTGTGGGCTTATAAATTTGAAGTTAGCTTCTATAACAAGGGTAGAATATACTAAGAGAAGAGAGGGGGGGGGGGGGACCCAAGAATCAGTTTAACAATATTCGGCTTTTATTATCTGATTATTTACGAGTCCAATAATCAGTTGCATACTGGCCACAAGCCTGCAAGAAAACTAAATATCTGAGGGTAAATAAACATATTTACCTCTTCTCTTACCCTAATTTAATAGATTTCTTCTGCTTTACAGCAGGTCTCGTATATTTTCACGAAATAATGAGAAATTTCTAAACACTCGAACAACATAGCACATGCAAACAATATCTCTTAAAACCAAGTTTAGTATCCTCCCAAAACGCATATCCAGACCCCCCCTTAATAGGATGCATCATATTGTTACCAGTCCAATATAGTAATTACAGTCTCAACTCTCTAGTTTGATGAAAGTTCAACTGTCAACAGATATCACCACTTGAAGTTATATCCAGAGGATGATTCAGGTTCCTTGTCAGTTAAGAAACCCGTGGTTGTTGAATCATATGATGAAGTTGTCTTCGCTGAGCCATCAGAGGGTTTATATGCACGTGTTCAAAATCATCCAGCTGTGATAGTACCTAGGCTGCCACCTGGCTTTTCCATACCCCATGGTGAGTTGTCATTTTATGCTGCATCTATCTATCTTTTACATTATTGCTTTTTAGTAGCCTTAAATTTTACTGTAGTTCCAGCTGAGGATGCAGATAAAAGGAAGAGAATTGATCCTAAAGATAATCCTCTTACACAATGGTTTACAAATTTTTCAGAAGCAGATGAGCTCCTTAAACTTGCAGCAGCTCGTCAGCAGGTAACCATGAACTCTTGCATCCTGTTAAACATATGAATCATTGATGCAAGCAAGTCACACAGTAATTATAATATGTGCTTGTCCTCAATTTAAAATGACTAATGACATGATATAACAATCATACATGTTTGAACAAAATCTCATATAGTACTATGTTAGGTATTATGTGTATGCGGCTGACCCGAGGATTCGGATAGGGCACAAAAATCAATACAATACTATGACTTGGGTCTTAAGAACTTGTCAGTAATTCTAGATGATTTCTAAAACGAGTGACGAGATTAGGATAGCAATAATTGTAACTACACAGCGGAATAAACAACCAAATAACAAAACTGAAACTAACACAAAAGAACCTTTTTGTGTCTCCTGTATTGTCCGAGAAACAGCAGAACCACAGCAGCGGTGATGGCGCTTTCATGGTTGCATTCTGTGGCAGTGAACAGCCTGTCAACAGCGGCTGCTGGTGGGCTATTGGTTGTTGGCGGCGGCAAACAGCAGGCTGCTGTTTACTGTTCTGCAGTTGATTTACACGGCAGAATGGTGGTGGCGACGATTGGCAAGGGCAAACACACAAACGCAATATGTAATAATTAAAGTGGTAAAGAACACAAGGATTTATCGTGGTTCGGTCAAGTATTGACCTACGACCACGGGCTACGAACCAGGGTTTTGTTTTTATTACTTTCAAGACAAGAGATTACAAGTACATAAGTGGGTATTTATAATAAAAGGCAATTAAAACTTAACAAAAATAAGTCGAGGCAGATTAGGGTTAGGGCCCGCTGCCCTAAACCCTTCTCAGCAGCTTGTCTTCGGGTGGAACTTTGGCCTGACCCAAGATGGATCGGAGCCCACAACACAACATACTATTAATATTGTTACTTCTCTAAATTATTTATATATTAATTTTGAACGGAGTTAGTTTTCTAGATGTCTAGTTTCAGTGTATCACATAAGTATTTGGAAAAAATAGAAAATATTATGTTCAAGTACACATATTTAAACAACTAGTCGCTAGTATCCTAGCCATAGTTATCAAAGGCGTGAGGTGCACTCAAGGCGCTTAGGCTTCGCCTAGGGCCTAGACGAGAGGCGCAAAAAAGGCATGGGCCTGAAAAATAAAAAGCGCAATGAAATAAAAAATTAAAAAAAATGTATGTTATGTATTAGGAATAGCATTTTTTTTTTCAAATACAAAATATATCCCAATACCATAATAAAATATATAGTCTAGTCAAAAAATCTATAACTTGATAACAAAAAATCAAAAAATTTTGTCGACTTTCTTTTCCTGCACACTCTGCACTCTACTGCACTTATTGTACTGAAAAAAGAAAATATGTGTACTAACAGTCTAACACACACAATCCCACACCTTCACTCAACCTCCCTTCCCTCTCCTAACCTCATCTCTTATCCACCTCCATCTTTACTGAGACAAAAACACAAGTAGCTGCTGCTACAAAGAAAGAAGAAAGACAGAAAAAACCATAAACTCAACAAGGCTATTATGTCAGGCCAGTTTTGGCCGGAATTTGCAGAAGTTGGACGGAATCCTCGCCGGAACTTCACCGGAACTTCTTTTGAGCGCCTAGATGGCCGCAAAGCGGTTTGGCCTCGCCTCGCCTTGTTTGAGTGCCTAGGCGCAGGACCTTTGGCGCTTTTGACAACTATGATCCTAGCTGATCAGTTAAGGTATCCTAACTAGTTGGAGAGGTGTGGCTTGGTTTTACAAAGCGCGAGGCACTTTGGAAGTGTTATATATCATTAAACATAATAAAATATAAAATACTAGAAAATATTGTGCACGACATTTTCTAGTTGTATATCGTCAAACATAAAGAAACATATTTATAAAACATACTTCAAACACGCTTCAACATATTAATAACATAAAATACATACTAGTGTTACACAAAACATTCTTAATATAACATAAATAAGAGTCTCGAATTAATAATTATCATCAAAATCTTCATATCCCTCAACATTGCTTAATCCATATCTTCTTCAGTTTTGACTTCACCACGTAGAATACATTTCCCCTTTATCGTTGTTAATGGACCACTCTAGTCACCACATCCTTTAACTTGTGTTCTTGTTGCATGAAAAATGTTCATGTGTACACGAAGCTCTTGTTGGGTTTGTGAAGGTTTTGGGCTTGAGCCTATGTTTAGTTTTCTTGTTCATTAAGTTGTTAACCCTAATTAGTCTCTATGTATACCCTGTCATGTATTTGTAATCTTTGTGATGAGCAAATAAAGAAAACCCTACTTGTAGCCCGTGGACGTAGGTCACACCGACCGAACCACGTTAAATCCTTGTGTCGTTTTATTTTCTGTTTTCTGAGTGATAATTGTTTGTGCGTGTTCGTGTGTTGGTTCCGCTGTGCCGCTTGATTCCTAACAAGTAGTTTCAGAGCTTTGGCTCGTTGAACATACGGTTGCACGGCTAACGATTCGTAGAAAGGTTTTTTATTTATTGTTCGAAGATTGTCATCGCCGTTTTTCGGTTTCTTGTGCGGGATTGCGATTAAGAAAGAATAAGAAAGTTCAAATCTCGTTTTCTTTTTCCTCTTGAAATTTTGTGCCATTTAATCAAAGAAAAAAAAAGACTTTAGTGTTGGTGCTGTAAGGTGCGTAACTCGAAAGGAAATAAATAGAAATCCTATATTTTGTTTTTTTGTGGGGTTCCTTTAACCAAAAAATCAAGAAAAGAAAGAAAAACAAAACAGGGTGCTATTTTATTTGGGTGATTTTTTCGATCAAGGAAAGGATTAAAGAAACACGATTATTTTGTTTTTTTATATATTTTCTTTCTTTGGTGATCGCGTCGAACAACAAAGAAACAAAAAAAAGGTGGTGATTGTTCAATTGATTGTGATGAAATTAAGTACCAAGTTGAAACTCTTTGAAGCCGTCGATTAGGGTTTGGTGAAGAACTCTTGGAATCGCCGGGTAAAGGTTAGGGTTTTATGTTTTCAAGTGTCAATTTGTTTTGACCGGTTATTATCAACTGTTTGGGGGAACCGTGTTTAGTGAAAGAAAAGTATTTTCGGGTTTAGATTTGTATGCAAAGGTTCTTTTGTAGTAACAAATTGGTCAATTGACAGTGTTCAGTAGAACAACCGTCAAGTTCAGGCCCGTGCCATTACTGTGTCTGTTCACTGTTTTCGATTTGCTTCTTGTTTGCTGTTTAAGATGGCTGAAGACGAGAAGGTTGTTATCGAGAATTTTAACGGTTTTGATTTCAGTTGGTGGAAAATGCAAGTAGAAGCATTGTTATGTCAAAAGGACTAGGATATGATACTAGGAGAAAAACCTGCGAAAATATAATAAGCTGATTTGGAATCAAAGGACAAAAAGGCTCGTGCCGTTATTACATTGGCTCTGACGAAAAATGTTGCTTTTATTGTCATTAAGGAAACCACGGCTCGTGGTATGATGACTGCTTTGTCAAATATGTATGAAAAACCGTCTGCGGCGAATAAGATTAAGTTGTTAACTCTAATTAGTATATATACCCTGTCATGTATTTGTAATCTTTGTACTAAGCAAATAAAGAAAACCCTAGTTGCAGCCCGTGGACGTAGGTCACACCGACCGAACCACGTTAAATCCTTGTGTCGTTTTATTTTTTGTTTCCCGAGTGTTAATCGTTTGTGCATGTTCGTGTGTCGGTTCCGCTGCGCCGCTTGAATCCTAGCAGCTCTATGTACTACATTCCATTACAAATCTTTATCGACAAGCACAAAATCATTATCATCATCACTTTTTAGTTTCCATTATCCCCATCATTCATTGCATTCATTAATTTTTTGCAAATTGATAGGATCGACGGTTCCCTTCTTTGAGTTCTTTCTACATGGTATTCCAAAGCATGGTTGAGTTTCACATGTACCATGTCATTTAATATTTTTTTGTGCCAACCTATTTCTCTTTCTTTGTGTGAATGTGTTGAAAAAGATCTTAATTCCTTTGATAGCTTGTAGCACTACAATTGAGGCTCGGGACTTGTATAGCAAAGTCTTGCAAATCACGAGTTGAAGATCCAAATGATGCCAACCATTATGCTAAATTCATTAAAATTTAGAAAGTTAGTATAAAGGCATAAGTTGAAATAAGAAATAATTTTATGCTAAAGATCCATACGTTCTTAGCCTTCTTAGGCAAAATTAGTTTTTGGGTTAATCTTACCCTTAGTGTGTGTGTGTCTATATATATTAAAATTTGGGAAAGATTTGTGGTGTACTTACTAGGAGCTTTTTCTTTCTTTGCCTAATTGCCCCACGTAAACCAAAACTCCATTGGCATTTTAATATGTTGTTAATCGCTCATGATCAAGTCATCAATTTTTATACTAAGAGACAACCTAGTAATGCAAGAATATAAATCCAACATAACTTCTTGATCTTTAAGATATTTTTTGAATTATCATAAGAGACAGACCTTGGTTTTAAAATGCGCGCATAATGCGTGATGTGCTTGATGCACCGATGTGAGCGTTGCGTTGCGTATCGCAAACTCTGATGCGTTGCGTATCGCAACATCTGATGCGTTGCGTATCCATCTGATGCGCCGATGCGCCCCTGATGCGCCGATGCGCAAGATGCGCTTTGATGCGTGCATTACGCATTGCTATGTTTTTTGTTCAATTTTGGACCTGGGTCGAATCTTTTCACTTGAGTATGGGTCTAACCTCTCAACATTAGGGTGTGTTGTTTCATATTTGTGTTCATGCTATATATTTGCATGTGTTTAACTGTTGTTTCAATAGTCCGTGCATAGTGTAATAGTCTTGAATTTGGGTTTTTATGTTAAAGTATGTTTTATGAGTGTGTAATAAGTAGTTTTTATGTTGAAGTATTAACATACAAAAAATTGTTTTGTACATTTAATTTTTAGTACTTTTTCATATCTAACGCATCGCGCATCACGCGTTGCGCATTGGGGTTTGGGATCAAAACGCATCGGAGCGCACCTCGCAATTTAAAACCAAGAGACAGACGGGTGAGAAGATGTCTCGTGACATGCAACGATAGATTAAGTTGACATATGTTATTAGTTGCTTATTAATCAAGTCATCAATTTCTATACTAGGAGACAACCTAGTAATGCAAGAGTATACACCTGACATAACTTCTTGATCTTTTAAGATGCGTTTTGGATTATCATAAAAGGCAGATGGGTTTAGAAAATGTCCAGTAACATGCAATGATCTACGAAGTTGACATTCCCATCTAAGAACAACAATCTCAAAACCACTAGCTTAATGTTCTATGTTTCTAAAACTGTTTTTGATCGTCTCTTTAGCTTTTATTATGGACTCATAGATGGAACCCATGGCCGGTTGTCTTTCACCGTCAACTAATCGAAGGACCTTATCAAGTGGACCCTTCAACTTTAGAAAGTATGCTATGTTCCTCCAAAATGAATCTTGTAAAATGTTGGATTTAATTTTCAGATTTTCTAGCTTTTTGGATCCTTACACCACTAAACAAACCACATTTTTTAGAAACAATAATTTTCTCTAATTGCTCTTTTGGTTATGGAATTGAAGAAGTGAGATAAACGTTGTAACAAATCTTGTAATTGTGGGCCTATGCAATTTCTTTTAATTTGTGAACTTCCTCATCAAGTTCACTAGCCTAACAATGTTTTATATAATATATGTATCTGTTCGCAGACATCTTATTCTTTAAACAACTTTAACCATTCGTATTATTTTCTTCTTGATAAATTAAAACACGAGATCTATGTTTTTAAAAATTGAAAAAAAATTAGCCCTAGGTTTTGAAAAAACTTAGGCTGATGTTTTGAAAAGGTTAAATTTGGCAGAGGGTGTCGACTAGATGACCAAGGTTGGAGGCTGGTGGTGGCAAGATTAGGGTATTCAGAGTCAAAGGCTCTGATACCATAAAAATTAGAATAATTCCTTGATTCTCATTAGCTCAAAACAGATATATAATACAACATTCCTAACAAACTCTAAACTATTTTAGGAACAATAAATATAATATAAATACAAAATATACCTGAATATATATATTTAGTCTAATATATAATACAAATAACATTATGATATAATGGGTTTGTGTTTGAACTTATCTATGTTCATTTATGTCAGATTATTGTATGTTTTTTTAACTGAATATACTTAATGTGCAAGTGACTAGAAAACAAGCTACCTTTCATCTCAATTTATATGTCAAATAGTATCTAAAAGTTGCGCAACTTATCTTTAGAAATGCATTGATTATAATTTGTAAGATTGTACGCATATTAACTAATTATCATGGTTGGCATATGGTTAAATGGGCAAGTAAGATTAGTTTGACATAACTAGCCTTCATGGTTTGCAGGAATTGTTGTCTTTGACAATTGATGGGAAGTGGTTGAAAACTTTCATTTTAATGTAGTGTGTCAATGTATGTAAAGTTTTAAGTTAGCTTTTATGTAGCTTAAGGTGGTGCAAGTGCAGTTAAACTGACAACATACTAGTTGGTTAGGGGTGAGCATAAAAATGTATAAACCGAATCGTAACCGAAGAAACCCAAAGAACATGGTTCGGTTATAAACTTTTTGATCATAGATTTTCTTCTTTGGTTTTTGTTACAAACAGTATAAAAAAAAGGAATTAACCACAGATCCATTATTTCATAAGAGTAAACTTTGTTTTTGCTCGCTGTGGTTTGTTCCAAACAATGCTTTTTGCTCCTTGTGGTTTGTTCCAAATAATGTTTTACCTCCAAAGGTTACAAAATCTTGATTTTACTCCCTGTTGTTTTCACTTTGTCCTAATTACCCAACACCACTACCTGCCGCTGCCGCCAACACCTTCATCATCTTCCTTGCACCGTCAAACCCTAAGATGAACCTAAATCAGGTCATGATCTAGCACCAAATCGAAGCCCTCCTACCGGCGCCAGCCATTTCTAGATTTGGGACAAAAGCCTTAAATCACTCCCTCTCTATTCAATTAAGGCAGCTTGAGTAGCTCGAATTGATGGTGGTAATCGGTTTAAGAAACGAGCAAAGGTTTTCACAAGGGGGTTTTTCTAGGGTTTGGTCTCCACCCCAAATCTAGCCGATGGTGATGAACGAGGTTGGTGGTGGTGAAGGAGAAGTTGGAATCAATTTAGGGACTGACGGTGGTGTGAGGTGCTGGTTGGCGGATGGTGACTTAGTGTTGATCTAGAAAGTGTGTGTATAGATGGAGAGAGATGATTATAATTGATGGTGATGGTGGTTTTAGGTATGGTTTCCAACAAGATGGTGGCTGGTTTAGGTGGTGTTTTATGTCTTAATTTTAACAGAGTTATCCCCTAGATGTTAAGTGTCCAAAATGCCCTAGTCTTTAACAGAATAAACTAATGGTGTTAGTTGGTTGGATTTAAGTGAAACAGATTGAAAAGCATGAGGAGTAAAATCAAGATTTTGAAACCATTGGAGGTAAAATGTTATTTGAACCAAAGCACTTGGAGCAAAAACGAAATTTACTCTTTCATCAAAATAACTGATTGAGTGGGATATTGTTTTTTTCTCTCTAAGATTTAGCAACCAAGGGAGAGAATCTCTTGAAATCTTTATCTTTGTCAAAATCCAAAAATCAGGCCCATGTATGTATCAAGTTTGTCGATATCTTTTAACTTTGTCAAAATGAAGACAGGCCCAAAAATGAAGCCTAGTGGTCAATCGGTTAACCGAACCATTTTGTGTATTTAACTAGAAAATGAAAATTGAAATAACAGAATCAATTTGTTAGGCATCTTCTATAGTCGAAACTTTTGGTTATGAGGTAAAACTGAACAGAACCTCGCACACCCCTGCAATTAGTAGTCTTTTTCTAGGATTGATTTACTACCAGCTAGAAATTAAGTAAAAATTCAGGTTTAAATTGACTTTGTGTTGAAAATGAATGGGAGGCACTTCATGTGATATTCGATCCACATTATTGTTTATTGGGCTGAAGAAAAGTACATGACCTTTGACTAGTTCATAACTGATTAGCATGTGCAAGAAACCCTGCAGATGGGTGAAAAATATAGGGGCTTATTAAGTAATAAGGTAAGCTTTGGCCAAATTTCTGTATCTGGCAACCATCATCTTTTTGCTGCGTAATTCAACTTTCAAAACTTAAGGTACTTAATACACGTTAAAAGTTAAACAGTTGGCATGTTCATAAGTTTGACCTTGTTGACCTTTTTATGACATGTAACGTTGACGATTAACTTGTGTTGACTTTGTAGGTGCAAGCTCAAATAGCAAGAGTGAGGCGGCAGTTAAGCTTAATTGATGGCCAACATCAACAGCAATTAAAACACCATCTGAGCTATAAAATCATATATTACTTTGCCTTGTAGTTCAGGAAAACACTCAAACTTGATTTCTTTGTACCCATCTGTAATGTTGTACTCTATAACTACATCTTTTACTGCATGTAGCTCTATTGAACATTAAATATACTTTATTTGAAAATTGGTTTGTTACCACTGTTTTATCTAAAGTTCCATGCTCAATTGTGAGATTCTAGTGGGATATCAAAAGGCAGAAGTTGGTTCCCCAAAAGGGCATGCGGATAAAAAGACTTACATTCATGTTATATCTTCACTTGTACTTTTGGTTGTGTTTTAAACATTCAAATGATAATGATTTAGGATGTTTTACGTGTTAAAAACTCATTCTAATTGGTTCAATGAACTTTCTTTTTAGATATCTTTATACCTGCCTGACCTTTTAGACCTGAGCATTTACAGTTTGTTTTTTATTTATATGTGAGTGGGTATCTTATATTATAGGGGATGATAGTGAGTGTGTTGTTAGTGAAAGAGAGTGAAAATTTATGGGGTTGTACCGTGTTTTCTCATTGTGAAAGAGTGAAAATTTATGGGGTTGTATCGTGTTTTCTCATTGTGAAAGAGAGAGAAAATTTATGGGGTTTGTACCATGTTTTTCTATATTTGGGAAAACACGGTACAATCCCTATAAATTTTTTAATATTTTTGAAAGTGGTTGTGAGTGGATGAAAAAAAAAAGATGATAAAAGTTTGAAAAAAATATTATTTAATTAAAAAAGAAAAAAAATATAGTAATTTTTAATGTAATTATAAGAATGTGATAAATTATGGATTTTGAATGCTCTTAAAAAGTTAATATTGGTGTCTTGGGACTTTCAAATCATACATTTTTGAAGTGGGTTTGTTTGTAAATTTAGTTAAATTATAGTTTATTTTTATATGCACCAAGTCAAGGCTTGGGTATGCATCTCTTGACCAGCCTTGTTTCTTGGCTAGCTGTTAGTCAAAACCCGTGCTTAGTTTATTTTCCACAAGCTGAGCATGTGTGAGCTTGGTTTGGCTTTTTTCATATAATATAGCGTACAAGTGCTGTTGCACAGGTGGTTAAAGCTCGTAATGCTTTAATATATAAAGCCATAAAGGCGATATGTTATAGCCATAAAGGGTATATATAATATTTTTTTTGAATTGCAAATAAAATTCATTAATCACCAACGTATTACCAACATTTTGGGGCTTTAAGCAAACAGTTAAAAGAGAATACATCAAAACTCTAACAAAATTACATTACGTATCAAAGCAAAAGGTACACCATTTGTTCCATTCAAGATCGTTCATGTTAACCCGATTCTTAATCCACAAGTAACTCATGATTTCGAACTCCTACGTTAATGTGCCAATGTGAACACATTTTTGAGAATATAAGGTTATTTCTAGCCTTCAATATCACCCAACATTTGACTAGGAGAACGGAGTGAACCAATCTGACATGAAGGTTCTTGAATGGAACAGATGGTGCACGTTCAGCTTTGATATGTAAAGTAATTTTGTTAAAGTTTTGGCGTACTATCTTTTAGCTGCTTGCGAAAGCCCTATAATATTCTGGCGATTAATGAATTTTGTTTGCAGTTGGGGATATGTTATATGCCTATAATCAAAATGAGGAAAGAGTCATGCCCGTAATCGAGTCCCTTGGTTTGCTTATATATTCTTGACAGGCCCTTAAATGGTGATTTGAAAAGTAGGGTTCCCTAAAATAGAAGTTGACTAAAAGTAGA